>PYIU01000008.1:2400000-3845000 GCA_003415625.1 Aquanectria penicillioides
CTCTCTTCTTTACTGCTCAGACGCCCCCTCCCTCAAAGGACGGGGGGCGTCGGCGAGGAAGATGGGGGGAGTGTCCATTCGAATTGGCTGCTGAGTGTTGATCCAAACGCTGGAACAAGAAGGAGGATAAAGAAGTAAAGAGGCGTTCAAGTTCCATCAGAGAAAGCGGTGACGTCTCGGTCAGGTGGGAAGTCAAGTCCCCAGATGAGAGGAGAGACGGGATCCTGGGACTTGACTCTACTTGACTGACGTGCATGCATGCATGTTCATCCTCATGTCTCGGCGCTGAGGCTTGAGGCGAGAGGCACAGGCGAGCATGTCTGAACTGATGTATCACAATGTCGCTTCTATGCGCTGCCTCGAGCCGCTCAATACGACCATACTCGGATCCGCGTAGACTTTTTTTTTTTCTTCCTTGTGTAGCCTACTCACTTACATGATTGCTCTCTTGCTTATTCCCCTTTGAGTACCGCCGGGTCTGTGTGTTACATAGTATATGCGTTGGCTGCGGCTGGCCTTCCTTTGCTTCCACGCCTCTTCCATAGACCGTTCAGGAAAGCCTCCCAGGATTTCCCTTTTCAAGCCCTGGATGCAGTAGGTTTAGCCCACAATTTTTCTCCGCGGGAGTCGCCAAAAGCCTCGTTGCCTTGTCGCAGGACAAGCCCAAGTGCGCTTGTTCTTGTGTGACCTGCGCCTCGTCCGCTGCCCGACCGCCTCGTTCGTTTCCTTTCGTCCTCCTGTATGTTGATTTGTTCGTTCATGGTTGATTCAATTGCCTATTGATTTACCCCCCCCCCCCTTCCGCGTTGAGCATCGACCTACCCTTGTTTCTCTAGACTCGGCTCCCCTCGCACGAACGCTCACAGGGTCACACACGCCCACACCCTCTCCCAATGGTTCAGTTCAGGCTGGCGAGCGGTCCAATCCTCTTCGGGGGTTCTTCTCTCCTGTGCCTCTTTCGGGCATGTTCGAGTTCGCGTAGAAATACTCCAGCCGACGGAAATGCAGGGGCAGTGTCAGCTTTTTCATAGAATTTTAGATGCAAGGGTCCAAAAGAAGGCCTCATCTAGTCGAGCCCCTCGTGGGCCCTCTCTTGGCCCTTCAAGCAAAGCGCTCGAAAGGAACCATCGACGGATGCAGTCTGGTCCATCGTCGCCTTGTGGGACTCGCCAAGGTCCGGCTGCGAAAGCCTGATCCGGATCGCCGGGTTAGGACTGGACTGGGACTGGGCTCCATCTCCATCTACACTGCATCTAGATGGTCGATGGTCGATGGTGGACGAGTTGCGTTGACCTCTCTCCAGCTTGCCAAACCCCTTCACGCCTCATGGAGCTGCTCGCTAGCCGGGTCGGATCCATGCAAGCTAACTTTGCGACAGGCCAGACGGACCGCATGCCACGCTCATGAGACGGCGTCGACATCACCAGCCGCCGTCCACCGGCTTGTCGATCAATCAAGTCCGTTAAACGTCTGGCCGTGGGTGTTGCCGTCGCCGCCATTCGCTGCCAATGCATGTCAATGTCCCACTCCCATCCATGGCCCCAACACACTCCAACACTACTCTTGGCGTTCGGGAGCCCTTGGCCGGTGGCTGATATGGACGCTGGGCGGACGGAATAGTAGCACTGTAGGTAATGTAATGATGGGAAGTGCAGTGGAGTGTAGCACTGGTGTAGGGCGATGGCGTCCTACGCCTCCAATTTCGTAGCAATTTGTACCATCCTGTAGCGCGTGTAGTACAAGACTATACTGGTTCTCCCTGCGGGAGAGGAAGCGCAGCAGGAGGAAAAGCCGTTGGTTAGCATTTGCTTCACACCCCATCCCCTTGGTTCTCCACCCCTTCATCCCGTGCAATCCCTCCTCCAGTCCAAGACCACAACCGCACCTCTTGGTGGCGCCTAGGCCACCGCCGTCCGTTGCGATTTAGGCACTACGCACAAATCACGGTCCGCCAGAAACCTTCTAAGAGCGTCGACGGTAATTTCTTTATCCATGCTTTCGCGCCCTGCATAATATCAGAGAGCATGGTCTTGGCGTTTCCTTTCGCCTGCTAGCTAGCAGCAGCTGTACCATGGTACCTACCAGCTAACATCCCCCATCCCCCATTCTTCCTCCCCCCATTCCCGATCCCATCCTCCAGCCTGCCGCATAGGATAGGACAGGACACAGCCAAGTCGGAGCTAGTCCTGTAAGAGCTAACCCGCGGCATCATGCTTTTAGGCTACTGTTGCTGCCTCGTTGCTGGCCTCAGTCTGCTGCACTGAGGATGCACCCTGCGGAGAAAATAGTGGTGGTGGGAAGCTGGGCGGTTGCCGGCGGCCGGCAAGACGAATCCCAGTCGACGTGGGACTTGGGCGCGCTGGCTGGCACGCTGGCAAGCAGGCAGGCTTGCTGCTTTCTACAGTTTATCAACGGCCTTGTTCTGAGCACCAGCCAACGCATGCATCCGCTTGTTTTACCACGCGCATGAACTTTTGGCGGATGCACCCGATACGAGAGTTTCCTTTTTCCTGGGACGTCATTGATTACTCCGTCCTGGCGGGAGCGAAAAGTATACCCCCATCCTCTAAATTCCCTCCCCTCCATCCTGTTAGGATCACTCCGGGACGGACTTGCTGGAAAAAAGTCCGACGATCGGAACGGTGAGGTACAATTTTCACGCTATGATGCCCTCGGCAGACCGAGCATCGCGGAGTCGGGCATGTCTCATCTCCAGCAAGGTTTTCCGATGTGGTCAAGATGGTTCATGCCGAATTTCGAGTTGCATATCCCGTCATCGTTGCGTATTACCAACGAGATTCCAGGGTCTCTTGTTGACTTTGTTGACGGTCCTCTTTTTTTTTTCTTTGTTCGGGGTTAAAGATCGGTAAATCCTTCATGACCCGCCCCCAAAATCTCGGTTGCATCATGTCCCGTTTTGCTTTTTATCCCCATTCTCACATGCTTCTTCGCCCCCTCCCTCCCCCCTCCCCCCTCCCCCCCGATGGGATGCGATGTGATACGATGTGACTAGATGAGATGAGATGTGATGTGGTTCTGCTGGTGCTGGTGCTGGTGCTGGCGCTGGTGCTGGTTCTGGCGCGGCGCGGAGGCGGATTGCCGGTCGCCCACTTCCCGCTGCGCAGACGCATGAACCAGTGGGACTGATAACCGTCCAGTCCGTCGTCGCCCACTGCGCCAGGTTAATTGCATGTTAATTGCAGCCGCAAAAGGATTCTCAACTCCCAACTTCGGCGCGCTGCCATCCAACACCGCCCGTCGATGCAACCTGGCAGGCCCGATCTCGCCCGCAAGCTCGCCCGTAGGCTTCCCGCGGATAGTGGTGGACTGGACCGACCGGACGTGTCCCACACCCGTACCGGTGCACACCAGCGGATGCCGGTCGCCGGGATCTCCCACAAGGAATGCCCCCGATCGCAAGCTTCGTTCGCGCCGCCGCCGCCGCCGCCGCTCCTGCAGCGTCCCAGTGTCGAGCCATGAGCCATGTACCCTCATGTCCTCCATCCTCCAGCCCTCATCCCTCATCCCTCATCCCTCACCCCTCGTCCTTGCCTCGCTCCCGCCCTCCTCTTCGGCACGGCCCCAGTACCATGACACCGGTCGTCTCCGAGCTTGGCGCTGAGCCGTGGTTCCCGCTGCACCAGCGTCAGCGCCGGCGCAAGCACCGACCCTTCCCACCACGCATGGATCGTCGCCTTTCGGCATTTGGTGCCAACGGTGAGGCCCGGCAGTGCGTCGTAGCCGCGGGATGTCTACGCTGTCATTTGTCCATTTTATCGACGTGCCGAGTTGGATCCCATTCTGGGACTTTCGGCTCTTCCTCCGTCCTTCCTCCGCCGCGTGTATTGAAACAACCATGGCAACTTAATTCTTAGCTTGATTTCTCTTCGTGAGTAATGAGATTGTTCATTTACATTTCACACCCTGTGTTCACCATCTACTCACTTTTTCGAGGTCCGATCGTCGTTGTGGTGTTGCCATCCTGCCAGCGAGATGGGCGTGTGCGTCTGCGTCTGGCGTGGTGTTGCGGCTAACTGGACGATGCTCATGATAGCTACCCAACTCCTCGCTCGCCCAAGCTTGTAGAGTCCAGCATTGCCTAGTCAAGCAAGTCAAGCAATTCAATGCACCTTGCTCCCCCCTCCTTCAAGTGTATTTTATCCTTACCCGTCCAGAGATGATAAGCAGATACTTACTATCCAAGTGGAGGGCGGACGAAACGTCAAGCTCGAGTCCAAAGTTCCAATGCACGAGTGCAGAATCTCTACGGAGTAGGCCTCAGCCCACAGTCCAGTCGAACCCACAGCCCCGACTGCCAAGCGTCAACCCCATCCTCAACCCCAGACCCCAGACCCAGAACAAGTGACGCAAGAGATCCAAGAGACACTTCCCCTGAATATTGCGTCGTCCCATTCTTACAGTCTCGTGATGCTCACAGATGCTCGCATTCAACGCGCCTCAACGCTCTCATCCCCGCTTTCATGACTGCCCTCACGGAGTTTCGTCCCGACGAGCCGATGAGGTGCGATGCGACGAGGCCGCCCATTGGCTTAAACTACTGACATCGGCCGGGTAAACGCCGGCTCTACCGGATAATCCTCGCGCCCATGCGGGTAAAGCTACCCTAGGCTGCCTGTCGTGGGGCATCACCACCATGCGCCTGGGATCATGAAGGAGAAATCAAGGTGATTCAACATTTCCCCTCATCGGCGAAAGCTGTCACGATGCATATCAGCCGTACGGATCAAGTGCCAAGTTGGTCAAAAATGGGGCTGAGTTTCTGCTATTTAACGCTCCGCTGCCAGCGCTGCTCTGATGGCGGCTCCTCGTCCGTTCTGCGTTCCTGTGTAATTCATCTTACCCGAGTGGCCTCCGCCTTGAAAGTCGGATGCTCCGTGAACCCATTTCTTCCGGATAATTTATACAATATTCTTACTATTTAATTGTGGAATTCAACCTCTCGTAATTCATCATGGCGGACATCAATGTTGATGAGACGCTCAAGAAACTCACTCTCGGAGACAAAATCTCTCTCCTAGCAGGTTGGTCACCCATGTAAACGAACAAAGCCTTTGTAAGCCTGGCTCACCAACGAGCCTTTTAGGTGTCGACTTTTGGCACACCAAAGCCCTCCCCGAACACGGGGTCCCCTCTATTCGCCTATCAGATGGTCCCAACGGTGTGAGAGGCACCAAGTTCTTCAACGGTGTTCCGGCAGCATGCTTCCCTTGTGGAACTGCTCTAGGAGCCACCTTCAACCAGGAGCTCCTCGAGGAGGCTGGCAAGAAGATGGGAGAAGAAGCCATTGCGAAGAACGCCCATTGTATCCTGGGGCCTACAATTAACATGCAGCGCTCGCCTCTCGGTGGTCGAGGTTTCGAATCGATTGGGGAAGATCCGTTCCTGGCTGGTCTAGGTGCCGCTGCTCTTGTTCGAGGTATCCAAAGCACCGGAGTTCAAGCTACTCTAAAGCACTTTGTTTGCAATGACCAGGAGCATAAGCGCCAGAACGTCCAGTCCATTGTTACCGAACGAGCTCTCCGCGAGATTTATGCACTGCCCTTCCAGCTTGCTGTGCGAGACGCCCAGCCCGGCGCCTTCATGACCGGATACAACGGAGTCAACGGAACCTTTTGTAGCGAAAACCCCAAGCTTCTCGACGATATGCTTAGAAAGGAATGGGGATGGGGAGGAATGGTCATGAGCGACTGGTTCGGCACGTACTCGACCGTTGCTGCTGCCAAGGCTGGTCTGGATCTTGAGATGCCCGGCCCTTCTCAGTTCCGTGGCGAGCTGCTCAAGTTTAATACCGTTACAGGAAAGCTCTGGAACTACGAGATTGACGCCCGAGTCCGAGAGGTGCTCAAGTTCGTCAAGAGATGTGCGGCCTCTGGAATCAAAGAAACCGGCCCCAGTGCCCCTGAGACCACCATCAACACTCCCGAGACAGCTGCTCTCCTCCGACAGATTGGAAACGAGAGCATTGTCTTGTTGAAAAACGAGAACAATCTTCTTCCCTTGGCCAAGGACAAGAAGACTCTTGTTATTGGACCCAACGCAAAGGTCGCCACCTACCACGGTGGCGGCTCTGCTTCCCTGGCTGCCTACTACGCAGTTACACCCTATGATGGCATCGCTGAGAAGCTTGGTTCCAAGCCCAACTACTCCATTGGTGCCTATACTCACAAACTTCTTCCTCTTTTGGGACGCCAGACCCAGTTGCCTGACGGCAAGCCAGGTATGACCTGGAAGGTCTACGCTGATGCTCCCGGTACCCCTGACCGAAAGGCCGTCGACGAGCTTGACCTGCTCAGCACGGAGATGCATCTCGTTGACTTTGAGAACCCCGACGTTGGCGATCTCTGGTACGCTGATCTTGAAGGTACTCTTGTTGCAGAGGAGGATGGAGACTACGAGTTCGGCTTGATCGTCTGCGGAACGGCTAAGCTCTTTGTCAACGATGAGCTTGTCATTGACAACGCCACTAAGCAGGTCGCTGGTACTGCCTTCTTTGGCTGTGCTACTCGCGAGGAGAAGGGTATTCTCAACCTCAAGAAAGGCGAGTCTTACAAGATTAAGGTCGAGTTCGCCTCGGCCCCGTCTTTTACTCTCCAACTGGAGAACGTCATCGTTGGCCACGGCTCGCTCCGCATCGGCGGCTGCAAGGTCCTTGATGAACAAGCCGAGATTAAGAAGTCGGTCGAGCTAGCCAAGGAGCACGACCAGGTCATCATCTGCGGCGGCCTCAACGCTGATTGGGAGACTGAGGCTGCTGATCGCGACAGTATGAAGCTTCCTGGTGTCCTGGACCAGCTCATCACCGAGGTTGCGGCTGCTAACCCCAACACCATTGTCGTCATGCAAACCGGCACGCCTGAGGAGATGCCTTGGCTCAGCAAAGTCCCGGCCATCATCCAGGCCTGGTATGGCGGCAACGAGACTGGGAACAGCATTGCCGATGTCCTGTTTGGCGACCACAACCCGTCCGGTAAGCTGTCACTGAGCTTCCCCAAGCGTCTCCAGGACGTCCCGGCCTTCCTCAACTTCCGCACCGAGGCCGGCCGCACCCTCTACGGAGAGGACATCTACCTGGGTTACCGCTACTACGAGTTTGCTGAACGCGAGGTCAACTACCCCTTCGGCCACGGTCTCTCGTACACGACTTTCTCCTTCTCTGACTTGTCGGTGGCCACCAATGACGGCAAGCTTTCCGTCTCACTCAAGATCAAGAACACCGGCTCCGTCAAGGGTGCCGAGGTCGCCCAGATGTATATCCGACCCAAGCAGGCCGCCAAGGTTAACCGCCCCGTCAAGGAGCTCAAGGGCTTCGCCAAGGCCGAGCTCGAGGCCGGTGAGACCAAGACGGTGACAATCGAGGAGCTCGAGAAGTATGTGGCGTCGTACTTTGACGAGGAGCGCAACCAGTGGTGCATCGAGGCCGGCGAGTACGAGGTTATTGTTAGCGATAGCAGTTTCGTTAATGAGGATAAGGCCCTCAAGGGTTCTTTCAAGGTTGATGAGACCTACTGGTGGTCGGGAATTTAATGGGAAATCAAATTGAAATGAAATGATAGTCATGACGATATTACGATGAGGATGCGTAAAGACCGATGCAGTTGAATACATTACCACTCAATCACTTATTGGTTATTTCGTTGTCGTTATATTGTCTCTTCGCAAAATTATCCGACATACTTTATAGTGAACCTGTATGATCAATGAATAAGCAATCTCGTCTCGGCCTTGGAGAAGCAGCTTGTATATCGGACTCGACAAGTTTCAAGGTGTTGAGTTACATATTATCCGCACCCATGCTGGGTCGCTTAGGCTTCGCCCCACGTCTACCCATGCAAAGGATCCGACTGCAAATGATTTGGCAAATTAACTACAAGCTGAGAATAGCGACGACCAACCCAATAGCTGACTGTCCAGGTCCTGACAGGCGATGACTGCATAACGTGAGGAGACTCCAAACCAACCAATCTGGCGGGTTCGGTACGATCAGAGACCCGGAGGTGTTTCTCAACCAAAACGAAAAAATGTACAAGCCTCGAGTTATTCTCGAGTCCGTACCTATGAAACTCGTAGGCGGTTAAATGCATGACAGTTGATTTGGATTCGCCCTTGGTATGGGGCCGATAAAGTTAGACCAGCACAAGTGTCATGAGCTGTGCTAATCCGCGCATCTGGGACCCTACAGACTGCTTGCGCCTCGCTTGTCGGTAAACTATTTTGTTCTGCGTTTGACTCTCGGAATCTTTTTCATTTCCTCCTCCTAACATAGTACGCCAGCATTTCGGTCGAGACCTGAAGCTCGTTGGCACATCTGCCACCATGACAAGACTACTTTCAGGGCTCGCCTTCTTTTACTTTTTTCCTCTCTGCTCTGTCGCGAATAAATGCTACTATCCCAGTGGCTCGGAAGCGACAGGTGACTACCCTTGTGATCCCGACATAAAGAACAGCACGTGCTGTGGTGGCGGACATGGCTCAGTCTGTCTTTCCAATCATTTATGCCAGGAAACTGATGGAAATGTCCTGCGCGGATCATGTACGGATCAGAGTTGGGGATCAACCATGTGTGCGCAGTACTGCATTGGTGAGCTTTCCTGGTGGTTCTGTGGCATCTAGACGATCACTGTGCTGACACTTGTATAAGACACGGGGCTTGGAGGCACCGACCTAATATCTTGTTCGAACGTTACCAATAGCGATACGTCATACTGCTGTGATCGTACGAATAATTGCTGCGATACTGGGGTTGGCCGATTTGACGTCCTGCCATCGAATCCAAAGACTTGGGCCACATGGAATGCGGCCTCGACTCGATATGTTGTTGTCAGTTCACTTGCAAGCTCGGCCACCTCGACTGCAACAAGTTTTGCGTCGGCGACCACAACGGACCCTGCTATTGAATCCTCCCCAGAGGCGCCTGATATATCTCAGTCCCAATTAAGTCTATCAACAGGCGCGCAAGCAGGTGTTGGCGTCGCTGCAGGCGTCGCTACAATACTCATCGTAGCTATCGTGTATCTGACGTGGAGGCAGCACAAGAATCAGGAAGAGATGGAGCAAAAGTTCATGGAGCAAGGTGGGACTCTCTGTGGCACAGATAATTCCCTGCCCTATATCCCAATCGATGACAAAACCCCCTAAGAGATGGATGGGCGCTCTCCTCCGAGATATGATAGTTCGCGAGCTGGTTGCCCGTATGAGGTCATTGAGCTTGTTTAACGTTCTGGGTTCCGAAATTGGTGTCATATAAGTGGCGTTAAATAGGATGAGGCAAATGTTCAAGCAAAGGTCATGAAGGGGGACTTGTTTTCTATTTTTATATTACTCAGTTAATATTCCATATCACCTATCACTTTCTCGCTGACCAAAACCACGAGTCCAACAATATCCATTCAGAGAAAATTCACAACATATTCAAGGCTATTCATTAACAGACAGGCGCCCAAGGTTCGGCATCGCCCAGTTTTTGAGCTGTCAGCCCACTGTTCCCAGGGGTTTTCACACCGGCCTCAAGCTGCCTCTGATACGAGACCCGGCGAAGTCTCTCAGCTTCGGCCGGCGTAAGACGTAGATAGACTTCGACGGCGATGCAGTGGATTGCAAGCGCAAGCCAGGCCCCGGCGCCGAATGTAACATTAAGGCCTGTGGCTCTCTCGTCTGGTACCAATGAGGTCAAGTTCCCCTTGACCAGAACGCGCTGGTCAGTGGATTCTCTAGAATAGAAGCTTGCACAATCTGGGTACAGCGACTCGACCGCGGCTCGGTCGTGAAGATGAATATAGTCAATGACCGAGCAGGGTACAGCCCCATAGTAGGGATCTTTGGAACTTGTAAGCTTTGCCATAATGACAGATATGACTCTCATAGTGATGATGAATCCGGCCTAGATCGTCTTAGTAGTTAGATCAAGGAGAAAATGAGATCGGGTCTCACAATAACCCAGCCTCGTAACATCCAAGCGCGATGCTGCTCAATTTGCAGCTTTTTGATGTTGTAATAAGCTAGACCCTGACAGACCAGAAAGATGATGGTGGAAGTTCCCGTCGCCACTTGCATGTCCAAGGTTCCACCAAACGCCGGCTTCGCAATTAGAAAGACGCCAATCATGCTGGCAACAGACAGCAGGAGAATAATGTAACCATTTATACGGTGAAAGATAAGGAACCTGTGTCTAATTGCCGGGACAAACTGGAAGACGACGAGAATAGAGGCGGGAAGGATTCCAGCCAAGTGCATCAGGATGCCCGCTCGGCCGACTGGTTTGCTGAAGTAGTAGCATTCACCTGCCACAGCCCCCGTTGCGCCTTTGGGAGGGCTTTTGGGACACAGAACGCCTTCGAAATCCAGATACATGAGACGGGCACAGGAGAATGCCATAAAGGCGCCGCCCAAGAGGAACCAAAGTGCAAAATTGTAGCCCCTCCTGAAGCCTATGGGCCGGTAGAGTCGACGAAGGTGCTCGACAACTATGTTGGATTTTGGGGGTTGCTTTGACGATGAGGATTCCATGATTACTATTGGAATGTTGCAAGGGGTTGAAGGAAACAGAAGTGATATTGAAGAGACATGATATTAACCCGCGGCTTTTTCACAGAGGTCGCAAAAAAGAAACAAGATATCTATGACGTCTTAATAGGCATCGCCTGCTGAATTGTGGTGCCGCGGCTTCCGCTAAGAACGCCAATGCAAGCCCAGTGGATAATTGTCAAATGCCATACTCTAGAGGCGGCGTAAAAGGTAGCGCGGGTTTGAGCGGTGCAGACAATCGTAACCAATAAATTAAACGATAATGACAACGCATTGATTGATTTATGTTACATCGATTCGCTAATGTTTTGCTATCAACAGCTGATAAAGGAAAGTCGTGGCATGCTGGGGCTTTTTGGTGGCAGTCTCGGGATTTCCAATAGCCTCTCTTCCCGTTCGTATCGGTGAACTCATCGCGGCGTTCTCTGCAGTGAAAATTGCTTTGGGTTCGGCGCCATATCACAGCATGGACTGCACGGGACTCGATTTAAGCCCAGGCGCGTCTGATTGGGAGTCTCTTTGTCTATACCGCCTAGTCGGGGTTTCACAAAATGGACTGTGACGCATGACTAAGTGGCTTCTGTATATCCAGCCTTTTGGAGGACCCCATTCCTCATGCCCATTTTTTTCTGCTACGGATATTTTAGCCATGCAAGCACGGGGAAGCTTTAGACTAATAGAAATTTAAGGGATCCGAAGATTGAGGTGTGATCTCCCGGTAGGAATGATGGGTATCACCGAGCTGTAGTCAAGGACTCAAAGACGGGGAGCCATGGCGGTGTAAGCTATGTATTGGCAATGTCTGGGTCGGATGCGTCAGTCAGTCAGTTACTGATTGGCTGGTTGACAGGTGCATATTATGCACAGTAACTGTATACATTATTGTGCACTGCAATTTTCGCATTGGCAGGGAGAAGCTCAAGAATGAGACTGGGAGAAAGCCGGGTGGTTGATTGGAGAATTTCGAGCACACTATTGTGCTCTGCACTGCAATTTTAGCTCCTGCAACCCAGTTAAGCCTTGTGTCTGATCTTTAAAACTTGCATAAGTTATCACTTCGCTTCAACTATTGCAGAACGCGGATATGGCCCTTCTCATATGAGGGTTGCCTTGAAATCAAAAATTCACTGCAATTTTAGCCCTTGCAGAACACTCAACATAGCTGACCACTTGTGATGCACAATGAAGAGGCCTAGGTATTTAGAACGCACGGGCGCAGGGCCTGTCGCATCGAGGCGAAGAGGGAGGAGACTGATGACGTTGAGAGGTTCGCTTATCGCCAATAGCAAGTGGCCGGGGGCTGGAAGGTGGCCTTGGTTATTTGGACACTCAGGATATGATATATGATAGTCTAAGTTATTGTGTAGATGCATCATCACACACGTTGGCCGGCTGTGGTGGGTGGTGCAAGCGAGAGCGAGTGCGAGGGCAATGCGGGGGGCTTTCATCCATGTTCTACGGAGTGCACAGCACTAGCACGAGAGAATAGAGGAGGCGTACAGCGACTTTTGGAACTTTTAGGGGCTCGGTTGAACTGCGCCAGGGGCCTGGAGCCGCCCAGGTGCACCCATGCACCGATGCTGGGCAGGCTATCCGCCACCTTCGTCAGTCAATCGCGGGGCAGCCATTCACTAAAGCACTTACTTGCACTTCTTGCTTCTAGCCGCAACCAACAACAAAACACGGCAACGTCGGCAAAACGCCCACGAAACTCGTCACTGTCAACATCATGGCGTCTGCAGCTGCTCCGACCATCCCGTCACTAAAGCAATCCTTCCTCTCCTCCCAGACAACCCTCCTTGCTCAGCCTCTCGCTCCCTCTCGCTCTTGGCAGGCCGCCAATGACGCGTCCGATGAGCCTCTTCCGGAACGCGCAGTCGAGGATGCCCTCTTCAGCCTCAACCACTCCATCCAGCAGCACTGCCGCCGTGTCTACGCGCCCCAGGCTACTCGCCATGTCGCCGAGCAAATCAACAGCGTCTACAACAAGGACGCTGAGCGCAGAGTCGACGTCGCTCTGGGAGGTGGCGTCGACGAGGCCCTAGGCCGAGAGATGGATTTGACTGCCCATGACGCCATTGAAGCCCTCCCTGAAACATGGGCCTCCGAAAAGGACACCAATGACTACCCAATGGAAGCAAAGCTCTACGCAGACACCGTCCGTCACTTATCCGAGCTCGACCAACAACGCCAGCAGCTCAGAAACCGAGTCGCCCGCCTAACCCGCCTCAAGGCCACTATCCAGCCTCTCCACACAACCGACAATGGCGCTGGAATTCAGGAGAACCTACTGACTCGCGGTAGCCCAGTCGAGAAGGAGCTTGAGAAGATGCGTTTGTTGCTTGCTCGAGTGGGCGGGCGCGTCAACATGTTGCCCGATCAAAGTGAACCAAATCCCGGCCTCAAGGAGGTCGAGGTGACATCTTCGAGCAGCCTTCATCTGGCCCGCAAGAGGCGGGTTGACCAATTCCTCGCGGATGACAAAGTTTTTCCCTCTTAGTCACGGTCATGATTATCATTCACGCACAGCCGTGACCTTGATATATCAACTTGGTTTGCTATCATTTCGGTCTATGCTGCCAATTTCGCCAAAATAGCTCAGACCAGCAGCTACAAAACGTGAAAATGGGACAATTGCGATGGACTAGCAGTCCATGCCGTCCTTGAAATCCTTTCTGAGGCATTCCCTTACACATGCGCACGGTTATGGGCATATTTCTTCGTCTCACCACCAAAAAAAAACAGCCCGACGACCGAGCTCAACGGCGCTCTTGATCTGGCTGAAACCCCCACGTCTCAAGCCATTATCGCTGAACTGCCTTCAATCGGCACATGAGTGGCGGCTTGTTCCAGGTATTGAATGCAATCACCTGGTGCAAATCCCCGCTTGGATCCCACACATCGTCGGCATTGGGGTCATCCAAGTCAGCCCTCTGAACATCAAAGTGCCAGAGAAGACTGCCCAAGATGAGCCTCAGCTCCAGATAGCTCATGTGCCGACCGATGCACCCGCGGGGTCCAAGCGAAAACGGCTGGCTAGCATCCTTGCTCTCTCCCGCATATGCATCATCGGTCCAGCGCTCGGGAATGAACTCGTCGGGTCGTTGAAAATTGAACGGCGAGTGGGTCATTGACCAGCTGTGGCACGACACGGTGACGCCGCCGGGGAGAAACTCGCCGGCAACAGTGTCACCATGCTCGGGAACTGTTCGTGTTAGGCCAGTTGGGACCGGGGGGAAGATGCGCAGGGCTTCGTCAATGCAGGCATTCATGTATGGCAGATTCTGTAGACCCTGCGAACTCATCTTCTCGGCAGCATCAAAGTTGGAACGAATCTCTTCTGTGAGTTTCTTGTAAGCGTGAGGAGTGCGTAAGAGCCACATGAGGAGGCCAGAGAGTAACGAGGCTGTCGTCTCCGATCCAGCGACAATGAACAGGGCAGAGTTGAGGATGATTTCATCCCGAGAGACGCCGCCACTCTTGTCATTTTGGCGGAGGATGTAGTAGAGAAAGTCGCGATGCTCTCGTCGCAGACCCTCGTCAATACGCCTGTGTATCAGTCAGCGCCATCGAGTCCCCGTCACGACACGTTTCTGAAGTGCCCTACTTTAAACACTTTTCTCTACTAAGCTCCAAATGACGGTAGCGCTTCTCGCGGAGGTCGGAGGGAATCAGTTTGCACATGAGAGTCTGCATAAAGCTGCCAGTCTGGAACATGCGGCGCGTGGCTTGCTCAAAGGCGCCGGCCTTGATGGTCTGCGTAATGAGCGAGACCCAAGAGTGGAAGACACCGTCCTTGAGGCAGCCAAAGGGTTCCCCAAAAGCCATGTCGCCGATAATGTCAAAGGTGGTGAAATCTTGCTTCATATTAGTGCATGCATGTACTGGGGGAATGGACAGGCAGCTAGACTTACTGAACCAGTCGCACATGTTGGCCGCTTGACCAGTGGCGGCAAACGGCTTCATCTTTTCGATAAGCAGGTCTACATAACCTCTGATGATGATCTCTTGCTCCAGCAGAGCCTTTTGGCTAAAAGCATGCGACAGAGCACGGCGTTGGCGGGAATGGTTGTTATCATCGGCCATGGTCAGGGTGGTCGACCCGGGAATGTCCTGAACAGAGCCGACACTGCAACTTGCATGTTAGCAGCTGGTTCGAATACCTCATTTAGAATACGAGATAATTACTGGATGGCTTGATTTCAAAAGTCAGCGTAAATTTACTTTCGGAAACAGAAAAGTGACACTCACGATCCTTGTGAAACTGGGGGTGGCCTTGGCGGTGGCCGTAAATATCCTTCCAAGCCTGCGGGTCGGTAAACGTCAACTCATTGGGCATGGTGCGGAGAATAGGCCCATATTTCAGGTGCAGCTGGTGAACGTCAAACGGCCATCGTCCGCGGAAGAGACCCCAAATGCTGTAAATCTAGAGCACGGCGTGTTAGCGAGTAGCCCGCGTGGCGCCCACTAGAAACAAGACAAGGGGAGGCACTTGCTGGCGAGATGCGGGCCAAGAACGGCCCGGGATATTTTGCCAGGGGGTGGAAGTAGAGGTTGTAGATGCATATGGCTATCAGGTATACAAACGACTAGGTTGGAATAAGCATGTTAGCAACGGGGCCAGCCGAGTCCGAGACAACAGAGGATGATGTACCAAGGCAACAAAACTCAAGGCTACGACGCCAAGGTTTGTAACAAGGTACTCAATTGCACCCATTTCCTGTTTAAGAAAGAACACTTTCTTGCTCTCGATCGCCACCGTGTCACTGAACTGCTAGTGTCTCTGGGTATGAGAAGAAGGATACGGTTCAAAAGTTGAACTGTGGGCTCTCGCTCGCGCTGAAATAATAGTATCCAGGTGTGCTGACCTGCACGCTAGAGACGTAGACCCGCTTGGAGAAGTGCTGTGAGTGGAAAGACGGGCGCTCCCCCTCAACGAGATGGCCACCTGTGACCAGTAATGTTTTGCGGATATCCATTTCCGTGAGCGACTAGTGGTCCATAGTCGGCAGAGGAGGAATGGGAAGAGATGGTAGAGAAGATGGGTAAGGTCCTGGAAGAGTTGTCCCGAAGTGAGGGGATGATTTCGACTGCTCGAGGGAAGTCTGTTGTAAAACGAAGCTTTTGGGAGTACGAAGATTGAGTTGGTGATGGTAAAAGTGGAGGAGTACCACGGCATGGGCCTATGAGCAGAACGTTGAGTCTTCTTGCGCCCCGGAATCTAAAGGAGAAACTAAATCAATTTTCTCTAAGTATTGTGTTATTTCCTTCTAAAACCTGACCATGCTACTAAGGTTTATTGAGCTGGTCCGCTGATGTGGTTTGTCGGAATCGGCCGATATCACCAGTGCTCTGAGATAGCCGACACTACCGTGGCACCATAAATAACCTGTTGTGCTGTGTACCCCAGATCCTAGGTTCTAGCATCTAGATATGCCAAGAGATCGGATAGAAGAGGAAACAGCCAACATGTTTCCGCGATGATGCCGCATGCTCGGCTAACGTCCTCTTTTCTCCAGGTGCGCCAACCTACCCTAGACCCTCGACGCTGGCGAGTGACAGAGGATGAAGCGAATCGGCTTACGCATCTCACATGTTCACCTCCAAATGCAGGTATGACCCGGGAAGGGAGGGCTATAAGCGAATGCGAAGCTGACCTCCCTGTTCCTCAAGTCTAATAGGATGACGATTGCAATATCTCGTCGAAACGGGACAAAGCTGGTCGGGTGTGTGAACCGTGTCACAAGCACATCAATACCCGACGCGTAACATAATCATCGTCCTCATGATGACCATGATCATTATGGCCAGCACCAACATCATGACTGTCATCACACCACGCCGAGCTAGATTCGTCGGGACGCGAAACAAGAAATCCCATCCCATGATTCAATTACACCGCGCATTCGAGAGTCGTAAGCCTCCCGCCCGCCATGGCTCCGCTTCTTGGTGGCGCCCGCCTAAAGACAACCCCGGCGTGCATTGTCCAATCCCAATGTCGCCATAGCGAGACCGTGTTTGCTATTGTCCTGTGGGTGTGGCCAACGGAGTAGTCTAGCTCGCAATGTAGGATCCGCTTTATTAGCTAGATGTGCTAGCGAGTAGCGACAAGAGGGACCCAAAGCCCTGGTAAGGAGGCATCGGTGAGAGACATGGACACGGTGTGAAACGCAGAAGCGAGAGGCAAGTCGATGGATTCCAGCGAGTCCGGGAAATAACAAAGAAAAGGTCTCATCCTCCAGTCTTGTGCTGCATCGCGTGCGGAATAAGGTTGAGGGCAATTATCCTGTGATACCGAGTCGGGGCCTTGGTTCCCCCATCATCAACGGGCGTCGTTCGGCTTCGGCTTCCATGCTTGTTTCCACAAATCCCTCGGACTGGGCATCGATCAGGGCTTTGACAGATAAAACAACCGGGAATAAATCATCCAACTGCGGCGCAGCCTCAGGGTCGTCCCTGTCCAGGGAAGACGTTGGTTGCATCGCGCTCGAATCAACGCCCGGATGGGGAGCGAGATTAAGTACTTCGTACGCAAGCTACCTACTTTAGTCTGCCAATGCAACAGAAGCCGCCAAGCCGCAGGCCAAGGGAAAATCCAACCACTCCGGAGACAGTAGAAGCGAGAAAAAACCCAAAGAGACTTAAGGCCATCACCGATGTCAAACGCGGAGGATTTGAGAAAAAGGAAAAACAAAAAAAAGAAAGAGGATCTGCTCTTAACCCGCGGCTTAGTTCAAGAGATTGCACACACGCAGCTCCCCACCGTGGGTTTTTGACGGCTCGTCTTTATTCCCCACGTGGTGGTCCTGGTGTAACGAGTTTCTAAAACAAAAGGGCGCTTATAAGCTAAAGCTGAGCCTCGAGTTGGTGCTTGAGCCGAAGGCTGAAAAGGAGGACGAGAGACGACACACGTACGCACGCACTACTCCATACATACATACATACAAACATACAAAGACGTGGCACCACACCCTCTCGTGGGGTTGACCTCCCTTCTCTTTCATGTCGTGTGAATCACACATCAGTCGAATCCTTGCTTTACGGAGCTGTAGGACTCTCCGAATACCTACATGGTTTGGCCTTGGGTGCCCGACTATTTATTCGCCAGGCTCCGCTCATGTACATGAACGCAGGGAGTGAGTCAACACGCGAGTTGCTTTGTGCTTTGTGCTCTGTCCTACCTCAATATTTGGCATTGACATTGTGCTTCAAAGACACAAATTGATCCAACTTTCTGCAATACTGGCTGTGACGACGGTTATTCTGTTGTCCGAGTTTAAGCGCTCATATCACTTATTCAATATTGTCTTGAGACACCAACTACTAGCCCTCCATCATGGCTGTCAATAGTTCTGGAACCATTCGCCGAACTCACCTCGACGAGGCTGTCGATAATGAGACATATTCCCGGAACATACTTTCAGGCTCTTTTAAACAATGGCCCAATGAGGCAGCCGTGAGTGCTGACATGCCCTCCTCTGCACCACCCAACTCCCACTTGATGCTAACCGTCGACGAAAACAGTTTGAGAAACTGGAAGAGCACCGTGGGCCTATCCCGCTAAAGGTTACAGGAAACATTCCAGCATGGGCAGCAGGATCTCTGTACAGAACTGGTCCTGGACAGGCAACTATTGAGAATACATCCAAGGGGACTCACTATACCACGCATTGGTTCGATGGCTTCGCGCACACCCACCTCTTCAAGATCGAAGCCTCTCCAGCTCCAGGAGGAGAGACAACAGTCACTTACTCGTCTCGGCGGCAATCAGAAGATTATGTTGCCCGCATCAAGAAGAAGGGCTGGCGTTCTGGCATCTCCTTTGGGCAAAAGGCCGACCCTTGCGTGGGCATATTCTCAAAGGTCATGAGTGTCTTTGAACCCAAGCTCACCACTTACAACGTAACCGTCCTTCCCAATGTTCCCGGGGTACCCAAGGAGAAAGGCACCAAGTCGGGCCATCGCAAAGGGCCCGACAATCTCTACGTCGCCACTGACGTAGCCGCCATGCAGCGCGTCGACCCAGCATCGCTCGAGCCGCTTGGCCCGGCTACGCAAACAGTCTTCCATCCGGATCTCAAAGGCCCGATGTCTAGTGCGCACGCGCAGCGAGATCCGGAGACGGGAGACTTTTTCAATTACAACCTCGAGTTTGGCCGCACGGCGACGTACAGGGTATTCCGCGTCAACGCTTCCACAGGGAAGACTGAGATCCTAGCCACTGTTTCCGACGCCAAGCTGCCGGCCGGCTACATCCACAGCTTCTTTCTTACAGAAAACTACCTTGTTCTTTGCGTGTCCTCGGCTCACTACACATGGGGCGGACTCGGCATCGTATGGCAGCGCAACATGGTTGAAGCGATAGAGCCATTCAACAAGTCGAAGCTCTGCCGATGGATTGTGGTTGACAGACGGCATGGAAAAGGGGTTGTTGCCAAGTTTTCGACGCCTGCTGGGTTCTTCTTCCACTCAGTCAATGCTTTTGAAGAGACTCTCAAGGGTGAAAACGGCGAGGAGCAAACAGACTTGCTTCTCGATTACATCGAGTACAGCAATTTCGACATCATCCACGCCTTTTACTACGATATTCTCCTTAATCGTAAGGATGCCGCAGAGAAGTTTTGGGTAGATGATGAGCAGGTCAACAGAATCCAGCGCAATCTTGTTAGGCAAAAATTCACAATGCCAAAGCCTGGCACAGTGGTCAAGGACGACTATTCAGCCGAAGCGGAGCGAGTCTTTGCAATCCCGAATCCGCACGCGGGAGACTTGCCTACCATCAACCCTACCCTTCAGTGCAAGCCGTACCGGTATGTGTACAGCGTGCCTAACCGAGGCCTCAACACGGTCATCGACGCCATCGCCAAGACGGACATCAAGACACGAGAGGCACTGATCTGGGCGGGACCCCAAGGTCACATGCCGGGTGAGCCAATCTTTGTCCCACGTCCAGGCGCGACGTATGAGGACGATGGAGTGCTTTTGAGCGTGGTGATTGACTGTTTGGCGGAGAAGGCGTATTTGTTGTGTCTAGATGCGAGGACGATGGTGGAGTTGGGGAGGGCCGACGCGGACTTTGCAATCGGGATGGGGTTCCATGGGATTCATCTCCCAAAAATTTAGTCAAGAGAAGCGGAATATTGAGGGCTTTGGAGGGATCAAGAGTTGGATGAGAGCACCAATCTGACTATATCTGAGATATAGGGACCAGAAGGGGCACTCTTAGTTTACGATTTCATGACTTTTCTGCTGTAGTAGCGAACAAGCAAGCAAGCGAGCCAGAAAACAAGGCAATGATTTGGCAATGACTTGTTTCTATTCGGTTAAATTGATTTTCGCAAAGATGGGATAGGATAACTTATGAACTAAGGGGGTTTTATCCATTTCGTGGCTAGTTCGTCGAGCTGATAAAACATCGTACCACTTTTTGATATCGCCAGCGAAACTCAGCTGGTGCTGAAGAGGCTGAAGCAGAACAACAGAGCGAGCGATCAACGGCAAGCCAAACCTTGTCAAGGCAAAAAGCCAAGCAAATGACATGGCATACGAGGTACGAAAAAGGTCAAGGAAACAATACCTTTCCCACAGGCCCCCCACATGACATGAGGACGAGGTCACGAGAGGACGGAGATCCTTGAGGGCGGCCCGTGGCGTGGACGGCGCCGGCACTGCGGCGGCCGGTACCCCGCGAAATGCAACGTGGGTTGGGCGGAAAGGGGCCAGAATGGGCTGATGTGCGGCGACGGTGACGATGGAGGCAGCAAATCCCCGAGTTGAGGACCCTTGGAACAGGCGCATGCGATGCGGAAAGGGGGGGCGAACGCCGTGTACCATACATAGGTAATTATAACTGTACATCACACATGCCATGCCATGGGGCTGTCATATGTAAGTCAGTAGTACACCATGTACATGATTTACATGGTACATGCTTTTGGCGCCGCATGTTCTATTTGCAGCTGGCCCCGGGGGGCCTTGTTCTTGTGGGGTGACCGTGGAGGCACCGACGGCGTGGAATCGCCAGAGCGTGGTGTTGACGGGCCTGCAAGGGGGATGCGCTGGACGAGATATCGAAGGGGGCGTAAGGAAAAGGGATGTGGTGGAAGGGGGCAGCTTTGATTGCGAAAGCGGACGGAGCTGATGATGATGAGTTGAATCGGAAAGGGGGGGGGGGGAGGGGGGCGTGCCGCGTTGGGCTGATTCCAGCGGTGAGCACGCAACAGCAGCCGGGTCGGGAGCGCAAGCGACGTTGAAAATCATGTCGTCAACCGGCCGAGTATCCTGACATGTCGCCCGACGGACACGCGCTCGGGGCACCGGCTCTGACGACAAGGCGACGCCAAACACGACGGAGGGAGGTGTTGGGAGCAGATGAGCAGATGGCCATCTGGTCCGTGACGCGGAGGCACGGAAGGCCAAGGCCGCTGACAACGACGTGCGCGCGAGGGCGACGACGCGAGATTATCAGATGGCGAGCTTGGGCCGTGATTGATAAGGGTCAGTTATCAATCAGCCCTGCCCCCCCATGCAGGGACAGGTGAGAATAGCCGGGGGGCAGTGTTTGACGCGGCGAATCATGCCCGGAGTAGGCAATGACAGCCCAGCGCTCACCTGCACGTTTGAGCGTGCATCACGGCGATTGCAGTCGATGGATAGACGTCCTCTCGGAACCTTCGGCAGGAGAGCCCGCGGAGGTCCGCGGCGGTTGACAATTGGGCTCATGAAGGGCGCGGGTGGGAAAATGTCACTGGTTTCGATGCCTCATTTTGCCTTGCACATGTCAGACTACGTCACTGCATACCTTGTGGACCAAAACGAGCATTGTTTGCTTGCGAGAACACTTCTCATTCAGTGCCTTCAGTGTGTGCCTAATGGTTACAGTTCATTCAAACACTCCGGTCGCTTCTTTGTCGCCGTCCCCGTGCCCGTTCCCCAACCGCTGTCGCCGAGCCCCTTCTGTGATTTCAAGTAAATACAATATAAACCCCTGACTCCCAAAGTTGTCCCGTCTGCAAGACATGAGAAAAATTCATCGACGTTGGCGTCAATCGAATGTATGCGGCGGCAATTGGCCTGCACGCGTCACCCAGTCTGGTTTCGTGGGTGACTTCTTTTCCATACGTATGTCCTCTTTTCATCTTCCTTCCTTTTTAGCTTCATTGTTCCGAAGCTTCCCCAGGTAGTAGGGTATCGTTCCCGTCAAATATCCCGATTGTTGGTTGCGGTGTTGGTGGTTATGTTAGGTGAGTGGTAATGCGTGCTGAGTAAAAAAAAAATTGTGTGAGCGGGATATTTTGCTCTTTACGCAGCAGCAGCCGCGGGAGTGGCGTCGGCCGTAGGCATCTTCATGCCGGTGCCGCTCAAACTGGTCTGCTTGGCCTGGGGGTTCTTGGTGTAGTAGTCAGAGATGGCAGACTTGATTGCATCCTCAGCCAGCATCGAGCAGTGAACTGCAGGGAGGGGTTGGTTAGTCACATGTTCATTCATTTGAGATGGCGGCAATTGCGGGATGTGAGGGACATACGCTTGACGGGAGGCAGGCAGAGCTCCTTGGCAATCTCAGTGTTCTTGACCTTGCCGGCCTCATCGAGGCTCATGCCACGGACAAGCTCAGTGAGGTAGCTGCTGGAGGCGATGGCGGAGCCACAGCCGAAGGTCTTGAACTTAACCTCGGAAATCTTCTGGGTGTCGGGATCGACGCGGATCTGAAGCTTCATGACATCGCCGCAAGCGGGGGCGCCAACAAGGCCGGTGCCAACATCGAGGTCCTTCTTGTTCATGGAGCCGACATTGCGAGGGCGTGAGTAGTGGTCAAGCACCTTCTCATGGTAGGCACGCGAGGCGTTGACGGCGACGGCGGGAGCGAGCTGTCGCGCGGGCACAAGCGAAGGGCGGGCGAGAGGAGCAACGAGAGCAGCCCGTCGGGAGACAGCGCGGAGTCCTCGGGAGAACATTGTGTGCGATTATCTGAAGATATGCGGGAGGGTGAGAGAGAGGCAGATGCGAGGCGGACAGGTGCCAAGGGAGATATTTCGATTCCGTGTGGTTAGGGGTTTGAGGTTGTCTGGATCGGTGTGCTGGACGATGTCGGAGGACGTGTTGTGGCAAGGTGGATGAAGGAGCTTTGAACTGGTCGTGACGGTGGATGGGGGCGGAGGGGGATGAAGAAGGGAGATTAAATTCGTAGGGCGGCGTTTGCGGAGGCGAGATACTCAAAGCTGAGATGGGCGGCGATCCGGGCTTGGAACAAAAAAAGATGCGGGACTTGGCCCTTGGTCCTTTGGGAAAAGGATGGCGATTTCGGCCAATGCATCACCGGGCCCCGCCCAGGCCAATCACGAAGCTCCCATTGCTCGGCCATTACGTCTATGCTAGCTCGGTCCTCGGAGGAAGGTGCTGAGGTCTCCCAAAGGGGTTTGGCGTCTCGAAGGTTGGCACTAGTAACGCCTAGTAGCACTAAGGTACAGCACCAACCTCAGTGCAGCAGAGTGCAGAGTACAGAGTACGTACCCGCCCAACCCGCCTTCCATTCCCTTGAACAGGAAAGTCCAACCCAAACTCCCTCACCCAGATCAAGCCCACCCAACACTGTGACTGCGGACCTGGAGAGTTGAGTCAGGGGGTCCTATTGGCTCAATCGCCTGTAGTGATGAAGAAGGCGGACTGCCGGTCTTGGGAGTCATCGGCTAAGGCTAAACTCATTGAGGAGAGAATACTCGGTGTCCTTGAGACATCTGGGGGAAAAGTTCACCGATGCGGTACTGGTAGTTCACCAAGAGCAGCCCGATCACGAGATGGGCTGCAGTAGCATCGGTTGGCATCAGTTAACGTGCTGTACGGCTCTATCAAGTTTATGATATGACGATCCTTTGACGAAGCGTTGGTGCACCGCAGCATTGGTAACCGAGGATGGTCAGCTCGGAGAATAACTCCGGATTAATCTGCGAGAGGGTGAGAGAGAGGTATTACAAATACCTGCAAGCGGGGCAACCTTCAACCGACCTCCTAGCCCGTCCACCGTGCCGATCGGCCAGTAGGCTGGGAATAGCGACATGGGTGAAAATCCCAGCCCCGAAGCCGATGACTATCGCCGAAAAGCGACACGTCGCGGTCATGACGCTCGTTAGCCTTTGTACTCATTGGTGTGTATCTCGGTGTATTGGGAGACATCATCGGTCGGTGATTTAGCCGGACATTGAACAAGTTTGGGGTGGTCAGCAGAAACCAGACGTTTCAAGGCTTTTGAAGCGCTCGCGGTATTCGGGTGGCAGGCCGAAGGCTACAAGCGAGCGGATACGGTGATTCCAAACCTGCCGTACGGCCACGGACAGAACCCCCGACCATAGCCCCGAAGTCCGTCAATTGCCCACCGGTATTTTCTGACCGAGCTGGGTCACCATGTCAGGATGCAGTGTCAACCTAGTCACGTCCTGTCAATTTACCCCATACGACGGCAAGCCTGGCTCATCGAGTCCCACTCCGCGGGCGCGGGTTTGATCCCGCGGAGGTCTGCGACACGGCGACGGCTCGCACGCACACACACCTGCACAAAAGAAAGTTTGTTGGCATGGATGATAAGAAACCACGGTACATGTTGATGGTCGATGGATTCATCCGTGGATCATGGGTACGGCCGGACAAGCAGTGCCGACCATGGCTGCTGGGAGGGGTGGCAGGGAGCTTCATACGAACGAGGCCTGCACTGGCGAGCAACCCACGAGCGTCATCGACTCACGTGATGAGACTACCGCTCGAGAGGGCAAGGAGGACACCCTCACTGCCTGCCTTATCTGATGGGAAGCCGTTAGGAAATTGCCACATGTTGAGGGCGAGTACCTTCCTTGTACAACGAGACTAGTTTTCAGGGTCATTCAATGAAAAAAAAAAAAAAGGGAAAAAAAAGGAGTATCGCTCCGCTTTAAGTTCGGAGTCGGACTAGAAGCATTGGTGGGGAAGGTATGTTCGTCAATGACTACCTAGAACCTGATACCTATTATTAATTGCGCACTCACTGTTATCAGATGCTCCTCGTCTCCGGGACCCCAGCACCACGAAACCTCCCCCGCTTCTTACGTTAGTGTCCCATGTCTTTGCAGCACGTGTTTATTGAGCAAACGCTTCAACCGGGCGGTCCCCATGTCATGCGCCACACAGCCACAGTGGCTCATCCAAAGGGCTCCTCTGACCAGACCATGATATCTCTCCAGCTGCAAGTTTCTAAAATATTCGATGACTGATCTGCTGTGATGTAAGTGGAGGTCCAATATTTCATTAAATATGGGTCATCTGAATTCTAAAATGGCTCGGTAGATACTTCACAAGCGAAGATCTAAACACGACAGATCGAAGCGTCATAGAAGGAATTGAACTAAGAGCAACCAACAACCCACTCATCCGGGAGTACAGCAAGCTCGCAGCCTGTCTTCAACTATCGGCCATCGAGCTATTCGCCACTCTTTCCTCTAGCAACATCTTGCTCAGTGTGATCGGTGTGCTTAGTGTAGCTCGTGTAACTCAAATGCCTTGTGTGCCTTGTGTGCCTTGTGTGCTTTATTTCCCTTTCTCGGCCACCCTGAGGCCCCCTTGGAACAATGAATTGAATCTTTAGCTTGAAGGTTTTCTTATTGACTGGGTGATTCTAAGGTTTACTGTAATTGCTTTGCCTATTTTCGCTGACCCGTGTGCTGATAATTACTAACTATAGCTTCGAAAAGTGCCAAGAAAGTTGACATCTCGGCATGAGCGTTGATGTCAACGTACTCGGGCGAGAATCGATCATGCTCTGTTTTCGTTCGAATTGCTTCTACTCATTGTTGTAGAGATTTTATAGGGATTCTATAATCATAGCATGAACTGAGGTGCGCATTCATGGTTTGGCGTCTGCTTGCAGATCCACGACAACGAGTGAGATGCTCGCACGACGGAAATTGACATTGGGACAGCAGTCCATCATGGGCTTCAAGCAGCGAAGATACAGCCGCCAATGATTGAACAGCGCTGTATACTACTGGCAGCCTTCAGGCAAACAGTGATGGGCATATTCAGAATGGCAAGCTTCATCGTGCATCTGAAGCGATGTCGCCACGTCGAAGGTCTCGGCTCAGTGTTAGCAGGCCTCTTTGTCTTCTTGAGTGACTACAGTTGTGGGGGTTTATCTAGCCAAACCGACTGTGTCGGTGGGATAAGCTCTGATGTGCTTGACACATTTAGGTGGTTGATGAACGCCTTCTTCAATTCGGTAATCGAATAGACATCAACGACCACTGTCGAATCGTCGCTCAGCGTATTGGCAGCATATTTGAAGAGGTTTGGGTATGTATCTTCGTCATTATGAACTCACTTTAGTCGTCTGAATCTGAGGATTCTTATCACAGATCGTAGTCAGTCCGAGAAATCGCCTTCGTGCTCCGAGTTGGGTGGGTTCACGCCAAGATTGATCTCGTTACCGCCATGGCTTGAGCCGAAAATCTCATCTCGCTCAGAATCATTGTTATGTTCATCTAGGTCTGCCGAGCATGTGAGGTTTATCGTTGCACGCAAGCAAGTTCACCCTCACTTAACTTTCACTCCACACATTTCGCTGTTGCCAGGGTGCAAACCATCCGACCCGGGAATTAACTTATAGCTCTCAAAGCTCACTGTAGTTGTTCGTTTCAGTGAATGCGCCCGCTAAATCGCAAAGTGCTAAGGCTCAAAGACGCGCTTGCGAATGCCGCGCCTACGCATAGCGCCTAAACACAATGCTGACATGCAACGCCCTCGTAGCGCCCAAATACCTTCTACTCATGAACAAAAACCCTTACGAAAGAAGCGTATTGCCCGTAAATATAGAAAGCCCTTGTCCTGTAGATATGCAGGTAAACGCATTGGTTGGAAGTGGTGCTCGTCGGCGTTGATTGCACGTTGATTTGGCGCTGAAGCCGAGATACCAATATCCGCTTCTGAGTGGAAGCGCACAACACTATCTACGCCTCGCGTTAGAGGCTGCCCTAGCATTGCGAGTTACCTGAACCTGGCGGTTCAATCCTATGTGCCTATGTCACAAGTGCTACTTAAGCGATGTAGAGAAGTGAGAATGGAGTATTATTCTAGAAAGGAATTTCTTTGACTACAAGATTTCTTTTTCTAGAACCAATATGAACTTGTCCCAGTAGGTGGCTCCCGCCTGCGCGGATTGCCAAACGATTTACAAGGCAATGTAGTTCTGGTTGGCCAGTTGCACTTAATTCATTATAGAGTCACGCCAGCGAAACGAATACAAGTTTTACTCAAGTATTGCAGAGAATCAACGATCCATCAGATTTGTCCTCCAGTGCACACATACGTCAGGCTCTTGAAGATCCTTTCGCGCATTGGGTGACAGAGTTGCCTCGTGTCTCTCAAGAAGCCAACCTTATCTGGAACATTGTCTAGCAATAGATGAAGTTCAAGGCTTCAAAAAGTTTTTGTTACTGCCGAAATCGGAGCCGTGAGGTACCAGTGTCGTAATATTTCTGCACCTTTGTACCTAGTTTGCACGAATCCTTGCACTGGCGCCAAGCCATATGTGGACCAGGATGTGGCGAGGCTCCAGATCTTGCCGGATTCTGCAGGCCTCGGCTACTGATTGATCAGTACCGAAACATGAACACTGGCTAAGATGAAATGGGATGTTTAGTCCTCGCTGCTTTAATACAACAGCTCTACGTGAGTAGAGTCGTGATGGTCTTACCGTGGCAGCAGTGGGAAAATCGTGACCTACATCACCTCAGATGGTGGCGTTTAAAGCAGCAAGGATAAACCTCCGGGTTTGACTAGTGGGTATGCATGGTTGGGTACTCCTGATTGATAAGATTCACTGATTGATAATGCCGCAGCCATCTCCGCGAGGGCATGGTGGCCCCCTGTCTCCTAAATTTGCAAAGTCGCATGATTATTCTAAAAAAATTTCGGCCAGGGGGTGTACTGGGGCGATTGGGGCGGCGAGCGACAGGCGCGACAAATTGTTGCTAGTAACAGCCGCGAAAAATAAGACTTTGTTCATTAGAAGCATACATCATGAGAACGCCATGATTCTCCCAAACAGCATCTATCAAGCCTTCATTGAGACAACTTAGCAGTCTAGAGCAAAACGAAATACTAGCATCATTTAGTGATCCAACCGTTTTATTCAAGCTCGAATGACTCAATATCCACGGTTACCAAAGAGAATAGTACGCTTGGGATAAACATAACCTCCTGACCAACAAATCTCGGAAGGGGACGTATCGCATATTCGTGTAGACTTAAGCCTTGAGATCATCTCCTCGAGCGTAGCTCAAGTCCAAGGGAGCCCACCTCAGCTGGAGGTGCTCTTGCGAACTAGGAAGGGAGGCATTGGCATCGAGAGTTGTGGTCTCCCTACTTTTGCTGGGCATTAAGAGACTTGCTGGCAGTTTGCGCGGCCTGGCGAAGTCGCGCCTCAAGATTGGCATCGCCGAGCATAACGCGGCCATGGGCGACAAAGTCGTTATAAACGGGGATAAGAGCATCGGAGCGCAGATCACAGCCGTAGTAAAATAGCACGCTTCCGTTCTTGTTGAAGCTGCCATCCGCCTTCTCGAAGAACCAGGTCAGGTTCTCGTCTTCCTCGCTAACGGTCCAGACTAGGGCAGGGTAGTCTCTCTTAATAGCGGTAAACACATTCTCCGCCATGTTGCTAAGCCAGCCGGACTTGGTAATGATCAAAGTAGTAAGCATGGCCACATCTCGATCCTCGCCCTTGGGCATAACGATAGCCAGGCACTGCATGGTATCATCGAAATAGGCGGTGAACTGCTTTTCCTTGAGGAGGCCGATGAAACGATCAACCACTGCCTCTGCGTCCAGACCTTCTTGACCACAAAGTAGTGCTGCCTTGAGCTTCTCAATATCAGGGAAGTCCGAGATCGATTTCGCTTGGGACACACGGCTGCCTCGCCTTATCAAGGTGCCACCACCGACGTCGGTAAACAGTTCCTTCTGGAGATCGCTGGGGTGGATAATGGCGACACTAGAGCTGCGAGGGAGGGTTTCAAGTAGCTCCTTAATCTCCTTAATCTTGAGACGGGTACCATATCGGCACCAAGGCTGGGCCATGAGGTAATCAAACTCTTCATCGAGATTGATCTGTGAGATCTTCTTGCCGTCGCCATCAAACAAACCACCCTTCTCTGAGAGGTATACGACCTTCAGGGGCTCGAGGGCACGGGCAAGCTCAGCGGCGCTAATAGAGTATTTGGTCAGCCAATTTATCGTCGGGCTTTGGAGGTTAGAGGTACGAGCGACTGGGATTCCACTAAACAAATCTCAGAGTTACAGGCAAGGAGTACTTACGCAACATCAGCATTGACGTTGAGGAGGTGTCCATCTTCGCTCTCGGCCATTGATGTAAGGATAGGGATGTAGCCTGCCTCAATAGACTTTTCAATGGCTTCCTTATTCACCTTGGTGACCTTGCCAACATACTGCCACTTCTCCTTGTCAAGGTAGTCAGCCATGAAGACGCCGCTGATAGATCGGGTAGCGATGCCGAGCTCATCGAGGCGGTTGATGAGACGCAGGTTCTCCTCGAGGAAGAGCTTACGGGCGATACCCAGAGTCTTAGCATCAGTCACCCGAATACCCTCTTCAAACTGGGGCTCAACGCCGGCATCCTCAAGAAGTCGGTTTAGCTGGGGGCCGGCGCCATGAACGATGACGGGGTACAAGCCGAGCTCGTAGAGAAACAAAAGACTACGGCATAGCTCGTCGATGTAGTCGGTGAGAATGGCGCCGCCGACCTTGATGACGGCGAATTTCTGGGACGAAACGGAGGTAAAAAGCTTAAGATACCTTGCCAAAAAAAAAAAGGTCAATATTTCATATCCTGATATTAAGTTTTGAAGTGCTTTATTACTGCTGGCTCTCGCGCTTGCTGCCAATGCTGCTGACGGTCTGTGCAACGATCTCGCGGAGGCGGTTACGGCTAGGAGCAGAACCCGCCAGGGCTGGGACGGACGTCGAGAGGGTGCGGGCGGTCTTCGTGTTCGCCGGGGTGGTGCCGGCATTGAGGCCGCGGGCCTTGATCGGAATAGCGGCGGCAGCTGCGCGCGAGGCAGCCTTGGGAGCGACTCGGGCGCCGGCCCGGAGGGCCACACCGGTGGCGGACAGCATCTCGACTCTCTACGAGGCCAAGTAGCTCGGTAACGGGCGGGCGAGGAGGGTCGGATAGGCAATTGGGAGGCGATGGGGAGGTGGCGTGCGTGATCGAGGTTGGGGAAGGTGACTCTTATAGGTAAGGTAAATCCAGCGGTGACTTATAAACGGAAGAAGGATATCCCGCTCCGGATGAAAGGAAATTCAGTTAGAAGGAGAGATTTTCAACACCCACAGAAATGATGATCTCTTGAAAGGCCCACGACGAAATATCAGCGAATGCGTCGCATATTGAGTGTGAAAATTGGCTGCAGAAAACCCGATTGGGATCAATTGACTAGCTAAGAGCCTCTCATTACGCAAATAAAGCCCAGGAGGAAGGTTGAAGATTGCCCCGCTTGGAGCCATTTGCACATGATACCCCCCTCCCCCTCGCAGATCAATTCAACCCGAAGTCATGCTCCGAGTTGACCATCCCAGGTTGCAGATACAGCGGTGCACAAACGCTTCATCAACGGATCGTCATACCATAGATGTGATATCTCGTGATTCGACAACTCTCGGTGAACTACCGGTGCCGCATCGGTAGATTTCCCCAGATACCTCAGGTGCATCGTGCAGAATGTTCTCTCCCCCAATGAGCTTAGCCTTGGCCCTTGACGAGTGGGTGCGCAACGCAGGACGGACCCAGTGGGATTCTCCTAATGCCGAAACCGGCGGGCCAACAGGTTCCCGACGACATCTCCAGACAATGCCTACCCTGGATTGCTGTGCAAACAACCATTTGGCTGTCCCAAACGAGACTGGAAGGATGTCTAATATTTTGATAGCAATTGAACCTGTTAGAAGATTTTATTCACATTGTTTCATTATTCTAAAATTAAACCCTGAACAATCCTACGGGAAATCCAAACTTCATAACATGACGTCACTGTAACCAAGACTGGGTATGACTCCAACTTTCCCAAATCCTTCGGCATGCAACCAACTTTACCGCAGCCTCAAAACCCATGTACAAAAAAATACCACAAGCCTTTCATAATACAACGCATAAATGCTCCTAGAGCCCGAGACCTTCGCTACATATCTGGGCTTGTAACACCAACCGCTCCGCCACTCTCAGACCTGGGCTCCAAACCGTGACCAAACATGGTAGAGAACTCGTACATGGTTTGCGGGAACGACTCCAGGTTCAAATCCATACCCGAGAAAATTCCAGCGGATTGATTGGCACCAATATCTTGGGTTCCATGCCTTGCGTCCCTGCTCGCCCCTGCAGACGAAGGCGGGATAGGCATCGTTGAGTTTGGTGTCCAGCTTCGCGAGACGGTATCAGTCTTCCAAAGTGTCTCCCACTTTTTGAACCGAGCGTAGCCAGTCTCTACCGACTCCTCGGAGGGGGTCTCGGCGATATCTAGCCGGTTAATTGCGCGCTCGAATGCTTCGATTAGGGATACTTCGGACTGCGCTGATTCGCCACCTGCAGCCATGATCTTGATCATGACCATGCCATCCTTCAGTGCTTGCCGAAGCCGGTCAGTTTTTCCTTGCAGGCACTGGGAGATTATAATTAGTAGGGCTGCACGGCAAGCACTGAATTCAGTGTACGAGGCTCGCGCGAGACCTAGGCTATTGTGTAGAATTTTGCATGTGTCGATCACGTCCAGCGCGGCCGTCACGCAGTCTGCTACCAGCACAGCCCTCGGATCCGTCTTCTTTGGGCTATTTGACCGTCGTGAAGAAGTAGGCGTCGAGCCTGAGAGACTCGAGTTGCTCTTGGCTACGGGCTTGACGAGGATGAAGGGTCGACCAGCAAACATGCGGACCAGGTAGTACTCGAGTCTCATATGCATGGCTGACCGATCGGCGCTGGACTTGAGAGATGGCTCCGGGCATGTGACAGAATCAGGTAGCTCCTCCCACCATTTGAGGAGGTCAGTCCTGAGTTCGAGCAATCGGTTCAAGGCTTCAGACTTGGCGTGCGTCTTGAAAGCAGATCTTGAAGTGCCGTTAGACTGGTATCGCGAAGTAGGACCCTAAAGGGGGAAGTAAGCTTACATCTCTTGAGACATTGAGCCTAAAATGTCATGCAATCGGAGGGTCGCCAACATGGCTGCTGTATGCGCGGGCGAGGAGGAATACCATAGATCGCTTCGGTCAACGGGCATGTCGACATCAATGTCCCCGTTCGTTACCGACACCGGCCGGCCATGGAAGATGGCGACACGTCTCAAAGGTGTCAGCATTTACGGTGAGCTTGTTCTTTTTGTTTAGAATACTGACCTTTCTGTGGTGTAAGCTGTCCACCAAACTCGACTTCTGGTTTCGCGAACGGCGGGATCCAGTCCCTTGTCGGGCTGTTTTCGATGCATGCCATTTTGGATGGCAAGCTTGACGGCGAGGTTCAGGTAGATATAAGACAAGCCGGAGGGGTCGAGAGGGAGAGTGTAGATTCCTATGAGTAGACACGCTTGAACGCTCTCCAGAGAGGCGATTGTGATGACATCCGATACTAGTCGGCAGGCCTGCTGATAGAGCATGACCCCAACAGTATCCTCCGAGAATGGACCCGTGTCTGAAGATTCATGAGGTCGGTCCTCGTCGGCGGGTGAGTCGAGGTAGGCGTATTGGGTGCCGATGGCCAGAACAATGAATATGATGCATACGGTTCCGACGTCGCGCCGCGTCATTGAAGCCGGGTTGTTGTATGCGATTTCCAGCTTCTCCAACAGCCAACCCTTCTCAAAGTAGAAGTAGTTTGTTTCGGCATGCCTAAAGAACGATTGGACGAGAAAGTCTGCAATATAGCGAGGAGGGAGGGCATATAGTGACGAGAAAGTTTCGGATGGGGACTGCAGTTCCTCGGCGCGATAATATTCCTTGACCTTGGCCATTCGGCTATCACCCTTGCGAAAATAGTCAGCAAGGCTGCACAGGTTGTCTGAAAAAAAAAAAAAAAAAGTGACGATATATTACATTTACGCCTGGATCTGGGACGCACTGGTCAATCCATTTTTTAATTCTCATGGAGAAATTCCAATGCGAAAATTCGCCCGAGTAATCTGTGATTGCCTGGTTAGTCGAGACTTGGCTTTTTAAAAAAAAAAAAGAACACAAAATCCAGGTTGTGGACGTACGTGTGATATTGTTCTCCAACGGCTTCACGGTGCAGCTCTCTTGCTCTTCACCTAGATAATCTGACCCGTGGGATATGGTTTCCTCCTCTCGAGACTGCGGGGCCTCGCTGTCAACGGTGTGGACGAGGCCGCGAAGGGATTCCGAGTCCATCTTGATATCTCCTGCATAGTGCGTCAGGAGCCGCTCCATGTAGCTGATCCGACGGAGCAAGTCCGATGTGACTTGATGCTGCGAGCCTTGCCGCCTGGGGATGCAGTGTCAGGCACCAAAAAAAGACATATACACGGGCCAAAGGCGGTTTAATTCGGCGTTGGCGATGGCGGACTTTCTACTCACATTTTGGAAATGGTTTGCACTGGCTCGCCATCTCTGTTGACCGGCCCAAGAAACTCGCATTTCCTGCGCAGCCGGATGCATCTCCGGCAAGGAACACCACCATCACACTTCTCCTTGACTCTGCGGCAGCCATCGCACCTGAGGACACAGGTTAGCCAAAAAAGATGTCCTATGTGCTGGCTTTTGACGGAGGAGATGGCGGTCCCCGAGGGCGCGTTCTTACGCTCTGATTGCGCGCTTGCGCTCCTGGAGCGCTATGCGGCGCAGTGCCTGCTTCGAAGCACCGGAGTGAGAATCCATTCTTGAGCGTCCATGAAAGTGTTGCAACGTTGGGGTATTTGCAGTGTGGAGTTGATGGGGATTCAAATTAGCGAGGATGGGGCGCGGTGGTGGCTTTTGCTGACCCGGCCGTGTGTGTTGCGTCGGCCATCAACGTCAGGTTCGTCGAGTTGCAAGGTCGGCGCCAGTACTGAGGCCGTTGGCGGCGGTGCTTTATAATTGACTGCCACAGAGGTTGCGGGGAGCGCCTTATCTAGTGCCGATGCAAGTCTCAACTAAAATGGAGAAGCGGCATGGGATTGCCTTTGGTGCCCCTAAGAAGGACTTATAATACCGGTGGGACTGGTGGCTCGGCCCGGCCAGCTCAGCAAACGCTCGCCCAAGTGCAAGAGTACATTGCGAGATTGGAACGTCAGGCTTGCCTCGATGACAACTAGCTTTATCTCTGGTAGCTGTCCAATGATTCTATTGCGCGTGTACGGATTATACCATGGCACAGTCCAGTGCGACTGGGTAATCTAGTAGTTCGTCCGCTCTCTCACGCCCATGCCCCCCCCTTCCCCACAAAACTGCCTGCCATGCCATGCCATGCGGCATCTCTAGTCTATGCTTTGAATTTTACAAGGGCCCCATTACAACTTTGCCTTTACATCACTAGCCCACAGCGGCTGTAACGATTCTTCCAACATGCTCTTCTTGGACGTTATTCTACCCTTGGACGTCTTGAAGATCCGGGGTAGCCCCGACTCTTCAAACGGGACGCCATCACGGACCATGGCCGCGACGCCTTTGCTGGACAGCAGGATCTCGGGCATGCCGTGTCCAGAGAAGCCCGCAATGATGAATTGCCCAGGCTTTTCTGGTACCTCCCCGAGATGGGGCATGAAATCCGAACTGTAGCCCATGACTGAGAGACTACAATTAGCACGACCAGGCATGGGCACGCGGTGGAAATGGTGTTCGACTTACTGCCAGTCCAGACTTCCTTGACCTTGGCGCCGCTGGCTTCCCATCCTCGAAAGTGTCGTTGCATGTAACCGTCAAAGTACGATACCGCTTCCTCGACCAGCTCATCGTCTCGAACGTTGTCAAACCAGCGGTCTTTGTTGTGCCAGAATCGCTGCCTTGCACCGCCCACTACAATGCTCCCGTCCGCGCGCGGGATGAGGTAGTCGTTGTTGCTGGAATCGAACCTGATGCCATAAGTGTTGACCAGGTGGGGGGTATTGACCCCCTTGGGACTCTCAATGTGACTGCAGATTCCCCGAATGGGAACGATGCTGCTCAAATACTGGGGCAAGACCTGGGCAGTGTAGCCGTTGGTCGCATAGACGACCTTGGGTGTCTTGATGGACCCGCGGGGAGTTTGAACCGTCCACATGCCGTCGCTGCCACGGGTTTCAGATACAGAATCTACAGGCGTGTTGGTTTGGAGGTTCAATCCCTTGCCGAGGAGTTTTTCTACGAGCTGGTGGACCAGTTTCAAGGGCCATAGGTGAGCAGCAGTGAAGGAAAAACAGCATTGAGCACCTTTTACACCGGAGACCTGCGAGGCGTGTTAGATAATGGGCTGCGTGGGGGTGACAATGCGATAGGCCGATCAACGTACCCTTTCCGCATCCTTTTGCGGAGTAAAGGAGACATCGCTCAAATTGACGACTCCAGCTTTCACAAGCTCTTTGTAGGAAGCCTCTGTTTGCTTCGCATGTTCGGGGTCAAGGTAGACGTCTACCGCCCGCGTGAGATGGAAATCACAGTCGAGCGCTTCAGCCTCCACAAGCTCCTTTACAGCCCACACATGAGCTGCCTCGAACGCAGCTACCTCCCCCGCCGCCGCAGCACCATATAATCTGGTGTTTTTGGGCACATTGAAGTAGGCGTCTTTTTTCACGTGTCCTCCATTTCTCCCCGAAGCGCCTGAGCACAGCGTCCTGGCCTCCAGGAGGACAATGGATGGAGGGTTGGGGTTGTCCTTGAGAATGTGGTAAGCCGTGGCCACCCCAGCAAATCCAGCGCCAATGATGACAATGTCGGATGTTGAAGGCAATTCCGCAGTGCTGCGATGGTCATCGAGCTCACGCGGGACCTGCGTCCAAAACGAGGGCACGGGGTTGGGAACTGGCGCGCGGTTTTGGGGCTTGGGCTTGGACATGGTGCTGACTGCTTGCCTATGTCGATCGAGGTCGAGGGATCCTGATACGCTTTGACCAACAACAACGGTATGGGAATCTTCAAAATTAGGCGACGCGAAGGCGAGTCTGATGCCACTCTGATGCTCAACTACCCCAAGGCCGCGGGTCATATATCTCGCCCTCTGGGGATTGTTCTATTCTACGTGGAGGCGCTTAGATAAGAAGGTCTGATCAGGCCATTAGGGGACCCGCTAACTCTGGTGGTTGAACCAGCCGGCGGACGGTGATACGGCTGGCTTGACGATGACAGATATTCATGGTTCATGGTTCAAGGAAGATGGACGAGTCTAGACGAGCCGGATTGGCGTGACCGCAAGCGAACTAAGACGAGAGATACCCCGCAGCCTTGTCGCACTTGGAAGAATGGAGACATGCCACCGGCGGGTCATATCTCACCGAAACCGGTAACTGGGCGAGAGATGCCGGTGCAGGTGGTGGTGCTGATCGGGCGCTAGAATTAGGCCCGATTTCGCTGCCACCAGTTGGGGGACGTGGCGAGGCCCCAACGATTCGCGCAGCATTTACGCACGAGTCGTAACATTGCTTCTGGGGAAGGGGGGGGGTTTCGGATGTGATTCTCCAGGCCATCATCTCCAGCGTATTTTTGAGAGGCGGGGAAAGGAAAGGAAAGGTTGAATCCATGCCAAGGTGTTCTCGCAAGCCCACAACACTACCACACCCACAGCTGCCATTGCTGCTGCACTAAGACGAGCAGAGCGAAGTTGCTTGCGCCTTGCAATTTCGTCATGGGAGGCACTTATCCACACGCAACTTGGTGCCATCTCAAATGCCGTATTTATTTGTTTTGAATTCCAATAGAATATTGATCCAATAGTACAATTTCATTTATTAATCATGGATCTTTAATTTTATATTTTACTTTTTAAACACTGTGATTTGATTTACGCCGAGTCGCTTTTCGACTCGGCTTCTTTGGATGCAGTCACGATTCTGCGTGCCATCTCAGGGAACGAGTCGGCCATCACGTCCATGGTACCGAAAAGATCGATACAAGGCTCCTTCTCCCAGACGGTGCAATAAGCGCCCTTGAACCTGTAGTCGATTGATCATCCATGGTCAGCGATGCGTCGTCCTCAATTGGAATTCACAAGTGTTGGCAAAGACTTACCCCGTCGACTTGGCCGCTGACACATCCCACATGTGCGCGGCGGCAAACCAGGCCTCCTCGCCCGCGAAGCGCGTCAGGAGCGGCTGATACGACTCTGGGGCAGGCTTGCCGATGTCGAGAGAGTCGCATGACATGAAGTTCTCTGCCGGCATGTCGATGTTGTTGCGGGTAAAGTAGCCGCTCACGCGGTTCACATCGCCCGCGGTGAAGGCCCAGCAGGTGAAGCCCGCATTGCGGAGGATCTCGAAGCACTCGGCGACACCAGGCCGAGCGTCTAGCTGCATGAACTGGTCAAGGATGTATGCCAGATCTTCGTCGGTGGCAAACTCGCGCGGCTCCTCGATGCCGGCCATCCACAGCATGCGGTAGAACAGGCTCTTGAAGACGTCGTAGAAGCGGATGTATCTTCCAGAGATGCTCAGGTAAGTGTACTCGCGCTCGGCGGCCTCGAACCAAGTGTAGCCCAGCAGCTTGGGCTTGATGCACTCGGCGCGCAGACGGTCACCGAGACGGGTATCTAGAGCCTGGAAGATGGCGTCGTATGAGACGCAGGTGCCGACGACGTCGAAGACGACATGCTTCTTGGGGGCAGACATGGTTCTAGATGGCCTAGGATGTATGTATCTACGCCAAGTTTGGAAGAAATATTAAGTGTGAGTGGGAATAGAGCTTGAAGAGGGGTATGGGAAAGCGAGCGTTGCAATGGAATTATTGCTTCCTGGTGTAAGTTTTCTTTCTTTATACACTTGGGTCGAATGCAGACACGAAGCGACGTCAAAGCGGGAGACGTACAGGGAGTCATGAGTGCCAATGGGCACAGCTTCCGATTTCCCCGCTTTGTGCCAGGCCTCGATAAGGAGTGGAGGAGTCATGGCAATTGGCGCTGTATCTTTTTAGTGCTAGATATTGTATGTGTATGTGGGCGTGTCGCTGATAACGACGGCCGGCGGCAGCGCGTGGAGGAGCCGTGTCGGCGGTACAGCTTGCCGCTTTGACGGGCATGCTCCCCCCGGCCCGGGGCCACGGGGACAGGGGAAATCGCTAGATGGAACCGGTGCGAGCGACGTTGAAGGAGAATTAACACCGGGAAATTGACTATTGATGCCATCACTATTAAACAAAACCGGTAGATTGGTCGACAGATCCGCGGATCTGGCACAGCTCAAGAGTGGGACGCAATGACCTGGCTGTCACTGGCCCGGTTACTCAGTAGTAAATAGATTCGCACATCGCTTTTAGTAACACTAATATTTTACTTAAAATCTAAAGAATGCTCTAGTAAAAAAGATAAATAAATGAAGATTTTATATTTATTTATTTACTTATCTTGTACTGACTTGGTGGCGACAAGATAAGGTCTAAATAAGATTGTAATAATACATGATGAGTTTTTATTTATTTGTCTATTTATTTAAATTATACTATTCTATACAGTTAGTCAATAAACCGTAAGAACATACGACCTATTGTAGCACAAGGGCGAATGGCCAATGCCATCGCCATTGCCTTATCGCAACGAACAGAGAAACATCACTGGCTGGGTTACCATGATAAATGACCCAAGCAGTGCTGGCTTCGACACACTACCACGGGTCGGATTCGAGATTCGACCTTCTTCATGACCAATATCATCTAAAAACAAAACACTAGCAACGCCGAAAACGCTAGGACTAAGCCCTACTGGCCTATCTCAACTGACTACTGCTCCTCCACATCTCCCGGTGCGCCTAGCAGGGCCGCATCGACCCCAGGCTGACGGGGCCTCCCACCGGCGGTGCTCCCTCCCCTTCCTTGTTCGAGGTCTTGAACGCTGTTGAACATCGGTGTCAGTATTCCAGTTACGACAAAGGATGGTGATGGAGCCTACCTTCTTTGGGGTGCGGAAGGAGGCCGCAGGGGGTGAATGGAAGAAACCGCTTTGCTACATATTTCATGGGGTTTTTGGGATCCCCCCTCTTCTCAGAAGAATCCTAGCTAGAAAGAACACAATACAACCTTGCAAATCGAACCTCTTTTTGTGATGGGAACGGAAGCTCAACTTACGAATTGTTAGGGAGAGGGGAGGCATGCCGGGTGAGGCTGAGGACACCCGGGTTCACGGTCGCCTGGGTATCGGCGGGCTCCACTGAGTGCCCCGGAGGAGGTGGCGGAGCAGTGGCCGGCCCGCTGGTTCGGACACAGCGAGTGGTGATGGTAATTAATTTTTTGCTATCAAGATGTTAGTGAATCATGGCAGACGAAGAGTTGGGGGTTGAGGATGTATTCATGTTTGTGGTACCCTTGAAGAAGAAGAAGAGAAAGAATGAAAAGAGACCGCGCAAAATTTGGAGGAAAATAGCCATCGTACTGGGGACTAATTTAATACTAGAAGGGACCGATGGGTAGCGTTACGGGATATATTTCATCGTGCAGGTGCGTAGGGCAAACCGTCGCAATTCATCCAGATTCCTTTGCGGCCGATGGCAACTATAGGATGGATGAAAGGGTAGAAGAGGAAAAGTTAATTTCGCCACATGTGAAAGTCTGGGACATGTCCGAGTTTAAACAGGAGAGATGAATATATATCGTTGCGTGTTCGTGGCGACGTAGTTCTGGTGCTGACCTTGGCATTTTCGCATGAAGTTTAAGAAGTTCGCCTCTGGTTTCTCACACCTCCTCGGGCAGCACTCGGTTATTCGAGAAAGCGTAATGCGAGCAATGCACAACATCACAATGAGTTCTTTGGGAAAGCATCAAACACTGTATTTGTCACGGGCACCGCCATGCCCTGCTCCCCCAGCAGGATCAGGGCGCAGCGAGGGGATACACACCGATGCAGGCCGGCATGGAACTGATCCCCCCACCTCCTTACGCCGAGTCCCGCCTTATAGAGAGAAAATTAATTCATTAAGATCGATGAAGCAATGTTTCGCGGTGGCTGGATACGATTGACCATGCTGAAAAGCAAAAAAACCACTTCATTCCTGCCGACGCTGCCTCTGAAGGATTTAATCGGGAACGATGTACTATAGCAAGCGGACCTGGAGATAAGGGTCAAGTCTTTGCCGAGACTCATGAGGGAGGGATTATATTGCTCTGGGAGAATGTGCTGCCCGCAAGCAGCTACTTCACGACAGGGCGGGGACTTGGCCCTTGGGCGAGAAGCGTAGGCTGGACCTACCTCCGCCGGTACAAAGTCTAGGATCTTGGCGAGGACCCTCAGTGGCAGGGCGAATTTGTGGTGTATGCTCGGAGAATCGAAGAGCTTTCTCGCTTCAGAGTGAGCGAGCTCCCAGTCGACAGCATTCTGTGCGGCACTGCAAATGGCGGGAGGAATTTGCATGCGTACAACTTCAATATCATGCAGGGCGACCAAAATTTCAACGCCATCTATGACGACATGCCACTGGAAGGATGGTGACCATGGCCAAAGAAGAACAACGCTGGGGAACCTGAGGTGACGAAGTCGTGATAGGCACGAGATATTCACATGCAAGCAGTTAGTAAGCTACAGTGCGGTACAGCACAAATTAGTTTCTATTCCCTAGAACAGCTAGAAATGCATCTTCCAGGCACATGCAGCACCGTGCAGCGCAATGTAAGGGCGATAAACCGCAGGCCCACCCTTGTGTTTGTGGGAGCTGATCCTGATTGACCTACCAGCAACCCAATGCAGTTGGTCGCTGAGCCACAAAAGAGAACTGCTGCATGAAGAAGCGAGCTGGCACAGGAACGTTATGCGTCTTAGGTGAGCCCGGACCACAGACCAACCATATATATACAACTAGAATCACAATAAACCATGGGGGACCCCGTCAGCTCTGATATAGCCATGGTGAGACGTGGTACCCTGGTAATCTGGTCGTTGAAATAGAGGACGTTACCCCCCTTTGTGGTATTTTCTCCTGTCGTCTTGCCTCTGTGGTTGTAAATTTGAAATCATCGTTCATATACATGGCAACCCAATGATTTGCGTTTGTAACTGATTGCCCAGCACTCGACGCCGCTATCTTGTTAAGAAGCTGGTGCAAACACGTCTGGTCGTATCAGGAGTAGTGATAGGTTACTAGTTGGGAAAACTTGGTTTGGTCAAAGATTGGCCTAGCGATATCAATTCTCGCGACTGAAATTTAGACCTGGCTAGCTGAACTTCCGCGGTCGCTTATCACCCAGGTCTGTGACCATCACCAGTCGTCAGACGACGGGCGTTGCTGACATTTACCGGTGGCGAGAGCGACGCTAGGCGCGAGACTGACAAGATTCCGGTGGTGTTTTTCTGGTATCCGGAGCATCTTCTTCACCTGACGCTTATCTTTGACCAACGGTGAGGGTCGTGATACTCGCCATGTTGGGTTGCATCCAAGCCGGTGGGAACTCGGTGTGACGACCCGTGTGAACCTGGCAACCCGTCAAACCGCTAGGCGGCTCTGCCCTACGATATGCCGGTCAGGGGGGGTTCGCGACCGGCCCGGTGGCGCAGGAGCTTAACTATACCGGTGCTACGCTTGGCCACATTATCGGTGAAGGTGTCCAAGTAGCGGGGAGGACCATGTCATGCAGCGATTAAACGCGGGGAAAAAGGGTGGTGTTGCAAGGAACGACGGGACCCACACGGTTGGTCTGATCAAAACCATACTAGTCGACGGGGTAGACGACCAGATAAGGACATAGATACTGGCACTCGAGCATTGTTCCAGGCTAAGAAACCTTGCAAAAGATAAGACGCCCAGGTAATTCGAAAGTATAATAAGAAGCTGATCTTCCTCGCCTTCAATTTTGCCCTCCATGAGATCACCAGTCGCCTCTGATTCGTGAATAGTTTCGCCAAGGCAGCAAACCATCAACTGTAACCAGAGCTGGATTTCAGACACCCACATCTCTGACTCTTGGGAACCATGGCCGACCTCAAGCCCGTTGAGACGGACAAGAAGTCCACAGACATGGCCGAGGGCACCATCAAGAACCTCAATGTCTCAGCCCATGATCTGGAGCTCGAGCAGGCTCTTGCCAGCTACGTCCCTGGCACCGACGCCGAGAAGCGTCTCGTGCGCAAGATTGACTTGATCATGCTCCCGGCGTTATGGTTCATGTACATTTTGGCCTACATCGACCGACAAAATATTGTGGGTATATCTTGGTGTTCGATAGGATATTGAGCTAATTCGTACAATAGGGAAATGCAAAGGTTGCAGGCATGGATGTTGATCTCAAGTTGACTGACGACCGTGAGTGAAATCAAGAGCCGAGTCCCAACCGCGAAAATTGAAAGAAGCTAATGACTTTGGATTTCAAGAATATGCTATGCTGCTTTCCATCTTCTTCATTGGCTACCTCATCTGCGAAGTCCCGTCCAACATGATTTTGACTCGATCGAAACCATCCTGGTACCTCCCCGGCCTCATGATTGTCTGGGGAACCATTGGCGCTCTCATGTCCATCGTGCACAACTACCAGGGAATGCTGGCCTTGCGATTCTTCCTCGGTGCCATCGAGGCCGGTTTCTTCCCTGGCGTGCTTTACCTGATGACCTGCTGGTACAAGAAGGCTGAAGTTGGTGAGTTGTCTCTGCCACCCGTATTTTCTCGACTATGCTAATACACATCAAATAGGCAAGCGATTCTCCATCTTCTACACTGCGTCTGTCTGCTCTGGCGCCGTCAGTGGCTTGCTCGCAGGGGCCATCACCGGAAACATGGAAGGTGTCAGAGGCATCCGTGGATGGCGTTGGCTGTACTTAATCGAGGGATGCTCCACCATTTTCATGGCCATCGTCCTCAAGTTCGTTATCCTCGACTTCCCCGAGAACTCGACCCGCCTCAAGCTGGAGGAGCGCCAACTTGCTGTCGTGCGCATGCTTCACGACCGCGGAACCAGCGTCACTCGAAATGGCATGAAGCTCACCCCCTGGCAAGCTTTCAAGGCAGCAGTGTCTGATCCCAGAACCTACCTCTTCGTTGTTCTCTTCGTCATGGATCTCGGATCGTGCACCATTTCCTACTTCATCCCCACCATTGTCAAGTCTATGGGATACACCTCTGTCCACGCGCAGTACATGACTATCCCCATTTGGATGGTCGGAGCCGTCTTCCTGGTTGTCCTGTCCTGGACTGCTGATCGAACAGGCGACCGCAGATGGCACGTCACCGGATGCCTGTGCCTCAGCTTCGTTTGCACCATCGTCTGCATTGCAGTCAGCAATGCAAAGGTCCAGTACGTCATGTTGTGCTTCTACATTGCTGGGTTGTACACGGCTCTGCCACTAATCCTGAATTGGACCTCGGAAGTCATTTCCCTCCCTGCCGAGAAGCGAGCCGTCGTCATGGCCCTGGTCAACTCAGTCGGTAACCTTTCTGCCGTATACGGTAGCCGTCTTTGGCCCGCCGCTGATGGACCCAATTTCATCAAGGGCTTTGCTACTACTGGTTCATTCACCGGTTTTGGAACCCTGCTGGCCGCCCTTATCCCAATCATCCTCAAGTATCTGCCCAAGGAGGGCCAGACCAAGGCTGAGCTGGAGATCCTGGCCTGTGAGGAGGAATATACAGAGAACACTGAAATAAGAGGAACTGTCTAAAGTGTGGAAGACGAATTCGATTAGTCGATTGCACTCCGAAGTTTTTGGTGGATCATTCTAGACTAGACCGGCTCTGAGGGCAGTCCATAACATGACTACCGAGAGTAACACAACGGTATTACATTCTATTTATTTCAAAGCATTTTTTGGGCATGTGTGCATCAGAATCGAACTGCCAAGAACAAGCAGATATGCGCAAGGCTAGGACTGGGCAGGTGGTGCATGATGATTCGTTTGTAGGATTGGGATGTGGCATGCCTCTGCAGCCTCACTCTGCCTACACAATGTGCAGCCTAACTAGCCAACCTGGATGCAACCCACCCCACAAATGCCTTGGCTGTGATTAGCGGCGCAACAAATCAATGCTGTCCCTGATAATAGCTGAAAGGTGATGACTTACCGCTGATAAGAGGCTGGTTGTTACTTGGCACACACATGCCGGTTGACACCCACTCGAATCTTGGTGATTGGATATTTTCAAAAGACCTCAATTCGTCAAAGAACCAGTCCCTATTTTTGGTCATCATTCGTGGCTTTATTCACTTAGAGACAAGTACTCATGAGATAGAAGCCACTGATGCGTTTTGCCTCGTTCAGGTGCCACATCAAGCGAAGGATTTTAGGCGCAAGGCAATTTTGCCCACTCTAAGCTGGGAGGAGGAGAATTGATTCATTTGAAGTATGGAATGTTTGTTTTGAATTGTTAATTCTTCGTAAATAATCTCCTTTCTCTTGATTTCTACGTCGTGGGAGATGTTGCCCTCTTCAGTACCGTGTTGTGGGGCGGAAATATGTAGTTCCAATAAATCAATGGGCTAAATAGATCCCCCCCAGTAGTATCATCTAAAATGGGAAATAATTAAAGTGAAAGTGATGGTTTCAGGCATTTCTCGTATTTCCGGCGCCCATTTTGTTCTGGGGTAGCACGGGGGTGGTACAGAATATCGCCTGCTGACGGGGCTTGGAAAATCATGGCCTCGAAGTGAGAAAAGGCCCGAACAAAGGGCATCTTGCACAATGTGCACTTTCGGTAAAAAGAAAGACGCAACTATAGAAAAAGGAAAAAAATGGAACCGAAAAAGAAAAGAGAAGAAGGCTAGACGGACGAGCTTTGTTTGAAGGGATATCAGGAGTCTGGATGATTTCAGTTCCCGCAGTTAAACTCTCCACCACTGTTAGTATTATTGCCTTCTCTGAACGCAGTCTACAATATGGTAATTAGAGGGTTGTGTTTGATAGGGAAATAGAATTGTAGGACTTCCTTCATAATAATATACATTAATCTTGTTCGTTGATGACTTGAAACCTCCCTGCAATTGGTCCGAGGGTCTCTTGGTGAGACCATTGATCAGCTTTCTTGACCTGCACTTTCTTAGGCTCGTCCATGGATTGGTCGCCACCTCCTTGGGCCGATTCATTCAACGCGTAGCCTATATAAGTTCCACGCCGAATACTCCTCGTCACGATTTTGATCAACGAAGTCATGGTGTAGACCTCGTATTTCCTAGTGTGGAACATCGCCAAGGTAGGGCTGAAGGGTCAGCCACCTGTGTCGACTTAAAGAGTTCGCCAATGAAATTCGAGACCACTCAGATTTAGACTTGATGACCAGGTTTGGCGAGCAATGCGAGCGTAAGCATAGTCGGGAGTGGCCGTTTTCGCCGAATCTGGGGCCACGAGATTGCTAATTCCCAAGGTGATACAAACTGCTCCCTTCAAATTCTACTACACAGCCTATTTGCCTCTTAGAGCATTCTATCCATGTGAAAGAGTAACAAGCCCCCGTAGACTGAGACACATTCACCTTGGCTTAAATTCTCGTGATGCCTCTCGAGGCAGTGTTGGAGCGCCACCAAGCCCGAGGTGACGATACGGTTCTGCCTGCCGCTCGCCGTCGGACCAAGGACCAACGCCTATGAAGTTTAGATGATACCTTGAATGTGTGTCTGAATGGACAAAGCATGTGCCGATATGCAAAGGTATGACGCTGACAGGCTGGGATTGGACGCCTTATCTGGCTGTGCCCCCCCCGCAAACAAGAGCAACCGAGCACATTGACGCTTGGGGACCCCTCTGTGTTAGGTCACGGCGGAGCAGCTTTGCAGGCTGTGTGACAGTTGCTTTTCCAAACTATATGGTGCGGTGAGACAAGACGGTGGTGGTGCTATTTTTATCATGATAGAGCATTTCGACTTCATTCTACCTCGAGGATGCCTCCGCCTAAACACCACCACAAGCTTATTAGTGCTTCCAAGCGGGCGGAGGCCACAGAGATGAAAGTCTTGTAGGACTAAAGTTGGATATATAAACAGATACAATTCCGAAAGTATAGAATTTTGCCCTCACTACATCCCAGCATCAAACAGCATCGCTCAACCTCCCTCCAAAACTATTGCATTCCATTCTCATTTCTGATTGGCCTTCCTCGATCACCAAAATGCTCCTCAAGACTATCCTTTCCACAGCATTCGCTGCAGCTTCAGTACTTGGAGCTCCTCTGGACCCTCGTGCCCCAAGGTCCTTTGTTCCTGATGACATCTGGAAGTACCATGTCAACAGCGGCGCCATCGAGTCCACCTTCCGTGGCGAAGTGTCCAAGTCTACCACCAACGGTGGAAAGGACATCACCGCTCTCATTACATTCACCTATCCCGAAGAAACTCGAGGAAAGATGTGCCGATTCTACTTCAGTCTCGCTAGTACGGACAAATTGAAGGGAAGCAGGAAGCTTGATCTCTTCTCTAGCAATAGCCCTGCTCCAGGACCTAGAAGTGGTTGGGGTCCTGGAAACCAACGAAATGATCACTTGGGACGCCTCTCGTTGACTCTTGGAGGTGCTGCAACTTGGGATGCAAAGTATCTATCTTACATGACCAGGTCAACACCTTGTTTGGAACCTGGAACTACTGTCGGACTTGAACTGGTTGGTGTTTACGATAATGATTTCGTTTCTTGGAACCCTAGCAACGGTGGCGGCCCTCGCATTATCTTCACTCCTTAAATTGATATAATGGGGTGAGCAGTTGGGAGGATTTGGGCTATTCTATTCACGTCTCTCATTCACAATTTTTTTTTTGGAGGATTGAGTTAGAAGGATAGAGGGAATTATGATGGTGTGTGTTTACGTGTGCTTTTAAATATTGCTTTGATTAACAATGAAACTTTGATTTTGAATCAATATGCCAGCGAGTCTATGCTTGTGATTTGATGATTGCCATAATTTGTCGTGGAACTGACTGTCGAGTTTGTGGCGTGCCTGATTGATTCATCCATTGGCAGCGGTGTGAACAGGAAGACGAGAAACAATGTTGTTTAATATTGCTATCACTATTGATGTGTCCAAGTGGCTCATGCCACTTCCATATTCTTAGCAAGGGGGCGACTAAAGACCAAAACCTCCAATTTTATTGATACATATGGCTGCTTAAACCTCGAAAGTGCCGCCTAATTTTTCTATGAAACCTCATTTCTGCTTTCAGGGGGTTGGAGATGATGGATGGCCATGGCGTTTTCTGACAGGCATGAAAGGGAGATTGCCGTTGAGGTTATCTAACACCTTGCGTATATGATACGAAATTCCCTGCTTGTTCATTTTTGCCTCTGTAATTAATCGCTGTGATAAGGCGGATACTATGTTGAAACGCGTCGTGGACCGAAGAAGCCTGCGCTGTGAGACTGGTTCCCCTCGGCATTGAACCGATGAAATAGATCAACCGTGCAGTGTGAATCGCACACTTCTCATCCTAACTCAAACGGACCTTGCGTGGGACGAATAGGAACCCGCGAATAAAGCAGCGCATTCTGTGCAGCATGTGAAGATATCTGTGATGAAGCAGTCTTCTTGGAGGGGATGTGAATTATCGGCGCTGATTCCGTTCGTTCGACAGGAAGGATGTCAGCAAATGGACCACGCTGATACCTTTCAATGGCCAAATTAGCCCAAATATTTTCACTTGAGGGAAGAAAAATAGATGAATAAAAGAAATACGTCATACTTTGTTGAGGAAGTCTTTGGAAGTAAAGATGCGAGGCCCCTCTCGCCCTGCATAGTAGCTTGTTGCTAGTTTTGAACTTCGATCTGTGACCATCTTGTATACGTATACTCCGTATAAAAAGGTCATTTACACAAAATCTCCCGAATCATAAAGATTATTGGTCATAACTCTCCTGCCATTCGGCTTTGTTTGAATACAACCGCAATAAACATTCTGAATGTCCCGTGAGACCTAGCTAACAGTCAGTGCATGGCTTTGTTAGATTTCTCTTGGGCGAGTGAACTACCTGAAGCGTCTTAGATGTTGGCGTTGCACGAGTCTATTGTGGCTTAGTTGACTTAGAAGTGATTTGCCGATGTAGGAACCTTTGTTGGGAACAAAGGAAGGAGTGGGAGGTTTGGATTTAAATTCATAGACTGCATCGATTGAGGATTGTCACCACAGAAACCTGAGGCAGTTAAGTCCTCCAAAAACGGGCAATCGTTTGAACCAAGGATTTGCCAGCCTGGCTCGCTAACACAAAACGTATTATCATGAATTTCAGACGTCCTTTCAACTGGTTCATCTCGCTCCAATGGCTTGAGCGCCACGGGGTGGACCGGTGATTCTTCAACAACAGTACCAGAGGTTTCAGCCCCAAGGTAATCGAAAATTCTTCGAGCAAATCTGTCCACAGAGTCAGGATTCGAGATGGCAGACTGATCTGTTCGAGTCTCAAGAATTTGAGTGATGACGTTAGGTCCTTTCTTGTCCCAGAACTTCTTGAGCAAATCAACCATTTCTTCCATGTAGTTGCCAAGGGTGAATGTAGATGGGCGATCTTGGTGTGGAAACAACGCATCCCAAAGGTTGAACCATTTCTCCTCAACTGAGCCGCCTCGACCATTTCCTTGACCTGATTTTGCCAACTTAGATTCCAACGAGCTGGTAGCTTGAGACTCCCATAAGGCCTTGGAACTTTCTAGCTGGGTTTGAACTGCCTCAGACTCTACCGAGAATGGCTTTTCTTCGGCATGTTTCCGATCTATATGTTGCTTAACGTCCTTTACCCGACGTAGTTCGTATCTCAAGCATGCATGGTACTTATAAGGATCAAACTTATAATACGGACAAGCCAGAAGCAGTGTTTTGCATTCGCCATGGTCTTGATTGGCTTGAGTCAGAGGTAGGGTGCCGCTGCAGGGTGAGCTGGATTTGGATATTGTTTGACGACGTCTTTTTGAGGGTTTCTCTTGGAGATGTGCTTCTCGAAATTCCGTTTGTGTTGCTACCAATTTTCTCTTCTTAGTCTTTCCGTGCGCTGAAGTGGGGTCTTGGTTAATACTGATTGGATTTTTGGTCATCATCGACGACGAAATTGGACTTGTAGGCACCTGGGGAGCCGCTTGGTACAACGCTGTGTTGCCGTCGGGATGGCCCACCAAGCCTGGATACTGGTCATTTTGGGGAAACCAAGATCCAACAAAATGTAATGCATCATATGACTCCTCAGCTTTTAACCCGTTGGCCAAATTGTCGTTGTAAAGTTGATCTAGACCACGCTTTACTGGAGTCCTTTGGGTCCAGGGGTTGGAGTTGTCGAGTTGCTCGTATGGGAAGGAAAAGTTGAATAGCATCCCTTCTAAATCGTTGCTAGACGCCGTCCCTAGGATCCGATATAAGTCAGCAACTGAATTTCGGGAAAATAGAGATATGGAAACAAACTCGAGATAGTGTAATCTGGACTGGTTTGGGATGGGCTGGCGAGCCCAGGATCTAAGTCTGGAAATATTCGGGTTAACTGACACGTTTGGAATTGTGGAATCGGGAGCCTAGCCTAACCATGGTCTACCCAAGGTAGTTGGTCGTCTGATTCTAGTGCAGTAATTGCGTGGGACAGTGACTCGGTTTCAGCAACGCTTGGGAGCATAGAATAAGACTCATTGTGATTTTGGTCAGGGCGGTCTGTGATGGAAAGTGGAAAAAATTGGGTAGATAAACTCTGATGAGTTGGAGATGGTTTTTGATCAAGGTCATCTGGATAGCAGATATCCATATTGGCCGCCATTGGCATAAATGAGTGATGAGCCATTGGGAGAATAAGAGTTGTTGATGAACCTCCTTTTGCCTAGGGTGGAGGGACAAGAGTTTTTCAACTAGGGCGTCGAGAAAAAGGACATCGTTTAAGCCGCATGTTTGGTAGGAAGTGACCATTTGAAATAGGGCCATGTCTTTCTACCGGATAAGCACTTCTGACCTCCACTCGAACCCATGATGCTTCGGCATTGCCTTGCCGATGTAGCTTCTGCCACGTCGACAAGACGAGAATCTGCCTTACTGGGCGAGCCTTCGATCCCACTTTTGGCACATTTGCGTACACGTTTGTCGTGGGCCGCGGAACAATTGAGAGGACATGAAGCGGGGTATATTGATAAGGCTATGAGGCTTACTGCGCAAATACGCGACTGCGTATGGCATATGCAGAATGCCAGCACAGACATAAGCATAAGCGCATGTGCTCCTCAATGTGCACTTTTAGCTTGAAAGTTTTTCTAGTTCATTGAAGCCTGAGAGCCTGATCGGACTTTATATGGGCTGCAGCCGGAGTTTGGGGCCATATCCCGGCGGCTGTATTTAATGGAAGGCTGAGCCCGACTTGTTGTACACCTCTGTGTTACTGCAATCTCCAATTCTAGGGCGTATGCACAGCCGCGTATGTCCCGTTGGATGTGATATTAGTGTTGGGTTGGCTTCATCGAGATGCCATGCCGTTTAGGTCAATCTTCGCTGATTTTGCATCACCACGCTGACCCAATGGTTTCCCAGATTCGAAGTGGTGGCGGCTGGGTGCAGCAGCGGTTGCCACTTGAAGTACTCCGTAGAAATTGTGGATTGGGGACATTGGAATTCTTTGACTGAGAGCGAGAAGGAGTACTTGCAAACACCTGTTTACCCACCAAAGGTGAGGCTCGACTATAAATAATGGACTATTTTTCGTCTTTCATTATTTCGACTATTTAGATAGAATTTATCATGTTCATTGTGCTCTCTAGACAGGATGAATCCTACACGTGAAATTCACAACGTTCTTTCTCTCCACAGCTGTGTGCACAATACCATGGTAGCATGGGGTGGAAAGTCGAACGACGAGCGCACCTTTGTGTAAGCCTCATGGGAAATCTGTCAATCAATATGCCTAGCCCTTGTTAATTTGCCACACTGTATTGTATTTGGAGGCTCTGCACTGACTAGTTTCGTTGAAAACCACATATTGCCGTCATAACATATTTGCTTGCTAATTTCCACTATGCTGCCTAGGCTATTTGATCCCGCAAATTACACATTTGCGGAAAGATTAAGAGAATGACAGGCTTGGACGATTTAACTGAAGGCTGTGCTGAACTTTGCTTTACTCTACTTCCCCGACTCGCTTTGGCGTACACAATTGCATTGGCGAGGGCAGCTTGCGGATATATACCCTAGGCCGCTTCCAGTCAGGCTACCAGAGCAAGTTCTTCGCATCTCTTCACACCAGGTGTGAAGACTGACTGACTGGCTTTTTGCTTTGAAAAAAACCTGGAGACTTTGTTCCGTCTGTACTATGCTGCCTTGTTGCCCTAGTATCAGCCATGCGGCCAACCAACCCGAGGCAACTGAACACAGAAAATATCACGATAATTTCGTCAACAAGCTAGAGGAGCTCAACATCAACGAAATGGCGAAACGTACGGCTCATGGGGCAGCACCCTTGGGATCGCACATAGGCAATAGTAGAGCCGAGTCTGAAAGTGACATTTGCTCGCTTCATGTCCGTGGCTACGCCTTACATGGCGGCGACGGGGGGGCGATGTCGATGACGAGTTTTGGATCACCGTATTTCCCTAACGGGGACTCCGCAACTTATTTCCAAAGTCCAAACCCTTTCCATATCCCGAGAGGCCAAGAGCCTAATGGCGGCGGCGGCGATGGTGGAAGAGACTTCCCTGAAACCAACATGCAGCCAACGCGGTCCCGGAAGTCCCTACAAAGGACGCTTGCGTGTCCATTTTTCAAAAATAACCCAGTTGAACATTTGGGATGCATTACCATCACGCTTAGGCGGGTTAGCGATGTAAGGCAACACATCCGCCGGCGTCACTTGCAGCCGCTTCACTGTGATATCTGCAAGAGGGTTTTCGGGGGTCGAAACGGTCGACGGGATCGGGACGCGCACATGCGGATGCAAAACTGCCGGCCCAACCCCACCGAATTACCTGGTGTTACAGATGCGCAGTGGGACGCTCTTCGAGAAAGAGATCGAGATGCTAGTCATGAAGAACGATGGTATAGGATCTGGGATGCCCTTTTCTACCCTGACCCTCGTCCAAGTTCCCCTTATCATGACCCTACTGGGGTTTTGGGGCGCCTCTTACAAGACTGGTTGGATTTGGGCCACGGAAATCGGTTTGTCCGCGATCTTGAGTATACAAATGCTCACATGAACGTGGACTTTTCGAATCCGCTGCTCAGTGGTCACACGGAGAGCCCGGATTTCTTTTATAGGATCTTTCTGTCAAGATTCCTTGAATACGCACAGGATGAAATGGCAGGTTCTTTTCCAGCGGTATCCGCCGCACAGAGTGATTGGGATATGCCCAATGATGATGGTGATGGCGATGACGAAATGATGCACCTTTATGACTAGCTGCAAACAGACAAGACAAACCATCGGTGGAAAAAGATGGTAGACGATTGCTCATGGAACAGCAAGTATTTAGATACAAACCTGAAGCTTTCAATTATTGGATTGATTTGTACATCAAGACACTATTTCCTATCCTTTCAATGTCTATGAGAGTTCCTGTCATAAGCCGTTGCTTTGCTGCCGTGTTCCGAATGACATTGTGCATGCCACTGATCCGATATCCACTACGGTGAGCACTACTAGCTCAGTTTGGGCGCCCTAGTGATTTTCATCCATCATGGTATCTTGTCCGATGCGGGTCTAGATGGGTGACAAAAACTTCTTTTGAATCATGTATTCTAGAAATGGCCTATCAAGAGTGTCTATATGCTGTCTATTGCTTTGTGTGACTTGGGCATGGAAACCCTTGTCCTCTATGAAGCACTGGATAATATGTCGTACATTGTTTAAACAGTAGTCTCAAGCCATCGAATCAGAAAACTCCATATTCCGTGAAACATATATACCCGGGGGTCGTGCCAATTCGGGAAAAATAACATCCCAGACCAGGTACCATTGTTGTTCCATGTTTCGTGGGAAATTCAAATGCCGAAGAATCTGCTGGATTTCATGGAAAGAAACCCCCTCCATGTCCGACAAGGGTTTCAAACTGCAATTTTGTGTCTTGACATGAATGTCACGATCTGCAGCCTTGCTGAATATGCAAGCACAGATAGGACAGTAGTACGGAAGCCGATGTTCAGACCAGAGGTGCCTTACAACCTCCCCGATGCCAACCAAAGGGGATGACTGGAGGCATCGTTGATGCTTGGTTCGATCTTGCATGTAAAATGGACAGGCGACAAAGGATTGATTTCTCATTTGGGTCGTAACTGCCCCTCTGCTATTGTCGGGGTCTTCCGTTCTGGTTGAGACTTTTTTGCATCGATCATCAAATTGTAGCTTTGGAAAAGGTCCTTCCATGAAGCTGCTGGATTGTGCCTGTGTCGTGTCCTTCTCTACTGAGATATACGGCACGGCGTTCCCAATACTAATCTCTGTGGATGGTACAATGAGTGAGGATTGATTGTCGGAATAGTTGGGTCCTAGACCATTTGCGTAGGGCATTGGGAAGTAAGAAAGAGGATCTTCGTGAAATGCCTTACAATTAGGTGCTGTCAGTTCAGGTTTAGTCGTGGTAAGCCGTCGTTGTGGGTTGGATGTATCGCATTCTTTCCCAATTTCCTCAGAAGCTAGTTTCAAAGAGCCGCCAATCAGGAGTCCATGAACGGGCTCAATTTGCCGTGTCCTGAGGAATCCTTTGCTGGTGGCTGGATCTTGTTGAATTCTCATTCTGGTGTTGAAAATGACGGTGTTCCGGACCAGTGGAATCACAGTCGCAATGATTCGACAAAAAGTTGATAACAAGTTGAAGTGAACCCTACAGATAGAGTTTTCACTTGAAAGTTGTGTGCAGGCGACTGTTTGAGCTGAAAGTTCGAGTCTAGGCTTGTGTTATCTTGGCCAGATGATGCTCTGACGTCGATCAATGTTTGTGAATCAAAGACGCTTTTTGTTCCTTCTGATGTTGCGGCAAGAGGTTGAAGGTGGTGTCCGTTTGTGTGAATAAACAATAGACAAAGCATCTTTTTATAAGTTTAAGTTGATCAGGCCAACGTCGGCAGCGATGCCCATCTCGCAAGGCGACCGAAGCACAGGTGTGCCCAATTATTGGTTCTGAAGCCTTGTTGTTGAGGCTGCCTCAAATGCAGCCTTGCCTACTTGTACTACCTCTGATGTGGCCAATTGTCTTCAGTGACGGTTTTTACGGGGCAGACCAAGCGGCCAATTTATCGAGTCCCTACGGTAGATAGCCTAGCCCACTCAAACGCGATAAACGATGTGCGCGGACAAGGCGCTGGCAAGTTTTTCTCTGATTGGCCTGTCTGAGATTGAAAGAAAGGGGAGAGTGGACGACCGGAAATATAAATATATATCCGACAGGACTTGGAAGCCATCTGGACATGCCATAGGCTTGCAGTTTACCGGGCAGCTGGGAGGGCTGGAAAATTTGCGAACCAGTGTTATGCAGCTGGCGTAAGGCTGACTGAGTTGGTACAACAAGCCACGAGGAGGCAGAGATGAGGCAGAAATGGAGGGAGGGCTTGAGCCCGCGAATTGCGACCAAGTCAGCTCCATCGGGTAATCATGTGTTGGGCTGCAACTGATGCCCTGTAGGCAATCGTGAGTTTGCCTCAATGGGTGCGGGAGAGTGTAAGAATTCCTTCGACCGAAGTCCTGGGTATTTGAGCGAGCCGTTGTAATATTCTTTCTGCGCTGCGTGGATTGGTACCGGTCGTGGCGACTGTAGATATCTAATTCATGTGTATAGCAAAACAAAAGGGTTGGCAATGCAGCGCTGCAAAGTTTGGCGGTGGATTCCACGCGTGTAGACTCGTGCTAGTGCCATTCATCAAAGGGCTACCCAGGATCATCCTATCCGCCCTGGCTGTAATACGAGTAAAGTACGACACTATCCTTGTTCACGAAAGTGACTGTGCTTCGTAGGCAAGGTCTGACACTACGTGAATGCAGAGAAAAGAATGTTGCAATCATCGTAGAAGACAAATTTAGCCGTGCGGGAAGTTATCCAAGATGATTTCGCTGGCGCCCAAAACGATCGTATATATCTGTTTGGGCGGATACATTTACCTTTAAAGCTTGAGCGTAATTGGCAGCGGTCGCTTCGCCACCGATATGCTTGGCTATGAGATGGGTTCAATACTCGTTACCCAGTTCTTTTCTTATTTGGCGGATTATGGATCGGTTTCATCTCAGAGATGTGTCAATCAATTTATTCTGCAACCCAGCTACTTTATGAGGTGGAATATTCGATGCTGGCGACAATCAGACCATACAAAGTTGTCGAGACAGTTCTTCTGGTCCGACTTAAAGTTTTTTTTTAGCTTTGGTCTGGACCCTAATATACGGTAGCATTCGTGGTCCGATCCGAACCTAGAATGACCGGCCTGATGGCTGGATTGAGGTTGTCTCGATTCTTAATTCTGCAAACGTCCCTTCGCAGACGCTGGCCGCATGCCGCCCTTCATTGGCCGACTGGAAACTTAAGAAAGCTACTCCGGCGTGTCATACTTGGGCCGCAAAAGCCCATAAAAACAAGCCATGTCTCGCGCGTGGGCGGAGGAATGTGTCTCGGAGAAATTTCTTTCGTCATCCTCAGAGCTTGCTCCCCGCGGCCGCAGCATCCAAGAGCCGCCGATGACTGTGCTACGTTTCATCTGGGCCTCTGAGTGATTGCCTCGGACCTTTCAACACCATTTCCACCTCCTTCTAAGCTCACAAAAGACGGAACAAGTCGATCACGATGTATTTATCACTGAAGCCATCGGATGTCATCGTTCGTCTACACTCTCCACCAGGCGGCCACATGCCTCTCCTGTTGCTAACCTGAGACTGAATGCAGATTTCTGGCTGGGTTTTCGTGGGCACCGCCGCCATCGTCATCATCGCCCGTCTATATCTCCGACTCAGGATCCAAAAACGAAAACTATTGCTTAGCGACTGGCTTATGTGCGCAGCATGGGTGGTTAGCGTTGTTGCCACCTCCTTCACTGTTGCGCTGGCGGGACTGGGGGCCATCGATGAGGGCATAACAACAACCCTGAGCAACTATAACGGAGACCCGCATAATATTGCATTAGTTTTCAAGGCAAGTTAAATACGAATGGCAACAAAAATTCGAATCGAATCGAACCGAACCGAATGGACGTGTGCACTAACGATCTTGCAGCTGATCTGGGTGTCTAATATCCCTTTTTGGGCGAGCCTGTACCTGTGCAAGGCGGCACTTCTCGCCATGTACCTTGAAATATTTCCCGAATTCATGCGGAAACGGAGAATATTTCTGTGGGGAACCGTTGTCTATCATGCTTTTGCTTTTGTGGCGAGCATGATTTTCGTGTTTTGCATCTGCCTGCCGTTGGAAAGAAACTGGTTAGAATTTGCGAGGGAATCTAAAATGGAGCTTGGCTGACTTTGCTCATTTAGGAATATGGATTTCGCAACCATGTGTCCAGTCTCGTTGGGTCTGCTGGGCGTCAAGTTCAGCTGGGCTCTTAGTTTCGCTGGCGATCTGTTGGGTAAGCCCGCAAGTTATCAACTCGGGAATGAAACAAAAGTAACCTATGTGCCAGTTTTTGCTCTTCCCTGGATGATAGTGACGGGACTCAATATGAGGAAGTCTCTGAAAATCGGCGTTTACTGCACATTCCTCGTCGGTCTCGTCAATATCATCGTTGACCTTCTTCGATTCATTAGTATTATAACATCTGTCGTTGACGATGCAGTTCCGATGAATATCATTGGTAAGAAGATGAAGTTTACCTCAGGGTCTCCTGAAAGACCATTACATTTCTGACCCATCTCTAGCACTTTGGAGCGTTCTTGACACCGGTATCGCCGTCACCGTTGCATGTTTACCATCCCTACGACCATACTTCAGCCGCGAGCGGGCCGCTTCTAAATACGAAAACACAGCCCAAGTTGCCGGCAACCCGAAAAGACCAAGCCAGTATGGCAGAGAAAGAAATGGAGATAGAATATCCAGAGACTCGTACAACGCAACGCGACTGTCTTTCAACTCCAATGAAACTAGCGAGCTAGGATTAACCAATCATTGATAGGGAATGGTAGATATACAGCGATAAGATCGTCATGATGATTATTCAAAGAAGATAGTTTATACGCGGGGCAGTCTATATCCAGAGAATATAATACATGGACATGAATGAATGCTGAGTTGGGGTCTAGGGTAATGTGGATCAATCTATCATCAGGTTGGTCAGGAAGATAAAAGGGACCTTAGAGACATAGGAAATGAATAGATAGTTTTCTTCAATTAATTTTTATTTTTGAAATTCTAAATTCCTTGCATTTAGACCCTATTAAAGTCCTAGTGTAGCCCTTTATAATATTACTTTATTTATAACTTTTTGCCCTATTTTCTTTCTTTCTTTTCTTTAAGGGACACTCTAAAGCATTTAATTAGATGCTTTAACACTCTTTTAAATTGTTTATAGCTACTTAAAAAGGCTATTTAGTCTTTAATTAAACCTACTTACTCTATACCCTTTTAAGTAGGGTATATATTTTAGCTAGTATCTCTATCTATTAATACATTTAAAGATTATAGTAAGGAGAAGCCTTTAAGTTATTTAAAAAGATATTAAAGTATTTAATTAAACTCTTTAGTAATACTTTTAAGCTATTATTAAAAACCTAAAAAAATAATAAATAATTAATTATAAAGATTTAAGAATTCTTAAATACTAAAAAACCTATTACTTTTATAAAAATAAAAGGCATTAAAATTAAAAATAATACTAAAGGTAAGTAAAGATATTAATATAAATTTATATTTTAAAAAAAGAAAACCTATTACTATAATTAAGGTAGATATATAGAAAAATTTAATAACTTAATATAGTGCTAATATATTAGTATAAAGATATATAAAATAAAATAATAATATAAATAATATATAAGTATTTAATTAAATACTTTTAAATATTAAAGTATACTTAAGACTATTAAAAGCTTAATTTATAGATTAAAAAAGAAAAAAGAAAAAAAAAAAAAGATTATTTAACCCTTAATTAATTATAAAGAATAGGAAATTTTTATTATTTTTATTAATCTTTAGACTTTAGCTAAAGGGTATATATATATATTTATTATTATTTTAATTAATTACTTTATTTATTATTATTAACTTTAAAAAGCTAGTTTAAATTTATTAAGATAAAGCTTTATTAAATATAATATTACTATTCTTTTTCTTTACTTTTTTTAATTATTTTAATATATATTTTAATTTATTTTATTATTTTATTTTTTTATTATATATATATATTATTTTATTGCAATTTATAACCTTAAAAGTTAAGTAGCTAGCTTATACTTCCCTATATATATATACTAAAATACTTATTATAGAAATCTTAATAACTATAATTTATTAATGCCTTTAAATAAGAAAATAAAAAAAATATTTAATTAAATGCAATTAAACCCTTTAAGCCCTATTAAAAGCAAAAAGGGTTAATATAATTAATAATCTTTAACTATTCTTTTTAAATTAATTAATACTATTAATATTAATATTCTTAAAGAGAATAAACTAAATATATTAGCTAAAATAATAGAAGTAATTATTACCTTTATTTAATTGCTTAATATAATTTTTAATAAAAGAAATATTATATATTTTCTTAAATTATATAATAGATTTATAATTAATTAAAGAATTATAAATAGTATAAAGGGTAAAGCTTTAATATACTATATAACCTTTAAAGTATCTTAAGACATTATAAACTTACTAAAAGGCAATAATTAAATAGCTATAAAGTAAAACCTTTTAAAAACCTTTAAGTATTAAAATTTAAATTAATTAAATTTACTTAAGAATAAGCTTTAATAAATAAATATAACTTTAATTTAATCTATAGAGTATAGAGTTATCCTTTAGTAGCTTATAAAGTATGCTTAATTTAATAGAAAAGTAGATTCTATTAATTAAAAGGCTTCTATAGTATAGACTTAAGCTATTTATAATGTTATATTAAAAAACATTATTATTAATATTTACTAATAGAAAGGGAAATACCTAAATACCTTAAGAACAATAAGGTATAAAAAGATAATTAAGCTAATTAAGAACTTTTTTAATATTAAAAAAGAAATTTAAATCTTTTAAATAGAAAGGAAGAATAATAACTTTAGATATTTTAAAAAAACTAAAAAACCTTTTGCTTATTAAAATCAATTTTAATATTAAGAGCTTAAGTTTTTTAACTTTATTTAAAGCTTAAAAGGGGAGTTAAGTCTTTTTACTAAAAGAATAAAGAAGCTATAAATTAATATAGCCTAAAATATTATAAATAAATTATAGAAATTAAAGAGGATTATATACTAAAAGATTAATTAATTAAAAATAGAATTATTATTACTAATTAAGAATAACCTTAATTAAATAAAAGAATTTAATTATATGCATTTTTATTATAACTTTTATATTAATATAAGTTATAATAGGGATCTAAAGTGCTTTTATTATATAAAAGTAAAGCATTTTTTAAACTATTGCCTACTTTTTATAGAAAATAAAAGAAAGGGATTTATAGACTATAATAATAATGCTAGCTTTATTTAAATAAAGCAATAAGAACTCTTATTACCCTTAAAACTAATATATAAGCTTACTATTAAAAAAGGAATAAGAAAAATAATTATTTTATAGATCTTAAAATTCCTTACCTTTAAGATTTATAGCTAAGCTAAAGTTATAATAGTAGATAAGCTAAATATATAAAAATAATAGATTGCTAAAAAAAAGAAGCATTTAATTAAAGACTTCTTTAGGTATATTAATTAACTAAAGTATAGCTCTTTAATGCTTAATAGGAATTCCCTTAAGAAGACCTAAAAACCTAAAGTTAATTGCATTTTTATTAATAATTAAGCTATAAAATCAATTAATAACCCTTTTATTGCTAATATTATATTAAAAACTAATGCTATAAAATGCATAAAAGTAGAATTAAAAGAGAAATTAGCTAATTAAAAAAAAAAAAGGGAACTTAATCTTTTATTTAGGTTATAAATAGGGAATTTATTAAAAATAAAGAGATTATTAATATTATCCTTAAAGAAAAGGATTAAAATGCTTTTAATTAAATGCTTAAAGTTATTTAAATAAAAAGATAAATTTATAAAAAGGTAATAGAATTAAAAGTTTAAATAACTATTAAGGATTTAATTATCCTTAACCCTTCTTTAGGTAATAATATCTTAAAGATAGTTTTTAATTATATAAAGGGAATAAAAGAAGTTAAATAGATAAAATCTAAACCTTTACTTAAAAAGAGATAGATTTAATAAGCTATTAATTTAATTATAATTAATAATCTAAAAGCAATATTCTTAAAGGAGTACTTTAACTATATTGCTAAGCAGTATAGTATTAATAGTGTATTAATTAAAAAGGAATCTAAACCTTATTATATACTATTGCCTAAAGAATACCTTATTAAGGATTAGGGAAGTATTAATAAAGTTAATATTAGCTATATAATAATTAAAAAGGGAAAAGTTATATTTAATTAAATGCATTTAATAATCTATATAAATATTTTAAACTAATAGTATTAAAGAACTTTAGCCTAATACTAAAAACTACTAAAAATTTAAGTAAAGTTAAGTAATCTTAATAGAATAACTTAAGAAGCTTTAATAGATTTTAGGTTAAAAGAAAATATTATTTTTAATAAAATAGTATAAAAATATAAGCTAAAAGTAAAGCCTATAGAAGCTTTTACTATATTTTACTTTAATAATTAAATTTAAATATATAAAGAAGTGAATATTAAGCTATTTCTTAAAAATATTTAAATAGCATAAAGATTTTATATTGCTTTAAAAGAATATATTTCTATTTCTTTTATTTTAGAAATGCCCTTTATTAAGGCTACTAAAGTTATATTTAATTATATATCTTTAAAAGGAAAAATACTTTTATAATATTAATTTAGCTTAATTAAGATTATTATGCCTATTGCTAAAAATATTAAATAGAATGCCTTAAGAAATATAAAGACTACTTAAGGCAACTAAAGATAAGTTCCTAAAGTTCTTTTAAACTAATAAAATTATAAGGTCTAAAAGAAAATAATAATAAGTATTTAATTAAATAATTAAATAAAGCATTAATAAAAATAATAATTTAATTAATAGTTAAGAATTAATTAAAGGTTAACTATATAAAGGTAATAAAAATAAAAAAGAAGCTATAATTAACTATATATTAAAGAGGGAAAGTAATATTTATTAATATAATATATAAATAAAAAGCTAATAAAATATATCCTAAAAATAATATTTTATTAAATAGATCTATCCCTAAAGAGGATTTATATTAAAAGGAAAAGAAATAAAAGAAAGTAAAGGGAGACCTTAAAGAGAAGTTTAAGTACTTAAAGCTCTTAATACTTAAGTTCTTTAAAATAGCTAAAGGATTAAAGCTATATAGAGAAAGACTTTAGAAAGTAATTAATTAAATAAAAGGGATCCTTATTAATAAAAAGAAAAGTATTCTTTTAGAAATTCTTTATAATAGAGAAGTAGTATTTACTTAAGATTTTAAGGAGTATAAAAGACTAAACCTTAAAGTAGCCTTTTTATAAATTATTAAGATAATTAAATATAAAGTTTAATAAATAAAAAACATTTTAATCCCTAAAGGATTAAAAAAGAAGGTTATTAAGTTATTAAAAACTTAAATAAAAAGAGGAATCCTTTAAAAGTCTTATACTATCTATTAAAACCTATATATACTAATAGTAAAAAAGAATAGTAGACTTTATTTAATTAATTTAGCTAAAAGATATAATATATATATAATATAAAATAGATTAATTCCTTTAAAAGCTAATAAATTTTTAGCTAAATTTAAAATATATAAAATTCTAACTCTTTTAGACTTCTTTTTAGAATATAATTAAATTTCCTTAATAGAGAAAAGTTAAGATTTAATAACTTTTAATATACTATTAGGGCTTCTTAAAATATATACCTTACTGCAAAAAGGAATTAATTTAATAGTATAGTTCTTAAGGATTATAATTAAAATCCTTTTTAATTTATTACTAAAAGTCTATTAAGCCTTTTTAAATAATATTACTATTAAAGGACTAAAGATTAAATATAATAAAAAGGAGGTACTCCCTAGCATATAGAAATTTATCCTAAAGCATTTAATTAATTTAGATAAAACTCTTTTAAATATTAAGCTATTTAAGTATATAATTTCTATAGGGAAGTTAAAGTTCTATTAATATACTATAGTTATTATTAAATACTTATATAATATAGCTAAAAGGCAGCTAATAAAAGAAAAAGTAATTAAAATTAATAAATAGAAAAAATACTATAACCTAAAGTAAGTTAAAGCATTTTTAGAAATTATAAACTACTATTAAATTTAGGTTAAAAGATATATTTAAATTACTAGACCTTTTATTTAATTATTAAGGAAGAATGCTATATAAATATAAAATAAGAAATAAGCTAATACTATAGCAATTCTTAAAGAAAAGATAATCTTTACTTCTATTTTAATAATATTAAACCTTTTTAAAGGATTTAAGGAGATTATTCTTATAACTAATATTAGTAAAGAAGGCTAAAGTATAATATTAATATAAATAATAAAAAGGAAGAGGCATTTAGTAAAGTATAAATCTAATCTTTAGACTTCTATAGAATAAAGGTATAATATTACTAAACTTAAATGTAAGGGTATATTATATAGAATTAAATGCCTTTATAGCTATATATATAGATTGCTCTTTATCTTAAAGATAGATTCTTAAGTTTTAGTCTACTAACTTAATAATAGGGCTAGTAATATCCCTAATGCAATAGTTATCTAATAGATTGGTTATATTCTATTATTTAATTTTACTATTTAATACATTCCTAAAAATAAAAACAATATAGTTAATAGGCTATTTAAAAAAGGTTTAAAAGTATTTAATTAAATAGATTAAAAGGCTAAGGGTAATATTAAAGAGTTTATTAATACTTATCTTAATATTATTAAGATTAAGGATAAATTAATAGAATTAAAAAAGAATTATAATAGACCTTTATTGCAATTAGGGGAATACTTACTTTTATTAAAAAGGCTAATAGGTATTACTCTATAGAATTACTAATACTTATAGCTAAAGGCTAAAAAACACTTTATAAAAGGTAGCTGCTTATAGATTAGGGCTAAAGAATAGAAAGGCAACTTAAGGTTAATTATAGAAAAGGAAGATATTTAAAAGGATTTAATTAAATTATATTATATTAATAAAGGGCATTATAATTGCAATACTATTTATATACTTCTCTTTAAAAGGTATTATTAATAAAGTATAAAAAGGAATATTATAAAAGCTATTAAGCAGTACTTAATATATTAAATATATATTCCCTAAAGATTAATAAAAGCCTTTATATTTATTAAGCTTACTTATTTAATAATAAAGATTTATTTTAATAGATAATATATACCTTTTAATAAAGGATTTAAATTTATACTAAAAGCTAAATGCAACCTTTATAAATAGATAGAGGCTAAGCTAATCCTAAAATTAAATAGTTACTATATTATAAAATTCCTTAAAAAACTATACTATTAGTATAAAATGCTAAAAAAAGTAATTATTAATAATAGAAAAGAGATTATAAAAGGGATTCCTAAAGATCTTAATAGCCTTAGTATAGAAGTTATTAATACTTTTATTTATAACCCTAAAGTAAATAGACTTATTAAAGGTAGTTATATTACTATAATAAGTTTCCTAAAGAAAAAGGGTAAAGAAAAAGGAAAATAGATAAATATTTTACTAATAGCTTTACTAATTGAAAGAGCAGCTATCTATACTTTATATAAAAAATTACCTTTTTATTTACTCTATAAATAGGAGCTAGTCCTTTCTTTAAAAGTAAAAGTGCCTATATAGCATTTAATTAAATAGAATAATATAACCTTTATTAAAAATCTATTTAAGTAAAGAATTAAAATCCTAAAGTAAAAGCAAAAAGATATAAAAGAAGCTAGGCAATAAATAACTGCATTCTAAAGGTTAATTACTAATAAAAAGACTAAAAAGAATTAATATAGGCTATATAAAGAGCCTTTTACTATTAGAAATTTAGTTCTTTAGTATAATATATAAAATCAAAAGGATATATTTTGCATTATAAAGATAAAGCTATATTAATTAGGCCCTTATAGAATTGCTAATGCATTTAATAAAATAAAAAGTTATATCCTTAATACTATAGATAGAGTTAAGCTTTTTAGTACAATCTATAGTAATTAATTAAGAAAGTTTATAAAAGATAAGAATAGGTAGTAGGTAAGTAAGGATAATAAAGAGACTTTTAATGTAAATTAAAAAGTACTACTAAAAGTAAAAAAAAAAGGGAAAGTATTTAATTAAATATAAATTAAATCTATAGAATAGTAGGAATAGAATAAACTTAATTTAAATGCTATAAAAAGCTTAAATAATAATACTATAATATATATTTATATTAGGCCTAAAGAGATTATTAAAGTTTAAATTCTAAAAATAAATAGCAATTAATAAATGCAATATTAAAATATAATAAGCAATTAATTAAATAATTAGCAATAGCATTAAGCTAAAAATAGCTAAATTGCTATTAAAAGAGAGGTATTAAGGGTTAAAAAAGAGAAAATAAAGATATTAAAATTAATACTATACTAAAAAAAAATAAGCTACCTAAAATAAAGTAAAAAAGTAAAATAAAAAGTAATTAAAAGTAAATAAAAGAATAGTAAAACTAAATAAAACTAAATAAAAATAATTAAAAATTAATTAAAAACCCTAAGAAAATGCTAAAAATCCTTAAAAATCCCCTAAAAATCTATTTAAAAACTTTAAAAATTATATTAAAAATTAATAAAAATAAAATAAAAATGCCTAAAAACTATAGTAAAAGGGTTAAAATCATTTAAAAATAAATAAAAATGCATAAAAAATAGTAGGAAATAAAGTATTAATATTTATAAAAAATTTAAAAATTTAAATATATTTAATAGAAATTAAGTTTTAAGGTTATTAAAATAATATAATAATAGCAATAGCCTTAAAGGGTATAGAAATACTTAATTAATTGCTTTATAGTACTATTTTTTATTTATTAAACTATTATTAATAAATTAAAAACTATATTTAGTTAATCTATATTAAAAAATAAGCTAAAAACTATTATTTTTATTAATTAAAACTTACTTTATGCTTTTAATTAAATACTTTTTATATTTATTTAATTAATTAATAATTATTAGCTATATTATTAATAGGAAAACTATATATAATTTATAGGCAAATAGTTAGCCTAAGAAAATCTACTGCAAAAGTTAATAGTTAAATAAATTTATTAATAGTATCTATATTACCTAAAGGAAAGTTATAAGGGCCTTTATAAGGACCCTTTAGTTAATATCTATAAAGAAAGCTCTATTTATATTTAAATTAATTATTTTAAATATAATTAATATAATAGCTATCTATATAACCTAATGCTAAAATATATATATAGAAGGGAATAAAGATATATTTATTATAGGCAGAAACTATAAAAGTATATAATTAAATGCATTTATAATATATAAGGGGTTATTATATTTAATAAAGGCAATAATAAATGCCTTAATATATTTAGGGCAAATTAGCAATTAAATTAAAAAGTACTTTATTAAGTGAGCCTATTCTATAGGGATATATATAGACTAAAGTTAATGCTAAAAGAGAAGATTTACTTTAGAATAAAGTATTAAATTATAAAATAGTAATTATAAAATAAACTATTAAATAAGTTTGCAATTAATCTATTTACTATTTTCCTTAAAGGCAATTTTAATATATAAGGGCTAGCTAAATTAATTAAAAGCTTAAAAGCTATAAATTTAAATATTAAAGTATTGCTAAATCTAAAAGTATTTAATTAATTATTAAATAAAAATAATAGTTAAAAAGCAATATAAAAAGAGGTATTTATTAATTATTTAATAGTAATATTAATAGTATTAATTAAAGCCTTATAAAAGAAACTATTATAAGTATACTAATAAATAGAGTATTAATAAAAGAATTTAAAAGCCTAAATATAGCTAATAGTAAAATTATATATATTAAGGAAATAATTATAAGGTATAAAGGTAAAAGACTTAAGCTTATTGCAATATAAAGCCATTATAAGATAAAGAATAAAAATTATAATAATAACTAAAGGTATAAAAGAATTAAAAAAGTAAAAAATAATAAGCTAAAAAAAAAGGAATAGAAAGGGGGGCTAATGCAATACTTTTATAATAAATAGAAAATTAACCCTTAAAATTTAAGGTAAAAACTAAATATTAATAAAATTCTTATTAAATATTAAAAAGTATACTATTTTAAAAAACTTATTAATATTTATATATATATAAATATTAAAATAGTAATTTACTTAAATAATACTAAATTAAAAATAAAAGTATTTAAATTATATTAATTTACTTTATATTTATAACTCTTTCTCTCTTTTTAATAATTTTATAGTAAGTTATATTACTTTAACTTTATTTATAATATCTATAAAATACTAATAATCTTTATCTTTTAAGTTATAAGCATTTAATTATAAGCTTTTAAACTCTTTATTAATCTTTACTTTATTCTATAATAGGGCTAAAGAAAGTAACCTTAAGTATAATTACTTTAAAAGTGCAATTTTTAATATTAAGTAAAAACCTTTATATAGCTAAAGGAATTATTTAAAATAAAGGTAAAATTAAAGATTTCTTTTCTTTTAGTAAAGAAAATACTATTAAAATATTTAATTAATTATTTAATAGTTAATTTATACTATTTTACTCTTAAATAAATTAGGATTATTAGTTTAATAAATTAAAAACTTAATTTATTTTAGGTAATAAAAGCAATTTAGATTTTTAGTTTATTAATATTAGTTACTTTAAAGACTTCTTTTTTAACTTTTATTAAGCCTAAATATTTTATTATTAAGATCTATAGGATTTATTTAAAAACCTATAAAAAAAGGAAATAGCCTTAAACTTTAGTATTTAAGCTCTTTTTATTACCCTTACCTATAGACTTATTAATATCTTTATAATTTATTAAATTAATCTTTTAATTATAAGCATTAAGATTAAAAAGAATAAATAAAAGTAAAAAAGCTTTTTTTATAAGCTTTTACTAAAAGGGATAAATATTAAAAAGACTAAATATTTAATTGGTTTTATGCCTATAGAGTTCTAATAAGCAATATATAATAAAAGGCTATTAATTAGCTTTACTTATTTTATTAATACTATCTATTAAAGCTTTTTTATTTAGGATAGATAGCTAAAGTATTTAATTATTTATAATACTGCTAATATCCTTTAGAATAAACAAGCTATTATACTTACTATAATATAAAAGGAGATTATAATTAAAATAGGGCTGCCCTATAATTTCTTGGTTTTTATTATATCTATTATTAAATAAGCTAAAAATTAAAAATATAGCTTTTTAAGTGCTTTCCTTTTCTTCCTTAATATCTATAAAATAGTTAAATTTATTAGAACTTTAATTATTAAATGCCTTATAATTTAGCCTTTAATTTTTAATAGTAGGTATAATACTATTAATAATCCCCTTTTAGCATTAATGCATTGCAATTAAGTTCTTATTAAATATAAGTAAAGGAAAAGTACTTAATTAATTGCTTTAAATACTAATTAAATATAAGACTTTATTAGTACTATTATCCTTAATAAACTTAATATTATTAATAGAAAGTTCTTTAATTAATATAAGCTTATAGAACTTATTAAAACCTAAAAATCTATTTATATTTTAAGATTTTAAAATAGTTCTTTTAATATTTAATAGCTTTATATTAATCTAAAAGGTTATTATATAATAAGCTAAAAGGGAATTAATTATTAAACTTTTAAAAATAAATATTAAATTATCCTAAAGCTATTTAATCTTTAGGGCAATAGCTATTAAATAAATCTACCTTTACTATTAAGCCCTTAATTGCTTTATTATTTTTTAGCTAATAATTTAATTAAATGCTATTAAACCTATAGGTATTAAATAATAAATAGATTTTCTATTAAAATTAATAAATCTACTAAAGTTATTATTACCTTAAGTAATAATAAAGAAGAAGGTTTTAAATAAGCCTTAAACTGCTAAAGTTAAAGCATTAAAGCAACTTGCCTTTATAGTTTATACCTTAAGTTTAAGACTTTTGCCCTTAAATCTATTATTAAGCCTAAACTAATAATTAAATCTATTTAGCCTTTATATAAGTTGCTTATTAGCTTATTAATTTATATAAGCATTATTTAATTAAGTGCATTTAAAAAAGAAATTTAAATTAATTAAAATATACTTATTTATTTTAATGTATTTAATTAAATATTTATTAACTTTTTAGGCAAAAGGCAAGTAATTAAATTAATTTAATTAATTTAATAAATACTTTTATTTAAATTAGCTATTTTATAGCAATTTAATTAAATAGACTTAAATTTATTTATTACTAAAAATAATAAATAAAGTTTTTATAAGCACTTTATATTGCTTTTATTAGTTCTTTAATTAGCTAAATATATAGTAAGAAAAAGGAATTATACTATAATTATTAATACTATAATTAAAAATATTATTAATATTACTATTTAAACTTAATAAGGTAATTATAATTTAAACTATATTGCTTTTACTAAAAGAAAGATAATTACTAAAATTAAATAAATAAATTTACCTTAAATTAATTAATAAGCTATTTTTAAACTTTTTTAAATAAAAAGCTAAATCTTTTATATATTAAAAGAATTAATTTTAATAAATTAATAAAATAAAATTATAACTATTGCTTATAAGCTATTTAAACTTTTAATTTCTATTTATTAATTTTATATTAATTAATACTATAATTAAAAATTATATTATAAAGAAAAGTAATAATAAAGTTAAAATAAAAAGATTAAATATTAAAAGCAAAATAAATTATAAAGGAAAATAATAATAAATTAAATAATAAATTATAAATATAAAGCATTTAATTAAATGCTTTTTTTAAGATTTTCTTTATATTTAAATAGATTAAGCTTAAAGTTTTCCTTTTATATTATACCTTTAGTTTACTTAAAAGCAAGCATTAAAGCATTAAAAAGAAATAAATTAAAGTTTAAAGTAATATAGATCAATCTATTATTAGATTAATTAAAAAAATAAAAGGGACCTTAAAGATATAGGAAATAAATAGGCAGTTTTCTTTAATTAATTTTTATTTTTAAAATTCTAAATTCCTTACATTTAGACCCTATTAAAGTTTTAGTGCAGCCCCTTATAATATTACTTTATTTATAACTTTCTGCTCTATTTTCTTTCTTTCTTTTCTTTAAGGGACACTTTAAAGCATTTAATTAAATGCTTTAATACTCTTTTAAGTTATTTGCAGCTGCTTAAAAAGGCTATTCGGTCTTCGACCGAACCTGCTTACCCTATACCCTTCTGGGTGGGGTGTGTGTTTTGGCTAGTGTCCCCGTCCACCAACACAATGCCTAGGCCCACTGTTCGATGCCAACATATCACAACATTCAGATGATGATGAAACTACCTCAGAAAAGTATTGTGACAGACAAAAAGGTCGCTCAATTTAAAAACAAAATCCTGTAAAGTATGGAGTGCCGTGCATCATAGATATCTCATTGACGTAGTTCATTATCAGATTTTGTCTCCACGAGAAGCTCTAAAAGAAGCTCTGAACATAATTAAATCATTGAAATGGAGTATTTGCAAGTCCAGAAATTGCATCCCAGCTATAATCCTAGTTCTTCAATTGGAAATATCTCCCCATTTTGGACGGTTTTTGTTTTTCAACATTAGGAATCAAGGACAGAGTATAATATGAATTCTAAAGAAAAACGTCAGGAGCACTAATTTGAAGCGTTTGGTCCCTCATCCTAAATCCCAAGGAAGTTAGTACCCCGCTCTAGTCTCAAATCCAAGTGGTGATCTAAGCAACTCACCTTTTTCACTGGGGCGTCCCTTTTCGTATGCCAAATAGCAGCAATCAGGGGAGCAAGCCCAACAACCAGTGCGATAAGCTGTCCTGCTGTCCAGCCTTGAATGTCAATGTGATTGACACCAACAAAAGCCTCTGTGGTGGCAATGGTGCTGACAAGTCCAACCAAGGCTGCAATGGCACAAGAGAGGTGGACCTTTCTTAAGTAATACGCACGAAAGTCTTCTGCCTCCTCCTTGGGATCGAGCTTTTCCTCGCGAATGCCTTCTAAGATAGGAGCACCCTCATGCGTAGAACTCGGTCTATTCTCTTCATCCGATCGGGACGTGGTTGGAGGATCCTCAGCTGGCACTGACTCGGTGACAGGAGTCTGCGGCGACGTGGCTCTCAGTAGGTCTTCTAATGCACCCACTTCAGGATCTAGCATTGGAACTGAAGATTCCCAAGGGATTATCCCAAGACGATCGGTGAGCTCGAAAATCATGGGGTGCTTTTGCTCATTGACGAGCGATGGAAATCCTACCAGGACTCCCTGAATGAGGTACCAAAGCCCAACAGAAAGCACAAACGGCAGGGCAACAATCGACATGATGGAAGCTGCTTTCATGAATGAAATAAAACTTTCATTATGAATGCTTACGGGCACAAATACAGAGGGGATCTTGAGGTCGCACTCTGGTTTTGTCCCTCTGTACAAAGCTTTGAAATAAAGCCACGGCAATACAGAAAATGCTGCCGTCCAAGCGATTGTCATGATTCCAATGCTCATCTTCTCTACTAAGAGTTCTTGGGTTTCGGACTCGAAGTAAAAGGCGAGGAATCTCAGAGCCCATCGAAATTGTGCGGCTTCCATCGCCTTTTTCTTGAGCTGTTCGTGGGCAGCCCTAGCAGCATCGTTATTTATATCTTGTCGTGCAATTACGCTCTGATAACCTGAAACAACTCTGTCAATGTCGAAAGCCGGGCGGTCTTCAGGCCCAAGTTGCTGGGCATTGTAGTAGGCCTCGACGGCTGCTCGAAACTCCGATCGACTAGCTTGTCTCCATTGTGCCGTTGACGCCTGTTCAAAGGAGAGCCTCAGATTATAGTACGCGGTAATCAAGCGTTCATAGAGGGCTCTTTCCATCTGGATCTGGCGATGGTTTTGTTCAATTTGTTGCCGCTCTAAATCAGCTTCTTGGACCGCAGTCCAGGTCAAGCTTCGGAAGCGTTCTCTCAATTCGGCCAGTGTCTTCATCCCGGATTGCACCGTGAGTCTGGCAATTTCAGGAGAAAACATCGCCACTGGAGCATTAAGAGTCAGAGACATTAGAATTACCCAATCAACAACAACGAGTGATTCTCCTGTCGATCCGATACATAGTGCAAGCCAGATTGCGATGGAGACCCCGATAAAGGTGACTCGAAGACTGCGCAGGTCGCTGCGGGCAAGTTTTTGGCGAGTTTTATTCTTGCTTAATCCGGCAGTAAAAAGAGAGATAACCCCGGCAAGATATTGAAGGTAAAACCCAACTCGGATTCCAATGCCAAGAAGATCGGGGTCACCAAAGAGGTGGCAAGCCGGATATGACTGCACTACCGGCACACCATCAGAGGCAACGTAGCCTGTAGAAGAGTGAAATGTCATGGCAAATTCATGAATCTGAGAGGGCCGTCAGAGTGAATTTAGCACAAGAGGGGTTTTGATTGACCGTGGCCAGAAACGAAGGGGAGAAGAAGTTCGAACAATGTCAAGATATGTGGTAGTGCAAAACTACCGGTTCCAGGCCCATCAATGCACGTTAATTTAACCTTACATACATCTGAGGCTTCAATCCGCATGATAACGGAACCCATTCCGACATCTACAATTCGTGGTGTGACTATCTGAAATTCAATGCCACATACCTCACCATGTCTTCAGCTCGTCTAGGTTGTGGCGTTATGATGTGATGCAGGATCAGGCTGAGAGCCTTGTAATTTTTGAACATTGGTAGGCGAGGGGTTATCAAAACTGATAGTTCAATTTTACCAAAGAATACGATTGGCCTATTGTCAAGCCACTTGGCAACCATTACGAACATATCATCAGCCCTGGCAGGCAAGCAGTTGTGGGCGTCGATAGTGTGTTTTGACGGAATTCGATTGGTGTAGTACTCAGCCACTTCAGGCCATCACGACCATATGATCGACACTCACTCTCGCAGCTGGATCAGGCTCTGAGGATAATGGAGTGATATTGCCTAACGGTCAAATGATAGTTGAAAAGGCGTACATAACTCATTTAGAGAGAATTTCCCAATATACCAATCCTCCGCTGACGGCTGATGTGTCGGCGGTTTTCTTTTACCATTCAACACGCCAGTACAGCAAAATCAAATAACATAGAGCTATTCAGAATGCTATCAGATACAGCAAGGTCACTAATAACCATTGCCTTGCTGCACATTTTTGCACTTGCAAATGGCTGCAATGGGCAATTCTTCAAGATTAGTGATCTCGGGTCCTTGAGCAAACGGGACCCTAGCTACAACCCTGAGTTCTCCTCGTGCGATTACGGGAAAACCTGCGAGGAATCATGTGGTGATGAATTTCGGGAGTGTGACTCGGGAGATGCTATTGCGATATTTTGCTACAATCCTAGCCAAGGCCAAATATGCTGCAATGGAACGGGTTGTAAGTCAAGTCTCTCTTGTAATCTGTATCGCCGACGGCAAGAGCTGCATACTGTGGTAGATATAGACTTTTAGCTAGTATTGTACGCTAACTAGTCGCAGACGCATGTGAAAGCGGACATTATTGTGCGTACAGCCAAGTCGGAAGGGCAATATGTTGCAAAGAGGTCCGTCCAAGTTTAAAGAATTAAACGGGTTTACCGATGCTAAACGAATTAGGGTATGAGCCCCGCAGACTGCGCAAGCTCGGCAAATGTGCAGAGTTTGGTGACAATCCGGCCTACCTCTCCAGCAAGTTCTATCGAGACCGTTACCTTCATATCCATAAGGACGAAGGTGGTAACCGTTGAAAGCACGACCACCTCTTCTCGTCTCGTTCCTGCTCCTTCAGGAAATTCAACTGTCATTACCACACCGATAGCATATGTCACAGCAAGTTATGGAAGTCGCTTGTCTCATTCTCAATGTGGTATTACATGGGTGGTGCTGATTGTTAGTTTGGTGGCTATCTTGGTCTAGCCACTGCTCATCATCAGGATACAATGCCTCCCGGGGAATGATTTTGGATTTTAATTACGTTGATTTCGGTCAATCAAGGAATTAAGTGACAGTAATCTCCTCTCGAGAATTTTCTCAACTCGAGGAAGTCGAGCTACAACGGAGACTGTGATGATTCACGATAGCTGTGATTAGGGTGGCAGTTTAACTGACAAAATAACCTCGATATGTCCTATAGTTTAAAATACGAGCACCATATTCATGCTTCAGCTTCAGTTTTCTCCGCTGGCTTTCCTGGCTTCTAACCATAGAACGAAAACCTGGTTAAATCCGGGTTAGCACCTCCACTTCCATACCATCAACGAAGTAACTTACACGCGACCAGTCATTCGGGTCTTGGGGTTGACGAAGGAAGCACGCATTTCGGCGACAAAGAATTGCATCTCGGCCGGAGTCCAGTTCAAGATTTCGCACAGTGGCAACTTGACAAAACCACCCAGTGCTTGGCTAAAGGACAGACTGACAAAAGTACACAGCTCTTTGAGCTTCTTATCCTTTGGCCAGTGGCCAACGGGGATTTTGTGAGACTAAGAGTTGATGTGTGTAAAGCCGCCGTCCTCGGCGAGCTTCGCCAATCTCTCCTCGCCGAAGTCAAAGGCTTGCCTAATAGTGTCACCAACCTTCAAGAATGCCTTGTCCCAACAAGAGAAAATGCTGGATTAAATGATTAGTTGCGTCGCTCGACAGTACTAGGAGCCCTAAATACATACTGATCGTCACCTACTTCAACCTCTGGGTTGTCGGATAGCATCTGTAGGCCAGGCTCGATGTGTTGGAACCAGCCTCCTGGCTTTAGACACTTGTACAATTCAGAATAAAGCCTGTCCCAGTTCTTAATTGAGCCGTGCAAGTATTGAATTTGAATTAAGTCGAAGGATTCAGGCTCAAAGGGCCACTCCTGTTGAGCGTCGTCAATTTGGAACTCCAGATTTGGCGGGATCTAAGAGGATTGCGTCGGTGTGATGTCGGTAACGATAACTTTGGCAGAGGGGAATTCGTCTGCGATATTGCTGAGCTCAATTAGCATCTTGCCCTCTGGGCCGGTTCTACTATTGAGAGGCAATGCTTACATAGCCCAGATGCCTGTTCCGATGCCAATATCCAAGATGCGCTACTCCGAAGTTAACTACAATCTACGGTCTTTTTCAGAGCCCAAAGCGTACCTGAGGGGTTTCTCCAATAGGCGCTAGATAGAGCTTACTGATCAACATGATGGTCACCCAATGGTGGCTGGTGGGATTGGTCAGTCGGGATGAGAAGGTCAGGCGGCGTCAAAGTGGAACAGTACATGATGTCGAGAGCCTCTGGCTGCTGCTCGTCGTTGGGGGCCCTGAGTCTGTTAGGACGCGCTGTATTCTTCTCGCGCGACGTTGTCGGCTTACCAATGTAGGCCATATTTGGGGTTGGCGTAGGTTCTGCCTTGGAAATAGCGGCTCAAAGATACTGGATGTGATGGATGCGGTTGAATCGGAAACACTGTGGTGGCCGTTAGACACACAAGCGACGAGAACAGGAGCGCAAAATGCAAAACTTACGATTTTGCATCAAAATTGTTCTCACTGCCGGGGGCAGGGTCCTTGGGAAAGGGTTAGTTTGTGAAGTGCAGGTTTGTTGGTTCTTTCCAGATTGCATGATGCAGCGCTACTCGCATGCACTGCGACTTCTTGAAAGTCCAGATTGAGGGGTCAAAGCAGTTCTACTTTCAGCCTCAATCTGTCCAGCTATTTCCCCAACTTTCTGGGTTTCCAAAAGGGGAAATAAGATTAAGCCACCCGAACGGGAGGACAACAATCAAGGCCAAAGGTCGTAGACGTCATTTGAGGGGTTACCCAAGAAGCGGTCTTTTGCCTGTAGTCACTGGCTTCACAGCGACAGCAGTGACACGTCATTGACATCCCTGGTTTGGTGACTTGCTAGTGCTGCGGGATAGTGTTTCGCCGCGGGAATCCTGCATTAAGCGACGGGAGCAAACACGAACCATGTCTTGATCATGGTGGTGAGTGAGAGCTTCACTGGCAAGGCGTGGACAACACATCACATGATACAGTCTACCCGAATATAGTTATTTATTTATTTATTTATTTATTGGGATCTAGGAGCTATGAATGAAAATTACTTTCTGTTTATCGTCTTCTTCTCCCATTATATTCTGGTATCCATGATAATGAAAAAGCTGCTTGTCTTGGTGAAAATAGGCGGCCCTCACGAGCCACATGAAGAGGACGAATCCCGCACAGTGCGAAATTTTCATAATTTTCATCTAGCCCACTTGTTGAAGCATTCAAACCACCAGTCCAAAGTCAAGCTTCACTCCTTCTAACATTCTATAAGCTCCTTATCATTTCACCAGGCATACATACACCGGTAGTCCGAAGGATCTCAGCACCAGATCTGAGTCGCGCAGTGGCTGCTCCCTATGTTGTTGTGGCTAGAGTGTCAAGCCTGTGGCGGAAACGCCCCGCCTTCCGCACCGGTCTTTTCTTCCCCAGGCTCCAGTGACGTGTGTCGTTCATCCCCATGGTTGTGCTGCGTGCGTAGGTTGCGGCCGGTCTCTTCCATTTCTCAGCAGCAATCCACCTCGCAGCCTTTTCTTGATACTCGTTCCCTCGCTGTCGAGTCTCCTGCGTCTTGCACGACCGCCAAGAGAGAGGCAGGATACAGGCCCATCAACCGTAATCATGGCCTGCCCGCATCTCGAGTCCATCGGTAAAGTCGACCCCGCCACGATTTCAGCAGTCCGACTAGCTTGAAGCTTCGCTGGCCGTCTCTTTCCTGAAGCTGTTTCCAGCTTCGCCCGCTACCAGATAGACCAGACTGAAGGACTAACACTTCTGCCCCGCGTTCTAGGACTCACATCTCCGACTCCCTTCCAATCCGTATACCGTGAGGACTGCACACAGTGTTTCGACTCCATCGTGAGCCCTCCTCCGCCCTTCGGAACCCACCAGCTTCCACGGCCTCACTGACTAGATACCCGAATCTAGGATGATCCTGCCGGTCTAGACGTCTGCCTGCAGTGCTTCAACGGCGGCTGTGCCAGCGACCGACTTCACAACAAGCTTCACCACGTCCTCACAAGCCATCCTCTGACCCTCAACATCCGCCGAACCCGCAAAGTCGTCGTTCGCGATGAGCCCCCCGCCAAGATGTCCAAGCTGGCCATCGCTGCCGAGACCGAAGAGGACCGATATGATACCTCCCTAGCTGTCAAGTGTCTCGAGTGTAACACTGAGCTGGACAAGACGAGCCCCAAGCTGGCCCCCATCGTGGACGGCATCATGAAGGCCAACACCTTCTCTCACAAGGAAGAAATCAAGGCTTGGGAGCAAGAGCTCACGAGTTGCGAGCATATCCTCTTGCTTCAGCAGTATGCCCCGCGGAAAATCGAGCAAGGTGCTCTTGGACACTGCTCTGCCTGCTCTCTTACCGAGAATCTGTGGCTTTGCATAGAGTGTGGCAATCTAGGATGCGGCCGAAAGCAGATGGGTGGTGTCGACGGGAACTCGCACGCCCTTTCTCACGCAAACGAGTCTGGCCACGGCGTGGCCGTGAAGCTTGGCTCCATCACCCCGAGGGAACCGCCGATGTCTACTGTTACAAGTGCGACGACGAACGCATCGACGACATCTTGGGCGAGCATCTTGCCCACTGGGGCATTCTTCTTGCCGAGAGGCAAAAGACGGAGAAGAGTCTCACAGAGATGCAAATCGAACAAAACCTCAAGTGGGATTTTAGCATGACTACCGAGGACGGCAAGGAACTCAAGCCCCTCTTCGGCCCTGGTCTGACTGGTTTGAAGAACCTGGGTAACAGTTGTTACCTAGCCAGCATTCTTCAGTGCCTCTTCGATATGCCATCTTTCCAAGAACGCTACTTCCGACCCAATGATGACTTGCCCATTATCCAGGAGCCCGCCGCCGACTTGGAAACCCAGCTTCGAAAAGTTGCCGACGGCCTGTGGTCAGGCAGATACTCCAAGCCCGACTCGGATCTCACCGGAGAGTCTGGTATCGCTCACCAGAAAGGTTTGGCGCCCGCCATGCTCAAGCACCTGATCGGCCGAGGCCACGAGGAGTTCTCCACTATGCGTCAACAAGATGCTTTCGAGTTGCTTCAGCACCTATTCAAACTAGTCACTCGTGCCCAACACCCAGGGGTTCTCGGTGACCCTACCCAACAGTTCCGATTTGTCCTGGAGCAGCGCCTACAGTGCTTAGGATGCCAGAAGGTCCGATACAGTAGCAACGAGCAAGACAACATCTTCATTGATGTTCCTCTCGAGAAGCTCTCCACCGAGGAGGGTGCCGAAGCTGGTGCACCAGCTTACAAGCCGGTTACCCTCAAAGAATGCCTCGACAACTTCACTGCCATCGAAAAGGTCGAACTAACTTGTTCGGCTTGCGGAAGCAAGGATGGCTTTACCAAGCGGTCGCTTTTCAAGACATTCCCTGATGTTCTCGTTGTTAATGCTAGAAAGATGACAGTGGTGAACTGGGTTCCTATCAAGGTCGACGTGCCCGTCATTGTGCCGGACGACCAATTCGCCTTGGACGAATACTTTTCTCGAGGACTGCAGCTTGGAGAGGAGGAGCTTCCAGATGAGCCAGAGAGCCAGGCACCTGCGTTTGCTCCTGAACCCTCCGCGTTGGCGCAACTAGAAGGAATGGGTTTCCCTCGAAACCGTTGTGAGCGTGCTTTGCATGCGACTGGAAACTCGGATGCGAATGCAGCAATGGAATGGCTATTTGGACACATGGAGGATCCCGATATCGATCAGCCTCTTGATCTTGGTGGCCAGTCTGCTGTGGGGGGTGGCTCAGCCGACCCGGAGAAGATTGAGATGCTTGGTGCCATGGGCTTCGGTGCTCCCCAAGCTAAGAAGGCCTTGAAAGAGACTGGAGGCGATGTTGAGCGCGCAGTTGAGTGGTTGTTTAGCCATCCCGACGACCAAGGAACCTTCGAGGACGATGTCCCTGCCGATAATGCCTCTGCTGCCCCCAAGGAGCTGGCTGGCAGTGCAACTCTCGCTCCCAACTTCCAACTCCGGTCGATTGTTTGCCACAAAGGAACGAGCATCCATGCCGGGTATGTTTATTGAGGCAAAAATGAGATGAGTTGGGACGCTAACAAGTGCGTAGACATTATGTTGCCTTCATCCGAAAGCTGCTGGACAACGCTCCCACGTGGGTGCTGTTCAATGATGAAAAGGTGGTTGAAGCGCGTGACATTGACGAGATGCGCAAGTTTGCCTATGTCTATTTTTTCAAGCGAGTTTAAATACATAGTATAAGCAACAATGGTGAGGCGCAGACGGTTTACTCTAGGATGGGAGATTGGATGTTGTGTAGATGGGACACGGCGTGAGAGCATATGGAAAAATTGAGAGACGTGGTGCTTTTGAGCCATCTCATAGAGAAATTTGCAGAGAAAGGCATCAGGTGCCGAATAGATACCAAACCAAATATCGTACAGATCTGTCAACGTGTTGGTTGAATATGCCAGTGAATTAAGACAAATGGAGCCCTTTCGCGCCGCACAACGCCGTCCTGGCCATACCGGCCTCTCTTTGGTCATTAGATATGCTGCGTCACAGCTTCAGGTTCAAACCCTGCGAGTCTTGGCTTTTGCTACCAATTCTTCTTTTTACTCAGTCAGCCTATAGCTCACCAGGGTGTCGACCCTATGGTTCGCTGTGCTAAAGCCGCGGAGCTGGACCTTTTCGCCGTTTTCAATCTCCTTTGCGTCCGAGTCACCCCACTCGACAGGCACCTCGCTGTCGGCGTCGGCGTAGACGAGCACGTTGAAGGTGCAGTCGCCGCTGAGCTGGGGCAGGAATGTCACCGAGGCGGTGATCTGGCGGAAGATGGCGGCGATTTCGGCTTGGATCTCGGCTTCCGTCTTCTCGGCGGGAGCTTCGGGCGTGGCGCTGGCCGAGTTCTCCTGGTCGGCGGCTTTGGATGAGGACTTGGACTTGGACTTCTTTACGGGCTGGAAGATTTGGACCTGTGGGTAAGGGGAGGTTGTCAGCTATTGGGGGTCCGGCTTTGGAAGTTCAGATGCTGAGATGTGGTTGTACGTACGTCAAATTGCCATCGCTCAATGTGCTCGCCCGTGTCCTTGTCAGTGATGACGATGACGAGCTTGGAGATTTTGCCGCCAACCATCCACTTGTCCAGCTGGGACATGATCTTCTTGATGTAGGCCTTGACCTGGTCGTCGGCCGATACTAGCATGTTGAGGCCATATTTCTTAACACTATGTGCGCTCTGTCAGCCTTCGTGTCTTATAACTACGTGACGCATTCGATCGGGGAGGGAAGAGGAGGGTTTTCGTACGCTGCAAAGTCTTCGGCTGGGTAGACTCCTCGCTGGAACCTGCGGGGGTGAGTGTGTCAGTGTGTCGGAAAGATTGGATCATCGGATACAGCGCGGGAGAATCGTACAGGATGGTGTGGATGGAGTATTGGAACTAGAGACATGGGGAATTCCACGGTCAGTGTGTGCGGTTTGGATGGCCAGGTGGAGCGAGCGTACGAATTCAGCGACCAAGCGAGCGCTGCCCTTGAGGGAGAGCTTGTGGACCTTGTCCTTGGATTTGTCCTTTGACTTGGAGGCGTCCTTTGACGACATTGTGAAGTTTCGGGTTCTCAACGGTTTTTTTTTTTTTTCACGTTCGGGCGTGGATCCGTGGCGTTGGGAGCTTGGAGGTGTTCGGGGGAGCTTGGAGGTGTTCGGGGGGTGCTGCTGGAGTAGGTGGCGGTGATAATGTCAGAGCTGTCGTTTTGTTTACTTTGCGGTTGCGGGGTGGCAGCCAGGTGCCCGGTGTGCCGGCGTGTCGGTGAGGGGTGCGGTGGTCTGTGCGGCGCGGTTCACCGAGCTGACCGAGCTCACTGTAGGGTAGGAGCTACGATTATGAGGGCACGAAAAGTCATGGATGTGAATCCGTATATTGTAAAGGAAAGAAAGTGCACCATGCAGGTAATAATGTATCCATCTTACAAGCTCTCTATCTCCCAGATTGGGACAGCGACCTGGCAGCTAAGCTCGGCCCTGGCTGGCGACCTTAACAACGTCCTCCCATCGCAAATCTTCGACATCATCCGCATGGATGGCAGAACCAATGTTGAGGGCACGGTTCAATTGTTCACGAGTGCTTGCATAGAGCATTCGGGCCTAAGATTTTTCTGTCAGGTCTTTTTACAACATCCCAAAAAATTCAAACCAGAGAATTAGACAAACCTTGATTGGGGCTGAGGCTGGTACCCAAGACATGAACACTGTCTTGATTCTGCAAAGGGGGTTAGGCACAGGTTCGGCTACACAGCTGAAATGTTGCACGTCTTATATCATACCTCTTACCGTCCTCGCCGAGATTGTACTCGACATCGTAGGCGGCATACCGGGGGGCAGGCTTAGCGTTGTCGCCGACCGTGGCCGACAGTTTACCGAGAAACGTCTCGTAGTCTCCCTCCTGAGAGATTTCATCTACGACAACCATCTTCTCATCATCTGTAATCTTGAAGAGTACAAACCGAGGCTTATTTGGGCCTCTCTTGCTGCGTAGGTCATTGATGGCAGAGATGCAGTTAGGCGAAATACGGACACTGCAGGTCTTAGTTTCGGCCATGGCATTAAAAACCCAACCAAGAAAGAAGTAGTTTTTCTTACCCCGATGGAGACTGCAAAACGCAATTTTGATCAGCATGAAGCTCAAGGCAACGGTTTTCTGCGTAGATTGAATCACATACCGACATGTTGGCTCTCAAATTGGACTGTGGAAACACTTGGACTAATGACAAGACGAATGAAGTGGCTCGACGTGAATCACCAAAGAATACCTGCATGTAGAACTTAAAAAGAGACTGAATTATTCTAGGAGATTTACTCAGGGGGGAAGAACTCTGTGGAGCGCTCTCAGATATAAATATTTCTCGACTTAGGCAACACAATTCGTACGAGGTATTTGCGTCCAACACCTAGGCATACATCGCTTGGCCTTGGCAATTTGCCGCCTAGAAAAAAACGGGCTGCGTTGTCTGATCTGGGAAAATACCTGTTTTACATCCCGTATTGGGCTCCTGGAAGTGGGTGGTGGTTGCGAAGTCGTGCTCAGGGCGTGCGATCGCAATCTCGGGGTGCCGGGCGCGAACGCCCGAGCGGCCGGCGGTGGCGCACTGGCGGTTGAGCCGGGAGCTTGTTCATGTGGACGGACTTGTGTAGAGTTTACTGGCTGGGTTTCCTCACGGAATGAACAAGTACCGAATACTTGCATGAACGAGGATTAGATAGGCGAGGCAAGGGTCTGCTACTCCGTAGAGCCAATTGAATGGGATTTTTATGTGCGCTGGCTTGGCCCCTCGGTGTCTCCGGATTTGGATGATGATGCAGGCATGGCGCATAGATAGTACGGAGGGGAAAGATGAAACTGTTGAGTACAATAAATTCGCATTCAAAGCCGAGGCGAACATAGCCTCTCTGATAATACACATTGTCGACGTCTCGTACATTTCCCAACTGCATCACCGCATCGATTGCACTACCTTTCCATTGCTGACTCCTCACGCCCAAGTTTTGTCTGACTGCACTGCTATTTCGACTTCGAGTCTTCAGCATTCACGGAGCTCAGCTCATGTCGAAGATGCCAGGTACGTTACACATTCATATCCGGGTAGCATTGGATTGTTCCATCCCATGATGTAATTGGAAGATTTCAACATTCACTTCGTTCCTGACAGAGCCGAGTCGACCTATTGCTGTTGACAACGGGCAACGAACAAAGAACCACTTAACAAGGCGGAAATGATCTGACGTTTGTATCCTAGAGCGGATCTGAAGTCAGGCCTGGCTGGTGATGATAGCCCTAAAATAACCACCTGTATGGGATACACTGAGAGTGGAGCTGTGATTCCTAATCTGCGAGTTCTGATATTGTAAACTGCAGTTTATTAGATGCCATGCTCAATAGGAATAGATCGCTGACGAGTTCTTTAGCTTCAATTGTTGGTTACTCACGAAATAGTAGGTATGCTAGCTTTTCTTCACTTGGAAGCGCCGATGTCCAGTATGACTTATTCGAACAACTACTACTGAAATTCTATTTTAGCCATAGCAATAACTGATTTGTAATGAATCTAGTGATAATTGCAAGATTATATGTCTTGGGGATGAGATATACTACAAGCGCAGCTGGTGACCCCAAGTTTGACAAAGAGTATCATCTACCAGATGGAGAAACGATCAAGCTTGGCACACAACGATTCTGAGCTCCCGAGGTCCTCTTTGATCCCAGTCTACGCTTACGCTGCCTTGACTGTGATGGCATTCGCGGAGTCACGGCCAAGTCCACAAAGTGGGCCTTCGAGGATGAGCCACAAAGTTTGACAATGAAATAAAATTGGTATGATTTCCTTTATGCCTCTCTACGCTTATGAAGCCATTTTTATCGGTCGCTGACATTAGACGTCGCAGTGCTGAGGCACGGCCATGATACTGGGCGTTGCCAATCGAACCCAGAGGTACATCAACAGTCTCGGTGCCTCATTCGAAAACATAGAGGTCGTTGCTCCCTCAAATGCAAAATGGGCTGCCTGGATTGGGAGTTCCATTCTCGCGTGCCATAGCTCGTTTCAGAGGACCTGGGTCCTTACAGAAGAGTGGGAGGAGCTAGGAGAGACATTGCTTAATCGTTTCAACGTGAAATATCGCCAGAGCACCTCTCAAAAGTTTTGAGAATCGAGCCACTATTCTTAGAAACTGATTGGGCACAATATTAGACAAGGAATCTATTCATTTCTAACTCAAAATAAGTTACAGCTGGCGGAATTTTCTTCGTGTTTCGCTGTGTTGCGGACACCCCACAGTGGTATAGATTGATATAATCAGGGGCTTCGAATTGATGACTATATCAAATCAAGACTATAAGATCCAAAGAACTTAAAATAGTTTCTTGCCGTTGGAGGTATTGGGCATGCATAGTATCCCCAACTACCTTGCCCATGTTTCCCACTCATACGATGCATACATAAATGGCCCGGTACCTTTGTAATCATTTGGTGTGGTATGAACACTAATGTAGTACTGGAAACACGATTAGCATGACTCCTCGGCTCTAAAGTGGATATTGCATACCTCATATGTTCCGTTTGAGCCTAAGGATCCAACGTCGACTGTACCTATGAGGGTAATGGTGCCATTCGGCTCTTGCTGGATAAAATCGTTGACGAGCAGGTTGTAAGCCTTCCTTGCCGGGCCCAAATAGTCGCTTTTCTTCAAATAACCTGCTCTCATACCCCGCAACCAACCCCAAGTAAACATCGCCGTACCACTGGTCTCAATATAATTGCCATCCATTCCAGGATAAGGCTCTGACATGATGAGCCACCAACCACCGCGCTTGTCTTGGGCATTTTTTAAAGCATACGCCAATGTGATAAAGTAATTAAAAAGCCTTTTATATCCAGAATGCTGTTTGGGAAATACCTCGAGGGTTTCAATCAAAGACATAAAGTACCAGCCAACAGCGCGATCCCACACCAACGGAGCCGAGCCCGTGACTGGATCAGCCCAAACGGCCGTTTTGCTTTCATCATAACCATGGGTCAGAAGTCCTGAAGTTTTGTTGCGGCAATGGGATTCAATGAGATCGTATTGAAGAACAATGTCATCCCACGCAGATGTGTTTTTCTTGTCGAAGAGATTTGTCCACTTTGCGTAGAATGAGTCTGCCATGAATATGCCATCAAGCCACATCTGGTTGGGGTATACGGGTTTGCGATGCCAGAAGCCACCAGAAGGAGTTCGTGGATGCGTGTCAAACATGTCACGCACGGTATCCGCAGCGATTTTGTATTTGTCTTCCCCAGTGCGTTGGTACCAGTACAGAAAGTTGTTCCCGATACGGTAGTGGTCGAGGGAGTACGAAGAATCCCATCCTTTGATTGTGCCATTGTCAAGAACGACGTAGCCATCAATCTGGTTTTTATACCAGTCGAGGAATGTTTGGTTCTTTGTCAACTCATAGGCGGCTTCGAATCCCTTGTAGAGTGTAGACTCGCCGTAGTTTTTCTTCGGCGTAACACCGTTGCGCATGAATGTGTCAGCCATCCATTGCAAGTACGACGTAGAATCGCCCTCTGCTCTAGGAGCGGCTTCGACTAGAGTGGCAAGAAGCAAAATATTATTCAACTTCATTCTGGTAGTTGGTTTCTGAAGGACTGCCTGGGCAAACAAACATCATGTTCCGCAAGACAGTGTGCTTATTTACTTGAGTAGACGCCAGTTATTCGACATAGAGTACAATACTATTCGTGGAATCAATTTGGAGTTATTTCATGCATTGCTTGGCTGCAACGGTTCAACGTTGATCTTGGCAGTCCGATGTCCAAATTCGTGCAAAGTGACGCTCGACTTTGGTTCAACGCAACCCCTACTCAGAGTTGTACATCCTTGTTTGCTCCACAACAAATTGTCCTACCCCAACCCTCTGGGGGCAATTATTCCCGAAAGGCAGGTCAATTCAGCCTAAAAAGTCAGTCGGAGTTTCTTTTAGACTCATCAAATATGCGTTTGAGTGGCCCGTGGTGGTCCAACTCCCACAACCAGGTCTTGGCTGCATCGGCTTTGCGACTTCTAGATCGGAAACAGGCCGGGAAAGTATAGAAAAACAGTTTTAGCGGATGGGATGGGAGCGAATATATAGCGACTTAATGTTTGTAGAAAATGTATCATCATAATAACGTTGATTTCGGTGAGAATGTGCATGAATATGGAAGTGAGACTGAATAACCACGTTGCTAATTGGTGCGGATATTTCGGTAAACGAATCTAAATTGAATACTGATTTCTATATTCATGCACTTGCACTTGGGGAATAATACGAATTGGCGAGCAAATAATTGTCATTTTCCAGCTTGATCAGTGTTGCGGCCCAGGTCTGTATTGATAACCGTGTATAGGCATGTATTGGCTCGGGTGAATAGATAGTCGGCTCGAGCCGAGGAATATTCTGGGGTGAACGAGTCATTTCCCCACTTCAATTTGTTAAATGGGTCGTTTAATCTTCATCTGTTTCCCCAGAAGAGCAGGTGCCCCGCCTGGTTATAACCTGGTCTTGTCTCCGCATGAGTCTATCCGTAGGGTGTCCGGCTAAATGCGAGTGATGATCTTAAGCACCACTAGGCATCCATCGCTAAATTGAAAGAGGTACATACTTTCTCCATATGAAGACCAGGGATTTAAGTCCATCCGGGGGACGCTGGAGCGGAATATTGAGGCACTATTTCCACCAGTCACGTCAAGCTCTCGCTGGCTAGCTTCGCAACGTACAAAAGTCTTATGAGCCATTGGATTGAGGAGGACCACAGTGTTTCCCTTTTGGCAAGAGGAAAAAGGGGAAGATCAGTTAAGGAAATTATGATAAATTATTGCGTAGTCTGCCTAATAGAGGCTACTTCACATGCCCCCGTGGCTATCTTTTGAAAACTGAAGTCTAGTTTTGCCATTAGCGTGAGTCTCAGCTATAGACTTATTCAATCGTCCTGTTCTATATCAAACTGCGCAAAGAATATCGACATGAAACTTGGAAGACTCTTCCCAACCCTGGGCATTCTTGTTGCTAGTGTTGCTAGCGACGATTTTAGCGCCCCAGATTCCAAGTCCGACCCTCTGCGATTATGGTACACTATGCCTGCAAGTCTATGGAACGAATCCTTGCCAATAGGGAATGGGAGGCTCGGAGGCATGGTAAAGGGTACTGTTGCTTCCGAGTTGATATATATGAATGAAGATTCATTTTGGTCTGGTACAAAACTCGATCGTCTGAACCCACATGCTGCCACAACACTTCCCAAGATTCAGACAATGCTTGCCCAGGGCGCAGTGAGCGATGCTACTTTTGAATCGAATCTTGGGCTTTCTGGGGCTCCTTCTAGTATGAGAGAGTATCAAACAGTTGGGGACTTGCAGATTGTTTTCCAGAATCAGGGTTCTTCATCCAGTTATGAACAATGACTGGATTTGAGCGACGGAATTGCTGGTGTCTACTACAAGGCTGGCGGTGTCGTTTACAAACGAGAGTATCTCACTAGCCAACCGGCAGGCATCTTGGCGGTGAGATTAAGTGCTTCTGAGTCCGCAGCTCTGAACTTTTACATGAAATTCCAACGCCCGTCAAATCAACAGAATCGATTTGCTGGGACTGCTTATGCTGAGAGTGGCGACACCATCATCACAACCATCAACTCAACTCAAATCAAGGCTGTATTCGGAGCGATCGTTCAATTAAAGGCGGCCAGAAGAGGCAAATTGGTGACCAGATTGTTGTTACAGAAGCAGACGAAGCCTGGATCTACGCAGATGTTCGAACTACCGTTCGAGAAAGCAGCCCTCCTTCCGTAGTCCACAAGAGTTTAAAGGCTGCAAAAGCTTCATCCTACTCTGATATCAGAAAGGCCTACGTTGACAACCATCAACCACTTTTCAACCGAGTCAGCCTGAACCTTGGCAATTCGACGGACAAGCAAAAAAGCTGTCTACCGACGCGCGCCGTAAAGTACTTGCGAATGACTTTGATCCGGAATTCATTTCCTTATACTTTCAATTTGGAAGATATCTTCTTATTGCATCATCAAGACCAGGGACGTTTCCTGCGAATCTGCAGGGTATTTGGAATAACGCACTCGGTCCTGCTTGGGGCTCTAAGTATACCATTAACATCAATATCTAAATGAATTACTGGCCTATTGAGGTTGCGAGTAAGTTATAGTCTGCTGGTGGAACTTAAATGAGTATTAACCTGTGCCCATTATTTGACCACCTCAAAGTCATGCACCAGACAGGAACCGTTACTGCAAAGAAGATGTACAATGCTCGAGGTTGAGTCGCTCATCACAACACGGATATTTGGGGTGACTCGGCATCACAGGATATATATGCGCAGGGATCTTACTGGCCCATGGGCCATGCTTGGTTACTCCAGCACGTGTTTGACCACTATCTGTATACTGGAGATCGCCAATTTCTTGACACGAACTTTTACTTGTTTGAAGATGCTGTGGCTTTCTATGGAGACTTTCTAACAGGCTACAAGGGATGGAAAGTCACTTATCCGTTAGTATCCCCAGAGGCCTCATATAAAAATGGTAGCGTCTCTGGCGCAATGACCATCGGCGCCACAATGGACAACGCTATCTTGAGAGAGCTATTCGCCAATTTCGTGACCATCTGTACACTTCTGGGCAAGTCACAGAATTCTCACCTTGAATCTGTCAAGTCTTTAAGAGAAAAGCTCCCGCTTCTGAAGGCATCACCTTCCACGGGAGTTCTCATGGAATGGATTGATGATTTCGTTGACGGAGACGCTGGGCACCGTCACCTTTCACCTTTATATGGTCTTTTCCTTGAAACTGAGATTACTCCCGAGAACTCGGCAATATAGAACGCCTCTGCTACTCTTGTAAAGAGAAAGAATTCGTAAGAAGACTCCAGGATGCACTAGTAACTGCTCATTTAGTTGCTAACATCGTCTTAGAAATAGTTAATAAGGCAGCACCGGCTAGTCCCGAGCCTACATTGCTGCATTGAGGGCTCGTCTTTTTGACGGAGAGAACTTGCAGCATGACATCACTGATTTGCTTGTTAACTTGACTTATTAGAATGGCTGCTCGACAGTGGACCACCAGCGGGGTTCCAGATCGATGGAAACCTAGGTGGATGTGCTGCGATCGCGGAATCTCTCATCCAAAGCCACAACTGGGTCATCAATCTCCTTCCCGCCTTGATACCTTCTGCACAGTCAGGATCATACAAAGGACTAGTAGGGCGAGGAGGATTCGTTGTTGATGTAGACTGGTCAGACGGCAAACTGACCACGGCATCAATAATGTCTCGCCTGGGGAACCCCCTCAATGTCACCATTGGCACAGGCCAATTCATCAGCGGGAAAGTGAATAACAGTTCGACAAGCTCAAACAATGCAACTGAGATGCGGTACTTCCATCACGAGACTAAGCCTGGTGGTGTAATAACTATTGTCGGCGGAAGCATGGCTTAGGTAAATGCCGGGCTAGAATTTTGTCAATGACAGCGTGTAATATAGCGGTTGTGCTGAACCGAATTATTTTGATACGTTTCCTTTACGTGGCTACCATATTGCAATTAACTCCCGTTGCAAGCACAATACAAAAATCGCTTTGAAGCCTGTATCACAGCTAGAGGGTTGGATGTTGTGATGCTCCTACTTGGTCCACACCTCCTTCCGGTCAGTTGGTGGGATAAATGGCAAAGTACTTAAAAAGCGGCGTAAGTCCAGTCAAGTTAAGAAGAAAATGTGGCGACTCTGGAAATCTGCCAGGATGGGAACGTGAAATCTTTGGAACCATTGGCTGACAAGGTCAGGTAGTCGTGATGTAAGCTCTACTGGCAATGGTTCATCACTTCATCAAGGCCTCCTCTGCCGGCGCCAAGTCGGGTAACTTAGCTCCAGTTGATATTATAATGCTGGTAAGATTAAAATACCTTGAATTAGCTGTGATTTGGTTCTTCAAATTCCTGTTACTACAGATCTAAGGCTAAGGATCCACGTAAGTCATCCAATACAGAAAGAACATGCTCTTTAACTGAACGCATAAGCGCGGTATAATTCGTAGGGTCCTGGCTGATTCCGAAACCCTCCAACGTAGGTTCCCAAGATCAAATTCATGTTGAGTCCTACATTTGACAGTTGGTAGAAACGGTCAAGAAGGATCTTAGTCTCAATCATCTAGTCTAACCTGTATACTTGTGCGATTACCTGCCACTCCCGACATTCCGCCTCTGAGAATCCTTATCTGCCAAGCTCTTTGCCGCCGGGGAATGATTCCCACCACCCATTAAAATACTTCTCCGAGCCGGCTTTGCTCGGACATTGACCGAAAGTACCCAATCAAGACGGAACAGCCATCGACTAGCCTGTGCTATGCTTCATCGAGTGAAAGCGGGGGCCTATGGCATCCCATTGTTTTACTAACTAGCGTCGCTCGGGCTTTTGCCTATCTACATATTGGTCCTACAATGGAATCATTGCCGGCTCTGCCTTGTGCACGTTGGTGCACCGGATAAGAGTGAGGCAAACCAGGCTCGGCTTCCATTATACTTGCAACACCTCTGCCCTAAATAGTCGCCTCATCATGAGCCACAGCAGAATTGTAAAAAGGCCTGGCGGAGCCCGATCGCGGCATGGTTGGATACGCCTTGCCTCCCTGGTTGTTGCAGGACACTGACCAATTCTAGGTTGCCTAACTTGCCGTCGACGGCACAAGAAGTGCGATGAAGAAAAGCCAATGTGTGGGATATGCCACAAGAGCAACCGGCAATGCGAATATGCCCCGGAATTGAAATGGGCTGCTATCGGACATACCGAATCATTTGCCTCCAGGTACAGCAGGAAGAGAGAAACAGTGACTGGGCGGACCAACACCCCAGCGCGTCGAGGTTTGCACAACGGCATGCAAGATGGAGTAACTGCTCCAAGGGCCGATTCTGATTTGATTTCCTTGACTGAGAATCTGCCTACCAGCTTTTCCTGGGATAATCCACAAAATACCCAACATGAAGATACTTCCCTTGACGCGTGGATATCTTCCTTGAATGACTCTTCGTTGTGGGATGATGCTGTTTTGGACCAGGAGCCTTGTATGCTGACGGATGGAAATTCTGTATTGAAAGACTGGGAAGAAGTCATATCTGGTCTTGATGATTCCCATCCAAACAACGATCAAGGAGAAGGTGATGCGAGCATACCCGCGGAAGGCGGAAATAGTCAAGAAGTTTGTTTTCACAGACGAAACCAAGAGCATGAGACATTTCATGATGGACTAGCCACTTTATTTTCGACTACACTTTCAAGCTCCAGTGAGCAATCGGCATATACTTACTGTGAGTCACAATCTGAGATCGCAATCCCCCGTTTCCGTCACTCATCATGTTGAGCAGATCTTCATCAAGCCTCCGGGCACATCCCGGCATACGACGGCCCCCAAAACCCATACCGGAAGCTGTGTGTCGTTTCTTTGTCCTACCCCCTTCTTCTCCACACAATTCTTTATGTCTCTACGGTTAGTATGTTTAACCATGGGAGGGGCGGCAACTCTGATGTGATTACAAATCGGCGGTCGCAAGCCTTAAGCATCCTACAGGATGCGCTTACAGTTGTTGAATCTGAGGATATCCAAACTCAGGACATGTATAAAGACAGCAGCCACTCTCTTTCTATTTTTTCTGCGAGGGAGGTAGCCCTTGCCGCGTATCTCATGCACATCGTTTCTGATGTCATGTCGGCGAGCGAGAGCGCCGAAGCACATCTTCGAAAAGCTCACAAACTTATGGTCGAGCTCAAGTACATCGAAACCATGCCGAAAAGCTTCTTCGCTCGGTTCCTAGTGGAGAGATTTGCCATTATTGATATGGTTCTCTCATTCCTTCGACGAAGGAGGCCGATCGCGCCCATGAACTTTGTTCTGTATCAGCAATTCGAAGAAATTGACTACAGCGAGCCATCCTTCCGTGAGCTAACCGGGTGTCCCCAACCCGTTCTCAGCTTTCTTGCCAGAATATCTTGCCTTTCGAACGATATTTCCATTGGAAATGGTGATAAGTCCTTGCTCCTAGCTGAGGGCTACCGGCTCGAGACCGAAATGCGGATATGGGGACAGAGATACTCCGCGCCACTCGGGGGGGTCGGTCAACAATATGAAGCCCAAGATCCAGCACGGGATCGTCGCAAATATCTGGATCTTCTAAGTGAATGTTTTTACTGGACCGGACAACTCCTCCTTATGAGGAGGGTCTTCCTGGACCCCACATCATCACCTCGTACCCAGTTTGTGCGGAGACACTTGTTCACTCTCATGGATCAGCTCCCAGCCGGCTGTGGTCCGGACTCCTCGCTTCCGTTTCCGTTCTACATTGCCGCCCGAGAGGCCATTACGATTCCCGATAGGACTTGGGTGCGCCGAAAGCATGCCGAGATGATGGATGCTTACCGTGACAAGGCCAGAGATGTGATGATGGAGCTGACTGAGGAGATTTGGGCCAAGACTGATGGAGATGTGATTGATCCCGTGGAAAATTTGTATGCCCGCTCAAAAAGCCTGGAAAGTGATTTTTATATTCACTTTCTGGATACCAGAGCATCCCACTTAGTTTTCTGATTCAATGCAATTGATAGTGGTGTAATGAACAAAGATGGTGGCTCTGGATTACAAGTCTTATCACTTATTGCGTATCTTAGCCTTATGTAGCACGGAACATCCCTCAGTTCTATCAAATCTGTCGTTAACTGCAGCTAAACTGTGTCGAGTCTGTCTATTCCTAAATTGGGGCCGTGAGCCGCGCTCACTGACAACTGGCTTGCGACGGTGGCAGCGCGAGACGTGTTTCCTATTTAGGATAAGGCCATGTAGATCCTCCCGGCCATCCGGGGATCTGCGAAGACAGCTCCTACGAATCGAGCAAGTCATCTCGATTTCGATGGATCTGGTATTTTTCTCCATCGTGAGAGTTTTATCGTCGCTGAAAACTGGATAATAGATAGCATTAGGTTTTAGACTATCCAATAACTTACATGAACTACTAATCTTCGTTTATAAATGCATGCGGGCCCTCCCTTTAGCCTATACACTCGTGCGTATTAAACCCACGGATATATGAGATTGTGGGTTTTACGGGAATTATAAGCATCTAGGAATATCATTATTATAATTATATTGCTGGTGGTTCCTCGGTATCCAGAGTAGACGGCGCAGCCTTAGCCGCTTGTTGTACCATGGTTGTGAAGCCGTCTCCAGAGACACTGTTGACCTGTCTCGCGTTAGCAGACCTAGCCACAAGGGCTGGATTCCCCTCAGGTGTCTTTAACGTGCTTACTACCTCTCTTGAGAACACACCAAGCCTCTCTGAGGCCATGTGCATCCATGCGTTAGTTAAGAAGGTCACATTTAGAGGAAGCACTCGAGTTGGAAAAATTGGTGCCAGTCATTGCACAAGAAATTTAAAGAAATGCACTCTCGAGCTGGGAGGCAATTGCCATTTCATCATCCTTGATGATTCTGACCTCGAGCATGCTCTCAATCAGCTTTGGCATTGAAATGGAGGAATACAGGTCAGGCATGTATTTCTGCACACCGCGTATATGTTTGATCCGGCATTTATGACAAGTTCGCTGCCGTGTTCGTTGAAAAAAACCAGCCGACTCCTTGTTGGCCATGGAGCAAACCCTAGAACGACCATAGGTGCTGTCACTACCCTCGTTAACTTGTCTAAAGCTGGGGCTCAAGTCTAGGACGGTATCTGTCACGGAGTTAAGATTTTGCTCAGAGTTGGAAGGACCGTTTGTACACGCGATGAGCAGGCTGGGGATGGCTACTTCTATTCTCACTAGAATGACTTCATCTAATGAGGATGAGCTTTGGGGAGACCTTTGCACTCATTTGTGGACTCTTCAAGTTTGAGACCGAGGAAGAAGTAACAAAACTGGCAAACGATACAAGCATGGGCTTAGTTAGCTACGCCTTCTCCAAGAATGTTGACCGAATCTGGAGAATGTTTGAGAATCTCGAAGCTGGTATGATTGGCCTTGTTAGTATCACTTTGAATGATTTATTTATCGGTCGCTAGCAGCTTGCAGAACACGGGCAATGGATCTGCGGCGGAGAGCCCGTTTGGTGGTATTAAGGAGTCTGGTTCTGGTTACGGGAAGGAAAGTGGCAAGGATGTTGCTGTCAATGAATCTTTGATTGCCAAAACTGGCACTCTGACAGTTGGTCTAGACAGTGTAATTGCTTAACCAGATGGACATAACTTATGGAATTGAAACCACAGAATTAAGAAACGATCAGTAAAGAGAAGAAGAAGCCGGAAAGTTGCAGTAGTAAGCGGTATAGATGTTTGAGTATTCAGGAACCTGAAGATGTATGCCAATGCTTACAACCTTCTTAGGCACCGAAATGTGTTATCGAGTTAAATGTCCAATTCAGTTGCATATTAGCACGTAATTCACGTGATTTGTATCATCCAAGAGACATCATGCATCGAATTTCTTCATTCCATGTCTCTTTTATGACCTTCGTTACAAGGTGGAGCGGATGAAATATTGGCGAAGGTGACCTCGATTGTCATAGTCGGCAAAAGCCCAATGCCTCTGTCGCCTACGTTGGCCACGACACGTTTCAGTCTCACGCATACAAAATTATTGAAGCCGTAGATGTCATTGCCCGGAGCCAAGCCGGATAGCAGATATGTCATCATCAACCGGGCCGGTCGCGACTCGTGATTACGGCCACTAGCAAAGGGCGTATGTCAATTCTACATTAGGAAACGGGTGTCGCGAACCCAAATCGGATAAGGCGTGAATATCCACTAGAGCCGCAAGAGGTAACATAGATCAGCGACAGTATCAGTTGTCTGTGAAGCTCAATAGTATATCTTCACCCTGTATCTCTCAGGTTTTGGCGATCGCATCAACACCATACCACCACCAATCTATTATTCAGCTTCACCCATCTTGTTCTCAGTTTTAGTCGACCCCGCAGCAATGGCTCCGTCCGCAAACCCTCCCGAGGCCGTCGATATCACTAGCGGCACTACGAATGCCCTTGTCCTATCTGAACAAACCACACACTGTATCAGATTATGGCAGAAGCACACCCGGGGCGGCTTCGCTGCGTTTCCCGTAAGATGCAATGTCTAAAGCTTTAGGTGATACCGTTTTAACTTGGCCGTCTGATGTGTAGGTGGCTGTTGAGAGTGCTAAAGATCACATCATCACGGATGTAGATGGAAAGGAATACATTGACTTCATTTCACAGTTTGCAGTCATGAATTTTGGGTACTCCCACCCAAAAATTGTCAAGGCAGTTACCGAACAGGTTCACAAGTTGCCTCTCATTGGCACTGCCTATGTTAGCCCTCTTTATGCCCAGTTTGCCGAACGTATCACGGAGGTACGTCTCTGTTACCGCCACAACGCTATCCATGTTCTAAAATGTTTAGAAATTTGGCTTTGACTCGATTGTCACGATGCTGAGTGGATCCGAGGCAGTGGAATCTGCCGTCAAGATCGCTCGCAAGTGGGCCTACACAACGAAACAGATTCCAGAAAACGAGGCTTGGATCTTGACATGTGACCAATGCTATCATGGCTTGACCCTAGCAACCATGCCACTTTCTACTGACATTGCAAAGAGTAAGTTTTGTGGAAACGAGGGTTAGAAAGGGTTTCTAAACCTTGACTCTTAGACTTTGGACAACATGTGCCTAATGTTGGCCCGCGTGCGCCAACCAGCGGAAAGCTGATTCAGTATGGAGATATCGATGCTCTTGCTAAGATTTTTGAAGAGGATGGTCACAGAATTGCAGCATTCGTACTCGAGCCGGTTCAAGGCTGGGCAGGGTAAGTCTCGCTCCACATGGCTCAATAGGTTATTTTGACATTTTGGCTTCTCAGAACACGGTTTCCACCAAAGGGGTATCTTAAGGCCGTGCAGGAGCTTTGCAAGAAGCACCAGATTCTGATGATCTGCGACGAAGTCCAATCGGGATATGGGCGAACTGGAAAGGACCTAGCCTTCCAACATGAGGAGGGAGTTCTCCCCGATATGGTTACTCTCGGCAAGGCTGTGACAGGAGGTGAGGGTTGATGTTGGCGCACCATGGAGGATTGGAGCTAATAGGAGATTTAGGATATTATCCCATGTCCGTCGTTATGGGTAAGAAGGAAGTTATGGATATCCTAAAGAAGGGTGAAGTGCTTTCAACCTTTGGGGCATCTCCCGTTGCCTGTGCATCCGCTTTAGCCGCTCTTGACGTTCTTGAAGAAGAGAACATCTCCGAAAGATCCCAACGCCTGGGTGAACTTCTGACCAAGACGCTCAAGGTTTTGGCACCGCCCCATGTCATTGAGCAACGGGGAGGTGGTTTGTTCCAAACCCTCGTCATTAATGAATCTACTCCTGGCGTGACTGCGAGGCGAGCTGCTGCGTTGATAACTCTTCGAGGTGTCTTGGTTGGTAACGGCTTCAACCGCCTCCGCTTCAGCCCGCCTCTTACTATCACGGAAGCAGATCTCGTGAAGGCAGCTGAAATTATTGCCCAAGCGCTTCGGGATGTGGCTACGATTGGTGACTTCCCTGGTAGTGACTATATTAACTAAACCTTTTTTTGCTAGTGCTATGTTTAGTGATGGAAATTGAAAGATGTATGATTTGCTTGCTCAGAGGGCCCTCTTGTTTACAGGTAAAAGAAGGAGACCTTAATGTACAGCAAGTATTATTTAATGGCTTTTCGAATAATTTCCACAAATAATAAACGATTATATTGCTGTGTACTTTTTTTGCAACCTAGAATACCATATCCGGTGCTGAAGTTCTGCTTCGGGGTAATCGGCGGGAATATGGACCGAGGCGCTTTCGGTTAGCTCATCAGTTGACCATTTCCGATGATCGGTTTTCGGTACTCCGCCACACATTCATTCCAAAGCCGACACTTTCTCCCATCCCCGCAAGGCCCGCGATGAGATCCAGTTTGTCATGCGAGTTCTGCAGGTAAGAGGATGCATTTGGCCTTATCATGGATTATCTCAAAGCTGAGACTGACTTGTTCAATAGAAGATCTAAAATCAAATGTGTCAACTTGGGCGCACCACCATGCCAGAAATGTGCCAAGCTTGGTAGATCTGGTTGTGAACTGTCGAGGCCACGGCTCTCTGTGGTCAAACGACCCCCGAAAAGAAAGAGATCGCAATCTGAAGCCTTATCACGGCGAGAATCAATAGAGCCTTTAGTGATATCCGAGGATTCTCAGGATGGCGCTGCAAACTTGGCGCCCACACGCGTGAGCCCGCCACCAAGTCGGCCGGCTCAAAGCCGACGCAAGAACAAGGTGGATGACTATCTCACAAAGATCACCAAGGGCATCATTTTGAAAGCCTTGAATGTGTTCAATAGCAAATTCCCAGAGCTCAGGATACTCCAGCCTTCGTTGTTCATGGCTCAGTACGGCTCTGATCGGTCAAACGAGAGCAAGGCATTGCTTGCTACCGTACTGGCCTCGGTCCAAAGGCAACCTGCTGTGCTCAACGAATCTTGGGTAAAAGAGTTCCCTGACAGAGAGGACCTGGCTTCATACGCCCGGGGAATTTTATCAGATTGTATTTTGCAACCACCCAAGGTGACTGTAGTTCAGGCTTTGCTTATCTTGACGCTCTTTGAATGGGGTGTGAGAGACTTTCACAAGGCTTGGATGCATTGTGGTGAGCGACGACTCGATGGATCTTGGCCTTCCTTTAGATTCACTAACAGTAGTAGGAATCGCAATTCGAATTATGCAATCACTTCATAGCTCACGAGTCGCGCCATTCTCCTTGGACATCTCTCACGGAAACGAGCTGGATGAGTTGTCGGTAGCCGTCGAGGCTCGAACATACTGGGCTTGCTTCATCCTGGATTGCACCATCAACGCGGGAACCTACAATCCACGTATGCTCCCTAAAGTGGAAATGGAAAAATTAAAAGTACCTCGTCCTCCGACATCTGTTGAGTTTGCTTTTGGGTCGGATACTGCGTCGTCCCGTGAGGGGCATGAACACAATTCAACGTCAAGCGACACTGGGCCCCCAGTAACATTGGACATCGCCCACAGTTTTGAGATCATGGCAGAGGGGTTTGATATCAATGCGCAAGTTATGGCATTTATCTTCAACGACGGTCGGCGCGCGCCAGGCATGTGTGCACCGGAAAATTGTCCTTGGATACCGGAATCTCCTTGGTCCGAGTGCCGACGCCGTCTGGCCCAGTGGAGATCGAGCCAGCACTGCAGGCTACATTATCCGAGAAATAGCGTTACTGTCCACATGACACTTGGGTTTGGTGAATCATTTATTTATCTCAATCTTCTTTATTATCAGAGGTGAGTGAGGTATCATGAAACTAAGCTTGAATGGAAGCATCGCTAACGTAGCCACTACTTAGCTTGATGATGTTGCATCGCGAATACTTCCCGTTCCTGCCGACATCTGCTGAAATGACGCCTCGTGGTCCAATTGACCATCCCCTACTCGAGTCTGAAGCCCCGGCTGGATGGTGGGATGATTGCGCTCGTGAATTGTCCGACGCATCTGAAAAGATTATTGACCTCCTCAGAGAAGCTTCTGAGTGTGGTATACAGGTGATGACGCCGTTTACGGGGTTCTGCGCATTCGCAGCTTGCTTTGGGAATCTGTACTTTTATCGTTTCCCCGGAATGAACTTTGACCGTAGCCCGAGAGCTCAGGAACTGATGGAATCAGGTCTGGATTATCTGAGGGAATTCCGGCATGTATGGGATCTTGGTGGTGGATGGGTGAGAACATGAAACTCTCCCTCTTGTGGACCTTAGGCTTACATGGGCAGATTAAAACCATCCAAAACTCATCTCTGCTGTATGAGAGAGCGACATCTGAAGGCAGACCGTATCGAGGGAAGTCAAGATTTGACTTTGAGGTGTTGCATCAATCGGTCCATGAATTCCGAGTCGTTGATAGGTCAGATCAACATATCCAACAGATTCATCGTGCAGAACGGGATGCAGCGAGCCACGTAGAATCCACAGGACGGGAATCAACAAGCTTTGAAGAGCCCTCTACTCATGATAACATGCCAATCGGACAGCTGGCTGCTGATTTGAATACCAATCTCGAAGATCCCAGCCTGTGGCCAAATTGGTGGTCGATGCTGGAGGAGGTGGACTTTACCGAAGGGTTGCAAGGGGGTTGACGCGGGTAGTTAAGATGAAGCAAATACCCTGATTGGCATTGCAAGCAGAATTTGGTTTATACCTTCATAAAAAGACGCTTGGTATGGGTGAACCGAATAGCGGTTATGAACAGAATCCCAACCATAGACATGCCCCGGCATAAAATGCAGCAGGCCTATATTGTGCGATGTCGTGGCCACCCTCTGAAAGGGAATAGATGCCGGAGGCAATTGGGGTTCCCTTAACAAATTATTAGGAATTCTTTTCAGTTGAGAAGGCAATGAACGTACAAAGAAGAAGCCGAAAACCCAGCAAGTCCAGACAATGGGCAGAATGCCTAGAGTATTTTCGCCGCCAAAGGTTGCGCCAATGACTGGAGGCACAAGGCTGAAGAAAGCCCCGCACCCCATGCCATTAAAGAAAAGGAATGGCGAAAATATTCCAATTGTCGTTGACAGTGGCCAAATGATGAGTGAACTGAGGCTGGTAAACAACAGGCAAATAATGAGACTGTTGACAGGGCCTAGCAAGGAATCTGCTGTGTATCCGGCCACGATGCGACCAACCATTGAAGCTAAATTCCAAGCGGCTAAAGTTATAATGGATATTTCCCGGGAGTAGCCCATCGATCGAGCAAATATCGGGATGAAATACGGGGGAATGAAGAGCGGGAAGCACGACAATGCAGTGCCTAACAAGAGCACTAGAAACTTGGCCTCTTTGAAGCGGTACCTGATAAGCATATTAGTTTGGTCTTTGGGCAAAGGTGGATGGAAATCCCATACCATTGAAGTTTGAGGTTTCCATTTTCCGATCCCTTGGGCTGTTGGATCAAATAGGACGCGGGAAGGCATACAGCCCATAGCATGAAGCCGAGGACGCGAAAAGTCCAAGCAACATCGAGCTCCTTAACCATCAGATTGGTGGCGATGCTCATGACTGCTGCACCTAGGCCACCCCCTCCAAAGACAACACCCATTGCTAATCCTCTGTATTTCTTGAACCATCTCAGGGGCGCGGTCGAGCAGGCCTGGTATCAAAAGTTAGCTTTGACAATTCTGGGTTGGTGACAATGGACATACAAAGATCGACAAGCCTCCACCAATGCCGAAGATGATGCCGTGTAGAACGAATAAGGCCCCGACATGCTGTGTTGTCCAACTGGCCGAGAACTCGCCCAGCCCCATGAGCAAACCTCCAGCGAATGCAGTTTTCTGATACCCAAACTTGCGGACACAGTTGCCCGAGAGAATGCTGATCGAAATCATAAAGGAAGTTCCAAGGGAACCGACGAAAGTCAATGTCGTCAATGAGGCGGTCGTTGTTTCTACTAGTCGAACTTGCATGATGCCCCAAGAATAGATTACCCCAAGGTACACAAAGATGGAACACGCCGCTGCTGCAACGGTAATCCATCCTTTCAACCCATCAAACGCAAAAGTTTCAAGGCTAGTAGATCCATCTGAGCTATCAGTTTGGGACTGCTCGCTATCACGCTCCTTCTCAGAAGGGGAAGTAGGTGGATCTATCCATTCGGAGGCCATGGGCATAGTTTGAGGCTGCATATCGACAAATGCAAGGAATCATTGCAAATACTGGAAGGGAATTGTGTGATTGGGGATAATATTAGAGTATATAGGGCACTCAAATATCTATAGTCAAATTTCCATGGCACCGGGTCTTGCCGAAAACGGGGCCTCGGTTTTCGGTTTTCGGTTGTATCGGTTTAGGTGTAGATGGCCCTCCGGTGAAATATACCAAAAAAAGGAGTCCCTCGAGGCAGAGGCAATTTTCATAAGATAGATAAAGTTATCGGTCCTTGTTTCATCGAAAAATTGATATGGGCGGCGGAACTCGGGTATGAACTGGTTCTCAAAGCCGTGCTATAATAAAGTGGCCCAGAAACAAGCTATGATGCTGAGAGTCCGTTTCACAACATTAACCAACAGCCATGTAGTAGAATTCAATTGCATACTATTCTGAGGCATAATTTTAATAATTTGAGGTGGATGAATTGCCGAATGGAGCGGTTGCTTATTGATAAAAGGTGGCTTTTCAAAAGTCTGAAGGCTTGTCGTGAGGTATCCAGGGCGATGAAAGTAAAGATTGAGCCCACGAGACATGAGCTATAAGCAAAAGTATTGGAAATTTAGTGCGCTAAGCTATTAAGTTGATTTGTTGCTACCTAGCGCCTTTGAAGTTCTAGTGATTATTTGGATTAGAACATCCTGGCGCGTCATCTGCCACACCCAATCCAACACACCTCTAGCAATCTTTGGCCTATTTATTATGCCTACCCACTATCACGAGAAAGCCAACATTTCCTTCAACATACCCAGTAAAATCGCTTGTACATGCGCACTTTCCCTCTGCACTATGCCAAGTGGTTGAGTGCGAACACTACTCAATCCACGCAGCACCTAGTTCCAATTCACTCGATTTCTGGGAGACCCAATCGACAAGATCAGTTGGGTCAACCAGGCGACACACTGCTTCTTCGTGGTCTTTTATGAGCCATTTCACCCTCTCGAAATCTCTGAATTGTAATTGCGTGATAAATCTTGCCTTGATTTGTATATCCTTAGTCGTAGCTGGTGTGTAAGAAATAAGGGCTGCATCGTCTGCCGAGCAAACACTCTCCTTGTCTATATACGGGAAATATATTGGGTCCACTGTTGGCCACCATGCCCAAGAAGGTCCGAGCTCGTTTGGTTTCAACGGATCTTTCCTAGAAAAGAACCGAATTGCAGCCATGTCGCTTTTGTATGACTGCCACAGAAGGGTGGACAAGCCGTTGAGAAAAACTACCCTCTACGTACTCAGTTCCTGCTTTTGAACTTAAAACCTGTGCCAACCCTGCGACTGCTGGCAATTTGTCTGTATTTTGGGTCAGAACTCTCAGACTATAGTCTTTGAGCAGATACGACCAAGCTGAGTACACTTCCTGTTGAGACGACTGGGGCGTCAGCCAGGAAATGAGACTCCGAAAAACACTCATCGTGGTGTCCTCGTGCCGAGATGTAGGGCAGGCTTCATGTGATCCTTCCCCAGCCTAGCATGACATACACTCCCAGAACATCTCACGTTCGGCATAGTTGATTATCCGTGTGGAAAGAACTCGCTCCCGCAGTGCCCAACCACATTTGCTCAGAGATGCTTCTTAGAAGACCCGATCTCTAGGTGAGACTCCCTCACGAGCCAGAGTTCGCGGACGATCTGATATTATCGCCGTTTAATATTGCTCTCGCGACTCCAAGAACCCCTTGCTTGAGCTTTCTGCGCCGAGTGCCGAGATGATGAAGATTGCATTCTTGTAATATCTCCCAACGTGTCCACACTCATTCTGCCAATCATCTAAATCTTGGATGATGCAAAGAGCGTCTATCCAGAAATATGTCAGACCAAGAATCTGAGCTACAATGACTGCGTCGCGCAGAGTTGTGGGCAATTTCGCGATACGGATGCCTTCCCGGCGGTGCTTCTTGATGGTTTTAGTTGTGGTCCTAATTTGATCTCCTTGGCCCCAGCAGTAAGATAGGATGGCGTATCTAGGCAATGGTCCTTTCAGCGCCTCCCTGCATCGAAGGGAGACCCGCTTGGACTTCTCTTTTATTTTGAGAAGTCTTGTCAGAGAACGCGAGTTGTCTGGCTGCGAACAGAGATTATGATTCTCAGCGCAATCCCCGATCCATCTTCTGACGAGTCGAAATGATTCAGGAGAGTACATATTCCCTTCGATCTCCCGGAGACGACTTTTAAATCCTATAAACGAAGGTTGAAAATTTCCTCACCCATTGCATCCTGGAGAGCTTTACCTGTCCTAGTTGAACGAGAAAAGTGTAGGATTTCTGTGAAAAGGTAGAGAAATTGAGTATGGTCATCAGTCATAGCGCAAGGTCCGCAAAGAAGCCCTTTCCAGGTCTCTTTCCTAGCTCGTCATGCCTTTTCCGCTCCTCTAGTATCTCATCGAGATATTTTAAGCTCATCGAAAGATCTGAGTGATATAGCCTCTAAGGATCTACACCGAGACGTGTCACCGCGTCCTTTAATGTTAGATAATCGAAGTTCGTAATATGCTAGAGCCTAAAACCTTGCATGTTGAAAGGTTGGCAATTTGCAATACTTCCCATCTGCGGCATCGGATTGTAATGAGCATAGGCATGCCACGCGGGTACGGTACCACCGTGTAATCATTGAACAAGCAACTGTTCACTTATCTATTGCCACGACAATCCCATTTTGGACACCAAGATGAATATAATTCGTCAATTTGGGGGTAGTATGTAAAGTAATCCAGTTTGATGTCTGTTGTGGCTCCATCTCGGGTCTCGGGTTTGAGAACGACCCATCAAATTGAATCCGACATGGATGGCCCTAACCTAGACTACTTCTTGGGTAGCACTTTGCGACCAGGTGAAAAATCAGATAGTGACGTGCCTCGCATTTGGTTGAAAGCCTGATTACGATGAAGTGAACTGATTTCCGAAGCAGGATCGGGTTTCGGGTTTGACACTGTATAAGTGGTCCTTGAAGTTTTATACCAAGTCTTATTCCAATCAACCCAACAGAGATTGAGAAATCATTGAGCATCTTTTAACATCAAATTATTCATTCCATCATATCAAGCAGCAATTCTTTAGATCTGTTGAGTTTCAATGTCTCCTTCAAGGAATTACGAGCTCCAGCCGGAGACTTGCAGTGGCCATGAGGCCCAACTACCCAAGTCGTCTCATAAGAACGGCCGACTTATGCATAGATCCCTCGTTCAGCAACCATCAATGGTCGAGTCTGCTTCTGGAATCGAGCTGAAGTTAGCCAGTGGAAAAACCATCATCGATGCCTGCGGTGGTGCAGCTGTTGCTCTAATCGGCCATGGCAATGAAGAAGTTATCCAGGCTATGCTAGAGCAAGCCAGAAGAGTCAGCTATGTGCACACCCAATCATATACCACTACTCCAGCAGAGGAACTTGCCGATATTTTGCTGGAAGGAAATACATATGGCCTAGAAAAGGCCTTCTTTGTCGGAAGTGGCAGTGAGGCTGTTGAGTCCGCGCTCAAGCTGGCACGACAGTACCACTATGAGAAGGGCGAATCGCAGCGAGTTCATTTGATCTCCAGACGGCAATGCTATCATGGAAACACAATGGCTACCATGTCAATTTCCACCAACCGAGCGAGAAAGGCCCCTTACCATGGATTCTGTTATCCAAACGTGTCTCATGTTTCACCCGCCTACCCATACCAATACCAGCACGAAACGGAGACCGAAGCCCAGTTCACGGAAAGATTGCTTGCAGAGCTGGAAGAAGAGTTTCTACGGGTTGGTCCTGAGACAGTTGTGGCCTTCATTGCCGAGACAGTTGTTGGTGCGACGTCAGGTTGTGTCGCGGCCCCTACTGGATACTTCAAAGGCGTCCGAACCCTTTGCGATAGATATGGCATTATACTGATCATGGACGAGATCATGTGTGGAGTAGGCCGAACTGGCACATTTTTTGCGTTTGAGCAAGAAGGTGTAGTACCGGATATTGTGACCATTGCAAAAGGTCTAGGAGGTGGATATGCAGCTATCGCTGGTGTATTGATTCACGAAAGGGTCGTTAACGCGCTGCGACAGGGCTCACAGGCGTTCAACCACGGGCACACATACCAAGCTCATCCGATCTCCTGTGCAGCTGCGCTAGCAGTTCAAAGAATCGTCAAGCGGGACAACCTCGTGACCAGATGTGCTAAGATGGGACAAGTTCTGGAAAGGCATCTCCGAGAAGAGATACAAGGCTGCAGTTCTGTAGGGGATATCAGAGGCCGCGGTCTCTTCTGGGGCGTGGAGTTTGTCAAGGATAAGTTGACCCGCGAGACATTTGATCCCAAGAGTGCCTTTGGACTTCGTGTGCAGCAAAGGGCGTTTGAGAAGGGCGTTGCCTTATATCCAGGATCCGCCACTGTTGATGGCATCAAGGGAGATCATATTCTCCTTGCTCCTCCATTTACGGTTAGTGAGGAACAGCTTAGGCATATCTGCAAGATCGTAAGAGAGGCTGTGGAGGAGGTGCAAGAAGAAGAATAGGCTAGGAGCGCCTGAACTGAGATGAAATTTTAGAAAAGAAGCATATAACCAGACTAGCACAACACCACACCAATTCACGATATTCGGTATTTCTTCCAATGCTGGGGAGAAAAGCAAAAGAAAGTACATTATACCAAGATATTTGAAGATGTTGTGATGTTCCGTGCCAGATAGAAAAGTATGGGCGCCCAGCCTAATTGTCGCTTCCTTCCGTGAAACCTAGGTTTTCTTTCCAGCTGTTGACTTGCTGTCCATTGACGACTGAGCAGCATTACTCTCATCAAGCTTTGGGGTATTTTTAACCTCATCTTCTGTAATTGCTGCACCTGAGCCAGATCCACTGACTGCATGTTCCGAGGACTGAGGATATACCGGTCTACCAGGGATAACTGTACCGTCGTTCAAGATCCATGTTGGATAATGCGGGATAAACGGCTTTATCTTATCCTCAGCCTCGAGTTTTTCCATCTGTTGAGAAGCCTTCCTCATCTTGGCATATAATCCGGGGTCTTCTTCCTTTAACTCCTCCCAGGCCTCAGAGAATTCGGCGTCAAGGGCTGTTTTAGTCACTTCGAAGTCGCCGCCTGCTTCGGCTCATATTCAATGGTTAGTTGTTTGAAATGTGGTTTTAATGGTCTCGGCCTGACAGAAGGCCAGGGATAGAAACAAAGGTGACCACTAATGGCTAAACTGAAAACTGGCCATGGTTACATACTGAACGTGGTCTTGGTTTGACTACTTGAAACATCTTGTTGACGGTGCCCCTTGTTGCTCCTCGTGGTTGGATTGGCCCCGATCGAGAAATCGTGCTCTGAATTGTCTACCATGGCGATCTTTTTCCAGGCTGATGGCTCCTATTGCTAGTGTAAAGAAACTGATAACGAGTGGCAACTCAAATGGTGTTGATTTCACTGTCAATATTGAGGGGCAGTGCAAGGCAGCAATCTCACGCCGACCCATCGGACCCAGATTTAGCGGTATGTAGAGCTACGTCAGCATTGAGCCTCGAGGTCAAGGATGGTGGATAGCGAGAAGATTGGAAATGTACCAAGAAGCTTGCCATATATAAAAATCGAAGTTGGTGAAAATTAGGCTATAACTTGGGCATTCTAATCATGACTGCCTCCATTGAGGATCAGGAATCACGATGATGCCCCAAGCGAGATTGTCTTTTCACCAGGACTCTGATTTTGGCTTCGCTTGAATGCATGTCATTGAAAATCTAGAATTCGTATTTGAATTATGCCGTAGGAGAAAAACAAACGGTTGCCAATTGTTGGATCAAACTGTAAGTTTGGGTATCTCTCATTGCTGTTCGGTATACCACCATGCCCACCTTGTCCACCATGCCACCATGATTCCGTACCAAATCATCCATCATCGCTGATATGTCCCCGGTGGGGGCCGTGGCCCCGGGACCTCATCATATACTTCCACATTCTCCATGTCCGCTCTCGGATTGCTCGAAGTTGCATCAGAGACATTGTATTCCTTCAGAACATTGTGTTGCACCCACACTCGAAGGACGATTCCAACACTGAGAAAAAATGGAATGAACTGTGCCAGGGTAGTAAAGTCCTCGATGTCATCGATGTCATTCCAACTAATGGGGAGCTCAATCGCAGCAACCAAAACGCCAAAGACTGCAAGACCACAAATTGTACGAGCTTCATGCAGCAGAATGACGTGAGTTCTCCTAGTCGCTGCCAGTTACCACAAATGCAACGCACATTCAAAGTCTATGAAATAGTTACCTGACTCTGCTCCAGTATCGAGGATCTATCTCGGCCCTGAACCCGCAGCATGGATGGAAGATGAAGACGATGGCACAGACAAGAAGGATGCAAATGTAGAACATGGCTGTGAATGCAATGTACCTCTTGTCCTCGATGTTGACCCGCGCAAAATCAAAGGCAAATTGCCGACAATTACGGTTCAGCCCTGGCAGGTGAGCTGTATAGAACCATGTGCCGATGCTCGCATTGGCGGCCAGGAGTAGAAACATGGAGAAGCGGTAGACCATTCCGTGGCGTTCCTTGGACAGGAGAAAGGGGTCCAGGTTGGGGTTGCAGCGCGACAGGGCACGCCACACGTAGAGAGGAATGAAGAAGAAAAAAACACCTATAGAAAGCAGTAGCATAATGTAAATGTCCATGGTCTCGAGTTCGTCACGGGCTAACTGGACAATCAGGCCGGTAGTGGCTGCTGCTGAGAGAAATGCGCCGAGGAATCGCACATCGGGCAGATCATCTTCGTCGATGTACTCGACCAGGACAGCGCCAAGCCATTGGGTGTAGAAGGCCATTCGAATGCCCAACCCGTACAGGTCAGGCTTGCCTTGAGTCTCGCATAGAGGGGAGTCGGCGGCAGTGTCTCTTCCATTCATGAGTCGCTGACGGCCATTCGGAATCTGAGAAGGAAAATGCAAGAAAAGGACCGGACAATAACTGAAGACAAGACCATGCCGGGGGATCTGGCATACACTTGTATGCTTGGCTATCGCGCATACGTTGGGCAGGCAATTTAGTGCTCAGCTGCGGAGCTAGATGATGGCGCGACTCGGTGCGCATGTTAAGACTGCGTTGTTGACGGCCCGACGCGATGCTGCAGCGCAGGCAACACGGGCGCCCAATGAGTCGCTCGGAGCAACTCGCTCGCGAGGGACGAACAGGAATCGGTCAGGTCCACAGGCTGGTCAGTGAACCTGCCGGCAGCAAGATGCGGAGGAAAGGAGGGGGGAGTCGAGCCAGCCAGAACGAGCCACAAGTCTGGATGGTGGCATATTGCAGGAGGACACTTGACGGGCTGCAGGACCAGTTGTCAATTGCGCACTTTGTGTGGGCTGGAGCGGCCTGGGGGCTGGCAGCGTGCAGCCATTGCCCAGAGCGACGAAACTGGGGATGAGAACCGCTGGAACCACTGCGCGAGTTTGGACATGGCGGGCCTCATCCGGGGCGGCCCAAAGAGGCAAAATATTGGAAGTGAGACGGTGGAGAGAAGGGACAACGCGGAGGACGCGGAGGAGACGGAGGACCGCCATGCCGCGGGCGGAAACGTGGAGTCGTGGATTCGCTGCGGTCGAATGCTCGGCCTCATGCCGTGTTTCGACTGCATTGTGTCTCATTAATTAGTGTCGTCGTCCGCGGAAACAAACCATGGCACAGATACAAGGGCGAGGCGCTAGAGCAGAGAGACGAGAGACAAGGAACGAAGCCATTCCCAAGTTGGAGTGAGTGTTGGGCGATGAGAGCGAAGGACAAAGATTGGACATGGGGGCACTACACCGTGCAGGCCGGTGTGTGTGCTGAGCTGAGTGTTGTGACCGGCGTGGGGAGGATGACCGTGCTTGCCATCCATCCACGCCTGTCGTGCTTGCTTGCCATGCCTGCTGTGTCTTGTGCCCTACCAGGCTACCGCTGCCACCAGGAAACTGACGCAGAAGGTAGTTGGTACGTGCCGTTGTTTATCTCCATTCAGCAGCTCGCTGTTCATTGGCCTTGCCTCGTTCAGCAAATCGAGTGGGTCGGAACCGGCGGAAGGTCCTGGGGGGGGGGGTTCCACCGCCGTTTCCCCAGGGCCTTATCGATAAGATAACGTTTTTTTTTTCTTGCACTTTGCGCCAGAGAAAATCGAGAAACATCCCACCGATTTGTTCCTCTATCCCTAGCCACTGTCTGAGGAACTCTCACTCGGCAACCTCCAGTTCGCGATCCCCTTTGCCAATTCCAAACGGTTTCCTAGGTTACACCAGCTTCCAGGCACCGACAAGATGGCCGCGACCAAGCGCCTCGCCGAGGGCGAGGACAGACCCGCCAAGAAGACCAAGATCGACGCCGACTCCGATGCGGCCGCCGAGAAGGCCCGCTTGAAGAAGGAGAAGAAGGAGCGCAAGGAGAAGAAGAAGGAGAAGAAGCGCAAGGCTGAGGAGGCTGCCACTACTGAAGAGACTGCTGACAAGGCCGACGACGCTGAGCAGTCTGAGCAGCTCTCCGAGAAGGAGATCAAGAAGGCCAAGAAGAAGGCTAAGAAGGAGAAGAAGTTGAAGGAGGACAAGGCCGAGGTCGAGGCTGAGGAGAAGCAAGATGAAGAGGCTGTCGAGGAGGTGCCCAAGGAGAAAAAGTCCAAGAAGGACAAGAAGTCCAAGTCTTCTGAGGCCAAGGTCGAGGCCAACGGCGACTCGCAGTCTACTTATGTCCAGACCATGAGCCTCTCCGATGTTCCCCAATCTCAGATCGACGAATTCATGACCAAGAACGAAATTACCATCACCGACCCCAGCTCCGACAAGGCCACGCTACGCCCTATTCTCGAGTTCTTCCATCTTCCCTCCACCAACCTCCTCGAGAAGAAGCCCTCGCCCTTTGCCAACTACAAGACTCCCACCCCCATCCAGTCCGCTTCGTGGCCCTTTACTCTCTCCTCGCGCGATGCCATTGGAATCGCCGAGACCGGTTCCGGAAAGACCATGGCCTTTGCTCTTCCCTGCGTGGAGGCTGTCATGGCCATCAACAAAAAGTGCATCAAGGCCGTTGTTGTGTCCCCCACCCGCGAGCTTGCCATGCAGACCCAAGAGCAGCTCGCCCGAGTTGCCGCTACTGTTGGCTTGAAGTGCATCTGCTTGTACGGCGGTGCTTCCAAGGACGACCAGCGAGCCCAGCTCAAACGCGGTGCCGACATCATTGTCGCTACCCCCGGCCGTCTCAAGGACTTCATGTCTGACGGTACCGTCGATCTCAGCGGCGCCAAGTTTGCCGTCCTGGACGAGGCCGACCGAATGCTCGACAAGGGTTTCGAGGATGATATTAAGCTGATTCTAGGTTCTTGCCCTCCCCGCGAGCAGCGCCAGACTCTCATGTTCACTGCTACCTGGCCCGCCTCTGTCCAATCCCTCGCCTCGTCCTTCATGGTCAACCCCGTTAAGATTACCATTGGTTCCGCCGGAAAGGAGACTGCTAGCGGCGCTGTTGAGCTGCAAGCCAACAGTCGTATCACTCAGCATGTTGAGGTTGTCGATCCCAGGGACAAGGAGTTCCGTCTCCTCCAGATCCTCAAGGAGCACCAGCAGGGCAAGAAGAAGGACGACCGTATCCTGGTCTTCTGTCTTTACAAGAAGGAGGCCACCCGTGTCGAGGGTTTCCTCAGCCGCAAGGGCGTCCGAGTCGGCGGCATCCACGGTGATCTCAAACAGGAGCAGCGAACCAGGAGTCTCGAGGCTTTCAAGTCTGGTCAGACCCCTGTCCTCGTTGCTACCGATGTTGCTGCTCGAGGTCTGGATATTCCCGAGGTCAAGCTGGTTATCAACGTCACGGTATGTCTATTTTCCCTCGCCTTATTTTTTGTGTGGCCTTTCTAATTCGTTTTATAATTACAGTTCCCCTTGACCATTGAAGATTACGTCCACCGGATCGGACGAACCGGTCGTGCCGGCAAGACTGGCGAGGCCATCACCATGTTTACTGTCCAGGACAAGGCTCACTCTGGCTCGTAAGTGTTTGCCCCGCAACCCATTGGTGCCGAAATACCAACTTACATATTACAGCCTCGTCAACATCCTCAAGGGCGCCAACCAGCCCGTGCCTGAGGACCTCCTCAAGTTCGGCACCACTGTTAAGAAGAAGACCCATGACATGTACGGTGCTTTCTTCAAAGACGTCGACATGAACCAGAAGTCGACCAAAATCACGTTTGACTAAAAAAGTGTTTGTTTTGCGAGTATTTACGATAGATTTTCTGTGGATCAATTTTGCGAGGCTCGGCGGCCGCGGATAATTTGGAAGCACTCGAGGATAAAATGGCGCTGCAAGAACAAGCTGCAATGAACGGTTAGGCATGCGAGATACAACAGTGTTAGTTAGGGTTTGTAAAACGTACATAAAGAGCAATACAGGAATCACCGGTGGGGTGACTCGAATAAGCGTCTTGATGGGCTCGGTTTCTGCACTCTCGCCAGGGTTGTACTGTTGAAGAACGACGGCGGCCAGTACGGCCAGGCTCGTCACGTCATAGGTCAGCAGCTTCTTGAGTTCGAAATCGACGCCGTGTTTTCCGAAGAAGCGAACGATGAAGAATGTGCTCCAGACGATGCGGCAGAACATGTTGATGATGTTGGCAATGACGAGGCCGATTGTGCCCAGCGGCAACAGGCGCATAAAGACCCAGGCTGACCCAGCAAAGGCGAACGAGAATGCGCCCATCCAGACGGATTGCTGGTGCACCTCGGCCTCGGTTGCGACGGAAGCGACAAAGGCCTCGGTCAGGCCGTTGAGGGCGAGGAAGGGGATGTAGAAGCAGTACACTCCCAATACACCGCCAGCGCCAGAGCCGGCCCAGCGCTTACCAGCCACAATGGCAAGCAGGGGAGGGGCCATTAGGGGGCCAACAATCAAGATCATGGTGGAGAGAAGGAGGTACAAGTGGAGAATGAGATGCAGGTTCTTCTTGGCCTCCTTGACAGCAGGCGAACCATCTGTTGGTTTCTTCTTCTCCTTCTCACCTGCAGGCGCAAGCGTCTCTGCCTCGGACGAGAGCAGGCGAGAGAAGTAGCTTCGACTGCTCTCCTCGACAGGCTGCAGGAGAAGACGAGCCAAAAGACCGCCGTAGTTGTTTGCTAGAGCGTATGCGCCCTGGTCCGCAGCCGTGGCAAATAGAGACACGAGAAATGTGTCACCCTGGGTCAGGAGGTGCTTCACGACGCTCTGAGCCATCATGCTGCCAGCCAGGCTCACAGTGGGCTTGTCAAACATTGAGCCCCAGAAGCGTGCGTCGTTGGAGGCCACCAGCGTAGGAAACATGGAGAAGCCCATAGACGACGCCAGGCGGTATCCGGAGAAGGCGTAGACGAGGAGCAGCGTGGTGCCGTATGTCATCTGGCCCAGCGCAAAGGGGAGGACGCCAATATCCTGCTGCTGTTTGGACGACCATACGGCTGCGCCGAAGACGACGACGCATCGGAGGAACGTGGCGATGGACTCTGCCGCGGCGCGGGGGCCGAATTGCAGGCGCATTTGCATCAGCACGAAGCAGGGCTCCGAAAGCAGCTCGATCATGGCTGCGCTTCCGTACAAGTACAGCGACTCGGAGAGGTAGGGCGTGTTCAGTGTCTCATCCGTAGCGTAGGTCAAGTACATCCAGCCCAGGCCCAGACTGACGAAACTGCCAATGACAACGGCGAGGTATCCCAGGTTGACGACGGCCTGGCTCTCTTTACGGGCGGCCTCGTCTCGCGCCTTGCTGTCGTCGCCATCCTTGCTCGAGGCATCTTGGCTCGTGGTGCCCTGGCGCTGGATGGCGACGCGCAGGCTCTCGCGGGCGAAGAAGAGCACCGACAGGTAGTAGACCTCGAGCTGGGTGGAGAGGCCCAGTAGAGGTGCTGTGAGGTAGCGCAGCAGCAGCTGGTTCGCAACAAAGGTGATGAGGCGCGAGGCGAGCTGGAGCACGATGAGCAACGAGGCGCCCTTGAGCATCGAGGCACTGCCACGGCTCGGGGCTGTGTCTGGAGCGGCAGCCTTGGGCGTGGGATTGTCGCCAACCGAAGCCTTGGGGTCGGGTGAGGGTGGCATGATTGCCACGGGATGCGAAGAGGCAATTTGTCAGAGTTTTGAGGCGGGATGGAGGTTAATTGTGAGCACCGTCGACGTTGAATACTAGATGGCGTAGGGACACGTGTTGGAGACCAACGAGAAGCCGGTGGTCACTGGGGCGAAGTGTTGTAGCAGGAGTTGCTGGACAGTGGGTTGGAAGTAAAACTATAATGCCTAACGCCTATAATTGCGGGTGAAGGACCGCTAAACGCAATAAACCTCCCCAGCACTGTGGGCAAATTTAGGTATCTGGAATCAACATGCGCCGCTACCCGATACCAAACTGGCAAATGTATATTTTCTTAATTCGAAACGCCTCCGAAATGCAGTCTGCAGTCATGCCTCGTAAATCTCTCCCGAAACTCTACTCGACATATCCATTGTGCTTAAACGTGCCCGACATCAGGTCCAGCAGCTGCTGGCGCGTGGTTGGGCCCCGGTCAATGACGATCCTGGGCATGGTGCGCTGCCATGCGTACCACAGCACGACGGTGACCAGCGTCACAGGCACGGCGCACGCCCAGTAGACCCAAAACTTGTCCGACACGTTCCAGTCGCCGCTGTCGGAGTTGTAGTTGAAGAAGGACGTGCTGAAGATGGCGGAGATGAAGGTGGCGGGCAGGAAGATGAGCGTCAGGAAGGCAATCGTCTTCATGCTCGCGCTGTCGATCTGCGCGGCGCGGCCGATCTGCACCGACATGCCCGAGTCGTACTGGGCGACTGAGTGGAAGCACAGCTGCACCTCGTTGAGCAGGCGCTCCTTGTTGGCGGCGGCGCGGCACCGGAGGCTCTCGAGGATGTGCTCGAACCAGAGGATCTGCTCGTGGACGTTGCGCGCCGCATACTTGCCGGGCCCGTTTGCGAAGTGCGGGTCGTCGACGAAGGCCTTGTGGTGGCGCAGCATGAAGGCGGCCGTCTTGACCGACACGTCGAGCGTCTCGGAAACGTGGATCGCGTGACGGGCGAGGTCGTGCAGGCGTTCGTAGTTGGGCGTGGGCTTGTTGTTGGCGTTGAGCTCGCGCTTCTTCTCGACGTTGCGCACGTGGGTGCGGACGGTCCAGACGGCCGTGTCCTGGAGGTCGACGACTATCTGCAGCAGGCGGGAATGGATCCAGAAGGGGTCGGTGATGTTGTCCTTGTCCGAGTTGTCCAGCAGCGGCTTGGGGATGGCGTTTGCGATGGGCAGCGGGGCGTCGAAGACGAGGATGATGGTCTGGTTGTTTGCCGAGAGCCACCGCGTGAAGACGTTGAGCTTGTACCACTCGTGATCTACGTTGTCGCCGTAGTCCATGTCCAACTGCTTGACGAGGAAACGCGACCAGGCATCTGAGCAGGATCATGTTAGCAGACGAGTAACACAAAACACAGCCAGTTGCGCATGGTTGAGGTGTGTGTGGTGGTGGTGGTGGTGGTGATGGTGGTGGTGGTGGCTCACTGATTGATGTCAACTCTTCGTTCTCATTTCTCGTCGTCTCGCAGCCAAAGTAGCCATTGGACCTGCGAGAGTATGCTGACCACCACAGCTCGGGGATATGAAATGATTTTGTGAAGCACCGCCTGCACGAGGGACACTCGCGAACGGCGTCTGCAATGGTGCAGCTGGAGAGCAAAAGCAAAGTAAGTGTGAGGTTCAAAATTGAGAAGTGAGAGACGTACATTACGACGACGTGGGAATCGTCATTGAAGACATCGCCCGATTTCTCCGACTGCGTATCTTCCTCATTGTCGGCCTCGGAGTTGAAGAAGTCGGCAGGACGGACACTTTGTTTCTCAAGCCAAGTCCCGTCGGCTGATGATTCCTTTGTGAGCGGGGACTGGGAGAATTGTTTTTTTTTGGTTTGGGGATGGAGCTACTGACCTCGATTCCACGTTAACACGGATAAGTCTGGACAGCCATCGTGAGAATCCTCTTTTTTCAACATGACAAGCAGACGAGGGTCTTTGTGAGAGACTGGAAATGATAAATGCAGGTCGATGATGGATGGATTACAGAGCGACAGAGGGCCCAAATATCGGCTTGGCAAGGCTTCGAGCCCAAGACCGTGCGGTGTAATCAGCTTATGTATGTGGTAGCAGGCTGCGCTGGCAAGGCTCCCCGGCCAGTATTTGAGTGATTCAGCCTCAAAAACTAGCCGTTATCCGGGGCCCAACAAACTGGAGCCACGTGAGCACTGCAGGCGTCGCCTACTGCAGCCCCCTCAGTAGTTATTTACAATTCAATCGCTTGAGGCAGTGCAGTGTTTGTGACACGAGCGTATCGTTGCTTTTTGTTTCTCGCCTGAAGACTCCAAGCCGGAATGTTTGCAACGGGTTTGCAACGGGTTTGCATTTGCTGTTTGACGCCTTTTTTTATGCTGCGAAATTGCTTCCAGCATCTGAATCAACAACTGCGTTAGCTGTACCATTAATTGCGTCGGTTGATTGTTTGGCGTTGCGCCAGTATTCCCTTGTCCTCCTGAATCCACTCCTCCAACAAATTTACCCTCCTTTTTGTCTCTGGGTGGTCTACCCCGAGGACCCTCTGGCTCTCTGCCACGCAGGTTTTCAATTCCGCAATCGCCTTCTCCCTTTGAGACAGCTTGTATCGGACAGATGCAACGTTGTCCATAATGCAGAGGCCGGCGAATGGGTGGTGCCGAAACCTCGCTTGCGTCAACTTCCAAATCTTGTCAATGTCTCGCTCGTCGACTCGATATCCCGAACAGCAATTCACGAGGCAGAGTGTAGACCAACTACTGAGCGTGCTAAGATCCTCTTCGTTCAGTTGTTTCCGTTTCAGGGCCAGTATATCCAATAAAAGCACCCTCGCCTTTTCAAAGTTGCCTTGGCAATATTCTACCTGGGCAATAGACGATGCGGTTTCGACGGTTTCCAGATGGTGGTGGCCCCAAGTCTTCTCCTGCACCTGAAATGACTCTAATAAAAGGAGTTTTTCTTGTTCATAGTCGCCCTGGAGATGGTATATTTCGGCGAGGTGCCTCTGGGAAGAGATGGTATCGCTATGGTTGTTACCAAGAATCTCCTTCTGGGTTTGAAGCACCTTGGCAAATAGCTGCTCTCCCTCATCATAATAGCCCTGCAACATGTAAGTTTCACCTAGCCGAGCTATGGAAAAGAGAGTCTCTGGGTGGCTTCCACCGTTAGCTCGCCGTCGGCATGCTATAACTTTCTCCTGGAGCTCGGTTGCCTCTCTGAAACGGCACTGCTCAGTGTACAGGGTGGAAAGGTTGAGCATCTCCGACATCATGGGCATGTAATCTTCACCATGCGCTTGTACTTGCAGCCGTATTGAATAAAGGTACAGTTTTTCTGCTTCTTCTTTCTTTTCCAAGCTGTCATAAGTTACTGCGAGGGTAGCAAGCGCCATCCATGTCTCATAATGAGCTTCGCTCAGGGTGTTTTGCGCCAATTTTTGAGCCGTCATCCCCAGACGCAAAGCCTTGTCTAGGTCGCCCCTACTTCTGCAAACGCCCGCAAGAGTTGAAGTGTACTCAACAATGATAGGGTGATGATCGCCTAGAGTTTGTCGCGCCAGCTTTAGCGCTTTCTCCAGTATCTGTTCTGCCTCATCCCAACGACATTGCTGGTCATATGCATACCCGAGGGCTAGTAGACTGCTGATAGTGCGAAAGTGTCGGGGCCCTAGTGCGTTTGTTCTCAGATGTACTATTTTCTCACAGACAACCGTCCACTCTCTCCAGCTGCCACAGTCTGCAAGATAATCGGATACCCCGTCAAGGAGGATTGTCGCATTGTTTTCTTCCCCGAGAGGCTCGGCCCATTCACATACTCGCATAGCGTGCGGTAAGTAATCCTCACACTCCTGGCGGTGTTCCGGAGAATGTGGCGCTCCTTTTCTTACCCCAGGGAACAGGGTCATGATGATCTTCAGGGCAGCCTGACAATAATATGACTCGCTCTGATCCCCATAATCTGGCGTAGAGTTTGGTTTCGCGTTTTGATTCCCTCTTCTTCTCCATCTCAGGAAACCCTTTAGTATGCCATCAAGTCTTTGGTTGCGACTGTGACGCCTTCCCTTGTTCGAGGCTTCTTTTGCTTGAATGCCATATCTAGTAGCCTCTTGCACAAGCTTATGGAGATTGATAACCTTTTTGCCTCGCTCTGTTTCGTGTACAGTGACGAACGAAAACTCCTGGAGTCGAATTAGTGCCGCATTGGCTTTCCTAGTGACATTGATGTTTTCGCTCCCATGCTCAATCCCTAGCTTTGCTGCTTCTCTGACAACGTCAAAGGGTATCATTTGGCTATCGAGATAAGCAATAACATGCAAAATGATGAATGCAATGTTGTTCTCTTCTCTTATCTGCCGGATTGAGATGCGCCATGTTTCCAAAATGCTGTTGGGAATGTTTGATCTTCGAAATCTGTCAAACTCTGTCTCTTGGAGGATTCTCCACCTTTCTTTGCCCTCATTCAGACTTGAAACATACTCGGTGACAGAGGCTGAGGTACGTCTTATAAATGCCCCGCTTTGATGAATGACCAATGGCAGCAGCTGGAGTTCTTGAAGCAATTCATTCACTTCTTCGACCTCATCTTCGCCAATCTTCCTGTTCATTGCAAGCTGCAGGAGTTCTTTTGCCTCTTCCGGCGTCGTCTTGGACACCTGGATTGCCCGTTGGGGATTGACAAGTGTACCAGAAATACGTTGATCTCGACTTGTCCATAGGACCGACCCAGTTGGGCCACCAGGGATAAATTCCAAGAGACCGCCGGTTCCAGTTCGTGTATCTATGCCCACACCAAACAGCTCCAAGTTGTCAGCATTGTCGACGACGATAAGCCATCTTTGTTCCGATTCAATCTTCTCCTTCACAGCCGTGAGCAAATTCTTACCGTCCAGGTCTTTGCTCAAGCCGAATTTGCTCGCAATTGCTTTGTAGTCCTGTCTAAAGGTCGATTCGTTGTCGGCATGGACCCAAAAGACGGAACAGATGGAGTCTTTGCATCTAGCGTACGCGAATTCTAAGGCAATCTGAGTCTTCCTGTGACTATCTGAGCACGTTGCAAGGGTGAAGAAAAAGGCCCTGTGGCACCTACCCAGAACCGCCAAGGCCCCAAAGAGCTGCGCTGTGATAGTCTTTTTGGGCCGGCAGCAGAGTTTCCAGCTTGGTGAAGATTCCTGTGCGATGAACGACATTTTCGTTGCGTGGAAAGGGGATGTAGTAGATCGGTCGACGGTTAGGTGGCCGGGAACCGCCTTCGTTAAACTGTTGATTCAGGATGCCTCCCGTCACATTGATTGCGCCCATGACAGTTCTGCCATTGACGGGCGCGTTGAAAGAGGTCCCGTCCATTGCGGTGGAGTGGTTACCGCCCTGGTGATGAGACACGACAAGATGCTCCCAGAACGTTGGATACCATCAACCTACTTCAACAGTGGGATCGAAGACAGAAATGCAGCTGAGCAGCTGGAAAATATCATTTCGGAAAAGTAAGGCTGAGATTCCCCTCGGCGCTTATCCACGTGAACTGTGGACGCCTCAGCCCCAGCCTGACCACAGCCTGCTTCCCAATTGAGCCCTGGCATGCGGCTTTAATAAAAACCCAAGGCCACATCTGCGTCGAAATCCAATTTCTCGTAGTCGCGAACTCCCTTGACCTGTATCTCATTCATTGTGATCATGGCCTCTGCTCCTACAACTCGAGCCGACTTTGACATCGCCATAGTCTGTGCGCTGCCTCGTGAATACGATGCTGTTGTACTGACGTTTGACGAATTCTGGGACAATGATGGAGACAAGTATCGCAAAGCTCCTGGTGACGAGAACGAATACACAACCGGAAGGATTGGTGATTTCAACGTCGTCCTGGCCCTTCTACCCAACGTTGGAAAAGCCATCTCCGCTGGTGCAGCTGCGAATCTTCGGATGAGCTTCACTGGTGTGAAGCTCGTGCTCCTGACCGGAATCTGCGGGGGCATTCCTGCTTCGGTCAAAGATGAGGATATGCTGCGAGGAGACGTGATTATTAGCAAGTCTTTGGTCCAATATGACGATGGAAAATACAATGACGACGGGTTTGCCACGACCGAGCTGTTGGAGAAAAGTCTCGGCCGTCCACCAAAGAGCGTTCGCAACATAGTCGTTATGATTGAGACCGCGCGTAGGCGTGCACAACTCGAAACACAAGCGGCGAAATATTTGGAAGATATTCAGAATACCCCAGGAAGAAAAGGTCGCAAGAGCAACAAGTATAATTATCCTGGCGCAGCTACAGACAAGCTATTTCGCTCAGACTACCGGCATATCCATCGATCCCGGGAATGCGACAACTGCAGTCAGGTGTTCCCGGTTTTTTGTAATGAGGCCTCTTCACTGCCATGCGATGAACTTGGTTGCGACAGAAAATACCTGGTGCAGAGGCAACGTCTCGACGACAACCTGGAACTCGAGCGCCATGGGAAGGCCCACGAAGCCCAGGCCCCTTTCATCTTTGTTGGGAGAGTTGGTTCAGCAGACACAGTAATGAAGTCTGCATTTGAGCGTGATAGAATTGTCAAGAAGTATGAGCTCCTGGCAATCGAGATGGAAGGGGCCGGTATTTGGGACGAACTTCCTTGCATTGTGGTCAAAGGTGTCTGCGACTACGCGGACGGCCACAAGGACAAGATATGGCAGGACTTTGCCGCGGCGACCGCCGCGTCTGTAACAAAAGCGTTGATTATGAGGTATACGAAGACGGAAAAACCAACGGGTGGAAGTTATTTTAGCGGATCAAATGAAAACGTGTCTGGCAAAGCCCAGGAAGACCACCAAATTGCGACAGGATCTCACGGCGGAGTAGTCTTCAATGGACCGATAAGTGGCAAGAATTTCATAGGAGGGATCACTACCACTGGAGGGTCCACGACCTTCACGTTTAACGAAGGGCAGGATGATGGGAGTTGGAAGAATGGCTGGTAGTGGTTAGAATAAACCCGTAAATTTATAGATTTTTTTTTTCATATACCTGAGAATCTTGTTTACAATTCATCTTTATTTCCAATCTTGTCACCGTCCTTGGCCTCCTTGCCCATCTTCTCCAGGCCCTTCATCACCATGCTTGTCAAGATCTCGTAAGTGACTTGCGCCGCTGCAAGGGCAGTCTCCTCTCCATTGCCGTCGTAGCTTGGGGAAACCTCGACAATGTCGGCACCAACAAGATTCAGGCCGTCGATTCCTCTCAAAACACGAATCAGTTCCCTAGTCGACCAACCGCCTGGCTCGGGGGTGCCGGTGCCGGGGGCAAATGCTGGGTCCAGCACATCAATGTCAAGGCTCAAGTACACGGGGTCCTCAGTACCCATCGTCTTCATGATTTCTTGAGCCACGGCATTGGGGCCAAGGTCATCCATATCGTCTGCGGAAATGCGGACCCAGTTTTGAGCATCGTCTTCATCATAATCCGGGCTTGGGAACGTGAAACCCGCCAGTCGCGTTCGTAGGCCGGCATGCATTGACGGCTTGGATGACGAGTTTGCGATTAGACCCTCGTTTCCGGCTACCCAAAACATGCTGCCATGGTTGAAGTGCTGCTGGGTGCTCTCCCAAGCGGAGGGATATCTCTGCGGGTGCCAGGTGTCGAGGTGAGCATCGAAGTGGAGGACACGGATGGGCGCTCCGTGGATTTTCTTGAGCGCTCTCAGGGCCGGCAACGCAATGCTATGGTCGCCGCCTAGCGTAATCAACTTTGGCTTTGGGCTGAGCGTCGACAACCCAGGGCGCTCTCCGAGTTCGGTAAAGGCAGTTGTCATCTGTTCCAGTGCCAAAATGTTGTCCATTGGCGTGATGGGGATGTCACCGCAGTCGAGGATCCTAGCCCAGGAGTTGTAGGGGTTGATTCCGGCTCGTTGATTGAATCCGCGATAGGGCATCTGTCTAGCAGAAGCCGCTCTGATAGCACGAGGTCCAAAGCGAGCACCTGGGCGGTATGACACGGCCGTATCGAACGGAGCGCCGAGGATGGCAATGTCAAAGAGCTCGCTGGGAGTTGTGAGGCATCTTACATGTTTCTGGTGAGCAAAGGTTGAGATGCCACTAAAGGCCCACTGTGATCACTTGGTCAGTACTCAACAAAAGTCTCAGGTTACGAACATGGGCAAGGATTGCGATTCTGGTGTTGGTCTGCTGGTGCATTGAGGCAGGACGGCACCAGGTGGCCCATTTTTGCAGCACCAAGGAAGACAGGGAGGCCACAAAAGAAAAGAAAGCCAGAAGAACTTCACTCACATCAGTCCCCCATTTGTGCTCTAGCGCGTCGAGTTCTTCTCGAGTCCATTCCCTTGTATCAGCGTGGTGGCTGCACCCGTTGACGCCAACAGCAAGGTGCAGCTGAAGCACGGGAAGGCAAAGCCACGAACTGAACTTCATCGCGAAGTTGATCTGGTCAGGATGAGAATGTTATTGTTTGAAACACAACTTCCCTAGCAGACAACCCAAACCTTCGCTTACATCTTGTAAGGAAGAGGCACCATCATAGTCTTATACAGTGCTACAAGCATATCTTCCGGGCCCGGGTCGTTATCTTGAGGAGATTCGGCGCCCGCAGGCCAATCCGCAGGAAGCAATCGGGATTGCATGTCGGCGACAAAAAGTTCCACAGCTGCGATGGCTGATCTCCTGCGGACTCTAATTCCCTGATTCCAACACCATCAGAGATAAACCGCTGCTTAAGGGTCGACTTGATGCTTATCTCCGCTCGCGGACGCAATCAACTGCCCCTCTTTGTGCCATTTGTGATGGGCGCGCCTTTTCATGGGGGTTAGCGTGAGACGCAGCGAATACCGACACGAGGCGTCTCGGAGTCTCTTGCCAAACTCTTGCCAGCGGGTGTCAGAATCGGGAATCATTGCTGCATTCTGTGCTGCATGGCAACACGAAAGCCCCACAATCTTCGGTCATCGGAGGCTGCAGCGTCGCAAAGGATGGGGCCTGATGCAGCGCCTTATGCAAAGATTCAACATCTGCCTGGCGTGTTCGGAATTCGAACGGCATCGACACATTTGGAACACGATACAACAATCGGATATTAGAGGCTCCTATCTCTATGCAAAAGCAATATGCGCCTGTGGCATGCCTAATTCCTCCAGAGCCATGGATCATCAAAGTGGACAAGCGTTGAGTATGAATTTTGGCTCAGACAATTACGCCGGAGCGCATCCAGTCATTACGGCCAACCTGGCCAAACACGCGGCGGGTTACGCTACTCCATACGGCACATCAGATCTCGACCTTGCTGTGCAACATCGCTTTGGCGAAATATTTGAGCGCCATGTCTCGATATTCTACGTCGCGACTGGAACCGCATCAAACTCTCTGGCGCTTGCGTCAATGGGGAAGCCTGGCGGAATAGTCCTCGCGCATCGCGAAGCCCATGTCATTGTCGACGAATGCGGCGCACCTGAGTATCTATCAAATCAGCTGCGCATCGTGCCAGTAGATGGCCATGACGGAAAGATGGACTTGACTGAGCTGCGTTGTCAAGCAGATCGGATTTCTAGCCTCGACGTGCATGGTGGCCGACTTGCCGCAATCTCAATCACCCAACCGACAGAAAGCGGCACGGTCTACTCGTTGGATGAGCTGGAGAGCATCTCGGCTGTCGCGAAAGAATACGACGTCCCTCTTCATATGGACGGAGCACGGTTTGCCAACGGCCTTGCTTCCTTGGATTGCAGTCCCGCGGAGATGACATGGAGGAGAGGCGTCGACATTCTCTCGTTTGGTGGGACAAAGAATGGCTGCTGGTGCGCTGAAGCCGTTGTCTTATTCAACACCGAGAAGGCCCACGAGTTCTCTTTCATTCAGAAACGCGCCGCACAGCTCTTCTCCAAGTCGCGGTTTGTTTCCGCGCAATTTGAAGCCTATCTAAACGACGGACTTTGGCTGGAACTTGCTTCGCATTCGAATGCCATGGCGGCAGAGTTGGCAGAGTTATTCAGTCGTTCGTTCTCGTCTCGACTACTCAGAAAGCCCCAAACGAACGAGGTGTTTGTGATATTGGAGAGACACATAGTTGCTATGCTCCAGTCAGAAGGTGTGGTGCTTTCAGAATGGCCAGTGACACCGGGCACTGAGATGAGGAGCGATGAGCAACTTTGCCGCTTTGTTACCAGCTTCGCGACGACGGCAGAAGAAATCAGTCGCTTCGGGAACTTAATAATCTAGAACTTGAGACTTGGGAGATAAAATGGAAGAGCTTAGTATGGGGAGCTATAATATTTTAGAATAATATGGATGTTGGAGTGCTTCACTCGCTATGCGGGAGCATATGCAAGATTGCCTCATTATTCCTGTTTGACTCGTTTGATATGTACAGTACAATGAAATATTGCCGATTCGTACGAATATCGTCCCGGATTGATACCCTAACGACAACCCCTAGTATTATGTGAAATGTTACATAGAGGCTCGCATTTGAATGGGGAAAGAACCTGCAAACCAACACCTCAATTGGACGCTTGCCCGATTTCCATGACTATTGTCGCATGTACTTATGATTGAAATGCAGATCACCCAACTTCCTTCTTCGACAAGCCTGAAAAAGTACCCCTACGGTACACGATAGGAGTGATGGAGCATCCACCAATGACTTCTAAACATATGGTAATCTTGATCTTGGTCATTTTCACCAACGAATTATTCTATCCAACGGAGGCTAGACCTACGGCGCGACCCTTAACCCGCCCTGTCGGTCGACCATGAAGATTTCCCCTCATGCCCAAACTCGAACTCAATGTGAACAGAAGAGAACTTCCTCGCTACAGGTTGAGATTACGTTACAGAAAAGAGGGTTGCTCAAGTCCCCTAGTTTGCCTCACTTTCTGCCGATGCACCAAGAAGATTCAGACCTAACTGAACGATAGAATGGATTCTCATAGGAATGCCTTCCCGTTGGACGGTCAGATTGCAGTGCAGAGAAGAGCGCAAGACTTCCTTTACCACACGCCAACAGTATCAGGACGTAGATGAGTTGGAGGAATCTCTACGCTAGTGCAGAGAGTCTGCGTATCAATAGAATTCGGATTTAATAATTGACACAGATACTGATTTGCTTGAGGGAAACCACCCGCTGAAGGCTAAGATTGCAGTGCACAGACCCTTGTCAGGATGCGACCTGAAGTTCCTTGGACAAAAGGCTCAGATAGTGCAAGTGCAATCTTGCCTCGCTTATTCATTGTTGCAGTCTGGAAGTGGAAGCCTTCGGACGCTTGGTTTTCTTTCTTTCACTCTCCGAACCAATAATAAACCTTGCCTTCATGACATAGAGCGGTAGATTTGCTTTGGGTGAAGCTATGGGCTAAAGTCTAAGACTGCAGTATAATCATGCGCACAAAGGACAAGATATCGGGTTGAGATTTCTTGAAATTAAAATCTCTACTCGTGTAAACATGCCCACGTGCGATATGCCTTCTTCGACCCATTTTCCCAGTTTCTCATCCACTTGGAATCCATTCCTTTCCCACATGTTCACCACTGACTCCTGAGCGTGACAGCAGACCAACCCCTTCCACTGAGGCGGTTCGCCAGCTTCTGGCGACTTGGGACTGGCGAAGCTGAAGAAATTTGGATTATCCTGCAGCCACACTTTTGCCGTCGCCCAGAGCTGCCCTGCAATTCGGCGGCCACGGTATGCGGGAACAACCCCAAGCCGCCCAACTTTGAGGTAAAGCTCCGTTCCGTCATGGAAGGTTGTGGTGCGATCAACAAGACAGGTGCTAGTAGAGGCATCGCGGTCATTTTGAGTAGGAATGGTCCCATCTTCGTTTTGTAAAACACCGTCTACGTAGCGGCCCCCATTCTTGGGGTGTATTGGGTGAGGGAACGGGACGAGACGCATTGTTCCGACTGGCTGGTTGTTCAGATAGGCAACGAAATGCACGCTTCGGGTATCATCAGGATCGTGCTCGAATTCAAGCGGAACTCCTTGCTCTTTTACAAATACTGCCTCGCGAACTGCGGCAGCATCAATAAAGACTTGAGGAATAGTGGGTGATTGCTGGTCATGTGGCTTCTCCCGGTTATATCCATCGAGGTTAGTGGGCTCGAGAATAGAGATCGTTGCCGTGGACATCATAGCTAGGCCAAGAAAATTCAAGCTGCTGATTGCCCAAGTGATGATAAAAAAGTACTGCCGTGTCTAGACATACTCTGTGGTCGGTTTTGATAGGTATAGCGGATGAGGCGGGTCGGGATAAATAGGCATGAACAGGGACTTCACACACTCGACTCCGTGCTCAACGCGATAGTGCTTCTCGGAAGCTCCGGGCTCTAATCTCCAATCAAAATGCATGAGGATACAGACCGTGGAATAACTGCACAAGCGGAGCCGTGAAATGGCCTACTTCCACACACTGCCATCCTTCACATGATGGAATGTATCTGGAGCTGTGAGAAGGAGACCGCGAGCTGAGAAGCTTGACTGCATATGGTCCAGTCGACAGTTGTTAGTGCGGTGGATGGACACCAAATGCTTCGCCCCCACACCCAAAACAACCTCACCAAAAACAGAGTCAGACTATGAGCAGGCAAGAGACTCCGAGCCCCACACACAGCTCGGTCCAATCCCGCCCACATTCAACACTTCCAAGCCGCCTATAACAGTTTGCAATGTGACGTGGTTTGTAATGAAATACGCACTAAGCCCAAGTTTCGGATGTGGATATGTGCTATCAAACGCAGATGCAGTTTGCACGGAAGTGGGCTATATCAAAAGACGACACGACACACCTCTAGGCACAACTAGTCAATCCACCAGCTATTACGTACAATTTTCAAGTCACTTGAACAATGCTAGTAATAAAGTGGAACTCGTACCCAATTGTAGGCAAGATTCTCCGAGGTGTCGGCAATACGTGTCAAATATCTTCACGATTGCCCCAATGGCGACGAAATAATAGTGGCCGTCCTCAACCCACAATGCCATGAGACTTCATTAACTGCACGATGTGCAACAACAAAAAAGGCAGAGATGGAATCCATCCATGCTATTGACGGTCCATTGCGGTCAAGTCCGGCGCATCAGTATCCGAGCAATGCGAATCAGTGCCTTGTAGACCTTGATATCCTGTCTTACTCTTAACCGTGGCACAGGTAGACCTTTTGGTGTAGCAGTTAAGGGTTACCTCCAATTTTCCGTATCACCGAGCCACAACGCGTTCAGACCTGTCAACAAGTTGCAACCCTTCTACTTGCTTCAACCATGGCTCACTCGGAAATTCCAACGTTGAAACGATTGTTTTCGAAATCCCAGCCTTCTGCTGGGTTGCCTAGTAGCCCGAAACCGGCGATTGGTCTTCTCTGGAAAATTGAAACGCCCTCGATTACTTTATATGATGGAGGAGACGGAAGTACGGGATCTCTGTTCTCGGGCCTCCTATTCGTCCAGGTGGATGAGGACATCGCTGGACTAAATAACCTAAACGCATCACTTTCTATACGAATAATTGGACCCCGCGTCCGTCAATTCCGCACTGGTCCTTGCCTCGACTGCCAGACACAAACGATCAAGATAAAGGAGTGGACCTTTTTTAGCAGTTCGATAGCTCTTCCCAAGGGAACTCATCAATTCCCATTTTCGACAATGATACCGGGACATTATCCATCAACAGTCAATACCTCAGCCCTTTCCATCTCTTACGATCTCAAGGCTACCGCGAACATTGGCAAGGCTGAGAAAGCCACCACAGGCAGCGACATGATCGATGCTTTAATCGTAACAAGAGCATCACCAAGCCCTAGCATCCCATGTAACATCAGTGCGGAGTTGAAGCCCATCAACGCCAAGATAATCGTCATTTGCGATAGATTTATCAAACCTTCAGGGACAAATAAAATCGCAATACATCTTGAGAATCTTTTGAGTCACAGTATAGACTCTCTCAGACTTGAATTCTGGCAACTTAAGAAGGTCACATGGAAGTTCGAGGAAATAGTCATGTACGATAAGCACGTTTGCCCTCGCCATCTTACGACGATCGACGCCGCAAACGATCCAACGACAAATATTAGTGTTTTAGCCAAGGGAGTCCTGCAAAAAGGATGGGAAACCAGGGGAATAAGCGGCGATGGCACCACTGACTTGGAATTCAGTTACGCCATCAGTCAGTCTGGACTCGCCAATCGTGAGGGCACATATGCTTTCGATGTAGATGATTTTCATGGGGTTAAAGTCAAGCATTCACTTGAAATTGAGCTATTTATCTGCAAGGAGACTGCTCCGAGGAACAGACCGCAAGCGGTAGCCCCATCCTCAACGGGCCACTACTATCGCCTTCAGCTTGATGTAAAGCTGATGAACCAAGCTGGTAAATGCGTGGGCTGGGATGAAGAAGTTCCTCCAATATACGAAGCTGCGACTTCAAAGCCGCCGGAGTACTCCTTAAATTGCACTTAATTGGTCATCAAAGTCATGTATCTGAGGATGAAAAACAACTAACCATCAAACCGGCAGGATATGAAAGCCAGAAATGCGAAAAATATCAGTCCAATCAACAGGTCCTAGGCCTCTTTGATGCAAATGGTCCCCCTTTTCCCATATCTGTTGCAAAATATCCCACTGCTTGCTGATGTTGGCAATCTTATAGTGCTGGATCCTCTCCCACCACCCTCGGCAGGCGTGTCGAGCAGACCCTGTCGCATCACAGGCGGCAATAAAGGCTGGCCATGTGATGGGCGCCATTGTTTCACTGCTGACAATGTTTGACAGCGCCTTTGCATCCTCAGCGGCATTCATATGACTAACTACACGCTCTACTTCCTGCGTAAGATCTGCTACGTCGCAACGCTGTATGCGTCGATAGTAATAGACCAAGGCCGCATAGTGCCACGCGTTTGCATGATGTTTGAAGATGGTCAACATCAAATCATCATTTCCTAAAACCAAAGGTGCTTTCTCTGATTCCACATTCCAGCACAAAAGCCTATCGCCAAGTGCTTCGCAAGCTTCAAGTAAACTATCCGGAATGGATGATTCTGGCTGGCCATCGTAAAGAGCGAGATATTCCGCCAGGCGGCAGGTCTCTTGGATTGCCACGGCCGTAGACGGGCGGATCCCATATAAATATTCATAAGAGCTACCTGACAGAATTAAATTTGTATCATTGTCGATAGAAGTGTGATGGTCGCTTATCCAAGGGGATGAAGAGGGTTGGAAAGTCATTGTTCGAGCCAGAAGTGTCAGGAATGCACTGATCTCGTTCAGCTGTCGAGTCTGAGACCCGACGACCTTCCATCGGCTGCGCGACTTGCGCAATTTAGCTGCGCCGTTTATGTGTATCCTAAAGTCGTCGTATTGTCCTGACATGACCTGGTTTCATGTTAATGAAAGGCACATGCTATCTAATCACAATGACCTACACCGATTTGGATGAGAGACAGCACTGCTGTCATCAAAATTCTGTAATCCATTCCTGATGCAGTGGTATCAACAGCAGACTGTAAGGAATGGAGAGCATGATGGCGGTGTTTCGTCCCAATTCTTTGGTATTTGGTTTGGTTCCGATTGCAGTTCCAGAGATGAAATGCCGATGATGCTAAGAGGGAATGGTAGAGCGCCGATTGGGCCATGGCCCTAGATGTTTGCGCATCCAACATAGAGGTCAATGAGCCTTGTAGGGCGGTGCTGAGGTAAAGGCTTCGATAGACATTTTCCGTATGGGATATAGGCTGAAGCAGATCCGCGACATGAATGTGATAGTGATTGACCAGCAAGTCAACTTCGGGATCGTCAAAGAAACTTCCACCTGCGATTTGCATAGGAATGTTATTAAATGCTTTAAAGAGCTGGGATGTTGTTGCCATTAGGGACGGTGAATTATCCGACACATGATCTCCGTAGTACACAACCGGCAGGTCGGCAGAGCTAACTGAATAGGGTACGGCTGTAGAGAGGCAATCATTTGTGAAGTTTTGCTCTGTCTCATCGAGATCCAGTATCAAGCTCGAGGGGCCATCTTCATAGAAAATAGACAGTTCGGTTCTAGGTTCTGCGATAGCAACATTCGAGGCCAATCCATTTGAGCGCAGGTGTGATGTTGTCAAATTATGGCCATGGTTTAAGGATGCCGGTCTTAGGGTGGTAATATATTCCACACTATTCTGCTTCTCGCCTGCGGTATCATTGATTATAGACAATAAGGTGTTTGACGGCAAAGATTGGTCTTGGGTGGGCATATCCCAAGACTGGATTGGAAAGGCAGAAAAAGGACCATGAGTCGAGGACTGTCCTGATTCAGCTTCTTCCTCAAGGCTTGAGAGAAAACCGTCGATTTCCTTTATTCGGTATTTGTCACCGCTAGTTTTATCTACAATAGTTGTCAATCGTGTAATTAAGTGGCAGAAAACAATATCAAGATTGACTGTACCCAGCTTGATACTTCGACGTCCTTTCGTAGTGGAAGGAGTAGGATGTGCGAAGGGGTCTGACATCCATTGTAATCGAATTTCATACCCGCCACAAGGAACTCCTTTCTTCTCGCAATTTGTACATGCTATCGGCCTCTCGTCGCATCGGACCTTGCGTTCCTTACATGTCCAACAACTGATACGATTAGTAACAACACACCAAAATTATCGATCAAACCTACCCAGTGAAGGTCATCGGCCGGATCGTCGCGGGCTTCGGCATGGCGAATGTCCAGTATCACATTATTCAGTTTCCACCAACTTTTAGTGTCTGTAGGGCTTATACACAGCCCATGTCGAGAATCGTGTAGCAAATGAGAGGTAAATATGATCCAATGTGTTGAGTCAGGTGGGTGACATATCGATGCCTGAGGCAAATATTCTCCGTTCGTCTTGGACTATATCTTGATTTGTCCAATCGGACGCTAGGTTGAGAAAAGCCCCCATTGAGACTCGGGGTATGATATTGAACCACAGCACCTCAGCAAAAACTAGAGGTACCCCCTTGCCGAAACAAGTGATACTTTAGGTTCTATACTTTCAACACATACTGAGATGTCCCCTGATAAAAAGTTTCATGAGATTAGAGAGGATAGCCAGTCAAACACGCTTTATTTGAGAGTTATGAGAATAGATTAGAGAAATGATCTTGGATAATCTTTGCATTTTGTACATTGTTTTGAATCTTTCAGAGTGGTTGCGAAACCTCCCAACGGCCACTGATCTGTTCAAATTCCAGACTGCCATCCTCTTTGTCCTGCATCGGGTTGCCATATATCCTAAGACCAACAGTACCCCAGTATAGTCCGTGCACACGAAAGATCACATACAACTTTTTCCTCTCGAGATAATCTTTGCTCTCGCATATTGAAGCCATCTGTAGAAAAATGTTAGTGTCAGTCCTGTATGTCGCATTGACAGGATTATTGCGTTGAACTTCTACAACAGAGGGGGGGTATAAAGGCTAGGAGAAGGCAAAGAGATACGTGAGACTAGTGGCATAACTTACTCGGTTGAATTGTGATTGAGACATATAGAATGTGTTGGTTGCATGGCCCATTGTGGTCTTAACTTCGATGTTATAGTATGGGGTCTTGCCACTCCATGAATCGTCAAGGTAGCCGCGTTTGACAAATTCGGTAGTCAAAACGCCATTTACATCATTGTAGAAAATATCGGATTCTTCAATATTATAATTCTCCTCCAGATCGCTATAATCTGGGTGGGCTGCAGCATAATGGCGGATGGAGCTTGCCCAGTTATCGCGGGTGAAATTGGGCAGCGGCGGCTTGAGACTCTGAAGTAGTTCGAAGGCCTGTATAAAAATTTAGCAAACCCAGGGACAATTTAAAGGAATTTGAAATTGATGAAACTGCGCGGAGACATACAAAGAGTTCACCAGCAGCACCGACCAAAAACTTCCGCTGGTCCTCGTCTTCGTGCTCGAAAACAAACGGCTCATATGCCTGTGATCTTCCTCCAACAGCTTCGAGCATGTCAGACATATCAAATACATCCGGTAACTGTGCTACATGAGCCTTGTTTACAAGATGGTTGAGCAATCGGATGTAGGTGGGATGTGGTTGTTGCACAGCACTTAGTGACTTAGACGCAGAGCCAATGGAACGACGTGCTGGAGATTTTTTTGGCTTTGGACTGTACTGAGCCTTGAGTGTTGGACTTATTTGAGAACCTTTGGGGTCGTCCGTAGACAATGTAACTTTGGGCTTCGAGTCCTTAGTGCTCTGGAGAGCCTCTAATTCTGGCAATGAGCAGTGAGCAAGCCTTTCATACTTGTGTCGATGTTCGGGTAAAAAGCTTACTTTGTGATATTTCTGAGGAGAGTGAGTTCTTGAATTGAGGACGAAAAGGTATGTCAATGACCGGAGGGGCCGGGGTTGTGCTGTCCGTTTGCTTCTGCTGGGACTTGATAGTATTGACCAATCCAGCCGGGGTCCTTATCACGTCCTCGCCAGGGACTGGACCGATATAGGCAATCCCTTGATGCTTCAGAATCCGGAGAGAGACCTTTAGATTAACTTGAAGGACACTTGCAACAATGCAGACAATGCTTGGGTCGACGGTGTTGACCTCGCAGTCCATGAGTCGCGCCGCGAGTCCTGAGGGAAGGCATGAAGCGAGACAAAAGTCCCGATCGTCATTACCACTGCTGATTGCGGGGACATATATTCTCATCTCGTCGCATACTGTCTCCTCGATGCGAAATGCGTAATCCCCATCGACGCCAGCAATTTGTGCTGCCATCAACCTTGCTGTGGTCTCATCGACGGCTACAACATTCACGTTGTGGAGAAGACGATAGAGGCGATCAGCCCCACCGTCCACTCTAGAACTACCGAAATGAGTGGCAATGCTGCAAGAAAATCAGTGGAATTGCAATAAACGAGAAGAAACAGAAGAGGAAGACAAGCTTATTTATCGGGAAAGCCCTTACCTTGTCCAAATTCCGGCTTTGCTGCTGATATGACGGGTCAGATCAGCATCCAAATGATATACACCATGCTTCAAGATCACCGCCTTCGCAGTGAGCGACTTGGACAGATACCGGTTGGACAACCCAGCAATATCCAGAAGAGAGCTAAGACGAGCTATAGAGTCAATGTCAAAGTCAAGAAAATCCATCTTGTGGTGCAGCAACTTTCGACTGGTTTCGTCATCCGGGATAACAAATTCGTCACTTGCTGCTGAGAGTCGCACCAACCCTCGTCGCATCCGGACGGGAAAGATGGCACACTGTCTTAACTCACTCCGCAGCTCGATAAATTTTGGATCAGCGTTGAGGTTTGTGAAATCAGTAACGTTATGGCCATTCTTATCCGCCCCTGGGGCCGGTAGGGTTGTCAGCGATATGATGAAATCATGAAGGGACCACAAAATCTGCCTTGCTTCTTTAACACTAAGAATAGTGTTTGTTTTTCTAATAGAAGCAAATTGCTCCAAGACATTTTGGAGGTCCTGACATGGAACTTTGAGAATATTCAAGAATAACTCCTCGAGTTTTGGGTAAGTCGTTTCAAGGTCTGGCGTGTCCGTGTCAATAAAAACGTGGCATTTCCATAAACCCTCGGATGGTGTTATCCATGCCTGTCCTGTAGTCAAGTCTGGAGGGACATATATGAGCGGCAGATCTTGGAAGATTTCCCTGGGAGGTTGGTGTTAGCAAAGTCTGTTGTTTGTCAACGATACCCAGTTGAGATTTATCTAACCTCACAAAATTCAATGCCGGTTGGCCGGCCCCGGAGAGATATTGCTGAAGTTCCGTGTACAAATTCTGGATGATTTCCATGTCCGGTGTGAAGCTGAGACTATCTTCAGCCATTATAGCTAAGCGACGAAGCTTATCCTCCACTTCATGAGCATCAATATCCCATATCCGCAAAACGTCGTGGAAGAAGGTTTCTAATTCTTTACAATCCTCTGAATTGATGCTTTGTAGTACAGGGTCCCAGGCACTCTTAAGTGTCTGTTCTGTAGTTGATGATCTGCTAGAGGTGTCTTTCCACCGGCATTCTGTCGACAATGCCCACAGTGTCGAAGGCGAGTCAGAAGGCTCCGTGTTTCCTCTGACTTGAGGGGTGCACAAGACGCCAGGATATTCAGAGAACCAAGACCTGATAGAAGGCGTTAGTGCATACGTGACTATCACAGAAATACCCCTGACTTAAAACCTACCTCACACGCCACATTGCAACATCTCTTCCTCCAATCTCATTAGAGGCATTGCATAAGTCAAGGATTCTCAGGTATATCCCAATAACCGTGTCGGTAACCGTTTCTTTCGGCCTTCTATTCCCATAAATCACAGCCTCGAGAACAGCCAAGCTAAAATCTAGATCATCAGCAGCATGGATATCGAAATGACGAGCAAGTTCCATCCAAGCAACAGTATCTTTGTCTTCGTTGCTGCTTGAGGATGCCAGTGGCTCTGTCAACCTGACAAATGGCAGCATATCATGAGGATCACCCTCTAGCCAGCTTTCACACCTCGACAAGAGGGACGGGGTGGGCAGTAATGTGTTACAAAGTCGCCGCACAGCGCCATTTGAACACAATACTTCCATCTCGCGAATGATATTAGTCTCCGTCTCCCAAGTCTTCCACTCAGCAAGGGCTGAGGGACGGCAAAAATCTATTTGAAGGCGGTCTAGCAACCACTCTGGCTCCGCATTCGCAATAGAGCAACATTCTGACCTGAGCTCGATGTCGCCATGGTTAGCCTTACCGTGTGAATGAAATGCCTTTCGGAGGTAAACCTGGTGACATAGAAATTCAATCCAGGTCTTTGTAGAACCGTTACTGGGCACAGGTGGATCTGTCATGTAATCTGGGTGAAGTAGCGAACCAATCAATTCAACTTCACCATAGTCTTCCGTGTCTCCCATACTGAATAACCGGTTTTTGCGGGGCCATTTAGTCTGTGGAAGGAAATACACATTCTCTTCATTAGCCATCTTGGCGTTGCCCCTACAATCGAAAACATAGAACGTATCCTGGCCCTGGTAAAGATTCCCATTGGGGTCCATGCGATATAAGTAGCGTAGATGTGCGTTTGACATGGCAACATTTAAAGTGTCTGAAGGCTCCAATGCTCGCTTCCAGGTAGTATGCTTGCTCAGAATCATTGTTCTAATCGTTGTCGGATCCGCGGTGACCACACCAAGCGCTTCATAGAGCCTTCGGCAATCAGGGTTGGCGGCTGCAGCAGGCTGTATTGTGTTGAGTTGAAGGTCTTTCGGAATAGGAATACCGCCGATGTTTGGGAAGAAGACATCTTGGTTGAGTTTTGCTGGGCAACAGAACTCGCCGGTGGACCAAGGCAGAAGCATCATGGTCTTGAGAATATCCTTAAAACTTTGGCTGTCATCTTCCCACACACTCAGTATCCATCGAGATACGCGCGAGTGCCAGTCCTCATTCCGGTGCTGGAAGAACTTGGAATACCAGATGTCCTCTCTGTTTACCAGATCCTGTAGCCTTGGCATCAGGTCAATCGTCTCGGCCTCTCGCAAGCCGTAGTCGATGAGAATATTGACATCACTCGGCTCATAGGTCGTGGATATATAAATTTCTTGGTGGACCAAGTCTGGAAATAACGGACTCCCATCTGAATCGAGATGATTCTGGGGAAGCCTGCGAAGTTGGCTAAGGCTGCATCCCCATTGTCTGAGACTGTCGCTTGTTGAGTAATATAGCATCTGCTCGGTTAGGTTCTTGATTATGGCCACAGCTTCGGGGCCCCAGAACTCATCATTGATAAGTTCCTGCTTGACGGGAAGATATCGCAACCACGTATACTGAATCGTGGGGCATTGAGAAATTTCTTTCAATGCCCCAATAAGAGCATCTGCAATGGCCCGGCGGAGTAACTGGTTCCGCTCCATAGGCACAATAGGGCCATTCTCATTTGACCATTCCCAGAAATCGGCGTGGACGAGGAACTATATTAATGCATTGTAAGACTTTCTGAAAGAAGGCGCGTGGAAGCTTTGGGGTAACAAGACTCACATTGAAAGGTCCTTTCCAGAGAGGCATGACTACGTGCATGTCTTGCTTTTGAACCACCGGTAGCCCATTTTCCGTAGCTGGAAATGCGAAAATTATTCTTCCATTTGAGGCTGATTCACCTGTTTCGTTCCCATCGGCGGTAGTCCTCTTGTACTCTAGGTTGTGTGGGATGGAATCGGACACCATGCGAAATCGCGTAATGGTTGCTGTCTCACGTGGAGCAACGACCCTCTTTTCGACAGTATGTAACTCAGCTATGCTACTATGCTGGTTCTGTATCAATTCAACCGTTCTTGACCAAACCTGATTTCCAAGCTGATCATGAACAGTGGTCTCGATACAGCAAAGGTTGGGCAAGAAGAGTAGAGAAGTGCCGGGAATCTCCTGCACCTGTTTGACAGCGCGGTCCCGACACCGGCTGTGATTGTCGATATCTTGGTCAGAATGGGGATAGAAACCATGGGTTGAGTGTTTCGTTGCCGACTCAAATGACCTGGCAGAGGCCGCATCCTCTTCGTTTAACTTTGGTACTGAATGGGATAGTCGACATGGAGATGTAGCTAATTTGACGGTGCCTGAATCGTTGAGCAAGTCCGGATTCGATATCAGGCCGCCTAATCGTCCACCTAAAATGCCACCAGGCCGCCTCTGTATAGAATCATCGTCATTGCACTCGACGTGTACGCCCTCATGGCAGACGCGGATAGATATGTATGGGTCCTCACGGGCGGCTCGGGCCATTGAGTACTTTCGAATACTTGCATCTCGAAGTAACTTGGCAACCCCCCGAGCATTGAACACATCGGAGCTCAGGAGAGACCTCGATACATTCTCGGATCGCGTGATTCCAGTGTCCTCACTTCGATCCAAGCATGGAGGTTCCGTCTTCTTTGCGTTCTGAGGACTTTCAGCAACGCCAACCTCGCTGGAAGCTGCATTGCTTTCAGACCCAGTTTCAGACTTGGCAGAGAATTCGGCCATTGCCGTTGAGCGTGAACAAACCCACTGGTTTCTTTTTATCTTAAAACTTCGTAACCATGAACGTCAAAGTCGATTTAAGGGTGCATGTTTGAGTTGGGGTAAGAAGTCATAGCTTTGTAAAGGGTGTTTGTTTACAATGGACAGGGTATCACCTGTTGGGCCGCGTCCTGGGAGGGAAGTGCCCATTAAAAACAGTTTCGTTGAACTTGTTTCCTCCAGGTTATATCCTCCCTCCCACACTAGATACCCTACCGTTTTACTCGTTGCCCATTGGTCAGACTCCCATTTTCGTGCTCAGCTGAAAGCCACCGGCGTTAACCAAGTCCCACACCAGCAGCATCGCCCGTCCAGATACCCTGGCGATGGACAAGGGTAATTGAATGCGGGCGCGTCTCCGGCTCAGTATTTGCCGAACCAGATACTTTGCTCTATGCCTCTGTGCGTACTTGGCGTTTCAAAGATGCCGCCAGATAGACCTTGCATGGAGGTGTCTTCTCTCAATTTCATCATTCTAACTCATCAGATGCCCGGTTCTCCAGGTGAATGCTTTCAAATAAAAGGACATGCTTACATCTCTAACTATATCTTCAATGTTTCCTCCAGGCGTACTCAGCTACAATGCCTCATACCGTAGATACTTGTCGCCGGCCCCGCCCGGGGTGCCAACGCGTGTTCCGAGCAGGCCGGTGGCGCGTTTTATGGAACAATGCACGCGCTGCGCCCCCAATAACACGGCAAACTGTAAACGGCGCGATCCTTGCCCTTGGGTGCCTGCAAGGCAAACTGCGTCATGCTATTGAGGTCTCACAGGCTTTTGCGTTCCACCATGGGGCATTTTGACAGGCAACTGGTTGGTACAACCATAGCACCACATGTGCTCGGGGCATGCGATCAAGATATACCTAACCATTTGAGTGCACGCTAGCAATCTTGTGTTAATCGGTGACATGGCCGACTACCCTAGAGCCCAGGTTTCATGAGCCGATTGTGAATTTCTTTACCCAGTAATAACATCTACGATTGTGTCTGATGCTAATAGACAAACTGGGGCAGAAAAAAACGTATAACCTACTGGATCGCCGGCTATTCTACCATCTATGAGGGATGGAAACGAGTTCCAGTTGGTGGTGAGATATGATAGTACGCAACGCATTTCCCCGAAATCTCAACCATTTCAGGTGTGACACAAGTTTGAGGCTGATAGATTCGATTCCAAAGTTGATTGTAATTTTATCTCATTTTTATATGATAATGACGAAACTTACAGAAATTGCGGCTCGGTTCCTAAAAACCAAAAAATCTTGAGAATGAGGACGTGTAACACAAACTCGTCCATCGGGAACATGGGACGAAAAGCCCCGCCTTTTGATGCTCAGAAGCCGGTCGGCCGAGCCGAAACAGTTTTGGGATCACGAATTTTGGAACATTCAAGCCACTTCAAGTCTTGCCCAAGGGACGAGGATAGAGTGGAGCGTATTATCCAAAGTCTCCAGGCCCATGCCTGCCAAAGGCGTGGCTGTAAGGGACGACAAAACGCCGGATTATGGCCTGCACACGATCGTGAGCCAAGATCCGAGGCCTAAGCAGTGTGTCGACATCGTCGCTGTCCATGGGCTAAACGGACACTATATCAAGACGGACACTATATCAAGACTTGGACCAACCACACTTCGGGTGTGAACTGGCTGTCAGATATAATCCCTTCTTTCCGGTCCTATGCGCGTGTTATGTCGTTTTTGGTACAACTCCAAGGTGCAGTCCAGCAAATCTAGGTCGGATCTTTTAATCTTTGGGCATTAACTATTGGAGAGTTTGATTGTTGAACGTGGAGCTATTGAGGAGTCTGATTGTCCAATCATTTTTATCTGCCATTCATTGGGCGGACTAGTCATTAAACAGGTCGGTGAGAACGGGAAATCCTGTAAACTCGAGGACTGACTATGCCTTAGGCCTTCCTTAGAGCCCTGGAAAGTGACTAGTATGTCCACATAGGGAGCAGAATAAGTGGTGTCATGTTCATTGGAATACCTCAAAAGGGCTCCAGGATAGCTTCTTGGGCTAGTGTCGTCAGCAATGTTCTAGCAGCAGCATCGTTCGGGGCAAGAACCAACACCCAATTAGCTAAGGATTTGTCTTCAAAATCAAGACTGCTTGACTATATTTCCGCGTCTTTTATCGATAGATGTGGTAATTCGAAGATTGTTTCCTGTTTTGAGACTTCAAAAATGGAATTCTCAAGTTCTCTTGTATGGCAATGCTCGATCTGATCGCGCTAAGAGTTAACATGATGATAGGTGGAGGAGGAAGACTCGGCGACCCTTGGCATAATCTCAGAGACTTGGATCCCAATAGAAGGCAATCGTCGGAGCATCTGCAGATTTTCCAAGATTGACGAAAAGAGATTCGGTCAAATTAAAGCACGGCTCACGGAGCTCGTGAATGACATAGCAGTTTTCAACAAAACCATGAACAAAGCAAATGTATTCCTTCGCGAACTGAACACGACAAACGATACTGCACACAAAACCGAAACCCGCCACCAATTCAGGTGACATGCACGTGGATATTGGACCACCAGAACTATAAGTACTGGCTGACCACTCCCCACTCCTCGCTTCTGTGGATATCAGCCGATCCAGGATGTGGCAAGTCAGTCTTGGCGTCATTCCTCATCTATCAATTTTTAGGCTCCACGGATTTAGCCGGGACCAACTGTTACTATTTCTTCAAATCTGGCAACATAGAGCAGTCTAGTGCTGTCAACGCAATTAGATCAATTTTACATCAATTGTATTCCCAGCAACAAGCACTGACTACTACGGACTATATATTCCTCAAGGGAATAATTCGGATAATCTCAGCAAGCTGCGGCAAGCGCTGTTGCGTTCAACACAACGGAAGAATGCAAGGAATACAATATGCGTTTTCCACGGAATCAATGAGTGTAGCCCGGAAACTCGTGGGTCATTTTTGAATCTCATTTCGAACTACTTCCGGGAGCAAGAAAGCAAGCGGCTGACAAAAGAAGAAGTCGGCACGGATGACACTGCCGCCAAGGGCAACACGTCGTCAAAACTCAAGCTGCTCGTGACTAGCCGACTAGAGAATCAAATTAAGATAGCATTCCACATGACCCATACTCGGAACCACCAAGATACAACTGTACCATGCAGCATGATTTGTCTCCGTGGCGAGTATGAGATTGATGCTATCCGCCAAGATATCACGAAGGTTGTCAATGCAAAAACTGACGACCGAATATGCAAAGGATTGCCGGCCGAATTGTTGGAAAAGGTGCAGCTAGAATTGATCGGACGGTCTGATGGAACACTCTTATGGGTGTCTCTGATCTTGAACTTGTTAGAGCAAAAGGTAGAGGCTGGCGCTTCGGGACGAGAGCTTGACGAGCTGCTGGGAAATCGAGATATATGCAACATCTGCCGCGATCTTCAAGCATCCTGCCCGTATTCTCCAAGGGCAAGAAAGATAAATCTTGCTGCGACGCGCCCAATGACCGTTGGAGAACTTGGTCTCTCCTTGGCGGTGACGCCAGAGAGCTATATACCACGACATGGGAGGACGACATTCGATAACATCGAGTATGATGTCATTTACCCATTGGAGAATCATTTGAAATCATTGGGTGGATAATTTATTCGCATTATCCGCAATAAGGTGTATTTGGTCCCTGAGACTGCTCGGGAGTTTCTTCTGCGTCAACCTGATCAGCAGCAAGGCCCAGACCTAGACTAGACTCTCTGCCTCGAAGAACAATATGTCGGTTTGACTCGTGGGAGTTGGTAGAGAAGTGCTCTTTGCAGCATTCCTTCCCTATCAGAGTCACAGGTGGTATTATTGGGGATTTTTGCAACATATTTGTATTGCCTTGGCAGGGCAAGTAAATTCGCGAGAATAAGATCTCCTGGCACCGAAACAACATCATTTTTGAGCTATGCAGCGACTTCATGGGCCATTTACTTTCAACAAGTTTTGAAATCCAAGATGGAGCCCAATTTTGCGTACCATCTAAATCTATTCCACCCTCTGTTCCCTGGGTTTCTCAGGTGGATCGAAGAGTTTTCGTCGCCTTCAGTACCAGCGCATCCTCCTGGTACTCCGGACAAGATCCAAGATTACTACATGTATTAGTTTAAACTCACTATGGAACCAAATGGGAACCAAGATGAGTTTGAGAAGACTCAAGGACATGACGCAGATAGCAATTGGGCGAGGAAGAGTGGGCTGGTTCAGCTCTCCAGCAACCCGGGGACATTGAGTAATCGCCACTTCCCCCCTTGAGTCGATGATTTTGGCGTTGTGTCTCTTAATTTCTCCAAAATGGTTAATGATGTCGATGGAACACAGGAATCATATTCTAAATTCAACGGCAATGACGCCTTTGATTTACCCTCATACTCAACGCAAAATTCTGATTAATACTTTCATGATAAATGGCCGGATAGATGAGATAGACAACGGGTTACGGATGCTGAGACTGGTTCTGATGGCCGGCTCGTATGGAAGAACGGGAATTCCAACGTGAAGACAATCAAAAAAGTAGTTTTAGGAGCAAAAGAACTTCAAATCAAGAGAATAATACCGAGGGAATTGGTCCATTAATTGATTTGGGTAGTTATTAATTAGATGCCCGCACAGCACCACCCAACGCCTTTGATGGCGATTTCTCAACCACCATTGATCCATGCATGTTATGCTTTAAGAGCCCTAATATTGCACTTCTCGGGGGGATTAGGCCGAAATCTTCCTTTACATGTTGACCATGATAACAGCACCACCCATGAGGGCCCCCATAGCAACAGCAGCAGTGGGCATTGCGCCAGCTTGCTGGCTTGAAGATGAAGTGCTTTGGACACTGCCGGTCTGGGTAGCACTGTTGAGCTCGTTGCTGGCCGACTCGAGAGCGGAGCTGAGAGATCCAGACGCGGAACCGGTGGCACTCTGAAGCGCAGAGGTCAAGCTGCCAATTTTGCTCGTGATGCTGCCAACAGCCTTGGTGTCGACGGACTTGGTGGGGGCAGCACTACTAGCGCTGTTGGTGACAGATGCGAGAGAAGATGAAATCTCAGCAGCGCGGGATGTCGCGTCTTCGCTGGCACTCGCAATGATGCTCGAGGCCTCGCTGCGAATGCTTCCAACGGCGCTAGATGCTTCTCCCACGATGGAGGTAACACCGTTGACGATGGAAGATACCGGATTGTTTTGGGCCTAAGAGATGAAATCGTCAACTTTGTATTCTGGGTCATGATACTATGGAATATAATGGCTAACCTGAGCAGCAACGGCAAGAATGGAAGTAAGGGTAACAAGTGAGAATTTCATGTTGACGATATGATTTTGATGTCGAGATGTATTTCTTAGCAACGAAGAGATTGGTCGGAATTTGGTATCCGTGGAAGTGACTATGGAAATTCAATTTGCAAAGGGCGGTAACTGAGCTGTTTTATGTTTGTCCTTGGTGGGTGTACATACACACTCTTGATGCTATTCTCACGCCCCTGGCCTCTGTATGTCGTGTCCCTGTGGCTTAGTTTACTTGGCTGGGTCATCGATTGAAGTGGCGTAGATCACTTGAGATAGTGCTAGCTGGAGAACTCCGATGCTTGACTGATGTCAATTTGTGGATCCGCTGTCCATGGAAACTTGGAACTCTAGCTTGGCGCGAATGCCGGCCAGCCGCGAAGGATTTCTTGGGACTTAGATGTCAAAGTCTCATTCTCAAATGTGGATGCCAGCCAGATATCTATCATAATGTTATGAGAATAAATCCTGGATATATTCACAAGAGCCAACGCTGATTCTCTCTCTATGGAGTTACAAGTTTGGGTTTAGAACTTGAAGAAGAAAGAGCCGCAGTAGTGGGAATATTCATGATGAGTTTGTCTCATAGTATTTAAGATCTCATTAGCCCCCCCCCCCAATTTTTTTTTTGGCTCATAAGGAAGTGGTTTGTGTTCAGTTTAAGCGATGCTTCCCACAATGCCTTGTCGGGATCTTGTTGTCCCTGACGGGACAAAGTGGTGAGAACGCCCCGAAGTACCATGCAACTGCAGGAAATGATTGGCGCACTTGAAAGAAGCTAATGCAAGAGTTGCGTTTCGAAAAGAACATGGCTACTGGAAAACAAAAAGACGATGGTTAAGTGGTGATCCTGAATGTTGGGGTTGGAACCATGTAGCGCAGCATCTAGCCATAGATTGGATCCATACCAAGGGCTGACATTGGAGAGCGAATCGGATGTTGGACTCGCGTAATGAACAGCGAGATGTTGCGTCACATCGCTGTCATGGACGCCTCTTGATTATGGAGCCTCGACATAAGGCTAAGACGTCGATGACGACAACATCTTAAATACACCGGGACACAATGCAAACCTGGAGGCCTGCGCAGCTGCAAGGGCTATAGAATGATTGGGTGAGCATGGGACTTTTACATAAAAGACGGAAAACTTAAAACGTATTGAGAATACCCCATTCGCACGCAGGATTGATACGTACATAGCTCGACCGATTAGGCCAAAAGCTGTCCATGAACGGAGAGGATGTTGCAGCGAATGCCTTGAAACTCGGTGATCGACGTTAGGGCGTGTCAGCCAAGGTGTTTGCAAGGATTGATGGACACCTTAGTTGCGACTGGGCTCGGCACCAGGAACTGGCGAACTTCCCATCGGTGGACTCTCGGCACAGCGGCACCAACAACACGGCATAACCAGTGAGCATCCTTTACTATGAATCAAGTTAATCTTTATGAAAAGGATATTTTTGAGTGTTTTATGCGACAAGTTAGTGGTTGGACGGGCGGCCAGTTTGAAATGGCGAAGCGATGACGACTACATAATCTCATACGTCATTATGTGAAGCAGATCCCCACAAGTAGCATCGCGTACGCAGAAGTGACACAGCCGCCTTATTTTTTTGCAAGACTGAATATCGCTCCCCTCTGCGGAGGATAACAAAAAAAGATGGTACAGTAAGAGCTTCCCCGCCTAGCCCTCCACACATTCCGTCTCACTCCACCATTCTGGATGACCGGCACACACCACGGACGCCAAAAAAAAGCCAGGCTCAAAGGGGCGTTTGGTGACCTGAAAGCAAAACGGATACCCTTCCATAAGACTGACTCGGTGAACACCTTCAGGTTCCAAGACGGTCTGGCTATACCATTTTAGAGGAAGCTTCTGATTGAACGCGTCGCAACGAGCCTGGGGTGCCTGAAACCTGTGGCCTCAAGAGAAAGGTTTCGGGGACCGAACTTAATCTTGATCAATTGGAGGATATGTACGAAGGGGAGAGGTTTGAAAGGAAATGGCTACCTTAGCCCGCTGCAGCGCTCGAGGCTGGGGTCAAGGCCGAAGTTTCGGGACCAACGCAGAATCGAGCTGCACAATCAAGAGACCTCTATAAACAGACAGAAGTACAGATCGAATCCGAGATCAAGAAGGATGCTGACCGCCGACTTCAAATAGTCCAAGACTATATTTGACAATAGGCTACAGAAAAATGACTGGAGAGGTGTCTACTACTTCGATGAGTGCCACGTTAGTTTCGCAGATGAAACCGAATCTCAAGTAACTCGGAAGTCAAAGCATCAATGCAAACCTTCCAACAGACAAGAGAGACATGAGCCTGCTAAGAAGGATGAAAACAACTCAATTGTTGGGCAGCTATCGGCGATAATTTTAAGGGCACGTTGGTCTGGTATGAAGACCCTAGGAATGACGAGAAGGCAGCTCAGTCTATCTACATCGAGGAAATCTTGGAGCCCTATGTAAAGAAGTAGCTGGATGAAGACGACAGTAGCTACGCCCTGGAAATTAGAATCCTGTGTGGGCTTGGAAGGAAAAATAGGGTCTGGATAAATTCTTTAACGACCCGAAGAGCCAGGGTTTGTCTCCTATTGAAGATGCTTGGTAAGTGCTATAGGTGTACATCTGTCAGTATCCTGATTGGAATATAAAGACCCTCCAGGGCCTTACTGAAGAGAGCTGGGAACAGGCAAGAAAGAGACTATTGACAAATGGATTGAATTAATGCCTTCAAGACTGCAAAGTGTTAAGTATAACACACACGCCCATTTCATCTGCCTCCTTCCCTCAAATCCCTCTGTGCGTCCTTTCTCCTCCTTGCATGTCTTCATTCACATCATAATCGTATCCACCGAACATGTTTGTTGAATGGTTCGTAGAGTTCTCATTTGGTTGCAACGAGTTGCTACGTACCGAAATGTTGGGTACAGTCTCAAGACCAGACATCCGGGGCTGACTCTGCTGATGTGATGTCGCGGGGCAACCGAACATGAGGGGATCACCACTGACAGGGTTGTAGAGGGCATGAAGAGCACATATGTGATCCAAATTCATCCAATTCATGCCATCATTGTCTTTTTCTAAGAGAAGGGTGTCGATCGCCATTTCATTGGCATGTCTAGCGCCGAAATGGTCACCACGTTGGCTACTATACTGGCCAGGTCGATCTGATGGGATACTCATCGAATAAAACCCACTGTAAGTGTCTTCTTCGGCGTTTCCAGCGCCACTTGATAGCGAAGGCATGCTTGGTATCGATTCCGTGTCTGAGGCACTGCCACCCCACACTGAGTAAGGCTGATTTGGCTGGTCTGACTGTGGACCTAGGCGAGGCAAAAAGGAGGGAAATTCCTGATACCTTGCAGAGGGCGCGTTGAGACCCGCGATCGGATGATTCTCATTCGATGGAATTTGACATACCTGCCCTTGTGGTCGTTGCGGTCGTTGCGGTCGTTGTTGTGGTCGTTGGTTTGGCCTGGGTGGAGGCTGCATTGATGTCGACTCTGCTGCACGTGAGAGTAACGTTGTCCTCGAAGGAGACCAATCATGGAAAATATTGTTGTTTGTAGATCCCTGTGTGACCTTTGCAGCAACTTGTGGATCTATTCGCCCCTGGGAATAGGAATCGATAGCCCTTGCAATATATCGACGCAGTCCTTCTTGGTCATCGGCTCGCTGTTGAACTCCATGTAAGAACTGATCGCTTAACATTTCGGCTCGGAGACCAACTAGGCAAGGCTCATCACTGTAACAGTCTATCCAGAAAATTAGCCAAGAAACTAGCAAAGTAGTAGACAAAGAAATAGTATCGTACAAGGGCTAGGTACTTCCCCAGACCAATCAGGGAAAAGAGTCTTGAAAATCCTTCTCCAATGCTGCGCCGGCGTCGTAAAATTCTTTGGTTTGAACTCTTTGGATTTTAATTCAGTCAATTGGAAGAGATCGAACCATTCTGCATAATCAGTAGCATAATCGCGCTGTTCGCAAGGCTGCGGTAAATTGAGGTGAGCCGCCAGCTCAGTTGCGAAAAATCCTTGTTTGCATCGCAAACAGCGATGTTTTTTGAGATGATGCTTTCTCAGAAGATGCTGCCTGGGATTGAGGGTGGAGTTAGAGTCAGGTGCTGAATTCTGAGACCATGCGGCTAGGATACTGACATTAATCGATGGATAGTTGGGAACCCAGGACTCACGCATGCCCTACTAATGTACGTGCCTGGACACCTCTTATGGTATGGACAGGCTAAATTTAGTGGATCAGGCTGACAAGCTTGCTTCCGCCTAGGTTGAGATGAATCGTCGTCTTGTCCTTCATTGTCAGAGTTTTCATTCATCTCACCCCTGGTTCTCTTGTTTGAGTCGCGCTTCTCACACGGCATTGTCCTCTGATCTTGAAGATCCATGGGGGTTTCATCTAATGACTTAGGAGATGAAGAATCTTTTGACCCATGAAACTGAAAGGTTCCAAGCACGAATGCCAGAAGGACTCGTCGGATCCACGCCGGTTGGGGCTTGTTGGGTAAATTTTTCAACCATCCAAGCTGACTTTTGGGAGCGGCGTCGAGCAACAAACCCAAAGTCAACTTGTAACCTCCAGCTACAGCATAATCCAACGCTGACCATCCTGTTTCCTCGTTGAAGTCTAGGACATCAGTTCGAAAATCAAGAAGTAGACGAACCAAGTAGCCTTTCCCAAGACTAGCGGCAAGAGATAAAGCCCCCTTGTCACTAGGTGCATACTTCAGATTCATGCTTGCTCCTTCACTCAGTAGATATCGCACGATATCAAGATGACCATGCTGAATCGCTAGGTGAAGAGGCGTACTGCCACTCTCGTGGTCATCGACTTTGGAGCCCGCTGATATGAGAAATTTTGTGATTTCAATTTGCCCATATGCTGAAGCCCATCCAAGAGCAGTTTGGCCGTAGATATTATCTCGCGTGCTGAGGTCAGCTCCAATTTCAAGAAGGTGGCAGCAAATTGACTTGTGCCCCATTGCGGCAGCAATAATCAACGGCGTGCGTCCCATGTAATCTTTTTGTTCAGGTTCTTCACTTATTGTATTCAAAGTCTCCAACGCATCGGCTGGGATGTCAAAGTAAGAGAGCAAGTGGTGAAGTTTGGTTTGACCGTATCGAAATGCTTGGCCATTCTCGCTGAGCTGGGTGTATGAAGCGACCCAAAGCTCGAGCAATTCCTTCGTGGCCAATTCTGGCACCGGGTCTGAGTGGCTCCAACCAAGTCTCCATGACAATCTTAAGTGGTCCATCAAATGGATGATAGCGTACTTCATGAATGGTCTCTTTGAAGTTATGTCAATTTCATAAACCATGGTTCGTTGATGAGTCACCAACACTTCTCGATGAATATGGAGGTAGCGGAGACAAGCTACTGCGAGATGATGATGTCCATTGGTGCTAAAGACATGCTCGCCAGTCTCCATTGAAACCTTGCTCTCTAAGAAGTCGCGGGCACTTTGATGAATGAAGGCCACGGTAAACGATGGCCATTCTGTCTCATCCTCAGGAGACCATCCCGTTTGTGGCTTGTGCACTTCGAGAAGGCCACCGCTCAAAAGTTTGATGTAATCCGTAAAGGCGAATAAAATATTGCTATACGAATTGACTGCAAATTTTGGCTTCATGCTGCAGATTTCATACCCCTCAGGTGATTGAAGACAGTCAGGGCATAGCACATCCAATAACTCTGAGATCGTTAGTGGCCGCACAGCATACAGCACCCATTCAAGGGCGATCTTTGCCCTGGACTGATGAACATTGCCTCTCTCAGCAAGTATTCTGGATATCGCCATCTCATAAAACTGGTCGAGGTCTTTTGGGAACGCCGAAAGTCCAAAGTCGATCTCTCCGCTTGCTTCAGACTGTTGAAAAAGTATGCCCAAATTTGAAATGACCAGCTTGGCCCAAATAAATACGCCATCAGCATTTTTAATAATCTCCTTGATGAGGCTCTCTTTGTACTTGAGCACCTCAGAAAAATGGCAGATAGATTGGAGTTCTGAAATGGCACAGTTTTCGATGTCACTGCTATTGTGATCTTGCAGGTAAATCTTCCGGACTTGGACTAATTCTTGGCAAGACTCAGATCTTGAAGACAAGCAAATCCGGACATGAGGAGTGTCAAGGATTCCTTCAAATAATGAAAAGACTGATTCTTGATCCTCACATTCATCCAGGGCGTCCACGAGAAAGACCAGTGTCTGTCCTGGACAGTGATATTGACGAATCGATTGGTAGAAATAAGCTCTTAGCTCTTGCTCTTGCCATTCCCAATATCTCCCATGAGTCCCCAGTAACTCTAGCCTGGATGAATAAGCACTGAGCATTTCTGAGGGTGGATAATATGGTCTCATGAGAAGCAATTGATATAGGAGGGATTTGATCATGGATTGAGGTGACGTGCAATCGTGTCGTTGAAAATGAAATGAAAACGTCTGCAAGCCAGATTTGACGCTCACATGTTGGGAAATGAACTTCAAAAGGGCGCTCTTGCCACTTCCAGGTTTACCATGGAGCCAAAGAAGAGTTGAAGGCTTATCCATCCATGATCTGAAATTGGAATGGTCAAGGATCCACGAACATGTTCCGGCCATGGCACCAGAAACCTTTTCCGAGCCGTTTGTGATGTAAAGAGATTTCAACAGGCCTATCATGGTCAGATGTCTTAACTCACTAGGTATTGTATTCCGGCGCTTACCTATGCTTCGTTGGGAAGGGAATGGCAATTTTGTTTGTGCTACAGGATCAGGTCTTCCTGTGCCTAGACTTATAATAGCCGCCTCAACTGCCTTGTATGTTGAGGTACCTCTATCTTCAAAGGTAAAAAGACTCTACGTAAAAGACTATTAGTCTGGAAGAAAATCTGATGATGCAGGGGTGGCCACATACTTGGTGGTCGGCATTCAGTCCAATCTGAACCTGGCCGTCAAGGTATGTATCTCTTGAGCCGACAACCTTCTACACCGTCAGCTCTTTTCCTTTGAAAGGGTCACTGATTGAGGTCCAAAGAAGAAAGAAAGAAAAAGCGTACAGGTCCAAAATCTTTCCACGCTCCTGGCAATGGAAGGGTTTCAAAAAACGAGATCGTTTTCAAGCATAGCCTGAACCAGGGGACTTTCTTGAAGGCTTGAAGCACATGTATGATTGAAATTTGGGCTCCCATATTGATTTCTTTGGCTCTGGTTGAATCACAAGTGCTTGCTATCAACCGAAGCTGTTGGACCAGTCGTGGCGTAGGAGATGAATGTGGAGTGCCCAGAAAGATGATTCCTTGGATCTTCGTAGTAATGTTATTAGGCAAACCTTTGCAACTTGATTCTTGAAGAGATTTTAGCAGTGCTTTCTTAACGAGCAAGCCACCGAGGCTATGGCACACAAAGATAAGTGGACGACCTTTCTATTGTGTAGATAGCAAGCAAGACGTTAGGGTCAGAATTCCTTGCACGCCAGGAAAGGTTTTTAAATGGAGTGGTACCTGGGTCCCTGAGATCTTTAGATGTTCAAGAGCAGCAAGAAGGTCATCGGCGGACTCGGAAAGCGCGCAGCTTTCACTGAGAATACGGGCGCTGTCCCACGAGTAACTGTAGACTCTGGAAGGTGGAAAGGACTCGTCTTGATAGCAACCCGGCCAGATTTTGGTCCGAGAACCCTCACCTCTCTCCCAAGCCAGCTGAGAACTGTTTAAGCCATGGACAAAGATGATGTCTATGATTGGATCAGCTGGGCGGCACTCCACGGGATGTGAGGGACCGTGAAGGACAAGACCAAGTTTGGTTGCCATCTTCGCAATCTCATCGCAATGCACCCTAGGGTTAACAACATACAGCAGGATGGGAAAATGAGACGAAATTAAAGGGAATACACACAAGAATAATGAATTCAAAAGTGAGAGAGCAGCGAAAGAAATGTCTCATCGCTTATACGCATCAAACACATGATGCGTTGGGTTCCATTTCAAGGCGTCTCAAAAAGAGCATAGCTCTGTGCTTTAGGCATTTTCAGCGTCAAAAGGTGACGAATAAGAATCGGGCACATGGAATGTATGTCAAATCTCGCAAAATTATACACTTCATCGGGTGCACCTTGCGCAATTCACGGATGCGCCTTGTTTGCGAAAGTGTCTTTTGCAAGATGCGCAGTTTGGGCCATTGGCGTCGCTTCACAGCAAGGTGGTGTGTCGCATTTTGTCTTAAAATCTACGTAACCGACGCTTCTTTACTACATGTGCGCATAAGAAATATGCGGTGGTGTTACATCGGCGAATTGTGGCTGATATCTCCTCATGGCGCATCATGATTCGATGCCCAAATGCATTTCAATTACAATTGCCAAAACTAGCACAGCGCCCAACGACAAACCTAAGCATTGGCAATAAGTCGGTGACCCTAGCGTCTTGTAGAAGTGGTAAGAAAATGGTTTTCTTGTCCATTGGCCCAGCATGACGCAGGCAAGCTGTTGCTGGGCTCATGGAGCAAACTTGTCAATGCGAGCAAGGAGATGACATACCTGTAGCGACTGTTGGCATAGATACGCTATGCAAGAATCAATCAAAAATACCCAAAAGTATTTGGAGTGCTTGAATACCTCTGCTAGGCCGTCAGTTTTAGAGTAACAGCCATGGGTACGCAACTACAGACGAGCAAGTGAAGATGGACTCTGGAGCTGTGATCATGTGCTGTGCTCAAATTGCAAGCCACGCTACACAACTCATAATTTAAAAAGGAATTATTTAAATAGCGATGGGAATTTACCAAAGGAGGAAATATAACATGGAGAAGAAGAATATCGTATGAATAGAAATGGAATTTCCACACATTACTAGGGGGGATCTCTAAACCGACCTTTCCCCCGTGACAGATTCTCAGTCAGGGGGGGCCATTGATTTGCAAAAGGGACGTTGAATTGCAAAAAGTCCAGTACCTCTCGTTCTATATGAAATGTTAGGGATTTTAGGTCATCTTGTCCCACTTTGCCCCACATAATATTTTATTTTTGTCCATCTTAAATTCGGCAGAAAACACATAAATTATTACCTAAATTGTATAGGGACTAAAGTACCTTTTATTTTGCAAATCAACATCCCTTTTGCAAATCAATGGCCCCCTCGTGACTGAGAATCTGTCACGGGGGAAAGGTCGGTTTAGAGATCCCCCCTAGTACCGTGATCGTTTGCATTTCCGATAATTAACGACGATAATCAATCAACTGTGAATGCAGGACCCCAAGCAGTTAATGTTGCCATTCCAGGAGTTATCTTTCCTTGTTGGCCGCAGCTGAACAGAACTCGTGCTCGGGGAGTTCGTTGACTCATCCCCATCTTCCTTCAACTCCTACTAGGCAACTCACTTCTTCTCAGTTCATTTTGGCCATCAATTCTTGTTCTTCCCTTTCAGGCTCCACATCTGACCCGCAACAACAACCCTCGCATTAATGAGGGACCACTCTTATCGATGATGGAAACCGAACAATCATGTGATTTTAATTAATCCATGTTAATTTGAAGCACAGTTCGGGAATATTTCTCGGCTTCCTCCTATCTAGATTTTCTCTCGTGCACACCCTCTAATCCGCTAGTTACCTTTTGCCTCGATTTATTAGGTTCAGTGGATTAGCCGAGTCACGCCTCTGGTTTTTACAATGGCGGATCCTGGACAAGAGAAAGGTAAGAGTCAAAGCAACATATCAAGTTAATAAATGATAAATTGCTAAGTAGAGTAGGGCCAGATGATGATCGTGTCATCCACCCAGAGGAGGAATCTGGCCCACACAGTGGCGTCTTGACACCAGATGAAGAGTTGGCGCGAACAAAGTCAACTGCCTCAATCGCGGAGAAATTTTCGTTGCCACATGAAATTCTCTTTGTTTCCATCATTTACATGGCTCAGTTCATGACCCAGGGCGCGCTTGGAAACTGTCTAAACCTGATCCATGTCATCGGCGAATCATTCTCCATCAGCAACCCGGCAGAACTTAGTTGGTTAATTGCAGGCTACAGTTTGACAGTTGGAACCTTCATTCTAGTTTCCGGTCGTTTTGGAGACACTTTCGGGTACAAGCGTATGTTTCTAATCGGCTTTGTCTGGTTCGCGCTTTGGTCCATGGTTTTAGGCCTTTCCACCTACTCCAACCATGTTCTCTTCATTTTCGCCAGAGTTCTCCAAGGAATTGGACCAGCGATGGTGATGCCAAATGGACTAGCGATTCTCGGCGCTACCTATAAGCCAAGCTTGAGAAAGACTATCGCCTTTTCCCTCTTCGGAGCTTGTGCGCCTGGTGGCAATGTTTTCGCAGCGACATTCGCCGGTCTTTTCGCGAATGGTCACGAAGACTGGTGGCCCTGGGCGTTCTACTCTTTTGCAATTGGTCTAGCAGTCATTGCGGCAATGGCTGTCTTCATCATTCCAGATCCTCCTCACAAAATATCCTTGGCTAGCATGACTTACGGAGAGGTCCTGGCACAGTTGGACTTACTTGGTGCTACAGTTGGAATAACCGCTCTGGTACTTTTCAACTTCGCATGGAACCAGGCACCTATTGCAGGTTGGGATAAACCATATGTCTACGTTCTACTGATTGTCAGTGTTGCGCTCGTACCGATATTCTTTTACATTGAGCTCCGTGTCGCGTCACATCCACTTATTCCTTTTGACACGCTAACAACCGATGTTGGCTTTATCCTAGGCTGTGTCGCTTGTGGCTGGGCTTCTTTTGGAATTTGGATCTACTACACCTGGCAGTTCTTCCAGTTATTGCGGGGAGGTTCGCCCCTTTTGACAGCCGCATGGATGAGTCCTGTTGCTGTGTCTGGAGCGGTTGCGTCAATGACCACTGCCTGGTTATTACACTTCACTCACCCAGCTCTAGTGATGCTGTTGGCCCTCATTTCCTTTACTACCGGCACGGTCTTGATGATGACTGCGCCCGTAGATCAGCTATATTGGTTCCAATCCTTTTTCAGTCTGATCGTTATGACCTGGGGCATGGATATGTCATTTCCCGCAGCGACCCTCATTCTTTCAAACGCCGTGAAGAAAGAACACCAAGGCATCGCAGCCAGTTTGGTCAGCACCGTTGTGAACTATAGTATTAGCCTTGGACTCGGATTTGCGGCCACCGTCGAAGTTCATGTCAATGGTGGCGGAGAAACAGAAAGTGAATTGTTGTTTGGATATAGAGCAGCATGGTATATGGCCGTGGGACTGTCTGGGTTAGGATTGACTATCAGCATTGTTTTCTTTTTGAACCGGATGCGTAGCGAAAAGCGAGGATGATGCACAACACTTGTGTGTTTCATGATATAAGCATTCCACATCATTAGATGCTAGATGGCTGCAGATATGGATCAACAATTTCAGCATTCGAGAGCTGTAAAGCATTAAAACCCAACAGATATGAATTGATCATTCAACTTTGAAGTCATACTTTTTAAATTGCCTTGTATCTGATAGTTCATAGGCTTCATCGAATGAATTGATCTGCAAAACTAGCACCAAGCCCAACCTTTTCATAATGCTCCCTTGCCTTTTGTAGCTTGCTAAACACGTCCTCAATTCCCACCGGATTTCCATCGGGGTCGACATAGATATATGCTCCCGTGACATGGAAAAGTGTCACCATCTCCTTGACGTCGTCAGGCACCTCCAGGGTGTGGATATCTCCGGGCGGCTCAAATGCATATCCGCCTTCAGTCGCCCACCAAGGGTGTTCAAGGTAATGCCATCGACCGCGGAGGACTGTTGCGTGAACTGGGCCAGCATGGCGGTGACGTGAGAGAATGCCCGACTTTCGAACCCTCAGAATATTAACAAAGTAGCCGTGGGAGACGGAGAATAGTAAAGGTCGGAACCAGACATTTGGGGCTTGAGGAACCCACAGTCTTTCATCGCACTCGATATCCAGGGCACCAGGAATTACGACGTCCTCGGGAACTGAGGGGAGCGGAGGGCCTCTATAGGCCAACTTTGATTCTTCTTGTTGGCCCATCGACTTTTCATTCGTTGGGGTCGCATTGTCTGTCACCAGTGCGGGGACATTCTCGGTCGCCATAATGTGTGCCGGTATTTCAGATGCAATGTGAGAAGAAAAAGAAAGAGCTCTAATTCCGTTTGGGGAAAAGAAATAAAGTCATAGAATTAAAGAAAAACTAGGTTGAGGGTGTCTCTTCGTCGCCAAATGGCATACTTTTATACCAAGAAGTAAAGAAGTTGCTGGCGGTAGGAGCCGATGATGACAACGGGCGCTATGGGCGGTCCGGACACCTCCGGCAAGTATCATCAGACGCTTCAGGTTCAGGATTTGGGCTTTGCCCAATGGCGCAAACAGCGGGCTTAAAGGCGATCCATGGGGGCTTTTAGTGGGCACTGTTGTTGACTTGGCCCAGCTTCGCTAACTTGGGGATCAAGTCGCAGTTGAATCCGCGTCTGGCCATTGTCAATTTGACAACTATTCACTCATCGTATGAAAGACGATTCAATATAAGTCAGCATTAATTTGATAATTAGGTAATTGCGAGGTTCCAATTCCGATGCCGCAAAACATCTAACCAGTCTACCGGTGCCTCATCGTTTCGTCGAGCTCCCTCTAAGCGTAATCTCCAAACCTCATCTAGTACCTCGAGACATGCCCTAACATTTCGAAACCTACGCCATTTATTCATCACCTCTAACCTATCTCGAATGATCTCAATTTCTTCTGTGTTTTCCGCCTCTCCCCCCGCAAGAAACAGTGGGAATAGGAATGTGCATTCTGCTAACGCGCCCTCGGGCATTCTCGTGGCGAGGTCGCACATGGAAGTTACACATTTTCTCATCTTCTGTCGCAAGGCTTCTCGGTATGCGACTACATGTCTATGTAGTGTTCGATAAAGATGGATCAGAGCGGCCGTTCTATATGCCTCCCAAGCAACGCCAGCGGATCATCTGATCCGTCTGAAGGACAGACCCATTCTTTGATCCGTTTCTCAATTTGCCGAGCTCGCTGCGACAAGTTACCGTGTTCCGAAGCTGGGTTGAAAGCTTCATCTTCAGCATCAACCGCAAGCAAATGAGCATTCAAGTTGCTTGTCTGAGCTATCAATTGCAGAATCCGAGATGCGAAACCAAAGTAAGGGTCAGCTGCTGAGTCTTCATCCGAGAGCCAGTAGTCTCCATCCAAAAATGGGCGTCTGTCCATGGAAACACTCATGAGGATGTCATGATATGCGAAATTCCGTAGTAGCCATTTTCCTTCTAAAGAGCGACGGCAGGACGCTGAAGGTCCTGGAGGTACGCTTGCACTCTTGGATTTCCATCCCAACACGGCAGCTGCGCCGGAAAGGTGATGATACCAAGAGCCGGTCCCATCTGCGATCGACTCCATGGAACATAGGACCATGGTAATCGCAAGCGACATTTCTGGAGTCAGTGATTGTTCTCGAATTAATGTTTTTATCTGGGCCAACGCGAGCCCTCGATGTTTCAGAGACACTTGTTGGAACAGGTCGTCACCAAGCGCAAGATGGGCCGATGACCATGCAGCCAAAGCATACATCAAACTGGGACACTCAAAGGCCATTGGCATCAATACTAGGCCCTAATCAGCATGATCATTCAATAATGTTCCAAACATGTACTCGCCAGAGAGAAAGCAATTGTTCTCCAAGTTGGTTGTAAGCATAATAGCTAATGTCGCCGTATAGTACCGAAGCATGACACGCCGGCTGGCAACCAGGTCAGCGTCGTCATCTCCGCTCGGAGGTATGGTAATGAGTGCTTGTCCGATTTTTGCATGTCGAACCAATTCCTGAGGAGCGCCACGGCTCCGGAAACTCTTGGAGTCTCCAGGAGTGCTCGGTGGTTCGGAATGTGTGTCGGATGCAAATTGAACCGGCCTTGGTGTCTCTCGCTGACAAACCAGGTTGAGTCGGGAACAGTGTCCACAAACTGGATAAACCTGGTCACATTTCTTCTTCCTGGAGTCGGATATTGACCAGTCAGTCTTCCGGTGTTTGAAAGCCGAGGCGGAGTGACTGGCATACCTCTGTCTGCAGGTAACACACCCACGCCGTTGCCGAGTATACCCTCCTCGAGTGGGGCGTCTCTCGGCGTGAGTTTCCATATTTGCGACACGGCAGAGAATTGCTTCGTCGTGGCTACAACTGATTCATTACAGTGGTAGAGTTCGTCTAGCGGGCCCAGTGGTAGACAGACGTGGAGAACTGATCTTCACAGTTGGAGGCAGAAAGAAGCAGAGCGCTATGGGCGGCACAGGGTTCTCATGTAGACTGAGATGAGTTGAGCGGATGATAAAGAACAGAGATGAAAGATAGCAGATGCCTGCACTTCCCCCAGGTTCTAGTATATAACTCGCCTGACTCGAGATGCCTCGATAAATGCGGGGCGGCGCTACCGGCGGGGTGGAGCCGAACCTCTCGACTATCGCGACAAGTTGAGTGGCTACGCATTTGGACATGGGAGAGGGGTAATGGCGATCACATGTGCTAGTCATCTATAGCTCAGTGATGAATGGGCGTGAAACAATGGCCAGCGAACAGAGACCTGGTAGACTTTGTTGGGGGTTCAAACTGCTGACATTCAGTTTATCGTTGAGCAGATTTATCGTGATGCTTCAAGGAACATGTACTCAGACACAGCTGTCTCTTTTTTTTTTTTACTGCAACTACTTTCAAATTGCAGTGTAGATGGTTAAGTCGAAATTTTAGATGTTTAGTTTCTATGCCGTAGTAACTAATCGTCACCATTCCATCTCCTAAATCTTACTCTCTCCTGAGTCGCTCGAAAATTCTCTACTCACATCTTGCACCGCCTTCTTCAAAATCGATACCATCTGGGACAACTCTGCCTCGTCCACAATGTAGGGCGGACAGACAATGACATGCTCAATATGCACCTCCCCAGTCCTTCCCAGGTTTCCTAGAACATTCAACCCTAATTCGAGGGCCCTGTCTACTACCTTGTTGCAGAATCTGGCGTCGGATTCAAACGGAGTTCCATTCTGCTTGTCTCGCATAAACTCGACGGCCCAGAAAAGCCCCGACCACGGACATCACCAACCAAGTCTAATTGGCCGAGCTCTTGCTCAAGGAGACTCCCCAGTTTTTCACCCATGACGGTGACATTTTCGAGGAGGTTTTCGTCCTGTATTATCCGTTGGACTTCTATGGCAGCTGCGCATGCAGTTGGGTGAGCCTATTTCCTGTCAGTTTCCAATCCTGGTGCCCTCATATTCGATCCTGTACCTGGAACGTGTGGCCGTGCATCAATCCACCGGATCCGGCAGCCAAGGCATCAAAAATCTTTTCTCGCAAAAGGACTCCTGAGAGGGGCACAAACCCGCCTCCCAAAGCTTTGCCAATAGTCTGAATATCTGGCCCTGAAATTCCTTCTTGTTCCCAAGCATGCATCGTGCCGGTTTTGCCCATGCCGCACATAATCTAAAACTCAGTTAAAACATGTTGCAATGTATATCGCATCTGATGATCCGTCGAATTACCTCGTCGAGCATGAGCAAGATGTCGTATTTGTCACACAGGGCCCGTACAGCCTTGAAATATCCTGGTACGGCGGGGACGCAGCCAAGTGTTGTGCCACTGACTGTCTCGGCCATGAATGCCGAGACGTTCTCCGGTCCTATTTTAAGGATTTGATCCTCAAGCTCTTTCGCAAGACGCTGAACATATGCCTCGGTGCTCTCATCTCGTCTCTGTAGGCGATAACTATAACATGGGTCAACGAAAACCACGTTGCTTGATATCCAGTTGGAGTAGATTTCTCGCCGTTCATCATGGCCAGAGACACAAAGGGCGCCGATGGTGTTCCCATGGTAACTCTGTTTCCGCGCAATGATGTACTTCTTTTCTGGTTGGCCTTTTTCACTCCAATACTGAGTCGCGAGCTTGATGGCAGCGTCGGTAGCTTCGCTCCCAGAGTTGACAAAAATTGCCTTAGACAGGCCGCCAGGGCGGTCTTTCAGCAGGACATGAGCCAGCTCCTCTGAGGCGTCGCATGTGAAGCGAGCCCCAGAGTAGAGATAAGCAATCTTGTTAACTTGACGGGCAATCGCCTCGGCTACCTCCTGTCTTCCTTGTCCAATACACGAGACAGCAGGGCCCGCAGATGCATCAAGAATGACCTTGCCAGACTCGAGAAAGAGCGAGACGCCTGAAGCCCCGACGACTCTTTCAGGCCGAGCGGCGAAAGCCCGATGAAGGATATTTGAGTTAGCTACAAAAGGGTCTGTCATTGTTCGTAGCATAGAAGAGATCAGAATGAAAAAAAAAAAGTATCCTTCACTCTAGTACTGGAGGCTTGGTAAAGCCTATTTGTAAAGGTCAGTAGAGCGCATTTGAGAGCCGACGACATCTCATAAACGACAAGCCTTAACGAAACGCGGGACACAGCTCCCTGGACATCCCAATTGAGGTACATCAGGCAAATGATCATGATAAGCGGCTCTGCCAATCTGGCTCAACCCCCGATCGTCTTTCGGCACCTTGGAACAGCGCCTTTAGCGCTGGCCAATCGAGTCGCGCGCTAGAGGACCACAGTTTCGGAGTGTTTAAAGGTCAAGAAAGATTCATGCCAACATGGAGGCCAAATGCCGAAGTCAAAGTTGTGTGACATTCGGGTTTTTTTTACAGTGTTTTGAGAATATTGGATCCATCGAGGTCGAAATTATCTAGAAATAGGTGCCTCGGAGGAGGTCTCAATGACTCCATATCACGACTTAACTCCGGTCACGTCTATTTTTCTACCCACCCCGAACCCCGTTCAGTCCAAATGCGGTGGCAGTAAAAGATGAAAACAAAGATGCTTAGGAAGCATTCCGTGAATGCTTCAGATTTCACGCGTAGGTGATATCTAGGTAGGCCTCTCAGCCTAGCGCTGGGTGCTACGAACTGCGGAATCTTTCATCTAGTGACACCTCCCGATGCCTAGGTTGAGTCATTCATGTTGGTGCACTCTCCTTATGAATTTATAGAAACATAAACCCCAAACAACCAAGGGCCCCTGAAATATTTCAGGGTACTGCGCGGGGGACTATGACATTGCTCCCTCGCTAAGCATATCCTATGGGTCATCAACCGGGGAACCAGACTTTCTAAACAGCCGTTAAGTCGACGTCCGGATCAACTTCACCAATTGCATTAGCTCTCACAACTACAAAGCTACAGTACATAGCATAAAATAAGGAAAACTTGGTGTTACATAAATAGGTTTTAGAAATTCGTTCCAATTGACGCCTGATAGCTAAGATAACTCACAGTGTAACATATATAAGGCGGCTCCTCCAAGCGGCTCTTCGGCACAGTTGTACGCTATTTCCTCACATTTTCGAATTAACCCAATGACGACATGTCCTCCAAATAGAAATATCATTCTAACTAATGCTAAAATTAGTAGAGGTCTATATAGTTCATCAGTACTTGTGCCTCATCCTCATCATACTTCACGGCTCCTTCAGGGGGTTCCCATGCCAATGGTTCCCCAGTTTCCGAGAACCATAAGACCTTCTCTACCCTTGTTCTTGCTCCATGAAAAGAGTTGAACTCGAACAGATCTCTACAGTATGCTATTGGCTCCTCTATATCTCCAGATTCCGGATCCCACTCTTCAAACCACGCTAGAGGATCATTTCCATAGCCTACCTCTCCTTCGCGGTTTGTGAACTTCCAATTTTCAGTGGGATGCCCCTCTGGATCTGAATCGGGCACTTGGAAGTAGTACACCTCACCATAGCCATAATCGTCTGCACGAGAGCCCCAATTCCATTTGGGCCCAGTACGAAGACGGAAATCGAAGCTGTCCTCGGAGCTGGCGTCGCTGCAGATATTTTCTTGTTCGATACTAGACATTCCTCGTTCAAATTCATCCCCCTCGTCGTTTTTGTGTGTTGCAATGATCTCTGAGTCGAAGGAGCCGGGTGTGTGGGCATCGCGATTGCAATGCTCCTCTATGATGATGGGTTGCTTGTTGATAAATGCAAGCAGGGCATCCTCGTCAATAATAAGACCCAGGTCAGAATCATTTTCGACAATACGACATGACTTCAGGCGGAGATTTGGAATGGCTGCTACTTTTTTCACCACTCGGAGTTTCAACCAACAATTGCGGACAAAAAGGTGCTGCAAGGTTTCGGCGTTACTGTCCACGATGCCAACCAGTACCTTCCTTACTAACGGCATTGAAACAAGGCTTAAGGAGTGCAATTTTAACCATTGGGTCTTCATTTCTTTGATTGAAAATCGGAGCATGTCACATTGAAAACGATCGTCCCGTGATGACCATTTTTGCTCTAGGTTCAGCTCCCGCACGTTGGCTGCTGCGCCAAGATGGGCAGCCAAATTATCCTTTGCTATAGCATCGTAAGGCGTGAAGCAGACGCTAAGCGCATCGAGGCGCTCAAAGGCTCCTTGGCAAGGCTGACGAGCGTAGCTCCCGTAGCTTGGAGATTCGTCTTCCCATAGCAACCTCGTTATAGGGTGATCCGAGGACTCGATTGCGGGTAAAAGGAAGAGAAAGAGGCCATCGTTGGCTTGCGGCACCCATTTGGAATTTCTCGCGAGATGATGGACCTGGAATAGGCGAACCTCTATGGGGTACTCACACCAGTCAATGAGTCGATCGGGGGGCATTGGCCGCGAAACAATGGTTTGAACAAGTGGAAGTCGACTGAAGGCTTGCTGAAATGCCGTACGAAACTGGGAGATGGATTCATCGCGCCGAGTTTCGAGGCTGGTCCTATCAACAGAGGGCTGCTCAGGGGAGGAACCACATTAAGCCAGAATAACTCGTCGGCCAAGGCATCGAGCTTAGCGCACGTTTGATCCGTGATCTCGTCAAGTTCGCATATTTGATCCTTGATGTCTTCGTTCCATCTTTGAACGCCCTTAAATCGCAACGGGTGACAAAAGTATCCGGGAAACCAGGAAATCTCCTGCCATTCTATCTCGCGAACATGACGTGCAAGATGAGGGGCGTCGCAGATCGATATGAAGGCGTCGCGATCACGGCAAAGCTGAGAGTTACGGAGGCGGTGAAAGAGAACGACGGTAGCAGCCTCTTTGAGGACATGACATGTTAAGCGAAGTGCGACAAGGTCATCATGCGCGATGCCGTGATGCTGGAAAATGATCGTGAGAAGATCCTCAGAAAGGGCCGTGATGAGGGTAGGAGTCTGCGGCTGCAGGTTATGTCCAATTGTGGCCATGTTCCAATGATGGTGAGTCGAACCTTTTTCTTTAGGGGAGAGCAGTAGGGTCTTTTCGAATGATAAGCAGATATTTACTTGAAAGGATATCTGGCTTAGAGAATTCGATGTTCAAGAACATTTTAGAACTTGAAATTCACGGTCGTTTGTGTGGTTTACCACCTAGGTTTTATGCCTAACTCGTGAGGCTGTAACATATTAGGCATTCATGCGGAGAGTCAAGTTAATTTCATAAGTTTGGTCATTCATAAAACCACAACTTGATAAGAGGAGATAAGGAAAAAGAAGAAAAAAGAAGATCTGTACCGCTGATAAATTCATCATAGGTTGGGTGTTGTCATTTCTTCGAGCCCTTGATCGAACCCTCTTCATCCCAGTGGGCTAGCTCAGTAGCCAGTGGACTGGACCACAAGCAAGGTTGTTACAATAATTAGACGCAGAGATTTTTCAAATTTTCAAGAACAATTTGGACATATTCCACAGAAATCCGTTCCAATCTTCGCGCTTCGTTTAAGTTAAAAATCGCCATTTCCCGAAGCAGAGGGGTCCACGCGGATCAAGCAGCAACCGATTCCAGGGATTTTGTTCCAGTTCTCATGGGGTTCCCGGATGTTCTCCATATCCCAGATCTTCTTAATGGGCACCTTAATCTTACCCTCGACAAGCATCTGCATGATGGCGTCCAGGTCCTCCATGAAAGTAGATCGATCGCGGTCAATGTAGTAGAAACTAGTGCTCCTCTTGGTGAAGAGGCAGCCATTCTTGGCCAAAAGTTTGACTTGGGCAGGGAACTGCGATCGCGTCTTGCTGGCAACTCCTTGGATGACATTCATATTGCCTCCGAAGCCAACCACGCGACTAGGCTCGTCTCGGATCAGAATCTCCCACGATTCGTCCCAGCTCTCGAATCCGATAGGGTCATAGACGACGTGAGCGCCGCCCAGTTTCTTCATCTCAGTCATCCAGTCCTTGTTCGTGTAGGTGAAAGGGGTGGCTCCCATCTCACGTAGAGCTGCATGGTTTCGCTCTGAGGCTGTGCCATAGACAGTGGCGCCTTGTAGTACACAGAGAGTCATAACAGCGTATCCAACAGCGCCGCTCATGCAGTGGACGAAGATGCGCTGCCCTTTGCCGACCAGATCAGTAGCACGGTGGACCAGGCCGTAGGCAGTGTTCCAGTCAAGGACAACACCAAGGGCCTCCCGCGTGTCCACACTCTCAGGCACAGGGATCAGGTACTTTTCAGCGATGTTGATCTTCTGGGCCTCGGAGTCATAGATAGTCAGAGCGCCGACAAGGTCCCCGAGCTTGAATTTACAGGCCTTGTCGCCGTTGGCGGTCACACGGCCGACGAAGCAGTATCCGGGGGTGAGTGGGGAAGATTTCTGCATAGGGTATGAGCCCAGACGCATGTTGATATCGGAGCCAGAGAAGCCGGAGTAGATGACGTCGCATTGGACCTCGTCCTTGGAGGGGGAGGAATCTCAGCCGTGACGACTTTGACATTGTAGGAGTCGCCAAAGGCTAAAATAACGACCTTACAGATAGTGTGAGTAGTCATTTCGGTATGTTGACGGCGATGTCAAGGGGGGAGGGCAAAGAAGGAGACAGGCGTTGTATAGAGCGAGGTTGCTGGGCAAGTTGGTGTACGGATACCTAAATTTCTAGGTATGCCAGCCGAAGTTGAGATATGAATGAATGAATGAATTAATTGACAAGGGAATCCAAACCTGGTCATGTCTGCTTCATATACCAGTTATTAGATCCGGGGAGAGGATTAACAGTCGAGATGCACGCTAATGCCTCCGTATCCACTCTCCTTACTCCGAAGCCTGATTGGCTCTCGCTATCAACGCTTACGCGCTTGTGCTAGGTCCACCTCCTTGCCTTTGCGAGCAAAATACGTCACTTCTAACAACACGATCAATCGTAGCGCAGTCATACATCTAGTGAGTGATAAATGTGCCGCTGTCAGCTTATCGCACCAGAACAAGAAATCAGTATCGCAACAAGGTGAATCTCACGACCCCAAATCCAACTCCTGCAGTCATTGAGCGTGCCAAGACTGCACCCGATGTAGGAACGCGCGGGCTATTGGTTCGAGGCTTGGTGTCACCACCCAGGCCATGGTTTCAATGTCCACCGGATCAGGGCAGTGGGGGCCGTGCAAATCAGACTCACATGGGGTCGCGTCATATCACCTAAATAGGTTACGACCCCCCTGCTTGAAAAAGAACCCTTGTTCTTGCATCCGCCTGTCCCAATTTGCACGCATATGTCGCCAGAGGTTAGCAGTATAACATGTAGGCTACCGGGGTCTACGTTGGCAATCTCCAGAAGCCTCTAATTTTCATGTTTGTGGCCCTGGTTTACTGTATGGAAGTCTCTGTGGGTTGACTATACATGGCAGTATCTTACTTGCCATGCTAATCAAGAGGATGACGGATGCTCCATGACGCGGAGCCAAACTCAACGAGGCCCTGCAGCCCTGAACGCAGTCTTATCACGATAGACAGACTATACAACCAGGCCTCTTAAAATACCAAGACACCCTTGTTATACAGAATACTCTCTGATGGAATTGTTGCATGTATTTCCATAACATTCTGTTACAAAAAGGGTCAGCTGGCGGGCCGATTTTAGGCCAAGGATGGAGTATGCTCGAGTTAGCCTTAGTCAAGCATGAGACTGGACACTTTCTCCGCTCAGACTAATATTCGGATCACGACCTGCGGATGTTGAATTGAATTCTGTAGCAACTCCAAATACGTTGCATTGTCCTCTGGGGAATTTCTTCACCAGTACATCACTCCAAGTTTTGCTATAGCTTATAGAATGTGTAACAGAAGAGTACGAAGGCGTTCGTAAGTAACCCATAGGAAGCTAGGTAGCGTCGCTGTGGTCCAGATCTACGAAAGAAGAGCAGAATAGGACGCTACAATTTCGACTTCAATAACGAATGATAGTTTCTTCCATGAGCAGTTGATTTTAGCCTCATTGGTAGTCTTTCGTCATATCCAAATCAGCATCTAGGTGATCGGGATCAGAGGGAGCGAGGCTCTTGGGATATCAACCTTCCTAGCGTGTAGTGTAGCACAGCAGATCTCTACTTCTACCATGGACGCATACCCCAAACAATGGTCTAGTTGAACCAGGCGGTCAAGGACTACACTGTTCCTTGAGAGATATAACTCTGCATTGGCAGACGATTACCCTGGTTGAATATTCCTCTCTTTCCCTGCGTAACGAGAATGTCATATGAATTATGGAAGAAAGACAAGGAATCCGGCGCAAGATCATGAATAATGACAAACTCGATATCATACAAAACAGTATTTACTGAAGTGAAATCCAACTTTTCGCCTTCCTCGTACATTTCGCCTCCTTAGATGATGGTCCATCCAGCAGTCGTGTACATCCATCATCTTGGTATATACCAACCAATTCATTGCTTGATACAAATGTGCACTATCGCACTTATTATCCTCTTCTCTCATGTCACGGTCGAATCTACCCCCAGTCTCACATTTACCCAGAAAGACTCATCCTCAGTTGTGGCAAATTGGTTCAAGAAATCCTGCCTCTTCTCGTTCAGCTGTATAGTGAAAAATTGAACAAGAGTGACAATGGACCCCTTATTTGGTGCATAATCCCCGGTTTGGATGGGAATGATACCCGTAATTTCTTCAAGGTCGAGCCTAATATGCGGGTATGGAATTTTTGAATTCTCCAGCCAGTCAAACGGCAAATGAAACTCCAGGGCAGCCCACCACGAGATCCAGAATAGCTCGAAATCTCCGGTATGATGTTGGCAAAGTTCCAAGTATAGCCCAACATAATTGTCGAGAATCTGTTTGATTTCAGAATCTTCCTGGTGTATTTCATGTTGCTCCTCTGAGCTGACTTCTTTGTACACGACGGAGTCTAATTCTATCATGTAGAAGAACTCGCCCAGCTGCGCCTCGCAGCAGGTATGAGCCATGTGCAAGCGGTCAAAAATCTCAAGTCTGCAAACATCCTCGAACACGTCTGAGGTGAGGTCTAGACCGACCAAGCTGTACCGGGGCAGATGGAAGAGCCACCTCCGGCGTCGCAGAAGATTATCGGCGTCTGCGAAGCACCCTGTAGGCTTTGAGCAACACGAAGATTTCAAAATGCTGGCAATGGGAGTGCAGCCTCCTGAGCTACACCAACATGAGCATTCGTCAGCCGATCTGATGTGCGAGTTCTTGTACAGCTGCGAAAATACGTTGAAGGCGTTTGGGCTCATCAAGGAGCGCGCATCCCAAATGTGAAACGACAGCGACCGTCCAACTCGACTGGAAAAGGTTTGTAGAATATTGGGATGGCTTCCGAGTTTGCGCTCTGGATCTGCCCCCTTCTCCATATACCATCGCATGAGCCGAAACTGATCTGGCGAAAAGGCGTTGTAATTTACGTGGAGAAGCGGTGTGAGCCCTTTTTCGTCAGGGACGTCTAAGTCGTGGAATCCTGCTTGGTACAGGATCTTGGCTGCTTGATATGACATTGAAGGGTGGTGGTAGAGTGTCGTGTACGATCCAGGCCAAAGGAAGTCAGGCACCGAAACACCAGCGCTTCTGAGTTGATCGAATACTTGACAAGCTCCATAGTCAAGAACAGCCTTACTTGTCTCAAGTCTGGCACCCCAAGACCAACCTCCTGGGAGGTATTCAATTGCCATCTCCAACAATTGCAGCCTTCTTTCAGCTATTTTCTGAACGAGAGTCAACATGACGACCTCGGAGAATTCTTCTTCCAGGGCAAAGGTGAAGGGGCTTTCGCAAAAGTCCATTCCGTCTTGTCGTTCCTTGAAAATCGCGCATCCGTGGTCAAGAAGGATCCCTACGCTCGCAGCGTCTTCTTGAATTATGGCACATTCAATGGCGTCTTCATGATTCAATCCATTGTCGAGCATGATCTTGAGCCCTTCGGGCCAGCCAATTGCAAAAGCTAGAACAGAAGGGGGATCATGCCTACCGGTCTCGCGATTCTGAGCAAGAGCATCTCGGAGCTCGTTCTCGGACCTCCTGAATATGGATGCGTGGATCTTGCTATTACAAGTATCTACTTTCGATGAGTCTGATGTCGCCACAAAGGTTAGCAGGCCTCATACCTAGCAGGAGATCTGGGTTACGCTTAAAGAGCACGGTGGCGAGGGGCTCGTCGGTCAAGAATGCATCTTCAATACTGGCACAGTGGTGTTTGTCAAGAATTCTATCCATTTGAAAATGCATCATACTGAGATGTGAGAAGCCTAGATACGCGAGATACTCTATTGCAAGCTCCAAGGGGGCGCCGGCCCAGGAGCGGCCATCTGTCAATACCCTGCCAAGCGGGTTAGAAACATGGCAAAGACATTTGCCTATGTCGGGATTGGTCTCGGGACTGGAGCATACCTTGTTCCAATTGCGTTAAGATCCGCGCCCCCGTTGATCAGTAGCGTGACTATCTTGTCTATGGTTTCAAACAGCATGTCTTGCATTGAGACAACGAGCATGGAAATCGCAGTTACTTCCTGTCCAATAATTAGTGCTAGGCCGGTCAGCAGCTCCATTTTCAGCTCACATGTAGAAGTGTGATTCCGGTAGCATCTTGATCCATTGGAGAAGCCTTTCCAGAACTGAACGCCTCGACAAGTCTATCGTATAGAAGTTCCATGACACTTTCCACGTCTTGTCTTAGCTCGTCTGTATGTGTGAGACATGCAAACTCGGAGTCCACGTCATTAGTAAACGCAGCTGGTATGGGATAACTGCACATGACGGTGATGTTTGAGGACTTTAGACCGGCGGGGGTGCCGATTTCTGGCTGATATTGACTTAATACCCTACTGGGGTAGCCTTGGTGTCGGTGAGGTAGCAGGGTCTGAATGTTCATCCAAGCCTTGTGCGCGGCCAGGAACGCAGGTGAACGAGATCTGTCGACAATGTTGTGTACCGAGATCCCGGAGCTCATGGAGCAAGTCGTCGCTCCAAGCGTCATGTAGAAGCTCAATTGAATCCTTAGAATCAGACTGCGGAGCCCAAACTCCCAGGTTGAGGAGACCCTTTTTCTCGAACAAGTCTTAGGGCGTGGTCTAGGCCGCGAAAAGAATAGCTGAATGGAAGCAATTGAGAAGATGCAATCTTGGCTTATGGGGAAACGGTCATAGAGGTGGTCCGGGGTTGTTATTACAGGCGCTAGTTGTTTATCCTGTTGCTCTCCTGGTTTGGGACTATCTTCTCGCAGTAGAAGGCCTTGGTTGGTTCCCAAGATGGCAGACGTGACCTTTGCATAAGTGGCGTTGGATGGCGCTCTCGATTGTGGTCTCTCAAAGGCCAGCATTACCTTATTCTCCATTGACACCACATGGCACTGCAAAACCGCGCTGTGTACCATTAGCTTCTTCTCTTCTCTGTTATACATTAGGCTTTATTGGAATAAACATTTGAGTTTTTATTTGCAGACTGCTGTGGCGCTGATACCACAGACTGATCATGGACTTGTGCATCTCTATCCGACGAGATCTCTCCACAATGGTTGGTTGCCTCTTCAAGGTGAGCACCGAGGCCCAGACTCGCTTGATAGCATTGGAACGGACGGTTGATATCCTTTCCATTATCTCGGCCAGATCTGTGCAGTCTTGTATGGCGTCGTAGAGACAAAATGGAATATGCGGTTTCAATGATGGCGACCCCATGGGGAATTGATCGGCGGCTTTGAGGTCATTTTCAATGGCTTTTAACAGCTCAAGCAGCTCCTCGGTGGCTTTCTTCAAGAAGACAATCTCCTGCGGTAGGTGCTTGAGCTTGCGGTACAGGTTCGATGACGCTAGCACAATGCGACCCGTGAGATCCACAAGTTGCACGATGCTAGCGGCGATACCAAGTGCTTCCGCCATGGCAGGCGAACTAAAGAAAGGAGGGGAGGTTTCACGCGAGGCAAAAGCAAGAATGAGTCTAAGACGGAGAGGGAGATGGGCGCGACGGTTCCAAAAAGTTATGTAGTATTTATTCAAAGGCAGTTATGCATGACGGCCCGACAGCAATACGGCCACAACTGGTGATTCGTCGCCGACTTTGCTCAGCCATTTTTTTCAACCTGCCTCACCGAAAGAATTGCTTACTTGCATCATTGCCGAGACGGAATCAGGCTGTTGGCGATTACATGAAAAGCAGTCAGCTCGCAGTCATGGCCAGAAGTGGGCTGAGGCCAATTGTCATGAAGGCAGCGTTAAGCCAAGTCACGTGCAGCTGCCCCGCCGACTCCTCGTTGGATCATGTTTTATCCAGAGAGCTTCATGAGACGGTCATGTGTTTGCGCCTGGAGAGATGCAAGGTCCAGACTCCCGGGACGGCCCCACACGGAGGAGGCCCATGTAATGTAATGTAATGTACATGTCCCATTTAAGGTTCCATTCGACATGCAAGCAACGCATGCGGAATTGTTGACACGGCAGCAGGGAAAAGTGGCTGCTGTCATTGGCTCTCCGGGCCCTGTCTTGTCAGCCGCCGTGGTGTTTTGAGGCGGAGATTTGTGACACGTGTTGGGCCGCAGAGGAGGGTGTCACTGTCGGCCTGGGAAGTGCTCATCTGCAAGTCTCACTCCGTTTGGTTCCATTGATCGAGGGTCGGTGCGTGGCTCTATCTCATCTTCAAACTCTATGTCAACACAAGCTTCGCATTGTTGAAAGCTTGATGCGAAAAATAGGGCCATCTCCACGAGTAGATTAAGCCCTCAGGCATTTATAATTTACAATTCACAATTCAAGACTAGAAACCATTCTCTTTTTTTTTAATCTTTCTTTTTCTTTTGAAAAAAATATGACTCGCTAAAAAATCTCCGGAGCTAATGTAGCTGCTGGGGAGAGAAGGAGTAGACTCGCTATCTTTGCTAAACATTGAGCATCATGTCTCTACATAAAGTCAAATTCGCTCCATGACAGAATTCTCTAAGAGTGCCGCCAGTTTGGTACACTTTGTTGTATATAAAACATGTTCTCTTCTTTCTTTTGGCTTGGTTGTTTGTTTGCTTTTGCTTAGAACTTGTCCTGGTTGGCGTTCTCCATGAGCATGGAGTTGTCGGGCTTGTACTTCTTGGAGACCATGCGGATGTTATACTCGACATCGAGAACGGCGCCCTTGGGCTCGTTGGTGACGGGCTTGAAGTTCAGGACGAGGTCGTCCTTGACAGCGCAGGCGGTGTCGGTCTTCAGGTAAGGGTCGTCGCTGGGGTAGAGCTGAGCGGTGACACCGACGTACTCGGGGTGGGTGACCATGCAGTGGATGTGGGCGGGGCGGTAAGGGTGGCGGCCCATCATGGTGAGGAGCTCAGCGGAGGGACCAGAGGTGTCGATGGCGTACTCGGTGGGCTTGAGGCAGTAGAAGTAGAACTTGCCGTCCTCGTCGGTGCGGAACTTGCCACGGAGGTTGTGGCGGGTCTGGTTCTCGGGGTCGAAGACGTCGTACTTGCCGTTGGTGCTGGCCTGCCACATGTCGAAGACGGCGCCGGGGATTCCCTTGCCGGTGTCGACATCGATGATGACACCGTGGAAGAAGGTCAACTCGCCATCCTTGGGCATGTTCTGGACGACGCTGCCGCCGAGCTCGCGGAAGGGGGTCTCGGGGGACCAGAAGGGTCCGAGAATGGTGGAGGAGGTGGGGGCCTTGCCGTCGGCGGTGACGACCTTGTGGTTGATCTCATCGACGAGGCTGTAAATGAGTGTTAGTTGTGAGAAACATTTTATATGAGACTCATTTTTGATGATGAGAATGTGGTGAGTGGCGATGAGAATGGTGGTGAGAATGTATTCCCGAGCCGAGGGCCGGAGGATTGGTGGGGGTGGGGTAAAAGTGTGACGTCAGAGCGCCAATAGAGCGCGGGGAATAGGAATAGGAATAGGAATAGGAATGGGAATGGGAATGGGAATGGGAATAGGGATGAACTCACGACTCAATTCCAAGAATATCGCACACGCGCCATGTCTCGTTGCGGTTCTTCTGGTAGGCCTGACCAAGGGAGTTGATGTAGTTAACACCGAGAACCCACTCGTCCTGGGTGAGCTCGACCTCGCGGCAGAAGTCGTGCATGTGGCGGATCAGGGAGGAGAGGATCTCGCGGTGGCGGGGCTTGGTCTCGGGGCCATGAGGTCGATGACATGCTGGGTGAAGTTGGGGTCGAACTTGGACTGAGCGCTGGTAGCGCCGTTGGTGCCGTTGGAAGCCATTGTAGGTGTTTGTGGTGTTTTTCTTTTAAGGAGGTGTGAGAGTGAGAGGAGTTGTTGTTGTGATGATGATACAAAAAAAAAAAAACTCAGCACAACATCGAGGGAATGCTGCTATTAAGTATCACAATCCAACACAACGGAACTGAGCGATACTCTATAACTCTACTCTGCATGCTGGCGCGAATCATACGACGCAATTGCACTGCGGCAAAAGAGTTCGGCAATGACGGGGCGGGGCGAAAGCTTGCGCTTGTCATCCTGAGCTTCTTTGGACAAACGAAGAGCCAGAGGAGGCCGAGCTACGGGTAAGTGTATTTCCCCCGCTTGAGCTCCGCCGTGCGCCGCTAAACAGCCTGTGGATGCTGAAGCGCGTGGGCGATGCGGGGAGTGGCCCGCAAACACGGAGTTGGTTAGCGAAGGGGCGCTGTTCGGATCGCCCACTCCGACCCTCCAGCCAACAAACCCTGGCTTGTCCCCTAAAGCGTCCACAGAGAGTCCCTCGACTGTCCCCTCCCTGGCTGTCCCTTGGCTGTCCCTTGTCCCTTGGCTGTCCCTTGACTGTCCCATCTTGGTCCATCTTGGGGGTCGGGACTGGGGTAGAATGGACAAAATGGACATCTCGATCTGCACTCCCACCCAATCGCAATGCACCATTTTGCAATCTCTCAGTGCCCATGCCTAGCCGACATCAACTGCCGCCACCGTTCTAGATGGCATCCTCGCAGCGACGCGCGAAACCAGAAGCTGACTAGCTGCAAAAATATCAGGCCTGTCACACGCGCAGAAGCCCAATGCCTCTCTGTCTCTCTCTCTTGAACAAACCCCGTAGTCACCCGACTCGGATTTTTCCCCATACCTACCCCTACCTATGTACTACCGTATCTCTGTCTCTCTGTCGTCTGTCCCTTTTCTTTTCCGGCCTGCAGTTGTCCCCCCACAGTAAGACGCACACGCACGCAGACACGCATACAGCTCGCTACAGGCCTATATTCTGACAACACGGATACCCTATTCTCCAATACCATTACTACCAAATACCACAGTAGGTCCCTCTAATGCCTGTCTGGGAAACCCCCGTTGCCAATTGCCGAGTGCTGATGAAACCCCAAAGAAGCGTGCATGCGGCCCCCCGCGAAATGCGCCACAGACTAACTCGCCCCACTCCCGCCGGCTCGCCATCACGGCAAACTCGAGCCTCTCTCGCATCACCACTTTCAATTGGACATTTTGCCTCCCTCATGCCCGTCCCCCTTCCCTTCCCCGGCCGATCTGACACACACCCGCGTGGCATCGCGGCAACTACACACGGTAACCAACGTATATCCGGACGGTAATAAATGTCCCCAAATGCCATAAGCGCGCACCCCTTGATCCCTGTCCAACGGCTCACGGCGAACCGCGAACCGACGCCTTCGTTGCTCGCTGCTCGCTCCACGTCCAATCGAGCACCCGTCTGGCCCCAATTGGCTTCACGTCACTGCAACGTGAGGTTCCACAGCCATGCTCGCCAGCGAATCATCGTCTCCTTTTTTAATTCCGATCCCAGACAATCTCTCCCGGATATCTGGGTCTAGCCGACGCGCTCGCAGCGCCGCAACCTCAGCGATCCACCGAGATTTCCTCGTGCTTAAACGTTTCTCGGATAGCCGTAAACCTCTCGGGGCCACCTGACCGACCGTGACTGCTGTAAACGCCAGGAAATAGCTCTCTCGTCTCCCACCTGCTCTGCCGTGCTCTAAACCCGAATCTCATCCATCAGCCCACAACACTGGGGAAAAAGTGGTGATCCTTCCCTCATCCCCTGATAGACCTGGCGAGACCCTCTCTTCTGGACCGTTTCACTTGCGGCGGCTAACAGGGTGCCTCTGCCTAACCCAATAGGAGTTAGGAAGTCTCCAGCAGGTCAGCTAGCACCTTGCGGCTCTTGTTCTAACTTCTGGCATGTCTTATCTTATCCTGTCCGTCCCCGGATGCAGGGTGGCTTCTGGATGAATGTTAAGTCTGGCCCTTGTCAAGGCTATTGGGACATGAGGCCATTCTGACCACACCAACCGGCATTCTCCTGTCTGCAAGTGGGAGGCGTACGGCTTTGAGCTCATTCTGGCCACATGCCGCTCTCCTTTTACTCAGCAACGTGATCCTTTCGGCTCAAACCAGCGGGACAGGCGTATACGTAAATGCATTCGGATCCACTGGTATTTTGACCCAATGCGTGATCCCCACCGAGATGCTCTACCAGAAGTCCAAGGAAACAACATCTGATGACGGACGGATAGCTTACCCTAAACCCGTTGAGGTGTTGCAACATTCCCCGACATCCAGGGCTCCCAACGGGCCATATATCCGTTGGAAACAGGACAGACGTCGTTGAAATCTCGACCGCAGTACCCTGCGTCATCGGATCAGGCCATTTCTGCTTCTCTCCAGGACATCTTGCTTCAAATCAGATCTAGGTCCCTTGCAGCTGTCTGCGATCTCAAAAGTGGGGGGGCCTGGCGGTTGCAAGCACCGAGCTCCAAGCTTCCGAAGCCTCAGGCCGAACTATTCCCTCGGCTGTCCTTGGGCCACCCAGCTCTAGGGTAGCGCAATAGAATTATTGAACCACAGCACCTCAGCAAAAACTGGAGGTACCCCCTTGCCGAAACAAGTGGTAGTTTGGGTTCTATACTTTCAACAAGAATTGATTTTTGCAACGAAGTCAGATGAGGCATGTTCGGGTTTGTCTCTGGGCAAACTATAGTTCATTTATGTTGTAACGATTAGGAAAACGGTTGCATACTTCTGAAAATTCTGTCTCCTAAATGGATTTATTCACGCTCAGCTTAGCACATTAATCGTATCCCGGTGACACGCCATCCAAGTGCCCTCGTTTTCTGACGAGTAATGTGATTCGCGTATGTGCCAACCTACCAAAACACACCACGAAGAAGCTAAACGTTCACGTTATGTATTGTCTCGGCCCAAGTTTCGACGCAGATGAATGGTTTTATGAGCAACACCTAAATACATACCTAACCACAAAGGCGGTGCATTGAACAACACTAGTAATGACATAGCTATCCAATGTGGCCCGCACTGTTCGGTGCTGTGGAATTGGGAGTGAGCGATTCTCGCCGAAACATAGACCTTGTTACTCGACAAAAGTCAATGAGTATGGCACGTATATGACCCGACAAGACGTGGATATGAACCCAGCCACCGGGCTTTCATCGCATTGATGAATGCGTTACACATTAGTCACTCGATGCCGAGAATCTAGTGGTGCTGCTAGACCTGTTTCAAAACCAGTAGGCAGACGAGGGGGTTGGGCCAGCAAAAAGTATTACTTTTTACCCTAGATCTGCGCGATGACTCCAACTGTGTGAGACATTGATAGTGCATTTGTGGAGGGTGAGTGAGACAAAGTTCTCCAATGCTGCATACGATTGCAGGGCACTCTGTTGGTTTGGGAAATGGTAGGTATCGTTATTTTGAATAAAAAAAATATAGCGAGTCTTCCTATTCCAGCATCGTGTTACATACCTAGTTACACCGCGTAGAATCTGCGTTGATGCATCCCGTGCTGGAAAAGGCGGGGCATTCTCTCCACACAGCTACCACTCCTCGGTATGGGACATAGTCGCGCCGACAGGGCAGAAGAACCTAGGCGGCCACGAGGTGTTTGCATTTTACTTTGTAGGCGGACCTGCATCGCACGCAATCGGGCCAATTAATTTATTCGATTCACCACCCTAATTACTGACCTTCCTTGGCTAAATTTGACCCATCTTTTCGTGTCTCAAGGGAGCGTGGGGTTCGCGCACCAGCATGGATGTCACATGTATGCATGTGTGCCTATGTCTTACCAACCAAGACCTGTCTCCGTCGAAACGTCCCGGAGCGTCATCCGGTATTGTTGATTGGAGGTTACACTACTAACTCGTCCTTTGGCGTTCGAATATTGGCAGACTGTCCAGGCATCCACGGCGTTTAGTAGGTACAACCCCAAGACACTCTGAAGGGTTTCCGACTTGGCTGGGATACTGAAGCGAGAAGTGCTCTCTTGTTCAGATCGGCTCTCGCTGCCACTGCGGAGCTTGGTCATTTTCGGGGATTCATTTGGCGGCATCTAAGACCCCACCAACAAAAAGCCTCCCTACCCCTCGCGCCTTGTTTCTCGGTGCCTTGCCTCATGGTCTGGACTGGTGGAAGATTTTCGTCATCTAATGATCCTATTGGTGTTGTCTAAGCCTCAGGGGATGATAATGCCAACGGGGAAACTTAATTTCTTCTAAATCACCCGACGTTATTCCAAGTCTCAATGAGTTGGATAAGGATATAAAAGAGGGATACAAGAGCCATGTGTGTGCCCATTTCATGCCGGGGCAGAGACACTCAACTATATTTGGGTTGTCTACGCAATTGTACAACGCTCGCATTAGATTATTTATCGTTAAATTTGAGACGGAGGCACCTTGACCATTGAAAAGATGTGCCAGCCATCATCACCATCATCTCCTCCTGGTGAAAACGAACTACTTTGCATACATTTATTCGAGCCCGAAGCTGAGGCAAGCTCTCAATATAAGATAATGCAGGATTCAAGTTCGTTTCTGCCTCATTTGTTGATTCTCTGATCTGCCTTATCCTAGCCTCGCCCGGAGGAGCGATGAACTGAACTGACCAAGACTAGATTTAGTCGCGCCACAAGCCAAGCTGCCAATCTCCAGACTCCCACGGCGTCCAAAGCATACGTTTACATGGACATGCGTATGTATTTCCTTATTGCTTGACCTGTCTCTCATGTTCGCAAGTGGAGATGCTGATTGATGCTTCCTAGTGTGCCTGTGGGTGTGGGGGAATGAAAACTAGCACAGACCCATGTCCATACTGCGGGACACCTCGTTGTCCATCTTGCCCCACGCAAGCGCAAATAATTAGCTCGACCGACACAGATCACTACACTTTTGAACAGTAACAGCTATCTCCTGTACTCAATATTCTATAGATGGTTGAATACACCTGCTGCAAATGAAGCAGGCCCTAAGCTCTGGGATCCGTTGAAAGCTTTGAACACGTTGGTTGAATATTTTATCCCAAATTGAGCTATCAAAATTTGCTCTAGTGAGTGTCATATATGATATGAGGCCCTATTGGATTAAACAATCCTTCATAGATTGTCTTTCTCATGCTGGCTGAGTTGTGTTGGAACCGTTTGACAGTGTTGGTGAATGAATGAATGCGTTCGTGATTGTCTAATTGGCCAAGATCTAACCTCAATTCCAAAGTTTCACTTAACCATCCACTGGAATATCGTGTGAATGATTGCATGGAAGCTGCTATGCTAGAAATTTGGGGGAACAAAGCCAAGAGTATGACGAAAGGAACCAAGGCATCATCTCGCGACTAATGAGCACTGGCCCATATCCAACCACGGGGCCCCTTCAATGTGTGAAGGTACCTTGCCTGGTACTTTACTTCCACGAGAGAATGTGTAGCGTTTATGAGATTAGCGGAGAAGTGGTTCCAGTGCCTTCGCACCTTTTAGGATCGGATCTAAGCAGTCTAAGCTTGGACAGATTCGACCCTTTTAGGTATATGACCACCAAAAGTTGGTTTCATCTCATTCTATGTGGCCTGAACTAGACCCCACGCCCAAATTCCGCACTCAGTCTGAGGTATACATCATTCTCCTGGTCAAGTGGGCGTCTTTTGGCGAAATGTCACACTTTCAGATTGGGATTAGTCAAGTTCAAAGTATGCGTTCTGAATGATGAGGGGTTTCTGTAGACTGGAATACTGATGTGTTATACTCAAGTGCTGATGGTGGGTAGAGCTGAGCTGCCTACAGGCCTCATTGCCCATGTATCTGCTTCCGCTGTGTCGGAAAGCCATCACCTTACAGACTTGCGTCAGTAGTTTATTCTTTATCTTTATTCTTTGACCTCAGAATGTAAGAGGAAATGCTTGCTCGCTTCTCTAGTGTAGTTGTGGACATAGAGGGGTGGGGATTTCACGAATCTGTGCCACTATTGCCGCGTTCCTCGTTGCCTAAATTGCGTCATCATACGCCAAAGATGTAGTTGAGGTTGAGGGCAGTGATTTGAACATACAAAAACCCCATCTTTCTATGAAAAAGTGTGATTTTGTATGCATCTAGCTACTTGGATCTTGTGCTAATGAATCTGAACCATAGGGACGAGATATGCTTTACGGCTCAAGATTCTAACCAGGCCAATGTCCAGTTCTCCGCACTAGCAACCGAATTTTTGTCCTTTTTGTCGCCTTTGGTATATGTTATGCCGGTCAATCGACATAACACTGCAATCGTTGAGTTGTAGGCATTGCTTTATATGCTAGATATGATTTCTGGAGATGGTCAACAGCTCGCTACGCCTAGCTTCTGCATGGGCCACGATCTTGCGAAGGCACATGAGGGCATTTTGGAAGGGGCGGTGATGGTGGTGGTCATACGCAGACCGCCACCGTCGATTTTGCCAACTCGGGCTAGACTGAAAGTTTAATCAATACTTGTACCCATGATACGATATGACAACGCGTATGAACGTTTTATGTTTCGAAATGTCAATTCCAGTGCATTCATAAAGTGCCTCTGACTAATGACACGCACGTAATTTTTGGATTTGATTTCCTGCCTTTGAGAACCTTACACCGGGAGTGAGGCTGCATGTATCGAATATCAACTATCTCGGAAGATTGGGATGCTATGATGATATCTCTTATCGAGCGCTCTTTGACTTGCTTTCTCATGCCTTCTTGATATCTACGTCGCGAATTCTGCTCTATTTCGCCTCGAGGTCCGACATTTGGGAACAACATCTTATTTTTCATGTCGGAAAATTTAGGAATCCCGAAGATTGCCCTAGAAGGCGCCAAACCGCACACCGGAATCTTCTTCAGCCTTCCACGTCAAACGCCACCTCAGCGAGACAAAGCTGCGGCGTGCATCCAAGAAACGGGCCTGAGCGCTTGGACTATGATAACAATGCAGAGGAAATTATCGGGTTCCTCAATACGGAAGGGGCTGTGCTAGCAAATTGTCAATACCCAAAGTTGAGTCTAAGACAAAGTAGAGAGCTGCAGTCTAGCCACCACCGCACTCGCATCTCCCTTGATCCATGCTGCATGTCTCCGCCGAGCCCATGCAACGAAGAAGAGGGATTGGTAGATAAAGGCAAATGTTTGCGTCCTGGACCATCGCAACTGTCCCGCCCGCTACCGACTTGATCTGGTTGGCTGCTCGACATCCGAGGTGAGCCTAGAAAGCACTAGCCGGTGTGGGATGGTGAGGCGCGACATGTCTCACGGGGGATGAGATGTCTCCCCGCGGACCGATACGGAGGCTTACCGACAATGGGAAACCTGGGATGATTTACTATTACTTTCAACATTCGGCTGCGCCCACCGCATTTGTGCAATTCTATTATGGCCAGGTGACAGCCCTCGTTTAGCGGGCGAGCCACCGTCACCCACATAATTTTGTTGAGTCTTGCTTGATCAAAGCATCGGGACCGGTGTGTCGTGAGCGAAAAAAAAATCAAAGCTCAACAACATCGTTCGGATACCTCATTTAGGCCGCTCGCAGGATAAAATACACCGCCTGTGATCACATTGAGACCCATCTTCTCGCAGATCACGCATTGAAAAATCAAAATTACCCAGAAAGGGTTGCCTTGTCCGATCCATGTGGCGAACAGCTGTGGACTAACAATACTCAGGAACCGATTGCCCCCCGCAAGTTTCGGCCGAGCACACCATCGCAAAAATCATGTCAAATTACGAGGAAGGCGTCGTCGGGATACCCCACGAGGAGTTGCACGTTGGGCCCGAGAATTCGGGTTGCCTTGAGGCTTATTGCTACCCATTACCTGCACCCCAGAGCCTGATTAATCGGCTGCCTCGACGGGAGGAGCCGCCGCTGATATTTGACTTCAAATCTTCCAAGCCTCGACGGAAGGCAGTCACGGTTTGGATTTGTGTATGCAGTAACCCGAAAAGCCCGGTTCTATGGCCCCCAACCAGCACATGGCTTTGATTTATCAACGCTTACAATCCTGGCAGTGTTTTTGCCAACGTGGAGGCATGAAGGTGTCTGTAGACCCGTGCCCATACTGCGGCACTCCGCGCTGTTCGAATTGCTGTACAACCCGTGTTAGAGCCACGGATAAACAGCTGCAATGCGTCCCAAATACGAGTTTAGACGAGACGCTCGCAGAAGGCGGTGCTTGGATATTTGATTCTAAGAATCTTGCTAGGTTTGATGCAGAGTATCAGGGTGCAATGGGGAACACATTCCGAGACTTTTAGTCAAGTGAAGTAATCAGGTTATACGAGAGGGTAATTCATATCTATTTTGGCTAGGCTATTGCTATTCGTAAATGAAATTGTCGTTGAATTCCAACCCTGTTGAGGCACCAAGTGAGGCATGATGATATTGACGTTTTGGTGCATCTCTTGCTGGTCTTTATTGGGCAGCACACCGCCTAACTAGACCCCACACTTGCGCCTCAGACAAGACAGCACCACCAATCCATGCACATGTGTGTACGGGTTCTTTTTTGGTGATATCCCCATGAAAGGTTATAAACAGTCAAGTAATAGTGCGAATGAGGAAGTGGAGGGAGTGATTATCTTTGGAGCAGTGTCGTCGCTGACATCGGATGCGTTGTTTGATTTGGATATCGAATCCAAGCTGGGGCCCTGTTTGTTAGTCACTGTGGGATCCATGGCTGCCTAGCACGAAGTAGCTTTTGTGTGGCATGGTGGTATATATTTTGGTCAGAGGGAGAAGATAATCCAGGATTGCCATGAAGACGCTTTTTGAATCGCGTATGCGTGATTTACGAGCAGTTTGAAATAGACCGCACAAGGTTCAAGCTGGTTTGTTGGCAACAGCGCAATTCGGTTGGGAGTTGGACTCTTCTTCGTGAGGTTTCGCGCAAAGAGCTCACGCTGCTGACGTTACATTGCCCGTACTGGGGGGCACGATTGTGCACTACGAAGATGCGTAGGATTGCGAGATGGCGCACAACACTACGAAGCGTGGCACACCCGTGCACCCTTGCGCCAAAGGGCAAAGCTGAGTGCACAACTTGAGTGTTCTGAAAGCTACCAATTCGAGACGCCGGCCAGCAATACGGAATTGGAAAAACCAGCTGCACACGCTCGGAGCAGAAAGAATGCGAAGACTCTGGGCTATTTGCATACGCTGCATCTAAAAAAATATTCCAAGCTCAGCATCTGTGTTGTTCTGTCCTAGTTGGTGTCGGATCAAATTCACCGCCCACAATTTCAGTTGTGTCGCTGAGGAACATTTGCTTGCACCTTTGTGTGCGGAGTAAAAGTTGAGCTGGAGCGCGTGTTCCAGGACAAGACAGACCTTTCACCTTCATCACTGCAAAGGCAACGATTCCTTCTCAAATTGAACATTGAAAAAAAAAAAAAAAGGGCAAGATGTTGTCATGGCTACTCCGTCCTCGAGGTGAATGAATGTCGGCTAACAACATCCCAGATCTACATCTGCCGCGCCCGCCGTCCAGCCTGCAGCTTGCACCACCATCTACAACAGCCATGTCAAATCACGAGCAAGAGGCTCCCGCAGAGCCCTACGAGGAGCCACCCTTTGAGATCGAGGCCCCCGATTGCCTTCCTGCCTACATCTGCACGTTGCCGCCCCTAGATCAGTGCATGGATGATCTGCTTGTCCCACCAGCGGACCAACTCGGGCCTGTTCGCGATCACCCAAGGCCTCGACGGAAGATTATTGTATGGACCTGTGTATGTACTTGACCAAACCATCACTCAGCGCGCTTCCTTTGCTGCGAAGTATGCTCATAACCCCAACAGTGTTGTTGCGGCCACGAGGGCATGAAGGTCTCCGTCGACCCATGCCCTTATTGCGGCATTCCGCGTTGTCCTTATTGCAAGACTCGAGCTATCAGGACATGACAGCAAACGAACGATTCTTTTGAAACGGCGGATCGAGGCGCACAAATATGAAGGATTGAATATGGGATTATATGGGGGATGGAATTGGACCGATGTTGGCACTTGGATGCAACATGTACCTGGCTTAGCCGTTTGAGAGTGGTCGAATATGTCTATCTACACTGGAGGTCAACCCCGGTGACATACATGGCCATTTTATTCCAGCCCTTTCGAGCCCCAGCCTTAATTCCAGAATTTTCCACAGAGATCCCCAATCTACATCTTTTCGCCGGCCCTCAATCGTCCGAGCTGTCCGAGCTGTAGACTAGATCACTCTCTAGAGAAATGTCGGATATATACGTCTCTTCTAGACCCGGTGTAAATTGTTGAAGAAAGCGCTGTTTTCTGCTACTGAGAGCAGCCATGAACTGGCTTAATACCGGTAGGATTGCATCTGGGCGCGGTCTCAAATTCCCCGGATCCCTCAAGAGGATCGCCTCGCAAGGAGCGGGAAATTGAATTTGGGGGTACTGAGTTTCCGATTCGTCGTACCACTCGAATGGAAGAAATACCTCCAGTGTCGCCCACCATGCTAGCCAGAATACTTGGAACTCATTCCCATGTTTTCGAAGCGTATCGGTGTATAGTTGCACGTAGGCATCAAGAATATTTTTCAGCTCTCTGTCTTCACTTTGAAGTTCGGCTTGTTCTTCCTGGCACATTTCGATGCGTTGCCAATGGGTCACCTCATCGCCAGCACCAACGTAGAACCTGCAACACGTATGCGCCATGCCTAGGCGATCAAATATTTCTAGTCGACAAATTTCTCCAAACGTGAACTGATCCAAGGTTGGGATAAGTGATTGGTATTCGGCCACGTTAAACAGCCATCGTCGGCGTTGAGTAAGGTGTTCGAGATCGCTTGCGAACCCAATAGGCCGTGAACAGCACGGGATTCTCATCACAATCGAGGCGGGGATGCAACCTGACGAGCTGCACCAACATATGCATCCATCAACTTCATCAAGACCCTCAATTTCATGGAGTTGACGAAAAATACCCATTGCATTCGCCTCCTCGGCCGAGCTCTTGCTCCACACCGAAGACACCAAGAATGGCGATGCTTTATGCGCGAATAAATGAAGAATATTGGGATATCCTGGGATTCTGCAGTGAGGATTCGCTCCCTTCTGGAGGTACCAGTCTATCAATTGGAATTGATCGCCATTAAGAATCCCGAATATTACCTTCATGAGAGGTGTTAGTTCTCTCTTATTAGGCTTATCTAGATCGTGAAAGCCGGCCTCGTGCAACCTTTTCGCGATCGGGTACGTCATAGGGTGGTGATGATATACTGTCGCGAGTGCGCTCGGGTACAAGTTCAATGGAACTTCAACACCCATCTGTCGCAGCTGATCAAATACTTTGTGGGATTCATAGTCGAGAACTGAGTGCTGGATTGCTTTTCGCAATTGATCCACATAATCCTTGGGTAAATGTTCCTCTGCGAGTCTGAATAGACCTTCTCGGTGCTGCACAATGTGCGCGACGAGGGTCGAGATGATTACCTTGGGCGCCTGGTGTAGCATCGCAAAGCCGAGAAGGCTGTGATGGGATGTAGGCCCGGGTAAAATGTAGCAACCATGACTAAGAAGCAGATCTACCGTTTTGGCATCCCCTTGAATGATTGCAGTTTGGATAGCCACGGTAGGATCCATCCCGCCATCGACCATTATCTGGATCCCCTCAGGCCAGCCTACTGCCAACGCCAATCCAGGCGCAACGGTGTTTTTGAGGTTTCCGTGATTGTGTGACAAAAGTCGACGAAGGTCTTTTTCAGATTTCGCAACTATGGCAGCACATATCGCATCTTCGTTCATCTCTGTGACCATCCTATTAGCAAATCTTCGGCATTTCCAGGCTTCACCCATACCAAAGCAAAGATCCGAGTTTCGAAGGAAGAGGTCCGCGGCAAGGGGCTGGTTCATCAAGTCTGCATCATTATAACTTGTAGAACTATGCTTTTCGAGAATACGGTCTACTCTCAAATGTTTAACAGCATTTGGATTAAAATCCAACTGTTGAATACAATTGAATACAAGACTGAGAGGTGACCCTGTCCAGCATGAGCCGTTGCTTGGGTTCCTGTCCTTAGGGTTAGCAAGGAGATGATCATTGAGAGTTGAAAACACTGAATTCAAACCTTCCCATCATGGAAAACCCCTTTGCAACTGCATTGGGATCTGCGCCTCCATCTGTCAAAGTTTGAATGATATCGTCAAGAATATCGTACAGGCTCTCCTGGACCGAGACAACAAGCATTGCCGTTGCTACCACCTCCTAAAGATTGATTAGTGATTATCTCCAAAACAAAATTTGGGTTCATGAGTAATCATACGTGAAGTAGCGTGATTCCATTGGCATCCTGGTCTCCTGGGGCCGATTCACCCGACTCAAATGCATTAATCAATCTGCGAAGAAGGAGCTCAAAAACACCCCGAATATCGCTATTGAGACTCGAATCTGCCTCTAAGCAGACCGCCTGTCCCCATATGCGCCTAGAAGCAAAGACATTGACCATTCTGCTGCAACGATTACGGCCGTAGCTAGATACTAACGGATGACGAGTACCGATTTCGGGTTGAAAATGCCCTAGGTATTCACCAAACCCTTGAAGAGAATGCGGCAGCAGCATCAAGATATTATCACAGGCCTTATGAATTGCAACGAAAGCAGGGGATATGGCCGAGTCCACGATATTATGGGGCGAGATTCGTAGCCCAAGGGAGAGGGAAGAAGGGCCCAGTGCCAGGTTTAAAATGAACTCCATCTTGGGTGTCCATGTGCGCACTCCAAATGACCAAACAGTAGAATATTTTTGGCATCGGCATCTTCCCAAAGCGCGAGTTGATTTCGAGTAAACAAACTCGAAAGGGTACATGGAAAATACAGCCCCTTGCTTTGCAGGGAAGCAATTGCAACTCGACTTGGCCAAGGGCTTCTTGCTCGGGGTTGACGAATTTTGGAGTTTACTAGAACTAGGCGGACTCAAACGATGCAGAATCTCTTCATTGGATTTTGATATTAACGAGTACTGGCATGAGCTTTGCGTCAGATTTGTCCCGCATTAGACTCGGAGAGATCGCACGGATTTGTACCTCTTGCTGGAGAGAGTCTACAATTGACAGCAGAACATGGTGCGAGTCCACAACTTGCGTCCTTTGCTCATCAGTTTTCTCTCTTTTGGTTGCGCCAAGGGGACGAACATTTGCTGTTCCAGCCTTGCCCGGCTGTAGTGCTGATGCCACAGCTGCAGCGACGACTTGAGCGACTCTATGCGGCGGGATTTCTCTGTGATGACAGACTGCTTTTGAGCGCTCACAACTGCGGCCCACGCACGCTTGACTGGATGGGCCTGCTTTGGCGATAGATTCTCCAATATGCTTGCTAATTCTTTGCACTCGGCAATTGCATCGACGAGGATCGGGGTCAACTGTGACCCGGCCGAGCCATTGACGTTTTGGTCGGATGGGTCAAAGTCGATGCTGATTGCGTGCAGCAGATCTATCAATCGCTGGGTGTTCTTTCTCGTGTATTCCACTTCCTCGGGGATGTTCTTGAGGGTTTGATATACGCGGCACGACGCAATCAGGACGCGGCCGCTCATGTCGAGCAGCTGCAAGATGCCAGCGGCAACGCCCAAAGCCTCAGCCATTGTGGGCGTAGAACTAGGTAGTCTCTCGAGGCGTAAAGAGGGAGCCAGAGAGAACCGGAACCGAAAAGAGTTTAAGTTGTCCAGCTCGCAGTGGACTGATACATGTTCTAGCCTCGTCCTGCACGTGTGCCCGACAAGCCGGATCTCAACCCGTCTGCAAAGCGCCAGCGTCTCGTTCGTTGTCTCTCCTCACTTCTCAAGCCGGAGGCCGCTGGGTCGCCCGCCGCCTTGGCCGCCTTGGCAATCGGATCGAGCGGCCCAGCAACAGTGCAACTCTGCAACGCAGATAACATGGCGCTCAGCCACCACCAGATTCTGCCTAACAGCCGCTTTGGGTAATTGTTGACGTCGCCGGGCGTTTTTTCTCTTTGCCGGGCTGAAATAAACTCGTGGAATGGGCGCGTTTTTTTTTTTCTCACTACCACACACCAGACTATCCGGCCTTGTCCAACACAGACCAGGATGGCGGCAAAATACGACCCAACGCTTGTGGCCTTCCAACGGGCCATGGCCGAATTCAAAAGCAATTTTAAGAAGGGAGATCTGTACCGCCAAATTCTGGAAACAAAGTCAATTGATTAGGTGAACAAAAGGAGCAAGCAAAGCGGGGACATTTTGCCATTTGGCCCATGATACGGCTGTTTTTTAGACCGTATGACGTCGTACTTGGGCGCGATTGACATATTTGTGCAAGCCAAGCCAGACATTCCTATTTTGACATGGGGTCCGATAAAACTTCTCATTCTGTGATCGAGCAATCTTGACACCTCCCTCCGTGCAATCATTGACTCCTCCGTCAGATCGGAGACCTACTCCCAGAGTTCACAACCATCACGGAATTGTTAACCGAGAACCAACGACTAACTGATTCCTGGGTCTACTTTCCAAGATATAAAAAGCTTTTAATATGTGCATATATATGTGCGCGTGTATACAACGGAGATGCTGATCGACTGTGTCATTGCCGTGGCCCTTTAGGGTCGAAAGCATACTTGTATTGCCTATTGGAGCATCATAAAAGCATCGGAGACAATGATGACGGAAACGGTGCCAAAAACTCGTTGACAATTTTTCACGGCACGTTGCCAATGCGTCAACAATCCGTTGCGGGCACAACTGCGCACTGGTCCTGGAAGAGAAATCTGAAATGATACGATCGGTTCCCGACTTTTCAAGCATTTAGCCAAAATGCATACCAAAATTAGGTCATCAACAAGTCTATAGACCATTCGGGCTACCGCACAGTCGGTCTCTTTTCAGGCATGCGTCCTAATGTCTCAGCCGCATAGTAAGACATGTGTCATCCAACCAAATTTTTCTTCTCACTCCAATTAGGAAGACGGAGCTAGAAAATATATGATTGTTAAGTTTGTCACATGTGGCATAGATGAATTGCGTCTAGGGCGGGTGAAGTTTCATGACCTTCCATGCCATCCCAAGCTGATCAGTCTGCGTGCTACGGACTACACTGCTAACCCTCCATGCGTCCACAAAGTCTCAAAATTCCAACAATTGTCACCGCCCAGCTCATTTCTGAGTCCCAAAATAAGCCCCATGACATCTCAGTGGCTTAATTCAGTGTATGTATTACCTGAAGGGGCGTTCCTGTTTCTAGTTGGTGTCGACTGCATGCATCCTCCCACACTGCAGACTGAATGCACGAGCTTCCTGTCCAATGAGGATCATAGCCGTTGCCGTTCACATGCTGACATAATTTGACATTCAAGTGTCTCGGACATGGAGTTCATAGGAGAATTGCCTAGAAAAGCAAACCACTCAATGAGTAAACGGCTGTTGGGATAAGGAGAGTGAGAATTTAGCCAGGATAGGATATCAGATGTGGTGTTGAAGACGAGCAGCAAATCAACGCGATGGGCAAAGTAGTCATCCACAAGAAGAGTGAGAAGAGAAAATGAAAGAAGGCTGCAATTTAGCTCTCAACTTCAATCTTGATTTTGTCCACAAAGAAGGCGCAACTATTTCGGATCAAACTTGAACGATGGCTTCTATCAACCTATTTATCCTTGATCATGCCCTTGACCTAGGTGTGACTCCCCATGCCAAGAAGTCACTTCGCACCACGCGGCACCCTTATCGGGGAGACTCCGCGATGGCTGAACAGACAACAATTCAAGTCAACCACTCTGTTTATTAGCCAACACCACCTTTGAGCGCCGTGAACTACTACTGTATATGCATGTATGCCATTCATTTGGCAAAACTGTTAAATGTTCTCTCGCTCCCTATGGAAACACGCCATATGGATGCCCAGCTAAGTCCTGACGGCGATTTCGAAAGATGCTTGTAATCCCACCGATTGCTAGTAATGAATGGCCAGAGGTGCGAATGTTATCCCACGCACTGCATTCGGCACCAGCTTCAAGGAGCTTGCTGCGCTGTGTCATCGATGACTTATTTTCTCTCTGACTGCTTGCGATGCGAGCGCCATCAAATTGCCGAAGAGATGAACGATATGAGGGCATGTTAGGATTTCGTGTTTTATCGGGGAGCCTCCGCGACCGTGGCGGAGAGTGTTTGGGCAAAACAACGAATAGAGGCGACTCAGGTGGATGGCGAAGACACGCCTTTGGGGCTAGACTGGGGATTGACTCGCTAACTCTTCACAGTGACCAACCAATCGCAATGCTGGTTCTTCTTGATGCTGAACCTGCGTTAGCAGAACTACTTCATCTGGCAGTCATGTGGATAGGCGTTACGTTGCGGACGGGTCTAGATCGCCAAGGGTCCCGTCCCTCGTGGTCGCATCGATGCACCACGCTGCCAACGCCATCCATGCAACGTAAGGTCTACCCGCAAGGACTCCCCGAAAGGTTCCAGTTCCTGTCTTGAACAGCTTGCACGCTAGAAACCTTCCCCGTGGAGACCCCACATTCGCAGCCTTCACAAATACGGGGAAGCCATTTTACAAACCCTCGTCACTTCAACATCCTGTCTGGATATGACTTTTCTCCCCTCATGCGAGCGGCGCCAATTCTACCGACTCCAAATTCAGCGCTACCCCGAATCCCGAGCGTTATCTGAGGTTTCATGAGTTAGGCCGGCTTGTGGCTTGCATGTTCGTCCCATCTGCTGCCGAAATCACAAACATAAAAGAACCTGCCCCCCCTTGGATGATCCTTTCTCTTTTCCCAGCCCAAGCCAACTCTCATCTCTTCCAGCATAATCATGGCTAACTCAGCATCGCCTAAGGCGAGCCTAGACAACCCGACCAATATGATCGAGGATGTGGGACAAACCCGTGACACCGAGCTCAAGCCGAGTGAAGTCGTTCTCGAAGCCGCAGCAAAGGGTCAGGCCACTACAGGGTATGAGACGCTGACCCTTTGGGAAACCGTCAAGACTTTCAAAGTGGCTACTCTCGTTTGCTTTGCTGCTGCTTTCAGTGCTGCGACTGATGGATATCAGATTGGGTCAGTGTCTTGTTCATATGAGGCCGCTCTCAACTGTCTCATTTCCAATCACGCGAGCCCGAGACTAACTACAAGGCCTCTAGAATGAACGGGAGCATCATTGCCAACACTGGCTTTGTTCATCAATTTGCGACCGAGACCGATTCAACAGGCGCCCCTTTCCTCACGTCCCCCATCCTTGCAGCATGGAGCTCAATCATGTCTGTCGGCCAGATCATCGGCATGACCACGCTTCCTTTCCTCTCCAACAAGTACGGCAGAAAGGCGGCCATGTACACATATTGGGTCATCCTCGCATCCAGCGTCCTCGCTGAGAGCTTGGCTAGGACTTGGCCCGTTTGGCTAGTTGCCAAGCTCCTTGCTGGCATTGGCGTTGGTTGTCTTCAGGCGACTCTCCCAATCTACATTTCTGAGTGTGCCCCGACTCGAATCCGTGGTAGCCTGATCATGTGCTATAGCTTGTGGTGGGCCATTGGATCCTTCTTCTCTTATATCGCTCTCACGATCCTAAACCGAAAAGACGCCAAGGCTTGGCTGACCCCTATCTACACCCAATGGGCCCAGATTGGCTTGATGCTCATCATCTACGTATTCCTCCCCGAGTCGCCTGCATGGTGTGTAACTCACGGCTATGAGGAACGAGCTAAGAAGGAGCTCCGAAAGTTGAACTACGGTGTCAAGGACTATAATCTCGAGCAGCAATACCAGGTCCTAGTCATGGCTGTCGAGCATGAAAAGACTGTTGCAGCGGATCAGGATCGGGAAAAATGGTATGCCATCTTTAGAGGTACCGATGGCCTCCGAACACTGATTTCACTTTGGCCAAACATGACGCAACAGTTTATTGGTCTCACCCTTTTTGCCACCTTTGGGACGTACTTTTTCCAACAGGCCGGTCTCAGTGATCCTTTCCAGATCAAATGCATCACGTCTTCCATCAACATTACGACCCTTGTTATTGTCGTCCTTATCGCTGATCGTGTCGGTCGCCGGCGTATTGCGTGCAGCGCAACAACCCTCGCGTGGACAGCTTGCGTGTGCATCGGAATTCTTGGAGTTGCCCCAAAGGTTAAAGCAACTGATTACCTCTTTGTGCTTTTCACTTGCCTATGGAGTAAGTATTTTGGAAGTTTTATTCTGCTGCGCTGCCAGTGCTAACCACAATACAGACATCGGTCAGATCTCAAACGGCGCGGCTGGCTGGGGCTATATTGCCGAGATTTCGTCTATTCGTCTCCGACCGTACACCGCAGGTTTTGGCGCAGCATGCACCTGCGTCATCGGGGTTGTCATGAATGTCCTTGTTCCGTACATGGTTAATGCTCACAAGTGGAACTGGGGCTACAAGACGGGATGGTTCTACGCGGGTGTCGGCCTTCCATTCCTTGTCGGAGTTTGGCTTCTCCTTCCCGAGACTGCAGGGTAGGATCACCACATAGGTTTCTTTGTGAGCTTTATACTAACTCGTCAATAGTCGATCAGTTTCAGAGTTGGATGAATTGTTCGAGCGCAAGGTCAAACCCTGGAGGTTCCACAAGACGGAGACAGCCACTCAGCGCCTTGTCAGTGTTCAGAGGGTTGAATGAACGCTATCAGGCCACATGCACGCACAACATCGACGTTGAGTCTTTCGGCAGGATTAGGCTCCAATCTACATATTGTGTTGAATTTGAACGCCAGTACTAATTCTTGAGATTTTACGAACAACCAGTTCAACATTCATGATGTGCACTGATGTCAATAAGTTGTTCTCCCATATCCTATCCATACAAGACTTCCAATGGCAAATCTACCAAAGAGCCAATTCCACAGATGGCTGATATATTCTTGAGTATTGCGGGCCCCTTGTGTGCGGAAATGTGAAGTACACGTTGTAGCGCGATACGACTGAAAATGAACCCTCTTGAAAATGAAATCTGGCGCCTCTTCAAGGTCCAGCACACGGGACGTCGGCAATACTCAGTAATTGTGATCATAAAAAATGTCAAGTTTGTATCCCCTTAACTTTCTTCAGGTATTAGGCAGTGATTTCCCTTCCTCCGCGGCCGTCCCCTTGGCCTTTTTCCACATTTGTTATAGTGGCATAGAAATTCATTTTTACTCATGAATTCCTGGCGGTGGTCCGCACTTGGCCTCCAACAAACGAACGGTTTATTTCCACCTTCGCAGATCTTCATATGCTTATGAAAGTTTTTTTCCGGAATAATCTTTCCGCAGCTGCATTGAAATTTTCGCCTTGCAGAGTCTCTGAGATGACTAGCAAATTGCCCTTTGCCCATATTAAATCGTTTCCCACAGCAACAGCTCCATGGGCCTTTGCATCGTGGTTGCGAGGAGATTCCAGTCATCGTGGCAAAGCAGTCATCACGAGCACACCCGCAAACGGGCGCAATATGAACAGCTTGCATGTGATCACTAAATGCGAAGCATCAGCAATTATGCAGAGAACAAAGAGAGAGTTATCGCACTTGAGTTGATCAGTATTGAGAAACGCCTTTGGACATCTTCGACACTGAAAGGATCCCGAGGGGATAGAGAAGTCCGATAATGGATCCAAGTCAACCTGATTATCACAAATTCCATGCGGCATATCGACTTGAAGAGTCTCATCGGATTCGAAGTCGCCAACATGTGGCAACCACGAGGAATTCAAGTTGCTGCCATCAACAGCCACTTGTCCTAGTGGCACATCACTACCATCTTGGGATAGATGTTGCCGATCATAGCCAAGATGAGCACTCGCATCACCATAATAGCTAGTTTGGAAGAGGAGCCAGATTTCATTTTCAAGAGGGTCCCAGTCGATCGCACTACCCGTGAGATCATCATAATGTTTAAGAATAGGAATTTCTTGCGCGTGATCTCCACGAGCAACAAGTCCCAGGGCCAATCGCTAATAGTGATCGCACCCAAGTGAATAAAAGGTACTTAACCCAATAAGTATGGTTTGGAAGCGATGAATCTCAAACCAAACAAGCCGCATGCCGTGTAGGGGGTCTGAGGTGATAGCGGGGCTCTAGAAAAGGATAGCCAGGGGCTATACACTTAGAATTTAGTGACAAATGTGGGAACAAGGTTTCAAGAAGCAGTAATTAATAAAGCTTGGTTAGAAATGAATGAGGGCACCAAGAAGTTGGCGCCAGCTACCACAACGGAATGTGGACAGCTGGCCTTGAAACCGATGAAGATTTGGAAATTTTGGACAGGGACTTTCTCTTCTTTTATCGACTTAGAGAAGCTTAGGTAATCGTTCATGTTGCGGAAGCCATTTTTCTGATTTGTCAAGCAACCCATAATCATCTGATGCAACCCGCATCGGATGTAGCAGTAGGCCAATTTTCTTATTTGCCAATATGAAGCCTTTTCAGGCCAGGCGATTGGGTTACATTCAGCTAGTCGTTTTAGGTAACTACTTACGGTACATAGACCAGGGATCTACTTTGAGGGCCATTTTTCTTATTGGTGAGTTAACACATCTCGCGCCGACCACCCCTCCAAGTCAGCAAAAGCTCAGACTGAAATGCACCACTGCCGATCTCACAGGACATTGACGAGCCACGAATAATGAAGACAGAATAAATGGCTCAGCTATTAATTTTTATTGTATTAAAAACCACCAAAATAGTTGCATTATCAATCTGCAACCATTGCTTCAAGGTGATGTTTACTGGAACCTGACGCTGTTTACTGTAAACGCCAAACCTCATGTCACAGGATGCCTTTAAATGTGAACTAACTGTTTCCGAGAATGTTTCCAAAAAAAAAAAACATGCAAGAGAAAAGTGAACCCGTCGATAAGATTAGTCTAAAAACTAAATGTAAATTTTACTTTCAAACTCATGGCTAATGGGTTGGTTTCGCAACAGGACAATAATTGCACCGAGGCATCCCACACGAGCGACATAGCCCGACACTAAGTTTGTTTGAACTGTAACTGCATTCACACTGACGTATTGTTAGTATATGGACCAAGGTATCGCAGCATTTTGGACCTGAAAACATACGCATATCCATATCGTTCTAACCTTTCGACGACGAGGCTGAGGACCTAACTCATTGATCGATGGAGATTGAGATACTGCTATGACGACCACTGTGGATTAGTGTTTGCATCATAATAGTTGAACTCGGGTCTGCCATTCCAAACCTTCAAGCTGCATGTCCTCAACATAACCGCCAGAGTGATTCTCAGCAAGAGAGATCTCGCAGGTTTGGCATTGGCTCGGGGGAAATTGCGGGCACATATCAGTGAAGAAGACGTCCTGCGATGAGATCTTGAGCGAAGCTAGTGAAATATTAGACGTAAATTGAATAGGATAATGCTTGATGTGTTTGCCATCTACCGAGTAGAAAGGGCGAGGGAAGTTATAAAGGTCAATAGTGAGGGGGTGGCATGTTCGCAACGATTACGCACGGCCCGATATCTCGATACATGTCGCAACAAGTCCATGTCACAACAAATAAATGCAGGCAGGTTCCTCAGCCAGCCCCCGCCCGTAGCCAAATATGACTAGTGACCAGTTGAGAGACCGCCCCTAGTTAGCAACAGGGACGCTTTCCAACCCTTGCCCATCAGGCTGGTAACCACTGTTCAAAATGTAATGGCTGTGTGTGACGCTTCCCAACCCATGTCAATTTCTAATCACATCCAAGACCGCACTGGACTGCTCACCCCGACTGCTTGTCCAGCAACTTGGGTTCATTAAAATAGAATAGCGGAGAGCAGGTAGGTCTTTCCTGACTACTGATTGGTATGTCTTGATTCCCCAAGTCCCATTACTGCCGGGAGGGTGTTGCAATTTCACACGGGGCAGTTGAGCAGAGAGGGGCGTGAGGGTTGTTTGTTGTGAAGGTACGTATTTTATGCTTTTCGAGGCCGAATCACATAGCTAAAAAGTACGTATTTTTTTTTTCCCCCTTCTGAGGCAGAATCCACCAAAAGACGTGTTTCTTTTTTCTTCTTCTCTTTAGGACAGATTATTGGTTCTACCTTGTTCCACTGCAGCTAAATGGCTCAACTGCATGCCTTATTATCCCTGAATTAGAATCTGACCTACAGCAGAGACGGTATTTCAGCCCATGGTGCTCTTGATTCGAAGCCCTATATGCCTACCGTAAACATTAGAAATATTCTCCACTTTTACCTAATCTCGATGTCCTTTTTCTTACCGATTTTACATTGATGAACTCCCATAGATGCATGTAATGTCGTGATGGTGGTACACGCACGTCTTTGCCAAGTGGAACGAAGATCTTCGGCCAGGATCTCTTCTTTTAGTTTAAGCTGTGTGCATGTTTCGGCCGTCTTCCCATAGTCTGCAACCCGGCTCTCCGACTGAAATATTTTCTAGGACTGGTATCTTCCCCTGCCGTGCAGGCCCAACGCTTTTCCTTTCGGTATTTGTAAAAGCGGCTACTTACGCGAGATAAGTTGTTGAGGGTACCCCGGACCAGGGAACAAGCCATCCTCTCTAGGCATGCGCACATTGCTCGCTGGTGTTGCGATATGGTTGCTATGCGTGGGGAGCAAAATCCGAATGGTCAATTGAGCCTGGCAAGCTCGCGGGGATCTCTGACCCTAGTTACCAGAAACAACTAGGCCCTGCAGTCCCTACGCCCTGGAAACTCAGCCGATCGACGCCTTTGGCAGGGCTGGCAGGGCTGGATCCTCAATTAGTTCTGATCGGTTCTCACCAGGCCCACCGTAGACCGTCTTTTGCTTGTTGAGAGCGATGATGTTCGAGGCGCAGGAAATACGATGACTAGCGAGCTAGTCAAGCTTCTGACGCCCGAGAATCCGAAAAATGGACTAGGGCCCCAAGCCTCCTCCCAGGAAGTGAGTGATGAAGTTTCATTAGGAAGAAGTAATCCACGGGTTCGATGTCGCATTGGGGGCATTGCATGGGCGTATGCCCCTAGTTGCGCCGAACAAGCATAAGCATCCCCGTTGATCGACCTCGCCAGCTCACAACCGTGCGTTGATTGCTCTCTGCTTGGCCTTCGATGGCTAGAGAAGGCGAAAGAAACTAGCCTCTTCCCTGCGCCAACCCAACCCCGGCTCCGAACAAGCCATTGAATCAACGCTCGAGTCGGGATGAGTCAATCTTGTCGTTGGGATCATACCATCTCATCGCCCTAGTCGTTTCCACACCCACGTGCGCTTCCCACCTCCCTGTCACCTCGTATCCTGGCACTTCATCTTATTCGCTCCTCACCTTGGTTCCCCTCACCTCTCATTTTCTCGCCGTTTTCGACTCTAGCCTCCATGCTTCCGATATCATCCTTGCATAAGATCATGTCCCTGTGTCCTACCTCGCGCCGCGTCATCCTCAGCTGCCTAGAGTGACGGATATATTCCAAAAAGTTAAATCCATTCACCAGGTTGGTGGATGCCGCTCGCAGGATCTGAGTATTAGGATCGGTTGTTGCCATCACTAACTAAACCCAAACTTCACCATGTCCATGTATTAGGACGAAACAAATTGACTAATCAGTGAAAACACAAACACTCTGCCACCCATCCAACACGTCGCATTTTCATTCAGAGAGTAAAGGTGAGGGAGAGGTGCGTGCGTCTCGCGTATTCCGCCACCTGAAGGACTGACCTCCATCGTCTGGTCCGCGACCCAGGCAACCAACGCCACAAATGCAGGCTAAAAGCTTAGAGAATGAGGGGCAGATTCCTCGCTCCGCGGAATAAGGATGGCTCCCCAGGATAGTGAGAGTTATCAACTACTCTCTCGAACCTATTTCTATAGCCTTGAAGACATGGACTCTGCCATTACATTTTCTGAAAGGCTCCGAGACCTAGCTCCATCATGCATCGATCGACTTCAATACGGATAGAAGCCATTGTTGCGTTCCCAATATGCTAGAAAATCGCGAATCAAAAAAAAAAGAGATGTTGATTGATACATTGTGTAAACATGGTCAAGTTCAGATCTTACCATTGATGATTTGAATGATACAATTCAGGACCAACGCCGCAGCTTGCACATTCAATCAAGAGTTCACGCCAGTCAAAGAGAACAACTTTTCCTCAGTTTCATAGATACCGCCCAGTTCCATGACAGTCAGGGTAATTGCCTTGGCTTCTCACGCCAACCGATATCCTCCCTCAATGACCTCGCTCGCACTGACCGAGGCAGAGTAGCCAGCCCAGTCACCTTCTTTGATGTAATATCTAAAAAACCCAACAGCCCTATTCTCAACATCCAGGATAACGGAGCCACATGTGCCATCTGGAGGAACGTCAAACCCTTCCACATCGTCGGCACCTTCCACTTGGCCAACAAAGATCCATGTGTATAACACATATCGAATTCTATCTTCAGTCTGATGGGTAGGGGGTTCAGTCTCGACTTTGACCGAGTTCATAATGTTAATTCCTTCCATATTGCCTGTGAAGGGACTGTTAATAAATACCATACTTCCCAGCTCGAGTTTGTCTCCTGGGCTCTCCCCAAGCAGTCTACTAATTCGGGCAGCAACTCCTCCATCGTCCTCAAAGAGTTCGTTTACGAATTGGACGTCGCTGCTGAGATTGACGATTGCCACATCTGAGAAGGAGATCTCATGGGCAGCTTTGCCGATGGTCCTTTTCTGGTTGTTTGGTAGTCGCTGAAAGAGAGTCTCCTCTTCTCCGATTCCAGGGGAAGCAGCAGTCATAACGCGATCGCCAGCAGAGTTTTGAACCATTATGCCCGAAGTAGTAGTCAACTCAACGGAATGAGTGTGTGTCCGATGTTTGGTGCTACGGATCATGACTCCAGGCCTAAGGGTGTCGTAAGCTGTATCATCCGCGATGCCTCGAAAGGGCTGCGGGGTAATATCTCGTCCAGCTTTTCTATCCGCCCAGGCAGGTCTATTGAGCTCATGCTCAAACATGTAACCGACGATGCAATTGGCAATCTTTCCGGGGAGCCGATTTGCTGCCGCGGATATGTTCGTTCCATCGCCAATGACAATGTAGAAGAAGCGATCCGACGTAAACATGACCTCGACCAGGCGAACCTCGGGACGCCGGACGAGAATTTCTTTGTGGAGCTCGATAGTCACTAACCGTAGGTCATTGTCGGAGAGACTACCCCGTGTTGCATCCAGGTTGTGACATATGGAGAGGGCTAGGTTTCCCCATCTGAGAAGCTTCATCGGAAATAAGGGCCCTCGACCTTCGGTCCCGGTAGTTATTGTAATTGGCAAGCCACCTACAGTCAGGGGCCAGGGTCTTTTGGGCAACTCTGTGACCGTGAAGTTGAGGTAGGATCTGCATCGACCCTCCGAGACCTGGCTGGTGCCAGGGAAAATGTTGAAAAGCATGCTAAGTATTTCCTCATTCTCAAGGATGTTGAGGCTCTCGTCGCGGAGGTCGAAGGGAAGTAAAACGTGCCTTGAATGACAGGCGGGCGATGGTTGCTGAGGAGCCCCAGCGCTAGGTCTGGGTAAGGCATTCGGGATCGCGAACTCTTGGGCGATGCGCGCGCCATCGACCGGAAACAGCGGCTTTGGAGCGAAGAAAGGAGTGACGGAGAGTCAGCCATTCTCATCGACTAGGATTAGGATATCCGCCTAGGCGCCAGGAGACACCAGCAACAACGACCGTTTCGGGGACGACTGAGCGGCAGAAGGCGTGACTTTGCGTTTCTTTTCTGGCGTCGAAGGGCCAGCAACCTGAGGGACCACCACCAGCGCTCGAATGCTAGATGGGGACGGAGATGACATGGCGGACAGTTGGGAGGCTTTGTCTTTGTTAAGTTCAGCGCGTCGATTAAATAAGAAGATGTGATGAGGAGGCGAACAGCTGGAACGGGGACAGAGGTAGTGGCAGGAGCAGGTGCGATTCTCCTGGTAAATGAACAAGTTCAAATCAACATTGAAAGAGGGAAAGAACATCTAAAAAGCAACATACAAGTCAAGGCTCTTTCCTCAGACCTATCCATCCAGGTGTGATTCACATGGTTAGCGTTTCCGCTAACTTTCATGATTCAGTCGTGTCGACATGGTTTGCATCTCACTTGGTTCGCCCCTATTTGTCAAACTTAAATCACAATATTTGCATCATCCATAAACTTGTATTAATTCATTTATTGTATTTGCTTAATAGATCATGCGGAACGCACGTTTCCCTTGGCACCCGCCAGGACGATGCTCCTTGCGTCCACACTGAACAGGATCTGTTGACGTACCAGCCACTGTTGTGATGAAAACACTGAAGAAAATTGCAATCAGTACCGTTCAGGCCTAGTTAGGGAACGACCGCCATATCTATAGATATCGAGCAGGTATAGTTACTTATCAAAGGTTGCCTATATCTATCAGGGCATGAAAATTCCACCATCATGGTAATCTGAGTTTAGACTGAATCTGAAGCATCTGATATTCATCGCCAGCCTTATGATAGCTGGTGTCGCCAATGCGAGGCCTTGACTGGCTCATCCGCTTGCCTGGTTTCATCACCGGGTAATTAGTCAAAGTATGATGTCGTGGCTTCATTGCATCATCCGAGGATTGAGAAATCAATGGAATCGAGATTACTACAATTGAGAAATGCTGGTGACAGACAGAGGGCACCTCAAGCCCTTGAACGACACCAGAATATATAAGTGAAACGAATGGGCTTCTAGTAGGCGAACTAGTCCCTTGATTAGGGGAAACTTCTCCCTAAAAGATACAACTATCCCTTTCAGGTCGACCCAGATACTCCGATTTGGCACCTCTGTGTATCCGAGTGGTGCAATTGGGACACCGTGGGATGCCGCAATAGGGGCAAGGATCGACGCTAACCTTCATACCCCCGTGGCCACAGCAGCACTACAACGAGCAACGATCAGCTGGTATCCTGATGAACTGGTATTTCCAATGCTAGATGTATCCAGATATCCACGTACACATATCCATACAGCTACTGGCCTTGGGCGACGAGGCAGTAACTGCACAATCGGCCGAAGTTGAGGCGTTAGGTTCGTGGGCATAACTAACACACGAATGTCAGTACCACAGGTTCCAAGAGGCCTACGAGAACTAAATTACCTTGAATTTGGCCTGTTTGGAAGTCATGGTTATCCTTCGACTCGAAAAGGGATGTCGTGTCCATTGGTTCTTCGGTGCAGCTTTGGAGCTGGCAAGTTCTGAACAGACAGTGATCTGCAAGGGTCTTCTGTGCAAACTCTCTCAGTCGACAGATCTGGTACAACAAACTTTTAAAGAAGTCCTTAAAAAGACCTTGTCAGTCCCATAGATGACAAGAGTAGGAGTTTTAGCTTGGTTATTTGCCGTCGTTGGTATTGTATTGTGTTCACCATAATATGTCGGGGTCAAACAGACCTGTCATTCCAAGAAAAGTTCGATATTTATTTATAACTTAGGGCGATTCACCAGCTAAAAGATCCGTCCCATTGTGTTAGTTTGTTCAAGATAAACTTGAAAATCCACATGACAGGCCGGATGTTTCAGGCAACGAGCCCAAGCAAAAGAAAGCATGCTTCTCTGCCTAGACCTCAGGTGAATTTATGAACAGTCGAATGATACATCACAATTTAGATCGAACCAGTCAGGGGGATCGCTGTCACAATCTAGTACAGGTCCGGCAGATTGGGTCTAGATCCCAAAAACGATACCTGTCAGATGTGTCAAGAGACAGCAAGCCGCAAGGTACACGCTACTGTGACAATGTGAGGTCATACCGAAGCCCACAGCTCTAACAATAAACCCCCACGCGGCACGACCATGCCAAGTGTGTAGCTACCACTCTCCAATAGGCTGGCTCGCTCCCTACCGATCATTGTTGGTTTTGCGCCTTACCAGAAGAAGAAGAAACAAAGAATGGAAAAAGCAAGACTAGATTTAGCATCTACGCTTCGTTAAGACCTGGTTAAAGGGCCTGGCATGTGGCTAGCGGGGAATACCAGAGCGTTCACGCACATTTTAACTGGACTTGCAGATCGCTGGGCTCGTTCCGACACGTTACTCAATAGTACAGGGCGCCATTTTGACGGAGAAAGTGATATCGGATGAATCGTTCTAATTCAGTTAAACTTGTGATATCAAATGCCGGGCCACCATCAAATCTGCCTTCCAAAATGTGGCTCGCGGTGCGTCCACACCATATGCGTGCGATGCCTCATACGCCCGATCACTCTGGCGCCCCAAGGCTCAACACATCAAAGCCCTGTTGGAACTGACTCTTCGGCGGCATCTTGCCCAGCCGCATGAGTTCCGAGCTCTGAACCATGACTGGATCCATCCCCATGCTGGCCATGGCCACCACGGTCTCTCCCTTGCAGTAATACGCCGCAAATTTGGCCGCCGCGGGGTCACCGTGAATGACAACGTCGTCCCAGCCGTTGGCCGTGTTTCCGCAGTATCGCATCTGCGCGCCGAGTGCAGACCAGAAGACGGGGATGAAGTGCTCGGCAGACGCTGAGGGGTTCAGAATGTGACTGGCGACAATTCGTCCTGATAGCTGAGCCACATTCCAGTGCTCGATGCGCACGAACTTGCCCCCACCGCCGGGACCGTGGTAGGGGAATGTGGCGATGTCTCCGATCGCGTATACGTCCTTGAGGCCAACAACGCTGTAGTTTTCATCTGTCTTGATAGATCCATCCCCTTCCAGTCGGACGATGCTATTCTCCTTTAGATATTCGGTCGCGGGAGCTACACCAACGCCGAGAATGAGGACATCTGCGGGAATCTCGGTGCCGTCCTTGAGGAAGACCGCTCCCACATTTTGGGGATCCTTCTCTGAAGGCTCGACCTTGTCGACGCTAGCGCCCATGTGAAACTTGATATTCTTGCCCTCGAGTGACTTTTGGATGCCGGCTCCAACCTCTTCGCCCAGGATTCGTTCTAGAGGAGCCTTCTCCATGCCAATAACAGAGACTGTGTTCTTTCCATTGGATGTAGCATTGGCGACTTCCATGCCGATAAAGGAAGAGCCGATAATTACGATTCGCTTTCCAACTTCCTTGTCGCCCATAGACTCGACAATTTTCTTGGTGTCGTGAACGGTTCGGAGGGTGTGGATGTTTTCCAGAACTGAGACACCTGGCAATGGCAACCGTCTTGGTGTGCCGCCTGTGGCTAGCACCAGCTTGGTGTATGGAATCTTTGCACCCTCCTTGGTCGAGACGGTACGGCTTGAGAAATCGACGGCATTAGCCTCGCCTTCGATCCACTCCACTGAGCCGCTGTCAAACCAGGCCTTGTCTCTTAGTGCCAGCTTGCTCGGGTCAGTAAGCAAAGCCTTGCTGAGCTTGGGGCGGTCGATGGGGAGGTATCCCTCGTTGGAGATGACGGTCAGGCCGCCGGTGTAACCCTTGTCACGGAGGGCCTCGACAAGGCCAATGGCACCAGAGCCACCTCCAACGACAACAACCTTTTCTTCATCGGCGCCTCCAGGAGACGCGCACTTGAAGTTGGGCTTCCTGCGCGACGACTTGATGTCAGACTCTTCACCAGTGATGTATACGGAGCCGTCTTGTTCGGTCACTTGGAAAACGGGGATCGCATCGAGGGCGGGTGCGTCTTCGACGTCGCCAGTTTTGGCATTGAAGCAGGCTAAGGGGGGAATATGTCAACTTTCTATTCATAACTTCAATCCAATGCATGTTACAGACCTCCATGCCATGGGCAAGTTATACGTCCAGCCTTGGTCAGGACACCCTTCACGAGAGGGGCTCCGTAGTGAGTGCACTTGGCGCCAGTGGCTTGGATCTTGCCGCCAACATTGACAAGCAAGACCTTGGCATCCTGAATGCCCTCAACCTCGGCTTCCTGCTTATCGCCAGGGGCGAGGTCAAGGGAGGAAAGGCCCTTGAGCTTGTATTGCTGGGCCATCGGTGTGTTCGGCGGGGATGACAGATTCGGCGATGGGTGAGGGGAAGCTTGTGGCGGGGCAGCTCTGAAGGCCAGCAACGGGGAGCACGAAAGGGACCGTCTGGCCACTATCACGCTGGATCTATTAAAATAAAGCGATTGAGTCTTTGGGGAAATGACTGCAGAGAGAGCACGAGATGAATTGCGGGAGGATCTGAGTCGTGACATGGGCAACGACGAGAGGGAGAGGGGCACAGCTACGATTAAAAAAGAGGAGATGGGGAGAAGACGTCAAGACAACACGACGCTGATAACAAGCACACACCACACTGAGCTTCGGTCAGGCTTCCGCGCCAAGTGCCGATGCATCCATGGCCTGAAATGAAGCAGGGTGCGATGCGGGATGCGGTGGGGGATGACAATGGAGCAAATCTTACTGGCCGATGTCGAGAGCTAATGACGACATGCAGGACAGATGCACCTTTAGCATCGCGTAGCACAGAGTCAAAAGGCTCGAAACGGGTGAGATTCTGAGGCCACGCCGCGGGCTGTGCAACTGCAGCTTGCCAGTGCTTCCAGAACGGGCTCTGATACGGTCGCACATTAGCTAATGTTTGCACGAGTGCAAAATCCCCACTTACCAAATGGCACACACACCACAATGTATGTAGCTCACATTGTGCAGGTTGGCTGGTCTTCGCTTCACTGGAATATTATATGCATATTTGCATACAATATCCTTAGCTACTGACCTAAAATACCACAAGAAGGTGCTAGCCATTATCCTAGGTTAGCTAGAACTATTAATTGATGCCTTTATATATAACTACTTAACTAAGGCTTTTTAGGCTACTGCTTATATATAAGAAAAAAGCATTAAGATAAAGAAATAGTTATATATACCTTAATTAATAACAATAGAGTTATTTTAGGTTCCTTTTTTATTTAGTTTAATTGGCTCCTTTTTAGTCCTTAATCCCTTAAGGAGTTCAATTGGCCGGGCTTAAGATCCTAAGCTATTGCCCTAACTTCTGCCGCTAAAGCCGCCCCTATATACACTACCTATGGCCGAGTCCCTATTGTTGCATTAAGCAGCGCAATCCGGCTGCTTATAATTGCTGCAGCAGCTATTGAAATGGCCTAGAAGGCAAATGCAGTAAGGGAAGGGACTTGCGTACGCGTCCCTATCCAGAATCATCTTGTTTTGATAAGATGATTTTGCACTCGTGCAAACATTAGCTAATGTGCGACCGTACTCTGAGCCGCGTCACGCCTGCTTCTTGGTTGGTAAGCATTTGTTGGCGATGTCAAGAGTGAGATGGGACGGGTTGAGCTGAGCTTGAGCTCGCTTGGGATTGATCTGACGCCATCGCCATCTCCACGGGGTCGAGGCATTGTTTGGGCCTTCACTTATCGATTGACTACCTAGCCAATTCACACAAGACAATGTCGTCATGTGTACCCCGCTTCAGAGCCGATTCTCGTTTGAAGTACTGCCGTCATCGTCCAGAGTTGGGTGCTTTATCCATCAAAAGTATCTTTCCTACCTGTCTTGTCTGTCTGTCCATCCACCCCTCGCTCGCATCGTCCAAGTCACATCCCGCTAATCACAAACTAAGACTTTCCAGCGAGCCACATGAACCAGCTTCCAACGCCAAAAGCGCCCTTCAGCAGCGTAAATTTCATGCCCGTGCAATGCGCAACGCCCATTCTCTGATGCGAGCCCTTGATGGTTCTGACCGCTCGCGGAACCGCCAGCTTGTCGAACGCTGCCACGGCCGCCTCCAGCGTCTCGCTCTCGCACAGCTGCATCGCCAGATCCCAGCCGTCCTTTAGCGCAAGGTTCGCGCCGTTGCCAGCAAATGGGCTCACTGCATGATTGCTGTCGCCGATGAAGATGACGCCCTTGGGCACAGTTTCGTGTGAAAAGGGTTCCTTGTCTCGCGAGGGGAGCACAAACGCTGTGCTTGGGTCTGTTGCGGCGACCATGGCTGGGAATGGGCCGCCGAGCATGTGGCCGATCTGCTTGGCCTCCTCGATGAAAGCCTTGGTCTCCTCGGGTGAATCAGAGTTGAGCTTTGGTCGCGCCTCTGCCTCTTCGCGGCTCAATGCCCACACAGCGCTCGTCTTGTCGATTGGCGACATGAAGCACGCGACGCCCTGGCCGGAGACGGCGATGCCCCAGCTCTTGTCTACGGGCTCCGGGATGCCGTCGGGAAACTTGGCGATGCCGCCCATCTGCACCACGCCGCGGTAGATGAGATTGTCGTCGGGCCTGAACGAAGCTCGGATCTTGCTGTGTGCGCCGTCGGAGGCGATCAACAGGTCGCACTCTGTGATCTCGGGCTGGTCTGGCTTGTCGCCACGCCGAAGATGGACTCGGATACGGCCATTGTCCAATCGCTCGGCCGACGCGCAGCTCGTATCCCAGACGATATTGTTAGCACTCTCCCCGACCTCGGTCAAGACGTTCCGAAGGTCTTTGCGAGCGATGCGGATGCCCGGCGTTGGGAGCCCACCATACGCCTTGAATGTCATGGCCATGAGAGCGTTCCAGTTCTTGTCCCACATCCTAAACGATCGCACGCTATCGGCGCCCATCACCGCGTGCTCAAGGACCTCGTCGAGAAGACCCAGGTCTCGCAGCGCAATGAGGCCGCTGTCATTCTCCATTCCGTTGACTGAGAGCGAATAGCCCTCTCGTTTTTGGCTAATCTCTCGCGAGTCGCGATCATAGATGACAATCTCGGGGAATTTGAATGCGGGGTTCCAGAGCTTGCGCAACGAGACGACAAAGGTGAGACCAGCAAAGCCAGATCCTGCAATGACGATCTTCTTTCCTTCGAGGAAATGAGTACTTTTTAAAGTCATGGTGACAAAATGGTGGTTTACTGGTGCTGTGTCTTTTTCTTTTTTTTTTGGGGGGGGGGGGGGGGGGGGTAGAGTGTGTGCCACTAAGGAAACGATTGTCCTCAACTGACCCCCAAGTGATCTGCTTGATCTTAATCCGGCTTTATATCAATCTCACATTGTTAATTTCGTATTCTCGTTTTCAGCCTGCAACGTTTTGTCGTCAACGACACGCCAGCTTCGCACGTGAGTGGCTGCTGTTCGGATGCGGGTGTGATCCGAAGTCCGACGTTCCCAGTGCCACATGCTGAGCGTTCCGGCTACGACGAAGCTATCTCGGCGCCGAAGCGGGATGCATGCAGTGGGTCGCGGGGATCTCCACGAGCTTCGTCCCCGGTTTCTCGGTGCCCGTGCCCGTATAACTGCCCGCAACACCCCCTGCTCTCCCCCGTTCGCGATATTTTCGTATCCTCGCATGGGGAGCGCATCAGATTCGGCTCAGCCCTAGGATCTATGCGACGCGTAATCTCCTCGGCTAAGCAGGGTTGGCTTCATACAGTTAGTGGTATTAGGCAATTTCGGTGCCTAGGATTTAGGCAATAAATCTCAAGGTCGGCAACCTTCGCACTTGCGAGATTGCCGAATTCATTACGCATTGTCATTGATATCCACGATGCACAGAGATTAGAGTTGCACCGCACAAAGAAAACTAGATTAGTTGAAGAAAGACGATCGGTTCGCTTATAGTACAGCTGATATAAGTAGAGGACTCTCAGTCTCCACCAGTCCGCCATTTAGTGCAGTGGTCCCAGCTCGCAATACCAATTAGGCCCAGTCTATGCAAACACCCGATACCTTGAAGAACAACATATGACACAAACAAAGGAAATAATTAACCGAGATGTGTTGGTTATTATAAATTTTATTGTGCGTGGGCCATCTGGTTGAGGTGGTGCGATTCCGCGTCCGAAGGGAGTTGTCGGTGCTCCCTGGGGAGGCGGAAGCCGAGGTGCTTGAGATAGTTGCCGGGGAACCAGATGTTGTACAAGACCACGACGAGGAAAATCGGCAGCGTGTCGAAAACATAAATGCTGGTCGTAGTGATTAGTATCATCTATACACATTTTGTGGTTGGGTTATAACATACTACCACTCTTCCTGCTGCGTCTTGCCGGTTTTACCCTCGTGGAACTCGATCATTCGGAAGACCGATCGAACCTAATCCTTCCAGTTAGCCCCCCATGAAGGTCAAGTTATGAAGGTCATAAAGCATACCAAAATCAAACCACACGACGCATTAACCGCCCAGAGAAGGTTCTTCCATTTTTTTGTGATTCCGTGCTTCTGCTGATTCATTCCCACAAACTGGCCGTCCAGCGTACGCGATGTAAAGTGGAAGCGGAACGCAGAGATGGTGAAAAGCCCAAAGCCTGCGAGTTGGACACCCACACCAGCCAGACCCAGATCCTTACCCGTGTTGATCTTCGTCTTGGCTTTCGCGTCGGTGGGGTCCGTTCCAGAGATGAGAACAGCGGCGCCCAGCTGAAGCAGGAGGGCGACGACATCGAATCCGACAAAAATGAGAGTGATAAACCGAGCTGTTGAAATGGGATGTTAACTACCAAAGCTTCCGGCTCATCAAGCAAACCAGGCGTTTCTGATACTCACGAGGAACCCAGAGGAAACTAAACGATCTCGACTCCGGCGGCACGACCCAGAATACGATTCTCGAAAAGACGACGTAGATGACTCCGGCCATCAAAACAGGCGCGAGGATTACAAGAGTGAACTGTATAACATAGGGGTTCCTTTCGGTGATTTTGTTGGCCGAGATGATTCTGAAAATGTAGCCAATCACTTCCACTGCACTAGTTGTCAGCTACATGCGTGATAGGAGCAGCTTTTTGGTCCTCACTTCCAATACCAAGTAGGAAAAACAGCCAAACCCAGGCCCTCCGGCGGATGATCTGATAGAGGGTGACGATGAATGAGACACCATACAGGCCGGCGACGACGCCCGCCAGCGGCTTGGACGGCTCGTACAAGTAGAAAGATTTCACCATGGTTGGCTTGGTGCGTGATTACTTGCGTCGAAGTGGCGTCTTGGAACTCCGATGGCGAGCTTCTTGTGTGTCATGCAGTTATTTGGTTTTCGGACAGCATCAGTCCATGTGTATATATAATCGAGCGGCCGCCCAGAAGACGGGAGTGCCAAACGCCGACATGACGTTTCGGGCTGTCGCAGCTAATTGCACCGCCATGCTCGAAAGGTTTTTGCAGTCCACTTCCAGCGCGTTAGGGGCAGATTTGACATAGCGTTTGTTGGTGGGCGTCGCGAGGCGTCGCATGGCTGAGATTGAATGGTCGGCAGACATGGCTTTCGTCGCCGGATTTCCTCATTCGGACGTAGTTGAGCATCGGCATCGGAGCTTAGCAACGCCGCGATTCGCAATCGATGCGTGGCTGAGTCGCTAATGCCCAATGAAAATACGATTCTTCGTACACTAGTCCTAAGGAGGTTAGATGGCCTGCATCGAATGAAGATGCCGTTTTGGGACACGTCATCGAGATAATGCCGATGCACCGACCTCGAAAGGGTTGTCGAGCTCGGAAGGTTATGATAAGCATAAAGATCTGACAGGTGTTCCAATCCGTCCCAGACCCTCGGGTGGCTTGGTGCCAGATCGGACCGGAAGTCGGGAATCCTAAGACGAGAGAGGGTGCTTAGAGATTGCCCCAAGTTTTCCAAGAAGACCTACCCTACAGCTGTAGTTGATACTGATTTATTCGTCTAGGCAGGCAGTGGGCGCGAGAACTGGCCCATAGAGAAACGAACGGTAGAAATAATGAGACGCGGAAAGTTAGTACAGGGTAATTGTGTGATTAGTCAGCATATATATGATTAGTAGAGATGGATTCAGGAACATCCGACTCAGTGAAAAAGCGGGCTGGTCTCAAGACTCGGGTCACCGGACCAAGCATCACCAATACACCACTTTTCTGGCTGTTTTTGATGTTTCTTTTGGGTGTTTCCGATTGACCAAGTTAGCTTAATATTTATTCAATTTTATTTTGGACGATTGGGTTCATTTTACTAATTTTCAGACATTTATTGATTTATTTTCCACCTTCCTCTTTACCTTCCCGTTGCCCTCGCAAGACATCCATTTCTCTAGGTGGTGTTGGTATTCTCCTTCCTGGGTTTTTGTACCCCTTCTTAAATAACTATTTCCGATCACTCAAGAATAGCTAGAACAACTAATGATCTCATTTGGGTAATAAAACCATGAGCCAGGGCCATGTGTGGGTGATTCGTATTCACCAGCTTGAATTCGTACACGAGGTCGCACAGCTATGCAGGAGTGAGGGTGACTTAAGTCCACGGGGAGGCCCAGTTAAGTGGTGTATGTAATACTCCCATCTTCTCAGATATACATAGGTGTGTAGCCTCCCTCGATGCTTTAGAACGGGAGCCCATACACACACCGGGTCCGGTGCGAATAAGATCATGTGACTTCAACACACCAGATCCGGTGCGGATAAGATCGCCTTAGTCACAACCTAGATATGTGTGCAGAAGAAATATCCCTCTTTCTCTGCTGGAACAACATTAATTCATACAGTCTTAGTGTGATAATAATGAATTGAATGCAACTGTTCTATGTATAGTATATTATATATTAGTGATGCATTATCCTAACAGTCAATAGCAAATCTATAGTATGTATTGAAGGTATCCTTAGGACAATACCTTAGACTCTATATTATTTTATATAAGCTTTGCCTAGTAAGAATAGAGAAGCGGCGATTTGCAAGAGAGAGAATTATTATAGGTTAAATTAATAGTATTGATAGTCAAATTGGGAAGAAAATGTCTTATGAGGTTGTGACTAAGGTGATCTTATCCGCACTGGATCCGGTGTGTTGAAGTCACATGATCTTATTCGCACCGGACCCGGTGTGTGTATGGGCTCCCCTTTAGAATTGGGTGCTGAGACTTGGCTGGTAACGCTTAGTCAGCTATCGGATTCGCATCGCCAACTCATATCCAAGAAAACAAAGGCAGGCTGTGCATCTAGGTCATTGGATGTCCTGGCGAGTAATGTAGGGATAATTATTTTGCTTTGAGAGAATGCGATTTGAACAAGGGAAGTCTCTGTCCTCAGAGCACAGGGTAATGGCCTTGCTAGACGCAAGCGTCAGACTCCGCGCCAGGGCAGCCTTGAGGAACGAGGGTTAGGCGCGGGATGGGATAGAGGCGGGATACGTGATAAAAGAGAGGAAGTATCATTAAGCATTAATTAAGGAAAGAGATTAAATTAATTAATTATATATATAGCTAGAGAAATTAAATACAATAAGGATTAGTATTTAATGTAATTTAAATAATATATTTTAATTTAATAGTAGATTTATTTATTCTATAATGCCTTAAGTTCTTGCCTAGCAGTAAGAAGTCTTGTTTTTATGGCTTAGTATTATTATGCTATTAGGTGTATATTAGGTCCACTTTATTTATATTTAGGTTAGGCATTATAGAGGAGCTTTTAGTTAATATCTCTATTATAGTAAAGTTTAATTGCTTTAGCCTTTTAAAAGAAGTCTATTTTAATGCTACTAATAGTAGTCTTTTTGTAAATAAGGCTAGCAATAAAAATGCTAAAGGCATTAATAGTAATTATAGTACTACTATTAGGTTTATTGGTATTACTAATAGAGCTATATTTACTATATTAATAAGATTAATTAATATTGTAGCTATAATTAAGATTAATTTATTTAATCCTTTAGCCTTTTGCTTAAAAGGCAATAAAAACTTTACTATTATCTTAAAGTAAATAGTAAGGACCTTTTTTAGTATTTTTTCTATTATTATAGGGCTATTAATAGTATCTATAGTAAATATAGTAGACTTATTTAATAAAAACTAATTGCTTAATATAATAATAAAGATATAGTCTTCTTTATTTACTAATAGATTTACTATAAAGTTATAGTTAAGTAATTTAATAATTTTATTAGTATAGTAATATATAGTATTTAGTTTAAAATATATATCTTTTATCTTTATTATTAATTTATAGAGGTATTAGTATAGATTAATAATAATTAAAAGGAGTATAAAGATTTAAAAGGGGTATTAATTAAGCCTTAGTTCTTTTTCTAGCGATTTTAGCTAAATATATAAGGCTAATTAAATAAAGCTATAGCATTTTAATTAAATATTAGAAAATTTATTGCTAAGCTTTTCCTTTAGTAAAAGGTTTTAGCTTAGGCTAATAATAGGTTTAATAAAGCTTATATTAAAGTTTATTATAAAGAAGTTAAATTAAAAGGCAGTTATTTTAGCTAAAATGCTATATTTTATATTATTATTAAGGACTTAAGGGAAGTATAAAGAGGGGGGAGAAGGGCATATAGTTAAATTAAGAGCTTTTAGACCTAAATTAATGCAATTTTATAGTTATATATCTATTTAATTTTATTTTTAGCTCTATTAATATTTATAATTTTCTATTTTAGTTTATATAAGTGCACTTTATTGTTTATATTTTACTATTGCTCTATTTAATCTTCTTTCTTTATAGTTTAGCTATAAAGATTTAGGATTAAACTAAAAAAGGTTATTATTAAACTTCTTTTTTAATTATTAATAGCTTAAAGGCATTTATAGAATGCAATTATAAGCTATAGTAAAGAAGTAATTTTAATAATATTAATAGTTTTAGCATTTAGTCCTTTAAGCTAATAGTTTTATTTTTTAAAGTAAAGAGTAGGCATTTACTATATTTAAGCAATAAACTATATAGATATATTAAAGCTAAGGCCTTTAGTATAATTAAGTAGGCCTTACTATTATAAAGAATAAAAGGCTTTTAAGGAGGTTATAATATAGTTAATAAAGTTAAAGTTAATAGTACTTAAAGAAGTATATTCTTTATATTCTTTAGGGCTATTTAAAGTTAATAAATGCATTAAGGCTTTATATATTAAAGGTAATATAATATATTTATAGCAGCTTTATATTAGATTATATAATTATATAATAGTATATCTTAAGGTAAATATCTTTTTTAAGGTAGAGGGTTAAAGTAATAAGCAGTTTTTAATAGTTAATAATTTAGTATTAAATAAAGTATTTTATTTATATTTATAATATTTTATTTTATTAATCTTTATTTATAATATATATAATATTAAGTATTTATATTTATAGTATATTTATAGAGCTTAAATTTAATCTAAAGTTAGGCTAAGGGCTATATTAATGGCTTTTGCCTATTTATTTAAGGATGCCTTATAATGCTTTATAGTATAGTAATATAAAGCTTTTAAAGGTCCTTTTATTATAGTTAAGTTATATCTTTTTATATATATAGTTAATATAAAAAGCTATAAAAGTAAAAGTATATATTAATGCTAAATAGATTATATATAAAAGCAATTATATATATTAATATTTATTATATTTATCTATATTGCTATATATAAAGTGTATTTATTAGGGATGCTTTAAGCGGCTAATAAGTAAGTAACTATCTTTATAGTATTAAGGTGCCTATATATAAGGGTATTAGTTTTTAGTGGTTATATTTTAGTTATAAGATTATTATTGTTTTATTATATTTTATAATATCTTAAGGTCCTAATAAATTGCTTAAGGATTTAAAGTTACTATTTATTATTAAAGAGTTATAGTAGTAGCGCTATAATAAATTAATTAAAGATTTTAATTTATAGACTAGCTTTATTAATACTAATAATAGCTAATAAATTATTAAGGCTCTATAGAAGGCAGTTTTATAGAAGGCTATTAATTCATTAATTATAGATTTTAAGCTTTAAATATTATTTATAGCTATAAGCAGCTAATAGCTAGGTATAAAGTAGGGAGAAGCTATTAATAGTTAAATAGGCATAAATAAGGTTGTTGAACTGAACCAGTTGTGTAATTGTGTGTATTCTTGTTTTCTTCTTGTCCCTCCCAGCCTTACTTCATCGCTCAGGCTCTAAAAGAGGGGTCAGGTTGCGCTAGACCTAATAGAGCTACATTGTATTCACATAACCTTCATTCAATTATTTTAAGCTTCATTTCTATGATCTAAAGTGCATTCTAGTGTTTCCCTATATATAGGATACCTTAGGTTTAATATACCCCTTTAGATTTGCTAAAGGCAGGTCTAATATATTTTTTATTTACTGTTTATTTATTGATTCTATACTTTATTTATAGCTTTCTATCTTTATTTTATGCTTTTATTTTATTTTTATATTTATTGCATTTTTATTGGTATTATTTGCTTAATATTTATTGTTATATATAGGCATTTTTAATTACTCTATAAATGCTATCCATTTAGTAGATAGAAACAATAGAATAGTTATAAATTATAATAGAAAGCGTTCTTTAAATTACTTTACTTTAATCTTACTTTTTGTTTCTATAGAAGGATCCTTATCTATAAATAAAGCAATTTATTCCCTTATTTTAAACTTCTTTTCTTTCTTCTTTCTTTAGCTTTAATACAATTTTATATATACATCTTTATAGTGTTTTTAGTTTTTAACTTATATATACTAACTGTAGTTATTTTAGTAGATATATACATACACATATATATATATATACACATATATATATACTATATTGTAAATTAATTTTATAGTTTAAAATTAAATTTTACAATTTAAAATTAAATTTTGCAGTTTATTTTTAGGTTTTATAGCTCTTTTCTTGCTAATTATTTATAATAGTAATAATTCATTTAATAAGCTATCCCCCCCCCTACTAACTCCCTATTGCCCCTACTATAAGTTATTTTATAGCTTAAAATTAAGTTATATATTGCTAACTTTATTTTAGCAATATAAATTAACAATAGGGTTATATATAGGCCTAAGCTATTTATATAGCTTAGGCAGAAGAACTTTTTGCTGCAGCTAAGCATATCGCTAAACTATAAGTATTTTTAAGTTAAATTTTAAGCTTTATTTAACTGTTTTGCTTTATATAGTGCCTTTTAATAGCAGCTTATGCCCTACCTTACTTATTTATTATCAGCCCTTATAGGCTAAAGCAATAGAAAATATTAAAAGCATTCTAGCACCTTAAAGCAGTGCTATAAGTGCTATAACCCTAATGGCTGCTGCTGCCCTATATAAGTATATTTGTATTGTTATTTTGCACTTTATTTTGCTAATTTAAATTGTAAAATAGTCTTTTTGCTGCTCTCTTTATAGCGCTATTCTTCTTAAATTATATTTAAGAAAATAATATTATAAAGAAGGTAAGAGTTTAATTTAGCACTTTATTTTTATATTTTAAACTATAAAATTAACTTTTATATTGCAAAAGAAAAATAAGCAATGCATTACTATTAAAGTTATATTAAATAAGTATACTATAAGTACCTTTCTATCTATTAAAGACCCTTATTTTTAATAAATAAAATAATTAAAATTATTTTAAAGTTTATTTTACTATTTTATAGCTTATTTTATTATTTTACCTTTTGGCTAATAGCTACTATAATAGCATTAAATTAATAAATTTTATTGTATTAATACTTTATTCCTTTACTATTTTTATAATATTAAACATTAAAGCTATAAGCCTTTTAGTATTTTCTTAATTATATATTCTTATAAATCTTAACTTTATTATATTTAAATGCATTTTATTAAGTCTATAAGTTTAAATTGTTTTTAGCTCTTAAAAAAGGTTTTGCCTTATAATAGCTTTATTAAACTATTAGCTATTAATTTTATACTTTATTTATATAAAATGGAGATTATTCTTACTATTATAAATTGCTTTAGCTAATAATTATATATATTAATATATTTAAGCTTAATCTTTAATTTTTTAAAAGGATTTTAAATAAGTTTAATTATCTATTAGTTATTATAAATAAGTTTTAAAATAGGATTTTAAAGCTTAATTTTAAGTTCTATAAGTAGTCTCTATTAATAAAGTCCTTTCTTTATAGCTTAAAAGAGAGCAAGCAGTTTTACCTTTATAGTTAATATTATAATTGTATTTTATTTATTTATATACTATTTAATTAATCCACTAAAAAGTTTTATTATATATACTTATAAACTTTTTTAATTTAATATATTATTAGCAAAAGATGCATTACTATATATTAAGAAGTTATCTTTACCTTTAAGCTATAAAGCAAGAAAATAAATTGCATAAAGATAATACAATACTTAATTTGCTGCCTTTATATATAGTTCCCTTAAATTTATTATAAATCTTATAAAATATAATATAGTAAATGCAATATTTAATTAAGTAATAATTGCTATATAAAGGATTAAGCTAATTATTTATTTATATTAATTTATTATACTTTATTTAATAACTTACTTATTTAAAAAGAGTTCTATTTTCTCTATTAAAGTTGCATTTCCTTTATCTAAAGTATATAATTTATAAATCTTCTTTAAGTATAAGTTTTAAGTTACTTAAATCAATTTTTAACTTTATTCTTAAATAATCTCTATCTTAAGAAACTACTATAGCTTGCCTTTATTAATTAGTTTATATTTTAACTTTAAACCTATAATTGCTTTATCTATAATTTATTTATATCTTTTAGTATATATTATTATAATATTATTTATATAAAAGAAGATAAGAACTCTACTTCTATTATAGCAATACAGTTTATAAGGGATTAATTTAAAACTAATATTTTATAATATTATTTTAAGCTCTATTTACTATAAAAGAGGTATAATTCTTAGTCTATAAAGTGCTTTCTTAAGTAATAGCACTTAGCCTTTATTTTTGCTCTCTTTATATTTTAGTAAAGGTCTTATAAATATATCTATTAGCAGTTTTGCATTTATAAATGCATTTACTGCATTAAATTATAGTATCTTAAGATTAAACCTTACTGCAATTGCAAATAGGGTTTTAAACAATTTTCCTACTAATATAGCAATATATATTTCTTTAGAACTTACCTTTTACTATTAATCTCTTTAAACAATAAGTTTAGCTTTATATTTCTATAAATATCTATATTTATTGAACTTATATATATAAACTTATATATAGTTAATAAATTATAAGTTATAAAACTTAATTTTATTTCTTAATATTTTAATTTAAGACTTTATTTACTAGTAACTCTTTAAGTATATTTTCTCTACTTTTAGAAATATAGCCTTAAACTTATGCCTAAGAATATTTCTATAAGAACTTAATACCTAAGGTAAGTTCTTTTAATAAAGTTCTTATTTCTTTTAAATAAAGTCTATTTTATCCTTTTATAGCTTATATTTTAGTTTATACTTTCTATATTTAATTTTAATATATATTGCCTTAATTATAATAGTATTTCTACATTTTTTAAATAGTATAGCTTTTATTCCTATAAAAAAGGCTTAATAGAGCTTAACCTATTCTCTCTATAAGCCAGTATTTAGTATTAAGGGTATTAAGTATTTTCCTTTTTGCTTTATTGCTAAAGCTAAAAAGGCAGAAGCTAAACTTTTTAATAGAGTTAAAAAGGGTTTAAACTATAGTTAAGTGTATTTTTTATCTTTAATCTACAGTTCATCTATATCTTTCTCCTTTTTAGTTTTTAAGTCTTTAACTATATTTTAAAGGCTTGTTTTAATAATTTAAAGCTTATCTTATAGTTAACTAGTATTATCTACTTAATTAACCTACTTAGCATTAAGAAAAGCTTTCATTTATATTTATATTTCTTTAAGGGTCTTTTTACCTATAGTTTCTCTTATTTTAGCATTACTTACTAAAAAGAGGTCTTCTTTATTAAAGATAATATCTTAAGTTATATACACTTAATTAATAATTAAATTCTAAATGCAAAAGAGGTTTTAAGAATTATATTCTATAAGATAATCTATTTAAGCCTTTAGGCTTATTTTAAATATAAATTAATTTTTCTTTAATTAAGTATCTTTAGTTATTATAAATAATTTATAATTAATTGTCCTAAAGTAAGTAATTTGCAGCTTACAATCCTTATTTAAGCTTTAAATTAATAAAAAGAAGCTCTTATATAATGTTTTCTACTTAAGTCCCTATTTTAGAGTTCAGTTTAATAGATATATCGCTATTCTTACTATCTCTAGCTATAGTCTAGCTAGTAGACCACTTTTAATTGCAAGAACTTTTATTTTCTCTTTTACTACCCCCTTAAAACATTCTTCTAATCCATTTTATTACTATATTTAAAGGGCACTTTCTTCTACTACTATTCCTCTTTAATCTAATTATATATAGACTAAATTGCTCTTTTAAAGCTTATTATCTATTTCTATTACTTAAAGTTTAATTTTATATCTTATTTTTAATATTTAAGTAAAGTTTTATAGTATTAATAATAATTATTCTTCTTTTTAATTTTTAAAGTAATAGTTTTAATATATTCTTAATATACAGTCTATTATAATAGCATATAAGGAAAGGTTTATTATATTAAGTTAAAAGTTATAGAAGTCTAAAGAAACTTACTCTTTAAAAATTAAGCTTTATATTTATAGTTTATAGTGCTTTTAGCATTTTATCTTATTTAATCTATAAGCATTATATTTAACTATTATTAGGCCTTTAATCTTTATATTAATAGTATAGTTAATTAAGTATTTTAATGCTTTAGGTCCTAAATAATTCAATTAATAATACTATTTTATAGCTTCTATTTATTATAGATATTTTAATATTTATAAATTATAATAAGGTTTATTTATTATAAATAAGCTTTATTCTTAAGTAATAAGCTTATAATCTAAAATATATTAATTATAGGCAATCTTTAATCTATATAAAGCTTGCCTACTTTTATATTTTAGAATATTATCTCTATTTCTCTAATTCTATTAATAACTATATTAATAAAGTCTTCTTAATAAGACTAGATTTATTCTAATTTATAGGCAATAAGCAATACGCCTTAAAACAAAAAAATAAGCTTTGCCTTATAAGTTTTGAACTTTAATTTCTATATCTCTATATCCTAAGATTAAAAGGTTCTTTAATCCAGTAAAAACAACTTTATTAAATAAAGCTAGTTTAAGATTCTTAAATTTCTTTTTATTATTAAAAATATATAGTATTATCCTTAAGTTAAGTATAATTAAGATTTATAATAGGTATTTGCTATATAAAATAAGGAAAATAGCTATAAAATTTAAGATTAGGATTTATAATATTAATTATTAGTTTAAATCCCTAATTGGTTATATGGTTTGCTTCTTAAGCTTTTTGTATAGTTTCTAGACTTCAATCTAATCTTTTAACTGTATTTCCCATCTCTTATCTATTCATTTCTGCCTTTCTATTTGCTTAAGTATATTTTTAAGGAATGCAATCTAGCACTTTTAGGTATTGGCATTAAAGTGTAATTTTCTATATAAAATGCAATAATTATCTTCCTTTAGAGTTTATTTTTATTTCTTTAATTTAAGTTATTTAAGTTATAAGCTCTTTAAATAAGAACATTTTTTAAAAGGTAGGTTTAAGCCTTAAAATATAAATCTAAAGTTCCCCTTTTATACTAAAGCTTTATATTACTTTCTTTTAGTCTCTTTTCTTTTTTTAATCTTATATTTAAAACTTAAAGTAAAAGCAGCTAGTATATAGATACTTTTCTTAATAGTATCTTTATATTATACTTTAGTAATTTAAAGGAATATTTAAAAGTGACTTTTAAGGTATTGTTTTAAGTCTATAAACTATACATTTAAGTATAAGGCTTTAGCAACATTTCTTATAGTTGCAATCTTTATAGACTATTCCCAATCGATAATCTAGTCTTACTAAATAATTTTAAGGTTTAAAGTCTATTTTAGCACTTTAAAATAGCATTTTTAAGCTTATTTTCCTCTTAGTGCATTATTAATTCTATATATAGCTTTAAGGTTATTATAGAATTTTATAATATTATTATTATTATTCCCTTTATTTATTATAGATAAATATATTTAAATATAATAAAGGCTTATTTTCTCTATTATTTAATTAAGGATATTATAGATTCTATTTACTTTAATTTTATATTTTTTTTAATTATAGTAGAATATTATAAGCTTGCATTTTAGCAGTTTTTAGTCTTTAGGAAGCAGCTCTATTATTATAATTGCCCTTTATATTAATTAAATAAACTTTAATCTTAAGCTTTTAGCCTTAGCTTCCTCTTTTATAAAGTATTTTATAGCGGTTAGTATTATAGGCTTAGAAATTTAGGTAGTCTTAAACTAAAAAAAGTCCTTAAGGATTTTAAGCTTCTTAACTTATTCTATAGTAAATTTCACTTTATAGCTTTATTTAAAGGTTTCCTAATCGTTTAGGTTATTAAAGATATAGGTCTTAAAGGTTATCTTGTGTATTTAGTTTAGAATTGGGATATAAGGTTCGTTTCTTGCTTTTAGAGCTTAATTGAATAGTTATAGCTGCACTAATAAATATAGCTCTAAGACTCTTAATTGTTGAACTGAACTAGTTGTGTAATTGTGTGTATTCTTGTTTTCTTTTTGTCCCTTTTAGCCTTGCTTTATTGCTTAGGCTCTAAAAGAGGGGTTAGGTTGCACTAGACCTAATAGAGCTATATTGTATTTATATAACCTTTATTCAATTATTTTAAGCTTTATTTCTATAATCTAAAGTGTGTTCTAGTGTTTCCCTGTGTATAGAATACCTTAGGTTTAATAAAGGTTACTAGCAAAAATGCAATTTAGCTTTTATAGAGCTTAAATTAAGCTAATTAATTTAGGCTATTTAATAGTAAGGATTATAATAATGCATTTAAGCTAAATATATATATTTAGTATTTAATTAATAGTTATATATATAAATTATATTAATTTTAATTAGGCTAAAGCAATTATCTTTTATACTATTTTTAATTTAATCTATAAAAGTAATATTATTAAGTAAGGGTTTGCAGTTATTAATATCTTTAACCTTTTTTATAGTAAGTCTTAAAATCACTTAAGTATTTAAATTATATATTTTATTTAGTATTGCTAATACTATTAAAGCCACTAATATTACTAATATTAAGTTTTAGTTTAGCTATATAATAAATGCTTTAATCTATATAATAATAGATTTTAAATTAATTTAGGTACTTAAATTATATAGTTTTATTAAATATACTAAAGATACTAAAGGTACTAAAAATACTAATAGAGATACTAAAGGTACTAAAGCTAATATTGCATTAAGCTATATTACTTCTATTAAGGCTAAATATGCCTTTACCTTATAAAGGTTCTATTACAGTAAAGTAAATATAAAGTAAAGTAGTAGCTTATTATTCTATAGATATAGTATTAAGTATAGTATAGCTAAAATATAAGCAATATTTATAGATTTAAAGTAAAGAAAGAAATATAAAGAATAAATATAGCTATACTTTTAATTAATAGAAGTCTACTATTATAGAATAGTATAAAAAGTTATATAAAGCAATTAGCTACTTAAAAGAATAGTTTATTAAAAAGGAGAGGCTTTTTAATAGCTAAAAGTAATATAATATTATATTGCTTAAGCAATAAATTATAGATATAATCTCTTTTTATAGCGCTTTTTATAATATAAATACTTTTTTTATTAAAATATATTTTTTATACTATTAAAAATACAGTAAGTAAAAGCTATAATTAATTAAATAAAAGGATTAATTTAGCTTTTTTTTAATAAAGTATTTAAAAATATATAGTTATATAGGGATTACTTTATTTTTAGTTATAATATAGAGCTTTATATAAAGTGCACTATTAAAATTAATAAAGGGAGGCTAAGCTATTATAATTATCTTTATAAATAGCTTTAGTATAAGCATTTCTTTTTTAAGGTTCTTAATAGCTTAATATTAATAAAGAAAAAGCTTATTACTATTAGCTTTTTATTTAGCTTTATTATATAAATTAATATTTCTAATAGACTAAAGTAAAGTGCTTATACTTATTATATATAGGGCTATATTTATATCTTTTTAAGCAGTATATAAAATATAGTTATTAAAGTTTTGCCTTATCCCTTAATAAAGGTGCTTAAAAACATTTATATCTTTTAGTATAGATTAAAGAAGCTAATGCTTTAAGATCTATTTAAAATAATATTAATATAGCAATAGGTAGTAGAAAGGGCTTTATAGTAGCTAATTCTTAATAATTTACTTTATTTTAAGATTTAAGTAAACTAAGCTAAATTAAATAGTTAAAAAGATATACCTTATAGTATTTTAAGGCTTTTATATAAATATATAAAGCAATAGAAGCTATTAATATAAAAAAAGGCATAAATAGTATATATTATTCTTTTAATTAAATATAGCTTATTAAATAATTTTAGTCTTTATATTAATAATCTTATGCTTATATTATAGGCTAAAGAGTAATATATTTTTTTAAGGCTAAATAGTAATAGTAATAATAATAGCAATAGCAATAAAATAGTAAAGAAAGATAGCTTTAATAAGCTAAGCTAAAATAATTTTAAGGCAATAAGGCTTAATGCTTATATTAATAAAATATTATCTTTTAGTATATTTTTATTAAATACTATACCTAAAGTTATAGATACTAAAAAGTTGCAATTTACTATTAATATTATTATAAAGTATATTAATTTAATAGCACTAAGGTTAATAGAGCTTAAGGCAGGCAGTATAAGTATATAGGTCTATAAGGGCTTTAGTAGCCTTTATATCTATTTAGACTATAGTTAAAGGTATATTAACTTAAATAATCTATTATACTTTTTTAAGGTATTTCTAACTCTCTTTCCTTAGGGTATTAAAGGTTCCTATTATATTAAGAAGGCAGCTATATATTAGGCAATTAATAATATAGAAAAAAAGATTAAAGACTAAAGCTAAAATAATAGCAATAGTAATAGTAATAGTAATAATAAAGGTAATAGTAATAGAGTTAATAATACTTAAAGCAGTGCAGCTATTATTACTACTATTATTAGGTATAAGTAGGTATAAGCAAATAGTAGTTTTAATTTTATTAATTTCTAAAATATAATACTAAAAGTATAGGCTAAAGTAATAATTAGGCATTATAGTAGCTAGTTTAAGAGCTATTATACCTTTACCTTTTTTATCTTTAATATTTTAGTGCAGTTTTATAATTATAGTATAAGTATAATAAGCATAAGGTAGTTTAATTTTCTTAAGGTTAAGGCAATTATATAGTCCTTAATATTTAAGTACTTTATTTAAGCTAATATAGAGCTAAAAAGAAATAGTAAAATTAGCAATAAAGAGATTAATAAGCTTTTATATAGTTTATTTATTTATAAATATTAATAGCCTATATTTAAGGAGGTATAGCTATATATATAAAAGAAGCTATAATTTAATATTATTTATAAAGGTATATTAGTAATTTAGCTAATATTAAACCCTTTTAATATTATTAGTACTATTAAATTGCGCTTAACTATATATAATAAGTATTATTTTAAGGAGGCAAAAAGAGTTTTATTAAGTTTAGGCAATAATAATTATAATAGAATTAAGCTTATAATCTTTAATTTAATAAGCTTAATGCTTTTCTTTTATTAAAAAGTCTTTTTATTTTTTAAATATTATATAAAAATTAATTAAGATTTAGTCTTTAGCTATATTAAGCAGTATTATAGTATTATAAAGATAAATAAATGCAGTATATTATATATTTATTCTTTACTATAATTATAGAATAATTTTAGCTTAACCTCTTTAATTATTAAAGATTTTAAAATAGAAAATAATATTACTATAGTATTTTACTATAAGATTATATAGTATATAAATAGTATTTTTACTAAAGTATATAGCAGTTTTAGCCTAAAAGATTAGTTTAATTTAAGGTTTTAATTAATAAATTAAATTAATATTAATATTTAATATAAATAGAATTTTAATAAAAATAAAATATTTAATAACTTTAATTAAATATTTATAGCTAATAATATTAATTATTTAATAGTATTATTTGCTTAGCTCTTTACTATATTTAAAAAAGAGGCTAATTTTATAGTATATAGAATATAGTACTATAAATATATCTATTTATATCTAAAGTATTTACTTTATAAATTATTAATAAAGCAATATAAAAGAAGGAAGAAGTATTGCTTTAAGGCATTATAGAACTTTATGCTTAAGACTTTCTTTAATATTAATAGCATTTTATAGCTAATATAATAGTATTTGCTTATTAATCAATAAAATAAAGTATTAGCAATTAGCCTACAATATAACTATAATATCTTATTTATTGGCATATAGATTTATATACTAGCCCTTATATACTATCTAATAAACTATATAAGTAAGATAGAGGATCTGCTATAGAAGCGGGCTGTAGCTATAGCGCAGCTCTTCTTGCAGTTGTGGTTGCGCCTTGTTGCCGCTTCTGTTCTAGCCCTAGCTTTAGCTTTCGCTTCCGCTTCTGCTTCTTCTTCTTCTATTGCCGCTGCTGCTACTGCTGCTACTACTGCTCCTGCTTTTGCTAATACTTAAGTTTTAGGCAATAAAACTACAGCTAAGGCAAATAAAAGCTGCTAGTTCTTGCTTAAGGTTATAAATTATATCTTTATAAAGCGGCCCTTTTTATATATTAAGGTTATTATTAGTTTCTTATAGTATTCTAAAGAGTATATTAATATAAATAAGTAGTTATTTATTAATATAATAGCTCTATATTAAAGGTTATTTTAGCAATAGGCTTACTTATATATAGCTAGTAATATACTAACTATAAAAGTAAATATTTAGTTTAGATTTAAGTCTATTTTAATAGCTACTATAGATAAAAAGCTATTAGGTTTTAATATATATTTATATTAAGGCCTTATGCTTTAGGATCTATACCTTTATAATTACCTTACTATTATTTGCATTTAAAGGGGCTTTTTATTTAGGTAAAAGTACTATATACTATTTAAGGCTAATTAAATTTATAGTATTAGCTAAATTTAAGTATTATACTTTTTTATAAAGCTTACTATATTTTACTTAAATAGCTATATAGATATAGACTTTAATTATAAAAATAAAAAAAAGGGCTATTTTTAAAGGTAAATAAGCATTAATATTAAGTAAGGCCTTACTATATATATAGGTATAAAAAGAAGAAAGTTTAAGTAAATAATTTAAAGAGCTAATTTAAGTAATTAATAGATAGGCCTAAGGCTTTAGTTTAGTACTTTAGGCTCTTTATTCTATAAAAAGACTTTTTAGGCAATAGCAATAAAGAGAATATTATAGCAATTTAATATAGGCATTAGGCAGCCTTAAGTAAGTACCTTTACTTTATTATAGGCAATATTTAAATACTAAAGAAATTAATAAAAAATATATAAAAGGATATAAAGCAATAGGCAATATATAAAGGCAATAAATCTAATAAAGCTAATACTAATACTAATAAAAATAAAGCTAAGGCTAAACTTAATTATTAGTTTTTTATAATAGAATTAATTAATTAATATTAATTTAATTAGCTAAATAGTATTATATAGCTTAAAGATACTTTAAGGGCTATAATAGGCTTTAATTAGCTTATAGCTAAATTGCCTAATATTTTAATAGCCCTTTAATAGCTAAATAAGTTTTAATTTAAAATAATTAAAGCTTTTATTAATAGTATAAAAGTTAATAATACCTTTTTTATAAAGGCAACTATTACTAAAAGCAATAGTTTAAATATAGCTAGTATAAAGCTATCTAGCGCTATTAAGCTATAAGCAATTAAGTTTACTTAATGCAATGCCTTTAAGGAGATTAAGCAATAAATTTAGGGGATTAGCTTAAATATAAATACTATTATAGGGATTGCCTTAAAATTAAGTATAGCTATTATTAATATTTTAATTAGGTTTAATAAAAAGCTATTAATAGTTAATTAAATAAATGCAAAAGAAGCTATTTAAGGGCCTAGCGCTAATATTGCATTTAGGCCTTTTGTAATCTTTATATAGGCTGGCTATAATTTTATAGTAAGCTATATACTTAATAAATAATAGTATATAGCCTTACTTTTTATATATTAGTACTTTAATTGCCTTAAGTAGTTTAAAGGCAAGCTTAAGAGTAAAGATAATATATAGCTATATATATTTTTAGGCAATAAGAATAGTATAGGCAAGTTATAAGTAATTAATGCACTTTTTGCACTATTTAAAAGGAAAGATATTAGCTATAGGCTTTTATTAATAGTAATATTTAATGCTATTATTACTTAAATTAATAGTATTACTATTTACTTAATCTATAGTATTAATAAGGCAATAGCTAATATAAATAAAGCTAGTTTTAATAGGTTTAGTATAAGCTTATATATTATAAATAGCAAAAAGCTAATGCATTAATGCAATAAATAGGCCTTTATTATTAATAAAGTTAATATACTTAAGTCCTTAATTTTTATTTAGCTTAATTGCTGCCTTAAATAGCTATATAGTAGTAAAGCTAATTTTAGTAGTATATTAATTATTTTTCTTTTTAATAACTTTTATTAATTCTATTTAATTTAAAATAAATCTATTATTCTTTTAGCCTTTTTAATTAAGTAATATATAAGCTAAAGCAAGCAGTATTATATTTAAGATAAAGCCTATTTACTATAATTAAAGTTTATAACTATTATTATATTTAATAAATAAGTTTACTTAATAAAAGATATTAAGCTATAAGCCTTATTATTATATATTTACTATAGCATTTAGAATTAAATAGATATTAAGCTTTTAAATTAATAGTGCTATTATAAAGGCTAGCTAATTTTATAAAAGATAGGCATTATAATAATTATACCCTTAAATTAAAACTACTAATGCCTTAACTTTAAGAGAAGCCTTATATTTAATAGGAACTATTAGCGCCTTATATAGATCTTTTTATTAAAGCATTTATAGAGGGATAGTAGCCTTAAAAAGAAAAAGGCCTTACTTATAATAAGGGTTAGCAATAATAATAGCATTTCTATACCTACTATCTTTATCTTTATACTTAATATACTAATAGTTATAATGCAAAATACCTATTAAGGCCTTAAAGTAGTTAATAGAGCTAGCTATAAGGCTATTAGCGCTATATTAAATAAGGTATACTTTAGCTATTATATCTTTAAGAGCCTTATTATATACTTTAGGCCTTCTATAGGGCTACTACTTGCTAGTAAGACTATAGGCAGCTTTAAGTTTAAGTGCATGCCTTAAGGCACAGTCTTACTAATGCCTATCTTTATGACTATACTATATACCAGTAAGGAAGCCAGAAAACGGCTATAGCAATAGTATAACATTACCTATTGCAGGTTGCTATGCATGCTGGCATTTGCCTGTATAGACTATAAGGTGTAAGGTTGCAGTTTGGATTGCATTGGCCTTAACTTGCAAGGCATGCGGACGGCAATAGTGGATAGGCACAACATCCCAAGCGTATGCGACCTATATAGCCTCTATATACAGCTATTGCAGTACTATACGCTTAATAGTATTAGGCTTATCTTAAAGGTTTGGGATAAAGATATAGTTGGCAATACTATTATTTAACCGAACCAGTTGTGTAATTGTATGTATTCTTGTTTTTCTTTTTCTTGTCCCTCCCAGTCTTACTTCATTGCTTAGGCTCTAAAAGAGGGGTTGGGTTGCGCTAAACCTAATAAAGCTATATTATATTTATATAACCTTTATTTAATTATTTTAAGCTTTATTTCTATAATCTAAAGTGCATTTTAATGTTTCCCTATATATAGAATACCTTAAGTTTAATATACCCCTTTAGATTTACTAAAAGCAAGTCTAATATATTTCTTATTTACTATTTATTTATTGATTCTATACTTTATTTATAGCTTTTTATTTTTATTTTATACTTCTATTTTATTTTTATTTTTATTGTATTTTTATTAATATTATTTATTTAATATTTATTATTATATATAGGCATTTTTAATTACTTTATAAATGCTATTTATTTAGTAAATAAAAATAATAAAATAGTTATAAATTATAATAAAAAGTGTTCTTTAAATTACTTTACTTTAATCTTACTTTTTATTTTTATAGAAGGATTTTTATCTATAAATAAAGTAATTTATTCCTTTATTTTAAACTTTTTTTCTTTTTTCTTTTTTTAGCTTTAATATAAATTTTATATATATATCTTTATAGTATTTTTAGTCTTTAATTTATATATACTAACTATAGTTATTTTAGTAAATATATATATATATATTATATTATAAGTTAATTTTATAGTTTAAAATTAAATTTTACAATTTAAAATTAAATTTTATAGTTTATTTTTAGGTTTTATAGCTCTTTTCTTACTAACTACTTATAATAGTAATAATTTATTTAATAAGCTATTTCCCCCCCTATTAACTCCCTATTGCCCCTACTATAAGTTATTTTATAGCTTAAAACTAAATTATATATTGCTAACTTTATTTTAATAATATAAATTAATAGTAGAGTTATATATAGGCCTAAGCTACTTATATAGCTTAGGCAAAAGAACTTTTTACTGCAGTTAAGTATATTGCTAAACTATAAGTATTTTTAAATTGATTTTTAAGCTTTATTTAATTGTTTTGCTTTATATAATGCCTTTTAGCAGCAGCTTATGCCCTACCTTACTTATTTATTGTTGGCCCTTATAGGCTAGAGCAATAGAAAATATTAAAAGCATTTTAGTACCTTAAGGTAGCGCTATAAGCGCTATAACCCTAATAGGTATTGCTGCTTTATATAAGTGTATTTATATTATTATTTTGCATTTTATTTTATTAATTTAAGTTATAAAATAGTTCTTTTGCTGCCTTCCCTATAGTATTGTTTTTTTTAAATTATATTTAAGGCAATAATATTAAGAAAAAGATAAAAGTTTAATTTAGTATTTTATTTTTATATTTTAAACTGTAAAATTAATTTTTATATTATAAGAGAAAAATAAGTAATATATTACTATTAAAGTTATATTAAATAAGTATATTATAAATACCTTTCTATTTATTAAAGACCTTTATTTTTAATAAATAAAATAATTAAATTATTTTAAAGTTTATTTTACTATTTTATAGCTTATTTTATTATTTTGCCTTTTAGCTAATAGCTATTATAGTAGCATTAAATTAATAAATTTTATTATATTAATACTTTATTCCTTTACTATTTTTATAATATTAAATATTAAAGCTATAAACCTTTTAGTATTTCTTTAATTATATATTTTTATAAATCTTAACTTTATTATATTTAAATGCATTTTATTAAGTCTATAAGTTTAAATTATTTTTAGCTTTTAAAAAAGATTTTACTTTATAATAGCTTTATTAAACTATTAGCTATTAATTTTATACTTTATTTATATAAAATAGAGATTATTCTTACTATTATAAATTACTTTAGTTAATAATTATATATATTAATATATTTAAGCTTAATCTTTAATTTCTTAAAAGGATTTTAAATAAATTTAATTGTTTATTAGTTATTATAAATAAGTTTTAAAATAGAATTTTAAAGCTTAATTTTAAGTTCTATAAGTAGTCTTTATTAATAAAGTCCTTTCTTTATAGCTTAAAAGAGAGCAAGCAGTTTTACCTTTATAGTTAATATTATAATTATATTTTATTTATTTATATACTATTTAATTAATCTATTAAAAAGTTTTATTATATATACTTATAAACTTTTTTAATTTAATATATTATTAGTAAAAGATATATTATTATATATTAAAAAGTTATTTTTGCCTTTAAGCTATAAAGTAAGGAAATAAATTGCATAAAAATAACTTAATATTTAATTTATTACCTTTATATAGAGTTCCTTTAGATTTATTATAAATCTTATAAAATATAATATAATAAATACAATATTTAATTAAGTAATAATTGCTATATAAAGGATTAAGTTAATTACTTATTTATATTAATTTATTATACTTTATTTAGCAATTTGCTTATTTAAAAAGAGTTTTATTTTCTTTATTAAAGTTGCATTTCCTTTATTTAAAGTATATAATTTATAAATCTTCTTTAAGTATAAGTTTTAAATTACTTAAATTAATTTTTAACTTTATTTTTAAATAATCTCTATTTTAAGAAACTATTATAGCTTACCTTTATTAATTAATTTATATTTTAACTTTAAACCTATAATTGCTTTATTTATAATTTATTTATATCTTTTAGTATATATTATTATAATATTATTTATATAAAAGAAGATAAAAACTTTACTTTTATTATAGTAGTATAGTTTATAAAGGATTAATTTAAAACTAATATTTTATAATATTATTTTAAGCTTTATTTACTATAAAAAAAATGCAATTTTTAATCTATAAAGTGCTTTTTTAAGTAATAATATTTAGCCTTTATTTTTGCCCTTTTTATATTTTAATAAAGGTTTTATAAATATATCTATTAATAGTTTTGCATTTATAAATGCATTTATTGCATTAAACTATAGTATCTTAAGATTAAACCTTATTGCAATTATAAGTAAGGTTTTAAATAATTTTTCTATTAATATAGTAATATATATTTCTTTAGAACTTACCTTTTATTATTAATCTCTTTAAATAATAAATCTAGCTTTATATTTCTATAAGTATTTATATTTATTAAACTTATATATATATATTTATATATAATTAATAAATTATAAGTTATAAAACTTAATTTTACTTTTTAATATTTTAATTTAAAACTTTATTTATTAGTAACTCTCTAAATATATTTTCTTTACTTTTAGGAATATAGCCTTAAATTTATACCTAAAAATATTTTTATAAGAACTTAATACTTAAGGTAGGTTCTTTTAATAGAGTTTTTATTTCTTTTAAATAAAGTCTATTTTATTCTTTTATAGCTTATATTTTAGTTTATACTTTCTATATTTAATTCTAATATATATTGCCTTAATTATAATAGTATTTCTATATTTTTTAAATAATATAGCTTTTATTTTTATAAAGAAGGCTTAATAGAGCTTAATCTATTCTTTTTATAAGCTAGTATTTAATATTAAGGGTATTAGGTATTTTCCTTCTTGCTTTATTGCTAAAGCTAAAAAGGCAAAAGCTAGACTTTTTAATAGAGTTAAGAAGGGTTTAAACTATAGTTAAGTGTATTTTTTATTTTTAATCTATAGTTTATTTATATTCTTTTTCTTTTTAATTTTTAAATCTTTAATTATATTTTAAAGACTTATTTTAATAGTTTAAAGCTTATTTTATAGTTAATTAATATTATTTATTTAATTAATTTATTTAGCATTAAAAAGAGCTTTTATTTATATTTGTATTTCTTTAAGGGTCTTTTTATCTATAGTTTCTTTTATTTTAGTATTATTTATTAAAAAAAGGTCTTTTTTATTAAAGATAATATTTTAGGTTATATATACTTAATTAATAATTAAATTTTAAATGCAAAAAAGGTTTTAGAAATTATATTCTATAAAATAATCTATTTAAGCCTTTAGGCTTATTCTAAATATAAATTAATTCTTTTTTAATTAAGTATTTTTAGTTATTGTAAATAATTTATAATTAATTGTCCTAAAGTAAGTAATTTATAGCTTGCAATCCTTATTTAAGCTTTAAATTAATAAAAAGAAGCTCTTATATAGTGTTTTTCACTTAAGTCTCTATTTTAAAGTTTAATTTAATAGATATACTGCTATTCTTACTATCTTTAGCTATAGTCTAGCTAATAGATTACTTTTAATTGCAAGAACTTTTATTTTCTTTTTTACTACTCTTTTAAAATATTCTTTTAATTTATTTTATTACTATATTTAAAAGGCACTTTCTTTTACTACTATTTCTTTTTAATCTAGCTATATATAAATTAAATTGCTCTTTTAAAGCTTATTATTTATTTCTATTACTTAAAGTTTAATTCTATATTTTATTTTTAATATTTAAGTAAAGTTTTATAGTATTAATAATAATTATTTTTCTTTTTAATTTTTAAAATAGTAGTTTTAGTATATTCTTAATATATAGTCTATTATAATAGTGCATAAAGAAAGGTTTATTATATTAAATTAAAAGTTATAAAAATCTAAAGAAACTTACTCTTTAGGAATTAAGCTTTATATTTATAGTTTATAGTGCTTTTAGCATTTTATTTTACTTAATCTATAAGTATTATATTTAACTATTATTAGGCCTTTAATCTTTATATTAATAGTATAGTTAATTAAGTATTTTAATGCTTTAGGTCCTAAATAACTTAATTAGCAGTATTATTTTATAGCTTTTGCTTATTATAAATATTTTAATATCTATAAGTTATAATAAGGTTTATTTATTATAAATAAGCTTTATTCTTAAGTAATAGGCTTATAATCTAAAATATATTAGTTATAGGCAATCTTTAATCTATATAAAGCTTATCTATTTTTATATCTTAAAATATTATCTTTATTTCTTTAATTTTACTAATAACTATATTAATAGAGTCTTTTTAATAAAACTAAATTTATTTTAATTTATAGGCAATAAGCAATATGCCTTAAAATAAGAAAATAAGCTTTACCTTATAGATTTTAAACTTTAATTTTTATATTTTTATATTTTAAGATTAAAAGGTTTTTTAATTTAATAAAAATAATTTTATTAAATAAAGCTAGTTTAAGATTCTTAAATTTCTTTTTATTATTAAAAATATATAGTATTATCTTTAAATTAAATATAATTAAGATTTATAATAAATATTTATTATATAAAATAAGGGAAATAGCTATAGAATTTAAAATTAAGATTTATAATATTAATTATTAATTTAAATCTTTAATTAATTATATAGTTTACTTTTTAAGCTTTTTATATAGTTTTTAAACTTTAATTTAATCTTTTAACTATATTTTCTATCTTTTATTTATTTACTTTTGCCTTTTTATTTATTTAAGTATATTTTTAAGGAATACAATCTAGCACTTTTAAATATTAGCATTAAAGTATAATTTTCTATATAAAATATAATAATTATTTTCCTTTAAAGTTTATTTTTATTTTTTTAATTTAAGTTATTTAGGTTATAAGCTCTTTAAATAAAAATGTTTTTTAAAAAGTAGGTTTAAGCCTTAAAATATAGGTTTAAAGTTCCCCTTTTATACTAAAGCTTTATATTGCTTTCCTTTAGTCTTTTTTCTTTTTTTAATTTTATATTTAAAATTTAAAGTAAAAGCAACTAATATATAAGTACTTTTTTTAATAGTATTTTTATATTATACTTTAGTAATTTAAAGGAATATTTAAAAGTAACTTTTAAGGTATTATTTTAAATCTATAAACTATATATTTAAGTATAAGGCTTTAATAATATTTTTTATAGTTATAATCTTTATAAACTATTTTTAATTAATAATTTAATTTTATTAAATAATTTTAAGGTTTAAAGTTTATTTTAGTACTTTAAAATAGCATTTTTAAGCTTATTTTTCTCTTAATGCATTATTAATTCTATATATAGCTTTAAGGTTATTATAGAATTTTATAATATTATTATTATTATTCTTTTTATTTATTATAAATAAATATATTTAAATATAATAAAGGCTTATTTTCTTTATTATTTAATTAAAAATATTATAAATTCTATTTACTTTAATTTTATATTTTTTTTAATTATAGTAAAATATTATAAGCTTATATTTTAGCAGTTTTTAATCTTTAAAAAGTAGCTCTATTATTATAATTGCCCTTTATATTAATTAAATAAACTTTAATCTTAAGCTTTTAGCCTTAGCTTTCTCTTTTATAAAGTATTTTATAGCAATTAGCATTATAGGCTTAAAAATTTAAATAGTTTTAAACTAAAAAAAGTCCTTAAGGATTTTAAGCTTTTTAATTTATTTTATAGTAATTTTTACTTTATAGCTTTATTTAAAGGTTTTTTAGTTATTTAGATTATTAAGGATATAAGTCTTAAAGATTATTTTATATATTTAATTTAGAATTAAAATATAAGGTTTATTTCTTACTTTTAAAGCTTAATTAAATAGTTATAGCTGCACTAATAAATATAGCTCTAAGACTCTTAATTATTTAACCGAACCAGTTATATAATTATATGTATTTTTGTTTTTCTTCTTCTTGTCCCTTCTAGCCTTGCTTTATCGCTTAGGCTCTAAAAGAGGGGTCGGGTTGCGCTAGACCTAATAGAGCTACGTTGTATTCACATAACCTTCATCCAATCATTCCAAGCTTCGTTTCTATAATCCAAAGTGCGTCCTAGTGTTTCCCCATATACAGAATACCTCAGGTTTAACAACTATCCTGCTGGAGATAGTTGCAGTAAAGGTAAGGCTAGAAGGGCTTTATAATATTACTATAAAAAGAGTGCAAAAGCTCCTTTTTATTATTTAATTTTTAATTGTTTTATATATATATATATAATTTTATAATATATATATATAATATATAATATAATATAATACTATTAATAAAGATGCTATTAATAAGGTCTAAAAAGATATATACTATACTAATTGTTTTTTTTTTTTATGCCTTTTATGCCTTTTTTATAGACCTATAGATCTATAAAACCTAATATTATATGATGCTACTATATAAAGTCATATGAAGGTTATATAATACAAACCGAAGCAAATTTCCTAATCGGGCAGCAGAAGGAAGAAGGCCGGCCTAACCCCCTTGCCCTCGCCGCTGCCGCCGCCACACGCCAACCAACAACCAAGCAAGCTTACACCGCCCACTAAGGCACACAAAGGCACACACACACACACACACGCGCGCCGCGGCATTACTGGAAAACCTCTCGTTCCTCAAGGCACATTTGCCTACGATATTGATGGTTCAAAAACAGGCTGGGCCATCGTTCCGCTATATACCATATCATCTCAATAAATTCGCACACCTTAGCGTGATGGTGAACGCCGCTCCCGTATGATCCACGACTCAAGAGAAGCAAAAAAGGCGTTTGGCTAATAGATATGTGGAATTTTGGCGAATAAAGCTCCAGTCTTTGCTGAATCCTGACGATCTCCCTGCTTTTTAGTTGCACGAAACCTAGACCAGGCCCGCGCTAAGCTGTCCGAATTTTGTGAGATGCTACGACACTAAGAGCTGTAAAAACTACGTGGACTTCTGATGCTTCGAGTGATTGTCATGTGGCGAAACTTGCGTTTCAGCCAGCCACAGCTGAAAACTATCCCCTCGTTAGCAAATACTCTACTGCATTTATTGTCCAATGCCCAAGTGTTGAAGAGTGAGCCTGCCGCGTTGTGGCGTCACAGGGCTTTAGGCTTGGACGAAAGTGTAGTGGGGCCCTTGGACCAGTGGAATCTGTAAAAAGGGTGAGACTATCAGGTGTGCTTCGGAAAGGTCGGCTGCTTATAAGGTAGTGGCCTTGGCTGAGGTACGATTCGTCTTTATTTTCGTATTTGCTTACCTCAACCGAGGATATTTCACATATTGAGACTTTAATGGCAATGGAGCGTGGCCAGAATGCACCCCGTAGCCCGCCCGGATACTACGTGCACCGGGCTCAGCAACGAGGAAACAGTATTCATTGGTTTGCTCCTACACTAATGCTGAGCCTGTGGTGCTTAGCAGCTGGAGCAGCCGTCGGTCACCATATGCTTTACCATTATCTCCATTCGAGGCCTATCACAAACCAACAGGTATAGCGTCCTGGGTCTGCAAGCATTTTCTCTCCCTTGACATCTTATAGTGGATGATACGCGCTGGAACCGCCCTTGCTGTGGCGAACCGCCTCGGCCTTACATCATCAATCGGCATCGCAATTGCCCAGCGAGTTTGGGTGGATGTCAAGACAAGATATTGGACCGTGAGTTCGCTCGACGATCTTTTTGGAGCCTCATCCAGTCCGCTGTCTCTTTTGAACTTGGACTTGTGGATACATGCGAAGCTAATAACGCTCTTGGCATTGATCACTTGGTACGGATTAAACAGCCAGCTTAGTGTCATTTGTGCGAGCTAATGCCTCCAGGCTCTCACCAATAATAACTGTCATCACTCCGGGTACGCTTACCGTGTCGGAACGCGAATCTCTGTCCCTTACAGCCATGACCGTTCCCTTCCTCAATATGTCAGCGAGTGCATACGAGAACAAAACCCTCACGCTATACAAACTCGGCCAGGGGGCGGGAAAGCAGCCGGTAGCATACTATGACGAATCTAGCAATGTCTGCAAAGGACTAGTCTTTGAATCAATTTTTCAAGGCCGCATCCAACCGGCCCCTAATCCCTGTCCTGGGGACTGCTCCTTCAAACAGTCCATCGTTGCTCCTCGATACAAATGTGATGTCGTTAGCTTCTCCGACGAGGACGCCCCATGGTGCAACAACGGAACCTGTACTGACTTTGGTGCGGCGTGGGAGATTTATAACGTGGGTAAGGGCAAAGCAGGAACTAAGTTATGGGCTCGCTTCCGTTACTTCTCTCCAGAGACCCGAGGCACCCGCCCGCCATATCCCGAGACTATCAATCAATACCGCTACGAGAATATTACCTTTAGCTGTCACCTATGGACAACTAGATATGAGATTGTTTGGAACTACATTGGAGGCGAGCAATTTATTTCCACCTTGACAAAGTGGGTGGTCTCGCTTTTTGGTTTTCATCTCAATTTTTCTGTGTTTGATCATATTAGTTTGGCCAGAAGGCTAACTGGCTTACATTTCACAGGCCTGAAGCAGTAGCCCCATACACACAAATTAATGCACTCGCAGGAGATATGAATAGCCTAGCACTCCATGAAACCATCACATCCGTCTTCGAAAACAGTATAGTCTTGGGTCAGTATCCTAGGATGTGGGGTCCTCCAACTGGGCTCGGACTTGCAGGGACTCTGTTTATGGAGCAATATCCGTGGGGACGGCCACTCGATTACCTCCCCAAGCGAAATTTCGACAAACTTTTGGAACAACTGACGGTCAACATCACACTGAGCATGTACTCTCTCCAAAATCTTGTATATCTTCAAAACCAGACTGCCAATGTCACACTCAAAAATCGATTCAACGCGTACTCCTACGACGCCAAGACGCTCATTTTGACGTACAGCATTGCCTTGGCCCTGGGAGTTATTGCGCTCGTAATTGGTGCTTCTTCTCTTGTTGGGAATGGCGTGAGCATGCGCATTGCATTCTCGTCGTTCCTCGCTACGACGCGAAACCCGCATCTTGATTTCCTGACTCGAGGGTCTAGTCTCGGAGCAGACGGAACAATGGACAGCTTCAAAAAGGTTCGGTTGCAATTTGGGCAGCTCATCGGCCGAGTACGTCAGCCAACTGAAGGGGGAGCTGGGACAGGGATGGAAGATAGTCCACATGCTGCATTCGGAACGGAAGATACCGTTCAGGATCTAAGGAGAGGTGCTACATACTATTAACATGAGATTATCAACTTATTCGGAGAAAATTGATGCATTTTCACATGCGTTACTTACCGAATCTGGTTTCATCATCCTAGTATTCAACAAAAAGCCCTCGCTACTGGGTAATTCTAGGACAATTTCCATATGAATGCCCAATTCCCAGCAACTGGACTGTCGCGCTCAGTTCGGGACAGCTCAAGGCAGATTCGAGCAGCGGCTCATCACCCTAAACCCGAGAGTATAAAAGCAGCATGTAATTGGAAAGCGACATACTTGGAAGTTTTTAACCTAAAAATAATAGGTTTGAATTGACGCAACATCTAAAGGTATATCTCCTTTGATTGAGAATAATTTCTAGAGAGTGGGATCCATATCCACTCGTTCGTAGTGGGGATGTTTCAGGGTTTAGTCATTGGAGCCAGTTTCGTCCCAACAGATCCAGAGCGGGCGACGGATTCTTGGGTATACAAGAGCATAAGTTAGGTATTTTATGCATTTAGAGTAAATATAAATCACTATATCGCCACTCATGGGGGTATTAGTGACCATTCAGTGGCTTCGCAACTGAACCTTAGTGAGATGACCTCCTGATCTTTCCTCCTCAATTCGGGAAACTACACTTGGTACGTGTAAATACTTTATCACATGGGAACCTTGTGATAGTAAATGGCCTCGGAGAAGGTTTTACTGTAGTATATGTGACTAATTAGTGCGTCTATCCGGGAACCTTTGTCGACAGTGTTTCCGACTTCCGGATCAGATAAATCTGTCCGATCCTGAGACATCACAAACCGTGAGGCATGATCTGATAGATTTCGTAGATGGCGGACCGATTGTAAATTCTCTTGTTGCAATGCTGGCATCATGTTACGAGCTCGCGATGGTAACTGGCATACGTGGGCGGGTTTAATATATCCGGAGCGATGTACGAGTTAAATTGGCGTGGCATCGCATGAACCGGGTGCACAGATGTCGGGTGACATAATTTCGGCTTATTCGATTCCGATTCGACGATCGTATAATCCCCGATAAAATTGAGTTGCCTGGACGGGGATGCCCTTGCAAATGGGGAGGCACATGTCATACGCGTATGTGGTCACATTGTTTAGACTCGCTGCGATCTTCTATTTCCGGCTTCCAGAGCCACATTTTTGAGGCTACGTTTGTACAGCCCTGAACGCTAGTCACATAACGGCATCACTTCCGCCACAAGCTTCAACTACTGTGGCGCGTCTGGGGTAAACGGCCTGGGCCGCGTCTGATGATGACGACGCGATGAGCATGTTTTTGACTTTTTGTTGATGATGATCATTCTTGGGCACAACCAGAATTTGGAAGCTGCCATGATGAAACAGGAGTTCGCTAACTCCTTATTAATGACGTGGAGTTTGGATGCCGCAATCCATATTAGGGAACTGTGGTTAGTCGAAGTAACATAAATAAAGAGTTACTGTCGACCTCATTCTCTCATCAACCAACTCCCTCAACTCCGACTATACACTTATAACAATAGAATCGTGCGAAATGCGTCTTCTCCCCCATCTTCTACTTCCTCTGGCAGCCTCAGGTGGCTTGGCCGCCAGAGTCAAGGTAGGCCGCGATGCCACAACAACAACAGCATCTTCCGCAGCAACTCCAACTGTGACTCTGGATTACTGCACTGTGGCTGCAGCTGCTGGAAATACAACAGCCGGATACTGGAAGTATCAAAACATCCGCTTTGCCAAGGCTCCGACTGGAGACCTTCGTTGGGCTAAGCCCCAGTGGCCCGCCACCGAGACAGAGATCAATACTGGTTCGCTCGCCGATTCCGATGTCGACTGCAGCTCGGCGGAGGACTGTTTGTTCCTCGATGTTTGGGCTCCCGCCAACTCGGAGGGCAAAAAGCTTCCCGTCATGGTGTGGACATATGGCGGAGGTTTCACTGGTGGAAGCAAGTCACAGAACACACCCGAGGGACTTTTTGATCTGAGCACCGAGTTTATCTTTGTTGCTTACAACTATCGATTGGGAATGACTGGTCTTGCCAACGGCCCAACGTTCCTTCACGAAGGGGGTACTTCGAACACGGCCATTTGGGATGTTCAACATGCATTCCAATGGGTCCAAAAGTACATTGGCAAGTTTGGCGGTGATCCCGACGAGGTAACTGCTGTCGGGTTCTCTGCCGGAGGATCGCAAACCTTGTTCCAATTCACTGTATGTAACATCAGTTGCAAGCTTTCAAAATCCAATGTACATCTACTAACTATATCTAGCGATTTGCCGGCCATGCCGAACAGCTATTCAACCGAGCCTACGTCATGTCTCCTGGATTTGTTCCTGGCGCTGGTCACCATCACGCCGAGGTAAGTTGGCATGAGGAAAGGAAACCATAAAAAGTAAAAGCTAACATTTGACTAGGCATTCTGGCAAAACGTCTCCACTTCTGTTGGATGCGACGGTGGACACCTTGCTTGCATGCGAGAAATTGACTTCGACACTCTGATCTCGGCTGGTGACGACATTGCCGATGCCTATGACTACCAGTTTCAACCTCGTGTCGATGGAGATATTATTGCCGATACTTGTAAGCATAGTCTTCACTTTATTAACCCGTTTGTATCTGTATGCTAAGACGACATAGATGAAGCCCAGTTTTACCAGAACCGGTTCAACTTTGATGGTCCCGTTGTTCTGAGCCACGAGCAACATGAAGCCAACGGCCAGGCCTATGATGGCGTTGACTCAGCCGAGGATGTGTCTACTTACCTTCGCATTTTCTTCCCCGCTATCGCAGATGAGGTCGTGGAGCAAGCTTTGGCCCTATACCCCGAGGACGACTATGAGAGTGCTGGCCTGCGATTCTCGGATATGAAGCAGCACTTTGACCTCACGGCCCACAATTTGGCCGCAACAGTAGCTCTGAAGAACAAAACATGGAATGCCATGGTTGCTCTGGACCAGGCAACTCATGGAACTGACCAAAGCTACTACTGTGAGTTTTATAGACGGACTCGAGAAATCACATATCTAACTCCTTCTAGGGTATAGCACATATACCTTGTCTTCGTCCACCACCACATCAAGCAGCTCTAGCGACTCTACTGCATCAACCACGGCTACTGCGTCTGCTAACTCGACTATCGGTGGCCCCGGCGGCGATAGCCCTGGTGGTGGAACGGGTGGCGGTTCTGGAAGTTCATCTGTTAACTCCACTATTGCCATCACCATGCAAAAGTACCTGATGTCCTTTGTTTTGACCGGCAACCCAAACACGAAATGGGCAGATGACAAGCTGTACTGGCCCCGATATAACGAACAGAACTCAACGACCGAGTTGGTATTTAACACGACGATGTATACCCAGACTGATGATCTCTCGAATGCGAAGGCGCTGTTCTGGAACAAGGCTTTGTGGTATTAGGTGAACCTTGCACTTGAGATTTATTGATTGTAAATATATGGTTCGTAAATATAGTGTACGAGAAGAAAATTGAGTTGGTTTCCTTACAGATGAAACAACTAATGAGCCATCCGACTGCTCTGGCAGAGACCTTTCGTAGGCTTGATGAGCAATCTTATCCTATGAAATACTTCAATTGCCGAGATTCTGGCCTATTTGAATGAAGCTGGCAATTTGGAGTCGATGTATTTTGGTGAGTCGCTGGGGTCACATCCTAGGAGCAGACATGTCTAATTGGCTACTGCAATTTGCTGCAAGACATCGTTAACCTTGTCATTCACGCAAAATCACAATAATGAGCACAATGATTGGAACCTGTGCAGTTTTCATTTTTCAGATTTCAGATTTCCCTGGTAAAAAGGAGCAGAGTAATGCCTAGTATGGTGATCCTTTGATGCTTGCTAAACACATTGAGCTGACAAAGGGTGGAGTACCTGGAAGCCCCTGGAAGTAGTTGGTTGGTTGCACAGACATATCCTACACCAAGGACTCTTCATGCTTTTCGACCGCACCGACAAGTGCAAAAAGGAATCTCTCTCTCTCAAAAATAAAACATACAACAGCGGGGATTCGCTGGTCGTCACCGACCCAACTACTAATCCGCCCCTCACCAGCTTGACTTTGGGAGAGCGGACGGGATCCCGTATTTTCTAGTGGGTATGGTCGTATGTGCCAGGGCGAGGCGTTAGTTGATCTGAAATCAAGAACCGCTCAGAAGTGTCCCACTATCCATGTTAGCAAGGAAGTGCCAACTGATAATGGGTTCTTTGGTATTAAGGTAATGATAGTTTTTTCTGATTTGGCATGTATGGAAAATGTGTTGAGGGAAGGGCGTTTGTAGTGGTATTATGAGAATTGGTTGCTTAGAATAAGAAACATTATGGGTGAGGAACCAGAACTCTGACTGTAGTCCATATTTCTATTGGTAATATCGCTCTTTGTTTTTCTTTTACTCTGTTAAAAGTGATGCTGGAATTATAGGATCGGGTTCGAACAACTACCACCAGAAATCTCAGCCATGGCAAGTCCTTCTCCGGAAGAATCAGCCTCAATTCATAGTCCGATCTAGTATATTTGGTTTTTCATAAATAATTATATCTCAACACAATATTGCCGATTTACAACCCCAAGCCTACTGTTTGTGTTTTCAAGCCCACCTTCATGGCTAGCTGATCTGATGGATCCGATGTCATTCCCGGAGTTCGATTTTCTTTCCAAATGACAGACTGTAAATATGGTCGATATAATTATGTTAACTAAAAAGAGCCCACATGTTCGCAGACCGAAATACTAAGTCGAGCCCTTTGTCTGACCTAAGCTGCAAGTTGACCAGACGGATTCAGTGCAGGATCTTGAAACTTTTTTTCAAAATTATGAATACAATCCAGCGCCATTTTCTCTTGAGAGAAGTCGGACCTCTCCCCGGACCTTGAATGGTAAAACATCACCACACCATCGTTACGATGGGGTTGGTATAGGTAGTGCTGGAGCTGTGGGGGACTGCTTGAACTATTGAATTGGGTGGACGACGGCTGTCCGTCCTGTCCCGAATTGACTGAGACGGTTGACGACCTTAACAGTGGTTAGTTCCGCCATACCTAAACGTTCGGAGTTGAGACCTAAACCTGAGGGGTTTATTTATACATACATGATATAATTCTTCTCGGCTTGATAATAGAATTTATTGCATCAAGAGGTGTAGAGAGGTGAATTCGACACTATCGCAGATGTCAAAGGAACAATAGACCTTTCTTCTGCAATGTAGGCTTCGAGAAGCCCCACGTTCGAATTGCAAATGCAACGGTAGCGACTGTAATTCATATATGCATAGAAAAACCCATGGTTTGAGTCCTGAAATTGGCTGAACAAAGTTATCGTCTGACGTCTGGCGCATATTTTGGTAGCTCGATTCCCATGATTCCCATTTTGAGATGCATGGCAGGGATCTGCTAAGCCCGGAGTTGAGACTGAGACGGTAGTCGTCCGAAAGGCCCCCCGCATTAGTGGGATACATTTCCATAGCCTCTGGTTTGTACTACTGTTCACCATTCTTGAGGCTATGGCAGTCTGGGGCTGTTGGCCTGGCGGAGGAGGGGGGGCACAGGAGATTGGACATGGCATCGTACGATTCACATGATTCACACGATTCACATGGTTCCCACGATTCCCATGATGTCCAAACGCGAAAATACAGCGCCGCGGCCCTAGTAAGACACTCTTGCGTTGATAGGTCAGTTGTGCCACAGTGTCCTCAGATACTCAAGGGGTGCCATCCTTGCGATTCCCACGATTCCCATTTTCCACCATCGCTGACTTCCCAATCAGTCTTTGCCGCGGGAACCGAACGGAGCTGTCGGCTATTGAGCAGCAGAGAACAAGGCGAGTGACAATTCTTAACCCCAGCAAGACACGCAAGCCTCAGGTCTGCATGAGCCCCGAAATGGTGGCCGTAAGCCTGGATTGGCAGTCGAGCAAGAATCAGGCTGAGCGCATTGATCTAGGGAAAAGGTGAGTTATTAGCGCCGTTACCAGGATGTTTACCATCCAATGTCAGAGGCCAAGCTTCGCTGTAAACACGAACCTCGACACGGCGGTGCGCTTTGTGGCTCATCTTCGATCAGGCTGGACGAATCAGCGCACCCGGAAAATGGGATTTGGCCCACTCGGCCAGGCTCTTGATTTTAATACGGACTGAGTTGGTGTGATGTACGAGGTAAGGCAGATGAGGCAACCGGCCTGACAGGGAGCGGTTGGTTGAGGTACCAGGTGCAGTGTATTCGGACGAAGTCTGGCTATCTTAAATACCACAACCAAGTACCGTTTCATTTACTTTCTATTTACTTGTTTTCCATCTCTCCCTCGTCATTATTTCCGAATTTGTCCAAATTGCAGAGGCACGCCCTCTCCGTTACTACGCTGCGACAATGGCTTGGTTGATCAACCAGTTCCTTGGTAGCCAGTTGTATCCAGATTGCCCATACTTTACAGAAACGCGGCATGACTCTCCTCTATCGTCTGCACCCATGTATCGGCTGAAGGAGACATTTGAAGAATAAGTATTTGATCTATACCTGGCGTGGTTCAAGTAGGGTGGCTAACCAGCTGTGCTCAGCCGCAATACCTTTGTTGGTGACTCATTCGGGGATCATGCTTGGATTGACTCTTCCAAGACTCGGAATTGTCCACACGATTGCTCCTGTCATGATCTCGCTTACATTCCTGAAGAACACACCTTCACTTTCGTTGTCGAAAAAACCCCGAGCTCAATAAATGTCCGAATATATTCACTACGGTTACGTCACGAAGTGATGACTGTTCTTTCTAACTGTCGTATAAATGAGCCGATCTGCAACGACCTCGGTGCTATCAGTGGATTAGCTCTGCTCCAACACCGTAATAAACTTCTCAAAAGACTGCAGCAACTTCGCGACAAAAGTGACCAGGACGATGCCAACCAAAGTCACCTGATTGCAGAGATGTCCCTCCTAGTCAATGGATTCCTCAACGATGCTCAAGTATATCGAAGCTTTGGGCACACTGAACTCCTCAATCAAGAATACCTCAGTCCTGCTCAGTGGAAATCTTTCCAGAATGACCAAGCAAATGCACATATAGATGAGCTAGAGTGTTTTTATCATCCCTCTGTTGATGAGGCTCCTATCAAGATAACCTTTTTAGAATACGAAGAGGATGATGATTGCACACTCGATGTGAACTCTCTCAATCTAGACCTATCGGAGACACCGTCAACACCCCTGGAACAGCTTGCGGCCTTATTAGATGTGCACCGTGACAAGGACAGCGAAGACCTAAGCCTGGCAGCGTGTCGTGGCAATGAGGCGGCTGTAAGAGAGCTTCTAGCCAAAGGTGTTGATCCCAATAGCACGGCATTGCCTCCTTGGCTTGGACCTGCCCTGTACGAGGCAATTCAAGCAGGTCATGACCATGTTGCAGAAATTCTTATTCAGAACGGAGCGCATTTGAATGGGTGCTCTGTACCAGGGTGGCAGAGCCGAACATATCGACCACTTCTAGCCGCTTTCAAGAAGCGCTCGAGCTCTTCCATCCGCTTGCTCCTTCGTAATAGAGCTGACTCTGATCTGATGAAAACCAACCTTTCTCGGATGTCAATGTGGAAGACCGTTGCGCTCTTGCAAAGACTCTGTTGGACCATGAGATGGACCCTAGGACTCTTATGAGTCAAGCCCTTGAACTGGGAGGGACCCTTGATTTGAAACTCCTTGCAATAATCGCTGCCAGAGAGAGTTATGAGAATTCTTTGAAGGAGACTTTGGAAGCGGCGTACTTTACCGCAGTACTATCTGCCAGCACACCATCAGACATGGAGTGGCAGCCCCAGAACATTATTGCTGCTGTTCAGAAGTACATTGCGCTCAATCAGCAGCTTGTAGAGTCTGTTGACTCTAAATCTGTGGAACTTCTGGAGGATTTGATAATGAATGGAGCTGATCCATCTTGCGGACTCTCTAAGGCTTTGGAACGTCAAGATTTCGAAACGGCCAAAACCTTACTTTCTCTTGGCGCGAATCCTAACATGCTTAGCATAACAGAAACACTCCTGGTTACTAAAGGCCCTGAATTTCTCGCATGGATGATGAGTGAGGCCGCTCTTATGAATGACACTCAGCTTTTGGCCATTTTTCAAGATCAAGGCGGTGACGTGAATGCAAGAAACCCTCGGACAGGAGTGTCAATACTTGCAACCGCCGTACGGGCTGAAAGCTACGACAGTGTCGAGTATCTACTCACCCACAGTGCGGATATGAACCAAAACCCGATGGGGGAAGGTGAAGACTCGCAGACGCTTTTGGACCTTGCAATAAAACACCACAACAGTCGCATTGTGAGCCTACTACTCAGACACGGCGCACTGTATGAAGACGGTGACCCTGATTCGCAGAAAACGTTTCATCAGAGTAGTTCTGATCTCGACGCAGATCTCTTGAGATTTGAACCGAATTGGAAAGAACCAAGAACAACAACTGAATCCAGCTCTATCAAAACTGGGAAGGATCTCAAGGATAACATAGATGATAAAGAGGCTAAGAGGGCGCGGCTGACTCAACTTAGACAGAGGATAGTTTCTCTTACAACGGGCCATGCCTCTCCAGAAGCAGCTCTTCTTCATGCGACAAGCCGAGGAGACACACTCAAGGTCCAAAATCTTTTGCGATCTGCAACTAGTGGTCCTGGTGATGATACTGTGATCTCGTGCGCTGTCCTGGATCTGGATATGTTGCACGAAAACACGGACCTGGATTCTAGTTATGAACACACTACTATCCTGATAGAAGCTGTTCGTCTGGGCCACGTTCGCATCGCAAAAATGATCATACGCGCGGGTGCTGACGTGAATATCATGAGCCCCCGCGAAACTGCCATGAGCATTGCCGCTAAACTCCAGTCAGACAATATTCTTCGCCTTCTCTTGGCTCATGGAGCGGATCTACACGTAGCCGTCATGATGCTGAGAATTGACACCTCGAATGGCTCTGGTGCAACAGCTATCAATCGGCTGAATACTCTTGCAAAGCGTTACAGGGAGGATATGATACGCGAGAGTCGAAAGATGCGACGAGAGTTGATGTTGCTACGGCTTGCATTTGCCAAACAGCACAACCGTATGCAGCGTGCTTCGAGACAGTATCTTTTTAGGGACCGTGTAAGAAACTTCGCGCTTGAAGCTCAAGATCTTGCTGTGGATGTAACCCTCTCAAATAGGTGGGCATATGGGCTTGAAATGCAACCACGCAGAGCCTGGACCGTTGGCCTCAACACTATGCGTGGCATTTGCAACGGGGTTCTCCCTACCAATCTGAACGAAACGCTCCTCTTCTTGGGGCTAGCCAGGGCAATGTCTATTGTTCTCGATATCCATGATACAAGAGAGTCAAGGGCTGAGTTTGATGAAGACCTCGGACGCTGGTAACTATTATTCAGTGAAAGCGATGGTGGACAATTGGCTTTCCAGCAAGCCATCAGGGTCATCTGGGGAGTCGATATCTCTGCGATAAAACACAAGCCACTTCCGCCAGTTGAGGCACTCGAAGGCTTCCAAAAGATGGCCATGAACCTTGTCCTTCGCTCGGACGAGACCCATAAAACCGAGGTGATGGGCCACCTTGGCTTGTTAGCAGTCCAAGCTAGTTGGCGACAAAAGCTGAAGGATTCTTTGCAATCTACAGATTCAATCCTGGAGAACAGTCCGGCTGAAGTTGATAAAGCAGATGATACTTTAGTTGAAGACGAAGATTCTACAATATCGCCAGGCACCATCAGTCTTTCTGGGGATGAACCCATTGAAGATGTCCCTCCGGATCCTGAGTTTCACCCGCCGTTTGAACCATATGAGGAAAACCTTTTCCACAGGAGAGCGGATATGGTGCTCATAATACTCATGGCTGGGGCGATATTTGCTGCAGTCATTTCATTCTTCATTGGTATGTGTGGATTGCGATTCCTACATGTATGCTGTGCATTTAAATAATCTTATTGGCTAACCCGGAAAACGGCGTAGGCTTAAGGAGAAATTCCTCGGATAGTCCAACAGGAGAGAGTGCATACAGCCAATATTTGAAGACCATGGCCTGCTTAGTGATTCAAACGGCCTGTTCGATAGAATTGACATCTCCTGAGTCGAATGAATCCGAACAGGTACTAAAAGCAACACGGCAACATATTGAAGGGGCGGTTGATTCGGGTTCAGTGAGAAGTTTCTCGTCCCTTCAACGAGTTTGTAGGGATGACCCTAGAATTCAAGTGAGTGCATCGACTCTGATATCTCACCACTACACGCCAATGACAATGACAAGTATACGGATGCTTCCTAACATCTTCGCCCAGATTACTGGTCTCAGCGATCGATTAGTTATAGCGTGTGATGAACTCAAAGAAACCAGCGCTATAAACCGCACCTACGCTATTTTGAGAGGATACTTGGGTCTGGAAGATTATCCTTCGCGTAGAGTGAAAAATATTCGGAACGAAACCCGGCGACTTAAGAGATCTGCATCGATCGGTGCGATGCTAGGAACAACACACAAACGAGCGAGAGCCTTATCTATAAGTCAAGTCGATACATCGTATGAATGGAGCCCCATCCCATTGTTAGTCCTTTGCTTCGAAATTCTAACCAGTAGTTCAAAGGCAGCAGCGTTCTGGATTGCTTAAGCTGCTGGTCTTCCCTAGCGACCTCATCGTCGATATCCCCAGCATTGAGCGCTGAGCCATCCCCCCCGCGTAAGAAAACATTCTGTGATGAATGCCAACGAGAATACAACACCACATCGAATCTGGGCAAGCATCAAGCCGACGTTCATGAGCGCAGAAGATACTACTGCGAGTTCGGATGCGGGCGAAACTTCCAGAGAAATGCGACAAGGCTCAAGCACGAGGCCAAAGTGCACCGAAGTATTATGGCCAGCAGAGTCCAGTTGCCCAGCCGGTCAGTTGGAATCTAATTCGGTTGGCCTTTTATTGAGAATTAGGAGATATTTATTGGGCGGTGTGGTGGCGTTTATGGTTATGAGAGACTAGATGTGGTGAGGGACATTCCACCATTTCTCAACAATCCATCTCCTTTATCCTTGCCCCCGTTTCTTCCACTTTTTTTCCTTCATATCAAATGGCGGTTGTGGAAAGGGACACTCAGTTCCTGATTACCGCTCTTGGTCCTAGGGTGACAACGTAGCTTAACCCTGGCTATCAGATACGGGGTTTTCGGGCCAGGGTCTAACGGCATCCTGTGAAGCATAACCTCGCGGGAGTGCGCAGAGATTGCCAAATGGAAGGATAGTTCGTGATTTAGTTTCAGCAGCAGATCATTGAAGCACCTTAAAACAAAGCAGTTGCCAATATGCCAGATGGATAGCGGCACATATCGTTTGGAGTTGGAGAGAGTCACTGTCAATGGAATCCTAGACTGTAGCATCATGTATCAGCATTGGAACTCGATGGGGCTGTCGTGGGCTCGGGGCATGGCACAGCTGACGAAAACGGAGCTGAGTTTGGGTCCGACGAGTTGAAAGCAGCCAGCCTTGGGAGTGACATTTGTGCTGACTGAAGCCCAGATGAGTTAGAGGTTGCCTCCAATGTATTTGTTGGATAGCTCGTATGACCACTTGATGACCTTAACCATCTATATGTATATTGTGTGTTCAATCTAGCTCCCCCCTTTTAGGTTAGGGGGGTCTATCTTTCCTTTTATTCCTAATATAGGCTAGCCAACTAAAGGCTTAGCGAGCCTTCTCTGAATCAGTCCTAATAACCCTCTATTTCTTATATAACTCCCTAAAGCATAGGTGTTTTAATATGCCTTTAATCCAATACGCCCCTTTAGCTTAAAGGCATAGCCTTTAGGCTAACCTTTAGAATTATTAAGGCTCTATTTTTTTCTTTTAATTCCTACTTTTAGTTTTAGGCTAATCTTACTAAAAGGTTAATAAGCTTTAGCTATTAAATAAATAATTTAAAGGCCTTTTATAAAAGGCTTTTAATAAAACTATTAGCTAATAGTTAGGCTAATAGAATATAGATAATATTAATTTAATCCTTTATAACTTTTTAATAAAGCTAATAGTTATATATATTAATATATTAAAGCTTTATATATAGCTAAATAAGCTTCTTTTTAATTAAATAAATAGTTTATTTATTATTATATTAAATAGTTACTTAAAAAAAAGGAATAACTTTTTAATAAGTAATTAATAAATATAAATTAATATATAAAAATAAAATAAAATAGCTTATAAATAGAGCTTTTTTAGCTATTTATAATAGAGCTAATAATTTAACTTTTATTATTAATATTATTATTATATTTTATTTATTAGCTCTTTAAAAAGTTATATTATTAAAAAGATTTATAATAAATGCCTATAAATTTTAATAGTTTAATAAATTATTAATAAAACTTATAATTAATATATAGATATATATAGGGATAGTTATAGCAGGCAATATATATAATAGATTAGTCTAGATTAATTAGGATTTATAAGGAATAGCTAGATAGTAGTTGCAAAATGCAATTACCTATTTATAGTATAGGGATTCCCTTATAAGGATATATAGCTTTAAGACCTAGGCCTATAAGGCCCTTAAGGTCGGCTTATAGCCAGCCGCTATATTTATAGCGGCAACTACCTTTGCCGAGCCGCTATATCTATCTATACTCCCTTTAAGCCTAACTAAAGGCTTATCTTTAGGTGCTATTATAAGGCTATCCTAACCTTCCTTATATATATATTCTTTATATAATTATAGAGTTATTCTTTTTTTATTATTAAGGCAATTATTTACTTAAATAAAACTTTCTTATTACTAAAAGTAGGCTTTTTTACTATAGCTAAGGGCATTGCTATAAGCTTTTATAGATGCTATTTATACTTGCCTTAATGTTTTTAGTATAGTACTTTCTTTAATTTTAGCCTTAATTTTAAAGTATTAATAAAAAAGTAATGCAATAGGCCTATTAATAGCTTTATAAATATATTAATAATATTTTTAGTAAAAGGAATATATTATAGTTTAACTATACTATTTTTAATAGCCTTTTTTATAAAGTAATACTATACTTAAATATACTTTATATAAATATAAAATTTAAGGTTATATATTAGCTTTATAATGCTTTAATTATCTATAAACTATTAAGGTAGTTAATAGACTATTAAGTTTCTTTATAAAGCTCTTTATCTATATAATTTATAATATTACCTTTATTAATATATAGTATTTAGCTTTTATTAAGGACTTTATTATAGTCTTTTAATATTTATTAAACTATATAATTAGGCCTTTATTTATAAGAAATATATATTCTTTAGTTAATTATACTATCTTTAGGCAATTAATATAGTTAAAGTTATAATAGCTATAAAGATTAAATAGATTGCTATATAACTTTTCCTTAAGGTAGTAATAATAGATAGAGTAATTAAGGCTTCCTTTAATATATTATAGCATTCTTTTTATAGCCTTAAGTTATTGTTTGCTTAAGCTATTTAAAAAGTATACCTAAAGACTATATATAAAGGCTAAATTAAGCTAGCTTTACTATAAAAAATAGTTAACTTTTTTTACTATTAATATATATTTTTTATTAATAGCCTTTATACTAAAAATATTAATTGCTTTAATTAAATAATAGATTTCTATTTCTATTAATATATTTATAGCTTTATAATTAAAGTATTTAAATTACTTAAGGATACTTATTGTATAGTCTTTTTATAATAGTATAAGCAATTTATTTTCTTTTACTATAATAGCTATATTTAAAAAGAGCTTAAAAAATTTAAATAATTTTATTTTTACTTTTTATATAAATTTATTAATAAAAGTATTTATATCTTTATTATTATTAGTAATTATAAGTATATTATTTATATATATAGCTATAATAATCTTTTTTACTTAATTTATATAGACTATAGTATTGCTCTATAGCCTCTTAAGGCCTAACTTATTAAATATCTTCTTTAGTTTTTTTTACTATTATTAAACACTTTACTTAAGGCTATATAGGGCTATAAGTAACTATATAATATACTTAATGCTTTATTTATAGCCCACTTTTTTAATTAAGTATTTATACTTTAAATCCTTAAAGAATTTATTAAATAAAGAGAAGGTTATAATATAAATATCTTCTTTTAGCTCTTTATTTAAATATACTATAATTATATTATTTTATAATAGCTTTTTTTTAATTTATATAGTATAAATAAATAGTATTCTTTAAAAGTTAGCTTTTATAATTAAAAAAAAGGTCTTTTAATAATTAATGCCTTCCTTTTATATAAAGCTATATACTATAAGTTAAGCTTTATATATAACTATTATACTATTTTTATCTCTTTTATATTAATTTACTTACTTTACTATAAGTAGTCTTTTGCCTTTTAGCAATTTCCTTTTTAAGATAAATTTAAGTATACCTTTATTAATAAAGGCATAAATCTTCTTAAAAAATGCCTCTCTCTAAAGGTTAGCATTTAGCTAGTTAAAGGCATTATAAACTATAGCTAGATTAGTATTAATGCAGGCAGCTAGAATTTGCTTCTTTATAGCTATTACTAGCATTATAAAGTATCTTTTAGAGTTATTAAATGCTTTTTTTAGCTATAATTAAATAATCTTTTTACCTTTTATTATAGGCAATAAAATAGGCTTATAAAATACTATATATATTATTATAATAACTTTTTTTATTTTAGGGTTTTAAATTCTATATACTTTAGTTCTTTAAAATCCTATAAGGATTCCTTTTTAATTATAAAATAGCATTTTCTTAAATTTATTATACTTTTTCTATTTAATATAAATAAATACCTTTAACCCTAAAATCTATAGATATTTAATGCTTAATATATATTCCTTTTTTAAAATTAAATTTATAAAGTAAACCTTATAAAAGGTCTTTTAGTTTAATAACTTTATTGCTATAATATTAGCAATATATATAATTATAAAGATAATCTCTTTTTATAGCCTAAAAGGGATATTTATTGCTATTATTATATTTCTTGCCTTCTTTTAGATTATATAGTTTATCTATTTAATAAAGCTATTCTATTTATAGCTATATAGCAGTATAATAATTATAAAGATCTTTATTTTTAAAAGAAATTTATTAACCTTTCTATTAATAAATTTATAGCTATTATTAAACTATATCTTTTAGGGCAAACTATAGGCTATAATAGTTTTAAATACTAAAAGATCTTTTTTTATTAAAATAGCAATATTACTTTTCTTTTTAAGTAAATTGCTATAAAAGTAATAGCTTTTATTATTAATTATAAGCTTAAAATACCTCTTTTTATTATATATATATAGACTTAACTCTATAAGGTTTATATAAAGAAGGTTAAGTATATAGTTTGCTCTTTTTTATAATATCTTTAGTAAAAACTTTATGCTTTTAATAAGCTTGCAGTCTTTATAAAGTATATTAAGCAGCTTATAATTATTAAGCCTACCTTTTATAATTTTAAAGATATAGTTAAGGGCTTTTTAATTTATATAAATAAGTCTTTAATACTATATTCTTACCTTAAACTATTCTATTTATATTAGCATTATCTTAAAAGTAAAGTAATAGTTTATTATACCTTTTATTACTTTAAGTAAAAACCCTTAATTAAAAATATTAAGGGTTATAAAGATCTTACTATTACTATTAAAGATCTTATTTTTAATTATATAATTACTAAAAAGATAGACTTTTTTACTAAAGATTATATTTAATAAAAAATCTTTAATAAAAATTATATTTTTAAGTATTATAGTTTTTATTCTCTTTTCTTTTATAAATAGTATAATTATTGCTATTTTTATAGCTATAAGGTATATAGTGCCTTTATTTATAAGAATTAATATTATTTTATTAAGTTTATACTATTTATTTTCTTTAAACTATTTAAAGTTATTAATAATATATATATTAGCTCTTAAGTTTTAAAGCTAGCAGTCTTTTTAATTAATAAGGCTTAATTCTATAAATATTAAAATAATAATAAAATTACTATTTTCTTTAGCCTTTAATGCAGTATTATTATTAATATTAAGGGGACTATATAACTACTATTTTAATAGACTAAAAATTATTATTATAGCTACCTTTTTTATTAATAATCTTATAAAAGTATTACTAAAGAACTTTCTTGCCTTTAAGCTTTTATAGTATATAAAAATAGTATTATTATTATTATTAAAGTTATTTTTAGCTTCCTCTATATTTTTAGCACTTTACTTACTTAATTTTATATATAGGGCAGTCTTTTTAATCTTTTTAATAGTTTTATTACTATTATTTTTCTTTTTTAACCTTTTATTTTTATTGCCTTTACTCTCTTTTTATAAAGATAGGCAATTCTTTATAATATAACCTTTTTAATTATAGTTAAAGCATTTATTGCTTTTAAAATCTCTTTTATAATTATTCTTTTTATTTAATTAAGCATTTATTTATATACCTTTTTTACTATTAAAGTCTTTACTCTTCTTTTAGAAAGTCTATAGACTTTTGGCTTTATTAATAAAGTCTTTTTATATCTTATAGATAGATTAATATTTCCCCTTTTGCTTATAGTTATATTAAAGTGCATTCTATTTAAAAAAGACCTTTTTAATATTATTTATAAACCTTATCTTTTTTTAGTACTTAAAGAGCTTATTGCTAGCTTTAATAATACTATTTGCAATATAGTAAAAATTATTAATATAACTTTAGACCCCTTATAGTTTCTTTAAAGTTAAAGACTTTATATTACAGTTTGTTTATTCTATTATAAGTAGTATTAAAAGTAATAGTCTTAACAATAGAACTATTGTACTACTTGTCTTATAGTTATACTAAAAGGCATATATATAGGCTCTATAGTTATATTAGAATTAATAGCTTAGCTATAGGTAATAATTAATTGCATATTGAACTTTATTTAACTTATATCTTAAGACTATTATAATAATAGGTCCTAAAATATAAATATACTTATAGATTATTAACCTCTATTTAAGAGATATAAAGGCTAACTATTTAAAAGTATTATCTATTATATAATCTATATATATAATAAATGCCTTTAAATTAAAAGAAAGATTACTATTTATAATAATAAAAACTAAAGCTAAATTCTTAATATTTACTTTATATTTACTTTATTTATTAATTATTCTTATTTATTTTATATAACTATAGTATTTAGCTATTAGCTCTTAAATTTTTAATAAAGTTTTTAAATCTTTATATAAATCTATAGATTTCCTTATTATTTCCTTTTAATTCTATATAACTTTAATAGGATTTAGCTAGCCTAATAGCTATTAGTATTAATGCATAAAGTATTAAGAATATAGTTAGTTAAATAGATTATTAATATTAATAATAGCAAAAGGGGATCCCTTTTTATTAAAAGCTAACTTTAATAGCCTAGCTGCTAATTTCTCTATTATGCTATTAGGCTTATAGCGCTTAAAGGAGCTAGCTACTATAGCCTTATTAAATTACTTCTTTTCTAAAAGAAAGTTATTAATAGGCTATAAATTTATATATTAATATACTGCATTATTTACCTAAAGTATTAATAAAGGCATCTATCCTAATAGGCTAAAAGTAAGTATATAAAATAGTTAATTGCTTTTAGCTAATCTACCTTAAGAGAGTTTGGATTTAACTTAAGCTATAATGGTTTTAATTAGCTTAGCCTTATTGGCTACTAAAAGAGCTATTAATTTAGATTTCTTTACTTTTGCTATTTAAATTATTAATTTCTTAATTTTATTGTTTTAGCTATTACTAATAGTATTAAAGTAAGTAATTAAGTTATTAAAAGTAAAGATATTAATAGCTTATTTTTTAATTTTATTAGCAACTTTATAGAATTTAATATTAATAGATTTAGCATTAGCCTTAAGCTGCTCCTTAAGTTAGGCAATTTTATTCTTTAAAGTCTTAATTTTAGTTATAGCTTAATAGATGCTAATAGCTATATTGGCTGCAATAGCTTTTACAATAAATAAGTTATTTTTAATAGAGTGGTTATATTAGTCTAATATATTAATATCTATTAGATAACTATACCTTATAGTAATAAGGTATTTAGCAGCTAAAGCATTAATTGTATTATAAGGATTAATAAAAACTATAGCTATTGCCTTTTCCTTTTTAAATAGCTTAGCTATAAAGTGCTAGTAGTTCTTTTAAAACTTATTATATTTGCTATTTTAGTAAAAAGTAAAGGCATTTATAGTAATAGTTTTAATATATTAAATAAGGCTAAATTTTACTTTAAAAGGCTTAAATTTAATATTAGTCTTTTTATTAATTTAATTATAGTGCTAGTTAATAACTTCTTTATACTTAATAAAAAGGTCTATTAAAAAGTAAGATTTATTAGGTTTACTATTAAAAGCACCCTTTAAGCTATAAAGCTAAAAGTTATAAGTAAGGCAAATAAATGCATTATTTTGCCTTTAGCTTTTTAGCCTATTAATTAGTTTGCTTAAAAGATAGTAGTTACTATAGATTATAGCGCTTTTAGTATTAATTTTATTATCTTTTAACCTTATTATCTCTATTAATTTATTGTATTTATAGTAGGCTAAATCCCTACTTATAGGAATGTTTACTTTTTATTTAAATCCTTTATAAGTGCTAATAATTAAAGTAATAAGATTTTAATCTATATTTTAAGCATTTAAATCCCTTTTACTATATTAGGTAAAAGTCTTTTCTTTTAAAGTCTTTTTATTAATACTCTTTTTATTATATTTAATATATTTTTTATTAATTACTATAATCTCTTTATTATTTTCTTTATTTTTATTCTCTATTCTATTGTTTAAAGATAAAAACTCTTAATCTTAATTTAAATCCTTTTTTTTCTTTATCTATATTAATATATTTGCATTATTCTAAAGTTATTATATACTAGCATTTAAGTCTTTACTAAAAAGGCTAGTATTATTATTAATATAATTGCAATTAATAGTAAAGTTATAAATAAATTCTATTAGGTTATTATCTTTTACTAAAAATACTATAGTTAATAATATTATAGTATTAAAATTATTAATATTAATATTAGATTTATTATTGCTATTATTATAAGTATTAATAAGCCTATTATATCTATTAAATAATATTTAATATCTATTTAAAAGTTTAAATAAAATATTATTATAGAAAACTCTATACTTATTAAAGAAAGATTAATTAATATAGTTTTTAATAAATTAATTAATAGATTTATACTTCTTTTTAATAAAATAAGCTTTATATATATTATTCTATTGCTTAATTTACTAATATATAATAGTAAGTTCTATATTGCTGCTAGCTAATAGTAAAAGGTCTAAAGCTAAAAGGGCTTAAGCTATAAAAGGGTGCTAAAATTAGTAATAAAGAAGCTAAAATTGGCAGTAGGGATGCTAGATTTAATATAGTAAGCATTAGGCTAGCTATTATATAGATATTTGCTAAAGAGAGATAGAGAAAAGTATAGGAATTAATAGTAAAGGGGCTAAAACTAATAGTAAGGATATTAAATCTAATAGTATAGATAATAGTTCTTATAGTAGTTAGATATTTGCATAAAATAAAGAAGAAAAGCTAAGAAATTTAATAGGCAATAGGTTTTAGTACTTATACTATTAAAATCAATAAAATATAGGGCTATATATAAAAATAGAAAATAAAGGTTATATAAGGTTAAAAAAGTTAAAAGAGATGCATTAGGCTATAATAATTGCCTTTATACTATATAGGCACTTAATTATTTACTTTATTTAGTTACTTTAATTATATATTAAATAAGCTAATTGTAAATTACTATTAATCTATTTTAAATATCCCCTTTTTTATAGAATTTAGCTACCTTTATGCTAAATCCTTTTAAATTAAATAGTAAATATATAAAAGAGAATTTTCTTATAATAGTAAGAGTTAATAGGCAGCTTTTAGCTATTTAAATGCTAGATTTACTATACCCTATAGTAATTTTTAACCTTTTTTCTTATATTTTTTTTCCTATAGTATAGAATTAGCAGTTAGGTATTAAATTAAAGTCTAAAGTAATATAGATTAATTTATTATTAGGTTAGTTAAAAAGATAAAAGGGACCTTAAAGATATAGGAAATAAATAGGCAGTTTTCTTTAATTAATTTTTATTTTTAAAATTCTAAATTCCTTGCATTTAGACTCTATTAAAGTCCTAGTGCAGCCCCTTATAATATTACTTTATTTATAACTTTCTGCCCTATTTTCTTTCTTTCTTTTCTTTAAGGGACACTCTAAAGCATTTAATTAAATGCTTTAATACTCTTTTAAGTTATTTATAGCTATTTAAAAAGGCTATTTAGTCTTTAATTAAACCTATTTACTCTATACCCTTTTAGGTAGGGTATATATTTTAGCTAGTGTCTTTATTTACTAATACATTTAGAGGTTATAGTAAGGAGAAGCCTTTAAGTTATTTAAAAAGAGACTAAAGTGTTTAATTAAACTCTTTAGTAATACTTTTAAGCTATTATTAAAAACCTAAAGAAGTAGTAGATAATTAATTATAAAGATTTAGGAATTTCTAGATATTAGAAAATCTATTACTTTTATAAAAATAGAAGGCACTAGAATTAAAAATAATACTAAAGGTAAGTAAAAATATTAATATAAATTTGCATTTTAGAAAAAGAAAACCTATTATTATAGTTAGGGCAAATATATAGAAAAATTCAATAATCTAATATAATGCTAATATATTAGCATAAAGGTATATAAGGTAAAACAATAGTATAAATAATGTATAAGCATTTAATTAAATACTTTTAAATATTAAAGTATACTTAAAACTGCTAAAAGCTTAATTTATAGATTAAAAAAGAAGAAAGAAAAGAAAAAAGAAGATTATTTAACCCTTAATTAATTATAAAGGATAGGAAATTTTTATTATTTTTATTAGTCTTTAGACTTTAGCTAAAGGGTATATATATATACTTACTATTATTTTAATTAATTACTTTACCTATTATTATTAACTTTAAAAAGCTAGTTTAAAATTATTAAAATAAAGCCTTATTAAATATAATATTACTATCCCTTTTCTTTACTTTTTTTAATTATTTTAGTATATATTTTAATTTATTTTATTATTTTATTCTTTTATTATATATATATATTATTTTATTGCAATTTATAATCCTAAAAGTTAAATAGTTAGCCTATACTCCCCTATATATATATATTAAAATATTTATTATAGGAATCCTAATAACTATAATTTATTAATGCCTTTAGATAAGAAAATAAAAGGAATATTTAATTAAATGCAATTAAACCCCTTAAGCCCTATTAAAAGTAAAAAGGGTTAATATAGTTAATAATCTTTAACTATCCTTTTTAAGTTAATTAATACTATTAATACTAATATTCTTAAAGAGAATAAACTAAATATATTAGCTAAAATAATAAAAGCAATTATTACCTTTATTTAATTGCTTAATATAATTTTTAATAAAAAAAATATTATATATTTCCTTAAATTATATAATAGATTTATAATTAGCTAAAAAGTTATAAATAGTATAAAGGGCAAAGCTCTTATATACTATATAACCTTTAAAGTATTTTAAAATATTATAAACTTACTAAAAGGCAATAATTAGGCTGCTATAAAATAGAACCTTTTAGAAACCTTTAAGTATTAGGATTTAAATTAGTTAAATCTACTTAAGAATAAGCTTTAGTAAATAAATATAACTTTAATTTAGTCTATAGAGTATAGAGTTATCCTTTAGTAGCTTATAAAATATACTTAATTTAATAAAAGAGTAAATTCTATTAGCTAAAAGGCTTTTATAGTATAGGCTTAGGCTATCTATAATGCTATACTAAAAAATATTATTATTAATATTTGCTAATAGAAAGGGAAACACTTAAATACCTTAAGAATAATAAAGTATAAAGAGATAATTAAATTAATTAAAAACTTCCTTAATGCTAAAAAAGGAATCTAGATCTTTTAGATAGAAAGAAAGCATAATAACTTTAGATATTTTAGGAAAACTAAAAAACCTTTTACTTATTAAAATTAGCTTTAGCATTAAAAGCTTAAGTTCCTTAACTTTATTTAAAGCTTAAAAGAAAAGTTAAGTCTTTTTACTAAAAAAATAAAAAAGCTATAAATTAATATAGCCTAAAATATTATAAATAAATTATAGAAGTTAAAGAAAATTATATACTAAAAGATTAATTAATTAAAAATAAAATTATTATTATTAATTAAAAACAACTTTAATTAAGTAAAAGAATTTAATTATATGCATCTCTATTATAACTTTTATATTAATATAAGTTATAATAGGGATCTAAAGTGCTTCTATTATATAAAAGTAAGGCATTTTTTAAACTATTATTTACTTTTTATAGAAAATAAAAGAAAGGGATTTATAGACTATAATAGTAATGCTAGCTTTATTTAAATAGGGCAATAGAAACTCTTACTGCCCTTAAAACTAATATATAAGCTTGCTATTAATAGAAAAGTAAGAAAAATAATTATTTTATAAATTTTAGAATTCCCTACCTTTAAGATTTATAGCTAAGCTAAGATTATAATAGTAAATAAGCTAAATGTATAGAAATAGTAAATTGCTAAAAAAGAGAAGTATTTAATTAAAGACTTTCTTAAGTATATTAACTAACTAAAGTATAGCTCTTTAATGCTTAATAGGAATACCCTTAAGGAAACCTAAAAATCTAAAGTTAATTGCATTTTTATTAATAATTAAGCTATAGAATCGATTAATAACTCTTTTATTATTAATATTATATTAAAAACTAATACTATAAAATAAATAAAAGTAAAATTAAAAGAGAAATTAATTAATTAAAAAAAGGAAAAGGGAACTTAATCTTTTATTTAGATTATAAATAAAGAATTTATTAAAAATAAAAAGATTACTAATATTATCCTTAAAGAAAAGAATTAAAATGCTTTTAATTAAATGCTTAAGGTTATTTAAATAAAGAGATAAATTTATAAAAAAGTAATAAAATTAAAAGTCTAAATAACCATTAAGGACTTAATTACCCTTAACCCTCCCTTAAGTAATAATATCTTAAAGATAGTTTTTAATTATATAAAAGAAATAAAAGAAATTAAATAGATAAAACTTAAACCCTTACTTAAAAAGAAATAGATTTAATAAGCTATTAATTTAATTATAATTAATAATTTAAAAGTAATATTCTTAAAGAAGTACTTTAACTATATTATTAAGCAGTATAGTATTAATAGTATATTAATTAAAAAGGAATTTAAACCTTATTATATACTATTACCTAAAGAATACTTTATTAAGGATTAAAGAAGTATTAATAAAGTTAATATTAGCTATATAATAATTAAAGGGAAAAAAGTTATATTTAATTAAATGCATTTAATAGTCTATATAAATATTTTAAATTAATAGCATTAAAGAACTTTAGCTTAATATTAAAAACTACTAAAAATCTAAATAAAGTTAAATAATCTTAATAAAATAATTTAAAAAGCTTTAGTAGATTTTAAGTTAAAAGGAAATATTATCTTTAATAAAATAATATAAAAATGCAAGCTAAAAGTAAAGCCTATAGAAGCTTTTACTATATTTTACTTTAATAATTAAATCTAAATATATAGAGAAATGGATATTAAGCTATTTTTTAGAAATATTTAAATAGTATAGAGATTCTATATTGCTTTAAGAGAATATATTTCTATTCCTTTTATTTTAGAAATGCCCTTTATTAAGGCTACTAAAGTTATATTTAATTATATATTTTTAAAAGGAGAAATACTTCTATAATATTAATTTAGCTTAATTAAAATTATTATACTTACTGCTAGAAATATTAAATAAAATGCCTTAAGGAGTATAGAGACTATTTAAGGTAATTAAAGATAAATTCCTAAAGTTTTTTTAAACTAATAGAATTATAGGGTTTAAAAGAAAATAATAATAAGCATTTAATTAAATAGTTAAATAAGGCATTAATAAAAGCAATAATTTAATTAATAATTAAAAATTAATTAAAAGTTAATTATATAAAGGTAATAAAAGTAAAGAAAAAGCTATAATTAGCTATATATTAAAAAGAGAAAATAGCATTTATTAATATAATATATAAATAAAAAGCCAATAAAATATATCTTAAAAATAATATTTTATTAAATAGATCTATCCCTAAAGGGAATCTATATTAAAAGAAGAAAAGGTAAAAAGAAATAAAAAGAGACTTTAAAGAGAAGTTTAAGTACTTAAAGCTCTTAATACTTAAGTTCTTTAAAATAGCTAAAGGATTAAAGCTATATAAAGAAAGACTTTAAAAAGTAATTAATTAAATAGAAAGGATTTTTATTAATAAAGAAAAAAGTATCTTTTTAAAAATTCTTTATAATAAAGAAGCAGTACTTACTTAAGATTTTAAGGAATATAGAAGATTAAACCCTAAAGTGGCCCCTTTATAGATTATTAAGATAATTAAATATAAAGCCTAATAAATAGGAAATATTTTAATCCCTAAAGGATTAAAAAAGAAGATTATTAAATTACTAAAAACTTAAATAAAGAGAGAAATCCTTTAAGAGTTTTATATTGCCTATTAAAACTTATATATACTAATAGTAAAAAAGAATAATAGACTTTATTTAATTAATTTAGCTAAAAGATATAATATATATATAATATAAAATAGATTAATTCTTTTAGGAGCTAATAAATTTTTAGTTAAATTTAAAATATATAAAATCCTAATTCTTTTAAATTTCTTTTTAAGATATAATTAAATTTCCTTAATAAAGGAAAGTTAGAATTTAATAACTTTTAATATACTATTAGGGCTTTTTAAGATATATACCTTACTATAAGGAGGAATTAATTTAATAGTATAGTTCTTAAGGATTATAATTAAAATCCTTTTTAATTTATTATTAAAAGTTTATTAAGCCTTTTTAAATAATATTGCTATTAAAAAACTAAAGATTAAATATAATAAAAAGAAGATACTTTTTAATATATAGAAATTTATTTTAAAGCATTTAATTAATTTAAATAAAACTCTTTTAAATATTAAGCTATTTAAGTATATAATTTCTATAGGGAAGTTAAAGTTCTATTAATATATTGCAATTATTATTAAATACTTATATAATATAGCTAAAAGGCAGTTAATAAAAGAAAAAGTAATTAAGATTAATAAATAAAAAAGATACTATAACTTAAAGTAAATTAAAGCATTTTTAGGAATTATAGGCTATTATTAAATTTAAATTAAAAAATATACCTAAATTACTAAATCTTTTATTTAATTATTAAAAAAGAATACTATATAGATATAAAGTAAAGAATAAGCTAATATTATAGCAATTCTTAAAGAAAAAATAACTTTTGCTTTTATTTTAGTAATATTAAACCTTTCTAAAGGATTTAAGGAGATTATTTTTATAATTAATACTAATAAAGAAGGCTAAAGTATAGTATTAATGCAAATAATAAAGAGGAAAAGGCATTTAATAAAGTATAAATTTAATCTTTAGATTTCTATAAAATAAAGGTATAATACTATTAAACTTAAATATAAGGGTATATTGCATAGAATTAAATGCCTTTATAGCTATATATATAGATTGCCCTTTATTTTAAAGATAGATTCTTAAGTTTTAGTCTATTAGCTTAATAATAAGGCTAATAATATCCTTAATATAATAATTATTTAATAGATTAATTATATTTTATTATTTAACTTTACTATTTAATATATTTTTAAAAATAAAAATAATATAGCTAATAGGCTATTTAAAAAAGATCTAAAAGTATTTAATTAAATAGATTAAAAGGCTAAAAGTAATATTAAAAAGTTTATTAATATTTATCTTAATATTATTAAAATTAAAAATAAACTAATAGAGTTAAAAAAGAATTATAATAGACCTTTATTGCAATTAAAGGAATACTTACTTTTACTAAAAAGGCTAATAGATATTACCTTATAGAATTACTAATGCTTATAGCTAAAAGCTAAAAAACACTTTATAAAAGATAGCTATTTATAGATTAGGGCTAAAGAATAAAAAGGCAATTTAAGGTTAATTATAAAGAAGGAAAATATTTAAAAGGATTTAATTAAATTATACTATATTAATAGAGGGTATTATAGTTATAATACTACTTATATACTTCTTTCTAAAAGATATTATTAATAAAATGCAAAAAGGAGTATTATAAAAGCTATTAGGCAGTATTTAATATATTAAATATATATTCCCTAAAAACTAATAAAAGCCTTTATATCTATTAAGCCTATTTATTTAATAATAAAGATTTATTTTAATAAATAATATATACCTTTTAATAAAGGATTTAAATTTATATTAAAAGCTAAATATAATCTTTATAGATAAATAAAGGCTAAACTAATCTTAAGATTAAATAGTTATTATATTATAAAATTCCTTAAAAAACTGCACTATTAATATAGAATACTAAAAAGAGTAATTATTAATAATAGAAAAAAGATTATAAAAAGAATTCCTAAAGATTTTAATAGCTTTAATATAAAAGTTATTAATACTTTTATTTATAATCTAAAAGCAAATAGACTTATTAAAGATAGTTATACTACTATAATAAGTTTTTTAAAGAAAAAGAGTAAAGAAAAAGAAAAATAAATAGATATTTTATTAATAGCTTTATTAGCTAAAAGAGTAGCTATTTGCACTTTATATAAAAGATTACCTTTTTATTTACTTTATAAATAGAAGCTAATCCTTTCTTTAAAAGTAAAAATGCCTATATAGTATTTAATTAAATAAAATAATATAATCTTTACTAAAGACTTACTTAAATAAAGGATTAAAATTTTAAAGTAAAAGCAAAAAGATATAGAAAAAGCTAGGCAATAAGTAATTGCATTCTAAAGGTTAATTGCTAATAGAAAGACTAAAAAGAATTAATATAGGCTATATAAAGAGCCTTTTGCTATAAAAGATTTAGTTCTTTAATATAATATATAAAATTAAAAGAATATATTTTATATTATAAAGATAAAGCTATATTAATTAAGCCTTTATAGAATTGCTAATGCATTTAATAAAATAAAAAGTTATATTCTTAATACTATAAATAGAGTTAAGCTTTTTAATATAATCTATAGTAATTAATTAAGAAAGTTTATAGAGAATAAGAATAGATAATAAATAAATAAAAATAATAAAGAGACTTTTAGTATAAATTAAAAAGTATTACTAAAAGTAAGGAAAAAAGAAAAGCATTTAATTAAATATAAACTAAATCTATAAAATAATAGAAATAAAATAAACTTAATTTAAATGCTATAAAAAGCTTAAATAATAATACTATAATATATATTTATATTAAACTTAAGGAAATTATTAAAGTTTAAATTCTAAAGATAAATAGCAATTAATAAATATAATACTAAAATATAATAAGTAATTAATTAAATAATTAATAATAGCATTAAGCTAAAAATAGCTAAATTACTATTAAAGAAAGGGTACTAAAAGTTAAAAAAGAAAAAGTAAAAATATTAAAATTAATATTATATTAAAAAAAAATAAATTACTTAAAATAAAATAAAAAAGTAAAATAAAAAGTAATTAAAAGTAAATAAAAAAATAATAAAATTAAATAAAATTAAATAAAAATAATTAAAAATTAATTAAAAACCTTAAAAAAATACTAAAAATCCTTAAAAATTCTTTAAAATCTATTTAAAAACTTTAAAAATTATATTAAAAATTAATAAAAATAAAATAAAAATGCTTAAAAATATAATAAAAAGATTAAAATTATTTAAAAATAAATAAAAATATATAGAAAATAGTAAAAAATAAAATATTAATATTTATAAAAAATTTAAAAATTTAAATATATTTAATAGAAATTAAGTTTTAAAGTTATTAAAATAATATAATAATAGTAATAGCCTTAAAGAGTATAAAAATACTTAATTAATTGCTTTATAGTACTATTTTTTATTTATTAAATTATTATTAATAAATTAAAAACTATATTTAGTTAATTTATATTAAAAAATAAGCTAAAAACTATTATTTTAATTAATTAAAACTTACTTTATGCTTTTAATTAAATACTTTTTATATTTATTTAATTAATTAATAATTATTAGCTATACTATTAATAGAAAAACTATATATAATTTATAAATAAATAATTAACTTAAAAAAATCTATTATAAAAGTTAATAGTAAAGTAAATTTATTAATAATATTTATACTATTTAAAGAAAAGTTATAAAGGCTTTTATAAAAACCCTTTAATTAATATTTATAAAAAAAGCTTTATTTATATTTAAATTAACTATTTTAAATATAATTAATATAATAGCTATTTATATAACTTAATGCTAAAATATATATATAAAAGGGAGTAAAAATATATTTATTATAGGCAAAAACTATAAAAGTATATAATTAAATGCATTTATAATATATAAAGGGGTTAATATATTTAATAAAGGCAATAATAAATGCCTTAATATACTTAAGGCAAGTTAGCAATTAAGTTAAAAAGTATTTTATTAAATAAGCCTATTTTATAGAGATATATATAGATTAAAGTTAATACTAAAAAAGAAGATTTACTTTAAAATAAAGTATTAAATTATAAAATAGTAATTATAAAATAAACTATTAAATAAATTTACAATTAGTTTATTTACTATCTTTCTTAAAGGCAATTTTAATATATAAAAGCTAGTTAAATTAATTAAAAGCTTAAAAGCTATAAATCTAAATATTAAAGTATTATTAAATCTAAAAGTATTTAATTAATTATTAAATAAAAATAATAATTAAAAAGTAATATAAAAAGGGATATTTATTAATTATTTAATAGCAATACTAATAGCATTAATTAAAGCCTTATAGAAAAACTATTATAAGTATATTAATAAGTAAAGTATTAATAAAAGAATTTAAAAGCCTAAATATAGCTAATAGTAAGATTATATATATTAAGGAGATAATTATAAGGTATAAAGGTAAAAGACTTAAGCTTATTATAATATAAAGCTATTATAAAATAAAGAATAAAAATTATAGTAATAACTAAAGGTATAAAAGAATTAAAAAGGTAAAGAATAATAAATAAAAAAGAAAGAAATAAAAGAGAAAGGCTAATATAATACTTTTATAATAAATAGAAAATTAACCCTTAAGATTTAAAGTAAAAACTAAATACTAATAAAATTTTTATTAAATACTAAAAAGTATACTATTTTAAGAAACTTATTAGTATTTATATATATATAAATATTAAAATAGTAATTTACTTAAATAATATTAAATTAAAAATAAAGGCACTTAAATTATATTAATCTACTTTATGCCTATAACTCTTTTCTTTCTTTTAATAATTTTATAATAAGTTATATTATTTTAACTTTATTTATAATATTTATAAAATACTAATAATCTTTATTTTTTAAGTTATAAGCATTTAATTATAAGCTTTTAAACCCTTTATTGATTTTTACTTTATTCTATAATAGAGCTAAAGAAAGCAATTTTAAATGCAATTACTTTAAAGGTATAATTTTTAATGCTAAATAAAGACCTCTATATAGCTAAAAGAGTTATTTAAAATAAAGGTAGAATTAAAGATTTCTTTTCTTTTAGTAAAGAAAATACTATTAAAATATTTAATTAATTATTTAATAGTTAATTTATATTATTTTACTTTTAAATAAATTAAAATTATTAGTTTAATAAATTAAAAATTTAATCTATTTTAAGTAATAAAAGCAATTTAGATTTTTAGCTTATTAATATTAATTGCTTTAAAGACTTCTCTTTTAACTTTTGCTAAGCTTAAATATTTTATTATTAAGATTTATAGAATTTATTTAAAAACCTATAGAAAAAGGAAATAGCCTTAAATTTTAGTATTTAAGCTTTCTTTATTACTTTTATTTATAGACTTATTAATATCCTTATAATTTACTAAATTAATCTTTTAATTATAAGCATTAAGGTTAAGAAAAATAAATAAAAGTAAAAAAGCTTCTTTTATAAGCTTTTACTAAAAGGAATAAATATTAAAAAGACTAAATATTTAATTAATTTTATGCCTATAGAGTTTTAATAAGTAATATATAATAAAAGGCTATTAATTAGCTTTATTTATTTTATTAATACTATTTATTAAAGCTTCTTTATTTAAGATAGATAGTTAAAATATTTAATTATTTATAATACTATTAATATCTTTTAAAATAAATAAGCTATTATATTTATTATAATATAAAAGGAGATTATAATTAAAATAGAATTGCCCTATAATTTCTCTATTTTTATTATATCTATTATTAAATAAGCTAAAAATTAAAAATATAATTTTTTAAGTACTTTTCTTTTTTTCCTTAATATTTAAAGAATAATTAAATTTATTAAAACTTTAATTATTAAATCCTTTATAATCTAGCCTTTAATTTTTAATAGTAATTATAATGCTATTAATAATTCCCTTTTAGCATTAATGCATTACAATTAAGTTTTTATTAAATATAAATAAAGGAAAAGTATTTAATTAATTGCTTTAAATGCTAATTAAATATAAGACTTTATTAATACTATTATTTTTAATAAATTTAATATTATTTATAAAAAGTTCTTTAATTAATATAAGCTTATAAAACTTACTAAAACCTAAAAATCTATTTATATTTTAAGATTTTAAAATAGTTTCTTTAATATTTAATAGCTTTATATTAATTTAAGAGATTACTATATAATAAGCTAAAAGAAAGTTAATTATTAAATTTTTAAAAATAAATATTAAATTATTCTAAAGCTATTTAATCCTTAAGGTAATAGCTATTAAATAAATTTGCCTTTACTATTAGGCTTTTAACTGCTCTATTATTCTTTAGCTAATAATTTAATTAAATGCTATTAAACTTATAGATATTAAATAATAGATAGATTTTCTATTAAAATTAATAAATTTACTAAAGTTATTATTACCTTAAGTAATAATAAAGAAGAAGGTTTTAAATAAGCCCTAAACTATTAAAGTTAAAGCATTAAAGCAACTTACCTTTATAGTTTATACCTTAAGTTTAAGACTTTTGCCTTTAAATTTATTATTAAGCCTAAATTAATAATTAAATTTATTTAGCCTTTATATAAATTGCCTATTAGCTTATTAATTTATATAAATATTGCTTAATTAAGTATATTTAAAAAAGAAATTTAAGTTAATTAAAATATATTTATTTATTTTAATGCATTTAATTAAATATTTATTAATTCCTTAAGTAAAAAGCAAATAATTAAATTAATTTAATTAATTTAATAAATACCTTTATTTAAATTAGCTATTTTATAGCAATTTAATTAAATAGATTTAAATTTACTTATTATTAAAAGTAATAAATAGAGTTTTTATAAGCACTTTATATTACCTTTATTAATTTCTTAATTAGCTAAATATATAGTAAAAGAAAGGAATTATACTATAATTGCTAATACTATAATTAAAAATATTATTAATATTACTATTTAAACCTAATAAAGTAATTATAACTTAAACTATATTGCTTTTATTAAAAGAAAGATAATTATTAAAATTAAATAAATAAATTTACTTTAAATTAATTAATAAGCTATTTTTAAACTCCTTTTAATAAAAAGCTAGATCTTTTATATATTAAAAGGATTAATTTTAGTAAATTAATAGAATAAAATTATAATTACTATTTATAAGCTATTTAAACCTTTAATTCTTATTTATTAATTTTATATTAATTAATATTGCAATTAAAAATTGCATTATAAAGAAAAGTAATAGTAAAGTTAAAATAGAAAGGTTAAATATTAAAAGTAAAATAAATTATAAAGGGAAATAATAGTAAATTAAATAATAGATTATAAATATAAAGCATTTAATTAAATGCTTCCTTTAAGATTTTCTTTATATTTAAATAAATTAAGCTTAAAGTTTTCCTTTTATATTATACTTTTAGTTTACTTAAAGATAAGCATTAAGGCATTAAAAAGGGATAAATTAAAGTTTAAAGTAATATAGATTAATCTATTATTAAATTAATTAAAAAGATAAAAGGAATTTTAAAGATATAGAAAATAAATAGGCAGTTTTCTTTAATTAATTTTTATTTTTAAAATTTTATATTTCTTATATTTAGACTTTATTAAAGTTTTAATATAGCTCTTTATAATATTACTTTATTTATAACTTTTTGCTTTATTTTCTTTCTTTCTTTTCTTTAAGGGATACTTTAAAGCATTTAATTAAATGCTTTAATACTCTTTTAAGTTGTTTATAGCTGCTTAAAAAGGCTATTTAATCTTTAATTAAACTTGCTTACTTTATACCCTTTTGGGTAGAGTATGTATTTTAGCTAGTATTTCTATTTACTAATATAGTATTTATTAATAAGGTTAAAAGCATTTTCCTTTAATTTAGTTTTATTTATCTATTTATTGTTTTTAATAGTATATTCTTTTTATTGCAATAAAAAGTAATATATTAGCCTCTATTTATACTATTAAATCTTTTATTAAATAATTCTATTTACTTTCTATTAGCTTATTGCCTTATCCCTATTGATTTTAATAGCTAGTAGTAATAGTAATATGCAATTAAAAGGGTTATCCCTTTACTTTAGTTTCTATATTTAGGCAATAAAGACTATTAAATATATCTATTAATATAAAGGGAAGTTAAGTTTAATAGCTTAGCTATAGATTTTATAGATTACCTTATAGGGTTTGGCTTTAATAAAAGACTATTTATACTTTAGTTTTTTTTAGTAAATAGTATTCTTTATATAGCTATAAATAAATAATATTTTTTTTATTAATTTTAACTAATTAATAATATTAATTATATTAGATCTTTAATAGTATAGCTGTTATATCTATTAAGAGTTGCGCTTTCTATAAGTATAACTTATATAGGACCTTTAGTGCAGTTCTATTGGCTTTTTAATTAATAATTTTACTTTTAGCAGTAAATTTAATAATTATCTTTAATTTAAAACTATATAGTAATTTATTTAGTAAGCAATTTATAGTTAAGGCAATTATATTATTTAAGTTATATTAAATTGCTAAAAGCGCCTATATTTAGGGTGTATTTAGCTTTATAGTAGTGTGTTAATAGATAGAAATACTAGCTAAAACACACACCCTACCTAAAAGAGTATAGGGTAAGCAAGTTCAATTAAAGACTAAATAGCCTTTTTAAATAGCTGCAAATAACTTAAAAAAGTATTAAAGTATTTAATTAAATGCTTTAAAGTATCCCTTAAAGAAAAGAAAGAAAAAAATAAAGCAAAAAGTTATAAATAAAGTAATATTATAAAGGGTTGCATTAAGACTTTAATAGAGTTTAAATATAAGGAATTTAGAATTTTAAAAATAAAAATTAATTAAAGAAAATTGCCTATTTATTTCTTATATCTTTAAGATCCCTTTTATTTTTTTAATTAATTTAATAATAGATTAATCTATATTATTTTAGATCTTAATTTATCTCTTTTTAATGCCTTAATGCTTACCTTTAAGTAAACTAAAAGCATAATATAAAAGGAAAACTTTAAGCTTAATCTATTTAAATATAAAGAAAATCTTAAAAAAAGCATTTAATTAAATGCTTTATATCTATAATCTATTATTTAATTTACTATTATCTCTTTTTATAATTTATTTTACTTTTAATATTTAATTTTTTTATTTTAACTTTACTATTATCTTTCTTTATAATATAGTTTTTAATTATAGTATTAATTAATATAAGATTAATAAATAGAAATTAAAGGTTTAAATAGCTTATAAGTAATAGTTATAATCTTATTTTATTAGTTTATTAAAATTAACCCTTTTAATATATAAAAGATTTAGCTCTTTATTTAAAGGAGTTTAAAAATAGCCTATTAATTAATTTAAGGTAAATTTATTTATTTAATTCTAATAATTATCTTTCTTTTAGTAAAGGCAATATAGTTTAGGTTATAATTACTTTATTAGGTTTAAATAATAGTATTAGTAATATTTTTAACTATAGTATTAATAATTATAGTATAATTCCTTTTTTTTACTATATATTTAATTAATTAAGAAATTAATAAAGGCAATATAAAGTATTTATAAAAACTCTATTTATTATTTTTAGCAATAGGTAAATTTAAATTTATTTAATTAAATTGCTATAAAATAGCTAATTTAAATAAAGGTATTTATTAAATTAATTAAATTAATTTAATTATTTGCCTTTTGCCTAAAGAGTTAATAAATATTTAATTAAATACATTAAAATAAATAAATATATTTTAATTAATTTAAATTTCTTTTTTAAGTGCATTTAATTAAATAATACTTATATAAATTAATAAGCTAATAGGCAATTTATATAAAGGCTAAATAGGTTTAATTATTAATTTAGGCTTAATAGTAAGTTTAAAGGTAAGAGTTTTAAACTTAAGGTATAGACTATAAAGGTAAGTTGCTTTAATGCTTTAATTTTAATAGTTTAGGGCTTATTTAAAATCTTCTTCTTTATTATTACTTAAAGTAATAATAACTTTAGTAAATTTATTAATTTTAATAGAAAATCTATTTATTATTTAATATCTATAAGTTTAATAGTATTTAATTAAATTATTAGCTAAAGAATAGTAAGGCAATTAAGGGCCTAATAGTAAAAATAGATTTATTTAATAGCTATTGCCTTAAGGATTAAATAGCTTTAAAATAATTTAATATTTATTTTTAGGAGTTTAATAATTAACTTTTTTTTAGCTTATTATATAGTAACTTTTTAAATTAATATAAAGCTATTAAATATTAAAAGAACTATTTTAAAATCTTAAAATATAAATAGATTTTTAGGTTTTAATACATTCTATAAGCTTATATTAATTAAAGAACTTTTTATTAATAATATTAAGTTTATTAAGAATAATAGTATTAATAAAGTCTTATATTTAATTAATATTTAAAGCAATTAATTAAGTACTTTTCCTTTATTTATACTTAATAAAAACTTAATTATAATGCATTAATGCTAAAAGGGGATTATTAATAGTATTATAATTGCTATTAAAGATTAAGGGTTAGGTTATAAGGTATTTAATAATTAAAGTTTTAATAAATTTAATTATTCCTTAAATATTAAAAAAAAGAAAAAAAGCGCTTAAAAAACTATATTTTTAATTTTTAGCTTATTTAATAATAGATATAATAAAAATAAAGAAATTATAGAGCAATTCTATTTTAATTATAATCTCTCTTTATACTATAGTAAGTATAATAGCTTATTTATTTTAAAAGATATTAATAGTATTATAAATAATTAAATGCTTTAGCTATTTATTTTAAATAAAAAAGCTTTAATAAATAGTATTAATAAAGTAAATAAAGCTAATTAATAGCCTTTTATTATATATTGCTTATTAGAACTCTATAGGCATAAAATTAATTAAATATTTGGTTTTTTAATATTTATTCCTTTTAGTAAAAGCTTATAAAAAAAGCTCTTTTACTTTTATTTATTCTTTTTAACCTTAATGCTTATAATTAAAAGATTAATTTAATAAATTGTAAGGATATTAATAAGTCTATAAATAAAGGTAATAAAGAAAGCTTAAATACTAAAGTTTAAAGCTATTTCCTTTTTTTATAGGTTTTTAAATAAATTCTATAGATTTTAATAATAAAATATTTAGGCTTAATAAAAGTTAAAAGAGAAGTCTTTAAAGCAATTAATATTAATAAGCTAAGAATTTAAATTGCTTTTATTACTTAAAATAGATTAAATTTTTAATTTATTAAATTAATAATTTTAATTTATTTAAGAGTAAAATAGTATAAATTAATTATTAAGCAATTAATTAAATATTTTAGTAATATTTTTTTTATTAAAAGAAAAAAAATCTTTAATTCTATCTTTATTTTAAATAACTCCTTTAGCTATATAAAGGTCTTTACTTAATATTAAAAATTATACCTTTAAAGTAATTATACTTAAGGTTGCTTTTTTTAGCCTTATTATAAAATAAAGTAAAGGTTAATAAAGGGTTTAAAAGCTTATAATTAAATACTTATAATTTAAAAGATAAAGATTATTAGTATTTTATAGATATTATAAATAAAATTAAAGTAATATAATTTACTATAAAATTATTAAAAGAAGAGAAAAGAGTTATAAGCATAAAGTAAATTAATATAATTTAAGTGCTTTTATTTTTAGTTTAGTATTATTTAAGTAAATTACTATTTTAATATTTATATATATATAAATATTAATAAGTTTCTTAAAATAGTATACTTTTTAGTATTTAATAAGAATTTTATTAATATTTAGTTTTTACTTTAAATTTTAAAGGTTAATTTCCTATTTATTATAAAAGTATTATATTAGCTCTTTCTTTTATTTTTTTCTTTTTAGCTTATTATTTTTTATCTTTTTAATTCTTTTGCATTTTTAATTATTATTGCAATTTTTATTCTTTATTTTATAATAGCTTTATATTGCAATAAGCTTAAGTCTCTTGCCTTTATACTTTATAATTATCTCTTTAATATATATAATCTTACTATTAGCTATATTTAGGCTTTTAAATTCTTTTATTAATGCTTTATTTATTAATATACCTATAATAGTTTTTTCTATAAGGCTTTAATTAATACTATTAATATTGCTATTAAATAATTAATAAATATCCCTTTTTATATTGCTTTTTAACTATTATTTTTATTTAGTAATTAATTAAATACTTTTAAATTTAATAATACTTTAATATTTAAATTTATAGCTTTTAAGCTCTTAATTAATTTAGCTAGCCCTTATATATTAAAATTGCTTTTAAGGAAAATAGTAAGTAAATTAATTATAAACTTACTTAATAGTTTATTTTATAGTTATTATTTTGCAATTTAATGCTTTATTTTAAAGTAAATCTTCTCCTTTAGTATTAACTTTAATCTATATATATCTCTATAAAATAGGCTTATTTAATAGAGTACTTCTTAATTTAGCTACTAATTTACCTTAAGTATATTAAGGTATTTATTATTGCATTTATTAAATATATTAACCCCTTTATATATTATAAATATATTTAATTATATACTTTTATAATTTCTATTTATAATAAATATATTTTTACTCTTTTCTATATATATATTTTAGTATTAAATTATATAAATAGCTATTATATTAATTATATTTAAAATAGTTAATTTAAATATAAATAAAGCTTTCTTTATAAATATTAATTAAAAGGTTTTTATAAAGGCCTTTATAACTTTCTTTTAAATAATATAAATACTATTAATAAATCTATTTAGCTATTAACTTTTATAATAGATTTTTTTAAGCTAATTATTTACCTATAAATTATATATAGTTTTTCTATTAGCAATATAGTTAATAATTATTAATTAATTAAATAAATATAAAAAGTATTTAATTAAAAATATAAAATAAATTTTAATTAATAAAAATAATAGTTTTTAGCTTATTTTTTAATATAAATTAATTAAATATAGTTTTTAATTTATTAATAATAATTTAATAAATAGAAAATAGTACTATAAAGTAATTAATTAAGTATTTTTATACCCTTTAAGGCTATTATTATTATTATATTATTTTAATAACCTTAAAATTTAATTTCTATTAAATATATTTAAATTTTTAAATTTTTTATAAATATTAATACTTTATTTTTTACTATTTTTTATATATTTTTATTTATTTTTAAATAATTTTAACCCTTTTATTATAGTTTTTAAGCATTTTTATTTTATTTTTATTAATTTTTAATATAATTTTTAAAGTTTTTAAATAGATTTTTAAGGGATTTTTAAGGATTTTTAGTATTTTCTTAAGGTTTTTAGTTAATTTTTAGTTATTTTTATTTAATTTTATTTAATTTTATTATTTTTTTATTTACCTTTAATTGCTTTTTATTTTACTTTTTTACTTTATTTTAAATAGCTTATTTTTTTTTAATATAATATTAATTTTAATATTTTTATTTCTTTTTTTTTAATCTTTAATATTTCTTTTTTAATAATAATTTAATTATTTTTAGCTTAATGCTATTGCTAATTATTTAATTAATTGCTTATTATATTTTAATATTATATTTATTAATTGCTATTTATTTTTAGAATTTAAACTTTAATAATCTTTTTAAGCTTAATATAAATATATATTATAGTATTATTATTTAAGCTTTTTATAGCATTTAAATTAAGTTTATTTTATTTTTATTATTTTATAGATTTAATTTATATTTAATTAAATACTTTCTTTTTTCTTTTTACTTTTAATAGTACTTTTTAATTTATACTAAAAGTCTTTTTATTATTTCTATTTATTTACTATTTATTTTTATTTTTTATAAACTTCTTTAATTAATTACTATAAGTTATATTAAAAAGCTTAATTCTATCTATAGTATTAAGAATATAACTCTTTATTTTATTAAATATATTAGCAATTCTATAAGGGCCTAATTAATATAGCTTTATCTTTATAATATAAAATATATCCTTTTAATTTTATATATTATACTAAAGAATTAAATCTTTAATAGTAAAAGGCTTTTTATATAGCCTATATTAATTCTTTTTAGTCTTTTTATTAATAATTAACCTTTAGAATGCAATTATTTATTGCCTAGCTTCTTTTATATCTTTTTACTTTTACTTTAAGATTTTAATTCTTTATTTAAGTAAGTCCTTAATAAAGGTTATATTATTTTATTTAATTAAATGCTATATAGGCACTTTTACTTCTAAAGAAAGGATTGGCTCCTATCTATAGAGTAAATAAAAAAGTAATCTCCTATATAAAGTATAGATAGCTACTCTTTTAGTTAGTAAAGCTATTAGTAAAATATCTATTTATTTTCTTTTTTCTTTACCCTTTTTCTTTAGGAAATTTATTATAGTAATATAATTACTTTTAATAAATCTATTTGCTTTTAGATTATAAATAAAAGTATTAATAACTTTTATATTAAAGCTATTAAAATCTTTAGGAATCCCTTTTATAATCTCTTTTCTATTATTAGTAATTACTTTTTTTAGCATTTTATATTAATAGTATAGTTTTTTAAGGAATTTTATAATATAATAACTATTTAATTTTAGAATTAGCTTAGCCTTTATCTATTTATAAAAATTGCATTTAGCTTTTAATATAAATTTAAATTCTTTATTAAAAGGTATATATTATTTATTAAAATAAATCTTTATTATTAAATAGATAAGCTTAATAGATATAAAGGCTTTTATTAGTCTTTAGGGAATATATATTTAATATATTAGGTATTGCTTAATAGCTTTTATAATGCTTCTTTTTGCATTTTATTAATAGTACCTTTTAAAGAGGAGTATATAAATAGCATTGCAATTATAATGCCCTTTATTAATATAGTATAATTTAATTAAATCCTTTTAAATATCTTTCTTCTTTATAATTAACCTTAAGTTATCTTTTTATTTTTTAGCTTTAATCTATAAATAGCTATCTTTTATAAAGTGTTTTTTAGCCTTTAGCTATAAGTATTAGTAATTCTATAAAGTAATATTTATTAGCCTTTTTAATAAAAGTAAATATTCCTTTAATTGCAATAAAAGTCTATTATAATTCTTTTTTAATTCTATTAATTTATTTTTAATTTTAATAATATTAAAATAAATATTAATAAACTCTTTAATATTACCTTTAGCCTTTTAGTCTATTTAATTAAATACTTTTAAACCTTTTTTAAATAGCCTATTAGCTATATTGTTTTTATTTCTAAAAATGTATTAAATAGTAAAGTTAAATAATAGAATATAATCAATCTATTAAATAATTATTATATTAAGGATATTACTAGCCTTACTATTAAATTAATAAATTAAAACTTAAGAATTTATCTTTAAGATAAAGGGCAATCTATATATATAGCTATAAAGGCATTTAATTCTATATAATATGCCCTTATATTTAAGTTTAATAGTATTATACCTTTATTTTATAGAAATCTAAAGATTAGATTTATACTTTATTAAATGCCTTTTCTTTTTTATTATTTATATTAATATTGCACTTTAGCCTTCTTTATTAGTATTAAATATAAGGATAATCTCTTTAAATCCTTTAGAAAGGTTTAATATTGCTAAAATAGAAATAGAAATTATCTTTTCTTTAAGAATTGCTATAATATTAGCTTATTCTTTACTTTATATTTATATAGCATTCTTTTTTAATAATTAAATAAAAAGTTTAATAATTTAAGTATATCTTTTAATTTAAATTTAATAGTAGTCTATAATTCCTAAAAATGCTTTAACCTACTTTAGGTTATAGTATCTTTTTTATTTATTAATCTTAATTACTTTTTCCTTTATTAGCTGCCTTTTAGCTATACTATATAAATATCTAATAATAATTGCAGTATATTAATAGAACTTTAACTTCCCTATAGAAATTATATATTTAAATAGCTTAATATTTAAAAGAGTTTTATTTAAATTAATTAAATACTTTAGGATAAACCTTTATATATTAAAAAGCACTTTTTTTTTATTATATTTAATTTTTAGTTCTTTAATAATAATATTATTTAAAAAGGCTTAATAGACTTTTAGTAATAAATTAAAGAGAATTTTAATTATAATCCTTAAGAACTATACTATTAAATTAATTTCTTTTTGCAATAAGGTATATATTTTAAAAAGCCTTAATAGTATATTAAAAGTTATTAAATCCTAACTTTCCTTTATTAAGGAAATTTAATTATATTTTAAAAAGAAATCTAAAAGAGTTAGGATTTTATATATTTTAAATTTAGCTAAGAATTTATTAGCTTTTAAAGGAATTAATCTATTCTATATTATATATATATTATATCTTTTAGCTAAATTAATTAAATAAAGTCTACTATTCTTTTTTACTATTAGTATATATAGGTTTTAATAGGTAGTATAAAACTTTTAAAGGATTCCTTTTTTTATTTAAATTTTTAATAATTTAATAACCTTTTTTTTTAATCCTTTAGGGATTAAAATATTTTCTATTTATTAGGCTTTATATTTAATTATTTTAATAATCTATAAAGGGGCTACTTTAGGGTTTAGTCTTCTATACTCCTTAAAATCTTAAGTAAGTATTGCTTTTTTATTATAGAGAATTTTTAAAAGAATACTTCTCTCTTTATTAATAAAGATCCCTTTTATTTAATTAATTACTTTCTAAAGTCTTTCTTTATATAGCTTTAATTCTTTAGCTATTTTAAAGAACTTAAGTATTAAGAGCTTTAAGTATTTAAACTTTTCTTTAAGATCTCTCTTTACTTTTTTCTATTTTTTTTTCTTTTAATATAAATCCCTTTTAAAAATAGATTTATTTAATAGAATATTATCTTTAGGATATATTTTATTGGCTTTTTATTTATATATTATATTAATAAGTATTACTTTCTCTTTTTAGTATATAGCTAATTATAGCTTCTCTTTTGCCTTTATTACCTTTATATAATTAACCTTTAATTAATTTTTAATTATTAATTAAATTATTACTTTTATTAATGCTTTATTTAATTATTTAATTAATTGCTTATTATTATTTTCTTTTAAACCTTATAATTCTATTAGTCTAAAAGAACTTTAGGAATTTATCTTTAGTTGCCTTAAGTAGTCTCTATACTCCTTAAGGCATTCTATTTAATATTTTTAATAATAGATATAATAATCTTAATTAAGCTAAATTAATATTAAAGGAGTATTTCTTCTTTTAGAGATATATAATTAAATATAATTTTAATAGCCTTAATAAAAGGCATTTCTAAAATAAAAGGAATAAAAATATATTCTCTTAAAGCAATATAGAACCTTTATACTATTTAAATATTTTTAAGAAATAGCTTAATATTTACTTCTTTATATATTTAAATTTAATTATTAAAGTAAGATATAATAAAAGCTTCTATAAGCTTTACTTTTAGCTTGCATTTTTATACTATTTTATTAAAAATAATATTTTTTTTTAACTTAAAATTTACTAAAGCTTCTTAAGTTATTCTATTAAAGTTATTTAATTTTACTTAAATTTTTAGCAGTTTTTAATATTAGGCTAAAGTTCTTTAATACTATTAATTTAAAATATTTATATAAACTATTAAATGCATTTAATTAAATATAACCTTTCCCCCTTTAGTTATTATATAGCTAATATTAACTTTATTAATACTTCCTTAATCTTTAATAAAGTATTCTTTAGGCAATAGTATATAATAAGGTTTAGATTCCTTTTTAATTAATATACTATTAATACTATACTATTTAGCAATATAATTAAAGTACTTCTTTAAGAATATTGCTTTTAGATTATTAATTATAATTAAATTAATAGCTTATTAAATTTATTTCTTTTTTAATAAAGGTTTAAGTTTTATTTATTTAATTTCTTTTATTCCCTTTATATAATTAAAAACTATCTTTAAGATATTATTACTTAAAGAAAGGTTAAAGGTAATTAAATCCTTAATAGTTATTTAGACTTTTAATTTTATTACCTTTTTATAAATTTATCTCTTTATTTAAATAACTTTAAGCATTTAATTAAAAGCATTTTAATCCTTTTCTTTAAGAATAATATTAATAATCTCTTTATTTTTAATAAGTTCTCTATTTATAACTTAAATAGAAAACTAAATTCCCTTTTTCTCTTTTTAATTAGCTAATTCCTCTTTTAATTTTACTTTTATATATTTTGCAGTATTAGTTTCTAATATAATATTAGTAATAAAAGGATTATTAATTGATTCTATAGCTTAATTATTAATAAAAATGCAATTAACTTTAGGTTTTTAGGTCTCCTTAAGGGAATTTCTATTAAACATTAAGGAGCTATACTTTAATTAATTAATATACTTAAGAAAGTCTTTAATTAAATGCTTCTCTCTTTTAGCAATTTACTATTTTTATATATTTAGCTTATTTATTATTATAACTTTAGCTTAGCTATAAATCTTAAAGGTAAGGAATTTTAAGATCTATAAAATAATTATTTTTTTTATTTCTTTTTTAATAGTAAGCTTATATATTAGTTTTAAGGGTAATAAGAGTTTCTATTGCCCTATTTAAATAAAGCTAGTATTGCTATTATAGTCTATAAATCCTCTCTTTCTATCTTCTATAAGAAGTAAGCAATAGTTTAAAAAATGCTTTATTTCTATATAATAAAAGCACTTTAGATCTTTATTATAATTTATATTAATATAGAAATTATAATAGAGATATATATAATTAAATTCTTTTATTTAATTAAGGTTATTTTTAATTAGCAATAATAATTTTATTTTTAGTTAATTAATCTTTTAGTATATAATTCTCTTTAACTCTTATAATTTATTTATAATATTTTAGGCTATATTAATTTATAGCTTCTTTATTCCTTTAGTAAAAAGACTTAACTTCCCTTTTAAGCTTTAAATAGGGTTAAGGAACTTAAGCTTTTAATGCTAAAGCTAATTTTAATAAGCAAAAGGCTTTTTAGTTTTCTTAAAATATTTAAAGTTATTATTCTTTTTTTCTATTTAAAAGATTTAAATTCCTTTTTTAGCATTAAAAAAGTTCTTAATTAGCCTAATTATCTTTTTATACTTTATTATTCTTAAGGTATTTAAGTATTTCCCTTTCTATTAGTAAATATTAATAATAATATTTTTTAATATAATATTATAAATAGCTTAAGCCTATACTATAGAAGCCTTTTAGCTAATAAAATCTATTTTTCTATTAAATTAAGTATACTTTATAAGCTATTAAAGAATAATTCTATACTTTATAGATTAAATTAAAATTATATTTATTTACTAAAGCTTATTTTTAAGTAGATTTAATTGATTTAAATTTTAGTACTTAAAGGTTTTTAAGAGGTTTTACTTTATAATAGGCTAATTATTGCCTTTTAGTAAGTTTATAATATCTTAAAATACTTTAAAGGTTATATAATATATAAAAGCTTTACCTTTTATACTATTTATAACTCTTTAACTAATTATAAATCCATTATATAATTTAAGGAAATATATAATATTTCTTTTATTAAAAATTATATTAAGCAATTAAATAAAAGTAATAATTACTTTTATTATTTTAGCTAATATATTTAGTTTATTCTTTTTAAAAATATTAATATTAATAGTATTTATTTATTTATTTATTTATTTATTTATTAATACTTTATAGACCTATAAAGTAGATAGTGCTTCTATACTATATAAATAAAGGAAAAAACTATACTAATAGAATAAAAACCTTTATTTAATATAATATTAAACTTAATATAGGTCCCCTATAGAGAAGCATTAAATTAAAAGTTAGTTTAGTGCTATTACTAAAATATCCTATTTATCTAATTGTAGGGTTAATAAATAGGGTAAAAGTAGGGCCTGCAATAGGCCTAAATTGCCTATACTATAGGCCTATTGCAAGGAGTAAGGCGCCATTTTAGTGCTGCTAGCTATATAAATGCTATTATTGTTATTTCTTAATCTTTATAGGCATGCCTAATTCCTTTCCTTTTCTTCCTTTTTTATATGCCTTTATAAAAGCTTTCTATTGCCTTTAAGTATACGCTTTGCTAATGTATTGTTTATATAGAATACCTAATTTATATAAGCATTAATTACTATTCCTATTGCTATTCTATACTAATTATATATAGCTAAAGATAATAACTATAATAATAATAATAATAATAATAATAATAATAATAATAATAATAATAATAATAATAATAATAATAATAATAATAATAATAATAATAATAATAATAATAATAATAATAATAATAATAATAATAATAATAATAATAATAATAATAATAATAATAATAATAATAATAATAACAATAATAGTAGTGTGTATTTAATGCGGCCGCAAATAGCATTCTTGCTAATATTAGCAAATGCTAAGATGCCAAGCTGGCCGCACTAAGGCAGGGGGTGCCGCACTAACCCTAGGGGCAGTGTAAGATCTGCTCTATTCTATATGCATTATGTAGATAGCAAGAAATAGGGAGGATAGTCTATACTAAAATTAGGCTAATATATAGTTTCTATCCCTTATAGCTATAAGAAATTAACTATTAATAGATACTAAAGCTAGCGGCTATATAGCTTATGCCTATATGCATAAGCTATATAAGCTATTACTATATTTAATAGAGGCTAATATCTATATACTAATAGTAGCTTTATAAAAGGGAATAGCTATAGTAAGTATAGCTTAATCTAGTTTTACTATAAGTATAATGCTAATATAGATTATAAAAAGAGAAGCTTTAGCAGTTAGAGGCTAAGGCTATTTAGGCTAAAAGAAGGGCAATTTAAGTGCGCTCTTAAGCTATATCTATAGCTCTAACTATAGGTCTTAATGCTAATTAGCTCTATAAGCTAATTAATAAAGTTAACTATATAGCTATAGCTCTTAAGAGCTTAATGGCTATACTGCCTTCTTTAGTTAAAAGGGCTAAAGCTACTTAAGAATAGGCAGTGCCTAAAAGTAATAGCAGTAATAAATAGTATTAGTCCTAATATAGGTTTATATTAGCTAATATTAATAGTAAAGACTAAAGTTTAGTATAACTCCTTAAGCAATAGCTTAAGCTTAAGTAAAGCTAAAGAAAGATTAAAATAGAGGGGGCTTAAAGATAAAAGGGAGAATAATAAAAAGGAGAATAGAAAGAGAAATAGTAAAGAGAATAAAATAAATCTTATATCTTTTAAGGAAAATATAGACTTAAAGTAAATAGTATTGCTAAAGTAAGTAAATATAGATTAGGTATAGCAATAGACTAAAATAGAGTCTAAATAAAGCTAAAGTAAAGACCTAACTATTAAAGGGGGTAGGCTTTAGTATATTATTTATATAATAGGCTAGTTTTTTCCCCTTTTTAAAAGGGGTTTTTTTAGGTATATTAACTTCCCTTTTAATAGAAGGGTTAAAGCGCTTAAGTAAAAAAGTTACTAAAAGGTAAAGGCAATATAAAAGTAAATATATTTTAAACTAAATATAGCTTAATAGCTAGCTTATAGTATAGTATAATATATAAATAAGCTAGCCACTTAATAAGGCAATATATAGTTTAGGCTTTAAATAAATACTGCTTAAGCTTAAGAAAGTTATAAAATAGATTAAATAAAATTTCTTTTTAGCTTAAATAAAGTAGGCAGTATAGTATAATATAGCTAACTATTTTAATAGTATCTTTATATTAGCATTAAGGCATACTTACCTTAAGGACCTTTTTTTAGAAAAGGAAACCCTAAAGTTTAATGCATTCTATTTGCATTTAGGTAAGTAAAGAGCTTTTATACTTCTTAAGTCCTTTATATAGGCAGATAGTCTTCTTCTTTATATAGAGTAAAAAGATTTTAGCTGCCTTTATTCTATTATTAATATGCTATTTATAAGACTTATATTTAGCTTATTTCTATTAATGCCTTTAATTAACTAATATTTAATTTTTAATTAACTTTTAGTTTTCTTTATATTTTCTATTAAAAAGCCAATTAATAAGCCACTTTTTATATTTCTATATTAATTTATACTAAAGGCTATTATAATAGTAGCAGTAAATTTAATGCATTATTAATATAATTATAAAGAGAATAAATCTCTTAATGCCTTAAGTTTAAAGCTAGCCTTAAAATTAAGTAAATTATTTATTAAAGTATATATTTAATAAAAGGATTTTAAGCTTACTTTCTAGCAGTTTAATTAAAATGGCTTTATAGCCTTCCTTAATAGTATAGAGGGCTTAAGCCTATTTAATTAATAGAGCTTTAGCAATCCTTTTTAAATTACTGCCCTTTTTTATTAGGAAATAGTATATACTAGCGCTATAGGCAATTATAAATCTAATTATATATATATATATTATATAGGCAACCTTAAGGTTTACTCTTTATATACTTGCTATAAAGGCAATAAAGGCCTGCCTTTAGCGCTTAAGTTTTCCCTTAAGCTTAAAGATATATAGGCCCTAAAGCAGTTTTCTATATAGCTATAATCTAAAGAAATAGTATAATTTCTATAGTTAGATTATATTATAGGTAAGGGTTAATTAAACTTAATGCCTTTAGTATTAATAAAAGAAATAAAGGAGCTAGGCCTTAATAGGTTTAAAGGTTATATTATTAATAGAGGCCTAAAATATATATACTATTTATATAGCTTTAAGTTAAGCTTAAGTCTTTACTATATCTCTTTTAAATGCAAGTATATTTATATTATTAGTAAATTTAATTACTATAATTTTAGGGACTTTATTAAATACTGTATAAAGCCTTAATATAAATAAAATAAAGAGAATAGAGAAGAGTAGCAATCCCTATAGAACTCTAGCTTTAATGCTATAGGGTTTAAAGGACTTACTATTAAACTAAAGGTGCATTAAATACTTAAATAAATAGCTAAAAAGCTAAACTAATAACTATTATAAATAGCCTTAATTATAAAGAGTAGCAATAAGCCTTTTATAGTTAATTAAATTAAAGGCTATAGTAAAGTTTAATTAAAGGAGCAATACTATTTTACTATAGGCCTATATTGTATGTATTGCTTTTACTATAATTATAAGGGCAAGCTTAATAGACCTTTAAGGCTTATTTTCTATTTAACTATTAAGGAGTATATTTAGATTTTTAGCTATTACTGCTATTTATTAGGCTATTATTAATTCTATTACTTTACTAATAATACTAAAAAGGGAAATAGATTTTTATTTAAATACTATATATTTTTAGGCTATTATTTTATTTAATTTAAAAATAATAGTAGTAATTATATAGTAAAAGCAATATAGAAAGTGCCTAAATGCAATACTTATATTAGTAATAGTAATAAAAGCTTTTAAAAAGGGCTTATTATATACTTTAAGGAAGTTAATAGGGAATCTATTGCTACTAAAAGCTTTTTATAACTAGATTTTAAAGAGTAAGTATACTAGTTTATAGAGTTTAATGCAGTTTTATATTAAGTCTTTAGTATTTTATAGCATTTAGTCTATACCTATAGATTATATTATAAGGTCTATTATAATAGGTTTAATATTTTAATTATTTACTTAAGATTTAAGGAAGAAGCATTTTACTAATATAATTGCCTTTTTAGTATAGCTTATAGCTAGGGAATCTTGCCTAAAGCAATTAAAAGAAAGGAGCTGCAATAAAGCTAAGGCAATACTGCTTTAGAGTTATACCTATCTCTTTAAATTCTAGAGTTTCTTTTAGCTGCCTATACCTTTCTCTATTTTAGCTTTAAATAGAGTATTACACTAAACCGCTTGCCTAGCCTTAGCTATATAAGCCTTCTGCTTATTGCCTACTTCTTATAGTTTTAATTAATTAGCTACTATACTATTATATTATATATATCTTTATGCTTATTTAAGTTAGTAAATAGCCTTTATAATAGGCTAGTCCTATTAATTATTGCAGTTAGGCCTAAATTGCCTTTATATTAAAGTAGTATATTAAGCAATTTAATGCAGTCTTTAAGTTAGCTATTTAATTGCCTATTCTAACTATTATATAAAGGTTATTTTACTAAAAGTTTAATAAAGGGTAATTTATACTTTAAGTTTAGCCTTTTTAGGGTTTATTATGCATTAATTAAATACTATAGGCTAAAGGTTTAATAGAAGGGAAGGCAGTATATTTATAGAGGGCCTAATATATATTTACTGTAGAATATAGTTAAAGCTATTTAAATTATAATTAAGGCTTAAATAGATAATATAGCTATTCTTTAAGGCCTAAATTAAATTAAAGGTGCTATTTTTAGTATTATTTGCTTTTTAAATTACTATTCTATAGGGGCTTATTAAGGCTATATTTAGCTATTATATCTCTATTAAAAAGATTAGGCTATATAGAGTAGTTTTATTATAGCAATCCTAAATTAAATAGTATAAATTAAAATCTTTAACTATAATTATTTAAGGGGCTAAAGTAAGGCTAATTAAAGTATATATTGCTTTTAAGTTTCCCTTACCTTTTAAAGGGTTATATACTGCAATTATTCTTATATAGTAATGCTTAAAATCAATACTAATCTAGTCTTCTTTAGCCTAATAGATTTAAGTTTTTAGTCTATATTATTTATATATATAAAGAGCTATATAGCTTAAGTAATAAATTATAGTATAGTTTAATCTTTTAGGGTTTATTAAGGCATTAATCCTTTAGTTTTTAGCTAGTTTTAAAAGTGCAATTATATTATATTTATTATAGGCATATAGTGCCTAATAGATTAACTTAAGGCAATAGTATATATTCTAAAATAAAACCTATATTAATTTAATATAGATAAAAGGGTTAATTTAATAAATAGTAGCAATAGAGTATAGGCACTAAAGGAGAGGAAAGCATTAAATAAAGTATAGTATTATTTATTTATAAAGCCTAAAGGTTAGCTAACTCTTTTAATAAAAAGGGAAGCTATAAAGAGAGAGTTTCTAAAGAAGCTATTTTATTATATATAGGGGATATTTTACTATATTAAGGTATATTCTTTATATCTTATTAATTATTTATAGTATCCTTCTTTTATATAAGTTTAATGCTTTTTTACTATAGAATAGATATAGCTTTAGGCTAAATAGTCTCTATAGTATAGAGTGCAATAATAAAGGATTTCTCCCTTTTTAATAGGGCAATTATTATATATTAAGCTACTGCATTAGCTATAGGTTAAAGTAAATTAGCAGTTTCTTATAATATAGCTATATTTATAGTATTAAAAGCATTAAATGGGTTTTAATCCTTTATTAAAGGGTTTACAATTATAAAGTTTAATATTAAAGAGTAGTCTATTATTATATAGGCTATTAGCTTCTTTAATTAATAAAATATAAAGGATTAAATTTATTTTTATTATAGTACTATTTTAGGCCTAAATAGGCTTTACCTTATTAACTCTTAAGGTATTAGCATTATTAATAGTTTTAATAAGTTTATTTATATTATTAAAAATAGATTTAATTTAAATTCCTTTTATTAAAATAGTAAAGGTTAAAAGAGCTAAAAAGGCATTATTTCTAAATGCAATAGCTATCTATCCTTCCTTATAGAAGGCTTTAGCCTATTTTAAAGTAAGGAAGGTAAGGACTATATTTCTATTAAAAAGGCAATATACTATAACTATATAGAAGTTGCTATAGGCTTAGTTTACTGCTTATATAGTTTTTATTAAAGTGCGGTTTTTAATATCCTTAAGGGCATTTTTAATGCAAATAGTAACCTTATACTTAATGCAGCTATATATTATATACTTATTAGTTTTAGTGTTTATAGGTATAAGGCTATATAAAAGGACTAATATATAAGACTATTGCATTAGCTAAAGAGAAGAGAAGCCTAAGTTAGCTAAAGTAGCTATTATTGCTATAATAATAGCAGTTATTATAGCAATAGTGATTTTATTAGTAAGTCTCTTTTTAGGGGTTATATTAATCTTAAAGGGAAGGCAGAAGCGCATCTTATATATATTAGCATAGGTTTAAAATACCTTTTAAACCGCTTTAAGAAGGTAAGATAGAATAATCTTAGTAATAGCTTTATAGGCTTCTTTATCTTTATTGATTGTAAGGCTCCTACTGGCTTCTATTGCTTTATCTATTTTAGGCGCACTACTATATTAGCTAGCAGTAGAAAGGGGGTTATATTGGCTATTTTTAATGCTATATCTTCCTAAATTGATAACTATTAGAAGGGCTATAGCATTAGTATTGCGCTTCTAATGCGCTATTATATCTAGGGGTAGCTTAGCATAAGGAATTAATTGATTGTAGTTTTAGATGTTTTAAAGGTAGTTTAAGATAGCTATAAGTAATTGCAAGTTTAAGGGTAGAGTTTATTAATAAATATTAATAGTATTAATTAACTTAAAAAGAATAATTAAAGATTATTAACTATATTAACTCTCTTTACTTTTAATAGGGCTTAAGGGGTTTAATTGCATTTAATTAAATATTCTTTTTATTTTTTTATTTAAAGGCATTAATAAATTATAATTATTAGGATTTCTATAATAAGTATTTTAGTATATATATATAGAGAAGTATAGGCTAGCTGCCTAACTCTTAAAGTTATAAATTATAATAAAATAATATATATATATAATAAAAGAATAAAATAATAAAATAAATTAAAATATATTAAAATAATTAAAAAAAGTAAAGAAAAGGAATAGTAATATTATATTTAATAAAGCTTTATTTTAATGAATTTAAACTAGCTTTTTAAAGTTAATAATAATAAATAAAATAGCTAATTAAAATAGTAATAAATATATATATATGCCCTTTAGCTAAAGTCTAAAAATTGGCAAAAATAATAAAAATTTCCTATTCTTTATAATTAATTAAAGGTTAAGTAATTTTTTTCTTTCTCTTCCTTTTTCTTTTTTAATCTATAAATTAAGCTTTTAGTAGTCTTAAGTATACTTTAATATTTAAAAGTATTTAATTAAATGCTTATATATTATTTATACTATTATTTTGCCTTATATACCTTTATACTAATATATTAGCATTATATTAGATTATTGAATTTTTCTATATATCTGCCTTAATTATAGTAATAGATTTTCTTTTTTTAAAATATAAACTTATATTAGTATCTTTACTTACCTTTAGTATTATTTTTAATTTTAATGCCCTTTATTTTTATAAAAGTAATAGATTTTCTAGTATTTAGAAATTTCTAAATCTTTATAATTAATTATCTATTACTTTTTTAAATTCTTAATAATAGCTTAAAAGTATTATTAAAAAGTTTAATTAAATACTTTAGTATCTTTTTAAATAACTTAAAGGCTTCTCCTTACTATAACCTTTAAATGTATTAATAAATAGGGATACTAGCTAAAATATATACCCTACCTAAAAGGGTATAAGGTAAGTAAGTTTAATTAAAGATTGAATAGCCTTTTTAAGTAGCTATAAATAATTTAAAAGAGTATTAAAGCATTTAATTAAATGCTTTAAAGTATCCCTTAAAGAAAAGAAAGAAAGAAAATAAGGCAGAAAGTTATAAATAAAGTAATATTATAAGGGGTTGCATTGGGACTTTAATAGAGTCTAAATGCAAGGAATTTAAAATTTTAAAAATAAAAATTAATTAAAGAAAACTGCCTATTTATTTCCTATATCTTTAAGGTCCCTTTTATCTTTTTAACCAATCTAATAATAGATTGATCTATATTACTTTAAGCTTTAACTTAATAGTATAATACTGTATTGCAATTTCTATTATTTAGTTTTTTCTTTTAGATATATTATTAGTTTAGAAGTAATATATAGTGGATATAAAAACCCTTATATTAAAAAAGGCTAATATAGCTCTTTATATATTGCTTATAAACTTTAGGTCCTAATTGCTAAAAATATATAAAGGTATTTCTTAATTATATAAAAGTAATGCTTTTAGTAAAATAAATACTTAATTTTATATAGTATATATTAAATGCTTTAATATAAGAATAGTTTTCTTTAAAAATAAATAGTTTATTAAGTATAGCTAATTTAGCTTATTATAGTTTAGGATTGCCTATACTATACTTATAGATATAACTTTAGGAAGGTTAATTATAAAGTCTAATGCAATAGTATAAAATAGTTATAAAACTATAGGAATTAACTTTAGTTTATCTATTAATAGTCTTCTATCTATTAAATTCTCCTTATATATTAGGCAATATACAATAAACTTTTTTACTATTTTACTTATTTTATAGAAATAGATATAGCTTAATTTATATAAAATCTTAGAGATTTTAGTATACTATAAGTTATTATAGATAGTTATAAAAATAGTTTTAATTATTAGCCTAAAAATATAAAGTCTCTTTTGCTTTTTATAATCTATATAATAAAGCAATCTATTTTCTACTAGCTCCTATAGGCAGAATGAATTTATATATTGCTTCTTTTATAAGTTTTAAGCATTATTCTATTAAATCTCTTAAATATAGGTATAGATTCTATTAAGTTTTAGATTCTTGCTATATCCCTTAAGTATTTCCTTATGGAATTTAAGTAATATTGCAATTTTAATTGCATTAGCTTCTACTATATTGGCTTTAGCATTTAGCTTATTAAAATAGCTATTTACAGCTTATTAATAGAGTGGTTTCTTTATTAATAGCCTTAAAAGAGCATTTAAAACTATATTAAGGGTTTTAGAAATATAGAATATTTTTAGGTTAAATCTAAAGAGATAATTAGAGATTTTAGCAAGCTTTAGGTTAGCTTTATTAAGGTCTATTATATTAAGGGAAGTGTGCATTATAATCCCTTTTATAGTAGTATAGTCTATTATAATATTAATTAAATTGCAATTAGATTAAACTATTTTTTATAGCTTTTTAATAGCTTAGGCAACTGCTGCTACTTTCGCTTTAGTAGAACTATAGCCCTATTCTATTAAGAAAGTTAATCTTAAAAGGAATAATATTAGTTTTAATTAAGTAGCTAGAATATTCTTATTTAAAATGCTAATTTTATTTTAGTCCTTATAAAGCTAAAAGATATATAACTTAAATCCATTCTTATATATATTTAGCTTAAAAAATAGAGGCTTTACTAAATTGTAATAATAAAGAAGGAACTGCATTCTTAAGAAGGTTTTTAAGTCTTAAAATACTTTTAATTCTTTTTCTATTAATTTAAATATTTAGATTATTGCTTTCTTCCTTTAAGCCAGTTTTAATAGCCTAATTAAAATTAATTGCTGCTCTTTAGCTTATTGCAATATTGCTATTTTTTATATCTATAGAGATTGGATTTAAATATTATACTATAGAATTCCTTACTATAGGTATTTTACTATTCTAATAAAGGTTTTAAGTGCTAATAGGTTCTTTAAAAAGGTTATTTTTATAAATGCCTTTAATCTATTGCTTATTTTATAGATTTCTTTACTATTAATAATAAAACCTAATAGCTATACTATAGGGTATTTAAAGAAGGATTTCTTTATTGCAATTTATAGCCTATTATTTTATATTAACTTTAGGATAATTTTTAAGTGCTTTAAATAATTATTTAAAGTATTAAAAAAGATAATTATATTATTAATATAGGCTTGCATAAAGTGTTTATATTCTTTAAAAAGTTAATCTATAAACCTTTATATAAATACTAATGCATTTTTAAATCCTATTAATGCAATATTAAAAACCTTAAGTCCTTTATTAAATATAATAATTATATAGTTTTTATAGGTACTTAAAATAAACAGCTAGTAAAAAAACCTTAATCTATTTATTATAGAGTAAAATTTCTTGCCCTTTATATTAGCTATAATATTAGATTAATTAAGTAAAGAGTAGGCATTAGGTATAGCTAATTAATTAAGCAATTATAGATTAACTATAACTCTCTTTTTTCTTTTGCTATTTACTATCTTTTAAATAATAAAAGTAAAGTATACTATTAAAGCTAGTTAGTCTATTAGTTTTATTTTGCCTTTTGCTTATAGCTTATTATATTTTTTATTTAGTAAGGTGCAGTCTTTAATGCCTAATAGATATTTTCTAACTATATGTTTTTAGTTCTACTATCTATCTATTAAGTCTATTTATATCTTTATTTCCTTAAGTATAGAAATAATCTCTCTATTCCTATAAATATTATATCTATCTATTATATTGCAGATCCTTTTTACTGCTACTTAATTTAAATAGGCTATATATACCTTATACTTATTCTTAATATTAAGGATATCTTTAGGTCTAGAAATCCTATAGCTTAAAGTATTAGTATTAACCTTAAATAGATTAGATCCCTTATCTTTTTTTAATGGATTATTCTCTTTTACAGTAGCTAGAAATCCTTCTATAAAGTTAAATTTCTTTCCCTATAGGCTAAAGATACTTTTATCTATTTTAATATAGTTAGCTTCCTTCTTTTTATTATAATTAGCGATTTATTTTATTTATTATTACTATTTTATAACTAGCTTTTTATTGCTAGTATTATAAATTTAAATTAGTTTTAAGGTAGTTTTATTTACTATAGTATTAAAAATAGCACTATAGAAGAATTAAAAGTAATAGGCCTTTAGATTTCTTTAGGCATCTCTAAAGTTAAAAAGGTCCTTTTAATTAGCTTAAATAAAAGCAATCTTTTTTAATATAATTACTATTATACTTATATTAATTATTGCTTTAGTAAAGTTCTTTTAATACATTTAAAATACTTTTGCCCTAAAGATTATATTATAGGCTAAATAAAATATAATATTAGGGTTAATAAAATTAATCTTAGCTTTATGCTTAAATAGAAAGTTTATTTTTATTAGCATTTTAGGTTTTAATTATTTTATAATATTTATAGTTATTATAAAATATATAAATACTTTTTTATCTTTAGCAATTTTAAGTATATAGAAATTAAAGGTAGTTAATTTTAGGATTTCTATATTAGCATTAACTTTATTTACTCTCTTTAGGGCTTATTGCTTTTATATTACTTTTATTATATAGGCTTTTAACTATTTTTTATTAATTAAAACTATTAAAGTTTTAGTATTAATATAAATATTATAAGAATTGCCTTTATTATTAAACTTAATTAATAGCTTAAAGTAAGTGTTTGCTTTTTTTTTTAAATATTAATAAAAGTTAGGCCTGCCTATAGCTTTAATAACTTAGCTTATTTTTAGTATAAAGTTTATATCTTTTATTCTTTCTTTACTTATATAATAGACTTTTATAAAAGCTAAATTATTTTTATTCTCTTTAATAAAGGAACCTTTTAATAATTTATTAGAATTATCCCTTTCTTTTATTAATATATATTTACTATTTAATAGTTCTTAATATCTTTAATAAAATCCTTTATTATTATAATATAGCTAAACCTTTAAGAAATTAGCTTTACTATTTAAGGCTCTCTTTTAATATTAATATTAATTAAATCTTTATAAAGGCAGTTAATTCCTACTATTTTACTCTTAAATAAATATATATATATTATAGTTATTATTTCTCTATTATTTATATAATTAATTATTCTATTAAGATTTTATCTTCTATTAATCTATTTTAGGCTTTTTTAGGGTTAAGTTTCTATATTAAGTTTTTTAATTATTAAAGCGCTTTAAAGGTATAGTTTAGTACTATCTATTAAAATAGTTTCCCCTACCTTAATATCCTTAATATACTTTTTTATCTTTAGTTGTATTATTAAATCTATTGCTTTTATTAGCAATAAATGCCTTCTTTATGCTAAATCTATTAATCCCTTAAGGTATAGCTTAAAGCTTATCTTTAAGCTAATATTGCTTTTTATTAATTGCCCTTAAGAATAAAGATCTTATATTTTGTACTATTAATACTAAATAAAGCACTTTTAGCTTTAGATTTAGTCTTATATAGACTGCAAAAAGGAGCTAAATATTAGCTATATAGCTAAAAGCCTGCTCTTTTATAAAGATTTCTATAGTAAATGCTTATATAAAAATATCTTTTATAATATTAGTTTTAATGTATTTAGCTAATTTTAATTACTTTATTGTATTATTTAGCTTTATTTTAAATTCTTTATAAAGGTATATATATAGTATATTAATTAATTATTTTTATAGCTTTTTTCTTTTATTTTAATTTAATTAATAGTAATATTAAATAAGTATAAATCTATAGAATAAACTCTATAGATTTATATAGATATATTCTTAAGTATTAAGATTAGTATTTATTTAATAAGATTTAAATGCATTAATCTATAGTTTAATATTACTAAAAATAATCTATTTTTTATTGTAAAATATACCTTTACTATTAATATTCCTTTTTTTTATATTAAGCTAAAAAAGGCCTATATTTTAAAGTTAAATATTATTTTTATAAAACTTTAATATAAAAGTTAATACTTAATTAAGCGCTTTTATATTCTATTAAAGCAGTTTTAATATTATTAATCCTAAAAGTAATTAATATAAAAAACTATTTATATAGCTTAATATACCTTTATTTTTATGCCTTAAGTACTATAAGTTATAAGGCTAGCTTTAGTTATAGATCTTTAATTCCTAATCCTACTTAATTAATAAAGGCTCTTTAATAGGCAAAACTAAAGGCCTAATATAGTAATCCTAAACTATTGCTAGAATGCTTGCCCTTAATGGCTAAACTTAAGCCTAAAATATAGGATTTATTAAAGTAGTAGTAACTTTCTCTATAAATAGCGCTTAATTTAATAGTTCTACTCTTTTTAATTGCTAATAGATTGCTTGCACTATTACTATTAAAGGGTTAAGTTTTATACTTTATTTAATAGTATTAAAAGATTTTAATAATTTCCTTAAACTAAAGGTTTTTTAGCTACTAATAGGATTTATCTTTATTAGCATTAAGTTTAATAAGATTGGGGTTAATATTTAGCTTTTATTTAATAAACCCTTTAATTCTTTAAGGTCTATTAAATCCCCCTTTCTTTATTAAAATAGGTCTTATAGTAATCTTTATAAAAATAGTAGATTATTTGCTAATTCTTTCTTTTTCTCTATTAAAAGTCTTTAATTAAAGGTATTAAAGGTTATTGCCTTTTTTTTAATAAATCCTTTTTAACTAACTATAGATTCTTAATTGCAATTAAAGTCCTTTAAGGAGCTTAAGTATTATATCTTTAAGCGCTTTTTTAGTATTAATTCTATTATTTTAGCATTTAAGATAATGCTTTTAATTGTTTTTTAAGTAAATATAACTATATATTAATTAATAATATTTTAGTAAATAGGAAAAGCTTTTTCTTAAGGCTAATTAGTATTTTATAGTTTACTATTATTATTATATATTTAATAAAATAGATCCTTTAATTTATTAAAAATAAAAGAATTTACTAAAATAACTCCTTTTATAGTATAAGTTAGATTTTATAATAAAAAGGTTTAAAACCTTTAGATTGTAGCTAGATCTATTAATTGCAGCTTATTAATTGCAGTTTAGTCTTAAAAGAAAAAGAATTCCTTCTTAAGTTAGCTAGTCTTATTTATTTAGCTTTTACTATTAATTTTAATAGTTCTATTAGTATTTCTATTATCCCTTTATAAATTATTAACTTTTAGATAGTTAATAAAGACTATAGCTATATAATAAAAAGAAGCAATTACTATTACTTATTATAGTTTATTTATTCTATTATAAGTAGTATTAAAAGTAATAGTTTTAATAATAGAACTATTATACTATTTATCTTATAGTTATACTAAAAGGTATATATATAGGCTCTATAATTATATTAAAATTAATAGCTTAGCTATAAATAATAATTAATTGTATATTAAACTTTACTTAATTTATATCTTAAAACTATTATAATAATAGGTCCTAAGGTATAAATATACTTATAGATTATTGATCTTTACTTAAGAGATATAGAGGCTGATTATTTAAGAGTACTATCTATTATATAATCTATATATATAATACTTTAATTCTTAATAAAGATTAGCTAAACTCTATTAAAACTTTATATTATTATATCTTTTTATTAATAGCTTAATAGCCTTTATATTAATTTTTATTAAAAATAATAATAGCTTTAATTTTTATAAAATTACTATTTTTATAGTAGTAATTAAGTATATTTCTTTTAAATATAAGATTTTAATCTTTTTATATTATTTAATAATAATTATAATATAAAAGAGATATTTTTTTTAAATAGCTTAATTCTTTAATTCTTTAAGTATATTATTTCCTTTTATCTTAAAGTTAAAACTAATAAAATCCTTAATTTTAATTAATTATAAATTTATAATCTTCTTTTTACTTAAAGTAGGCTTTATTAATATCTCTTTATTCCTTAAGAAACTAAATATTTTATTTAAAGCTTTTAAGGGCTCCCTTAAGGTATAAAAGAATTAGCTTTCTTAATACTTAAAGCTTTTATTTTTATTATCTTTTACTTTAAATTTTAATTTATCTTTAGGCTATATTTTATATTTAATTTTTAATTTATTTTTAATCTTTTAATTAAAGTACTTTTATAGCTTTTATATTTATTATATTATCTTTATTATTTACTATATTATAATACTTAAATTTAATTAAATTTTCTATAGATCCTTTTTAATAGACTTTATTAATCTTTTAAAAAAAAGTAAAAGATCCTTAAGATTATCTTTTCCTTTAATAGAATCTTCTTTATTATTAATCTATTTAATTACTTTAATAATAAGAACTAGCTTTAGGGCTAGCTTTAAAGCTATTGCTTAAGTCTTAAGACCTTAATTAATTAATATTATAAGCGCTAACTTTAAGGGATAAACTTTTAGTTAGTTTAAACCTTTTAAATAGCTATAATTTCTTCTTAAATTAAAGCTTTAGGCTTATAACCTATAATTAATATATAGGCATATATAGGGATAGTTACAGCAGGCAATATATATAATAGATCGGTCTAAATTAATTAGGATTTATAAGGAATAGCTAGATAGTAGTTATAGAATGCAGTTACCTATTTATAGTGCAGGGATTCCCTTATAAGGATATATGGCCTTAAGACCTAGGCCCACAAGGCCCCTAAGGTCGGCTTGTGGCCAGCCGCTATATCTATAGCAGCAACTACCTTTGCCCGGCCGCTATATCTATCTATAAAACTAATATTAAAAGCTATTAAAAGGCTATTATCTTTACTATTAGGCTTAGCTTTATACTATAAGGAAAATCCCTATATTTATATAAAATACTAAAGGACTTAATCTATAGCTTTATAATACTTAAAGCTTAAATTTTAATTAAATTATACTAGCCTATTTATTATAAAGATAATATTTAGCTAAATTATAATTGCAGTATATATAATAGTATTAATCTTTTATTAGTATAAGTTAATTAATTATAAAATTATATTACTATTAAATAGAAAAAGCTCTTTAAATGCTATTAAAGTCTTATACTTAAGGTTTAATAAGAAATTAATAAGCAATTAATAGGCCTTATTAATATAAATAGATTAAAAAAGCTAAAGCTATTAAATTGCTTTATTGCAAATAACTTTAATACTTAAGAATTAATAAAGAGGCTTGCCTTTTTTAATATAATAGAGTTTCTAAAGGGATTTAATTAATTTAATTGCTTTACTTTTTAAAATCTTTAAATAATAAAGAATGCAATTATCTATATAAAAGAAAAAAATAATTTTTTTATATAGCTAATAGTAGTTTTTATTAAGTACTTAATAAAAGCCTAATAAATATAGGCCCTTTTTAAAATATTACTATTATAAAAGAGATAACTATTTAAAGCTATATAAGGCCTTTTAAAGCTTAAGAATAATATTAAGTTTTTAATATTTAATTAATATTTCTATATAAATATCTTTATTAAGGTCTATATATATAAAGATATTAATTATATTATATTGCAATATCTTATAGTTAAAGCAATTAGCTAAAGCTATAAAGGTTTAAAATAATATTTTAGCTAAAGTAGCTATATAAATATCTTATTTATCTTTTAGCTACTAATTGCTATAAATTACTAACTATACTTTAATTTTAATAAAGTAGCTATATTTATTAAGCTTATATATATATATCTAATAGCAATTAAGCACTTAATAATTATTTATTGCTACTTTAGCTATTTTAATCTATAAGCTTATTTTTTTATAGCTCTAAAGGTAAAAGGTTTTAGCTGCAATTAGCTAGTCTTTATATAGATATTTATCTATTTAAGTATAAAAGCTAAAAAGCTACTTTAATAAATATTAGGGCATTTTAGTAAATAGCCTTTCTATAAAGGGTTTTTCCTTTTTATAAATAAAAATAACTTTACTATATATATAATTAAAAGGGTAAGTTAAGCTTTTCTTTATTAACTTTAGTAAAGAGCTAATTAAGCTATTTCCTTTAGTTTAATAGAAGCATTTATAATACTTTTGCCTTTATAGGCTGCCTATTAAAAATATAGCTTTAAATAATATTTTAGGCATTATCTTTTTAAGAATAATTTAATAAGTATTTAATAGCTTTACTTCTTTAATATTATTATTATTTTATTGCTTTTATCTTTTTATATTTAAGTAAATAGTTAAAGTATAAAAAAAGACTAATAAAGGTAATTATAAAGGTATAAAAATAACCTTAAATTTAAAGGTAATATAAATAGATTGCTTAATAAAGGTTTAATAAGTATTTACTTTCTTTTTACTAGCCTTTATATACTTTAAACTATTAAGATTAAATAAGATTTTATTTAGTTTTTTATTTAAAAGCTATAATAATTATAGTAAAGGTTTTTATATTACTATAAGTAGCTTTTAAATGCATTTCTATATTGCTTTTAAGTTTTCTTTTAGTAAATTATTCTAAAGGGTCTTTAAATGCCTATTAAATAGCTAGTATTTATTAAAGGTTATATCTCTTAAGGTTATTACTTTTTTTAATAGTAGGTTTTAAATCTAAAAGGAATTACTTAATATATATTCTATAAGGAATTTAATTTAAGCTTATAAAGCCTACCTTTAAAGATAGTTTTAATAAAGCTATATATTTACTATTAATATAAAGGCTTTATAGCTATATAATTATAAATAGAATAGATTAAGTTTTACTATACTATTAATATAGTATTATAAGTAAAATACTTTATAAAAAGACTTTTAGCCTTAATAAGCATTTAATAAGCAATTATAAAGATAAATAGCTATTTTAATAGTCTTTAGCTAAAGGTATACTAAAAGCTTAGCTATTGCTTTTATTATATAGCTTTTCTTAATAATAATTGCTATAATATATTTAATATCTTTATTTTAGGCTTAAATATTTAATATAAAAGGCTTGTATTAAATCTCTATTATCTTTATTTTAGTGGCTATTTAATAATAGATTATTAAGAGCTTATTATTATATTTAAAAACCTTTACTATAGCCCTATATTATACTTTTATTATTTTAATAAAGCTTATAAAGGCAGTTTAAATTATAGATATTAATCAATCTATAGTATAGTAATTCTATATATAGCTAAAGGCTTAATTTACTATAATCTATATTAATATATAGCCTTTATATTTTAATTCTATTAAATAGAAATTAAAGGCAATTTACTCTTTTAGCTTTACCCTTTTAGTAGCTTCTTAAAGTATTTAGTAGACTACTTAATAAGCCTTTACTACCCTATAGGTATTGCAATTAACTATTATAATTCTTTAAGGGCCTTAAGGATTATTTAGCTTTAGCTTAATGCCTTAAGTAGCATTTAAAAGGTACCTAAAAACATTTAGGCCTAAATAGCTAAATTATTAATACTATATATATAAATTCCCCTTAAGGGGCCTTTATTAAGTTTATAATATATATTTTTAAATATAGTATTAAGCTAATAAGTAATTAATAAATAGCGCTTAAAGGGCTAATAATTTATTTTTATTAAAGTATATATATTTTAAAATTTATTGCCTATAGATCTTTTTAATCTTATTAAAATGGCTACTATTAGCCCTATATAGGCAGTTATTATTAAATCTTATATTTTATTAAAATCTTTATTTTTTTAGCTATAAAAAGAATATTAAGTTTAATATTAAGGCTTTATAAAGGGCAATATTAAATAGTTAAAGAGTTATTAATAAACTATTAATAGATTATAAGGTTATTATAGTATTTTTATAACTATTAATTAAAATTAATTTTATTTTTAACTATAAAAAGTCTTTTATTAAAGCTGCCCTTAAATTATATATTTATATAGTATCTCTAAAGATATATATTAATGCCCTTAAGTTTAAAAAGTAACTCTTTTATAGTAAGTATAATTTAATAACTATTAAATAGGCATTTACTATTACTTTTTTTTAATAAAAGCTTAATATTTAGTATTATTATAAATTATTTAATATAAGCTTCTTTATTTAATTTATAACTTTATTACTATTCCTTTTAATATATTTTTTAATTAAGGCCTTTATTGCTTAATTAAGCTACTATCCTTAAAGTTATATCTTTAAAAAGATATAATAGCACTTAATTAAAGGGTAATAATTGCTAAAATAAATAAGGCATTATATATCTATACTATTAATAGCACTTAATAATTATACTCTTTTTCCTTAAGGCTTTACTAAAAGTTTATTAATTTCTTTACTTTTTTTATAATAATAATAAAATGCTTTTAGTATAATCTTTCCTTAAATTAAAACTATTAAGCTATTAGTAAGTACTTAATAAATAGCCCTTAAAACCTTTATAATTAATAAAGTATTTATAATAGCTTTATTTAACTTTATAGTATTATATATATTAATTTAAGATTTAAAAAGTATGCCTTTTAATGCTATAATTAAATTTTTAAACTATTAGCTTACTTTTATTGCTTTTTAAAGCTTTACTATTTTAGCTTTTTAAATTGCCTTTTTTTAAAGGGTAAGCTAATTGCCTATACCCTTATAGATTATAACTTAAAATTAATAGAGTTTTACTAGCAATTTATAAAGGGTTTAATAAGCTTTATATATATATTTATCTTTTACTTAAGTAAAATAATTATATAGAGCTTTTATTTATTTAGCTAATACTTTTTTTATTAAATAGTAATAATAATATAAAAAAGGTAAAATAGTTTATTAAATTTAATCTTAAATAATTACTATTTTTTTTTAAAGGGCTATATATCTTTTTAATTAATATTTATAATTAATCTATAGTATATTAAATGCTATTAGATCTATATTTATAAAATTAATAACTTTAATTGCTTTAATTAAGGATTTTTTACTATTTATTAAATAAAAAGTCTTTAATTTATAATTAATTATAAAAATACTTAATGCTATAGTTAATATAAAGGTATTTATAGCTAATAGTATACCCTTTCTTTAGCTAAAGGACTTAAGGTTTAAGGGAGTTAGCTCCTTAATAATAAAAAGGGGCTTTTTAGCTATTTTAAGGTTAATATAAAGCTAAAGGTCTTAAGTAATAGCCTTTATCTTTAGAGCTAAATATTAAAAGATTTAATTATTATTAGTAATTAGCTTAATTAAAGTAGCTAAGGTTATTATTGCTAAAAGATTAATAATTAATTAATAATTTAAGTAAAAAAAGCATATATATAGTAAGGGTATATAGTATATATTTAATTATTAATTATTAAATAGCTTATATAACTACTTAATAACCTTAACTATTTATATATATATTATATATTTAATTTAGCTCCCCCCTTTTAGGTTAAGGGGGTCTATCTTTCCTTTTATTCCTAATATAGGCTAGCTGACTGAAGGCTTAGTGAGCCTTCTTTAAGTTGGTTTTAATAACCCCCTATTTCTTATGTAACTCCCTAAAGCATAAGTGTTCTAATATGCCTCCAATCCAATAGTATTATCTAAAGTCCTATTATTAAGGTAATAATATATTAATAACAGCTAATAGTATTTAATCTAAAATAGCATTTAGTATAGCTGAAATTTCTTGCAAATATCTATAGTAAACTATATATATTTTATTTAAGCAATTTTAACTTAAATTTTGCCTTTAGCTAAATATACTAAAGCTTTAAGCATTATAAACTCCTTACCTTTTATAAGATAATATAATATTATTAAGTTATATACTTATATATAAATGCTATAAACTCTATTAACTAACTTTAAATGCTAAATACTTATTAATATCTCTTATAAAATGTTAGCTGGCAATATAGCTATACCTTTAGGAATTGGCAATAGAAAAGAGAAAAAGAGTTAGGATATAAAATGGCAGTTTTTAATAAATATATTAGGCAGTATTCTATTAAGACTTAAGATTAATAAAGCTAAATTATCTTTTAGCCTTTATTTTAGTGTATTTACTAAAGTCTATATATATTAAAAATATTTTATATGCGCTAATATAGCCTAAATAAATGCAGTTATAGGATCCTTATTATTAAGTATCACTTTTAGTAAGATCGCTGCAGTTATTTAAATAGCTCTATAATTAAAATATTTATTATTAAGTTAGTATTTCCTTTTAGCATTAAATATAAAGAACCTATATTATAAAGTACTTAAATGCTATAGCAATAATAGAAAGTTTTTAATTAAAATAAAGCATTTTAATCTCTATAAATTCTTAATAAGTCTTAATTAAATAATAAAGAGGTATATAACCTATATATTAAGAAAAGAAAACAAAACAAATATAAGCTTAAATAACTATAATTTTTAGTTTTAATTTTTAATTAATCTAAAGTTACTATTCTATAAACTTGCCTAAAAGTAAAGAGTTCTAGGGTATTAAGTCCTAGGGTTTTAGTCTAGCAATATTCTTATAAATTTTGCCTAAAACTAGGCTAAAAGTAGTTACAGTTTTCTCTGCATTAAACATTCTTTAATGTTTTAGAGCATTTTAACTAATTGCAAGAAAGCGGTTAGGGGTATTATAGAAAAGAGGAGAAGAATATCCTCTATAAATTGATTTGCATTATTATTATACTAAGGATTAATTAGTAACTTAACTAATAGAAGAAGCAATAATATATATTGTCTATAGTGTAAGACTGATAATAAATACAAAAGAAGAGAGGTTTTAAGATAGTATGGCCAGTATATATAACCTTCTTTTAAAGACACCACAACCTGGTGGCCACCCCTAGACTCTTCCCTCGGCCATAAGACTATAAAGATGCCATAGCCTCCAGCAGAGAACAATCGATAGATCACCAACCAAAGTGTGTCTATAAATGTACCAGGATAGCTTCCAAGGGGGCTTACACATACAACAAATAAAGTTAGAGCAATAGCTATTGTCTCAAATATAAGCGAGCTAAGCGCTCCGGCTGGCGGAGTGGCCTAATCCTATGGGTGTCGATGTGGCTTATCTAATATATGAAGAAATAAAAAAGATTTTTTGATAAATTATTTTGCGATAGGGAGAGCCGGGCGACTTGACTACAGCGCTGTGCTCGCCCACTTTAAACCTATTGATGCCGAACGGCCAGGGCCTAGGTAGCCTGCTTTCCTGCCAATAGATATCTTGGGTTTCGATAAAATGAAAGAAGAGGCAGTAAAAAAAAATTGATGATATCGCTGGTCCAATTTGCGATGTTATTAAAAACCACATAAAACTAAAAAGAGTACTAAAGATCGAGAACAACTACACAATTAAGCGGATCCCATAGACACATTCCACAAGCCAAAACTTGCTTTCCACAAGTTAATAGTCAATATCGCTGGGAATCCATGAATGAGACACGCTTGTGGTCGGTGTTGAGCTCGGCAGTAGCCGGGCTTGCGAGTGGAGTCTGTAGTAACTGCAGGCCCGAAGAGTTGGCATACGCAGACTGCAAGTACGGCGAGGAGAAAGGAGCCGCGCTTGGGAGTGAAGGTTGCGAGGCATGCACAGGGAGGGTAGTCGGGTTGAGTGAGGACGGGAGTGAAGTCTGCTCCGAGAACGCCGCTGAGTTTATTACTGGCGCACATCTTATGTCGAGAGAGTTGATAGGCTTCTTGCGGTCATACAACCATATCAACGTGTGATATTCCGTCTGGGATTGGAATTGCTGGAAATGCTGGCAAAATGCTATGGTGGAGCGGGCATATTTTAGCCAGGTCTCAGTATTGTCTTGGAGCTCCGCCAAATCTTCCAGGATTGTAAACTCCCTAAGCTTTGGCAAGTTATATGATGCCATTGGGATGTGGATGCTTACGTCTGAATGCCGCGAGCCCTGTAGACCGGCTCCAAACTCCCAATAGCTGCTAAGATCTTTTGTAAAGGCTGAACTCGGAGTGGAAATTTTGGATCTTGCCATATAGTATGGGCGAAGAGAGCGGATATTAAAACACGATTTTTGAGAAATTCGTTATCAAACGTTCCACAAAGGTTTGATATTGACGATATAAATGCAACCCAAAGGTTTGCCTCTCTATGCTTGAAGTCTGCGCTTAGGAGAAATATCTCACATATGCTAATAACGCAGAAACAAACCCGGAGATCTCCATTATTGGCAACACAGCATAATATCTACAACAATATCAATAGCTTGAAGAGCAGGATATTCACTGAAAGTTAGTTCATTATCTTGAAGGTAGAGAGTAATAAACTTGCAGAATGACATAAGCAAATCATAGAATAATAAAAGAAAGTTGTTGACTTGTAGTTCTAATCTCTTCAAATTTTTCACAAGTCTTCATTAGATAATAGAACGGTAAACTACCTATATACTTAAAATAAAAAATAAGAAGAACATAACCTCGAATTACCATAAGATTAACCTCTTAATTTTAGTCGATCCAGAATTTTAATTCTATAAATTAGGGTGAGAAAAGAAGGTTCTAAGGTAGGTTGACGATATTCTCTGCAGTTATCTCTGCAGTTTCAGCTAAGTTATGGGGAGATCTAGCAATATCCCTCCAAATCTTGCCTAATAATAGGTCAAAAGTAACTACAACTTTCTCTACAACAGGCATATACTGCCCTTTCTCAAGTTTTACAACCATATTTAAGAAAGTAATTTGCAGAAATCACTAAAAGGAGTGGTAGAATTACTTCTACAAACTTTCTTGCATTGTCATACTAAGGATAGGTCAGTAGTACAATAAGTAAAAGTAAAAATAACATACATTATCCATAATTTAAGACAGATAATCACTAGAGATTTCAATGTAAGAGAAGAAAAATCTGGGAGAGAGTTAAGAATATATTTCGGCCTAATACCCTTATAAAAGAGAGGTGCAAGGAGTTTCAATTCCACTCCTTGGGCACCGTAGGCGCCGCACTCTGCCCATTAGCCCCGCATTCATCTATAACATCAAGCTATATTAGTCCCCCAAGTCACTTGGCCAGAGAGCAACTGAAAATGTCCATCTTGCGTTTTTTTTTTCAATTAAAATTAACACAAGGGAAAGGGGGATAGGGGAAGTTTGCAAGGCTAAAAGCACACATAAAGATTCAGCTATTTAAATAGTCTACCACTTAATTTACATTCCGCTTATTATACCACCCATCTACCACATTTATTTGCCATTAATCCCATATAGACTAATTCAAGGCCGCCTAAAAGAGGCCAGCCTAAATAGAAGAAGGAGTCAAAGGAGAGGTCAGCAGGCTAGCAATAGGTAAAGTAAGGAGAGAGGCAATAGTAGTGATAGTAGGAGTACTAGGGCTGCTCTCAAGCTCTATCGCTCCAAATTGTAATCCCTATTGCTAGTAGAGGTCCTTTATAATATAAATTGCTCAAACAAGCAGCTAAAGGATAAAAGAATCTATAGAAATTAGTTTAATAGGTATAAAAAGGTAGTATATACCTATTAATAAATTATATAACTCTCTCTTTTAAAGAGCCTTAATTGCAATTACTATAAGAGCTAGGCAAAAAACAATTAATATATCTTAAATTGTATAAAAGTAATAGACTAAATCAATCTCTATTAAAAAGAAGGCAGTAAAGTATTAGCCTAATATTTAAAGCTCTTAAGTAATAGATATAATAGTAATAATAGTTATTTTATTTAAGGCTTTAAGGGATGCAAATTAAATAAATAATTGCTAGAAGTTAGGGGTTACTAATATAAAGGGAAGAAATTAAATAACTTAATAAACTAATAATATATATTTACTCTTATTATAATAGCTACTACTATATATAGTGAGTTGGGGTCTAGGGTAATATGGATCAATCTATTATTAGGTTGGTTAGGAAGATAAAAGGGGCCTTAAAGACATAAGAAATAAACAGGCAGTTTTCTTTAATCAATTTTTATTGGGACTGTTTATTTGGCACCCATTCCTATGTAATCAGCACCCCCAGCTGTGGCTAAGGACATTTAGTTCGCCTAAGACATCCGATATCGGGTTTCACACCCACTTTCTTAGGCAACTTGGATGCTAACAGTGTTTTGGATACGGCCCCACCTGATTGAAGTTTAGCACACGCGTTCAACGCGCCTTAGGCAGTAAACACACACACACATACACACACACATAGAGCTATTGCCCCAGCGGCTGAAGCTATTTGCAGCAATGGAGACCATTTTCAAGCTGAATTTTCCTTCCTTTAAAGAAGCCTTAGATAGCATCAACGTTATCGCCAAAGACCAAGGTTTCAGCATCATCATTCATAGCAAGAGGCCCTCAGCTGCCAATCCAACGCATATCGTCCTCCGCTACTCGAAAGGCCGCCCTACAAGGCTCACGGCTTCCAATTCCACTCATGCCTTAAAGAAGCAAAATACCCACAGCCAAATGCTAGGCTGCCTATATCGCCTAGTGTTGCAGCAGCAGTCAGACTAGCAGTAGGCAGCCTTATGTGCAAGCGGGGATAAGTCTACTGCACATAACTACAACTCTACCAAGTAAGGGACCTTCTTACAATACCGAAAGGAAGCTATTTTAAAGCGTAAAGATAATATTTTATTATCCTAAAATACTAGAATCTATCCTATTTAAATCCTCTTGAAATTGTAGAGTGACCCTAATCCAGATGTCCGTAATACCATAAGATCCAACCTACATAACCTCCTTTAAAATCATTGCCAAAAAGAGCTTATAGGCCGGTCTCCAGTGGAATGGCTCTATAACTAGCTAAAAGACTAAAATAACTACTATTTCCGTAACCTTTATAATGCCTTAGGTTAAATAAGAGATTGCATAAAAGTGAATTTAGTGATAAAAGTGGTGATAGTATATTCTAGAGAGATGCAAATAGCTTTATTTTGGTTATATTTTGGTCTTGGGGCAAGGAATGTAGTTAGATGCAGTAAGGACATAGATGTACTGGAAAGTCGGTTAATTTAGTGCAAATCGGCCGGTCTTGGAGTAGTTGGCCGTCTTGCCACAATCAGCCATAATGGGGGTGCCCAATACACAAGTGTGAGTGCCAAATAAACAGTCCCTTTTTATTTTTAAAATTCTAAATTCCTTGCATTTAGACTCTATTAAAGTCCTAATATAGCCCCTTATAATATTACTTTATTTATAACTTTTTGCTTTATTTTCTTTCTTTCTTTTCTTTAAGGGATACTTTAAAGCATTTAATTAAATGCTTTAATACTTTTTTAAGTTATTTATAGCTATTTAAAAAGGCTATTTAATCTTTAATTAAACTTACTTACTTTATACCCTTTTAAATAAGGTATATATTTTAGTTAATATTTCTATTTATTAATATATTTAAAAGTTATAATAAAAAGAAGCCTTTAAATTATTTAAAAAGATATTAAAGTATTTAATTAAACTTTTTAGTAATACTTTTAAGCTATTATTAAAAACTTAAAAAAGTAATAAATAATTAATTATAAAGATTTAAGAATTCCTAAATATTAAAAAATCTATTACTTTTATAAAAATAAAGGGTATTAAAATTAAAAATAATACTAAAGGTAAGTAAAGATATTAATATAAATTTGCATTTTAAAAAAAGAAAACCTATTACTATAGTTAGGGTAAATATATAGAAAAATTCAATAATTTAATATAGTGCTAATATATTAATATAAAGGTATATAAAGTAAAATAATAGTATAAATAATATATAAGTATTTAATTAAATACTTTTAAATATTAAAGTATACTTAAGACTATTAAAAGTTTAATTTATAAATTAAAAAAGAAAAAAAAAAAAAAGATTATTTAATCTTTAATTAATTATAAAAAATAGGAAATTTTTATTATTTTTATTAATTTTTAAACTTTAGTAAAAAAGTATATATATATATTTATTACTATTTTAATTAGCTGTTTTATTTATTATTATTAACTTTAAAAAGCTAGTTTAAATTTATTAAAATAAAGCTTTATTAAATATAATACTATTATTTCTTTTTTTTATTTTTTTTAATTATTTTAATATATATTTTAATTTATTTTATTATTTTATTCTTTTATTATATATATATATTATTTTATTGCAATTTATAACCTTAAAAGTTAGGCAGTTAGTCTATACTCCTTTATATATATATATTAAAATACTTATTATAGGAATCCTAATAACTATAATTTATTAATACCCTTAAATAAAAAAATAAAAGGAATATTTAATTAAATGCAATTAAACCCCTTAAGTTCTATTAAAAGCAAAAAAGATTAATATAATTAATAATTTTTAACTATTCTTTTTAAGTTAATTAATACTATTAATATTAATATTCTTAAAGAAAATAAATTAAATATATTAGCTAAAATAATAAAAATAACTATTATTTTTATTTAATTGCTTAATATAATTTTTAATAAAAAGAATATTATATATTTCCTTAAATTATATAATAGATTTATAATTAATTAAAAAGTTATAAATAATATAAAGAGTAAAGCTTTTATATACTATATAATCTTTAAAGTATCTTAAAATATTATAAACTTACTAAAAGGCAATAATTAAGCTATTATAAAGTAGAACCTTTTAAAAACATTTAAGTATTAAATTTAAATTAATTAAATATACCTAAAAATAAGCTTTAGTAAATAAATATAACTTTAATTTAATTTATAAAGTATAAAGTTATCCTTTAATAGCTTATAAAGTATATTTAATTTAATAAAAGAGTAGATTCTATTAGCTAAAAGGCTTTTATAGTATAGGCTTAAGCTATTTATAATACTATATTAAAAAATATTATTATTAATATCTATTAATAAAAAAAGAAATACTTAAATACCTTAAGAATAATAAAGTATAAAGAGATAATTAGGCTAATTAAGAACTTCTTTAATATTAAAAAAGAAATTTAAATCTTTTAGATAGAAAGAAAGAATAATAACTTTAGATATTTTAGGAAAACTAAAAAACCTTTTGCTTATTAAAATTAGCTTTAGTATTAAAAGCTTAAATTTTTTAATTTTATTTAAAGCTTAAAAGGGAAGTTAAGTCTTTTTACTAAAAGAATAAAAAAGCTATAAATTAATATAGCTTAAAATATTATAAATAAATTATAAAAGTTAAAGAGAATTATATACTAAAAGATTAATTAACTAAAAATAGAATTATTATTATTAATTAAAAACAATTTTAATTAAGTAAAAGAATTTAATTATATATATTTCTATTATAACTTCTATATTAATATAAATTATAATAAAGATTTAAAGTGCTTTTATTATATAAAAGTAAAGCATTTTTTAAACTATTGCTTACTTTTTATAAAAGATAAAAAGAAAGAATTTATAAATTATAATAGTAATACTAGCTTTATTTAAATAAAGCAATAAGAACTTTTATTACTCTTAAAACTAATATATAAGCTTACTATTAAAAAAGAAATAAAAAGAATAATTATTTTATAGATTTTAAAATTCCTTACCTTTAAGATTTATAGCTAAGCTAAGGTTATAATAGTAAATAAGCTAAATGTATAAAAATAGTAAATTGCTAAAAAAGAAAAGCATTTAATTAAAGACTTCCTTAAGTGTATTAATTAATTAAAATATAGCTTTTTAATGCTTAATAAAAATACCCTTAAGGAGACTTAAAAACCTAAAGTTAATTGCATTCTTATTAATAATTAAGCTATAGAATTAATTAATAACCCTTTTATTGCTAATATTATATTAAAAACTAATACTATAAAATATATAAAAGTAAAATTAAAAAAGGAATTAATTAATTAAAAAAAGAAAAAAAGAATTTAATTTTTTATTTAAATTATAAATAGGGAATTTATTAAAAATAAAAAGATTATTAATATTATTCTTAAAGAAAAGAATTAAAATGCTTTTAATTAAATACTTAAGGTTATTTAAATAAAAAGATAAATTTATAAAAAAGTAGTAAAATTAAAAGTTTAAATAACTATTAAAAACTTAATTACTTTTAACTTTTCCTTAAGTAATAATATCTTAAAAATAGTTTTTAATTATATAAAGGGAATAAAAGAAATTAAATAAATAAAACCTAAACCCTTATTAAAAAAGAGATAGATTTAATAAGCTATTAATTTAATTATAATTAATAATCTAAAAGCAATATTCTTAAAGGAGTACTTTAACTATATTATTAAGCAATATAATATTAATAGTATATTAATTAAAAAGGAATCTAAACCTTATTATATATTATTGCCTAAAGAATACCTTATTAAGAATTAAGGAAGTATTAATAAAGTTAATATTAGCTATATAATAACTAAAGGAAGAAAAGTTATATTTAATTAAATGCATTTAATAGTCTATATAAATATTTTAAATTAATAGTATTAAAGAACTTTAGCTTAATGCTAAAAATTATTAAAAATTTAAGTAAAATTAAATAATTTTAATAAAATAATTTAAAAAGCTTTAATAGATTTTAAGTTAAAAGGAAATATTATTTTTAATAAAATAATATAAAAATATAAGCTAAAAGTAAAGCCTATAAAAGCTTTTATTATATTTTATTTTAATAATTAAATTTAAATATATAAAGAAGTAAATATTAAGCTATTTCTTAAAAATATTTAAATAGTATAGAAATTCTATATTGCTTTAAAAGAATATATTTTTATTTCTTTTATTTTAAGAATGCTTTTTATTAAAGCTACTAAAGTTATATTTAATTATATATTTCTAAAAGAAGAAATGCTTCTTTAATATTAATTTAACTTAATTAAGATTATTATACTTACTGCTAAAAATATTAAATAGAATGCCTTAAGGAGTATAAAGACTATTTAAGGCAATTAAAAATAAGTTTTTAAACTTCTTTTAGATTAATAGAATTATAAAGTCTAAAAGAAAATAATAATAAGCATTTAATTAAATAATTAAATAAAGCATTAATAAAAGTAATAATTTAATTAATAGTTAGAAATTAATTAAAGGTTAACTATATAAAGATAATAAAGATAGAAAAAAAGCTATAATTAGCTATATATTAAAGAGAAAAGATAGTATTTATAAAAATAATATATAAATAAAAAGCTAATAAAATATATTTTAAAGATAATATTCTATTAAATAGATCTATCCTTAAAGGGGATCTATATTAAAAGAAGAAAAGGTAAAAAAAAGTAAAAAAAGACCTTAAAGAGAAGTTTAAATACTTAAAGCTTTTAATACCTAAATTCTTTAAAATAGCTAAAGGATTAAGGCTATATAAAAAAAGACTTTAAAAAGTAATTAATTAAATAAAAAGGATTTTTATTAATAAAAAAAGAAGTATTCTTTTAAAAATTCTTTATAATAAAAAAGCAATATTTACTTAAGATTTTAAGGAATATAAAAGACTAAACTTTAAAGTGGCCTTTTTATAAATTATTAAAATAATTAAATATAAAGCCTAATAAATAAAAAATATTTTAATCCCTAAAGGATTAAAAAAGAAGATTATTAAATTGCTAAAAACTTAAATAAAAAAAGGAATCCTTTAAAAGTTTTATATTATCTATTAAAACCTATATATATTAATAGTTAAAAAGAAATAGTAAACTTTATATAATTAATTTAGCTAAAAGATATAATATATATATAATATAAAATAGATTAATTCCTTTAAAAGCTAATAAATTCTTAATTAAATTTAAAATATATAAAATCCTAACTCTTTTAAACTTCTTTTTAAAATATAATTAAATTTCCTTAATTAAGGAAAGTTAGAATTTAATAACTTTTAATATACTATTAAGGCTTTTTAAAATATATACTTTACTATAAGGAGAAATCAATTTAATAGTATAACTTTTAAGGATTATAATTAAAATTCTTTTTAATTTATTACTAAAAGTCTATTAAGCCTTTTTAAATAATATTGCTATTAAAAGACTAAAAACTAAATATAATAAAAAGAAAGTACTCTTTAATATATAAAGGTTTATTCTAAAGCATTTAATTAATTTAAATAAAACTCTTTTAAATATTAAGCTATTTAAATATATAATTTCTATAGGGAAGTTAAAGTTCTATTAGTATATTGCAATTATTATTAAATATTTATATAATATAGCTAAAAGGCAGTTAATAAAGAAAAAAGTAATTAAGATTAATAAATAGAAAAAATACTATAATCTAAAGTAAATTAAAGTATTTTTAGAAATTATATATTATTATTAAATTTAAATTAAAAAATATACTTAAATTATTAAACCTTTTATTTAATTATTAAAAAAGAATACTATATAGATATAAAGTAAGAAATAAGCTAATATTATAATAATTCTTAAAAAAAAAATAACTTTTACTTTTATTTTAGTAATATTAAACCTTTCTAAAGGATTTAAAAAGGTTATCTTTATAATTAATACTAATAAAAAAGGCTAAAGTATAGTATTAATATAAATAATAGAGAGAAAAAGGTATTTAATAAAGTATAAATCTAATTTTTAAACTCTTATAGAATAAAGGTATAATACTATTAAACTTAAATATAAGGGTATATTATATAGAATTAAATGCCTTTATAGCTATATATATAGATTGCCCTTTATCTTAAAGATAGATTCTTAAGTTTTAGTCTATTAGCTTAATAATAAAGCTAATAATATCCTTAATATAATAGTTATTTAATAGATTAATTATATTCTATTATTTAACTTTATTATTTAATATATTTTTAAAGATAAAAATAATATAGCTAATAGGCTATTTAAAAAAGATCTAAAAGCATTTAATTAAATAAACTAAAAGGCTAAAAGTAATATTAAAGAGTTTATTAATATTTATTTTAATATTATTAAGATTAAAAATAAATTAATAAAGTTAAAAAAGAATTATAGTAAACCCTTATTGCAATTAAAGGAATATTTACTTTTATTAAAAAGGCTAATAGGTATTACCCTATAGAATTATTAATGCTTATAGCTAAAGGCTAAAAAACACTTTATAAAAAATAGCTATTTATAGATTAAAGCTAAAAAATAAAAAGGTAACTTAAAGTTAATTATAAAAAAAGAAAATATTTAAAAGAATTTAATTAAATTATATTATATTAATAAAAGGCATTATAATTATAATGCTATTTATATACTTTTTTTTAAAAGGTACTATTAATAAAATATAAAAAAAAGCATTATAAAAGCTATTAAATAATACCTAATATATTAAATATATATTCCCTAAAGATTAATAAAAGCCTTTATATCTATTAAGCCTATTTACTTAATAATAAAAATTTATTTTAATAAATAATATATACCTTTTAATAAAGAATTTAAATTTATACTAAAAGCTAAATATAACCTTTATAAATAAATAAAGGCTAAGCTAATCCTAAAATTAAATAGCTATTATATTATAAAATTCCTTAAAAAACTATACTATTAATATAAAATATTAAAAAGAGTAATTATTAAGAATAAAAAAGAGATTATAAAAGGGATTTTTAAAGATTTTAATAGCTTTAGTATAAAAGTTATTAATACTTTTATTTATAACCCTAAAGTAAATAGATTTATTAAAAGTAATTATACTACTATAATAAGTTTTCTAAAGAAAAAAAGTAAAAAAAAAGGAAAATAAATATATATTTTATTAATAGCTTTATTAGCTAAAAGAGTAGCTATTTGCACTTTATATAAATAATTACCTTTTTATTTACTTTATAAATAGAAGCTAGTCCTTTTTTTAAAAGTAGAAATACCTATATAGTATTTAATTTAATAAAATAATATAACTTTTATTAAAGACTTATTTAAGTAAAGAATTAAAATCCTAAAGTAAAAGCAAAAAGATATAAAAAAAGCTAAGCAATAAATAATTGCATTTTAAAGGTTAATTGCTAATAAAAAGACTAAAAAGAATTAATATAGGCTATATAAAAAGCCTTTTGCTATTAAAGATTTAATTCTTTAATATAATATATAAAATTAAAAGAATATATTTTATATTATAAAGATAAAGCTATATTAATTAGGCCTTTATAGAATTGCTAATATATTTAATAAAATAAAGAGTTATATTTTTAATATTATAAATAAAGTTAAGCTTTTTAATATAATTTATAGTAATTAATTAAAAAAGTTTATAAAGAATAAAAATAAATAATAAATAAATAAAAATAATAAAAAGACTTTTAATATAAATTAAAAAGTATTATTAAAAATAAAAATAAAAAGGAAAGTATTTAATTAAATATAAATTAAGTCTATAAAATAGTAAAAATAGAATAAATTTAATTTAAATACTATAAAAAGTTTAAATAATAATACTATAATATATATTTATATTAAGCCTAAAAAGATTATTAAAGTTTAAATTCTAAAAATAAATAGTAATTAATAAATATAGTATTAAAATATAATAAATAATTAATTAAATAATTAATAATAGCATTAAGCTAAAAATAGTTAAATTACTATTAAAGAAAGAATATTAAAGATTAAAAAAAAAAAAAAAATATTAAAATTAATATTATATTAAAAAAAAATAAGCTATTTAAAATAAAATAAAAAATAAAATAAAAAGTAATTAAAAATAAATAAAAAAATAATAAAATTAAATAAAATTAAATAAAAATAATTAAAAATTAATTAAAAACCCTAAAAAAATACTAAAAATCCCTAAAAATTCTTAAAAATTTATTTAAAAACTTTAAAAATTATATTAAAAATTAATAAAAATAAAATAAAAATGCCTAAAAACTATAATAAAAAAGTTAAAATTATTTAAAAATAAATAAAAATATATAAAAAATAGTAAAAAATAAAATATTAATATTTATAAAAAATTTAAAAATTTAAAAATATTTAATAAAAATTAAGTTTTAAGGTTATTAAAATAATATAATAATAATAATAGCTTTAAAGAATATAAAAATATTTAATTAATTACTTTATAGTATTATCTTTTATTTATTAAACTATTATTAATAAATTAAAAACTATATTTAATTAAATTATATTAAAAAATAAGCTAAAAATTATTATTTTTATTAATTAAAACTTACTTTATGCTTTTAATTAAATACTTTTTATAATTATTTAATTAATTAATAATTATTAGCTATATTATTAATAAAAAAACTATATATAATTTATAAATAAATAATTAGCTTAAAAAAATTTATTATAAAAGTTAATAGTTAAATAAATTTATTAATAGTATTTATATTATTTAAAGGAAAGTTATAAAAGCCTTTATAAAAATCCTTTAATTAATATCTATAAAAAAAGCTCTATTTATATTTAAATTAACTATTTTAAATATAATTAATATAGTAACTATTTCTATAATTTAATACTAAAATATATATATAAAAAGGAATAAAAATATATTTATTATAAATAAAAATTATAGAAATATATAATTAAATGCATTTATAATATATAAAGGGGTTAATATATTTAATAAAGGCAATAATAAATGCCTTAATATATTTAAAGTAAGTTAATAGCTAAATTAAAAAGTACTTTATTAAATAAGCCTATTTTATAAAAATATATATAGACTAAAGTTAGCACTAAAAGAAAAAGTTTATTTTAAAATAAAGCATTAAATTATAAAATAGTAACTATAAAATAAACTATTAATTAAGTTTATAATTAATCTATTTACTATTTTTCTTAAAGGCAATTTTAATATATAAAGGCTAATTAAATTAATTAAAAGCTTAAAAGCTATAAATTTAAATATTAAAGTATTGCTAAATCTAAAAGTATTTAATTAATTATTAAATAAAAATAATAATTAAAAAGCAATATAAAAAAAAGTATTTATTAATTATTTAATAATAGTATTAATAGCATTAATTAAAGCCTTATAAAAGAAACTATTATAAATATATTAATAAATAGAATACCCCTATAGTGGAGTGGTTACTGCCTAGAAGCCCTCAATATAGAGGGAGTGGGTTCGAATCCCATTAAGGCACCTCTTTTTACCTGCTTGGGATTGGTCCACTTGGGCAGGGCAAGGGGAACTTAAAAGCAGCCTAGCCCACAGCTGGTAGCGAAAAACTCGGCCGCTTCCGGAGCGTTATCCCGGCGAGCCCAACCTGCAATAGTAAGGCTACAGGTTTAGGCGGGGCCTGTAAGAGCCTAGCCCTACGGCTCTCGAATAAACCTAGGCCGCGACCGGAGCGCGAGATCCTCGGCAGTCTCCCCAGCTGTGAATTCTGGGTACGATAACATGCTGTTCCTATAGGGCCAATCGGTAGTATAGTTGTTATAAGCGGAAGTAGAAGAAAAGGTGGTTAATATGTACTGAACTGTAAGAGGCACAATTGGTGTTCAATCAATTCTGATCTATAGAGATAAATGAGGGGCTAGTAAGTAAGGGATATAGGGGTTTTTATTTAATATCTTATATATACGGTTTTTCCTCTATTGAAAATAGTATAGAAGCACTGCTTATTGTAAGACCTATAGAGTATTACTAAATAAATAAATAAATAGAATATTAATAAAAGAATTTAAAAGCCTAAATATAGCTAATAGTAAGATTATATATATTAAGAAGATAATTGTAAAATATAAAGGCAAAAGACTTAAGCTTATTGCAATATAAAGCTATTATAAAATAAAGAATAAAAATTATAGTAATAATTAAAAGTATAAAAGAATTAAAAAAGTAAAAAATAATAAATAAAAAAGAAAAAAAAAAAAAAAAAGCTAATATAATACTTTTATAATAAATAGAAAATTAACCCTTAAAATTTAAAGTAAAAATTAAATATTAATAAAATTTTTATTAAATATTAAAAAGTATACTATTTTAAGAAACTTATTAATATTTATATATAAATAAATATTAAAATAGTAATTTACTTAAATAATATTAAACTAAAAATAAAAGTACTTAAATTATATTAATTTACTTTATATTTATAACTTTTTTCTTTCTTTTAATAATTTTATAGTAAATTATATTACTTTAATTTTATTTATAATATTTATAAAATATTAATAATCTTTATTTTTTAAGTTATAAGCATTTAATTATAAGCTTTTAAACCCTTTATTAACCTTTACTTTATTTTATAATAGAGCTAAAGAAAGTAACCTTAAGTGTAATTACTTTAAAGATATAATTTTTAATGCTAAATAAAGACCTTTATATAGCTAAAGGAATTATTTAAAATAAAGATAGAATTAAATATTTCTTTTCTTTTAATAAAGAAAATATTATTAAAATATTTAATTAATTACTTAATAGTTAATTTATATTATTCTATCCTTAAATAAATTAAAATTATTAATTTAATAAATTAAAAACTTAATCTATTTTAGATAATAAAAGCAATTTAAATTTTTAGCTTATTAATATTAATTGCTTTAAAGACTTCCCTTTTAACTTTTATTAAGCCTAAATATTTTATTATTAAGATCTATAGAATTTATTTAAAAACCTATAAAAAAAAGAAATGGCTTTAAACTTTAGTATTTAAGCCTTTCTTATTACTTTTATCTATAGACTTATTAATATTTTTATAATTTATTAAATTAATCTTTTAATTATAAGCATTAAGGTTAAAAAGAATAAATAAAAGCAAAAGAGTTTCTTTTATAAGCTTTTACTAAAAGGTATAAATATTAAAAAGACTAAATATTTAATTAATTTTATATTTATTAAGTTTTAATAAGCAATATATAATAAAAGGCTATTAATTAGCTTTACTTACTTTATTAATACTATTTATTAAAGCTTTTTTATTTAAGATAAATAGCTAAAGTATTTAATTATTTATAATACTATTAATATCCTTTAGAATAAATAAGCTATTATACTTACTATAGTATAAAGGGAGATTATAATTAAAATAGAATTGCCTTATAATTTCTTTATTTTTATTATATTTATTACTAAATAAATTAAAAATTAAAAATATAGTTTTTTAAGCGCTTTTTTTCTCTTCTTTAATATTTAAAGAATACTTAAATTTATTAAAACTTTAATTATTAAATGCTTTATAATCTAGCCTTTAATCTTTAATAATAATTATAATACTATTAATAATCCCCTTTTAGTATTAATGCACTATAATTAAATTTTTATTAAATATAAATAAAAGAAAAGTATTTAATTAATTGCTTTAAATATTAATTAAATATAAGACTTTATTAATACTATTATTCTTAATAAACTTAATATTATTAATAGAAAGTTCTTTAATTAATATAAGCTTATAAAACTTATTAAAACCTAAAAATCTATTTATATTTTATGATTTTAAAATAGTTCTTTTAATACTTAATAGCTTTATATTAATTTAAAAGACTATTATATAATAAATTAAAAAAAAGTTAATTATTAAACTTTTAAAAATAAATATTAAATTATCCTAAAGCTATTTAATCCTTAAGGCAATAGCTATTAAATAAATTTACCTTTACTATTAGGCCTTTAATTACTTTACTATTTTTTAGCTAATAATTTAATTAAATACTATTAAATTTATAAATATTAAATAATAAATAGATTTTCTATTAAAATTAATAAATCTATTAGAATTATTATTACTTTAAGTAATAATAAAGAAAAAGGTTTTAAATAAGCCTTAAACTATTAAAGTTAAAGCATTAAAGCAATTTGCCTTTATAGTTTATACCTTAAGTTTAAGACTTTTGCCCTTAAACCTACTATTAAGCCTAAACTAATAATTAAATCTATTTAGCCTTTATATAAATTGCCTATTAGCTTATTAATTTATATAAGTATTGCTTAATTAAATGCATTTAAAAAAGAAATCTAAATTAACTAAAATATATCTATTTATTTTAATGCATTTAATTAAATATTTATTAACTCTTTAAATAAAAAATAAATAATTAAATTAATTTAATTAATTTAATAAATACCTTTATTTAAATTAGCTATTTTATAGCAATTTAATTAAATAAATTTAAATTTACTTACTATTAAAAGTAATAAATAAAGTTTTTATAAGCACTTTATATTACCTTTATTAATTCCTTAATTAATTAAGTATATAGCAAAAGAAAGAAATTATATTATAATTATTAATACTATTATTAATGGATATAGCAGCCAGGTAAAGGTAGTTATTGCTATAGATATAGCGGCCGGCCATAAGCCAACCTTAGGGGCCTTATAGGCTTAAGTCTTAAGGCTATATATCCTTATAAAAGAATCCCTGCACTATAAATAGGTAATTGCATTTTGTAATTACTATTTAGCTATTTTTTATAAATCCTAATTGATCTAAATTGATTTATTATATATATTGCCTATTATAATTATCTTTATATATGCCTATATATTATTTATAGGTTATAAGCCTAAAGCTTTAATTTAAAAAGAAATTATAGCTATTTAAAAGGTTTAGATTAACCTAAAGTTTATCCCTTAAAGTTAGCGCTTATAATATTAATTAATTAAGGTCTTAAGATTTAGGCAATAGCTTTAAAGCTAGCCCTAAAGCCAATCCTTACTATTAAAGCAATTAAATAGATTAATAATAAAGAAGATCTTACTAAAGGAAAAGATAATCTTAAGGATCTTTTACCCCCTTTTAAAAGATTAATAAAGCCTATTAAAAGGGACCTATAAGAGACTTAACTAAATTTAAGCATTATAATACAGTAAATAATAGAAATAATATAGTAAATATAAAAGCTATAGAAGCACTTTAATTAAAAGACTAAAAATAAATTAAAAATTAAATATAAGATATAGCCTAAAAATAAATTAAAATTTAAAGTAAAAGATAATAAAGATAAAAGCTTTAAGTATTAAAAAAGCTAACTCTTTTATACCTTAAGGGAGCCTTTAAGAGCTTTAAATAAAATATTTAATTTTTTAAGGAATAGAAAGATATTAATAGAGCTTACCTTAAGTAAAAAGAAGATTATAAACTTATAATTAATTAAAATTAAGGATTTTATTGGTTTTAACTTTAAGATAAAGGGAGATAATATATTTAAGGGATTAAAGAATTAAGCTACCTAAAAGAAATATCTCTTTTATACTATAATTACTATTAAATAGTATAAAGAGATTAAGATTTTATATTTAGAAGAAATGCATTTAATTGCTACTATAAAAATAGCAGTTTTATAGAAACTAAAGTTATTATTATTTTTAATAAAGATTAATATAAAGGCTATTAAGCTATTAATAAAAAGATATAATAATATAAGGTTTTAATAAAGCTTAGCTAATCTCTATTAAAAATTAAAGTCCTTAACTCTAAAGAAACTATAAGGGGTCTAAAGTTATATTAATAACTTTTGCTGCATTATAAATAGCATTATTAAAGCTAGTAGTAAGCTCCTTAAGTATTAAAAAAAGATAAGGTTTATAGATAGCATTAAAAAGATCTTTTTTAAGTAAAATGCACTTTAATGCAATTATAAGTAAAAAGGGAAATATTAATCTATTTATAAGATATAAGAAGACTTTATTAATAAAGCTAAAAGTCTATAGACTTTTTAAAAGAAGAGTAAAGACTTTAGCAATAAGAAAGGTATATAGATAAATGCTTAATTAAATAAAAAAAATAATTATAGAAAAGATTTTAAGAGCAGTAAATGCTTTAATTATAATTAAAAAGGTTATATTATAAAGAACTGCCTATCTCTATAAAAGGAGAGTAAAGGCAGTAAGAATAAAAGGTTAAAAAAGAAAGATAATAGTAATAAAACCGTTAAAAAGACTAAAAAGACTGCCCTATATATAAAATTAAATAAGTAAAGTGCTAAAAATGCAAAAAAAGCTAAAGACAACTCTAATAATAATAATAATGCTGTTTTTATATACTATAAAGGCTTAAAGGCAAGAAAGTTCTTTAGGGATACTTTTATAAGATTATTAATAGAAAAGGCAGCTATAATAATAATTTTTAGCCTATTAAAATAGCAATTATATAGTCCCCTTAATATTAATAATAATGCTATACTAAAGGCTAAAGGAAATAGCAATTTTATTACTATTTTAATATTTATAGAATTAGGCCTTATTAATTAAAAAGACTGCTAGCTTTAGGACTTAAAAGCCAATATATATACTATTAATAACTTTAAATAGTTTAAAGAAGATAAGTGGCATAAACTTAATAAAATAATGCTAATTCTTATAGGTAAAGGCACTATATACCCTATAGCTATAGGAATAGTAGTGGTTATACTATTTATAGAAAGAAAGAGAATAAGGACTATAATACTTAAAGATATAGTTTTTATTAAAGATTTTTTACTAAATATAATCTTTAATAAGAAAGTCTATCTTTTTAGTAATTATATAATTAAAAATAAAATTTTTAATAGTAATAGTAAGATCTTTATAACCCTTAATATCCTTAATTAAGGGTTTTTACTTAAAGCAATAGAAAGTATAATAAGCTATTACTTTACTTTTAAGATAATACTAATATAAATAGAATAGTTTAAGGCAAAAATATAGCACTAAAGACTTACTTATATAGATTAAAAAGCCCTTAACTATACCTTTAAGGTTATAAAAGGTAGGCTTAATAATTATAAGCCATTTAATACACTCTATAAAGACTGTAAGCTTGCTAAAAGCATAAGGTTTTTACTAAAGATACTATAAAAGAGAGTAAACTATATGCTTAACCTCCTTTATATAGACCTTATAGAGCTAAATCTATATATATATAATAGAAAGAGATATCTTAAGCTTATAATTAATAATAAAAGCTATTACTTTTATAGCAATTTGCTTAAAAAGAAAAGCAATGCTATTACCTTAATAAAAAAAGATCTTTTAGTATTTAGAACTATTATAGCTTATAGTCTGCCCTAAAAGATATAGTTTAATAGTAGCTATAAATTTATTAATAGAAAGATTAATAAACTTCTTTTAAAGATAGGGATCCTTATAATTATTATATTGCTATATAGCTATAAATAAAATGGCTTTATTAAATAGGCAAACTATATAATTTAAAAGAAGGTAAAAAGTATAATAATAGCAATAAATATCCCTTTTAGGCTATAAAAAAAGATTATTCTTATAATTATATATATTATTAATATTATAATAATAAAGTTACTAAACTAAAAGACCCTTTATAAAGTTTACTTTATAGATCTAATTCTAAAAAAGAAATATATATTAAGCATTAAATATCTATAGATTTTAGGGTTAAAAGCATTTATTTATATTAAATAGAAAAAGCACAATAGATTTAAAAAGATATTGCTTTACAATTAAAAAGGAATCCTTATAGGATTTTAAGGAATTAAGGCATATAGGATTTAAAACCCTAAGATAAAGAAAGTTATTATAATAATATATATAGTATTCTATAAGCCCATTCTATTACTTATAGCAAAAGGTAAAGAGAGTATTTAATTATAGCTAAAGGGAGCATTTAATAACTTTAAGAGATACTTTATAATGCTAGTAATAGCTATAAAGAAGTAGATTTTAGCTGCTTATACTAATACCAATCTAGCTATAGTCTATAATGCCTTTAATTAGCTAGATACTAACCTTTAAAGGGAGGCATTCTTTAAGGAGATTTATACCCTTATTAATAAAGGCATACTTAAATTTATTCTAAAAAGGGAGTTACTAAAAGGCAAAAGATTACTTATAGTAAAGTAAATAAATTAATATAAAAAAGATAAAAATAGTATAATAGTTATATATAAAGCTTAACTTATAGTATAAGGCTTTATGCAAAAAGAAGGCATTAATTACTAAAAGACTTTCTTTTTAACTATAAGAGCTAACTTTTAGAGAATACTACTTACTTATACTATATAGATTAAAAAAAAGCTATTATAGAATAATATAATTATAGTATATTTAAATAAAGAGCTAAAAGAAGATATTTATATTATAATTTTCTTTTTGCTTAATAAGTTCTTTAAGGATCTAAAGTATAAATACTTAACTAAAAAAGTAGGCTATAAATAAGGCATTAAGTATATTATATAGTTACTTATAGCCCTATATAGCCTTAAGTAAAGTGCCTAATAGTAATAAAAGAAATTAAAGAAAATACTTAATAAATTAAGTCTTAAAAGGCTATAAAGCAATACTGCAATTTATATAGATTAAATAAAGGAGATTATTATAGCTATATATATAGATAATATACTTATAGTTATTAATAATAATAAAAATATAAATACCTTTATTAATAAATTTATATAAAAAGTAAAGATAAAATTGCTTAAATTTCTTAAGCTCTTTTTAAGTATAGCTATTATAGCAAAAGAAAATAAATTGCTTATACTATTATAAAGAGACTATACAATAAGTATTTTTAAGCAATTTAAATACTTTAACTATAAAGTTATAAATATATTAATAGAAATAGAAACCTATTATTTAGCTAAAGCAATTAATATCCTTAATATAGAGGCTATTAGTAAAGAATATATATTAATAGTAAGAAAAGTTAACTATCTCTTATAGTAAAGCTGGCCTAATCTAGCCTTTATATATAGTCTTTAGGTATACTTCTTAAATAGCCTAAGCAAGCAATAACTTAAGGCTATAAGAAGGATACTATAATATATTAAAGGGAGCCTTAATTACTCTATCTATTATTATTGCCTTAAGGAAGAGTTATATAGTAATTTATTTAGTTTTTATAGCTACTATAACTTTAACTATATTAGCTGCCTAAAAATAGCACAATTAACTAAAGGATATATATTCTTTATAAATAAAGGCCTAATTATATAATTTAATAAGCATTAAAAAACTATAGTAAAGTCCTTAATAAAAGCTAAATACTATATATTAATAAAGGCAGTATTATAAGTTATATAAATAAAGAGCTTTATAAAGGAACTTAATAGCTTACTAATTGCTTTAATAGTAATCTTTATAGATAATTAAAGCGCTATAAAGCTAGTATATAACCTTAAATTCTATACTTATATAAAGTATATTTAAGTATAATATTACTTTATAAAAAAGGCTATTAAAAATAGTATAGTTAAACTATAATATATCCTTTTTACTAAAAACATTACTAATATATTTATAAAGCTATTAATAGGCCTATTATATTGCTTTTTTTATTAATGCCTTAAGATTAAGGCTAAAATTAAAGAAGGTACTATACTAAAAACATTAAGGTAAGCGCAAATAGTGCCTATAAGAGCTTATAGCAATGCCCTTAGCTATAGTAAGGAAGTCTTACTTAAGCAAATAATTGCTCTAGCAATAAGAAAAGAATGACTCTATAATTATATAAGGAATATATATATAAGGAAGGTTAAGATAGCCTTATAATAGCACCTAAAGACAAGCCCTTAATTAAGCTTAAAGGGAGTATTAATAGATATAGCAGCTAGATAAAAGTAGTTATTGCTATAAATATAGCAGCTAGCTATAAGCTAACTTTAGGGGCCTTATGGGCCTAGGTCTTAAGGCTATATATCCTTATAAGGGAATCCCTATACTATAAATAGGTGATTGCATTTTGCAACTACTATTTAGCTATTTCTTATAAATTTTAATTGATTTAAACTAACCTATTGCGCATATTGCCTGCTGTAACTATCTTTATGCATGCCTATATATTGTTTATAACTATAGTTAAAAATATTATTAATACTATTATTTAAACCTAATAAAGTAATTATAATTTAAACTATTAAGTTAAGGTCTAAGGTAATATAGATCAATCTATTATTAGGTTAGTTAAAAAGATAAAAGGGACCTTAAAGATATAGGAAATAAATAGGCAGTTTTCTTTAATTAATTTTTATTTTTAAAATTCTAAATTCCTTGCATTTAGACCCTATTAAAGTTTTAGTGCAGCCCCTTATAATATTACTTTATTTATAACTTTTTGCCCTATTTTCTTTCTTTCTTTTCTTTAAGGGACACTTTAAAGCATTTAATTAAATGCTTTAACACTCTTTTAAGTTATTTGCAGCTGCTTAAGAAGGCTATTTAGTCTTTAATTGAACTTACTTACTCTATACCCTTTTAGGTAGGGTATGTGTTTTAGCTAGTGTTTCTATCCACTAATATACTATATTGCCTTTATTAAAAGAAAGATAATTATTAAAATTAAATAAATAAATTTACTTTAAATTAATTAATAGGCTATTTTTAAACTCCTTTAAATAAAGAGCTAGATCTTTTATATACTAAAAGGATTAATCTTAATAAACTAATAAAATAAAATTATAATTGCTATTTATAAGCTATTTAAATCTTTAATTTCTATTTATTAGTTTTATATTAATTAATACTATAATTAAAAACTATATTATAAAGAAAGGTAATAATAAAGTTAAAATAAAGAGATTAAGTATTAAAAGTAAAATAAATTATAAAGAGAAATAATAATAGATTAAATAATAAATTATAAGTATAAAGCATTTAATTAAATGCTTTTTTTAAGATTTTCCTTATATTTAAATAGATTAAGCTTAAAGTTTTCTTTTTATATTATACCTTTAGTTTACTTAAGGGCAAGCATTAAGGCACTAAAAAGAAATAAATTAAAGTTTAAAGTAATATAAATTAATTTATTATTAAATTAATTAAAAAGATAAAAAAGGCCTTAAAGATATAAGAAATAAATAAGCAGTTTTCTTTAATTAATCTTTATTTTTAAAATTTTAAATTTCTTACATTTAGACTCTATTAAAGTTTTAATATAGCCCTTTATAATATTACTTTATTTATAACTTTTTGCTTTATTTTCTTTCTTTCTTTTCTTTAAGGGATACTTTAAAGCATTTAATTAAATGCTTTAATACTCTTTTAAGTTGTTTATAGCTACTTAAAAAGGCTGTTTGGTTTTTAACTGAACTTACTTACCCTATACCCTTTTGGGTAGGGTGTATGTTTTGGCCAGTGTCCCTATCTATTAATATAATAGTTAATACTATAGAAACAAACTCTATATAAAGTAGTAAAGATAATAGAGTAGAGAGATACAGTAAATAATAGAGATAATTCCAATTCTATAGTAGTAAAAGTTAAAATAAGTTTATTAAATAGAAGAGAAAAACCTCTACCCTCTATATAAATCTCTTTAGCTATTACATTATATAATCTTCAATTAAAATATCTTTGCCTTAAGAACCCAAACCCTTATATAGTATATATATAAGATATTATATTATATTAATAACCTATAGAGCTAATGCTAAGATTCTAAACTTGCTATCAATCTAGCTAAAACTAAGGCTTAATTAAGCACTTAGCTTACCCTATTTCACTAGGTTAGCTATATTCTTTTTAGCTATACTAAAGATTAGTACTTTTTTTTAGTGCAAAACAATCCTTACTCTTTTTCTTCTTTTTACGTTTTCTCTTAATTGTTTTATATAGAGACTTTACCTTTAAGTCCACCTCTATAGAACTCTACTAACTAGTGCAAACATCCTAGAAAATGTTTAGCCGCTTACATTTAAGGTGTGGCTGGCCTCGCCAATATTTGCTTAAGTATCCCATATAGTCTAGTAACATTATAGAAAAGCAATACTACCCATACAATATCTAAACACTTAATTACCACCAATATTATGCCTAAAACGCTAAGAATAGCGCAAATAGTCAATAGGGAAGTATGCCAAGAGATATTATAGCCTAATGCAGTTAGCAATGCCGCTTAACCTTAAAATCCCAGTCTCCCCTATTTATCACAATACAGCTAATTAGCCCTAACCGCCTCCTTCATTAGACTAATCACAATAGCTGGCTTTACCTCAAGTAACATATAGACCTTACGTCCCGCTTTCCAGAAAATGAGAATTCAGTCCTTATCCCAGGTTATTTTCCCTTTACATCTTAAGTCTTTACCTTCAAAACGATCTCCATAAAAGCCCACCAGCCGGCGCAAACAAAGCCAACCTTAGAATCATAATGTAGTTAGTCTCGCTAAGTACCTCATATTGTGTGGTAAGATCACAGAAAAGGAAACACTACCGCCATATTCACGCAACATCTAACCATTCAATTATCACTTATATTATGCCTATCTAAAGATAGCGCAAATAATTAATAGAGGAAGGGTCTACTATTATAGCAAGGAGCCTATAATGCCAGACCTGCCAAAAGATATTATAACCTAAAACATCCCAATCCCCCAATTTATTGCAATACATTAAGTAAACCCTAGCTATCTTTCCTTTACAGCATTATATTAGCTTTACCTTAAGTAATATATAGAGGAAAATAAGGATATTTCTTACATTCTTTATTTTAGGTTCTATCTCCTATAAAATTAATATTTAGTCCTTATCCTAAACCACTTCTTTATTTCCTAGCCCTATTTTTATATATATAAAGTTATTGCATAAAAGTATAGTAAGGCTAATAAAATTATCCTTTACTATTAAAGAGCTATTAGGGTCAAGCGCAATAGATTCACTTTCTCCTAACTACAGTTCCATAAAACTAAATAATTTTTTAAGGTCAAGTTCATTATAATTAACCACTACTTAATATATAGCAGTTAAAACTGCATTAAAAAGCTTAAAGCCAAAAGGTCTATTAGCAAAAGCCTATAGGAGTCCTATAGAGTTTATTTTATTGCAACTCTTATATAGGATGTTCTATAATATAAGTAAGGCAAAAAGCAAAGCTATATCCTCCTTTAAACTTAAAGATCCCTAAAGCTATTTAGCTTTAACCTTAAGGAACCCCTCTTAAAAAGCGGATAGCTTATTACTAATATCCTTTTCTAACTTATCTCTCCTTATATACTTAAGCAGCCGCTTATCTATATAAAGAACAACCTTATCTATAGCTAAGTATAGGTAGGAAGATGCAAATAGTAAAGGTGGATTATACTCTAGCATTTTCTTACACTTTATATATAGCTGACTAACCTATAGCAGCTAAGCATTAAGCTACAATCTATATAGCCTGTGGTATAGCAGTATAGCTTTTTGTCTAATATACTATAATATCTTATAGACTACTAACTAGCTTTTACTAACTATTTAATAGTATATACATTTAAGGAATAAAACCAAAATATTAAAGGTTATTTAATATATAGTATCTTTAATAAAGTATATTTTAGCTACTTAATCTTGCCTATATATAGATTAATAATATAGCTATATAATCCTAGCTATAGACTAAATTTTACCTTACTAAAAATGCAGCCAATAGCCTTATTAAGACTAGACCTAATGTTCTTTTTATATACAAAAAGGCTTATATATAATTGCATAATCTATATTTAGTATAGGCTCTTTAAATAGATATAGGCATATTAGGTTCTTTATAAATAGGTCAATAACTTAACCGCACCCCCCTATAAGCAGCCCTAACTATCTCTATAGAATAAGATTGCTAGAGTATAAGTTTTTAATTCAGCCAATAAATATAGAGAAGTCTATATAAAAGAAAAAGTAATAAACCTAATAATTTAATAAAATTTATTTTATTTACCTCTATCTATCTTTTTTTTATTTGCAATTAAGAAGCTATTTTATAAGGTAAAACGCATTATTTAATTATTAATATTTAATTAATTTAAACTAAATTATAAAAAACAAACCCAAAAAAAGAGGCAGAGAAGCCTTAAACAAAACAGATAAAACAGTTCATTATTTACTTAAGGTATTGCATATAGATACAAAGTTAACTATTCTAATTGCAATTAAGGGCGATAAAAGCGATAAGGATGATGAGGGTGATAAAGGTAATAAGACTAAGGAGTGAAGGGGGGATTCAACTTTGTTGCTTGCTGTCTATTAATTTATCCGAGACATGATGTAAACTCTTTTTGAGTAACTTTAGGCTCTCTCTCCTAAGATGCTAGAAAAAGACCAAGCAGTGCCATTCTTTAGCATAACTCTTAAAGTACAATATTTTGCAATAACAATCTATTTACATTCATACTTCAGCCTTGCCCAGACCTTGAAATGGGACCCTCAACCCTACCTTAACTTCCAACAGTATCATCCTAAGGCCCCACCCTCCTCTACACGTATTGACCTAACTTTTGATCCCTCCTTCACCAACCTAACTTTCAACAACACCGACCTGACTTTCGACAACACCGACCTGACTTTAGTTTAAGCCCCCACTCCCTTTTACATGTACTGACCTAACTTTTAACATCGCCGACCTGACTTTAGGCGAGTACAGCCCAAAGTTCTCCAAAACAAGTACGAGAGGATTTCATTTCAGAACAAAGAAGAGGACCGTGGAGGATCCATTTCAAATCCTTGGGATTTTTAGGGGTCCCGATATTGCCCTATCTAGCGACTACTATCTACCTAATGATTTAATTGATCACTTTAATGGGAATTTTATTCAATTACACTGAGTTTTAGAGTTGTCACTCTAACCATCTTGTCGGTCTATCGCACTGAGCCATCACATTAAGCCATTACACTAAACTATTACATTAATCAACTTATATTAGCATATCACACTAAGCATTGAGTCCCCGCACTAAGCTGTCACACTGAGCCTTCACGCTTAGCTACCACACTCAGTCATCATATCAACCAACACTCTCATTAAACCACCACAATGAGTTCGCTCTAAGCCATCACACCAAGCCATCACACTAAGCTCCGAGCCATCACACCGAGCCCCACGCTAAGCATCTACACCAATCCTCCGCTTAAGCCCCAACACTGGGCCAGGGCATCTTAAATAATTAAGCATTTATAGAATATACATTAAGATCCTAAGGTATTGCATTAATTAAATACCCTTAACCTTTAAGATACTAAGCTATACTCTTTTCTCTCTATAAAAAAAGTTTAATTTATACAGCTATAGTTTAGCCTATCTTAAAGGAATAGTTTAATTTAGCTATTAAATCTATATTTTAAGCGAAAGATATATAGGTATAAATAAGCTGCTTTAAGCAGTCCTTAAAGATTTTAGCTACTATTAATTTTAAAGTTATATAATTTATTTTTCTAAAGTTTTTTTCTTTAGTTTAATTAGCAATAGAAAGTTATTAAGGAAAGTAAGGGCTATATATAATAGGCTTGGCTGCCTTTAAATAAATAAGGATAAAAAGAGAGAATATTATAGTAAGGTTACTCTAGCTTTTATTGGCTTACTTATGCTCTTTAAGCTTATATTTTAGTTTCTCTATATTTAAATAACCCTTTTAGGCACTTATATAAATATCTATAGCTATACTTACATTATAATAGTTAGGGTCTTAAAAGACTTAATTAATCTCTCTCTTAGACTTTATAATGGCCTTAAGAAAAGTAAAGAGCTGCATTAGCTATATATAAGCCAACTGTTAGAGCAAGTATGTTCTTTATTTCTTGCAAATTACATTGTCTATAGCTTTAAATGCAGTAGAGTTAATAAAAATATTATTGCCTATAAAAAGATTTTTAGTTATCTCTAAAGGAATTTAAGGGTAATTAATTATAATAAGAAAAAATATAAGCCATTTAATATTAATTTTTTAGTTATAATATTAAAAGAATACAAAAAAGATAGGCAATTAATTAATACAGTCTGCAATTTAAGTAGGCTGCTTATAAAAGAGAAATGGATCTTAAAATTATAAAATAGCAATAAGTTCTAAATCCTATTTTATATATAGCATTTCAAGCCTGCAACTACCTTAATAGGTATAGTGTTTTAAATTAGTAAGTATTTAAGCTAATTAAGGGAATAGAAAATCTAGGAAAACCTTAAGAAAGCAATATTAATAAAGAAGAGAAGGATAAGAAAGAAAATAAAGGGGGTAAGAAGCAAAGGAAGGATAAGGCTATAGACAGAGATAATAAATTAGATAAAGCAGACAGCTAAAAGATAAAAAAGAAGAAAGAAAAGAAAAAGAAGAGCAAGCCTAAAAATGTAGATAAAGGAAATGATAAAAGTAAAGAAGAGATAGAAGATAAGCCAAGCAAGAAGAAAAAGAAAAAGAAGAGCAAGAAGACTAAAGATGCAGATAAAGAAGGGGATAAAAGTGAAGACAACAAGAGGAGCAAAAAGAAGAAGAAGAACAAGAAGAAGAAGGATTTGAAAGAGAAAGAAGAAGTTTTGGGTATGCTTCTTTTGGATTTCGAGTTTAACGATAAGCCCGCTCTGGATAAAAGTCGCCTTAATGATCTTATCTATAAGCAGAAGAAGAAGGGAAATTTTAAGAAACCCAAGAAGATTAACAGCATTAAACACGACCTAAATGATAATAATATCTTAATGCACTCTCGCATAACTTTGGAAGACAACACCGATCCAAGCAGCAGCAACTTTAGTGATTTGGACTTTAATGATTTAGACTCTAATAATTCGATTGACTTTATAGAAATTCTAAGGGGGATGTTAATAGGGCAACATTAAAACACACCTAATGGCTTAAATAATATCCTTAAGTTATAAAGACATTTAGATAGCACTTTAGGGCCTTATAAACTAGTGATTAACTGCATAAAGCCCTATAGAGGTATAAGAGTTTAAGCGCTAAAAAAGATACTAGCAATATAAAAGGCCTAAATTATTAGCAGTAAGCAGTATTCTATTGCTAAAAATAATTTTATTTAATTTAATAGTAAATAGATAAAAAGTAGGTTTAAGGCTAATCTTATAGACTATAATATTTTATAACTTAAATTAAAGAATATTAGTATTTTGCTTAATTGCTTTATTTATATTTTAGCTTCTCTTTTAAAAGAGAATTCTTAGTCCCTATAGATGCAATTAAACTTAATTTTAGTATATATAAAAGAGAATATTAATTAATGTTTTAATTTCTATAGAGATATTACTAAATAATTTAAAATTCTTAAGCTAATTAAAGAAAAGCAAAAGGCAGCTAAAAAGAGAGAAATAAAAAGATAAAAGAAGTATTATAAAAAATTATATAGTTAAATTAAACATTTAAAGTTAAGGTTAGCTAAATAATTTAGTTTAAGCTATTTATTATTTACTTTTAGGGTTATTTTAATATAGGTTCTTTTACTTTATTTCCTTTTTCTATATTTTTAGTCTTTATTAAGATTTTTATTTAATTTCTTTTTTTTTTAATTTAAAAATAAAATAGATTATATATTTTACTTACTTTATTATTAATCTTAAGGTTTACTTTATAATTTCTATTATATTAAGAAAAAATAGTAAAGAAAATATAAAGTCTAGAAATAAACAATATAGATTAAGCATAAAGGTAAAATAATATAAAGTTTATAGCTTATAATTAAGCCAATAAAGGGATATTATTTTATAGGCATTAAGTTATAAGAATTAATAGATACTATAATCTAAATGCTAGAAATCTTATATTATAAAATAGCATTTAATCCAGCAGATAACTAATAATGCTGCTATTAGTCCAAATCCAAAAGGACTCCTTAATTCTTTTTTTCTCTTTTAATTTTAACTGTCCAGTTTAATAGACACTAAAGACTGTTAGGCAGTATAGAACTCTATTAGTATAAAGTCTATAATTATATATTTACTTAAATCTTTATTATAGAGCATATTACATAGCTATATATAGTAGTAAAATACTTAATGCTCTTATAATTCATTAAAAGAAGTAAGACAGAGATAGCAATAGGGGGCCTCCCCTTAGGTATTTTAGCAAAGGCGCTTTAAAGATAATGTATTAGTGGATAGGAACACTAGCCAAAACACACACCCCACCCAAAAGGGTATAGGGTAAGCAGGTTTAGTTGAAGACTAAATAGCCTTCTTAAGTAGCTGCAAATAACTTAAAAGAGTATTAAAGCATTTAATTAAATGCTTTAAAGTATCCCTTAAAGAAAAGAAAGGAAAAATATTAAGCAAAAAGTTATAAATAAAGTAATATTATAAGGGGCTGCATTAGGACTTCAATAGAGTCTAAATGCAAGGAATTTAGAATTTTAAAAATAAAAATTAATTAGAGAAAACTGCCTATTTATTTCCTATATCTTTAAGGTCCCTTTTATCTTTTTAATTAACTTAATAATAGATTAATCTATATTACCCTAGACCCTAATTTAATAATTATTTACCTTGCTCTTTATAGCAAATAATTAAGTTACCTTATAATAAAGAAGGCTACTTGCTTATAGGCATAGAACTTAACTGAATGGGCATGCTCGGTTTATATTAGCTTTTATAGAAAGACTATAGGGTATGCATATAGGTATCCTTAAAAATAAGGCAGTGATTACAAGACTATTCTGCCTTTAGAGTACCTAAAGAAGGGCTTATAGCATAAATAGAGGCAATCCCCTTTTTAATTATTCCTAATATCTCTCCCTTTAAAGATCTCTTATAGCTCTTATAACTTTTATAGCTCCTTTAACTCTTTAGATAATAGTAAAGTCTATTACTTAAGCAATACCACTAAACTATATAACACTTACTATTAAAGATATTATAGGTAAAATTAAGGAAAATTTTAATAATTTAAACTAGGAGCCTTTATTCTTAAACATTTTATTTATGCTAGCTAAAGTTTATAAAAAGGGTAAAAGAGTTTTAAACCTTTTATTAAAGGCCTAAGAGCTAAAGAGGGCAAAACATTAAGTTTGCAATATCTCCTATCTCTATTAATTATAGCTAATCTTACCAATATAGCTTAAAAGGATTCAAGTAAAGCCCTTAAGGTCTTAAGCTTGCTATATTGTATTTAGTATAGAAGAGAGTTTTCTTATAGAGTTATAACAAGAGCTATAATTGCCTATTAGAAAGACAGCATTTAATAATAGTTAATTAGCTATAATAGCTTCAATTAGCTAGGCAGCAAGTAATAGTCTATTTAAGCTAGAATATAATAAAAGGTTGTCTATTCTATATAGTACAACTAGAGTTAGTATAAATGCATTAATATAGTATATTAGGTAGATTAAAACCAAATTACTATTAATGGAATTTCCAGTAATATATTTAGTTTAAACTAATTATATTCTATTAATTATATAAAATAATCTTATTAAAGCTTTATATTTACTAAAAACATTATTTAATAAGTAAGATTAAAGCCTCTTTCTAATAGATTTAAAGTTCTAAAATTGGTTTTAGCTATATAATAGATATAAATAAAGGCTATTAACTATTTTAACTATTATTAAATAGATATAAAGGTAGAGATTCTACTATAATAGATATAATTAGCTTAAGTAAGTCTAGTTTTAGGGGATTATCTATAGGAGAAAACTTAAAAGAGTAATTAAATATTTTAGATTTATTAATAAGCAATAAATTTAAACTTATTATAATGCTATTTAAATTAAAATAACTTAGCTTAAAGAGCCTATTTTTAGAAATATAAAGGCATAATAAATTGTAAATTAATTTAAAGTTTAATTAATAACCCTCTATTAGCTATTTTTTTATAGATAATAATAAGTACTTTACCCCTATAAAAGCAAAACTAAATATAAGCTATTTTACTAATATTAGCTTAACAATTCTTTATTTCTAAAGTAAGACTTTTAATAACCTTAATATATAGTTGTTAGCTTATATTATATAAAAAGGGGGCTTTTAAAGGCAGTGGGTTAAATATAAAAGGTTAAATGGTTTGTATTTTATAGAGAATTTATTGCTTTCGTATAATTAGTTTATAAAGAACTAATATATAAGCACTATTATAAAGATAACTGCTTTATAATACTATACTAAAGGAAAGCTTTATAGTAATAATACTATAGATTGATTGTATATATAGTAGAGTGGGGCCTATTGATTTATGGCTAGTTAATAGGATTAAGGCACTTTTATTTAAGGATAGGGAAAATAATGCTAAGTATTAAACTTAATTTAGGGGCTATTTTTTTAGTAGAAGCCCTATAAGCTATCTATAGATTAGGCCTTTTAGTTAGGCAGGCTAATTATTAGAGTTGCGCAGCCATAAAAGCCCTTATACTTAGTCAGAAAGTTGACTTACCCTAAAGGACTTAAGATATATTGAAGGCAATGTAGGGGAAATTAACTAGGCTAAAGCCGCACTTAAACTAATTATAGAATAAAGAGCTTATTTACTTAAGGTTTTAATATTACCCTTTTACTACTTTATCCATATAAAATAATATATATATCTTTATATATTAATATACAGCTCCAATACTATAATTCAATAAAAATAAGGAGACTTTTAGCTAAAATCTTTACATTTTGCCTACATTCTCCTATATGCATTATAGAGCCTATAATTAAGGGGTAGCATTATAAAGATTATAGTTGTTGGATTGAAGACCTATAGTCTAGAATAGCTGGTTGTACTGTAATATAAGTAAGGCGACCTTACACTTTTGGCGCAGTCGGCTATTCAACAATTAACAGTCAGATACGCGCTCAGCGCTGAATTGGGAAGGTCGCGGGTTCGATTCCCGCCTTCACGCACTCAATAACCCGATCAGATATAAGAACCGGGTAGCCTAAATAAAGGATCATAATCTCCGGGTCCGGCAGTATGATTAGTCCAGCTAGACCCCTATAGGTCCTAGCTGAAGGGGCGTGTTGGATTGGAGATCTATAGTCTAGAATAGCTAGTTGTACTATAATATAAGTAAGGCGACCTTACACTTTTAGCGCAGTCGGCTATTCAACAATAGTAAATAGTTCCAGACTAAATGGCTTTAATTATATACCACTTAACTCTATCTAGCATCCTTTTTATAGAGCTTTAAAATAAGGTATATCTATACTTATTGCATTATAGTGCATTAAGCGCTATAATATCTACTAAATAGTAAAGTTAATTAAGGGGGAGGCTAAAGGATATAGTAGTATAGAGATCTTTACTCTAAAGGCATGCATTTATTAGGCTATATAATATAAAGATATTTTAATTAAATTCAATTTAATAAATACTATTAATATTCTTTTGCTATTTTATAATCTATTTATAGAATAGATTAAAATAGAAGGGCTATATAAAAGAATAATAGATATTACTAAAATTAATAAAATATATATTATTATTTTTAAACTGCTTAATAGTAAACTCTTTTAGGTTTATACTATTAAGCTTAAACTCTTTTTTTTATACTTTTAAATAGCCCTATCTATAAGCCTAATATTTTTTAAATAGCTTTACTTCTATTAAATAGCCCTTTTAGCGCTTATATAATAGTAATATTTATAGCTAATGCATTAATTATTAATAAAATATTATATATAGCTAGTATAAAAGTCTTTAATAAAGCTAAATAGCTCTTAATGCTATAGTAATAATAGTTAATAATTAACTATATAGGCTAGATTTTAATTAAAGTTTTAATAGACCCTTATATTATACTAAAGGGTTTCTTTATAGCATTTTATTATATAAAAGCATTTTTATTGCAGTCTTTAGAGTTAGGCTTAACTATTACTTAATTAAATAAGTTTTAAGCAATTATATAACTTAAGGTATATATACTTCCTTTAGACTTATAGAAAATAAAAATAAATTTATATAAGGTCTTTTCTATTAACTTTAAAGCTTATTTTAGTTTTAAGCCTAATATTTAAAAAAAAGGGACTTAAGTATTAAATACAATAGTAATGCTTCTATTTATTAATAAAGCAAAAATAATAGATTCTCCCTTAAGATATTAGTCTATACTATATAAAGAGAGAGTATTAATTATATCTATAATAGACTCTTTATAGGCTAGAATATAGAAGTTCTAATTAAAACCGGCTTTAATTAACTGAAGGGCAAAGAAATTAAGTGCCTAAAAGCCATTTATTATACACCCCAAATCGAATATAGCAGATAGAAGCGTAAGAGTATATTTAAATATACTGGAAAGATACTGAATGGATTAATTCAAGTCTTATAGCATCTTTTAATAACCCTGCCATTAGGAAATGCAGCCATCCATTAGGCTAGCAGGTTGCCAGCCGCTGAGGCCTCCTAGAATGATGGCACAGTAAAACGAAACCCTGCTTAAAGGGCTGCATTAAATGTTTAAGGCAGTTATTTAGATGGTCTTAAGGATCGATATGACATCCTTCTCTATTACCTCCTTCTTTTTAAAGAGCTGTTTTTAGGAGAGCCCTAGTTTCTTAGCAATTTTCAATAGCTTTTGTAAAGCTGGGGGTTAATTAAGTGGGCATATATTAATCTAGAAAAGAAGAGGCAAACTTTCCATTCTAATAAGCCCAGTAGGGCTATTATTTCTGCTACTATAAGAAGGGTATTTAAGTGTAAAATAGTGCGCCTTATTTAAGAGCTTTAACCTCTTTAGGGCTATTACCTTCTAATCTACTATATAGATAAGAGCAGTATATATATCCTAAAGTATTAAAGTAGATTTAATTATATAAACTGTTTTATATTCCTTAAGGCCTAAGTATACCTCTTCCTTTATAGATATTTTAATATATAGTTTAAGGAATAATATAGCTATCCCTTAAGCATCTATTAAGCTAGTATAAAACTAAAACTAAAAGTCTTTACTTTAAATATCTATACTAATAGAAATCCTAAACCTATATTTTACAGTTAGTAAATATAATACTCCTTAAGGGTTAAAGTAGCATTATATTTCCCATTTAACTTAAACTTAATAATAAAGTTCTTGCACTTTCTTTAAAACTAATAGTAGCAAATTAATCGCTTGCTTATAATTATCCTTAATAACCTTCTATAAATGCTCACTTAAGATTGTCTTTAGATAGGAAGTTGCTTTTTATTTAGTTTTTGGATAGGGCTTTGCAGGTACTAGTTCTATTATTGTTATAAAGAAAAGAGAGAGAATAATATAGCTATATGCTTATTGCCAACTTGAAGAGGGTTTAAGGTTAAAGTATAAAGTTTTAGAGAGTAATAGAAGAATAGATTATATAAATAAGGGTAGGAAAGGGGAGGATTAGTGCAGCTAAAAAGGGATGAAAACCCAGCAAAAAAACAATACGATGGGCACAACTGACTATAAGCTTGCTCTTGCCTAAGTTATCCCCTACCTACTAACACGCGCCTACCGATGTCATCTTTCCCTAAACGCCATGCTAAAAACGAAAATTCATGCACACGTAATATTAGGTTGCCGGGATTGGCAAAAGATAAGGAAGACGTGCGTACAGGAAAGGGGAGGTAAGGGAAGCCGGGGACGATAATCGGAAGTTAGTGGGGGTTTACGGCGCTACGGGAGTACAGGGGGTCTTTAATTCGACCTCTTCCCCGTGACCGTGCCACAGTCACCAACAGCTCATGCGATCAAATCATAGTTTTGGGCCTAGAGTCCTTTCAACCACACTGGTTAATAGATGTGAGAGACGGTCGCATCGTACCTTCTGGAAATGAGAGTTGCAAGTATCTGACATTGTCATATACCTGGGGTCAAGTCGAGAACTTCAGGCTGCAACGTGGAAATTTAGACGCGATGCAGCTTCCGGGTGCTCTCTTTGCTGACAACATCCTTATTCACATACCCGAAACGATTCCAAACGCCATCCCCTTAACAAGATGTCTGGGTGAGAGATTTTTATGGGTCGATAGCCTCTGCATCGTCCAGGATGACGAGCAGATTCTCTACCACGAACTGAGCCAAATGCATCGGATCTTTTCCAGCTCATTTCTGACAATCATTGCAAAAGATGTGCTTGATGCCGAGTACGGACTACGCGGCCTTCAAGATATCTCCACTCCAAGATATATCCAGCAAAATGTTGTAAATCTTGCTGGTGATGAGAAACTGGCTACCATGAGAGCCCATTTCGAAAACGTGGAGGAGAGTATTTATGCTTACAATAAACGCATGCGGACATTCCAGGAACGAATTTTTGCGAAACGGCGACTCATTTTCGGCGATGACACTGTGGAGTGGCAATGTAACACTGCCAAGTGGTATGAGGACAAGCATTACCATCCTCTGGCTGACAAGGTTCTCACGGCTTTGGGCTACGCAGAACGGTGGATGGAAGGTCGGGTTCCAACTCTATCAAGCCTTGCACAACTTGTCGGAGAGTTTAACAACATGAATCTGAGATACAGTGAAGATGTATCAGATGCTTTTTCTGGAATTCAAAGCTTACTGCATCATACTTACCCAGGAGGGTTGCTTTTCGGACATCCGGAAATCTTTTTCTATATTTCGCTTCTGTGGATCCCAGTCAGGACCGGGGTGCAGAGAAGGTTCACATCTGCTCAGTTCAAGGGGGATCAGATGTATAGTCGGCTCCCCAGCTGGTCGTGGATGGGATGGCAGGGCGATTCATTCTTTGCTTATGATTTGGAGTATGAAAACCTCCCGTCAGAAGGCCACGGTTTCACTGAGCCCGTCACAATATGGTATGCGATGGAATCACCGACGTCAAAATCACGAAGGCCGATCAACAACACGTGGCATAAATGGAGGACATCAACACACACTCAACTCCCAGAAGGGTGGACAAGTACCGAGTATACAATCCCAAAATGCAACTCGATTAGGGAACATTGCCTGAACGTACAATCTTTACCAAAAAATCTGCCAACCCGCTGTTTCAGAGCCCTATCAGCATTATTGGTACCCTATTGCCGTCAAATCTCCCGAAAAGAATCCAGATTTACACCCTCAAGATCAATATATTTCATGTATAACAAGCCGAGCCTTTCTATTTGGAACACCTTCCCGAATCGTTGATTTCTATTGCACTGAATTCTTGCAGATCGTTGCAGACAAGAAAGGGAACAGTGTGGGCTGTATCAATTTGTATCAGAATGCTGATGAGGAGCTATTTGCCACACGAAAGAAGATTGAGCTTGTAGCCGTTGTCAAGGGGTGGACAACTAAAATGAATAAATTCAGTTCTCAATATCTGAAGGTAGAAGAGAAGAAGAGAGAGGAAAGGTTCCTTTCGGAGAATGAAGAGGTTAACCAACCAGAGATTGAATGGGACACTATGTGGTGGACTTGGGAAAACGAGCGAGAGGAAAAACATGATTGCTATTTTGTCCTCTGGATAGAATGGAAAGACGGAGTTGCATATAAAAAAGGAGTAAGGTTTGTGCTAGAAGACGCTTGGGAAGAGAATAAAGAGACGGAGGAAGTGGAGCTGAGTATGGGTTACAGCTGTATGGTAGGGCGCCATGCGTGTGGCACTTACGGTCGGACTTATAGCCGGACTATGAAAAACATAGAACGAACATGAAATACAACAAAGTTGACATTAGCAGTTTGCCACAAAGAGCAGGGAATAAATGATCCATATTTAAGGCGTATAATACCAAAAGTGATGCTAAAGACAAAATCCTCAATGTTTGTGATGAGCAGCAATGAATGCTCCAAGAGTTTACGCAAAACTGCTCACTCTTATCCAACTCATCTGATTACAAGCTGAGGGGTGGCCATGATGTGTGAAATAATCCACAATAACCAAAAGTGTAAGCCCAACTAAGGCCTCAATGTGGTCCACGTATGCAAGAACGAGGCTGGGTACCGTGTCTGTAAAGACAACCGCAGGATATAGCCCGAGGTGGGTTCGTGGGTGAGACATGCAGATAAGCCACGATCTTGAGGCCAGGGCCAATATTAGAAAGATCTTGGAAATAATACGCAATTGCTTCGTCATGGCACGTATCGTGGAGGTGCTTTGTGCCTTCTCGAATCCGACAACCAACGATTAACCGCTCGGAATGTCCGAGGCTGATCTTTGAGTTGTTTTGAGGCCATTTTGTTTCTCTCAAAGACATCGCACTGCATGGTGGCAAGAATTGATCCAGCGCCAGGCGGTAAATTATCCAACTGAATTATAGGGCATGGAAATGGCGTTCCTGGAAGTGGCCGATTTGACGGCCATATCTAACCGAGCATTTCCGGGCGCCTACATTGTGCACTTTCTCCATCAAAAGATCTGGAGACAATCCTGATAGGTCAATGTGACAGAGCCTGATCAATCTGGCACATAGCCTTTGTTATTGTTTAGCATCATGGCCATGAGCTGAAAGTCACCAGGAACAAAAAAGCCCGCACTTCAATTGATGGCGAACCTGGATTACGGACTGGTGGCATGACCCGGTAAATTGCCACGTAAAGGAAACGGAGTTGAAACGTATTTATACATGGGTACACCCCTTAGCAAGCATCTCGTCCCAGGCAGGCATCAGTGATTCCACTTGACGTATCCTCACGGGACATCTGATCCGGCATATATGCATCATTTGACATCGCCCTGTTCGAATTCTTTTCCCTTTTGATTCATCAGCAAATCATCTGTCGAACTGGTCTTTCCCCAAGTCCCTACCCTGCTGACGGCGTTGCGAGAATGCCAAATGATGGCTTTCAGATGCTTGTCCTTGGGCAGAGGGCAAGTGACCAAAGTTCGCGCGGCATTCCTCGAAGCAAACCTCGGTTTCCAATTGGAGACAGCATGGCACTTTTTTGCTCTTGGGCATGTTTCGCCGGATGTTGCATCGTTGTTAAGCCAGATTCTTACCTCGCCTGGCATTTGCGTCTTACTTACCAACTTGTGGTTCTCGGCTTGCTCATGTCAATAATGAGCATGTGCAACAGCAGGCTCGCAAATCGGCTTTTCATCAATTGGGAATATTTGCAAGGAGCTTCAATTCAAAATATGGATGCCATCCTACGAAAGTCCATCTTTGTTTCCAACATGGATTGGGATTGGAGGGTGGCGATAACCCTGTCGATTGTCTTGCCGCTCGGGCTCAATGCTGCGTACAAGATCTTCTCCGACGGACGATCTACCTTGGAGATACAGAATTTATCAATTGGCCATTACGGTGCGTTCAGTCGACCACTGGAAAATGATCGAGAACAGACCTATGTCTTGATTGACGCCATGTCACCTTGGCGGCGAGCTGCTGTGAGCGATGACAATTTCCCTCAAGACGCAAGCCTCCCACGACTTTTTGGATACAATCTAGTTCTGCTTGGGCAAAGAGACGTCGCCGTGTTAGATATGCCTAATTCTACCCTGCTAGGACGCATACAAGAAAGTCTAGATACCGATGAACAATTGCTACTGTCAGCCAATATCAGCGGCTCGCTCGCCGAGTACAACCTGTCCACTCAGACCTTGCTCGAGGATGATGGATTTTGGGAGGACTACATGGAAAAAACAACCACTTTAGAAACTTACGAAGGCTGGCGTGTTGCGATAGCTCTCGGTGCTTACCCAGAGGTCTGGGCTGTTGCTGGTGGCTTTAGGCATCTTTTCGGAGAGCCTGTTGCGTCAAACGAGTCTTGGGTGGCAGTCTATGAAAATTGGAAAAGCCCTCAAGTTAGTGCCTTGCGAAAGTCTAACTTCTCGATGGTATTCAGTTTCTATCGAATTCCTTGCGCAGTGACATGGAAGATCACCATGAGCGACGTAACCTTGGATTCAGCTTCGTGCAATCGAAACGCGCTCCGGCCTATTGATGCCTGCATGTTACCAGAATACTACAGTATTGAGGACAAGACATTCATGGATGCGCTACCGTTTGCGATCTCAGAATTCTGGGAAAAGCGACCACTTTCTCCTTGGAGTATACCATCCGCAGCAATGGGTGTCGCAGCCCTCCATGTGAACCGCTGGAGACATATGTTACGCAGCCAAGTCACCAGAGTACCAAATACAACATTCGTCCAGGAGTTCCTGTACCAAAACGTTTCTGAGACATTCAAAATGTCTCGTCAGACCGTAAACGCGAAACCATTACTATACGTCATTTTTGCAACACAGCCTGTTTTTACCACGCTGATCCTGCTTTTGAATGCCTCTGTTTACTACTCTACCCCCGTGGGGAGTGGATTTGGGCTTGCTTCGATCCTCGCGAGTGTCAACAAGGATACTTTGGGGATACTATCAGGAGCAGGCCTATCTGGGGAATTGAAAATGCCAGTATACTTGAACATCAATATTGCCGAATCTAGGAGACACGATGTGGATTGGCGAATCGCATCGAATTTGGACATTGAAAGTCACCCCACAGACGGCAGAGTCAACGCAGCAGAGGAATACGCCTAGAAGACAGTGAGAAATGCAAGATTCTGGAATTTGAACGTTCCTTACTTTCATACCAACTATCACTATTAATATCTAAACTATTATTGTTCAATCCATTGGTTTATCAAGGGAGTAGAAATATCATAGTACAGTATAAAATTTACCTATCAATCGGCAGTGAAATTATAATTAGCCAACATCATTGACCAAAGCATCACGACTTCATCCTATTTTGTCCAAGTCCGAAGCTACGCACCGCTTGTTGATGAGGAAGAACATGACCATCCACATTTTCTACTCGTCTTGCAAGACAAGTGTGACGCTCAACGAAAAAGTGTGAGGAACTGCATCTGCCCAGCCATATAATGAGCCATGATGCATGTGAGTTGACAAAGGTGAAATTTCAATGGCCCTTGGAGAGAGGGAAAGAGAAACATTGCTTCCACCGATGATTACAGACGCAGCCTCCACCAAAGGTCAACGCGGACCCCAAATAGTCCCTCATTCTGATCCACAAGTCCCGCTTGTGTGCCTTCAAACCCCGCTAAACAAGAATCTCCGGAGCGCCGAGTTAGACGGAATAGTGGCTAAATTCAAGCGGCGCTCCGAGCCTTGGAGAACTTGAGTACTTGAATTTAGTAGTGCAACCCACCGAATCTGTAGGTATCTCTATTCATCTCAGCTTCCCCCCCCCATTGGCTGTGGACTTGAGGAGGGGTCAGCGTACCGGAGCTCCGGCTTGTGGCCCGCCATGAATCACTTGGACTCCGTTCATCAGAGACTCATAACTGCTGCCCTCTCAAGCAAAAAAGAAGCATGCGTTTGAGCCTTTTACTCTTCATGAATCATTGCTAACATGTCCGCGCCTCAACTTGATTACTTCCAGCAACTCTTTTCCCTCACAGGCAAAACAGCGCTCGTCACTGGCGCTGGCCGGGGCATTGGGTTTGCATTCGCCCGGGCGCTCGCAAACGCCGGGGCCGACATTGTCCTGGCTTTGCATCCATCGGAGAGTGACGATGCGGTGGACAAGATTAAGGCCATAGGGGTCAAAGCCCACGTATTTCGAGTCGACTTGCTCGATCGAGACCAAGTTCGCGGGCTCTTCTCTCAAATTTTGGAGGCCGGAATCGTTGTAGACATCTTTGTCAATAATGCTGGAATCGCACATCGAGAGCCCATACTGGATTATCCCGAAGACAAGTGGTACGATATTATTCAGATCAACCTGTCAGCAGGGTTTGTTCTCGGACAGGCCTTCGCTCGCGATATAATACGGCGCGGTGCTAGAGGCAAGATAATCAACACCTCCTCTGTGGGTGGCTTTCTTGCGAGCAAGAATACAGTCGCATATACAGCAGCCAAACACGGAATTAATGCCCTCACAAAATCATTCTCCACCGAATTCGCCGGTCGGGGTATCAATGTCAATGCCATCGCCCCTGGGTACACAATAACCGAACTGACAAAGAACAACCTTGAGAAAAATGGGGACGCCTTCTTGAAGCGTATCCCCATTGGAAGATTTGCTCAAATGTCAGACCTTGAGGGCGCTGCTCTATTCTTTGCATCTCCAGCATCCGATTACATCACGGGCCAAATACTTGCAGTCGATGGCGGAAGGATAGTATCTGATTTTGAGGCTGAGTTACGGACAGTCGATGCGAAGGACCAAGACCTAGCTACTGCAAACTAGTTTACATAATTTAATTTAACCCTTTTTTTTTTTTTACAATACTATTGTATTGGCCTTTTTATTGGCCAAAAATGGACACTTGTTATGCCACACCAAACATACTACACAATCATCCCAGCACCGCCATCCCATCATCACCACAATAGATGAGAGGTTCAAGCAACACCAAAAAAAAACATACAACAGCGGGGATTCCCCGGTCGTCACCGACCCGAGTACTAATCCGCCCCTCACCAGGTTGACTATGGGAGAGCGGACGGGATCCTGTATTTTCTAGTGGGTATGGTCGTATGTGTTGTGGAGGCGTTGTTGTTCCGGCCATATGCAGAGCAACGAGAGACCAGGAGAATGGTATTGTGGTGGGGCCATAAAGGAAGAAGAGATATCACATTGCAACATTGAAAACATCTCTATAGTCAACAATAATATCACTCAATACAGTAGTTCACAGCATCCCCGGACTAATCTCTACTCGTAAATATCAACTGGTTGTTCCTCTTCCTCATAGCCATCTTCTTCTTCATCAATACCTGCCTCCTGGTATTGCTGATATTCTGCTACCAGATCATTCATATTCGACTCAGCTTCAGTGAACTCCATCTCATCCATTCCTTCTCCTGTATACCAGTAAAGGAACGCCTTCCGTCGGAACATACGAGAGAATTGGTCCCCGATCCGTTTGAACAACTCCTGAATGGCAGTGGAGTTGCCTACGAAAGTCGACGATGCCGTAAGCCCACGTGGCGGGATAGAACAGAGAGCAGTCTGAGTATTGTTTGGAATCCACACAACAAAATACGCTGAATTCTTATCCTGGATATCGCGTACTTGATCCTCTACTTCTTTCATTGCAACTTTCCCGCGGCTACAGAGGGTTAGCGAACACGATCCTCAATAACTGTAGCCAGAGTGCAAAACTCACAAGATGGCCGAGCATGTCAGAAATCGGCCATTTCGGAAATCGGAGGTAGACATGGTGGTTTTGGTGTCAAACAATTGTTAGGTGAAGTCAGCGACACCGAGAGCCTGAAACGATCGGGCGTCGCGACTAGTCAAGGGTGCAAACCCAACAGAAAAGAAGTGAAGACGAGGAAACGGCACCATATTCACGGCGGGCTTGCGAAGATCGGAGTTCAATTGTCCTGGGAAGCGAAGGCACGCTATAAGGCCCGACATGACTGCAGAAATCAGATGGTTTAAATCGTGATATGTAGGATTTGAAAGCTTGAGAGTGCGTTTGCAGATATCGTACAAAGCCTCATTTGTCGATGGTGAAGGTCTCGTCTGAGCTCTCCACAAGTTGGTGGATAGAAAGGGTGGCGTTATGAGGTTCCACGACCACTTCGGAAACCTGTGGCGACGGCAGAACGGAAAATGTTGCCATCATACGGTCTGGAAATTCCTCACGGATTCTAGATACTGGAAGAGTACCCATCCCAGCACCGGTGCCGCCGCCAAGAGAGTGGGTTATCTGGAAGCCTTGCAGGCACGCACCGCCCCTGCTTCTCAGCGAACAACATCCAAAACCTGATCGATCAACTCTGCTCCCTCTGTATAATGGCCTTTTGCCCAATTATTACCTGCGCCAGATTGGCCAAAAACAAAGTTGTCGGGCCGAAAAAGATGCAGTGACATGCTCTACTCAAAGAGCTCCAACGTCCTTCAACAGCTCTTAGAAGCTGAGGACGATGCTTACAAGAGCGTAATATGATGATGAGGCATTACGGAGCTCGCGTAAACAAGAATCACATCCCTGACGACGGCTATGTACTTCAGGTACACCTACCGCATTTCGGTATCATCACCATTACACACAGAGGAGTAATCAAGCCACAGGTAGCTGGCCAAACTTCTCCGGCGGACCCATTTATCCTCTGTTCCGAGCAAGAAGAGAATCTTGCGAACATGGCATCTGCAGCTACTTCCAATCATGACCCATTGGTTGATGTCAATGAATCATCATCGCTCCAGCAAGCTAGTGGAGCCATGACTATGTCGATGGAGGTTCCAAACATAGAAAATAGAAGGGAGGAACAACAGTATATGGAGCTCGCTTCTTTCGTGGATGGGACTCTTCAAGATGAGAATTTGGCATTATTTGAAGGCATGATGCAAGATATTGTGTCATGATTTACAATGAAAATTGTAACATAAGAATCGGACCAGATTCCCTCATGAATTCAATAAATTCCTTCATCAGCGAAGGACTTGGTTAACATTATAACCGAGACTGCGGAAACCATCACACCCAGCGTCGTAGCCATGAGGTATGCACTATGGAGACTGTATCAAACCTTAGAGACCTCACGTCTCTTCGTTAGGCAGCGCAGCAAGGCGCCGATTTGACTTGTTGTTTGTCGTAACCAAACCTAATAGGCTCTACTACAGCCAGATCCTTATACAAAATAATCGCAATCTCTACATGGAACCTCTCTTCTCGGAAAGAACTTCTTTTGACAACAGTTTACCTACCGCTTCTCAGAACCAGAGCACCTTTCTTGAACGGAACCATCGGCATCATAACACGAGCTACTGAAGCCAATACTAACACCCTTCTCTCTTTTACAAATTGCACCTCGCTATACACTGATTCTCCTTATCGACTTCTGCAATGCATCACTACCTACTAGTCTATTGTCTCTCTAAGGCCAGACTTTTGAAGACCCACAGGCTCACAGCGTCGATGGATTTCGGGCCTGATTGAATCATGTGAGTCATCAAGGATGGAAACCGACCTCGCCAAGCTATCTACCATGAACAACTAATCTACCGGCATTGAGGCGGCATGTATTAAAATGTTGGCCACTTCAAACCATCATGGACAATAATGTGGTCAAGGAGTAAGAAAAATTCCCTCGAAGGATGCGGCAATTTGAAGAGCCACCTAGTGACGCCGTTTGCTTGATCATGAAAACTGGTGTCGCTGAGAAGTCCTAGTCGTAGGATAGCATGACATGCCGTTATATCCGGTTGCGAATTCAGATTTAGCTTAGTTGGGTGACTCTGAGTCCATTTTGAAAGCCACATTCGGGTCAGGGGACCATAGATGTCATTTTTCTACAGCTCGGCTTTGCCCCTCTATCGCTGTCGGCCTTGATTCGCCACTACTGTCTCTGTTAAAAGCGCCAGGCTGAGCACTATGGACCTAAAATCTCACGTCTTGCAAATTCGGTGCCTGAAATCATCAGGTCCTAGTGACTGTCCGCCTCATGTCCTCCGTTGCGTCGCGGAGTGGCTGAAATGAATGAAGACTTTTTTCTAAAACCAACGCTCCAAACTTGGAATGGAACCACGGTGGTGAGACACTATTCGGTCTACTCTCGTGACTTCAGGCTGCCATATTAGAGACCAAAATGTATATTGAAACCTCAATGTCAGGAGATATGCTTGAGATAAAATACTTTAAATATCATGCTCATCCAAATATCCTTTCAATTTCTTTTCGCATATGAATTCGGCCCATAGACCATCTGTTTTAAGGATTTTTACCAAACTCATTACCACATACAATGCCTTCAACCTTTTTGCATTTCCTCTCTACCATTGCGTCCTGTTTGCTCATAGGACAGACAATCGCGAGCCCTCTTGGTGAGACGCGCCGTCAATACGAATTTGCGTATCCTTCCCGCTACAGTACTAAGATTCATTCAGGAAGCCCATGCTCCAGTTTCAATGACTGTGATGGACAACTGATCTGCACAGGAGGGTTGTGCTCTGAGCTATCCAACACAAAGACTTGCTCATGGCCGCCCCACGGCATTGGTAAATTCCGTACCCTATTTCAATCTCTAAATATTCTAACTCAGCTTCTACAGGCTACGCTTGCTCGACCGGTAGCGATTGCTCCGATAATTTAATATGCAGTTCAAATCATGTTTGCGTTGACCAAAATGCAAAGACCAGGCCGCCCTATATCGTTAGTGCCAGTTGTTGGAACAACACATATTGGGTCAGCGCTCCGGAGGGCTGCCATCATGGGAAGTGCCCCAGCGGCTGGGTCACAGTCTGGATGGTCGAGGTCAAGGGCGAGCACTTTAATACCGGCAACGTGCAGGTTCAGGTTGTGAGTGGCTCGTCAATCCTATTTTCCCAGGCTGCTACTGCGGTTGCCGGAAAACCTGGCAAACTGGGCGGATCATTTGACGTCAAAACGAGCGTCGAATGTCCCAAACGTCACCACGCGGTCGGTCTCAGGGTAACAGATGGCTGCACCGGCAAAATCGTGAATTCTGCCTATCCTCCGGAGTAAGGCTAGAGGCTCTGTGTTCCATCGCAACGTCCAGGGACGAAGAGAGAAGGTTTTGGAGAATTGAAGGATTGTGTAGATAATGGGGTGTCTAGATATCGTTGTCTCATATAGGCTTCTACTCGTCCTCGTTTGAATATTACAAGATGTCGCAATCATAGATTGGAGTTTACCTATAGGTTGTTGTCTTCCTTCTTTTTTTCGAGGCGTCATGCAAGAATGAGTTACACCAGGTTTCCTCATATTGGCAAATTATCTCTTGCTGAAAATTGACTTGGAAATAGCTGTCGCTTGTTGGTGGTTCTATAAAGTTGGAGGATAAGCTAGACCAATGTCCTCTACCGATTTGTATTTGTGAACTTCCCTCTAACAAGAAGCTGACATAGATAAGATGCATGGCGTCACTCCCCAATATGCTTTTAATATCTAGCACCCACGGATCACCACTAATGCCATGTAGATCGATAAAATTCCAGTAGCTTATCTCTCAACACAGAGAATTACAGCATGGAATACGTATCTCGTTGATTCTTTACACTCTTGGTTGTTCGGCCGCAAACGGGATCGAATAACCGTGGAGCGGACCACAGCGGTCAAGCTACCCTATGCCATCCATCAGCGGCAATTGGGTCCGAGACAATGGGAGTGATCGGCTATCCTGGTATCTGTGTGTACGGTCATATCGGCGGGGCTCTCAATGTGGCTTAGATCTTGTCCCTAGCCTGGTTCCGTGCAGCTCAATAATGTGTCTTAGCCGCCGAACCTCGCATGTCACTGCCACCGTCACCTAAGCCCCTTCCGTGATCGAACCAGTCTATTTCAAGCATTGCAGACGTATTTCTTGTAGTAGGGCAGGCCGATTCCGCAGAAGCCATGGGGTGGATGGGACACTGACCTTTCCTTTTTTCTTCCTTTTCTTTGTGCGTTCTCCTTGTCCTTGTCAAGAACGTCCCGACACGAACAGGGGTCAGCCCTGCGGGCGATGTCCCCATCAAAGCGCTCAGATAACTAGTTGTCGGGCTGTGTAAGGCGAGGCTCTGGATCCACGAGCGGAGGCAATCTTGTCCATGGCCACGTGCCACTGGTCTAACTTGGCTGCGACAGCTCTGGTTACGATGATTTCGCCTCCCTTGTTCTGCTGCAACACTTCTAGAAACACGTGTCAGCAGCCAACCGATTCACTACGTCTCACAGGGTCGACGTCAAGTTGAGGTGCAGCATTGTCCACCTGCCCGCCTGGTCAAACTCCTCAGTTAAAGATCAATCCGAAAGCTGGGCATGAGGGATCAAATTGGGACGATTTCTTGAGCGTCGAGGTAGTCTATTGCAATCCGGGGTCTGTCGAACCACAAACCATGCTTTTGTTGCTGGGGTGCCACGGTGCAAGGTACAGCCCCTCCAGCTATCCTGAGACTTATTTCCGTCATCCCAGTCATGAAACTGTAGGGCTACTAAGTGGAGAATTGCCGCGTATTGATCTCATAATTAGGGTGCTGAAATTTCCGCCCCCAAAGAGTTAACTAGTCCACTTGGCCAATCTTTGGAGCCCAGCAAAGTAGGATGTGCATCCTGGAGACTGAGATGATTGTGACGGGACGCTGACGAATGTCCTCACGCACCCCCTGTCGGCGCCGGAGCCCACGGGAACACGGCACATACAAGGAAGATGGAAACCCCATGTTGGGGAACTCGAGTTTATCGTCTGAAGTTTCGCCTCTCTGCCTCGTCCATATACCCGTACACACATATGCCGCGGAGTGAGGGCGCCGTCCTGCCTCACAGCAAATCGCCATGTTTTCGATGGCGGTATTCGTCTTTCTTGCCATCTCGTTAGTCGCCAATGTGCGCTCCGATAGCTTCGTCAAGCCTCCCAGCCCCGGGCCGTACGGCGATTACAGTGACAATCCTTCGTACACAGAGGGAAAGGACATCAATATGGAATGGCAGTCAGATCTAGACCACATGAACGTTGTCTTGTACCAAGTCTATCCCCTCGGAGATAATGGAATAAGCACATGGAGTTGGAACAGGACCATCGTCGGTGTGCAGCCTAACCGAGACATCGATGGATATTGCGGCTGATGCATAATAGTTGATTCGGGAAGCACAAGTTACACCTGGACGTCGAGCTTCAACGGCTTCTCCACCAACTTTACAGACGGCGGCAATGCTGGCGTCTTCTACTTTGCCCTATACGAAACTGGGAACACATCTTTAGCTGCAACCTCACACTACTTCAACGTCACCGAATCGTCGACGACAACTACCACATCAACCTTATTAACTACGACCGCCTCAGCAACCTCAACTACCTCGACAAGCCATTCAACCACCACCTCGGCCACAACGCAAAGTGCAACATCGGAGCCAGAAAAATCTGGGCTCTCGACGGGAGCGACAGCTGGAGTCTCAGTCGGTGCGACAATAGGCGGGCTTTTGGTACTCGGCGGAGTGGGTTTCTTCCTTTGGAAGCGTTTCCGAGGCGGCTTCGGCCAGGGCCAAAGCGCCCAAGAGGTTCCCGCGAATGAATACAAGCCCGTGGCAACCGACATACCGCCCCATTATCACCAACATCCTCAGGAACTTCCGTCTGGGTTGACTCAGGTACACGAAGCGCCATAGCAGAAGGTGGGGCATCAACGTTATGCTGGAAAATAATTATGAATGGGCAAAGAATGTTCAAATTTAACGTATTCGCATGCGCCATCTATGTCAGGAAACGAAGCGAAAAAAGACACATAAGTCTAAGGCTCACTTGGGCGCAACCGGGGAGACCCAATTCCTCCTAGAGTCATGGGTCTGGTGAGGGTCGGGGGGTGGTATCCTGTTCATGGATTATAACAATCAAATTCATCAGATCAACCAAATGCAACACAGGCAGCCACGATTCGGGGGTTCTTCTTCTTCGAAAGAAATCTTGTCTGAGAGATTTCAAATGGTATCAGGCAGGCTTTTGTACAAATGTTAGAGATACCCTGTACTCAAAATAACCAAAAACACGGTTTGATCACCGCGATGGCTAGAACACTGTCGGATAGAGAGGCGCAGTTAGACTTCAACTTGAGTTATTTTTATGTCAAGGGAGCCTCAGAATATTCTCACCATGCCAAATTTGATCATTTCTAATTTGGGCATGTTTATATTTGTCTTAGAAATTGGAGGCTTTTCTGACATTTTGATGGTAGGTATGGTGTGTGCTTTGAGTTGCCTAGGCAAGCAACCGCGGTAAGCAGTACCTTGCAACTTGAATATAGATGCAATTCGAATTGCTTAATATATATTCGGTATGTCCACTCCCATTTCCCTCACTATTCGTTAGATCTTTTCAACTGCTCTCGAACAAGATCCTCATCCGTATCCAAACTCTCAAGCTGTTCCGACCTATTCTGGATATATCTTTCAACGTCAAGCCGTTCTAAAATTTCAGCCTGAGGTACTTCGGATGATTATTTCGACTACCCTGTGCAAATATGTCTCTCATCTGCTGAGAATACAACTGGAAAGTCTGCGAGAGGCCCGTATTTTGGGGATCCATATAGAAAAAGTTCCTGGCCAGAACAGATCTCCCCCCCCACTTGTAAGAGTGGAAAGGAAACTTCTACAAAATAATCGTAGCAAACAGTAAATTGGAGGTAAGAACTGCATTGTACGCCACGACTCATTCGAGACTGGGGGATCCCGAGGGCACTTGGCAAACGAGGTCATCATTTCCAACTTCTCAGCTAGATTTTCAATATCTGGCTTTTGTTGCTGGGCCTCGGCCAGATCTGAGACTGACTCGGGAGCATCAAGGTACATCTAAAAGCGCTTTCGCGTATCCTTTGATCGCAAAGCGTTTTCTTCCAGCGCCCAAGGTGCCAGGTACAGGTCTCCTTCGCCATTAGACGAGCGTAAAATAGACTCGATTTCTACGAGAGGTAGGTTGAAAAAAAAACACCGCGTTTGCACCATAGCTCGTGTCTAGATCACAACTTTAACGCGTTCCTTTACTCTCTCTGTAGTACCAGGTAGTTCCTTGGTAAGGTGGTCGATTCTTTTGAGCCAATTCTTTGACACCTGGTGGATTTCAATGTGACCCTCTGAGGCCCTCCTAAAAAGAAGATTCGATTGCGAGTAGCTCTCTGTGCAGAAGCCCAGCGACAATTACCCAAGTAGTTTCACGACCCATACGTTTTATACGCTGGAAGTGATAGTGTTGAGACTTAGTTAGTTCTCGGAGCCGACCAACCCAAACTAAGTCAGGCTGAAGTCATGAGACCGAGGCAACAACGGCAAGGCTGACAACGAATCAAGCCTGTTTTCCAGCCACTCGTGTTCAACGGACATTTCTATGTTGCCGTGGCGTTTGGTTGGTGCCTTCAATCGACAACTGGTGCGTTAGGCTGTAACTTATTGGGATAGAAGAACAGAGACAGCAGCATGACACACGTTACTACAGAGCGTCATCATAGTTTTCTCGGACTACTCCAGCGCGAAATCGTAGAGTATCAGAGAGCATCATACATGGCGCTCTACCTTTGGGTTTTCGAGCATTTTGTATTTCTATGGTTGCAAATGCAGCGACACACGCCAGATGACCAAGTGCGCAACTCTCAAAACCTTCACCCAATGTATCCCGTAGTATGCCGAGTCCATTTCTTTATCAAGGCCCACAACTCCGAGCCATCGCCCACAGGACAATCATCGAGCTCTTCGGCAGCGAAAAGTGCTCTCACTTCGTCATTTAACGGCAGAGCATACCTAGGTGGTTCGTTCTTTGGTTTATTGTGACCCAGGTCCTTTGTTTTCTCTAGGAATGGTCTCGCTGCCATTGGAATCTCTTGCTTCAGTGCCCATGCGTATGCTTGAGACGCCTCGAGAAGAAACTCAGACATGCCAATGTGTTCGCAGCAGAGCCAGCTGATAAAAGAAAGTCGTGTAAAAAGAGGATGCGTGACAACGGGGTCGTCGTTGAGGAACGGAACCAGTTGCTGCATCGCAACGAACGCCATTCGACTAATATAAATATTCATGGAATATCGATGCATATAAAGGTCACATGTATTGGTATCGGAGGCGCAATGGTGGATGATCAAGGACTTGACTGTGGATGAAGCCTCGTTGAAGGGAGTAACAAATGGAATGCTGGGGCTGAGCGATTGCAAGAGTAAGTAAGCAATTTCGTTTTCATGGAATCTAGGACCGAGTTAGAAATTTCTGTCACTCGATAAACTATCTGTCTGGAGATGATGCCTTAGAAAGCAAGTTTCTGGAACGAGGTTGTTTTCGACCACGAAGCGCTCGGGGAGGTCTTGTCTGAATTCTATCAGTCGACAATACAGTCCCTTTCTGTGTTCGATATCTTGGGGCGACCCCTTGGCCAGCCTCTCGTCGGTGAGGTATCGCATCACTTCGTACTGCAGGCAGCACAGGTCGCAGTAGACGGTCATTATTCCCGGAAGAGTGGGAATTTGGCACAGTGACTCCTCGAAGGGCTCATTGGTTGCCCGGTCCATCGCCAGGGGGTCGAGTGCGCCCTGGCCTCGGCAATCAAATAGCTTTGGTATACTATTGGGCGGAATTACGTTGGACGGTTGGTAATAGAGGTATGAAATACGGCTGCACAGAGTTAGATTGCCGAAAGCTGGCCTCTTGCAGTGTGGTTGATGCCGGGGATATGGCTAACCTGTTCATGATGAACATGCCCCATATCGCTTTAGATATTGCTAATCTAGCCCTTTTATCCTGGGGCTGATTTGGATCGAGCAAGAAGAGCTTTTTGGCCAGCCCTGCTCCCTTGAAGCGTTGCACAGCCATGTACTGGTACAGGCGTGCGTTGTGCTCGTCTCCCGAAATTGTCGCCGACAGGTTCATGATTGCAAGGGCTAGGATATTAGGGATGGAAACACGTTCATGGGTTATTTTCAGTAGCTTTACCGCCTCTTTTAAGAACAATGTGGACAGATTCTCGCCGCTTATTTTGCTAAAAGTCTTTGCGCGCTCGACAAACGGCTAGACGAGAGACAAGATTAGCTGTCGAGGTTGAGGTGGCGAAGACCAACATCCCCGAGCTACTTACGCTTCTCAGAGCGCAAATTGCGTTGACTAGGAGTGGAGAACACCATTTGGCTTGTTGAAGGTCCCCTGCCATCATATCCTCTAGGAACAAGCCTCTCTCGACAGCGGGGAACGAATAAGTATTTTCCCAGATGAAGAAGCTTTCGATCAACTCAGAAACGATACCGTCGCCGGCAACCGTGGTCCAAGGCCGCGCAGAGACTCGGATAGCGCAGCTGTTGAGGGCCTGCTGATCGAGGTTCTGCAGATTGCCTTGATACGACACTGTCCGATCCACTGGCGGCGGAGAAGGTAGGAGCATCTCGGCTTGTTTGATGGACTCGAGAACATGCAGCGGATCCGAGGAGTTTCGAATGCGACGGAATATCTCCTGGGCATCGATGTTGGACTTTTCGCGAAGGACACCGAAGAGAGCTCTGTACCGAGAGTTCTCATGCTCGAGAAAGGTGACTCTGGCTTTGTGAGCCGCCATCGCAGCTCCACTGTAGGCGGCGTATCCACATGGCTCGTCGCGGCTGACACAGGCATAACAAGAGGGTTTCTGGCCATTGCACTGCAGGAGAGGAATGTGTCAATCTTGATTTCAATTAAAATTCCAATGTCAATCCCAATTTTAATTCACCGATTCAATGTTGCCGATGCTGAGGCCCCGGGGAACGAACGTGGTTGGCTAACCTTTCGCTTCCTCCGTCGACAAGTGTGACAGGCGACGGTGGTTGGTGAGCGTTTGCGCAGTTTCAGGGCCCTGCTAGAGCTGCCTAGTGGGCCACTCGCTGGAGCAGCCCCTGGAGAAGCCTCTGGGACCGTGCCTGGTAGCGGACCAGCGGGCAGGATCTTGGCGAGCGGCCTGTTGTTCGTTGTCATGGCTCCTTCATCAACAGGCCAGCATAAACTAAAATGAGAAGAAGAAAAGAGAGAGAAAAAAGAAAAGGAGAAAAAAAGAAACAAAAAAAAACCTGCCGAGAAAGTTGTTATCTTTGATCGTGATGAATCCAAACTCGAGTTTGCAGCTCGAAAGCCAACTCTAGGCACTTCTGGCAGACCAGCTTTATTTAAACTCGCCACGGCTTCTTGTAGCGCGCCAATTAGACGCTGTGGAACGCTGCTCATACTCGCTGTTTGGCTGACTTTGACTGAGCTTGTCAGCGGCTTTATCTAATTCGCAGGGTATATCGTCACTGTTTGCTGCTTGTTTGCACCACGCTTCATTCTCTGGCAATGCCCGTTTTGGGGGGGGGGTTCTTTTTTTGCTTATTTCTCTTCCTTCTTTTCTTTTTCCTTCTCTCTTCATGAGATTCGTCATCACTTGGTGCCCTCAGACAGACAAACAAACACACATACAAACTGACTGACAGGCTGAGACGATCCGGGCAGCCTCCCTCGTTGGCTGCCCTGCATCCCGTTCATAACCTGCGTTCTATCCGCCACGGTTGCTAATCTGCATTTTCAATCACCCTCCAACGAATCATCTCCCATCAATGACCCTACTGAACATGCAGTACTCCGTACAGCGCAATTACTCCTAACTAGACCATCCAGCTTCTTTCTCGGTCGCCCAGCCCTTGACCGCAAGTAGCAGCATGATCCATGACATCAACACCCCGACGAGGCCCATGGTAACAGTGTATATAAACATGGCGTCCAGATCGTAGTGGATTATCCCATCAACCGTGTCGCTAGCCTAGAAAAACACGCATGTCAGTTTGTGTCGCAAACGCCCGCAGCGCCAACGTAGCAATGCGGCAAAGAAAGCACATACGCTGGCCATAAAGATGATGCCGCCTGCCATCAAGCCAAACGCCGCGAGCAGTTCTGTCGGCGGCCGTGATGGCAAGATGGACCTGGGCGGCTTTAGATACATGATGAGATACGTCAAAAGACGAGCACACGAGGCGCCCATCAACAAGTTTCCCCATTGCGTATGGATCATTGCTGACATCATCGTGCCCTGCTTGTGGGATCCCATCATCATCCCCAACAGCGTGATAATCAAGGCAGGGAATGGGTTCGTGGAAAACGAGTACTGGGCTGGCGGTGTTTGCTTTTCAGCCACCTCGTCGTGGCACGGGGGCTCGACATGGGAGCGAGAATGCCGGGATACGGTTGTGTTGAGCAGTCTTCTCATTTGCCTCGACTCGACGAGCATTCCGGACTGCACGAGGTCATTAGCAGGCTCCCTCACAGTTTGATTGAGAGCTACTTACCAACCCGCCGCCGATGAACAAGACGGTGATCGAGACGTGCTCCAAATCCTGCGCGGTCCATTCGCCGCCCCAACCACCCAGGTGCTCCAGGAAAATGTTGGTCGATCCGTAAATAAAGATGAGAGCGCTTTCCACAAATTCCGCCGATGGCTTCCACTTTTGGCTTCTTTCTCTGGGCCGGATATTCCACGCCTGTGCCGCTGTTAGTTCCCTTCTTGCTCATCGTGAAAGAAGACCCTATATTACCCATCCAAGCTCCCCAAAGCAACCCGACCAGCGGCCAAGGGTCAAAATGCCGAGCCAGAAGAAAATCCCACCCTTGATCCAGTGTGCAATACCGTTAAAGATTTTGTCCCCCTCCTGATTTGTTTGTGTTAATATCGACAAAATTCGAGGTTGATGCAACACATACAAAAAAACGGCCGAATGTGACAATGCCGGTGCATAATGCGATAAACCCAAGGATCAAAATGATACGGTCGACGACATTGTAAGCCAATACCAGCGTTCCTCCCGCTCGAAGCAAAAATCTATTAGCGAGATTATGCATAAAACCGTATCCCGCGTGGTGCCGGTTTGAGCTGGGTAGTTGGATCCCCAGTCTGTCGTACTCCTGATTGTCATGCTCCATTATACCATCATTGTTTCGACGTTGAGTCGGGGAAGAAATTGAAACGGAAGACATGGAATGCCGTCGCAAATGATCCGTAGCTTGCCCTGTAGCTCCATTGCCCTCTTCATAACATCTAGAGAATGATCCTGAACGAGAGTTCCTAGTTGTCGCGCATTCCCCGAAGGAACGGTTTGAGCCTGCGATTAATTCCTCTTCTTCATCCACCCATCTGGCGCTATCAGATGTTTTCTTTGAATTTTTCGTAATACGCCCGAGCAGGCCGACGATTATTTGGGAAAATACGGTCAAACTGACAATCCAACCTAATTTGTGATGGGCATTGTTTGGATACAGATCCGGGGAATTGGCGTTGTACACAATTCCCATCCCAAGGCCAATCGCATTTGCAGCCGCGAAGATGAACTGCACCAATAGAGTGTAACGAGACCGGGCGAGAGACAACATAACCGCTGCAGTTTGTTTACATTAGTGACGAGAAGCATGCATTAATTGGGGCGCAATTACCAATGGGTAGTATGAATACCCAAGCCACTACCATGATGACTACATGACACCATATTGCAGCCCTGTGCTCTTGGAGTGTGAAATAACTTGCAGCAACAGAAATGTCCTTCTCTGGCTGGTCGATATCCGTATTCTTGTTCGTTCCTTCGTCGCCATGGCTCAAGACAGTGGGAAGAAGCCCAAACAACACGGCGTGTGCCAAGATTGCTGCAGAAGAAACTCCAAAGCACGACATTGATGCAGTTCTATCAAGACTTCTGCTCCAGGAAATCCACTCACTCCCACTGACCCAGACACGAGCTGCACGAGTACAGCCTGCAGCTCGTAAAAGGAGCTCGACCAGCGATTCTGGTGGGAAAGCGTTTCTAGAAGAGTCCTGGGAGTTAGACAACGCCACCTTCTTGAATGATGTACAAGCGCAGGCGGAAATGTGAGGGTTGCAGAAAAAAATGAGCAACAATTAGACAATGGGATCCAAAACCTGCAGGATTTTGGCAATGGAGCTAGCGCATTTCAACCTGCAGACTTCCCTTTTCAGAAAGGATAAAAAGAATCATCGTGCTCTTATACGCTCTCATGTGAGGTCTAACACTGCGGCTCCGCCAAGCAACCTCCACCGGAAACCCGGAATTTTCGATAAATTCCGAAGTTTGCACCCTGAGCCACCAGACACGTAATGAACCATTTCTAAGCAGAGAATACGAGGAAACCGAAATTCTTCGTTGCAAATCAACTTGAAGATTTTAAGATTGAACCCATATGGTCATCCTTTCTCACTGGAGGAAACGTAATTCGGCATTCACCATCACTTGGTTATCCTTGAGGCTCCTTGGCAGGGTGACGATGACTAGCGCGATTACTCCGTATGAGGCACAGAAAGCCGTGCATCCGCGTCTTCCGGCGCCCCAAACGAGGCAATAACACGTGATGTCTGTAGAGAGCAAACTGGATTAACTTGTGCTTTGTTCAACATTGCTGCTTATCTTTTGTCAGAAAGCATTGCTCCATAGGGCCTAGCGTCTGACACGAGAGCCTTGATAAAAGCCAATTTCTGTGCTTTGATGGCATTGATGCGCATCGTCCAATGACGCTAGCTCTTGAGGCTTAGCTGCGTCCGTGAACTCGGAGATGATCTCATAAATTCCGGATTGTCCCTACGAGACAGCTCGCTTGGGACCCTGACTTCGGGATTTTCTGGCTGCATCGATCATCGACCATTGCTATGGTTATGGAAAAGCCTGGAATGGCGGCTCGAAGTTCCCGCTGGGGTGCGGCGTGCGACCCTTGTGCAAGGGCAAAAGTCCGGTGTCATCGTTCAAGCAGGGCGCCCGGGGCTGGATGCGATAGGTGAGATAACCGACTTGACAGCGTTGAATGATTGATATTACCTGGGCCGTTCGTTTCCCGGAGATCTTGGCTGTATTAACATCGCTTCTCTTTTCAGGTGCCGAAGCCTAGACGCCGACTGTGCGCGACAAACTCCCAAGCCACGAAAGAGGCGACAGGCTAAACCGAAGTGAGTGATACAGCCGACAACCGCCCATCAGTTTGTGATTTTAACATTGATTTACCTAATAAGGAAAACAACTCTATTGGAAGAAAAGTTCAACATTCTCCTTGACTCTTTAAAACAACAAGGACAGACTTTTCCCTTTCTCGACGGCTCGGCGGACAGCAGGTCCAATCATCATTCCTCAGCCAACCCCAGCACATCATCACTGCCCCCGGCCAAACCTATATCTCATAAATACATTGATGAGGAAGATGAAGCAAATGCCCCTCTTCCTGGGTTCAATTCCTTTCCTGTCCGGCCATGCACCTGCCAAACCGCACCTAACAAAGGAGATCTCAAACCCGTCGAGTCTGATGAGACCTTGTTGGCGATTTACAAGAGCCAACTTAGTCCCCAGTTTCCCTTTGTCAAAATCCCACCCGGTACGACTGCGGTACAGTTGAGAGAGTCACGGCCATTTCTCCTGAAAGTGATTAAGCTAGTGTCTTCGATTCGAAATCGACCTTCAATGTGGGGACAGAACCGTGCTGTTATGCGGCACCTCTCGGACGTCGTGATCATGAGGTCGGAACGTTCTTTGGACCTCCTTCAGGGAATTCTTGTCCTCCTGGGCCATTACAATTACTATTGTATGGCCCATGGGCAATTTAACAACCTCGCCCATCTGGCAAATAGCATGGTTGGGGACATGGACTTGGACAGGCGTCCCAGGCCGCGCGAACGAGCCCGATATGCAGCCATAGACCCTATAGAGCCGAGGGCGAGGACTAACGAAGAGAGGAGAGTTGTCGTGGGAGTTTGGTATATGAGCTCAAAGTAAGGTTCGCGATAAACTTGATAAACTGTGGTACTAATGACGTGGGCAGCGCTGCTTTAACATACAGCAAATTGGAGTCTCCGAGATATACGAAGCATCTCGAGCTATGTTTGAAGGAGCTCGAGGTTGCTTCCGAGTATGATACTGATGAGCTTCTCGTGCACATAGTTCGCATACAGTATCTGACAGACAAGATTTTCCAATTCACCCAAAGGGATCAACTGTTTGATGATGTCCTTAGCCTCGCCCCAACTCAGATGTCGGATTCATCGTACCTGTCGATGCTGCAGGCCGAGTTGGACAGGTTCAAAGGTTCATTACCAGAGAACCTGAAAACGAATTGTTTGATGCCCCCACCATAAATCATGCGGGTGCATTGCTGACACAAAATGCAAGACCTTTTGGCAAGCCACTACAATACCGCTCAACTGCGACTTCTTGAGCCGCAGCTGGGCAGAAATGACCCGTCGAACGATGCCATTACTGAGGCGCTTAATACTTGGTTTAACAAGTGGCTTTCAATGCCCGTCTGCTTCTACTTTTACATGCCAATGCCGGGCTTTGGTCAGCTAATTTACGCCATCAACATGATTTCCCGCCGGGATAGAATACTGGTGCTCTCCCGTGACCAGTCGAATGATAAAAGTGTAGGTCCAACTGCCTCTCGAACGGCTACGGGGACCGGACAAGCCATCGGCTACAGCGATGCTGAGGAGGACTTGATGCTGGAGGTGTTGGGCTCTCTGGCGGTGCGATTCTCGGCAGCGAGAGAAGAGATGGGGGCGGCCCTTGGTGGCGAGTGGGAAAATGACTTTTTGGATCTGGCGGCGAGGAGGATCAGTGGACTCAAGGGACGGATCGAGAGGTGGAACAAGATTGTAGTGGCTGGCGGCGAAGGGGTGTTGCACACCAGAAAGGACAGGACGTCTGGGGGGGTTGGTGACGGTGCAGAGGGAGCTGTTGATGATGAGAGGTGGTGGCTTGAGCAGCTGGATGAACCATGGCTGGATCTCAATGGGCAGGACGGTTGGTTGTGGGAGACGTCGCTGTTTGGCGGGATGGATATGAACTATGGCGATGGATCGGGGAATTGGGGTGTTCCTGAACCACAATTGCAATGACGTACATGATGTTGGATTGGGGTTGTTTGAATATAGAATGGAAATATAGAATGGACGGGATCATAGAATGGGTTTCATTTGGATACGTATCATAAATATCACTTGAATTTGAATCTGGACTGGTTCAAGGGTTATCAACAAGACAGCATACATACGGAGGCAGTATAGTATCATTCAATCCACTTGCAATTCTCACAACCATGCGATTGTTGAATATATACATATATTTTTCCGTTTTGCTATTTACGGATATTCAGCCTCCGCTATCCTCCCCTTTGCCCGATAACAGGCTGAATTGCGCTCTGGTCCAAGCCCAACTCCCCCATGTTTCTTGTTCCTGGCCGTTGGTAAGTCCCTGTTGCCCCTGTTTCTTGATTGTGGCGCAGCCCCGCCCTGCATCAGAGTGAAACGCCACGCTGCGGACCTGCGGTGCGGCATTGGCGCCCCTTTTGCTCTCGCTCTCTCCAGCTCCTGATCCGATAATCCACTGACCAGTTTTGGACGGTCGTTTGTCGTTATCGTTGTCACTGCGTGTCATTGCCGTTTTTCTCTGCATCGTTTGCGCTTGTCGCTGTACTTTGCTTCTGCGCGCCATGGCTTCGCAGGCCGCCACAGGCCTTCAGTCCACCTTCGTATCGGCGCCGGGCTGCAGCAACCGAAAACTCGACGCATGGGTTGACAAGTATTGCGTCCTCTGCCGCGCCGACGTGCCCTGGTGTCCCGACTATGGCAGCCCCGCGCCTCGAAAAGACCGTCAAGACTGGGAGTTTGACGTCCTGGCCCGTACGGTCCACGTTCATATTTATCTTTCCTCTCCGTTGCCGTGCAGAATGACACTTACCAGCGGAACCCAGTGCTCAACCCGGCTGCCGAGGACACCTTCGCCCCGCGCGTCTACGCCGTGAGGACGAATCTCGCCGAGCCCGGCGTCCTGAATGACTCCTCGCTGGGCGTGGCCGTAAACGGGAGGCTCATGCGCCGCTTCTGGGTCGTCCAGAAGTTCTACGAGTCCAACGGCGTGGACACCACCATGCCCATTGTCCTGGTCCACGTCTGCTGCTGGAAGATAGCTCGCCGCCACGTGCCTCGCTTGTCGAGCCGGACTCTCTACAGGCTTGGCCAGCAGACGCGCCGCATCCTGCGGTTCTACTGCTGGAACCCCGGCTTCGAGGAGATCCCCATTGAGGCAGCCGGCATGCTGCCCTGTTCCGCCGGAACGGAGGCATCCGCCTTCTTTTCCCGGTGCTCCGAGTTGCCCGTAGAGATTCAAGAAGAGATACAACGCTGCCTGCCCAACAGTCTCGCAGGCTCTCTCCTGGCCGCTGCGGAAACAGCAAATGCACTCATCGGCCGTGTGGAAAGAGGGCGTGCAGCTTTCAAACCACTCAGCTACGAGTTGGTGCCCGTAGGTCAGGGTGGAGGTGAGGTTGGGTACGTTACTTGGACCACTACGTCAATATTTGGCCATCAATACTTGGAAAGGCTCTCCTTCTCCGACAGCTTGAGTCCTTCAGACGTATCCTACAGGGCGGTCAAGGTTCAGATCAGTCTCGTCCGCGACATTGACTTTGTGCTTGGGCTCCATGGAGTCACCGCTGTCCGCTTCTCCTACGCCAACGATACCCATTCTGCCTGGGTGGGAAATCCCAAGTATGGCTGGAGCGGGACATTCCGCTGCGGCGACATCCGAACACTCCGTGTTATTCATGACGTAAGTCCTCTCCTTACCTTTTATCTCCCTCTGGTGGCTTATAGCGAGCGCTACAGGATCTCAAAGTTATTCGCATCGACGTTGATGAAACTGCGAGAAGAGCATTCTATCCATGGCCAGGCCGAGCGCTCTGGGACTGCAAACCCGCAGTTGATGAAGGCAACATGTTTCACGCTCATGACAGCGGCGGTTGGCGATCGGGCATTTTCCCACATTACTTTGGATGGCGCTTACGCCACTACTTACCTCTGGAAGTCGACGGCGTCTATGCCACAGGTATCACCGTTTACATGCAGAACAAGTTTCTTCTCGGCGGACCGGTAGGCATGACCGTGTACGGCAAGTCGTCTGTAACGGTCGGATCTACCACCGGCTGCGCAATACACTTTCCTCTGCAACCCGACGAACACATCGCATACACTCTTGTTTCCCCTGGATTCAACGATTATGGACCCTATCCCGCCGTAAGTTATAAATGTCAATCCCAGCACCACGGACAGAGACTGAGCTGAATCCAGTTGGTAACAAACCTCAACCGCATCGCATTCTTTACACCTGGCGGGTTTATCAGACCCTACAAGGTGAATTGGGGCCAAGAAAACCCCTACAGCTCCGAAAAGACCCTTGGCTTGGTGCTTGATGCGCCTGCCAATACTAATGGCTTCTTCCGTGATGGCGGATCAATAATGCGTCCTGGAAGCCGCACCCAAGAACTGGTTTTCACCCAACGTTACGCTCACAAATTCCTTACCAAGAATACGTTAAGCTACGCCTCGGCTGCCAAACTCGCTTCGGTCCGAAGGCTCCAAGTGCAAAAGATCGGCCCGCGCTGCGTCGGCATGTACATCCATCACTTGACAGGCATCGTCGAAACATTAGGCCAGTGGGACCCGCACAGAGCTACGACATGTCCTAGAAGCATCTTTGACATCTACGATAGCTCACAAGGTCCTCTTTCAGCCGTATCCTTCCATTACGATTCATCGGCGTCAGGAAGTTCTTTCGAATCTTTCGTAACTAATATCACAATTGGCGAGTCAAAAGCGCGTGGGTCAGATGTTTACACTTGGTGGTTATCCGACACTCGGGTTAGTTCATCATCATCTGGAACTTGTTACATCCCTAACCAATTCTAGGACCTCTGCTGGCTCTTCTCTGAGTTGTATGACCATGTTCACGCATGTGACCCTTCACTGATCGAGGATCGTCCTGTGGCAGCACCGATGCCTCCAAGGACGGTGCCATTCAAGCTGCCCTTCTGTTGATTTGTTCCAAAACATTGCCATACTAGCTACTGGCCTACTCAAAGTTTTGATCTATTGCATCTAGCTAGGGTGATTATCTACGCTACCAATTCTGCCTTGCACCTCAACTAGATCGATTGCGAATGCTTCTCTGCGTTGTCAGACTGATCGATGTTGAGATTGGCCGTTTAGATAGTAAAGGCGATGCGACTGTATTAGTCAAATGTAACAATATATCCCTCAGCCATGAACTTGACTCATGGAGCCATGGATATCTTAATACCTCACAAATCTCATGTAACAATGCGGAGCAAATCTAACAGAGCACAGTTAAGCGTCGGCCGCTATCGCGTGCCGCTCGCTAGGTTGTCCTAGACCACCACAAATATCCAATCATTGCGAGTGCCCCATATCACCGGGAGTCCCTTGCACGGGATTCATCTTCCGCAATCAACGCCATATCTAAATCCTTCATCCGCTTGTTTTTGGCCAGGTGTTCGTTTGCCTGGGGTAAGATATGGAATCCTTGGTCAAGCTTAAGGTAATGTCGAGGTGGACTCACCAATGCCAATTCCTGATTTTCCCCTTTCAAAGTAGCATTGATATAATCCACACCAAACTGGGACGGATTTCCGCCGCTCTTCGAAAAGTAAAGATGAAATGATGTTACCACCTAGCTCAGCTTAAATTCATTTTCCATATATAAGGTTCACTTCTACACAGCAACTAAAATCGATCTTCACCATCAATTACACCTTAAACTCAGACTTGAAGATCATTAAGTTACATATAGTCCAATTCGTACCTTTCCTTACTCTCCATTCAATCAATCATCCAATTACCAACCATCCCAGTCATTGTCATATCAATTTCCTACCTCAGAAAAGGGGTAAATGGAGTTTTCGAAAAGAACAAGGCCGTCCAGGTCAACTTCTACAAAAAACACCATCTGCAGCAGATATAACAAGGAAATGGCCTTCTGGCCCACGAATGTGAACAAAAAGCCACAGACTGGCTACGCCTCATCGAGTGGTTACCTGGGCGGTGATTGCTGGGACTTCCATGGGGGAAGCACAACGCAGAGTTTGAACGCAGTTGACTGCTACTGCGCAGACGGCAAGGATTGGGGGCAAAGTTGCTTCTGCGAAATGTGGGATGATTGGGGATGTAAGGGCACACAAATGAGCCTCAGCCAAAGAAAGCTCTTGCCAACAAGCTCGGAGCGATCTTGGATGGGATTGGAAGAGTGGCCGATGCCTTATCAAGACCGGCGCTTGATATAAATAGATCATATATCACATCACGTTATGCATCTTACTTCACAAAAGGTTGGTTTTCAGTTAAATCACCTTAGTTATAACCTCTACAGTTGCAAAAATCTCAACAATGCCACTTGACCACAGCGTCGACCATCTTTGCACCATCTAGCTGCCCTATAACAACTTTGTCACCTCATCCTTCTTGCCAGCCACAAGCATCCCGAGTGCCGTCGCTCTGCATTCATCACATTGAACATATTCCTTAAGCCCATGGCGGACCCATTGCTTTTCATTCTTCGCTGCAGGATGATCAACTTCCCTCTTCCAGCTAACAAAATAATTGTCCTGTCTCAGCTCCAGGCACCCCACTCTCGTGGCGCCACCTTCATTTTCGCGCACGATGAGTGCAAAAGCCCAAACTTGGTTTACGTGATAGTCGCCATAATTTTTAAAGATTGGGTCGTCTTCCCGTAGTGGAGTAGGGTCTATTTGGCGGAGGAGAATCCCTTTCAATGAGACGATCTGCCCATTCATGATCATCGACTCGATGCTCGGATCTGACAAGTTGGCCTCAATCAGAACGTCACATTCCGGGCCAGAAAACATGGCGGAACACGTGAAGGGGTTGGTGTCTGCGGCATGGCCACGCATTTTCATGCCGATTCCTCGAGGATCCCGGAAGAGTTTCAGAGGCACTGTGGGAGCTTGGAAATATAACTCCTGTGGCAAGGAGGCAAGGTCCTCATAGACATCCCAGTTTTTCCTTTTACACATGATCTCCCAATCTTCCGGACCCTCGGCTGTCCTGACTGATATCTTTACGTCAATCAAGCTTTTAGCCGAAACGCCCAGAAATGCTATAGAATGAGGAGGGCTCTCATAGATAGCTTGCCAGCCAGCCCACGACCAACTGGGCAGACCTGTCCTGCGGGGTCCAGGTTTTTGTGACTTCCAACAAAGACTCGAAGCAAACGCTTCAGTTAGAGTCCAAGTCCGAGTAGGATCACGGCCGTATGCCTTTCGGTGGTTTACCAGTGGGCCCAAAATGGGGACTCCAAAGTAATGGCTCATGCAATATGGGCCATTCCCACAACGCTTCAACAGTCCTAATGCTGCATTCAACCCATCCGATTGGAATGTCAACTTTCGCGAGGTGTAATGCCCAAGCATCCAATGGATAGCGCCTTCATTCTTCCATACGTTGTCAAACATTTGCGCTATTGGGCTGTTGGGGTCTGCCCCCAACCCTCCGTGGGGAAACATCTCGCACGAGACTTTCCACCAGCGTTCCAAGTTTGCCCATTCTTTGTTTGATCGCTGGAAATAGACTTGCTCATCGGTGAAAGCGATCCAGTTCCAGGAGAATACGCCTTCTTGGAAGGTCCAGGCACGGGTCATCCACGTGCTGTTCTGGACCAGGTCCCGCGGATCAGTCATGGAAGACCAGAGCGTGTAGTCCCCAATCTTGATGCGAGGTTGCTTTATCCGAGGCCTCGAACTGACTCCCGGAAGCCCATAATCAGCGTCTGACCCAGCCGCTCCGATGATGGTCAGGAGGGCATGCCTGTAAATGTCGGCCATCTGGTCAAGCTGCGCTTTGAACTCGGCGACGTTGCTCTGATCCAAGCAGTACCTGTCAATCCATAGGTAACGCAGGCCGAGCTCCTTTACCACCGTCATAGCATCTTCTACCGTACGGGGTAGATGATCAGGCAAATATTGGCCTTTGTTTGCGCCTTCTTGTGTTGCTGTCGGGCCCCAGACATAGCTCAGCGCAACATAGTCGCAAGGGCCACGCACTGGCACTATTTCTCGTTTCTCACAGTCGATGACTGAGACCGGCACCGAGTCCATAGTGTCTCTCGGAATAGTCCGTATTATCTCACACCATTCCTTTAATGGTTTGTAATCGACCTTTTCATGATCGATCAAGACTGGTGGCTCAGGTGCTTTGCTAAAGTTCACATAAGAGTTGCGGCCCACCACTGGTCCACTTTTGCTCGTCTGGATAAACAGGTTCGTTCGTCTTGTCATGTCGGGCGCATTGATTGGTGTTTCATTCGTCGAGCCATTTCTAGTAGCTAGAAACGACCGGAACACCTGCACTTTTTCGCAATTGCCCCGTTCCTCCTCTGGGATCATGGCAAGCCAGAAGGCACAAAGCGGACATGACGGGCTGAAACACTCTGTAACTCGACCAAGTTTAAGAGCCGGCTTCGATTCGATGACTTTTTGGGACGAACCTTCTCGGAGCAAGTGGTTGAGGTCTACTTCCACACATCTTAGGCACAATTTTGCAATCTGGTCCTCCATTTGGTATGAAGAGCAGCGGTGGTGCCTAACGAAGAACCCGTGTTGAGTAAATTATTACAGGCACGGATTTCTTGGCGGTTAGAGTTGCAATGTCAGCTTATGCAATAACTATTCAAAATAACGCAGCTGTGTTATTGCAATACGCGAATTTGGAACACTCAAAACCCTGAGAAGAGGAACAGAATAGGCTCAGCACCGCTTTAGTTTGAACAGCCCTAGACACTCATTCCACATATTATTCCATTGTTTTAACACATATTTACACGAGGTTCTGAACTTACTCAATCGTGTATCTGCCCACAACTCGTTCTTTTATCATCTGTTCCCACTCACTCTTGGTGCAAGCGCTTCCTTCCGTCGACTCTGTGTGCATATCCACCAGCCCAACTAGCTTCCATCGAATGAAATTATCTTGTGTTGTTCTTTTCTTCTTCAACACCAGATGATGGTAACAACCTGGCACAAAAACGAGCCGATCTCCCTGTTCCGCCTTGCCAGCCCTTAGAAATCCCATTTCGGCTGGCGTTTTATTGGTATATACTATTGTTGTGCCGCTCGCTTTGAGCAGCTCCAATCCATATTCGAGCAAGAGCGTTATTGATTCAAAGCATAGAGAGATCAACTCGTTCACTTCACTAAAAGAAGAGAGATTTCCTTCACATAGAACTTCGCCAATCACTTCCCAAGCACATGCTATAGCGCGCTTCCCTTCGCGAGGGAGCGCGAGAATTTTCTGGGGAGCACCCAGCCACGGAGACAACCCCATGGCTTCCAAATCCGGGGGTCTCAAGATATTCACTGTTCCTTTGGACTGTCCGACAACTTGAAGTGCTTTGTCACCATCCGTAAACCTGAATTGGATCGGAGCTTGATCTCGTCTGGGGCGATTCGCCTGATCGTACGCCTGTTTACTCATCTCTCGTGACCAATTCGGCACCCATGACGGCATCGCCTCATCCTTGTCCTCACCGCAACTTGCCACATCTAAGAAGGAAAGGCTCTTAGTTTCCATGGCGAGATACTTTGCCAGGGTGGTGAAAAGCTCGACTCGATTGCGTCGTCCTCCGCCTGTCACGGCATCAAGTACTTGTTTATACCCAGCCATGACATAGGCGGGCCGGTTAATTGTCCAATACTTAGCACTTGAGTCATAAAAGGCGGCCCAACTTGACAAGGCGCAGCCCATACTGATTCCAGCTAATCGGCTAGTGAGAAGATCCTTGTCCCAAAAATCGCCCATGTATCGGCTTATCATCAACTGGGTCGAGAAACTACTCATTGTCTTGATAAATTTGGCCATAATGGTTGCTTTCCCGGCCATGGTGCCTGCTGCGATGCCGAGCACGGCGTATAACCTGTCTCGGTCGTCACGACACTTGAACTGGCCAGAAGTCTTTAGCAAGATGCGATGAAGTCTCTGGATAAAGGATAGCTCGTGGAAATCGGGTGCTTTTTCAGGACTATTCCCGAATATCTTTCTGTCAGCTATCCTGATACCATCACGCAGAATTTTCGCAAAAGTGTCTCCCTCATCGTGAAAGGATGAATAGCTAAAGTCTTTGATCGTAGTTAGTATGTGTTCGATAGGTCGAAAAGCCTCTTTGAGATCTGTGTCCTCGCGGTGTTTCATCAGAATAGATACCCGAGCAGAGTTGAACTCTTCAAGTGGGCACTTGCAGTGACCGCATTGTATCTGAACACGGCCAGTTGCCAGAGCTACTTCTTGTATCACCCACAATCTCTCCCACCAACCTCTTTTAGCGAGTTCCCGAAGGCCGGAGCGTGCCTTTTGAAAACAATTATCCTCCCGGCGGTTGAAATACCAGCGGAGCATGAATCTCCATCCGGGGAAGGTCCAGATGTAGTCAAAAGCCTCTTGGATCTGACAGCGGTGTTCACAGTCAACATCTCCTTCCTGTGGTGATGACTTGGCACATTTCTCCATTTCTCCAAATCCGTGGTATCCACCTAACCATACCACGATTGGAGATGCGTTGGCATAGATCCAATCCATCCGCTGTATATGTACTGCCTTTTCGTCCTCATTGTCCTGATTGATGCACAGGGCATCGATCCAGAGCGTCCGAATACGCTTTTCATATCGGAGGTAACGCAAGGCGAGAGCCAAGTTGGCTGTTACTTGCAGGGTCTCAAAGTCTAGATATTGCCCACTTCTCTGGAGCTCCTTGCGACCAAACCAAAAGTCGTACACCAGGAGCCAAGGTTTCGTTTCCGAAACCTCAACGAAGAGGCTGGACGTGTCCCGAAGCACTGTTGGTGTCAATGCGCCGAGTATCATAGACAATATAGCAAAGTACACGTCTCGGCGTATAACTAAAGATGCCCAATTCGGCGGGTCAACGGGAGCGAACGAAAAGAAACGCCAGAACAGGCTGGTTCCAACTGCCGACATGAGGATCCACAGAGGAATTATATACCGTGTTGCGGCGAGCTGCAGGGCGTTGAATAAATGTGCCAGATATTCAACTATAGTTTTAGGCAATACTCTGGTCAGTATTCCTGACTTTGGCTGTGGTGGAGCGTCGAAGTGCGCAACCCGGATTGGCTTCGTAATTGACTCATCACCCCATTGGTAAGACAAGGCCTCGTAGCGAGTTTTGATCTGAGGCGGACGCGTTTCCAGAGCGCATTTGATGTCGTCGGAGAATCTTCCAGGAAACAAGTGCACGACACGGAACTCGGTCGGCGAGATGGGCTTGTACAGGCGTCGTCGGACAGCGACCTGAGCAAGGTCTGCGGTGCGGTTTTCCATGAGTCATTTGAGCGCTGTAGCGAAGGTGTTGATTTCAGCTGAGTCGAGAACCAGCCATTTGGTAGACACGGCTGAAGTTTTATTTGCGAATGTTGACTCCAAGGTGGACTGATCGAAGCAGGCTGCAGTTGTTCCATTTCACGGCAATGGCGGTGGCAGTGCCTGCAGGCTCGATGCGCATGGCGGAAGCATCACGCAAATTCGAGAGCCAAATCAGCCTCACCACCAGAGTCAATGGGGTTTTCTGCTATGCCGCCATCACGATAACAAGGTTATTTCTATAGTTTATTACCTCCTAGATGTTTCCTAGCGCGTTTATCATCATTTTCACTATCTGCGTATGTTGTTTTTCCCCGGCTTGGTGGCATGTGTGAAACTACTCTCAACGATTGTCTAACACATGATTCATCATGATGCAGTTCCCACATACCGTAGATGGAAATATTGGCCCCAGATTCCGATGCGGTGTCTCAGTTTGCCTCAACGGCGGAGTCTCACTCATCCCTTGAAGACTGTGGAAGGCTACATATATTTAAAAACGAAGACTTCTTGCAGAGATGATTAAATTCCTAATGCATCCGATGCCAAGATATTCTAACTTTAGAATTGCAACGGAAAGCCAACAGCGAAAGCTACCATCTCATGTATACTCATGAACTAAAAGGGAACAGACATCAAGAGATGTAGTCGAGGCAAAATGGAAAAAACACGTAAACCAAATGTAACACATCATGATCATGTTCAAAATAACCCACTAGACGCTATCATGTATTGTGAAAAATCTTCATTTTTTGTCCAAAAATCTCTTCATCGTCGATCCAGACAAGGCTTCGACGTGTTGGGGTGGATCACGATCACCTTTGCGGCCGTTCTTCAAATTACTTTTTTTAGGGGAATAACCCTTACGATAAAAAACAAGATGTGCACACGACCCCCTTCCCTATGGGAAAGAAGTTTCTCGGAAGAATACTTTGATTTGATAGGGTTTTTTTGCTACGATCTAGCGAATTTATGTTTCAAAGGAGGCAAAAGCCGTGGCATGGGGCGTTTGCAGGCCGATTCGAGGAACTGTCGATTTGCTACCCTGGACCTGAGTCTCAAACATGGACGTGCAAGAGATTGAGCCGGAAAAAACGAACCCCACGTGATGGGTCCGTGCCAAATCATCTCATCTCGACGAGATAAGGCCATTCCATGCCTTCGCCTCTTGGCAGCGGACGGACAGGGCGAAATGAGGGAGGTTGGCCCGAGGCGGTGTCGTCATTTGCCCGAACAGGCAAGGAGATAAGCTGCGGCCAAGGCACCGGCCCAGGCACGTGCCTCCAATCATTTCCCAGCTGCAATGCAGGCCTGCGGGCTTGCTCGAGGGGCATTCGTAGGCTTACTCAGGGGGTCTTGAGCAGACCCTCACAGACCCTCGCGTCCCCTGTAATCCCCTGCCGGGTGCTCCCTGGGAGCCACTTTGGGGCACCCACGCAGCGCTCGGCTCCTCGGACAGGGAACTGACAGCGCTGAACCGCTGCGAGCCCCAGGGCAGACGACGCTGGGACGAGTCTGCGGCCACTCAGCGACCACTAAAACGTCACCGCTGACTGCTCGCTAAGGCGCGAACCCAGTCGGAAATGGACGTGCGCGCAGACGCCACGATGCAAACCGTGAACATGAACCAAAACCAGCATCAACGCCCAACCCTCAGGCTGGCCAACGAGCGATGTCCACATGACAAGGACAAGGCACGGTCAAGCGTCGTGAAATACAGATGAATGCCCGCTGAGATGCTTGCGTATTTTTTTTCTTTCTTTTTTCTTCTTGCTCTCCATCTTTAATTTGCCTCCTTTCGCAATTTCTGTCTCTCTCTTCCGCTTTTTCTTCTCTTCACTCTCTTGTGGTGTTTGTTTCCAGAAATTCCCCCCTTCTCGTCGTCCTGCGTTGAGGGAGCCTCGGCTCCCCTTCTCAAACAAAACAGCAGGAAACCCACACATGCAAGCCTCACAGGCGACCCCCGCCAGCGATAATATTACACGCCTGAAGCGACTATCTAATAACTCACTCAACTCCACCCCGCAATCACACTTCAGCGGGCAGTGTGGGTATCATCAGCGAACGGCGAGCAGCTGGTGGCAAAGGGGACCAAGGCAGTGTTGTGCTGGTATAAGTATAACAGCGCCACACCCTCGCATACCAAGCCACACTCTCCCTCCCCCACGGGCTAGCCAGCGGCATCCCCGTCTGGCGCCTCAACACCACAGCCGAGACGCTCTCGTAGGCGCGTGTCGCCATTCTCGACGTTTCCCTCCGCCAACGACGCCGTTGTCCCCGTCATGGCGCTCGCTACCTACTAGGCCTCGTCGCTTCCTCAGTGTTCCTTCTCTCCTCTCTTCCTCAGACTGTTCTCCGCTGCCTCCGCCCAACCCAAGTCTCCGATATTCCTATCATGTTTGCCTCGTCCGTCTCGCGACTCTTCGCCCCGCTCCGATAATCGACAGCCCGCGGCCTCTTTAAACCCCCCTCACCTCCGTGCCGCCGCGCCGCCATGGAGAGGCCAGATCTGTCCCGCGCCGATGCGCTCTCCGACGACCTGCAGTGCTGCTGCGGTCGTATCGATTGCGCCCTCCTCAAAAAGAACTCTTCTATCTTGGAATCCGTCGAGAAGGATGTTCACACGGCCGCCCAGCTGGGCCAGGTACGCGCCCTTCATTCCTCTGATTCACCTCCTCCCGGCCCGCATGCCAGCCCATACCCACCGCGTTCTCTTGTTTTTCACATGAAGCACGCGACCAATACTGCCGAGAGCCCCTCACTGACTTCTTCTCTCTTTGTTTCTCGCAATTTAGGCTCTCCTGGCACGTCACGAAGCATACATGGCCGACGCCGAGCGGGATCGCCTCAGCTTGAACGCACGCATAGAGCGTCTTGAGATGGACAAGCAGGAACTCGAAGCCGAGAATGCCGTCAAGATCGAAGAGAACAGGGCCCTGCTCGACCAGCTCGAGGTTCTCAACAGCACCGTCTCCGAGTCCGACACCAAGATCAAGGCCCTCGAGGCAAGCCTTCTCTCGTCCCAGCAGGCAGTTCGCCGCCTCGAGTCCGCCGCCTCGCGTGCCGCCGATGCCGAGCGACACCTCATCATCCTGGAACAGGAACAGCAACAGCTTCACCTCGACCTGCAGTACTCAAAGGAGGATGCCCGGTCCCACGCCCAGCGTTTCAAGGAAGCCCAGCGCGGCATCCTGGACATGCAGGACCAGTTGGAAAGGATGGAGGACGAGGCTCGTCAAGAGCGTGATCGGCACGAAGAGGTCATCGGGAGGATGGAGCGTCAGCGCGAGGTTGAGAAGCAGCTCGACACGGCCGCCGGCCGCCTCAAGGGAGCCGCGGCGTCCAAGTCGCTGCACGACTCCAAGAACGGGAATCCCGTCGTTAGCCACTTCGTGCGAGACCTGCTCCAAGACAACGCCAATCTGCAGCTCGGCATTGCCGAACTGCGCGAGATGTTGCTCAACTCCAACGACGAGATCCAGTCGCTCCGGGATCAGTTGATCCACCACCAGCCCATCGAGGTTGGTGCCCACCTCTCGAACCTCCAGGCCGAGCTCGAGCACTCCCAGGCTCTCGAGGGACCAGCTACGCCTCGCGTCTCTCAAGAACTCCACGTCCACCATCACTACCACGTCACTCCCAAGGCCACGCCCAAGGCCGACAGCCGTAAACTCAGGCGCAAGCGTCACGGCCTCGTCCCCGGCACCTTTACTCCTCCATCCTTCTCCTCCGGAACCTCCACGCCCAACACCTCTGGACAATGGCGCTTCTCCTCCCCCACCGCGCCAGCCTCTCTCTCCCTCAACACCAAAGAACCCAACTCGGTCATCTCGATGCCCCGCCAGCGATGGTCCGTAGCCACGGACCAGTTCTCCGAGTTTGCCTCTTCCGTCCCAAGCTCTCCGCAGTCGAACCGACGCAGTTCCATGTTCGACCACCTCGCCGACAACGATTTCCCCACGTCGCCACTCACAAGCTACGACCCCATGTCACCCACCTGGAGGGCCTCTCATCGCAAGGGGCCCTCTGAAATCTCCACCCTCAGCTTCGCCCCGTCCCTACAGCTCGACCCTGGAACTCCACCGCTGTCCCAGCCGAACCGCCAGCTCCAGACCGACCACAGCACGATCCACGAGGAGGACGAAGAGTGCGAGGAAGATATTACCCGCCTCAAGACTCCCGACCTCATCGGGACTGCACGCTCCGTGGACGAGAACTCGACCATTGAAGACTCTGACGCCTCCAAGGACGATTTTGTGCCCCGCCCCCGCATACACCGTGCAGTCTCACACGAATCGATCATATCTCTGGCCGGTGGACTGGACATCCACACCCTCAAAGCCCGACCCAGTCAGCTGACCCTGCGGCCTCTGGGAGGTGCCCAAGCCGTCGTCACTGACATTACTGCTCAGCCAACGCTGTCTCGAGGCTCAGCCCGGCGCAGTGCCATGGCTCTTAGGGACAGCTTCATTAGCATGCCGGCCCCGAGAGCCGTGTCTAATCCTCTCAACAGGGCAGCCTCGCCAAACCCCTCCGAGTCGTCACAGGGAACCCCTGTGGTTGGCAGCTTAGGAAAATGGGTTGGCTGGCGACCCTGGGGAAGCGCAGCCGCGAGCCCAACACCAAAGCCCGCCCCTAAGCCGCCCGTGGAGTCCGAGGTTGACATGTTTAGGGCAGCAGGGATCAACCAGCCGGGAGCTATCCCTGGATTTCAAAAGTACTGGGCGGCTCAACGACGAAAGGGTGCACCGGCAAATGTGACACCCCAGGGCGTTGACAATGATGCCCTGCAGGAGGGTTTGCGAGAGTGAGGATCTGTACGACAAGTCTCCCTTCGGAAGGGGAAATTTACCGGTCCTCACCACAGGCATTATTCATTATAATCTCGGCGTTTTCTTACTTTTACCACCATAGTCTGATTTTTCCTTGGAGTTTGTGTTGATTCAGGATGGAATTGCCGAGTCCGCTCGGAGATTGAAACAGAGATACCCTGGCCACACGTAGGCCCCTGTTCATACCTGCTGTACGCTACCACGACAGCAGCAGCCGTATACATGCATTCATTTGGTGTTTCGTGGATGTTTTTCTTTGACTATAGAGAGATATGGGGTATATGATACTATTTAATCATTGTTCATTATTATTTTGTTCATGCCTGCCGGCCCGTCCTCTGTATTAGCGATGTGATACAATTCTTCGCAGTTCAAGTAATGCTGTTGTTCACCATGGACCAGTATGTCGTGTCCACTCCCTGAAGCGCCCAGTCTTCTAGGTCGGCGGTGAAGCAAGGCCACTCCGGCCCGAAGCAGTTGGCTCCAGGGCAATCGGGGTCGTAGTTATTCATGGATATATACGGGCATGACGGAGAAGAGCCATCAAAGGCTACGGGTGTCTGTGCATACATGGTCGAGCCCGAAGCCGGACCTGGAGCCGGAGTCGAGCCGGTCGACGGCATCACGGTCGACGGAGGCGTGGGATGGATGTTGACGGTGCCGAGGAACGGAATGTTCAAGTGCACAGTCCTGTCTTCACCGTTGCCACTGCTGCCGCCGCCGCCAGCCCCGGAGCTCTGCGCCTGCACAATGGGCAGCAGCTGGCGGATAGTCTCGGCCGACTCCAGACACAGGCGGTCGTTGTTCACGAGCCCCATCTCGTGCATCTTCTCCTGGGTCTTGTCGGCCAGCTCGCGGTCCTGGGCGCGCTGGGCGTCGTAGCCCGGCCACTTGGTGCCCAAGTAGCCCAGCATCAGCGTCATGGCGGCCACCAGGGCCGAGTAGTCGACGTGGCGGCCCGAGATGGCGGTGCTGAAGTTGCTGCGGTACTCGAGGAAGCGCACAAGCACGTCGCGGCTCGCCTGCATGCACGTGGCGCGGTTGTACTCGTAGCGGCGCTGCTCGCGGTCCTTGAGCAGGTAGGGCAGATGGGTCAGGATCAGCAGCGAGAAGTGCCGCACCTGGATCTTGACGGCGGACATGTCGTCGGCGCAGCCGTCCGAGGAGTGGCAGCAGATGGCCATGTCCGGCAGCTTCCACCAGATGGCGTCCATCAACTTGGACGCGCGCTCCAGCTCCAGGTCGATGGACTGCGTCATGACGTAGGCCTCGCTGCCGGCGAGCTGGTTGCGGTCGGCGATCTTGCAGGAGATGACGGCGTAGGCCTTGCCGAGGCGGTCGCTGGGCGGCTCCGTGTGCTCCGAGCCGGGGCCGGAGTCGGTGAGGAAGGTCTCGTCCCGCGAGCCGATGGGCAGGCCGAGCACCAGCGAGAGGTAGCGGTCGGAGCAGTTGATGCGGAACCACAGCACCGGCGGCGACGGCTGGCGCCTGGGGTCCAGCGTCGGGTCGCACGACCGCACCGTCTTGGTGGTCTTGCGGTCGATGCCCATCAGCTGGGCCATGTTGAGGGCGCGCCGCGACGTCATCCACGCCTTGCGCAGGTGGCCCAGGTCGCTCTGGTAGAAGCTCAGCAGGATCAAGCACTCGAGGCCCTCGAGGCAGCCCACGAGGTTGTCGTCGGACGTGACGAGCCGCGCCGCGATGGACACCCAGTCCTCCATGGTCTCCGAGGGCGGCTTGGCCAGGCCCAGCCCGCTGCCGTCGAAGAAGGGCGGCATCTGCTGGAGGCATATCGCCAGCTGCAGCAGCCGCTTGGCGAGCATGGCCGGATGGCTCGAGGCGTCGGGCACCTGCGCCAGCGCCGAGATGGGCTCGGGCTTGCCGTCCATCTGGTCCTGCTGCGAGTAGAAGGCCGCCAGCACGTACTTGGCCCCGGGGCTCTGCTGCGAGATGGCGTAGAGCGTCTGCTGCGGCGGGAACTGGTCGTGCAGCTGCCGGGAGATGGCCGCGTGTCTGGCCGACCGCGTGCCGGGCGTCCGCAGCGAGAGGGACTGCGGCGTGGGCACGTCGACGTCACTTACACGGGTTGCTCCCGTGAGCGACGTGATCTGCCGCGCATTTCCGGCCGCCGAGCTGTCAAAGATGTCTCCGCCGTCGCCGGTGAGGTTGCAGAACGGGCCTGTGGAGCCGGCGGGTGCCGTAGCTGGGGAGTCATCTGGCGATGGAATCTTTTGCGTCGCGAGCTCCTCCGGGCCCGGTTTGTTGACGAGCTTCTCCATCAGCTCCTCGAGCCGGCCGAGGCGCTGCGCCAGACGCCGGTCCGTCGGAGGTGCCGTCTCCGGCACATACTCTTGGGACACACATGTTGTTTCTCTAGCTTGGCAGCCAATGCAGACTGCGTCCTCTTCGTTGGTGAATTCACACTTAATCTTGCGACGGCGACCTTGAGAAGCATGAGTAAGAAGTGTGATTTCTTTTTTCTACCTTTCCAAATGCAAGATGAACGGTGAGACTTACATTCCCAGCAGCTTCGTGTCCCCTTGCGGACCCTACGCCGCTTCGCAGCCGGCTCACTGCTCATTGTTTGTTGGATGGCAGTCTAGGGTAAGTTGACTCCTCGAGCTTTGGGCGTACCGAGATGGACCCTCCACGGCGTCCTTCGGCCGATTGATGGACGACGATGCTCATGAGAGGTCTACGGAGACACGAGGGAAAGCAGGATACACGGGACCATGGCCGATGAATAGGGAGAGACACAGGAGCCGCAGAGCATTCCTTCAGGGCTCGCTCACGCTATGACGACGTAGAGAGCGGACGAAACGCGGACGAATGGCCCTTGAAACCGCAAGGATGCAGTGGGTATTGACAACATTCCGTGACTCTCAGTGGCTGCTTCGTCCGACACGGCGTCCGAGCCGGGGGAATATGTAAGCCCACATTACAAATGCCCAAGCATCCACAGCCCATCGCCGTGGAGCGCCGTGGAGTTGCCCGATATGGCATGGGCCGGGGTGCTGCGTAGGGATGGATGCGCCTGGTGGAGCAGCTCTGCGCCATGTTGATCGCCATGGACCTGGAAGCACACCGAGCTAGAGATTTACGGTTGACTCGCGAGGCAGGTGTGCATCCGTGGAAAACTGCAGAGGGTGTTTGTAATGCTTCTAGGCTGGAAGGTCAATGTCCACGGCGATGGCTTCGGAAGAGGGCAATGTGTATAAAGGAATGGGCAGATGGACGAGGAAGGGAAACACACATCACTGAATTCTGCATCACAATACAATCAACACAAGAAACAACAAGAAAACTCAAAGACTCGCAAACACCAATAATTGTGCATTTAAATCATCTTATACCTTTAAAATGGCTTCTACTAGATACCACTCTGAGACGGCTGACCCTGCGCCGCTGGCTAAGCCGCTTCAGTTCGCCGCCTCTGGACGCACCGCCAAGAACCGCTTCCTCAAGAGCCCCATGGCCGAGGGTTTGGCATCATGGAGCGCCAAGGTCCCGTCTGAGCGAGGCGTGCCTACAGATGAGCTCATTGAGCTCTACAAGAAGTGAGTGCAATTGCCCAATGGCAATGCAACTGGAAATAAAATTGGCTTGCTGACAACGTGGTGCTTGTGAAGCTGGGGTGCTGGGAAGAACAACTGGGGCGTCCTCGTGACTGGAAACATGGATATCGAGTTTAATTCCCTAGATGGCCTTGCCGACATGGTCATCACTCCGGAGTGCCCTCCCGAGGGAGAGCGCTTCAACAAGTTTAAGCAGCTCGCCGCGGCTGGCAAGGCCGATGGCAGCTTGCTCGTCGCCCAGGTCACACATCCCGGTCGACAGGTCATGGCCGCCCTCAACCCCGTGGCCATCTCGGCTTCTGACGTGCAGCTGGGTGAGTTTGTCCTTCTTGACATGCCGGGCCGTGGGGGGAGTAAAAAGCCGTTGCTAATATTGGAAACTTGCAGAACCCAAAATGGGCATGACGTTTGGCAAGCCCCATGCGGCCACCAAGGAGGAGATCGCCAGGGTCGTCGAGGGCTTTGCCCATGCCGCCGAGTATCTACACAAGGCTGGCTTCGACGGCATCGAGCTGCACGCCGCCCACGGCTACCTGATCTCGCAGTTCCTGTCGCGCACCACCAACAAGCGCACCGACGAGTACGGCCCGCAGACGATCGAGTCGCGCATGCGTCTCATCTCGGAGATTGCCCGCGCCATCAAGGCCCGCGTGCCCACCGACTTCATCGTCGCCGCCAAGCTCAACAGTGTCGAGTTCCAGGACGGCGGCGTCACGCCCGAGGACGCAAAGGAGCTGTGCCAGACGCTTGAGGCTCTGGGCTTTGACTTTGTCGAGCTGAGCGGCGGCACCTACGAGGAGCTCGGCCTCGAGTACAAGAAGGAGTCGACCCGCAAGCGTGAGGGCTTCTTCATCGAGTGGGCTGAGACTGTCACCAAGTCGCTGGGCACTGACAGTAAGCTCAAGACTTATATTGTCGGCGGCCTGCGATCTGTAGGTGCCATGGTCAATGCTCTCGAGGTAGTGGACGGCATCGCCATGGCGCGTCCCGCTGCTGCTGAGCCCCGACTACCCATTGACATCATCGAGGGCCGCGTGCAGGGCGCTCTCAAGCCTATTGAGCCCATCGAGCAAGACTTTGTTACACTCATGGGCATTGCTGGCGCCCAGATCCGGCAGATCGCCCACGGCAAGGAGCCGTTCAACATTAGCGACCCCGAGGCCATTGCTGCTTTTGGCCAGGATATGGGTGCCTGGTTCCAGAAGAAGGTGCAGGACGGCGACAACCTGGAGTTTGTGGGCCCTGCAGTGTACTCGGGACCTGAGGTTCCTTATGGAAGTGTTGTTGCTAAATAGACGTTGATGAGATGTCCTTGATGGACAGTCACTTATACATAGAGTTAGATAGAGCGATGATTGTTAGGTGTAACTATATAGAATTATAGATTCAGCTTGATACATGCATTCAAATCTTCATAAACACCCATCTCTGAATAAAACATTGCCCAACCCCGTCATCACGAGAACAAAAAAATCAAGATTAGCTATACAGCCTGTACGAATACTAATCTGGATTTAATATGCTCTTTAAAGAACTTGTTCTAAAAGAGACCTATTTGGCGCCGGCTCCAACTACCCTACTCACCCCCCCCCCCCCCCCCCCCTCCCCCTCCCCCTTTGTGCGCGTGTGTGTGCGTGCGTTATTGTGAGGCTGCGGTTGGTCGGTCGGTCGGTCGGTCGGTCGGTTGGGTGGTTGTGGGCTGGGGTTGTGGGCTAGGGATGAAAAATTGCATGCAAGTTATATAAATATTATGTAATAAAAAGCGTGAATATTATATGATTTTTATATAACTTTATGTAACCTAACTTTCCCTTTACCTATCTAGCTGGTTATTGTAGGGTCTTAACTCTTAAGGAGGTGTTTAAAACTAAGTTATATAATAGGCCTTTTAGGGGATTTATATATATATAATACTATATAATATAAATAGTAAACCTTCTGCCTTTTAAAATAGGCAATCTTTATTTTAATAAATAGTAAATATTAAGCTGCTTTTAGTATTAGGCTAAAGGTTTTAATAGTTTAAGTTATTTTATTTAATTGCCTTTTTTAATGCTTTATACTTATAGCTTTTTATAGTTTTAGCTTTTTACTTTATATTTTATATATATATTTAGCTTTAATAATTAAAAAAGAAAAAGAAAAAAGGACCCTTAAGTTCTATATAGTATATAGTTTAGATAGTATAAAAAACTATAATTCTTTTATTATAAATTTTAAATAAATATAAAAGCTATTTTATAATAACTATTTTTATATTCTTTATATTATTTATACTATTATTGCTATTATTAATAGTAGCAATAGTAGCAATAGCAATTATCTTATAGCTTAATTAGCCTACTTACTATTTTAATATATAGGCCTAATTTACTATCTTTTTGCTTAATTAATTAAGCTTAGCTTTAGCCTTTACTATATTCTATAGGATTGTATTATTAACTATATCTCTTTCCTTTATTTTTGCTAGTAGTATAATATTATCTAGCAATTAGTATTGCAATAGCTATATATATAAGCTATAGGGATTGCACTTTAATTGCATTATAGTATTGATTCCTTTTTCTTTACTATTATTCTTACCTAAAATTATATAGCTGCTATAAAGCTTAAGATTGGCCTTAATTAGTATTTAACCTTATACTTTATAGTTAGTATAGGTAAAGGCAGCAGTATAAGGCAGACCCCTTTACAATACCTTATGCTTTTGCTATAGCTGCTTTCTTACTATTAGGTCGATCCTTTTGCTTAATGGCATTAGTATTAGTATGCCTTTAGGCAGGCCTATAAGGTTATAGCCCTTTATTAAGTCTACTAATAGTATAATAGCTACTAAAGGGCTAAAGTGAATAATAATATTATTTAATACCTATTAGCTATAGTGCTTTAGATTAATTGTAATATAAATAGCTATATAGCTTGCGCTATTAATTACCTTAAGGCCTTAGTGCTTATTCTTTATTACTACTATTAGTATATTAGGGATGTATATAAATATAGCTAGTATAGAGATCTTACTATTATTGCCTAAACCTAAGATTATAGTTGCCTCTATTTATATAGAATAACTATAGCTACTCTTTATTTAGGTATACTTAAATAGAAAAATATATAGTGGCTTTTGTATATATCTTTAGAAGGCTAAGGCTACCTTTATATTAAGGTTCTAATAGTTTTAGTTTAATAGTGTAACTATAGAGATATTTATTTTCTATAGAATCTTACGCTTTAGTTAAAAGCAGTGGCTATTAAGTATATTAATATTGGCGCAATCTTAGGTCTTTATATAAATGCAATGCAGTAAGGCAAGTAGCTTAGGGTTTTTAGTAGTATAGACCTGCTTCTTAAGTATTATTACTATTATAAACTTCTTCTATAGTGTATATACCTTATTGTAGTCTTGCTTATATAGGTTTTTATTTTAGTTCTATAGGAATTTATTGCTATTTAATAGAAATGTTTTATTTATAATTGGCCTAAATTAATAGAAGTTGCTATAAAATAGAATAATAGAGATGCCTTTAAAGCTTTTATTAAGGCACTTAATTAAATAGTAAAGCTTATTATTAATCTTTAATAGTATACTAGCCTTAAGTATACTAACCTTATTAATAATAAGTATCTATCTATTCTTCTATAATGCCTATATAGGTTTGCTTATTACTTACTATTAGCTAATTAACTCTTTGCCTATTGTATTGCAGTTTTACTATAATAATAATAAGGACTTATTAATAGTAAGGCTATAAGCTAAATGGATAGTAATGCTATTAATGCTTATTGCTACTATACCTAATATAGCAGTTACTAGCAGCTAATATAGTATGCCTTATTTAATAAAGAGCTTTATTATTGCCTTAATTACCTAAAACTTATCTATATTGCTTTTGCTATTAAGGAACTAGTATAATTGCTAAAGGCATTTATCCCCCTTAATATTAGAATTGCTAATAGTATTGCTATTACTTTTTATAAGCTAAATATACTAATAGATTAATAGAAAGGCAATAGCTTATTGCTTATTAAGTATAAACTATAAAGTAATATCTATTTTAGAGGTTATAACTATAGATATAAATGCCTATTTAATTATAATTATAGGATTATGCAATAATAATAATGCTGCTTTCTTTATTGCTTTTATTGCTATTTTAGTGCTTTTTTTTTCTTTTTTTTCTTTTATTTACCTTTTATATGCCTTAGATTTAATGCTTTATTGCTTTTAATAGCCTTAACTGCTAAGCTTTAATAGCTATAATTTTGCTTAAATTAAGCACTTAGGTCTAGCTGCTATTAGCATTACTGTCTTTTATAAATGTTAAATCTTTTCCCTTTTCTTCCCCTTACTGTTTAATGCCCTCCTTTAGATCTTTGCTTTCCTTTTCCCTTTTTATTATGCCTTAAAGCCTAATAAGATTGTAAAGTATTAAAGCTAGCTCCCTTAATCTTGCTGTAATTTAATTGCTACTAGCTATTACTTAAATAATATTAATAAAATATGCAATTTAGCTAAGGTTATTATTTTAAAACCTATTAGTATTATTGTTACTACTGCTATTATCTTTATTATGGCAGTTTTTATCTCCTTTATGCAATCTACTGCTATTTATAGCCGTTTTAATGTCCCTTAATATAAATACCTATTGCTATACATTCTTTTAAGCGTTTTAGGCTAATTGCTTTAATAACTAAATATTATCTATAAAAAAGAAGATTTATTTTAGTATATTCTATTTCTATTTATTTTAAGTAATAATTATATTTATATTACCTAATAATAATTTAAATATAAAGTAATGCTATAGCATAAAAAGGCTAAAGTGCTAGACTATTGCTTTAGGAAATTCCCTAAATATTAATATTAATTAATTAATTAATTAATTAATTAATTAAGCTTTAAAAATAAAGATATTATATAATAACTCTCTTTTTATAGTATATTAGGTATAGTAAAATATATTTTAGCTTATCTTTAGTAGTATTGCCTTTTATTTTATTCCTTTTTATTAATAAAGTTTAGGCTAAAGTAGCCCTTAATAGATATAACTAAATACATTTTGCATTAATATAAGAACTGTACTTATTTATTTAAGAAGGGGCATTTAGGCTTAAAAGAAATGCTAGAGTCTTTAGCGCTATAGTATAACTTTTTGCGCTAAATATAGATAAGGGTAGTGTAGTTATATAAGCAAATATCTTAAAAGACCTTTCTGCAGTATAGATATACATTTAGAGCTATAACTTTTTTTTTTTGCTTTTTAATATAAATATTAAAGCTGGACTAATTATTGCTATCTTTAAGCTAGTTGATCTCTTAAAGATATAGCTACCTTCTTAATATAAGTTAATATAGCTTATTAATATTAAGATATATTTAATAATAATTATATAAAAGCTCTATTAAATATTCTAAAAGATAAGTAATTACCTTAACCTTTAATAGTGCCTAATTTATAAAAATGCAATTAACTATTTTTATAAGGAATTAATAAGTTTTATTTCCTTTTATACTATTAATATTAATATTAGCATTAGTATTAATATTAGCATTAGTATAAGTATTGCTATTACTATTTTACTATTTAATAGATCTATTGCCCTTTTAATTGCTAATATTATTTATATAAGTATTAATATAAATATAAATACTATTACTATTATTATTAATACTATTTACTAAAATATAAAAAGGTATAGGCATAAATATAGATATAGGTATAGCTCTAGCTACTTGCATTTTAATCCTTTCTTTTAGTATAGAAAGGTGCTTTATAGCTATAACTATTTGCTTTTAGATTAAATTCTTTACCTTTATTGTATAGTTAGTTAAGTAATAGATTAAGGATAAGCTATAAGATTGCATTACAATAAACATTAAGTTATAGTTATGCTATAATTTTATAGCTATTAATTTATTTTAGCAATTTATAAATATATAGGATTGCTTAATAAAAAGGACCCCCTTTTTATTGAATTCTATTCTTTTTATTAGTTATTTAGGGAATTTAAACCGGTATATATTTTGCTATTGCTGCTATTAATTTAGGTTTCTATCCTAAAGTGTATATTTAGTATATATAGCCTTATGCTTGTGAATTTAAGATGATTTTATATAGAAGTTTGCCTTTTTATTGAATATTATTAATAGCTTTATTGTATTATTAATTAAAGCTAATATATTAAATATAGCTATTCTTTATTTTATAGTGATTTAAAATAATGGCTTATTAAGGTCCTGCATTTTTATAGTATATAGAATGCTTTATATTAGTAAACCTAATATATATAAAAGGAAATTATAATAGCCCTTTTTCTTTATTAATACTTATTTATTTATTTATTTATTTATTTATTTATTTATTTATTTATTTATTTATTTATTTATTTATTTATTTATTTATTTCCTTATCTATTTTACTTAATACTTTTTATTATCTATATATATGCGCTATATGCAATTGTATAGAAATAAAACCTTATTTACTTACTTTATAAAAAATGCTATTTAAATATTAGATAATATTCTTTTAATATGCCTTATTGCTTTTTAAAAGATTGTTTTTATTTATACTAAAAAGTAAGCTAAAGTTTATACTTTTATATAGCTAAATTAAACTATATATATAAAGCAAGCTATATTAATTAGTTTTAATAGCAGTAAAATAGTGACTTACCTAATTAAAAACTAACTTTTTACTAACCTTAATATAATGCTTTAAGAATAGAGATAACTTATAATAAAAGTAAATAGCTAAATTTATTAGGTTTAATATTAATAAATACTTCCTTTTTTTGCTATTATTAAAACTAACTAAAAATAGCTTAATAATGTTTTTATTATACTGCTAATATTCTATAAGCTATAGCTTAATAAGGTTTATAATATTATTTAAATTAATAATAAATTAAATTGCTAAAAGACTATACTTAATAATTAATAATTTAATCTTTTATTATATATTTAATTAAGATTTATAAGATATAGGTTGCTAAAAACTATAGATTAAAATAGACTAAATTAGCTCCTTTATATACTTATCCTTTATTATCCTATACTTCTTAAGGTTAACTTTAGCTGCTTCTATTCTTTTAGCTATTATTTCCTTTAATAGCTGCTTAACCTTTTGAAAGGAGCCCTTTTCTATACTTATTATACTTACTCTTTAATTCTATAACCGCACTATTATATTAAAAATTAAAAAAGAAAATATCTAATAGTATATAGTATAATTGCTATATTAATAGAGAACTATTTTTGCTTATATTTCTAATATTAGGTCTTAAGATATAAGAGTAGCTTTTATATTGCTGTTTTAATTATTACTATTATTATTGCTATTATTATTGCTATTATTGTTATTTTTATTCTAAAAGCTATTATTGCTATTATACTTAAATTAAGATTTAGTTTAGGAGCTATTAATAATTAAAAGGGATATAGATTATAATAAATGCTATATACTTTATATGCCTTACTATTGCTATTTACTTCTGCTTATCTATCTATTATTTGTACTATTTATGCTTTTTTGGCTTCTTTTTTGCTCTCTTTCTTACTTTTGCCTTTTATAGTACCTTTTCTATTTAAGCAATAGCCTATTAAATCTATAAGGAAATATAGTTAGAAAAGCTTTTAGAAAAAACTATATATCCTAAGAATTGGTAAATTAAGCCCTATAGATAATGTAAATATATAGTTTTGATTTTAGTATCTATTAAATATTTGCTAAATCTATAAATAGAACTTAATAATCTATTGAAGGTATACTAGCTGCATTTATACTAGTTATATTTATTTTGATTTTTCTATTAGGTTTTTATTTATCTATCTCTCCTTCTTTTAGGTTAGTGCCTAAAGTATTATAAAGGAATTGCAACTTTTTAATATTAATTGCTTTTAGTGCTAAATTAAAATTAAATATTCTTAATAAAATAATCTCTTTTATTAACTCCCTTTTATTATTTTCCTAACTATTATTGCCTATTAATATTAATGCATTACTATAATTACTATTATTAAGATTATTACTATTTATCCCTTTTTTATATATACTTAACCTACTATTATTACTATTACTATTATTATTACTATTACTACTATTACTATTGCTACTATCTCTATTTTTACTAAAATTAACTCTATTTGCTTTATATAATTTAGAAAAGATATTTTAAATATTAGTGGGCCCTACTTTAGTATTTAAGCCTTAATTATTTATAGGCACTATATATGCTCTTTACGCTTATTTAGTTCTAGATGGCTTTTTATGCTTTATTAATTAATAGATAATATTAGGGATGCTATGCTTTAGTGCCCTTTAGCTATTTATCTTTTTGATATTAATCTTAATGTCTTTATAGTGCTAGTTATTTCTCTTTAATTATACTAAAGCTCTCTCTACCTTCTGTCTTTATATTAATAGTAACCTTAAAAGATTTTATGGCTTTAGTTAATAAGGCCTATACTATAAAATGTAAATTTAATTAAGCGCTTTAATAAGCGGATATAGAAGCACTCTTATTGCTATATCTTAAATATTATTTAAAAAGATAGAAATAAAACCTTTAATATACTTTTTATATTATATTTTCCTTTTTTTTTATTGGCTATTACTATTATTACTGCTAGTAGCTATATTATATTATGTAATTTACCTAAAGTAAATATTTAATGCAATTAACTTCTTCTCTATTAATAATAGGTCTTAAAGTTTCTTTAGATATATATAGTTATAACCTAACTGCTAGTAAACTTAACTAACTATAGTTAACTTATGCCTTTTAAGTTAAGTAAAGCAATCCTTATAAGCTATAATTAGCTAATCTAAAGGAAAGTATATAAAATAAGAAAATAGTATACAGCTAAACTATAGTATACTATTTATTTTCTGCTTTATTTAGGTAGCCTATTAGATCTTTTTTAGTTTAATCTTAAAGAACTTATAATAATATATTTTATATATTTATATTAGTATTATAGTTCTATTATAAAGTATACAGTAAAAGTTTTATACTATTAATACCTCTTTACTTTAAGGAATAGATATATATTAGCTAAGCTTATTAAATGTTTATTTATTTTTTATAAACTTTTAGTTAAATTAATTAATTATACTAAATATATTATAACTTAATTTATTTATACTTATCTTATAAAAAGAGAGAACTTAATATTAATTTATTAAATAATAGCTTTTATTTGCCTAAATATAATTCAATTAAAGTTAAGTAGGCTAAGATTAATTAAATTTAGCTTAAGTGGATTGAACCTAATTGCAAACTTTACTATATTGACCCCTTTAAGATCTCTTTTATTAACTTTACTTTTAGCTTTAGCTTAAATATAGAATTAATACTCTAGGAGATTTTTGCTTTTTTAGCCTAAAAGTGCTAGTAATAGTAGCTTTAAATAGTATTAATTCTTTAATGCCTATACTATCTAAAGTGCTATTAATAGCATTAAAATGTAACTTTAATAATAACTCTTTTTAGGGCTATAAAACTACCTTTAGAGCGCCTTACTGCTATACCTTTATTCTTTATTTTAGACCTAATACTATAATATTTAATTCTATTAATAAAAGAATATTTTAATATATACTATTGCTATTATCCTTATTATTAGTTATTAATATAGCAGCTATATAAGCTTAACCTCTACTTGCTAATAGAGCATTTAAGCTAATAGATAGGGTCAATCTTACTTAAGCTAATGCTTCCTTAATGTATTGTATTATATAGCTAAATAATAAAGTAATAAAAGTATTTAAGATTTACTAATTTAATTAATTAAATATAATACTTTATAAATTAAGCTTAAGCTAAAATATTTATTAATTAAAATTACTTAATATTCTATCTTTATATTTTTAAATTATATAGTTAAAACAATTAAATAAATTACTAGTCTTAAATAAATAATTGCTATTAAATCCCTTTTATATTTACTATATATAATGGTTTTAAATAGACTTAAAAAGATTTTATATACTTTAAGCTAATTTATTAGATTTACTGCTCTCTATATTAGTAGGAGAATTAGGATCTATAATGATTTTAATAGATAGGTATTATATATCTCTCTCTCTCTTTTTATATATATATATATATATATATATATCTCTCTCTCTTTTATTATATTTTAAGACTATATTAAATCTATTGCTAATATCTATTATTATATCTTTATATACTATAAGTATATAAATATATTAGTATTACTATATATATCTATATATATTTGCTTATATTTATTTATATATATATAGATTTATTTAAATATTTTTATTAAAATAATAAAAAAATGCTAGTTATAATAGTCTATATATACTTTATATTCTTTACTATAATTAAATCTATAGGTAACTCTATATAATATTCTATATACTTGCTTTTTTAATAACTGCTAATATATATTTTATAATCCTAAAAACTAATAATTAATACTAAATATACTTTAAGATATAATAATTACTTTAGTTAGGCTTTTTATTCTTTTATTAACCTTTAATTATATCTATAGAAATGCACCTTTATTATTAATATTATGCTTTTATTAATATAAATATATTAAGAACCTTCTATTAACTTAAATCTAATCTATATTTAAGCAATAATGCTCTATTATAATTGTATTATTGCTATTCTATTTAAGACCTTTACTTTATACTTAAGCATATAATAAAGGTAGAGATAGTTACTATTTTAATGCTAATTAAAAATATAGATTAATAACTATTATAACTCTATATAATAAAATCTTATAAATAAAAAGATAGATAAGTCTATCCCCTCTAGCTTATAATGCCTATTTAATTCTTTACTTATCTATTTCCTTTTATATCTATTATTCTATCTATAAATTATAGCTTAGTTTTAATCCATTTTTTATTAAATAAATCTACTAATATACCTATCTATATATACTATTTAAGACCTTAATATTTATATATACTTGCACTTATATATATGCTCCTATATATTTATATTTATATATATATATAATGTTATTATAACTATCTTTTAAATAATCCCTTTAATTAACTTTTTAATTGTTACTTTAACTATTGCTTAAACTGTCTTTTTAGCCCTTACTTTAACCCTTACCTTAACTTTTACCCTAATCTCTATCTTAATTAATCTTTTAACTATCTTTAGGAAATCCCTTTTTCTTTTTATTTTCTTAAGAATCTTTTAAACATTTAAATATAGATAAAATTATAATTACTAAAATCTATAAGCCCTAAATATTATAAAAAGGATATAAAAATAACCTATTTTTAGTATTATATTTAATATATACTAAAGAACTAATTGAACTTCCTTAAGACTAGTAATATATAAATAATATAAACTATAATACTATTAGCTAAATATATATCCCTTAATTAATATAGTTTATATAAAAATATATATAATTTCTTTAAAATAAAGAAAATAAACTATTAATATTTATATTTAGTATTAACCTTTTAATATTTAGTAGAACTCTTTATTTAAATAAGTGGAAATATTTTTAGTATTTAATAAGTAATATTTTATATCTTTTTGCATTTATATAGAAAGTTAAATAATTAAATACTCTATTAAAAGAATTAAACTTTTAGTTAAAAGATAAGTATAAAATCCTAAATTTTATTATACTAATATTATTAGTTTAAGATTATAAATACTATTAGTAAATAATATCTTTTTGATTTAAAACTTAAAACTATAAAAAACTAATATACTATATAAATAGCATTAAACTATATTTATTAAGACTAAATAAGCTATCTTCCTTTAGAAACTCTATTGTTAGCTTTATTAGTATTATTGCTAGTTTAGCAATTATACTTTTTAAAAAGTCCTTTTTTAAGGCTTTTTAAATAAGGAACTTTAATGCTATAGTTTTATTAATCTCTTTAACTATATAATGTCTATTAGGGCATTAGAACTACTATATAAAGGCGCCTATACCTTTTAAGTCTTTATTCTTATTTCTATAGATATTAGCGCTTATTTTATGCACTGTTTTTAGATGCTTTAAAGCCTAACTTTACTATTTAAACTAAATATAGGCTTTTACTATACTGGCTTAATTATAGGGCTTTTAGATTACTGAGTTGGGGTCTAGGGTAATGTGGATCAATCTGTCATTAGGTTGGTCAGGAAGATAAAAGGGACCTTAGAGATATAGGAAATAAATAGGCAGTTTTCTTTAACCAATTTTTATTTTTAAAATTCTAAATTCCTTGCATTTAGACCCTATTGAAGTCCCAGTGCAGCCCCTCATAATATTACTTTATTTATGACTTTCTGCCCTATTTTCTTTCTTTCTTTTCTTTAAGGGACACTCTAAAGCATTCAATTAAATGCTTTAACACTCTTTTAAGTTGTTTGCAGCTACTTAAGAAGGCTATTCAGTCTTCAATCAAACCTGCTTACCCTATACCCTTTTAGGTAGGGTATGTATTTTAGCTAGTATCCCTATCTACCAATACATTTAAAGGTTATAGTAAGGAGAAGCCTTTAAATTATTTAAAAAGACACTAAAGTATTTAATTAAACTCTTTAGTAATACTTTTAAGCTATTATTAAGAACCTAAAGAAGTAGTAAACAATTAATTATAAAGATCTAGAAATTCCTAAATACTAAAAAACTTATTATTTCTATAAAAATAAAGGGCACTAGAATTAAAAATAATACTAAAGGTAAGTAAAGATACTAATATAAGTTTACATTCTAAAAAAAGAAAACCTACCACTATAGTTAGGGCAGATATATAGAAAAATTTAATAATCCAGTATAGTGCTAATATATTAGTATAAAGGTATATAAGGCAAAACAATAGTGCAAATAATGTATAAGCATTTAATTAAACACTTTTAAATATTGAAGCATACTTAAGACCGCTAAAAGCTTAGTTTATAGACTAAAAAAGGAGAAAAAAAAGAAAGAAGAAGATTATTTAATCCCTAATTAATTATAAAGGATAGGAAATTTTTATTATCTTTATTAGTCTTTAGACTTTAGCTAAAGGGCGTATATATATACTTACTACTATTTTAATTAGCTACTTTACCTATTGTTACTAACTTTAAAAAGCTAGTTTAAATTTATTAAGATAAAGCCTTACTAAATATAATATTACTATCTTTTTTCTTTACTTTTCTTAATTATTTTAATATATATCTTAATTTATTTTATTATTTTATTCTTTTATTATATATATATATTATTTTATTGCAACTTATAACCCTAAGAGTTAGGCAGCTAGCCTATACTTCTCTATATATATATATTAAAATACTTATTATAGGAATCCTAATAACTATAATTTATTAATGCCTTTAAATAAGAAAATAAAGGGAACATTTAATTAAATGCAATTAAACCCCTTAAGCTCTATTAAAAGTAAAAAGGGTCAATATAGTTAATAATCTTTAACTATCCTTTTTAAGTTAATTAATATTATTAATACTAATATTCCTAAAGAGAATAAACTAAATATACTAGCTAAAATAATAAAAGTAACTATTACCCCTATTTAATTGCTTAATATAATTTTTAATAAAAGGAATATTATATATTTCCTTAAATTATATAATGGATTTATAACTAGCTAAAGAGTTACAGATAGTATAAAGGGTAAAGCTTTTATACACTATATAACCTTTAAAGTATCTTAAGATATTATAAACTTATTAAAAGGCAATAATTAGACTACTATAAAGCAAAACCTTTTAGAAACCTTTAAATACTAGGATTTAAATTAATTAGATCCATTTAAGAATAAGCTCTAGCAAATAAATATAACTTTAATCCAGTCTATAAAGTATAGAGTTATCCTTTAGTGGCTTATAAAGTATGCTTAATTTAGTAGGAAAGTAAATCCTATTGGCTAGAAGGCTTTTATAGTATAGGCTTAAGCTATTTATAATACTATACTAAAAAACATTATTATTAATATCTATTAATAGAAAGGGAAATACCTAAATACCTTAAGAATAATAAGGTATAAAGAGATAATTAAGCTAATTAAGAACTTCCTTAATATTAAAAAAGGAATCTAAATCTTTTAAATAGAAGGGAAGGATAATAACTTTAGATATTTTAGGAAAACTAAAAAACCTTTTGCTTATTAAAATTAGCTTTAGCATTAAGAGCTTAAGTTCCTTAACCCTATTTAAAGCTTAAAAGGGAAGTTAAATCTTCTTACTAAAGGAATAAAGAAGCTATAAATTAATATAGCCTAAAATATTATAAATAAATTGCAAGAATTAAAAAGGATTATACACTAAAAGATTAACTAATTAAAAATAGAATTATTATTATTAATTAGGAATAACTTTAATTAAATAGAAAAATCTAATTATATGCATCCCTATTATAACTTCTATATTAATGCAAGTTATAATAGGGATCTAAAGTGCTTCTATTATATAGAAGTAAGGCATTTTCCAAACTATTGCCTACTTCTTATAGAAAATAGAAAAAAGGGATTTATAGACTATAATAGCAATACTGGCTTTATTTAGATAGGGCAATAGGAACTCTTACTACCCTTAAAACTAGTATATAAGCTTGCTATTAGAGAAGAAGTAAGAAAAATGATTGTCTTATAGATCTTGGAATTCCTTACCTTTAAGATTTATAGCTAAGCTAAGGTTATAATAGTAGATAAGCTAAATGCATAAAAATAGTAGGTTGCTAAAAAAGAGAAGTGTTTAATTAAAGACTTCTTTAAGCATACTAACTAACTAAAGTATAGCTCTTTAGTACTTAATAGGAATTCCCTTAAAGAGACCTAAAAACCTAAAGTTAATTGCATCCTTATTAATAATTAAGCTATAGAATCGATTAATAACCCTTTTATTACTAATATTATATTAAAAACTAATACTGCAAAATGCATAAAAGTAAAATTAAAAGAGAAATTAACTAATTAAAAAAAGAAAAAGGGAATTTAGTCTTTTATTTAGGTTATAAATAGGGAACTTATTAAAAATAGGAAGATTATTAATATTATTCTTAAAGAAAAGGATTAAAATACTTTTAATTAAATGCTTAAAGTCATTTAAATAAGAAAATAAGTTTATAAAAAGGTAGTAGAATTAAAAGTCTAAATAACTATTAAGGACTTAATTACCCTTAACCCTCCCTTAAGTAATAATATCTTAAAGATAGTTTTTAATTATATAAAGGGAATAAAAGAAATTAAATAGATAAAACCTAAATCTTTACTAAAAAAGAGATAGATTTAGTAAATTATTAATTTAATTATAATTAATAATCTAAAAGTAATATTCTTAAAGGAGTACTTTAACTATATTGTTAAATAGTATAGTATTAATAGTATATTAATTAAGGAAGAATCTAAACCTTATTATATACTATTGCCTAAAGAATACTTTATTAAGGATTAAGGAAATATTAATAAAATTAATATTAGCTATATAATAACTAAAGAAGGAAAAGTTATATTTAATTAAATGCATTTAATAGTCTATATAAACATTCTAGACTAATAGCATTAAAGAACTTTAGCCTAATACTAAAAACTGCTAAAAATTTAAGTAAAGTTAAGTAACCTTAATAAAATAATTTAAAAAGCTTTAATGGATTTTAGATTAAAAGGAAATATTATCTTTAATAAAATAGTATAAAAATGCAAGCTAAAAGTAAAGCCTATAGAAGCTTCTATTATATTCTACTTTAATAATTAAATCTAAATGTATAGAGAAGTAAATATTAAGCTATTTCTTAAAAATATTTAAATAGCATAAAGATTCTATATTGCTTTAAAAGAATATATTTCTATTCCTTTTATTTTAGAAATGCCCTTTATTAAGGCTACTAAAGTTATATTTAATTATATATCTCTAAAAGAAGAAATGCTTTTATAATATTAATTTAGCTTAATTAAAATTATTATACCTACTATTAAAAATATTAAATAAAATGCCTTAAGGAATATAGAGACTACTTAAGGCAATTAAAGATAAGTTCCTAAAGTTCTTTTAAATCAATAGAATTATAGAGTCTAAAAGAAAATAATAATAAGCATTTAATTAAATAGTTAAATAAGGCATTAATAAAAGTAATAATTTAATTAATAATTAGGAATTAATTAAAGGTTAACTATATAAAGGTAATAAAGGTAAAGGAAAAGCTATAATTAGCTATACATTAAAGAGAGAAAGTAGCACTTATTAATATAATATATAAATAAAAAGCCAATAAAATATATCTTAAAGATAATATTCTATTAAATAGATCTATCCCTAAAGGGGATCTATATTAAAAGAAGAAAAGATAGGAGAAAGTAAAGGGAGACCTTAAAGAGAAGTTTAAGTACTTAAAGCTCCTAATACTTAAGTTCTCTAAAATAGCTAAAGAATTAAGGCTATATAGAGAAAGACTTTAGAAAGTAATTAATTAAATAGAAGGGATCCTTATTGATAAAGAGAGAAGTATCCTCTTAAAAATTCTCTATAATAGAGAAGCAGCATTTACTTAGGATTTTAAGGAGTATAGAAGACTAGACTCTAAAGTGGCCCCTTTATAGATTATTAAAATAATTAAATATAAAGCCTAATAAATAGGAAATATTCTAATCTTTAAAGGATTAAAAAAGAAAGTTATTAAGTTATTAAAAACTTAAATAAAGAGAAGAATCCTTTAAGAGTTTTATACTGTCTATTAGAACCTATATATACTAGTAGTAAAAAAGAATAGTAGACTTTACTTAATTAATTTAGCCAAAAGATATAATATATATATAATATAGAATGGATTAATTCCTTTAGGAGCTAATAAATTCTTAGCTAAATTTAAAATATATAAAATCCTAACTCTTTTGGACTTCTTTTTAGGATATAATTAGATTTCCTTAATAGAGAAAAGTTAGGATTTAATAACTTTTAATATACCACTAAAGCTTTTTAGGATATACACCTTACTATAAGGAGGAATTAATTTAGTAATATAGTTCTTAAGGATTATAATTAAAATCCTTTTTAATCTATTATTAAAAGTCTATTAAGCCTTCTTAAATAATATTACTATTAAAGGACTAAAGATTAAGTATAATAGGGAGGAGGTGCTCCTTAATATATAGAGGTTTATTTTAAAGTATTTAATTAATTTAAATAAAACTCTTTTAAACATTAAGCTATTTAGGTGTACGATTTCTATAGGGAAGTTAAAGTTCTATTAATATACTGCAGTTATTATTAAATACTTATGCAGTATAGCTAAAAGGCAGCCAATAGAGGAAAAAGTAATTAAGATTAATAAGTAAGAAAGATACTATAACCTAAAGTAGGTTAAAGCGTTTTTAGGAATTATAGGCTACTATTAAATTTAGGTTAAAAGATATGCCTAAATTGCTAGACCTTTTACTTAATTATTAAGGAAGGATACTATATAGATATAGGGTAAGGAATAAGCTAATACTATAGCAGTTCTTAAAGAAAAGATAATCTTTACTTTTATCCTAATAATATTAAACCTTTCTAAAGGATTTAAAAAGATTATTCTTATAATTAATGCTAATAAAAAAGGCTAGAGTGCAGTATTAATATAGATAATAAAGGAAAAAAGGCATTTAGTAAAGTATAAATCTAGTCTTTAGACTCCTATAGAATAAAGGTATAATGCTACTAAACTTAAATATAAGGGTATATTGCATAGAATTAAATACCTTTATAGCTATATATATAAATTGCCCTTTATCTTAAAGATAGATTCTTAAGTTTTAGTTTACTAGCTTAATAGTAGGGCTAGTAATATCCTTAATGCAATAATTATTTAATAGATTGGTTATATCCTATTATTTAACTTTACTATTTAATACATTCCTAAAAATAAGAATAATATAGCCAATAGGCTATTTAAAAAAGGTCTAAAAGCATTTAATTAAATAGACCAAAAGGCTAAAAGTAATATTAAAGAGTTTATTAATGCTTATTTTAATATTATTAAGATTAAGAATAAATTAATAGAGTTAAGAAAGAATTATAGTAGACCTTTATTGCAATTAGGGGAATACTTACTTTTACTAAAAAGGCCAATAGGTATTATTCTATAGAATTACTAATGCTTATAGCTAAAGGCTAAGAAACACTTTATAAAAGGTAGCTGCTTATAGATTAGGGCTAAAAAATAAAGAGGCAACTTAAGGTTAGTTATAAAGAAGGAAAATATTTAAAAGGATTTAATTAAATTATACTATATTAATAGAAGGCATTATAGTTGTAATACTATTTATGCACTTCTCTTTAGAAAGTACTATTAGTAAGGTGCAAAAAGAAGCATTATAGAAGCTATTAGGCAGTGCTTAATATATTAGATATATATTCCCTAAAGACTAATAGAAGCCTCTATACCTATTAAGCCTACCTACCTAATAATAAAGATTTATCTTAATAAATAGTATATGCCTTTTAATAAAGGATTTAGATTTATACTAAAAGCTAAATATAACCTTTATAGATAGATAGAGGCTAAGCCAATCCTAAAATTAAATAGTTACTATATTGCAAAATTCCTTAGAAAACTGCACTATTAGTATAGAATGCTAAAAAGAGTAGTTATTAATAATGGAAAAGAGATTATAAAAGGGATTCCTAAAGATCTTAATAGCCTTAATATAGAAGTTATTAATACTTCTATTTATAACCTTAAAGTAAATAGACTTATTAAAGGTAGTTATACTATTATAATAAGTTTCCTAAAGAAAAAGGGTAAAGAAAAAGAAAAATAAATAAATATCTTACTAATAGCTTTATTAACTAAAAGAGTAGCTATTTGCGCCTTATATAGAAGATTACCTTTTTATCTATTCTATAAATAGGAGCTAGTCTTTCCTCTAGAAGTAAAAGTGCCTATATAATAGCTAATTAAATAGAATAATATAACCTTTATTAAGGACCTACTTAAGTAAAGAATTAGGATTCTAAAGCAAAAGTAGAAAGATATAAAAGAAGCTAGGCAATAAATAATTGCATTTTAAAGGTTAATTGCTAATAGAGAGACTAAAAAGAATTAATATAGGCTATATAAAGAGCCTTTTGCTATAGAAGATTTAATTCTTTAGTATAATATATAGAATTAAAAGGATATATTTTATATTATAAAGATAAAGCTATATTAATTAGGCCTTTATAGAATTGCTAATACATTTAATAAAATAAAGAGTTATATTCTTAATACTATAGATAGAGTTAAGCTTTTTAGTACAACCTATAGTAATCGGTTAAGGAAGTTTATAGAGGATAAGGATAGATAGTAAGTAAGTAGGGATAATAAAGAGACTTTTGGTATAAGTTAGAAAGTACTATTAAGGGTAAGGAGAGAAAGGGAAGTATTTAATTAAATGCAAACTAAGTCTATAGGACAGTAGGAATAGAATAAACTTAATTTAAATACTATAAAAAGCTTAAATAATAATACTATAATATATACCTATATTAGGCTTAAGGAGATTATTAAAGTTTAAATTCTAAAGATAAATAGCAATTAATAAATATAGTATTAGGATATAGTAAGCAATTAATTAAATAATTAATAATAGTATTAGGCTAAAAACAGTTAGATTGCTATTAAGGGAGGGGTACTAAAGGTTAAAAAGGGAAAAGTAAAGACACTAAAATCAATACTATACTAAAAAAAGATAAGCTGCCTAAAATAAAATAAAAAAGTAAAATAAAAAGCAATTAAAGGCAAGCAAAAGGATAGTAAAATTGAATAAAACTAGATAAAAATAACTAGAAATTGGCTAAAAACCTTAAGAAAATGCTAAAAATCCCTAAAAATCCCCTAAAATCTATCTAAAAACTTTAAAAATTACACTAAAAATCAATAAAAATAGAATAAAAACACCTAAAAACTATAGTAAAAGGGTTAAAATTATTTAAAAATAGATAAAAATGCATAGAAAATGGCAGAAAATAAAGTATTAATATCTATAAAAAATTTAAAAATCTAAATATATTTAGTAAAAATTAAGTTTTAAGGTTATTAAAATAATATAATAATAGCAATAGCCTTAAAGGGCATAAAAATACTTAATTAATTGCTTTATAGTGCTATCTTTTATCTATTAAACTATTATTAATAAATTAAAAACTATATCTAGCTAATTTATACTAAAAAATAAGCTAAAGACTATTATTTTTATTAATTAAAATTTATTTTATGCTTTTAATTAAATACTTTTTATATCTATTTAATTAATTAATAATTACTAGCTATACTATTAGTAAGAAAACTATATATAATTTGCAGGCAAGTAGTTAGCCTAAAAAAATCTACTGCAAAAGTTAATAGCTAAGCAGACTTACTAATAGTATCTATACTACCTAAAGGAAAGTTATAAGGGCCTTTATAAAGACCCTTTAGTTAATATCTATAAAGGAAGCTCTATTTACATTTAGATTAACTATTTTAAATACAATTAATATAGCAACTATCTATATAACTTAATACTAAAATATATATATAAAAGGAAATAAAAATATATTTATTATAGGCAGAAATTATAAAAGTATATAATTAAATGTATTTATAATATATAAAAGGGTTAGTATATTTAATAAAGGCAATAATAAGTGCCTTAATATATTTAAGGCAAGTTAGTAGCTAAATTAAAAAGTATTCTACTAAATAAGCCCATTTTATAGGGATGTATATAGACTAAAGTTAGCGCTAAAAGAGAAGATCTACTTTAGAATAAAGTACTAAATTGCAAAATAGCAATTGCAAAATAAACTATTAAGTAAGTTTGCAATTAATTTGCTTGCTATCTTCCTTAAAGGCAATTTTAATATATAAGGGCTAGCTAAATTAATTAAAAGCTTAAAAGCTATAAATCTAAATATTAAAGCATTACTAAATCTAAAAGTATTTAATTAATTACTAAATAAAAACAATAGTTAAAAAGCAATACAAAAAGGGTACTTATTAATTATTTAGTAATAGTACTAATAGCATTAGTTAAAGCCTTATAGAAGAAACTATTATAGGTATACTAATAAGTAAAGCACTAATAAAAGAATTTAAAAGCCTAAATATAGCTAATAGTAAGATTGTATATATTAAGGAGATAATTATAAGGTATAAAGGCAAGAGACTTAAGCTTATTGCAATATAAAGCTATTATAAGATAAAGAATAAAAATTGCAATAATAGCTAAAGGTATAAAAGAATTAAAAAGATAAAGAATAATAAATAAAAAAGGAAGGAATAGAAGGGAGGGCCAATACAATACTTTTATAATAAATAGGAAATCAATCTTTAAGATTTAGGGTAGAAACCAAATACCAATAAAATTCTTATTAAATATTAAAAAGTATACTATTTTAAGAAACTTATTAGTATTTATATATATATAAACATTAAAATAGTGATTTATTTAAACAATACTAAACTAAAAATAAAGGCACTTAAATTATATTAACCTATTTTATACCTACAATTCTTTTCCTCCTTTTAATAATTTTATAGTAAGTTATATTACTTTAACTTTATTTATAATACCTATAAAATACTAATAATCTTTATCTTTTAAGTTATAAGCATTCAATTATAAGCTTTTAAACCCTCTATTAACCTTTACTCTATTTTATAATAGGGCTAAAGAAAGCAACCTTAAGTGTAACTATTTTAAAGGCGCAATTTTTAATATTAAGTAAAGACCTTTATATAGCTAAAGGAGTTATTTAAAATAAAGGCAGGATTAAAGATTTCTTTTCTTTTAGTAAAGAAAACACTACTAAAATATTTAATTAATTGCTTAATAGTTAATCTATATTATTCTACCCTTAAATAAATTAGGATTATTAGTTTAATAAATTAGAAACTTAGCCTATTTTAGGTAATAAAAGCAATTTAAATTTTTAGCTTATTAATATTAGTTGCTTTAAAGACTTCCCTTTTAATTTTTGCTAAGCCTAAATATTCTATTATTAAGACCTATAGGACTTATTTAAAAACCTATAGAAAAAAGAAATAGCCTTAAATTTTAATATTTAAGCCCTCTTTATTACCCTTACCTATAGACTTACCGATATCCTTACGATTTGCTAAACCAATCTTTTAATTGCAAGCATTAAGGTTAAGAAGAATAAATAAAAGCAAAAGAGTTTTTTTTATAAGCTTTTACTAAAAGGAATAAATATTAAGAAGACTAAATGTTTAATTGATTTTATGCCTATAGAGTTCCAATAAGCAATATATAATAAAAGGCTATTAGTTAGCTTTACTTACTTTATTAATGCTATCTATTAGAGCTTCTTTATTTAGGATAGATAGCTAAGGCATTTAATTATTTACAATACTACTAATATTCTTTAGAATAAGCAAGCTATTGCACTTACTATAATATAAAGGGAGATTATAACTAAAATAGAATTGCCCTATAATTTCTTTATTTTTATTATGCCTATTATTAAGCAAGCTAAAAATTAAAAATATAGTTTTTTAGGCGCTTTCCTTCTTTTTCTTAATATTTAAAGAATAGTTAGATTTACTAAAACTTTAATTATTAAATGCCTTATAACCCAGCCCTTAATCTTTAATAGTAGTTATAATACTATTAATAATCCCCCTTTAGCATTAATGCACTGCAATTAGGTTTTTACTAAATATAAGTAAAGGAAAAGTACTTAATTAATTGCTTTAAATACCAATTAAATATAAGACTTTATTAGTACTATTATCCTTAATAAACTTAATATTGCTAATAGAAAGTTCTTTAATTAATATAAGCTTATAAAACTTATTAAAACCTAAAAATCTACCTATATCTTAAGATTTTAAAATAGTTCTTTTAATATTTAATAGCTCTATATTAATCTAAAAGGTTACTATACAATAAGCTAAAAAGGAGTTAATTACTAAACTCCTAAAAATAAATATTAAATTATTCTAAAGCTACTTAATCCTTAAGGTAATAGCTATTAAATAAGTCTACCTTTACTATTAGGCCCTTAATTGCTTTACTATCCTTTAGCTAATAATCTAATTAAATACTATTAAACTTATAGGTATTAAATAATAAATAGATTTCCCGCTAAGATTAATAAGTCTACTAAAGTTATTATTACCTTAAGTAATAATAAAGGAGAAGGTTTTAAATAAGCCCTAAACTACTAAAGTTAAAGCATTAAAGCAATTTGCCTTTATAGTCTATACCTTAAGTCTAAAACTCTTGCCCTTAAACCTACTATTAAGCCTAAATTAATAATTAAATCTACCTAGCCCCTATATAAGTTGCCTATTAGCTTACTAACTTATATAAGCACTACTTAATTAAATGCACTTAAAAAAGAAATTTAAATTAATTAAAATATATTTACTTATTTTAATGCATTTAATTAAATATTTATTGATTCCTTAAGCAAAAGGCAAGTAATTAAATTAATTCAATTGGTTTAATAAATACCTTTATTTAAATCGGCTATCTTATAGCAATTTAATTAAATAGACTTAAATTTGCCTATTGCTAAGAGTAATAAATAGAGTTTTTGCAAGCGCTTTATACTGCCTTTACTAATTCCTTAATTAGCTAAATGTATAGTAAGAGAAAGGAATTATACTATAATTGCTAATACTATAGTTAGAAATATTATTAATATTGCTATTTAAACTTAATAAGGTAATTATAACCTAAACTATATTGCCCTTACTAAAAGAAAGATAATTGCTAGAATTAAATAAATAAATTTGCCTTAGATTAATTAATAGGCTATTTTTAAACTCCTTTAAATAAAAAGCTAGATCTCTTATATACTAAAAGGGTTAATTTCAATAAACTAATAGAATAAAATTATAACTGCTGCTTATAAGCCATTTAAACCTTTAATTCCTATTTACTAGTCTTATACTAATTGATATTGCAATTAAGAATTGTATTATAAAAAAAGGTAATAGTAAAGTTAAAATAGGGAGATTAGGTATTAAAAGCAAAATAAATTATAGAGAGAGATAATAGTAAATTAAATAATAGATTATAGGTATAAAGCATTTAATTAAATACTTCCTTTAAGATTTTCTTTGCATTTAAATAGATTAAGCTTAAAGTTTTCCTTTTGTATTATACCTTTAGTCTACTTAAGGGCAAGCATTAAGGCATTAAGGAAAGATAAATTAGGGTCTAAGGTAATATAGATTAATCTATTATTAGGTTGGTTAAGAAGATAAAAGGGACCTTAGAGATATAGGAAATAAATAGGCAGTTTTCTTTAATTAATTTTTATTTTTAAAATTCTAAATTTCTTGCATTTAGACCCTATTGAAGTTTTGGTATAGCCCTTTATGATATTACTTTATTTATGACTTTTTGCTTTATTTTCTTTCTTTCTTTTCTTTGAGGGATACTTTAAAGCATTTAATTAAATGCTTTAATACTCTTTTAAGTTATTTGCAGCTGCTTGGGAAGGCTATTTGGTCTTTAATCGAACCTGCTTACCCTATACCCTTTTGGGTGGGGTGTGTGTTTTGGCCAGTGTCCCTATCTACTAATACATTACTTTTTAATAAAGAAACTGCTTTTGCTTTTAGAAGATCTTATTTTAATTATAGTTTTAAATAGTTAAGTATAGTTATTAATTATAATAGCCTATTTAACTTTATAATAATAGTATATATTATTAATAAAAAGAAGACCTTTTATTTCTATAGGAGCTACTATAGATTATATAAAGTACTTTACTACTTTTTGCACTATTAATATATTAATAACCTTTAGATATAATATAGTAATATTGCTATTACTAATACTAATATTAAGATTACTTATATCTTTAATAAAATAGAGATATACCCCTTAAACCCTAATACTAATAAATTTAACTAAGCGAAAGATAATCTATTATGCCTATATAAATTGTATTACTGCAATGCCCTTATAATATTTGGTTTTTATTAATAGGATTAGCCTAAAGCTTAAGAAAATATCTATTATATAGAAATAATAATAGATAATATAGATAATATAGATAATATAAAATGCATTAAATAGTATTAATGCATTTAATTTTATTAATATATTAAATAATATTAATTATAATAACCTTTTTAATAAAAAAGAATATTTAAATATATTTTATATTTAAGCCTTTATTAAATAATTGCAATTTTAATTTATTATTAATAATACTTAATTTACTTTAATTAATAATCTATTTACTATTAATAAGATTTAATTTACTTTTATAGAAGTTTAATCTATTTCTATTAAAAGCTAATTTATTTTTACTAAAAGCTAGTTTACTATAAGCTAAAGTTAATTTACTATTAATAGAAATTAATTTGCTTTTAGTATAAATAAATCTATTTTTATTAAGATTTAATTAACTATTAATTAAGATTAGTTTAGTGCTAATAAAAGCTAGTTTATAATAAATGAAACCTAATTTACTATAAATTAAGGAAATATAATTAAAATATTTAATTATAATAAGAAATAATATAAAGATAGAGAAGAATCTAATAATAAAGATATTTAAGGCATTTAATATAGAGATCTAAAAATACCTATTTAAAATACTTTAGTTCTATTACTAAAGATAGTAAATGCTACTTAAGGTAAAAGAGGGAAAAAAAGAGGTTTTTATTAAATTGTTTATCTATCTATTGTATTTCTTTTCTCTATAATAGTATAGGATAGTAAAGCTTTTATATATATTATTATTTTACTTATTTCAATTAAGTTCTTTAAAGAGCCTTTATAATGCATAATAAGAAGGCAGCTTGCTGCAAGCGATTTATGCGTCTCCTCCTGTACCTTGTCTAGCGATCCTTGGAGTGGATACCGCCTTGGACTTCAGCCCTGTCCTCATGAGGCTAGTCCGAGCTCGATTTGTCATCATGACATCGCGACGCCTAAACTTGACTTTGCCTAGCTTTCATCACCCCGATGATTGAGAGTTCGTTTCAACTTCACTTCACTCTTGCTATCTTTTGGTACCGACATTAAGTCCTGACGCTGTTGTGTCTAGGCCGAAGGATCATCATGACGAATATGCACACTCCTCCGGACGATGCGGATACGTCGCGATCTAATCGTCGCAAAGGTATGATTGATACTTTCAGAAGTTCATATCGTGCCGTCACTTCGTGCATGACTGACAGCGACACAGCGTGCGACTTATGCTTTACCAAAAAGATCAAATGCGACATGCTCAAGCCCGTCTGCTCCAATTGCATTCTCTACCAGTCGGATTGCAGGACGAGCATCATTCGGCGCAAAGCAAACCCGCCAAAATCCAAGTCTGCGGCTCCTACTCAGACCGGCGAGTTAGTTGATCCCAGCACTATCATGACTCCTGAGCCCTGGAAACTGACCAGGACTTAGACAAAACCGTGTGGAGCCACTAGAATCGCGCCTGTCGAGAATAGAAGGCCAGCTCGAGCGTGTTCTGGAGGTAGCCAGGGATGCTCATAGCCACCAGGTTGCTCTAATGGTGGAGCCTCCCTCTTTCAACAGACCCCTGACCAGCGAGGACTCCGAGCATAGCAGCGATGCAATGGACACATTCGCTCAGGAAGTGGACCAGCAAAGAGTTCGAGATTGGAGGTTCGACCCTCTTCAGCCCTCAGCCTACGATGGCCCTGAACCCGACGCCTTTTCGCTGCCGCCGTTGCAGGAGCTCATCCCTATCATTGACCACTATTTCGTCATGTTCAACGCCGTGATCCCGCTCTTTCACCAGCCCACCTTTATGAAGATGCTTCACAACTGGTACAGCGACCGCGGAGCCCGCGACAGAGGGACTTGGGCAGCTGTGCAAATAGTTCTGGCGCTCGGCCACAGGACACCTCGACTGGCGACGAGAGATCCTCCAGCCGTGCAGACGGAAAAGGCAGACGCCTGCCTCAAGAACGCGCAGTCTGTTATTTCAGAGCTCGTAACCAGAGAAGGAGATTTGTTGGGGGTTCAGATCCTGTTGGGCGTCGTTATGCTCTTTCAGAACAGCCGCGACCCGAAACCCGCCAGCGTCATCATTGGAACAGCAGTGAGGTTGGCCCATCGACTGAGGCTGCATGCAAAAGATGCGGAACAGTATTTTACCCCCGAGGAAGCGATGCAGAGATCACGAGTGTTTTGGATTGCATATACCCTCGATAAGGTATGGAGACCTAGTTTCGACTGATTGGAACCTGACTCACCACCATAACAGGACATTTCGTTGAGAGCAATGACGCCGTCTACTCAATTCGACGACGACATCGACATCCCCCTCCCAGAACTCGCACCAAAGGACAGTACTGGTCTGATCTGGACGCAGAATGGCCAAATTCACTTCAACTATCATCGCAGACGGGTTGAGCTGGCGCACATTGAAGGCAAGATTTATGACCTTTTGTACTCGAACCGGGCCACCAAGGTCGTGGGCATGGAACGACAGATGCGCGTTACTCGTATTCAGAAGATGCTCGACCAGTGGTATGGGCGCATTCCAACGGCTTTCCACATTGATCAGGTCGCGGCCAACGTGGGACCCGCCCAGCTCGTGCAACTGACCAAGATGCACCACGCCTTTCTCCTTGCCGAGGTCATGACGCATGGGATCTACAGCCACAATGCCGACTGGGTCAAGAGGATCAGTTCTTTTAGCCAGGCGGCCATAGATAATATCGCCAAAGGTGTTCACAATAATGGTTCTACCAGCTGCCATAGGACACAAGATGCGCCTCTGCCGCTGGGATGGACCAAGTGCGTCGAGGTCAGCCGAGGCTGCATGCAGCTATTCCAGGGAGCGACACCAACCGAATGTCTTATCTGGTAATTAAATTTTGAATCCTCAATCGATTGTGGTTTGCTAATAGTCAACAGGCAATGCAGCTGTCCCCATTGGTCGGCCCTCATCATCGTCCTCGCCAACATGGCTGTTGACCCAACCCATGAGCATGTCATGCTCGACCAGCATCTTGCTCTCCGAGCCCTCAACCTGCTCGACAAGATGATGGAAATCATTGACGACGAAGCTTTTAAGAGTTTGCGCCTAGTCATCGGCGAGCTGAGCCAAAAGGCAAATGCTGCCGTGGCAAGCCACAAAGCGAAAATCCCAAACACAAGCACGAGTGTCTTTGAGAGCCTTGAAGCCAGCTCCATGCATAGGCTGGAAGAGCCTGAGTTTCTCCCACAAGAGACAGAGTTTACTAGCATAAGCAATCCGTTTGGGGAATTTGACGATCCAGGCGCGTTTGAGAACCCGATATTTGCGCAGAATCACGGCATGGACCTTGGAGGGATGGGACAAATCAGCGATTTAGACAACTTTTTGGTATAACGACCTTTTGAGCATTGGGCGGCGTATTTTTGGGAATTGGGCTTGGAGTTGATAAACAGAACAATAAGGACTGGGAATTGATGAAGAACTTGATAAATTTGGATGGAGGTGCATAATAGTGGATTAACCGAGAGAGCCTGCGTAAGGCGGTTGAATATGAATCATCTCTCAGTGCAATGCACAGAGGTTTTGCCCAGCGACCACATCTTGATCTGCCACTCTAATGACTTGCTCCCACAGAATAATATCCTACTTTGTCCGTTGCCAAGGTTATCTTCTAAATCTCCCTCAGCCATTCTGCCTAGGGAAAATTGAAGCGGCCCTGGGAATCGTTGGAGCAAGTCCTCGAAGCGATTTTCCCACCAGCCGTTTGGTTTTCCAGCAGTGAGACCGTCTCTGTCTTCACCTGATGTGACGAATATTCGAACCAGATGCCAATATTCTGGTTTCAGCATCTCTTTCTCGAGAAAGAATTGAATGATTTGAAAGTCCTCCCCTCGGATACTCCAGACTAGCGTGGCATGGGCCCTGCTAGTCTGCTTCCTTGAATCTCCAGAGGCCAAAGCGAGAAAAGGCGCAATCCCAGTCCCCCCCGCAATAAAGAGTGTTCCATCATCTGAGACGAGGACTTCATCTGAAAATCCGCCTCCAGAGTCAATTAACTTTGCAGTTAGTTGCCCTTGAGGTCTGGGGAGCCCAATCAACCCCGTGACCCTTCCATTCCCCGACAGCAAGGAAAACGAAGCAAGGTTGCCGGATGCGTCGTGCTCCAGGTGGCACGGCGTAAAGTCCAATTGCCATTCCTGGTCGCTTAGACTCTGGGAGCCAGCGATAGGGTCCAGGTCCGGGGGAACTGCAAGGTAACCTTCTGGGACGGGCGAATATTGGCAGCACGACGCATCTGATCAGGCCTCGAAAAGGTGTGGAGACTGACGCGAGAGGTCAAGCGGTGTGATGATTGCAGAGTCCAGAGGAACTCGTCGTGCGCAGCCGCCATGGTGGTTGAGCCCGTGGCTTTGCTGTCACGCCACCGCGAGCATTTTGAGGAGCCATTTCGTCTTCCACCTGACATTGATATCCTCGCAATATATGTCGGAACGGCCTACAAGCCGGGGCGCCCCCAAACGGCCGTTGTCGTCCATTTACTGCGGCACGGAACCTCCGTCAACGGCCACACACCCAACGGCAGCGCTCTCACGGCGGTTCCGCGTCAAGCAATCCTCCCCCACAACCCCATGTTGCCCCGGTTGAGCGGTAGTTGAGCTAAACCCCACACAGCGGAATAAGTTCCACCACATCTTTTGCACCTTTGGGCGGAGGGGGCCGGGGTAAAAGGCTGAATCGATTCATCTCGAGCGTGCCGGCAGCGCGTTGTATTAATATGAGACGCTATCCCCGGATTTCCAGAGAGTGGGGCTTCAGACCAAGCAGTTCTCGACTGTCAAACATTCCATCGCAAACCCAGTCTCTGTCAATTGCAACGCCCAACATGACTGTGACGCAACAAGAGCTTCCAGCTCAGCGCAAGATTACGCCATGGCTGTTCTTCAGCGTTACCGTCTTCTCGATGGGTTCCATCTTCTGGGGGTGCGTGATGCGCCGCACTGCGCTTTTCGGCTTCTTTTTTAGGTGTTTATACTGATGATTGATGGCAGCTATGACATTGGTATTCTGAGTACAATCTACGTTTCGCCTGGTTTCAAAAAGGCCCTCGACCACCCTTCGTCGGGAGACACGGGGTTGATCACGGCCATTTTCTACGCGGGCCAGTTCTGTGGCTTTGCCTTTGCAGCTGGTCCCACCAACAACCGATTCGGACGCCGATGGGCCGGATTCATTGGAGTCATTATCCTCTGTCTCGGAGCTGTTCTTCAGACCGCCGCGGTCCACCTTGGCATGATGGTTGTTGGCCGTATCATTGCTGGTGTAGGAACCGGTATCGTTTCGACCTCTGTGCCCCTGTACCTCAGCGAGATTGCCCCTGCGAAGCACCGAGGTCTCTACGTCGCCGCGAATCAAGTCGGTATTGTCTTTGGGTCAGTTGTTTTTCTAGGAAATGCTATCTCGCAGTAAACTGATTGCTTTAAGAATTTCCATGGCTTTCTGGGTTGGATATGGATACTCGTTCTGGAACTATGGCAAGGGCGTTGATCTGGAGTGGCGTCTGTCCGTTGCCATGCAATACGTCCCCGCGCTCCTCTTCCTTGGAGGAATTCCACTTTTGCCTGAAAGGTATGCGTCAATCTGTGAATAATATGCGCGGGTGATAAATCTAACAAGTAAATTAGCCCTCGATGGCTCCTCGAGCACGACCAAGCAGAGGAAGCTGGTGTTGCCCTGGCTAAACTGCGCGGCGCTGCAAGCCTCGGTGAGGTCCAGGCTGAGCTCGACGAAATCCACGCCAACATCCTCTGGCACAAGGAACACTCCGTCACATCCGTCAAGGTATTCTATCAGGAAAAGGCCCTGTGGTCCCGACTCTGGCGAGCTTGGGCCCTCTCGTTCCTCCAGCAGATGAGCGGCGCTGCCGGAATCCGATACTATCTCCCCACCAACTTCATCGCCGCGGGCACCTCCAAGAGCCTGAGCCTCCTCGCTTCGGGAATTGACGGCACTGTCCAAGTCGGCTGCACTGTTGGGGCCATGTTCTTCATTGACCGAATTGGTCGTCGCCACTCGCTCGGAATCGGCGCTGTTATCATGGCATTCTGTCTGATGGTATGTTGCTAAGCGAAATTTTGAGAAACAACTCTAACAAGACTAGATCAACGGCGCCCTGCAGCTTGCCTACCCCAACCAATCCAACAACTCTGCAAATTACTGCAACATCTTTTTCATCTTCTTCTTCACTGTCGGATGTAAGTCAACAGTCGTCAAATGAGTGATAATTGCTAACCCCTATCATAGACAGCATGGGATTCGGCCCCTGCGCCTGGATCTACGCTTCTGAAATCTTCCCCGCAAACTGCCGCTCCAAGGGTCTCGGTCTCGCCGCCTCTGGAGCCTCTCTCGGCTCCATCATCGTCGGCCAAGTTTGGCCTGTTGCCGTCGCAGACATTGGCCCCAAGACATACTTCATTTTCATGTCCTTCAACATCTTCTCCGCCATCTTGGTTTACTCGTGCTATCCGGAGACGAAGAGAAAGACACTCGAGGAGCTTGATTCGCACTTTGGCAAGCTCAATGTTCATTCTGAGACCGAGGGCACGCCCAAGCAGATGTTGGATGAGACCCATGACCACTTAGAAGATAGCCGAACCAAGGCTTAAGTTTGCGAGGGTAGTAATATTTCACAGCGAGATATGCTGAAATTGGGAATTGGACATTAGTATATTTCTTCGTCGACCCGAGGTACAGACATGTTGGGAGTATGTAAACAATTTAATCAGAATAACCTCAATAAAATGCATATTACGCAGCAACTACTGTAACACAGCTGTGAAATAGAGAGGATATTCATTATTGAATATCTAACAAAGTGAGTACAATTCATGAACATGGTGGTGTTGTTTATCAAGTTTCATTGGGTATAACTAATACGTTATTCATAATCCATAACCCACTTGCTGCCATCAATCATCCAACTCTTGAATCGTTAACTTAAGCCTCTGTGTTACCTTAATATTTCGTCGCTTCATTACTGCCTTGAATTTGGGCTGTCTTAGCAGTCTCTCGAACCGCCGACCTCCATCCGTAAAGATCTGGTCGTCTCCAAATATCTCACCAGCCTCCAATGAGGAAGCTCCTCTGAACCTCCACGAGACGATCAGGATCTTTAGTCCTCCCATTGTTCTATACTGCACTATTTCGTGGATTCTCTCGATAAAGTCGCTTACTTTGAAAAAGTCACCATCACCATCGTCATTCTCAACCGCCATTTCAATGACTCGCATGTCAATCAGGACTAAAAGCCGCGGAGCGCTCATGACGCATCGCTCCAAGACTTTGAACCAATGCTCGGTCGTAGTTACACCCCTGAAGTGCTGCATTCGAATCGGATTGGGACCCTCACTGAGAGGGCTAGAGTCCAAACTGAGTGCTTGCAACACGAGCGATTTTAGTATGCCCTTGACCGAAATTGGTGGCTGGTCATCTCCGGTAGCAGTGGGCAGTGCCCAGAGGATTGGATATCCTTTTTCGAGCACTGCATCCAGGAACTCGATGGCAAAGTCGAGGGTACTGGCCTTGACGCCTTGGTCTCGAGCGAGGAGGAGAGAAGACGACGGATCTGAAAGCCAGGCCTTGAGCTTGCTAAGTTCGGGTGGAGGAAGTTGGATAGGAACACTTCGCTTGCGCCGATTTCGCAGTGACCGGCAGTATGATAAGCTCGTGTCTGAAATTCCCGCATCTTCCAACAAGGTATTTTTAATGTGTTCAATCTGGCTACTCTGAAAGAATTGCCTTTGATCCCGGAGATCGACCATGATCTGGTTCTGCAAGCTTTGATATGCTGGCTATGCGTTAGCTCGCCGTCTCTCATGTCCGGCCGGAGACAAGGATTTACCCACCAACCATGGTCTCTGTTAAATGATTAATTCTCTGATGCAACCCATGGATGTTGACATGGAGATCTCTAATCTCTGCCTTTGCTGCAGCGCTTGCCAATTCGTCCACTCTTCGTGATTGTTCCGTTATTTCGTCAATAATGTCTTTGAAACCAAGACTGAAAGGCTTTACGAGGGCTGAGATCGTATGGGTTAGTTTCCTCTTCTTGTACCATCTAATGGCCCTGATGCTAAACTCGATAATCTTGGCATACACCATAGAGACCGCCTCCTGGATCCTTTCCGTGGGGTACAGCCCCGCATGTAGCTCCGTTCGGGGCAGAACATCAGCGATACGAGAGATGGCCTTGGCGAGCTCAGCCAAAAGCTCCTCATGATTTATTACGGCCTATCAAAGATTAACCAATAGAGCCACAGCGTAGACTTGGGATTCTTGCCTACCGTAAAAAGAAATTTAAAGGTTCCCCAAGCCAACGACACGTACTCTGGATGATGCTGAACATAGACATCAAGAATCGCTGCGCAAAGTCAGCCATTGTTTCCTCCACATTATCTGGAGAGGATGGCACTGACCGCCGTAGTATATAACTCGTGACGAACAGCTCGCCAACCAAGTTCGAACCTTGGAACTCTCTGCCTTGGTTTGGTATTCTTTCGCTGCTGCTTCTAGAGCGGTTTGGACATCCTCCATGGATGTATGATCGCGCAGTCGCAACAATAGTTTTTCATCGGAGAGGAGTTCTTTTTGGAGGATTTTGACGGCCGAGTCGTATGCGTTCTTCGCTGGATCGGTCCATCTGCATGCGGGCTCGTTAACAGCTGCGTGATTTGTAGTCCTTGAGAACTAACCTTGCTCTCGGATTGCCAAGATACCAATCCGCGTATGGTTCCGGTGCGCGATGTGCAAGGGCACTGGTAGGGAATGCAGAGAAGCCGGTGATGGGGTTGGCTGCAGGGTCTTGTCGTATTGTGCGAGTTGTTGTAGACAGACTAAGGGACCCTTGAGAGGGAGAGGGAGCATATGCTAAAGGTAGCATCGTGGTTTGACGCTGAAACCGTATGCTGTGACAGGCTGCGAAGAGATGAGTTGCTGTCGCGTGCAACCCCGCTCAACTCGGCTTTGCTTGAGTTTGCGACCGTTTATCGCGGCCGGGAGCGCAGGCATAACTGACGAGAGTGTTCCTTGTTCTAATGAATCAAGTTGGTGCAACAGCTCCAACCCAACTCAGCCTCATTAGGCGGATTATGGAGACGGTCGCGGCCATCCAGCAAACGAAGACGGAGCGGGGAGGAATCGGGCTGTGCCCAGGGAAATGGAATGCGTGAGGAATGAAATGACGTTTTAGCCGCCGGTTTGGCTGCCTTCAGCGGCTGCCTCCGTCCCGTTGGGCTGTCATATCCATACAACCTGCAGTTCTGCTCCGCCTTGGATGCAGGGTTGTGACAGGGTTTGTCGCAGTGTCACTCAGCCTTCTTGGGCTGCTCCCTCGGTGCTTCCTTTCCTCCCAACAACGACAAGTTGGAATCACTTCACATCGCAAAGATCAGTTTGTATGAGAGATGGGCTCATCCGATGAGGACTCAGGCAGCGTCAGCAGCCGGGGCTCTATAACCGGCGACAATGACTTCTTTATCGACTCGACCATATCTCGGGATGATACGCGGAGCTCACGCTCCAAGGAGCAGGGCTTGCTGAAAAGCCTGGCCGGGAGACTTCAATCAGGCAGTGAGTCGGATTTGGATAGTCCGTCTTGATACTCGAGACGTGTGCTGATACCACCGATTAGATCTTCGACTCAATAATCGAGGCTCTGGCTCCGAGATTGACGTGGAACCCGACCAGCCGCGACCGCCTTCTCCGACGTCCATTGCACAGGCACAGGCACGAGTCCGATACAATCCCCCAGTTCCTTCTCGGGGTCGAGGCCGAGGTCGAGGTCGAGGTTTCATGCCACAGCCAGGGAGGCCGTATCCATATCCCATTGGTCGCCCGCCACCGCCGCCATTTCGTCGGTTTAGAGCCAACAAAAATGCGCGGTGGCGGCGAAAACTGCCCTTCAACCCAGATTCAAGCAGTTCCAGCTCAGACGAAACCCCAGCGTCACCGCCGGATGCCAAAAATACAGAAAAAGAAAAGCATAAAGGAGGCGGAGAGAAGCCTGGCGACGAGAAAAGTCCGAACAAGAATGATACCGTAGATGCCGTGCAATCGCCGGAAAACGACGCAGATGTCAGCGTTGGTGAGACAAAGGCCGGAGACGAGACTGAGCCACCAGCGAATCCCGGTAAGGAACCGATCCCACCGAATCTTGGACTCGCAGGTTCCCTCAACTTTGTGTCTGAGAAACATTTTGGACTGGATATCCTCAAAGACAACTCAGACCTTGCCCAGTTTTGCGGATTTCTGCTCGATACCGTAGAAATGCTTGAGAGGCAGATGCACTTCCTTCGTGCGGTTGATGGCTCTAAATCCAAATCGCAGGGCAGTGCTTCAGGCTCCGGAAGCGATACGTCGGATGAATCGGACGAGGAAAAAAAAGAAGTGCTGCCGTACTCAAAGACTCTCCATCGAATCTTTTGCACGAACACCTTGCACGACCACGATCGTATCGTCTTCGAGGATGAGCCTACCGAAACCACGCACCAGGTCTATGGCGATAAGATGCTCATGGGAAAGCTTCGAGTCCATCATATTCCAAGATATCTCGAGCAAGATCCGAAAATATGTTTCCTCGTGTTCAAGGAGCACAGTTGCAAAGTTGATGAGGTGGCACGATACCAAGGCCTCCACAACTCCTCGGAGCGATCGGAAAGAGTGCGCATCGTCTCTCCCATGCTACAGAGGGCGCTGGAGAAGGTTGCCCAATTTGATATATATCAAGACTCAGAGACTAGTGGCCAACTTTCGGAGATGAGCGCACCATACCCCTTTTTATTTCACCACCATAGGAAACTTGCCTCGTTGGCCGAGGAATCCGATACATACACTGCTGTTTTGAACCCCCTACTAGAGTTTTTAAACACGAATTACAAAGAGGAATATGAATCAGCGGAGGAGCTCTTTCAGCGTGGTATGGTGACAGCCCGACACTTCGGCAAGCTGTTCAAGCCGAACCAAATGATTTTGTCAAAGCCACGGCGAACGGAACCGCTCGAGGCGATAATTCTTTACACATACCTTACCCCGGAGAAAAAGAGAAAGTATCTGTTAAGGGGTTGGTTGTGGCAATATAGTGGAACCGAGCTATTAAGGAAGTTATGGGCTGGCAGTGTTAGTTTAGCTTCGGAGGATGAGACGGCTATTACGGACCTCGATTACTATCCTGCCGAGTACGCACCACAGGAGGATATCAAAAGGCTCCAGCGTCGGGGAGAGAGGTTCTGGGAACATAAAAACCAGACTTTTGTCGGATACACGGGGTTGGAACAGCACAATGAGCACCATTATGCAAGTATTAAAATGCTTCGTACATTACTCCAGCATGCTAACAAGATGTGGTATAGGAAGACGAACGATTCATGGTTGACATACGGACGTACCAAAAGATGCATCGGACGATCGTGTCGAACTCCTATGATAAAGAGCGCTCAAAGTTTGACTCATGGCCCATGAGTATTCACAAGGATGAGACATTGTCCAAGGAAACAATGATGCTGCTACCCTCCACGGCATACGGGTTCAACATGAGGGAAAAGAAGTGGGGTAGGTGTCCATCTCTGCTCTTCCATTTTCCTCAATTGCCAACTGGGTAACTTCTTGACGATGCTAATTTGGAATTCACTGTAGTCGGATTGAAGGTTGAGAATATTAAATCAGTATTATGGAACACGATGGCATTCGAACGTCTGGTTCTGGAAGACAAGACAAAGCAACTGATTCGTGCCCTTATAGACGTGCAAACGTCAGTGGACAAAATGGATGACATTATCGCTGGGAAAGGCAACGGATTGATCGTGCTGTTACACGGGAGCCCCGGAACTGGAAAGACTTTGACAGCAGAAAGGTTTGACTTCTACCCATGCTACTAAAATGGCACATGCTCACCTACTCTCATTTAGTGTTGCAGAGATTGCCCAAAAGCCTCTGTATCGCGTCACATGTGGCGACATAGGTACAGAGGCGCAAGATGTCGAGAAATACCTGCAATCAGTATTGTATTTAGGAAAGATCTGGGATTGCGGTAAGTTCAACCCCACTGCGTGGGTCATGGAAGATGTGCTAACTTGACCCAGTTCTGCTCCTTGACGAAGCCGATGTGTTCTTGGAAGAGAGAACAATGGCAGACTTGCAAAGAAACAGTTTGGTATCGGGTAAGTAGGCTGTGAATTCGCGATTCTCTGGCTGATCAGTCGACAGTGTTCCTACGCATCCTTGAGTATTATGAAGGAATCCTGATCCTCACCTCTAATCGAGTGGGCACCTTTGATGAAGCTTTCAAGTCGCGCATTCAGGTCGCCATCCACTACGATAACTTAACCAAGCGATCGCGCAAGCAGATTTGGAAGAACTTTTTCGACATGATCGAGGATTCGGGCGAGGATGCGAACATACCAGAATTCGAACGGCGGCTCGACGAACTAGCTGCCGAGGAAATGAATGGCAGACAGATTCGAAATGCTCTGTTGACCGCGAGGCAGCTGGCGAAGCACCGCAAGGAAAGGCTAGATTGGGACCATTTGAGCCAGGTGATGAAGACGAGTTCGGCCTTTAATAAATATTTGAAGCAGGTTAGAGGGCACAGTGACGAGCAGTGGGCAAGGGAGGAGATGCTTCGGTAGGGTGGCAAATATGAATCTATTTGGGATGATTTATGAAATAGAAGGATCATTCAATTTAAAGGGATTTTTACTATCTTGGAACCCCTAGTCTCACATGAATAGACAGGAAGGTAGATTGGGTTGGTTGACACAGACGATTGAGGACCATGGGTCGGATACCCTCACAACAACCAACATTAACCAAAGAAGATTGTGTGAAAGGAAATCTTACCCATATCGGCAATATTTTATTCAGATCATGAAGAAGCTCTTGCCTCATGCCTTGGAGCAGTCTAATTACGGACAAGTAGTCACGTTCCCGTCCCTTTGTCCGCTCGACAGTTCATATGACGTGAAAGACAGTACTAGTTAATTAAACGATCCCCGCAGTGGATTTTGCTTTATTTACCCCGCCTTTCCATGGGTGGTTTGAGCTCTGCGCTGCTTAAAAGCTTGCGTTGCCCACTTTCTCTGCGTCGTCGAACGGCGCCCCCGAAATGCTGTCGGATCCCCCGATGATGGACGACAGGCATGGAGCCCTCTTTTTTTGTGAGTGATGCTGTGGATTACGATAAGCTCTTTTCGCTGCAGGAGACGAGACTGACCTTGTAAGACAATCAATGCGTGTAATCGCTGCAGGAAACGCAAGGCGCGATGCGATACGGGTATGAAGCCTACTCAAGCAAGCTATGGAGAACGCATCCTTGTTCGATTTCTGAATTTGAGCTCTGCTGATTCACCGTGATGAAGGCATCCCAGCCTGTGGCCCATGCCAGAATTCGGGTTCAACATGCGAGTACACTGACCCACGATCAAAAAATACCTACCCGCGAGAGTTCATTCATGTTCTTGAAGATCAGTTAGCAAGCCTCGAAAGAGAGCTTGCAGAATCAAAAATCCAAGATGCTGTAAAGAGCGATACTTCCGACAGCAGCCAAAAGCAGCCCGCTCCACAGAATGTAGAGAAAGATAGCCAGGCCCACCCAGACTTGATTCGTCTCGAGGCTGGAGGCGATGCGCATTTTCTCGGAGTTTCCAGCGGTATGCATTTATTTGTGTTTCCTTCAGTCAAGGCTGAAAACTTACGACAAGAATAGGTCTGCACATGGCGCGTTCAGTATTGGAGTCTGCGCAGCGAAACAACGCAAACCTTGAATCGCGACCCAATGGCGATTCCTTTTCGTCACCATCACACTCATCTCAAAGTCATATCCATCCAAGGCCCCTACATCCAGCTCTTCCTTCACGGGAAACTGCTATGAACCTGCTTGATGTATTTTTCAGCCAGTACCAGGTGCAGTATCCCATCCTAGTCGAGGATGATTTTGGGGCCGTGGTTTCCTCATTTTACACCGGGACTGAAATGGGCACTCTCCGAGAAGACCCATGGACAAAGTTTATGCTTAACATGTGCTTTGCAAGTGCTCTGGTTTACTTGTCGCAAGAAAACAGAGACGCGTTAACTCTTGCTCAAGAGTTTAGCTCAAATGCTATGAACGAGTTTAGCACCATTATGCAGATCAAGAGCCTGCGTACCTTGCAATGCCTACTCTTGCTACTACTTTACTCAGTTCTAAGCTCCTCTTCGGCACCTATTTGGTACATTTCTGGACTGTGCTCTCGTATGTGCGTGGATCTTGGGCTGCATTCTGAGAGAACCATTGCTGTGTCTGGCACGGGAGACGCGACCGAAGACGAGATTGACACCAAGAGACGACTCTTTTGGGTGACCTACACTTTTGAAAGAACTTTGAGCATAATGCTAGGTCGGCCGTTTACTGTGGAAGATGCGTCAATCGACGTAGAATTTCCTATGAAAACACTCCCTACTAGCAAAAGAAGCCAAATTCTGCACTGGTTGAATCTCCAAAGGCTCCAGAGCGAGATTGTTTCCTGCCTGTACATCAGCCAAGCTGAACGGTCCCGATCCCAAACAGACTTGTCAAAATGGATTGTGGAGATGAACCAACGGCTCGCAGATTGGCATGATCAAGCTCTACAGTTATCGGACTCAACAAGCTCAAGCATAGATTGGTGGAGGTATTGGTATCAGAATGCCTTGCTGATTCTCCACCGTCCGTCCCCGACTACTTCCCGACCGAGCAGCCAGACGCTTCAGACGTGCTACAATGCTGCAAAAAGTCTCATTCAATTATCCTTCATACGTGTCAACAGGGGACTCACAGACTTTACTTGGCTAGAGCTTCATTACCAGGTCATGAGTGGTATTACTCTCCTATTTCTGGTATGGACCAACCCCGAGGCGAGATCAATTGCCAAAGCCGAATGGATTACATTCAAGAGCTGTTTAGCGCAGTGGGGCTTTGTGTTGAGCCGTCTCACAGAGCGCTGGGACCGAATGGCAAGACCTAAGGAAGTCCTTGTCAAGCTGGCTGATGCGACCGTGGAGGCGGTAGAAAGGGATTTCGCAAACTCATGCTCTCGGAGCGAAGAAGGACAGAGGCAGAAGAGAGCACGAGATCAAGACCGCCGTCGGTCAATAATGGAGCAACTTGGGTCTCCAGGGCGATCTTCGGGATCTGCGGGCGAGGCTGGAGGCAGCCATCGAGGATTCAAAGTCGACGATGTTCTGGGCATCGGACATTCGCTACAAAGACCATCTCCAACTTCCAGTAATAGCGAAACTATGCAGAGCTCGGCATTTCAGCACATCAACCTTCCTGTTTCTAGCCAAGGAGGCGATCAGGTGTCTCAATTTTCGTGGACGGGTCCGCCAATCTCAAACCAAACACCACATCAACAACAGTCATTCAACGCCCTAGATCCCGCCTTGGCTACTGATGTATCTACAATGCTTGCAGATGAAGTCTGGCCCTATATTGGGCCCTACGAGAACAATGGAATGCTGGGGAGCTTCGGCCTGTTTGAATACTTTCCCATGTCGATGAACGGAGTTGACGACGTGGAGATGACAGGACAAGGGGCTTCTGCGCGTGGGGATGGGGTTGTGACAGATAGTGTTTTGAATTTTCGAGAAAGCTGGGATGAGAGGGGACAGACTGGTAATGATCCACGATGAGGTGTCATCTTATGGCACAACTTGTACTTTTAGATGCCTCAGAATTTAGTGATTTGCCCTAAAACAAGTGCATACAACGACACCTATCAATAGTTCTGATGATATTTGTAGCCTTATTGTAAGCGCTAATGGGTCAGGTTGTGAAGGATTCAGAAGCGGGTAAGGTTTGCGCTAGACTCGGGAGATCGACGCCTCATCGTTTGTGGCATGGGACTCGCAAGGTCATGGTCTTATTTTGGGGTTTAAATTGTTGAAACAAGGTATAGTAGTTCATATTATCATTCTTATCTTGCGACTAAATCTTTCCTTCGCTTCCATGGACAATGTGATCGACCAAGGCCGTGTCGAGATAGGCCCTGACCTGCACAATCCTGCCCTGCTCGTTCCAGCGAGTAACCCAACAGAAGGTGTTGTTATATTCGAGGCCAGTCTTAGTCTTGCTGGTGTTGGTCATCTCAATCACAGCCCATTCCTCGTCCCCGCCGCCGACGATGTTGTGAACAAGGGGATGGACAGGGTGCGCCGGATCCATAATCTTGCCCAGACGACCAAAGGTCTTCTCGCGAAACTCGTCGCGGCTGTGGTAGGTACCGCCGAGGATAGTCTTGGATTGCACGATCCAGACTACGATACAAAGAGATCTGAAATTAGAGACCAGAGAACTATGAGTCTAAAGATTGGTAACTTGACATACCGACATCAGGTTCGACATTGGCAAAGAAGCTGTCGTAATCCCCCACAGCCACGTGGGAGAAGACGCTCTGGATGTGTTCTTTACTAGCGTACTTGGGCATGGTTGCGTGTTCGTGAACTAAAATGCAGGAATATGTGGCTGCGCTAATCGGTATGCTTACTTGCAGGATTGTTTGTTCGAGCTTAAATGGTTTAAGGCAAATCGACCAACTGCCTGCGTGACCGGACATTCAGCAACCCCATCGCAATGGCAGACTTGATTGGAGCCATTATATGGAGAAGTTATCATGAAACAGAAATAAAATTTCTAAATGCCGCACCGTGCCGCGCGCTTCTGACGCCATTCCCACCCTTGGCAGGTCCACCTTCGGGCGGCGGATACGAGATAGTAGACTACGCCGAGTGTGACACAGGAATGGGCCGATTTCAGATATGAGCTCTCAAAAACGCACAGATTTAATTAGTGAGCATGACATAAGCTATTTCCGTACTTCCAGGGCTATAGATGATGGAGGCTAACCCGGCTTCTCATAATGTACCGTAGTGTTCAGGATCTAGAGTATACAGATGCCTATAAATAAGGTCATCAAGAAATTCTTGAGCTATTAGCTTGACAGAAGATGTGCTGGAGCCTAGTATCTTCTAGTGGGCTCCTTCAATTACATTGCTAATTGCTTTGCTCGTATACTGGCTATCACCATGTAAGCACTGATCACTACATTGGTGCTTTGTTGGTGGAAGGGGACACTGGCCAAAACACACACCCCACCCAGAAGGGTATAGGGTAAGCAGATTCGGTGATGACCGGATAGCCTTTCCAAGCAGCTGCGAACAACTTGAGAGTGTTAGAGCATCTGATCAGAAGCTCTAGAGTGCCCCTTAAAGAAAAGAAGAAAAGGATATAAAGCGGAAAGTCATAAATAAAGGAATATTATGGGGCTGCACCTGGACCTCAATAGAGTCCAAATGTAAGGAATTTAGAATTTCAAAAATAAAAATTGGTTGGAGAAAACTGCCTGTTCATTTCCTATGTCTCTGTGGTCCCTTTTATCTTCCTTGACCTCCCTGATGACAGGTTGATCCACATTACCCTAGACCACCAACTCAGTGCCTATTCATGGTATGCATGTCGCCTCAAATTATCCGCATCAAGGCTCAAGCGAAGGGTCTGTAGCATCACTGTGCCGCAGAAATTTGATAACCCGAAACATTACGTAATATTATCAATTTCATACCGATTCCATAATACGCCTTGGGTATATAGATATAAACAAGATCCGGCACTGATATTCCAAAAGCAAGTTCACGTACTTGGTCATGTCAAAAATATGTCCTTGTCCCTTAACTCCTCGATCTAAGGCAAAGTGCCCTGCTGCGTCAACGTGATATCGCATCTCATAGTACACTTCATTCATGGCTAAACCTCAGTCATCACAGAAGTCTCGCTCGACTCACTTCCACGCTGCCTGCTCTCTTCTTGCTCCTTGTGCTGACGACTCCCCTTCCCCAGGCTCAGGAGGAGGAATCAAACGAAGTCGCTTGCTCAGCGGACTCACTGATAATTGTTTGCGTTTCTCACTGCGACCAGGGCTAGTCGGGGTGGAGGGATTGCTTCTTCCTCCAGTAGCGGGCCGCTTTTCTTCTTTTCGCGACACTGCCGGCCTTGAGGGCGTAGACGGATTTCCAAGATCAGGTTCGTCGTCATCGTCAATGATTATATACTCGGGGCCGGAATCAGTGTGTGCTGCTCTGCGAGGACTTAGAAACTGAGCCATCCTCGAGCTTTGACTTGACTCGTGACTCTTGAGTGACGGAAAAATACTGGGTGCGTCCTCATCTAAAGCATGGAGTAGATTACTTTCTTGCTTGAGATGCTCCCACATTGTCCTCTTCAACTTTGGCATTGGGGGCGGCTCAGACTCTCTCAAAAGGTTGAAATTCGAATCAGAAGATTCCCGGTAGTTGGTAGACTTGAGATGTTTCACAAACGCCTCCAAATAGCCCCTGAGGCTGTTGTCGATGAATTCATCTCTTGGCTTTTCCTTGACGTTCCATCCTTTGTTGAATGGGGCCTTGTTGTAATACCTCTTGACACTCAAGGCCCAGGCTGGTTGGAATTGACCATCTCTCCATGGGATATCATCTTTTGAAACAGATGCGCCATTGGAGAAGACGCAGAGTTCCGCGGTAGAACCTATTGGCTGATTACTACTCGAGATGGCAAAAAGCAATCGCGTGTTGGACAGCCGTGGGTAAGGTTTGATCCAAGGCCAATTTTGGTCCCCATTCTCCTCAGAATCTCCCATATTTTGTTCGGCTTCATCAAGGGTCGAATGTAAGCGAAAAATAGGCGAAGTCGGCTCATTTCTACCAATCTTGTGCTTCAGATACAGCTGGTAGACGAGTTGGCGTGCCTTGGAGAGTGGTCCTTCGCCTATGATGATCTCCCTCTGCTTCCAAGTGTTGTTGTCTTCCTTCTCAAGGTCGAGCCATTGCCAAATATACTGCAGCCTGGGGGGGTTCCTTTTGAATGTTGAGTATTTCATGCTGTACATGCAGGCTCGAGATGCGCATGCGGCGAGATTTTCCACGGCTGAACGACCAAATATTTCGTGAACGGGAGGTATAAACCTAACCGAGGGAATGCGCGAGAAGTACTTGTCGCGAGGCTTCTGTCTCTCAGCTATTTGGAAGACTTTGTCAATGAGACTTTCTGCAATCGCGATGTAGCTCAGCTCCCTGGTTTGTTCCCAGTCATGGGAAATGTACCAGCTAACCGCAATGGAAACGAGGAAAGGTTTGTCCGGTGGAGTCATGTCAGGCACACGCCGGTCTGTCCGTGTCCAAGAGTTCTCAAGATCGTCCAAAATCTCGCGTGTCGTTCGAAAGCATTCCTCAAGGCTCTCGATAACGGATCTTGCTAGTAGTTTCGCTGCTGTGTGGTTTGGGGCGGAGTAGATGAGATGATCGAAGTTTTCCTCGGTGATGTATAAGCCAATAAATTTAGTCCTTATGTACCGGATGTCTCGAAAAACGCCGTTATTGCTGTCGAAGCAACGGAGCGGGTCAACAGATGGTACTCGGGCATCTGTCAAGGCTCCTGGGCTGTCGCTTGCATCACCACAAGCCCAATTCGAGATATCTCCTCGTAACGAAGCAATATCCTCATCAAATGTAAGGCTTCTCGAATAATGTGTTGCAACCTTCTTCAGGCTTTGGACAATACCTTCGCGGTACATGTCGCGAGCCCAATCGACAAGATAGTCGACAATTAATAAGAGCTGAAGTGCCTTTTCTGGAGAGTCGATTCCACCTTCCCACAGCTTAATGACATGCTAAGACTAGTCAGTGTCTGTTTTAAGCCCAATGAGTTTTAGCTCTGCTTACATAGTACTTGGTGGTGCCTTTGACTTCGATGTAAGCAGCGTTCACTGTCCACATCTCACCCTTGTAGGACAGAAACCATACCAGCGGGCCACTATCCCAGCTCTCATCCTCTTCTGCGACTTGGGCTAAGTCGTCCTGGATAGACAAGAGCTCTCTAATAGAGAAGGCAGTTTGGATTTGAATGTCGGTGAATGAACCTGGTCCACTTCCTGATTTGGCTTCGATCAGCAGAAATGGAAACACGATAGGCTGTCCCTTAGTCCGAAAAGGGTGGCTTTTAATACCATCTTCTGATACCCTGGCTTCAGCCGATTCCAGGAGCCGGACTAGCCTATCTGTTGAGCGAAGTCCATAGACCCTGTCGGGACGCTCCTCGCGTTTCGGTAGATCAGCCTTAATTTCGGGCGGATAAACCAGGCCTTCATCAACTCTGTCGTCGAACAGAGGACTTATACCTGGATCATAGCTGCTAGATCAAATTAGTATTTTATCTCGCAAGGTCAGGCGATATCAACTTACCTGTTATCCCGCGGTCCGGCTCCGTCGCACTGACACGGCCTGCGGTTTTTCTGGCGTTTCTCAAGGGATTTTTTTAGGTCCTGAGTTGGATCACTTGACTGGCTGACTTCGAACTCGGATCGCCACAGCCTGCCACGGCATTTGTGACTAATAAGTGAGTTAGAACAAGGAAAGACGAGATGATTCGACCGCGAGGGATTTCCTTGATTCGGGCACCTACCAAGCGACCTCCACCGTAAATCTCCACATGACGTCTGGCTCAACAGACATTCGCCATCCTGCCTCGTTTTTCCCTCCAAGCATGCAAACTTTTGCTAGTTGCGAGATCCTCTTTGCACGGTGTCGTACTTGTTGTCTCCAAGGGTGGCGCGAAATATCCGCGGCGATGCTCTCTTGGTAATGCTTCAGTCGCTTTCTCCCCAGCTCCCCAACGTCTTCGAAAATCTTCTTGCAGCTCTTTGGCAATTGAGTTTCGTCGAGAGAATCGATTGCGCCGTCGAATTTCATATTGTATTTCACCCTCAGCAAATGGTGAATGTCTGTTTGCTTGCCCGCCATGGTGGGTGGCTGGGTTGTAGCGGGCGTGCGTGTGTGTGATTTGGCAGAGAAACCCGGGGAGGCGTTATTCGGCTAGTTATACATTTCGAAGGAGACTTCAGAGGCCTGTCAGTTTGTCGGCCGCAGCAGGTTCATTCCTGGCCATCTCTTGGGGGCCAGATCCACTTGGGCGGGTGCTGGTTTCAACAACCGCCTAACCCATGCATCCGGCGAGGTCCCCCGGAGGCGCAGTCTGCAGGACAGGATGCGTTCAGGTTCTGGCGGTGATTCTCAAGCATTGATTCATGATATCATTGAGGCTCTATAATATTCATACTATCTTAAACTGAGTTCCCTTCTCGCCGTTGATCCTCTTCTTGTTGCTGTTTCTTCCATCTTGTCGTCACCCAATCTGAAAAACCCAAACCTGCAAAGAGAATAAGCATCCTGTGCAGCAGTTAGCTAAATAATATCCACAGAGAGGAAAAAAAAAAGACGCAGCATGTAATTTGTTCAAGGGGAAATCTTACACTCCAAAAACCCTGGAGGCCGCGATTCCTTGGATGAATGAGTTTCCGACTCGGCAATCAGGCGATTCGGGGTCGGCGTTGTCCCGGCAAAATTTTGTTGAGCCAAACCAAACCCAAAGGCCCGTCACAATCGGGTCGAACATGAGGAAGTAAATCCATGCCATAAAGAAGAAGTAGCCTCGCCCTTTTTCTCGATTCGGGTCGAAGCCGAGGCGATGGAAATAGCATGCAAAAGCGAGAAAAAGAAAGATGCTGCCCATCTCGATGGTGCTGGCAATTAGGCTGATCATGCTGCAAAGGAGGATCAGTTACAGTCTGGCAGGTTAAATTGGAGATGCTTCTTTTTATCTTGGGTCACTGACACTTCCCCGGTGGCCTCATGAATGCTGATTCTCGTCAATGGCATATACGAGATGGTCATTCCGAAGGCCCACGGCAAGATGAATGAGAAACAGGCCAAGAGCCCGCTCAAACCATCCCTCCATCCTCTGAGGTGCACCTCGGGCGCTTGCAAGGTTCCCTGTGGGTTTGGCGGCGGTTGTGTTTCTTCATCTTCAGTGTGATCGTCAATAGGGTTCGGGACCCGATCTTGGACTCGATGTTCAAGCCGGTCTGTAGGCCGTGTTTCAGCAGGGCAGGGCTCTGGAGGGATATGGCGGGGACTTTTCAGAGGATACGGAGCATCGGCGAAGCCAACAACTTCGTCGTCGCTGTCGTCGCCGAGCTGCTTTGGGGGCGATTTTGGTCTCTCGGTCTGGTCCATTCTGGCGATGATGTTGATGGATTTCGGGGGTTGAATGAGGAATGTTGGCGACCGATCTCGCGACCCCTCTGAAGCTGATGTGCAACATGAGATATCAGCAGCGGCGCCCAAGCCATGTAACACAGCCTAGGCCTCCAGGGCGGAATGGCGCAGGCACCGAAGCGCCCGCCTTGTGGTGGTTGCACAGCCACCGCCCGACGAACCATTAGCCTGACTTTTGAAGGCGCTGCAGGCGGCCTGTTTGCGAACGACAGCCCAATTGTGAGTTGCAAATCTGCCTTGCTCGCGCCATTACTGTGGGAGTATGTGTTGTCGTCGCTCAAGGCGCCTAGCAACCACTAATGTCCAACCAATAAGTTACATGAAAGGCCTTTGTCAGTCTAGGGGTTTCTTGATGAGCACATGCGCGAACGAAGACAGCTTTGCCACCTCTTCCGCTATTGCAACTTGCCCGGAATGATCGACTCCCCAAAAGAGTATCGCATATCGGGGGGGCATATCCTCATTCCCTCGCCTCCACTTCCGCATCCGCATCAAAGACTCAGAAGCCCGACTAAAATTTATCTCAAGGCACCGATGAACTGTGCCGCCGGTAGATTTTCTGGGCTACAGCTATCCAGTGAGGAGGCCAAGTGAATTTGCGAGACACTCAAGCCGACATCGCGACAGCCCAGATGCCCACATAACATGCACTCATAATACTTAGAGCATTTACTACTCCTTTTTCATTCTTCGGCTGTCAATATCAACGATACATGGCCTAGTGTCAAATTCCCTTGGCTCGGACAGTATTCTGGGAAGAGCCTGGCCGAGAGTGGGATCATATTACGGTCGTGATATTCTTATCCTAGTAAAGAGCGAGCTGAGTGACATGCAATCGCATAGAACTATGCTAAAGTGATCCTTGATAATGAAATACTGGCTTCAATGACCTTCCTTCACGGGAGTCATAGCCGGTACGTTGGCGCTAGCCGTACACATCGTCTTGGTGGGGACCAGAAGTCAATGACGCCCCACCGAGCTTAGAAGCGTGACAAACACTTACGAATACCTGTGTTCGTGGTTCCATAAACATAAGAAGATAGAACCATGATATCTTTTCAGGTGCGGGGTTCGGAAGCTCATTGAATCTTTACGGCCTGACTTGACTAACAACGAAGGATAGTATAGCAAATCGGAAGTAGAACGTCGGAGTCGCGACCCACTTACCGGACTCCCACTTACCGAACTCAGCGAATGAAGACGAGGTTTCTAATACCCGATTCTACCGGAGCAATGTCATATTCCGTCTGCACAAATTCAAGCGTGAATGTGATAATTTTTAATAAACCTTTCACGCTGCCCCGGCTCTTGGATCCCTTCCTTGCCATAGTCCAACGTTTGAGCCACTCTGCAAGATGGTAAATACGTCGCTGAGAACCAAAGAGGCATCAACCCCGGCCGCGCCTTATCGCCCGGCCATTCATCCACAGAAGGTCCGTTGATAGCCTTATATAGTGAACGTGTTAGTTTCATAATACTAACATTTAACAGGTGCTACCCCCATTAAGACCTGCACCGCGACTGCAGCATGAAACCTTGCTCTTGGATGGGGGACAGGTTATACTGGAAAAAGATGTTGCAATTCCAATGCGGGACGGAGTAAAGTTATACGCCGATATTTATAGGCCCGTTGAGACTATTACAAAGACAACGCCATCCATCGTCCTGTTTGCACCCTTCGGCAAGCATGGAGCTGTCCCCCGAGAAAAGTTCAGCAACATGGGGGTAGATTTCTCGAAGCTTTCCAAGTATACGCATTGGGAGCTGCCTGACCCCCTTGTTTGGTGTGCTGACTATCAGTATTCTTTGGTAAGCGTGGATCCCCGGGGTACGTGGTGGTCCGAGGGTGACAAGGCCCATTTCTTCTCTCCAGAAGAGGGCCGGGATGGCTATGATATTGTTGAATGGATTGCCACACAGTCTTGGTTAGTTTTGAACCCCCTCATTGACACTAGTCCCTAATAAACCCCGACGCACATAGGTCCACAGGTAATGTTGGCTGGGGGGCAGTGTCATACTTCGCAATGTCTATTTACCAGACTGCCGTCCTGAAGCCACCTCATCTTAAAGCTATTATGCCCTGGGAGGGAATAAGCGACATATATCGAGAGGTGAACTGCCCAGGTGGTATTCCAAATGTGGCATTTCAACAGCTTTGGATGGACATGACAGGGAATGGTTTGGGAGAAGTTGAAGATCATGCTGCAGCTGCCATCGAACACCCATTGTTTGATGCATGGTGGCAATCCAAGGTTGTGGACTGGAATCTGATCGATATACCGGCCTTTTCTGTGACTGGCTGGTCAAGCCTTGGCCTTCATCTACGCGGAACGATTGAAGCTTGGAACCAGTTTTCCTCGGAGCAAAAGTTCCTCATGATCCACGCAAGTTATTCTTCAGCGCCACGGGAAGAGCCTGTTCAACTAATCTTGTGTTACTAGGGTGGCCGAGAATGGAGTGAATACTACAAAGATGAGAACATTAAGCGACAAAAAGAATTTTTCGACAGATTTCTCAAGGATACTCCGAATAGCGTTGCCAGTTGGCCCAAGGTCCAATATGATGTACGCACCTCGGCAGAATCAAGCTCGACTGTTCTCGGCACCGTTTTCCCCCCACCAGCAGAATTTACTCAGCTTTATCTCCAACCTGCTGGTCAGATGGCCTTGGGAAAAGGTGCACAGCAAGAATACGTGTCTTTTCAGGCACATGATCCCCAGTCCCAGGCCAGTTTTGACTATACCTTCACCGAGAGGACTGAACTCACAGGATATTCGTCTGTTAAGCTGTTCGTTCAAGCCTTGCGATATCCAGATGTTGATCTCTATGTCGCACTGCAGAAGGTTGCAAACGGAAACGAGGTTAAGTTCTATCACTCTACCCAACAGATCGAGGCTTCTGCGTCATTTGGGTGGCTACGTGCATCTCATCGCGAGCTAGACACGGAGCGCAGCCGCCCAGAGAGACCATATCATACGCATCGAAGGAGGCAATGGCTTCGTCCCAATGATATAGTTGAAGTTGATGTCGAGATTTGGCCATCCAGCACCGTCTGGGAAGCTGGAGAGACGCTTCGGTTGTCTGTCAAAGGGAGCGGGTTCACAAATCCTGAGCACCCAACCCAAGTCAAAGGTCCAAGCCACGGTTTCGGCGAGGTGCGAGTTTGGTTAGGGTCATACCCCAGCTCTCTTCTCGTGCCTCGGGTTATAGCCTAGAGGTTCATTAGTTTATTCTGATTACATTTCAAAGCCACATGAGGAAATATTCAAGAATCTTACACACTATTCATTCTATGCGCGTGATTTGACGACGCCAAAACTCAAATTAATGAGTCAGAACATCACTGGTTTTAGCCTCAGCCCGTCAGCAAATTAAAGAGACATCCTAAAACTGAATCCAGCCGAAACAAATATTCATCACCTGAAACCTGTGATCCAGGCCCTACTCATACATGGCATAAACTCATGGGATGGTTAAGGGTAGTTAGTCTTGTATAAAACCCTCTGTTATTTTGCATTCAACTTAGACATTCTTCGCATGTACCATGAAAGAGTCTGTCATAAAGTGGTGTCAACCTATATTCTAGAATAATTAGCATTATTTCTAATGCACCATGTGCCCTAAGTCATCACATTATGAGATAGCCAAAGCATAGTATAGAGGTTCCAAGGTATTGATGCTCTGATAGTCGGTATCGTACTACACCCCCACATCCCGATAGCACCGTCCCATACCCCACGGATCTCGGATCCCAGCTGGCCTCACCAAGCAGCATATCGAACCCCCGTCTGTTCTCCTGGGATGTGGGAATGCGGGGGATGCAGGGAATAATGGACCATAACCTGTCAAATTTCCTAGTCTGCGAGCACTAATTACTGGATGCGTCAGGTATCGTTTGCCGGCCGTACCATGATTGACACCTGATATCGGCCTTAGCTCAGCTAATATCAAACCCTGCCCGCCATACACCTTTCCATACGAACTCTGGGAGAAGCTCGCTCGAGCAATCGGATTGAGAGCTTCGGATAACCCGCAGCCACCGCAAACAACACAAACCAGCTAGTTCATTAGTGCAATTTCGACTCCGCTTCCCCGCAATGTCAAACCAATACCCCATGGGGAAGGCAAAAGACAACATTGGCGCATCCAGTACTTAAGATTCCGGGGGTCTTGCTAGTATTCTCTTGATCCGAACGCAGACTCCCATATTTTTTATTGCTCATATCTTCTAAATATTCGTAGTGCAGTTCCAGCACTTATTCATCAGAGAGTCATGGGAGAAATCCAGGAAAAGAACGATGAAACCGAGCATTGCGAAGGTCTTGACCATTCTCCCCCAACGAATCTAGCGGAGCCCTACTCTACTCTTTCTATCTCACCAGAGGAGGCATACAGGACTTCATTCAGGACTTGGCTTGTCATTGTAGCTCTCGGCATTGGCTGGGGCACCTGCACACTTGCCAATGTCGGACCTGGATCTACCTCCTCGCACGTTGGGGCGGCTCTCAAAGGCACAACGTCTACCTCATGGATCGCAAATAGCACCTTGTTTCCACTTATTGGGCTTCAGCCACTCTGGGTAACTATAATCCCTCTACTTTAATCCGCTCCCGTGCTGATGCCGTGAAGGGTACACTCGGGGACCGACTTGGGAAGAAATGGTTTATCGTCGCTGGGGGAATTGTGGGAATTGTTGGAAACATAGTCGCCGGAAGGGCCATGACGTACGTTTCTCTGTGCAAAAATGTTTGCGAGGCAATATTGATATCACGTCAGAATCAACCAAGTTATTGCGGGACAAGCTATCAACGGAATTGGGGCCTCGCTTCTCGTAAGTCACGATATTATATCTTCCATGTATGAAGCTAACATCTACAGTTGCTTGTTATCCCAACTGCAATGGAGGTAGTTCCGGCTAAAACTCGACCATGGGCTCAAGGTTTCAGTGCTATCATCAACGGAACTATGGCTATTGTGGGCCTAGTTGAATGTAAGCTCCTTACCCCTTGGAATTGTCTTTCCTAACAGAGGGTCAGCTGGCGGTGTCTCCCAAATGTCGACGGAAGGCTGGCGCTGGGTATATTACTTCAACGCCACCTTCTTTGGCCTCTCGGCTTTATTGATTGGAGTCCTATACAACCCTCCACTAACCAAGCTCCGACGTGAAAACTCATTGATGGAAGAACTGCGGTCCGTTGATGTCGTTGGAATTGTTTTACTCTTGTGTGGCGTCATTGGCATCGTTCTGGGACTGACTTGGGGTGGAAACGAGTACGCTTGGTCAAGCTCCCAAGTAATCGGAACCTTGGTTGCCGGATGCTGCTTTTTATTCGGATTTGGGTGTTTCGGTCAGTGCGGTTTGTTGTCGCAGTCTTTCAAACGCTAATGCATGACAGAATCCTGGGGTCGGAATGACGGTCTCGTCGACCATCGGTTCTTGGAGTCGCGAAACTTTCTGATAATCCTCTCTGTGGCTTTTGTCGATGGCATGCTTCTCTATGGCGTGAACGCCTTCTTCCCCGTTGAAGCTTCAGCCATCTTCACTAACAATACCCTGCAAGTCAACCTTTATCTTCTCCCGTTGAATGTTATGGTCCTAGTTGGGTGCCTGGGATCAGCAGCATTTTTGGGCTATTTGAAACATTATCGTCTGATGTTGGTACTGTCACTGGTCATAACCTCAGTCTTCCTGGGGCTTTTGGCTTTAGTCACACCATCTAGGGTCGCCATGACCTGTGTATTCACCGGCATCATTGGACTGGGTGTTGGTGTTACTACTGTTATTCCAGTGGTTGTGCTGACATACTCGATCCCTCCACATTTACTGTATGTTCATGATTACACCCGAAGCCATATCAGAGCTATGAACGTACCCAAAGACTGACAAATTTAGTGGTACTGGTGGGACTACCCTCGCTTCAACGCGTGCGCTTGGGGGTGTTATTGGAATCTCCATTTTTGCTTCAATTTATAGCAACGCAATGGCTAGTAAGTGATCAGGCAATTTTCATTCGCAGGCAATATGACTTATCGAGTTAGGTAATCTACCAACTGGCGTAGCTGATGCAGCTGTCACCGCCGGCCTGCCAACTAGCTCCATCAGTGACTTCCTTCACGCATTTCTCGGTAGTGTTGGAAGCGTCGGGGATGTCAAGGGCGTCACATCTTCTATCATTTCAGCAGCTACTTCAGCAGTCGCTTCGATATCGGCTGAGTCATTCCGCTTCGTTTGGATTGCTAATATGGCAATTGCAATCGTTTCGGCACTATTGTGTATATTCCTGAAGCCCGTCAGGGGTGAAATGACCATGCATGTTGAGAGTGCATTAGAGGATGGGAAGTTGAGGTCCAAACAAATGCATGTCCAAACTGGCAAGGATATTGAGAATGAAGTAATTTAGTTGGGTCGTTAGGTCAAGATGTTCAATTGAAGGTCGCTGAGTTGTCATGGATTTTACACATGAATGCTAAAATCTATTCTTTAAATGCGTCTAACGGGGTACGAGGTGTAACCTCAATTTCTGTAATTCATATGTGCCAAAAACGAAGCAAACCGGGTCTCTAGGTCATTGTGACTAGATCACCAGAATGTAGAAATCATAGCGAATGTAGGTTAGCTCAATCGTCCATGATCGCTCCGATATCGGGCACCCCATCATGTGATCTATGCATATCAAAACTATATGATCACTGAATCTATTGATATTCACAGCTGCCTACCTGATTTCCATCTTTGCTTCTCTTAACATCACAATGACGGGCGAATCCGAGGCTGCAACTTACACCCATGGCCACCATGCGTCCGTGCTTTGGTTGCACAGCTGGAGAACAGCTCTTAATTTGGCCAGGTACATACTCCCACTTTTCAAAGCCGACATGAAGGTCCTCGACATCGGTTGTGGTCCTGGTACAATTACTGCCGACCTCGCTGCCTACGTCCCTGGGGGACATATCACTGGCCTGGACTTTGTTGAAGAGGCCCTTACACGTGCCCGGGATCTGGCGAAAGATCGAGGCATCACCAATATCGACTATGTCCGGGGCGACGCAAATAACCTTTCGTTCGCTGACGGTAGCTTTGACGTGGTCCTGTGCCACCAAGTTCTCCAGCACGTCCGGGATCCGGTCGGCATCCTGAAGGAAATGAAACGCGTAGCCAAGCAAGGAGGTATTGTTGCTGCCCGCGAATCTGATTACGGAGCTTTTGTTTGGTACCCCGAGATCGAGGGCCTGGAGGAATGGCGATCGGTGTACTCTACAGTTGCGAGGCACAATGGGGGTGAACCAAATGCTGGACGCATGCTTCACGTATGGGCCAAAAACGCTGGATTCGCCGACATCAAGTGCAGCATGAGCTCATGGTGTTATAGCCAAAAAGAAGATGTAGAGTGGTGGAGCGACACATGGGCTGAGAGGACTTCGGATAAATCTTCAAATCTTGCCAAAACAGTTGTCGAGGCTGGATTTGCAAGTACAGAAACTCTCAAGGGCCTTGCTAAGGCTTGGAAGACATGGGGAAATCATGAAGATGCGTGGATTGCGGTTCCTAGTGCGGAGATTATCTGCATAAGGCAATAAGTAGTAATGCTTAGCGTAAAAGGCCCCGGATACGATTGACTCGTAGCCGACACATCCTATTTTAGGCGGTTATACTAAACTAGGTATTTCCTAGATTAATTTAAACTCCTAGCAAATAAAGTTCATATCGAGCATCAAGCTTTCTGCAGAACCGCGACTAATATTCGCAACCAGCGATATTCAGCATAATCTCTAGTTACTGGGTCATGGCCTGAATCTCAACAGACACAGAGCCATTGAACAAATCTATCAGTGCCATGTCAACGAATAGAAACCTCCATGATGCAATTTATTTCCATTTCCCCAATCTAATGAGCTATTCTGGACTTAGTAGTCGGTAATCGCCAAATACCTTCATAAGAATCTCTACAGAAAAATTTGCAGCAATCTTTCGAATGTAGGCTGCACATCCATGTTCAACCATGTTTCCTATCTCGCTACACGCAAAAGAGGCAAAAGAGTTTGGCAGAAGTAGAAACTCCATTGCTTTGGTATTTATTATATATGTATTACTAGTGTTACATGTTCCCGTGGTATAACAACCAAGAAATGGGCCACGATGAGGGTTCCTTTCCGATAGTACCCGCCCCAGATTCCATAATACATCGCATCATCACAAACACTTGCATCTCCACCCCTGGTGTTTTCGTCCCCATTCCATGCCCTTCCTGAGTGCCAATATTACAACTGCAGCATCTCAAGAATTTCAGCTAACTCGGTCTGCTCCTTCTCGAGTTGTCTTCCTCTATCCCTGTCACTCCAGCTAGATTTGTTGAAATCCACCCCCTCAGCCGCATAGGCCAAGCAGTCGGACAGCATCTTCTGTACTACTTTGAGAATGGCATCTCTTTCAGCAATGAGATTTTCACGTCGGCTCTTTGAATATGAGCTCTGCGACGTCCTAATGTTCCAAATATCCAAGTCAATGCGATACTTTCTTCTCATCAATTCCGTCAAATTCTCGATGTCTGCTGGGGTGTAGCCTCTGTTGTAATAGTCTTTGTCCGGAAATCGATAGTCCTTACTGTACGGTTTGTAGGGCTTGTCTGACTTCTGCTTTGGATTCAAGTCGCTCACCACGGGTTTAGGTTCGGGAACTTTATGGTGTTGTCGCACCGGCTCTAGGGCCTTTTGTTGAACCGGCTTTAGGGCCTTTTGTTGAACCTCAGGTCCTCTTGAGCGAGCTGGGGCCCATTCTGGACTGATTGTATGTGCAGATACAGCCCTTCTATGAAATGACGGGCTTGGGAGGTTTGCATTGCTTGGTGGAGTTGGTTCCGGTTGATTTGAGCCAACAGACTTGACTTCGTCTCGTAAACTCATCCTGCTTGCTGTACTCGACAAGGTACTTTCTGGTGTGGGAAGGGTGGCAGTGGAGTGCAAATTCGTGTTGGGTCTTGGTTGGCTTGCAAGGGATTCACTCGTTGCTGGAGGCGTGATAGTCGACTGAAAAGCTATGCTTTGTTTTGACTGGCTTCCAAAGTATTCTGTTGCTGCTGGTCGCGTGTAAGGGCTCGGGCTGACCGTATTAGTTCGTTGTTGAATACTATTAAGCGGCATGGTATTGGGTGCGGACACCGGCTCGCGGGTACTCCATTGGGCCGTATCGGCGTACTCAGCCTGCGGAGTAGAGGCAGAGGTAGATGTACTCCATCCCGGGGTGAGCACGGGAGAAATTACTTGTTCGTCAAGTGAGAATTCTTTCATCCACGGGTGAGCCCTCGCTTCAGATGCAGTAAGCCGGAGGTTCGGGTCTATGGCCATTGACTTGACAATGAAGTTGCAACAATCTTGGCTAGATCCTGTGTTCAAGATGACGGAGCTTGGGAATGGGCGCTGTCGAACAACATGGTTGAAGAGATCGTGTGGAGTTGCGAAGGCGGGGCGTTGGGTGATCAACCGAAATAGTACCTCGCCTAGCGACCACATATCAACAGCTGAGGTATATGAAATTGAACCAGATGTGTCGTCGGTTCCAGCAGGCAAAAAGCCAATGACCTCTGGGGCCAAATAGCCCTCTGTTCCAATCATCGTCCGGAGCACCGTGCTCTCCTGCTCAGCACGCTTGGTGATGCCAAAGTCTGCAATTTTGACCCACCAGTCAGGGCCGGGTTGACATACAAGGATATTCTATACAAGAAAGCCGCACATGTTAGTCATTTTGATCATCTTGGAGGTGGCAAGTACTAGAGACGAATATTGGTTGTAACTCACTCCCGGTTTTAGATCTCTATGGGTGAATCCATTGATGTGCATGAATCCTAGTCCCTCGACCAGTTGTGATGCAATATCTTGAACTTCAGCTTCCTTGAATTGATGTTTCAAGTACTTTTGGAGATCCCCGTGTTCAAGGTACTCCATAGCAATAAAGACCATGGACTCGGATTCGTACCATCCGTAACATTGGACAAAACAGTGGACATACTTTTATACAACGTTAGCTTGTCAGAACCACTATTCCAGAAGGTGTGTGACAACATTTTCATGAGAAAACTTGGTGAGAGCCTCAAGTTCCCTGGCTAAAGCATCGATTGAGCTTGATCTTCGCATCTCCTTGACAGCCCGAAGCGTGCCAGCCCCAGGCCCTGCTATGCACGTCTCGAGCCAGACATTGCCATACGTGCCGTTGCCCAGCTCTCTGTCTCGTCGCCATGTCTCCTCAGTGCGGATCCTGCGCCGACGTCCTGAAGCTACGGATTTTACATGGGTTGTGTGCTGAGCCGAACCGTCGAAGCTGAACTGGGTGATCAACTGGGAATCGCGCACAAGGTCTGGGAGGAGTCGCTGCGGTGGGACTTGCTGGTCCATGGTTGCCGCAGCCCACTCGGTGTCGTTTGGCCGCTTTCCACTCTCAGTTTAGGATGCTCGATGCGTTGGAGAGATTAAGATGAGGCCAACGATCCGGCTGAGGCGATGAGGCAAGGAGCAGGCTGCGAGATAAGCTTGACCAGGGAGCGGGGCAACGCTGTGCAGCACTCAATATTTTCAGCTGAGTCGCACCAAATTAAAAAACGAAGAAGCCCGCCCCATTGCGGTTAGCTTGAGCCCATCGATGCCTTTGAATGGCCTCGAGCCTCGGGTAAACTGGGCCATATAACCAAAACAGGCGATAGCGCATTCTGGGGACAAAGAGGGTGGGTGACATGAGACTGCGAGGCTGCGGCTGAGGAGACCATTGCCCCCCCCTGTTGCGTGACCCCGACAAGCCGAGACCCTATTGCCTATTGCAATGCACTGGTCATCTCAATTATTTGGGAGGGGTCAGGTAACAGGGGGCAATGGTCCCCTTAACAGACACCTTGGGTGACATTGATTTCCAAAATGTGATTTGCTGACGTCGGGTGGAAGAATCACCAGAGGCCAAGACTTCTAACCAAGTGAAAGGACTCAATCTTATTGTCCAACCATTGTCATGAAGGACTAGGGAAATCAAAGAGGAATTTCATGGCGAGAATGTTGGCCAAGGAGCACTATACTGCATAAATGCGGCAGCTTAAAAAGAAACCTCAGATTGATTCTTAGAATTCGCACAAGAGAAACATGCGCAAGGATTTTAGACAGAAGTCGATGTCGCCACGAGGTATGTATTTTCCTCCATTATCTCCACTGTTCATTTTAGAAGATAAAGTCGATCAATTCAATCCAACAAGGGTAGATCTGTTTCGCACGCTGTATATCCTATTGATGGCTCATATTGTGCCATCCCATTGCGCTGAATTCACCCCAATAAACGTACTGTCATTTTCCTTGTCAAGAGACCTAATATCGAACCTATGCATGTCCCAGTCAATCCCCAGTATAGGGGCATCAAGCTCTAGTTTGATGGTTTTCGGGTGCACTGAGATTTGCAGTCGCATTTCAGTCGTGCAATACGATGATTCGGGTTGTGATCCCTTCACCCGCTTGAGAAATACGTCGGTGAGCTCATAACGCAGCTCCACTACCCGAATAGTTCCTGCGAATCACGTCGTGTCAGTCCCGGTTGATTCAAGAGCCTTGAGATTGGTTTGATCCAGGGAGCATACCGTAGGGCTGGTCGCTCTGGAGTGGGGAGAGCTCTTCAAACGTTTTGCTCATAGAAAATAGCACTCTGACGACTCCAGACCTGCTGTCACCATCCATGAGGCTCTTTTCAATGGTTTGGCTAACGTGAATGCCATCATCTGTGACAAGGTCTCCCCTCGTCACGACCCATTTGATGTTTTCTCTTTGCCGTAACTCATCATCAAATTTGCCATTGTAGTTTCGAAACGGAGGTTGTGGTTTATCAATGTACCGGTCGTGCGACAAAACACCAATGTGGTAAGGACACGGGGTAAGAAACGCCATGTTGTTCCGGCGAGCTTCAGCCCCCAGAAGGATGCCACCTTGGGCCACAGGTTGGGATCTGCATAATATGTTAGCATCAGAAGAAATTTTGATCAATGAGTCGGTGGAACTAATTACGAGTCGAGTCTTCGAAACATTGCAATTCCTTTTTGAGATGCAAATGGCTGGAGGCAATCAAAGACATAACTGTTGTCGAAGAGCCCGCCAGTGAGGAACACACTCTTCAAAAACGGTTAGATTTGATTGACAAAATGTTACCTTCGGTCTGAGAAGACCAATAAATACCTTGATATTGTGACTGTTGCCGACTCTAGCACTTATCAGTTGCTCATTGATGAGATCAATAACTCCATCGATGGAAAGCTTGAACATTGCTTCGAGTTCCACACTATAACATGTGAGAAATGCCCCTCCATAAAATGCATATGAGGAAATTGCTAGGTCAAGTACCTTGGTATATGAATCTGGTCATCCACAGCTCCGTTTCCCGGTACGATGAGATGCTGAAGCTCGGTAGGCACCGGCAAGGGAATGCCAGGTCCCGAGCTGGAGGAGGGTGAAAACTGGTGCTTGATGGTCCGAAATCTCTCCAAGAGAACCAAAAACCCAGACATGGAGGGATCAAGTTGAGATTTCACTCGGTTTCCTTGGGACAAGTATCTGGTCAAGAGTTTGGAATAGTCTGCATGCAATATCCTTGGCAGAAACTGGGTCAAAAACATCCAGTCGATTTTGGAGGAATCACAGCCACGACCTAACCCGAAAAGTAAGTTAACGCTGGATTAGGGGGGGGGGAGATTGTTCAATAAGAGGAGGGTCAACGCTCACGACTTTCAGGCGTAACGGTAGTGAATAATTGGTTCTCGTACAGCGCTTCTTTTTGTAGTTCATATGAAATTGCAGTCTATTCGATTAAAGTTAGTATTGAAAATATCTTCAAAATAATCGACTCAAAGACTCACGACATATCCGTCGCCAGCGTCAACTACGGTGAATCGGTCTCCCTATGGAGCAGGGATCAGCGAGGGCGGTTTGGCAGAAAGTTCATTTCAGAATGTTGCACCTCTTGAAAGAGCGCTTGCACATTGGTCTGCGAAGTTTCGGAATGTTCCATCCCTCCGAAATTGCTCTGTTGATGCCTCATATACGTTGCGAAAAACTGGGCTCCCGCTTGAGATTCGTCGAAGAATCGAATTCCGCAGTGTGGGTGATTCACTTCGTTGTCCAAGCTTTCCCAAAAGACTTTGTGGAAGGCCACGTTGGCTGCCCGAAAAAGGCGTTGCAAAGGTAGGCTTGGTTTAGCTTCCCAACGCTGTAGCAAGATGAGATGTTGTTGTTAGCTGTTGGAGAGGAGTGAGGTGTGAGAGGAATGCATACCATGGGATGTGTGATGATCAATTGAAAAGGGAGGTGTTTCAGCTGCAATTCCGGGTTGAGCATTCGGATGGTCGAGTGTATGCAGCTGAAAACTTCTGTGAGATAATCAGTGGCATGCTGAGTAGGAGTCTTAGTTAGATGCACAGGCGTCTTGCTCAGCTGATCGTTAGGGTCCAAGCCGGGACTGTTCGTATTCTTAATTAGCTGCTTCAACTCAACAAGAGCTTGGAGTGAATCCTGGCTCTGCAGGTTCAGCTTGAAGCGTTGGACCACATCGCAATCTCCCCGAATCCCATATCCCCAGCACGTTCCAGAGAATAAAGAGTAACTGAGCTGGGAAGGGACTTCCGTTTTTTGGCCCTGACCACCCCAAGTAGAGACAACTTTGATATTCGAGCAATATATAGAGCTTATATGAGAGGCCCAGGCAGCGGCTCCAAGTTCGAAAAGAGTCAGCACAATAGAAGGCCCCAATCTCGGATAGACATCGTGCTACTTGTCAAACGTACCTGTGGTCGAAGTGCCAAAATCTACGGAAATAATAAACGATCGCGCCATGGCCACGATGCGGATGGATATGCAGTCGAGATTCGTCAACCGACCTCAAATACCCCAAATCCAGAGTTCAAATGCGCTCACAGTTTGATCCGCTCTGCTATGATAAGGAGGAAATCGTCAAGTTCGGAGTGTTCGAATGCAGGGCTGAGAGCAGAGATGGAGCAGCCCACCCCGCTAAAGTCATAGAGCTGTCTAAAGACAAAAATGATGGCGGGCCAATTGGACGCAAGAACCTTGGCCAGGATCCACGGAACTATTGACTCGACGATCTCTTCTTGGTCTAGACTGCTGTGGCGCGTTCGCTACTGTCGAGAGCCTGCGAATTGTCATCGCGCAAGTTGTTGTGAGACCAGAAACTCGAGATCCTATAACTGTTTGACATGATAGAACAAAGTACATGGCGGACGCTGGTCTTGCATTGCACAAAATTCCATCCACCCCTGTGAATGGCGGGCATCCTGGCTCCCACAGCTCACATTCCCGAGATGACGGAATCACTACTGCCACGAACACGCACCGGATGCGATAGACTAATAAATTAAATTAACAATCCTATGAGTTAGGAAGTGTGGCTACAGTCGGGGATGTCTGATTTCCATTTCCTCACGCGCCTAATTCAAACCTATCTGAAGCACACCCTCCGCTAATACCAAGATAGACGCCTTACTTTGCAGAAATACCTCTTATCCTAGTCATCCCAACTGCTGAGCTTGCCACGGGGACAAAGCATTACCCAGTGGAACCTTCAACTGGGTTTGCCAATCCTGCTCTTGTCCACGCCAAGGTGTCGGGCGAAGGTGGTCGACGGTGGGAAAATCAGACCAGGGAACAAGATCCAACAGCTCCGACGCGGCTAGCCCGTGCGCGATGCCATACTCGGCTAGGTTCTGGCCGTCAATGTCCCTCTCGGAGCAAATCTCCTTCATGCTTCTGTACTTCAATGTTGCCTTCAAGAGTTTCTTGAAGATCCTCTCCTTCTTCCCTTCGGCTGCGTACCAAACTGGCGTCCGGCCCTCGGTGTCCCGAAGAACAACGCTGCCGCCAGAGCCAACCGAGATGAGTCTCGCGCAAATGGGTTCGTCACCAATGATGGCAGCCATGTGCAGGGCGTTTCGTAGATCATTGTCGTTCTTCTCTACTTCAAGAGCAGAGGCTGCCGCCCTCATGCCCATTTCGTGCGTCATACCGAGGAGAACGGCGAGGTGCAGGCTGGTGCGGCCGTTGTGGCTGACCCTTGCGCCGCGCGAGTTTCCACACATCCATCGAAACACACGTTTCCAATCACTTGGAGCCCCTCGTAGCATCGGGTGTCCAAGTAATTCCAGGCAGTCGCTGAACCCTACCCAGTGCTTGATGAGCACGGCACTCATCATGTCCGGCGCCGAAGCCTGGACTGTGTTGGGATGGATGATAGACGGCCAGGCCCAAAAGTCCGGGTTTGCAAAGTCCCCGTCTAATCCAAACTTCTTGGCGGTGGTTGCCATGAGCTTAGGAATATCATACGCCCTGAGTCGCTGCGACAGGTACGAATCTCCTTGTGTCTGGCCATGGGCTATGCTCTTCTGGTAGTATATAATTCCCTGGGAGAGCTGGCCGTCCGCGAGCACTGTGGCGGCTCGTTGCCGCAGAGAATTGGAAATGGTAGAGGACTGTAGCCTGGCAGGTCGTGGGCACCATGCAGCAAGGACAGGAAGGTTGACCATTATTCCCGACACAGGGTCTGCGAGAGTATTCATGGCTGATTCAAGGAGCTCTCTGGCACTCGGGTCTGGGGTGGTTTTCAATCTCGCCATGACCTCTCGCTCTAACTTGGGTTGAAAGACTTTTAGAAACTCGGCCAGCTCATCCAGCCGATCCTTAATCGATGCGTGCATCTGCTGGTAGTGAACAGGAAGCTGCATAATGGCGCTGCGGTATGCGGCTTCGTGTTCGGTGTACTCGGCTGCTGCAAGCTGCATCATACCAAGGGCGTTGCTCCTGTCCTCGAGGGTTAGTGAAATTGCATAGTAATAGCAAGGGCCAGGCCGTAAACTCACAAATCTTTGAAATCCCAAGGATGGATTTCGGCTTCCTGGTTTTCATGTGATTCTGGAGAGGACGTAAATTCAATCGAAGATCCGCTGGAGAAGAGGACCTCCCCGTCGCCATCGGGGTTTACAGTTTCGTCATTCATACGACGTCGTTTTACCTTTCGAGCAGGCGCTGAGCAAGGAAGGCTGTTTTCCTCGCAGCGTGCACATTTCTGGGGCCATCTTCTAGATTGTGGTTCACACTGCGCGCGGTCCAAAGTCAGCCATCCTCGTCGGGAGCGGCGGATTATGAGTGAGGCCAAAGAAATGGCCCGAGTGCCGTAGTATTTACCATCTCCTTGTCATTTCTGCAAAATGTACAGCTCCACAGGTGAACTCGCCGGCCAGTGCGCGCTGGCTTGGGCTCCAGCGTTTGAACTGCCACTGTCGACATTTCGGATGGCTCCCGAAGCCCCAGAGATCCCGCCCTTTCCGGTGGCATGACTTGTCCGAGTCCCTTTTTGGCTTTCTGATATCAGCAAGGCTCGTAAGTTTTTTGTTCGAGCAGGTGGCCGCTTGGTGCAGTCTTCGTAGCTACTGTCGCTGGCTTTCTTCGGAGCAAAATGATGGGGCTTTCCTTTGACGCAGGTTTTGCAGACTATTTTAGCAGGAGAGATTGAGGGCAAGTAATTATATCGCGACACGAAGTGATCGGCATTGACGGCCTGAAGCCAGGGAGAATCGAGGCAGCGATAAAATGAGCCCAGCGTGGCATGATCCACAGCCAGTTCCTGATGTTGGGCGGCTGCGCACCGACTGACTGGTTGACGAATCAAATGAAACAGGGGGCCAAAATCGCACCTTGTCACACGTTGTTGCACGTTGTTGGAGAAAGGTTGGTCGACAGCTGAATGGCCTTATGGATTATCGGTCGTCGAGGAACCGACCGTCTTATCGCACGTTATCCGGCTATGGGATTGAGTCTCTCATGGCATGGTACGAGGCCATCGCGCGCTGTGTTGTCGCAATTTCGGCACTCCCTCATGCCTATCTGTCACTCTTCGCCCGCCCTGGCCCGTGGTGAGATTCTCAGTGCACAGTCGTCGAATACGCTGGAGAGTCACACTATGGCGTTCATCTTCACATCATCGCTTTACTCGCTGCCGCCGCTGGGCTCACGTGTTCATTCCTCCAAATATATGAAGTGAGACTTCTGGATGCACTGGTGCACGTCATGCCCAGAGGAGGAGATAAGTGAGACTCTACATACGAAGAACCGCGCGCTAATGGTGTGATGCGGGCTTCGCCACATTGACACCATCGGATTACACACCATTCCGCTGTGCTGATCATGAAACAGCAGGAAAGAATAGTACATAGATAGGAAAAAAGCAATTCAGGCGAATAGGACTATTCGAAAGTCGCATCATATTGGTTCCATGAAACATTCAGCTCTGAATCCTCAATGGTCGGTGTATCTTGGGGTGCAGATGCATGCAACGTATGTTGTCCTTACCCTGTAGTCAGAACCCTCGACCCGTAGCGAGCCACATGGCAAGCCACATGCCTCTTTCGCCATACCGTGTCTAATGGCAGGTCAATAAAAGTGTTGTTATGTAGTGTTCGCATAATACAGTAATGAAAGGGGATCGATGACGTACATTCCGGAAATAGTATCTACATTGAAACAATCTACCAGCGTAGATTTTAGTGCTTATCCGTTGTTTCTTGCTGTATGAAACAATTACATCTCCGATATTGAAGAAGATTGTATCGCAAAGTGTCTTAATTGTATCCGAACAAAGTCATGCAAACTATTGATGCACACTGCTATCTTTCTCCGATGAAGCATCAGAATCTGCACCTACTGGTGAAGGACTTATTACCTCTTCCAAAGTCCTCGCCGCTGATCCATTGTTGCACTCTTTTAGTGCGTCAAGGCTCACTTCGGATACTTACTGGTACCCACTTTTTGTTAATGGTATACATTGAATAGGTGCAGATTAACTAGACGACACAGGTATTGCTCAATCGCAACTTACAAAGTGGCTTAATGTATCCCTGCACTCCAGCTGGTAAGCACCTATGAAGACCACACTGTTGCTCGGTCATCACTGGGATCTCATCAGATCACGTAACCTGAACATGTGCACAGTGGTAATGAAATATGTGATATGTAATTGCTTCGAAGAAATTCGCCTTGAAACTTGCATATGTTATCAAGTTTTGGATGGAGTTGGGCTTATATTCGCAGCTTGTGGTGGTGGATGCTCATACAACCGGGCCTCAACGCTGGGTAGTCAGCGCTACTATTGAGTTGACCTACAGTACAACAAGCGGAATTTAATGATATGTTGAACTTTTGTTGGTCAATAAATGAGAATGGAACCTTACATTCCACAATCGGGAGGCAAGAGTCGTGATCATCAAAGTCTCGAAGAGCCACCAATGCGAGGCTATGACCATTTAGATACTATTTTACAGACTGTCATCTCCGCGATATCTGCTATTTATAAACCCTTAAAAAACTCCAAATTGACCCATTGCACTATCTGCTTAGCTCCTTCGGACTCCATTCTGCACTAGAGGCTTCATGGTTGAGAAGGCATATCGGGCAATCTTCCACTTGCCGTCCTCCTTCTTCATGATGAACAGCTCTTGGTTCGCATGCGGCTCTGACTCTTGCGTGGCTAGCATCGTCTTGGTGCCCTCAGCCGTGGTGCGCGCAAACGCCCACTCTGGCGACATGACGACGACCTCGTCAATGTCAAAGGTGATGACGAGCTGGATCGTCGCGAAGATGCGCGTGTAAGACTCGCGCAGAGCCGTAGTACCCGCGCTGGCGGTGAAGTGAGGGGGCATGATGACACCGTCTGAGGTGTAGAGCGCCATCGCCTCGTCCACATTACGGCTCTTCAAGGCTGCGCCATAGGCGTGGAGGGTGGCAGTGATCTCTTCAACGTCGGAGGAGGACACTAGGGTTGTTAGTATATTTACTTGTGCATTGATGGTTGCGGGTGGAGGGGCATACTCTTGACGGTGATAAGTTGTCTGGGCTTTTGTAAATCCCAAACTGACACTGCTGACTCAATATCTGTCGCTTGAAGGTCTCGAGACAATGAACTCGCCCATTCTCTCCGCTTGAAGCTTACTCCTTTATATCCTCATCCTCATCGGAAGTGGGGGTCCCACCGGCTTGGCTCGTTAGTGGAGGAGGCCACTGTAGATATCTAGAAGGTGGGGGCTCCGGCTTCCATTCTCAAGAGTGGATTGTGCCGCCGTCGACTGGAATAACGTTGGCAGTGGAGAATTGCAGTGGATTTCCTTTGCTGAATTGCTTTTGAAGGCGTGCGAGGCTGCTCCTAACGTGGTTGTTGGCCATCTGTAGAGATAATGCCGTCACAATGCTCTCGTGTGGTGCAGTCCACACTCAATAACACTTTCATGATTGAGCACATTGGTCAAATCAATATTTATCCTGTAAACTGAACTATTCGATCGTTCCCATTTGATGCGCTAATACATGATACCAATCGTTACTCTTTCACGACAATTACACTCAGCCTATTCGTAGGCGCGTACTTCAAAGATTCCACCCAAAACGTTCTCACCCCCATTCAGCTCAAGAATCTCCACGCCAATCTTGGTCACCGACGCAGCCGACTTAAACTGCGCCTCCCGTCTGGAATGGTGGTTTTCATCTTCAAGGAATAACTCTTCTTCTTCGCCCTCGCGTGAGAGATCGACAATGCGCCATTTCTTCACGCAAAAGGGAATGTCCCGCTCTGGATGTCCGCGCAGCACAGACTCGAGCGCGTGGTCGTAGTCGGTATCAAAGTGCACCACCACCTCACTCAGGCTCATGGGCGTATCCCACGAGATTGTCAGCAACTTCTTGTCGGCTTCGTTGGTTGGGACCCAACAGTTAGTGCGCTTCGTCGGGCGTGGCACGCCGTTTCGGATGTTCTCAGCAGACCAGGCCCGGATCGGAGGCTCGATGGTCAAGGCAAGGTTGTGGCCCATAGGTCTTCGAACGGGCGTCCATCGCTCGAAATGGTCAACGCCGACATCATCCTCCGTGTGCTGAGTGCACTCATGCTCGACTGTCATCAGAGCAGAAACTCGCTTCTGCGTGGTTGAAACTGCCACCAAGTCGTTTTGCATAAAGCACAGGAATACATATTGTGTCTGCGGGTTGGCGACCTCCAGCTCAAGGGAGATGTCGCTGGACCCTGCTTTGAGTTTATACTCTTTTTCTGCCAAAATGACCTCGGGGGTATAGTTGTATGGCTTCTGCGAACCGCGGAGTTGGACCTGTAGGGTCGTATCTTCCACAGCCATGACTGTCACCGAGAACTTGGGCACAGGTCCAGCTGATAACGGCAGCATTTGAGCTAAGCTCCGGACAAGAACCTTTGGAGGTCCATCTGCTGGAAGCGACGATAGCTCAAAGGTTGAGGAACCTTGAATAGATCTGGCCTGTCGAACAATGTCGTTGGGGTCGTTCAACTTGTATCCTGGAATGAACTGGCCAAAGCGCATCAATTCTAGCTGAAGGTTCTTCATGTTATCCTTAGCAAGGAGCTGAACGGGGTCAACCGAGAGCTTCTTGCACAGAGCCGCAGCGACGCCAAGGGCGTTGGAGTTGGCACCACAAGTCGCCATCACTCTTGTTGAAGCAAATGCGACGTGGGTGGCAGAGATGATGCGACCTCCATACATTAAGTTGGGGATCTCAGAGCACACCATTGACGAGAATGGGATCTGGTAGACACCTGAGCAAGGGTTAGACGTCAATTAGCCCGAATAAAAAGGAGATGTAAATCCTACCCTTTGAATGAAGCTGGGTGCAGCCGTCGACTTCAGAAAAGACACCGTCGGCAGGATGCAAGTCCAACGACCAACCCCCAAAAGACACCGCATCGGAGTGAAACCGTTGTTCTACAATATCCTGCTGCTTCATGATGCTGGGACCAACTAAGACCCATTAGTCATGGTTACTTCTTGTGTTGCGCGGGACTCACTGAATCGTCGACTCTCTCGCTTCCCTGGGATTGTTCCAACCCATTCAAGGGTGAGGTTTTCGGCCTCGGGAAATCGCCCAGAGTTCTTGAAATAATTCCACACGCCATATACGACCTTCCAAAGCTCCCACTTGATCTCCTCAGTGTCATGCACAGTGTCGAGTCTACCACCGTACTCGATCCACCACAGACGGCACCCCATCTCCTTGGTACTAAAGCTCTTGAACCTTGGAATGTGAGCCTCAATGTCTTGAAGAGCATAGGATGGCGCGACAAATTTGACTGGCTGCCCGACATCTTTGGAGTAGAAGTAAATGGAATGGCCGAGGAGATGGCCGTATTCAGTGGATGGCGCAAACTTCTCGCCGAATTCATCTCGTTGCTCAGCGCCCACGCGGAAAGGCGCACCTGCTAGGAAGGACAAGGCGCCGTCGCCAGTGCAGTCAATAAATTGAGGTGCCTTTACTGTAAACATCAACGAAGTCTGAGACGAAAAGGCCTTGATGGTGTCGATACGGTCTCCGGCCTTCTCGCACGAGACCAAGGTTGTGTTTAGATACAACTTGATGTTTGGCTCGGCTCGGACTTTGTCAAGCAGTACGGTATCAAGAATAACTGGGTTTCCTTCGGGGTTGCGGTGCAGGTTCTCAAGAAGAATCTCGTCAACCAAGCCACCTTCTCTGGCGTACCGGTTGTTGTTGAACATGTGGGAAGTGGCACCCAAGATCCATAATCGGACCTCGCTGGAACCGTTTCCTCCGAGCACAGGACGGTCCTGGATCAGGATAACTGAGAGCCCCTGACGGGCGGCGGCGATGGCTGCAATGGTTCCGGACACGCCGCCGCCGCAGATGCAAAGGTCGGCCTCGGCGTCACGACCTTCAAACTGGCGGGCCGCTGCCGCCGGCTCGCGACGGAGCACGGGGTCATGAACAACTCTAGCGGGAGCCATATTGAAGAGGAACTAATGGAAGGACAAGCTACGACCGGAAGCTACTAGTGATATCCGAGCTGGGACGAACCATCTCTCATATATATCCCGTTACATCCTGGGCAAAGACTCCAATGGACTGGCGAGTGGAGGCGCAGTGGCAAATCATAGAAGCCAGCGGTTGAAAGACGCCGAGTCTACGATGCAGTGGTGATGCGATACGATGCTCAAGCCGTGAGCATCACCACACTGTAGCAACGCGGAACGCCCGACGGACAGAGAGAACATGGCGGCGGCGGTTCCGTCTCTGTAGTTTGTGTCCCCCGCATGCTATGGCACCAACACCAATCGATTCGAGTCAGCTCCACTGACGATCGCGGGACGAGGCCGCACACAATGACAAAGTGCTACAGCGTGCTAGGGTCAGGTTGTTCAGATGTTCGGCCCCGTGAGCAGAGAGACTGCGGGGGTTTGATCCACATTGTGGCAGAATTCGGTGCGTGAGCGGCGCAGGCTTTCTCTGTATTACCTCGGTTCTAGTGGCAGACAGAACATTGCTGCTGTCCAGGGAGCGTTAGATGTTACAACGGGATCCGACACTCGAGTCACTACTGTAACGGGTTTAAGACGAATCCGGTAGCCTGTGTCTTGAGTAAGGACTCAACTTTACACAATACCAATCCCTCGTCTCTGATTTTGCAGCACAGGGTAGCTCGCGACAGTTGGCGATGCCCTCTTGTCCTGATTGCGACATGAGATGCACCGCTACGTTGTAGTCATATGTGCCGGAAAATTCATTTGGATGAAATGTCTTGCTTCTATATGATACTTGATCCTCGAAATGAGCCAAGAAGCCGCGCCCTCAGACGACCACCGCCGTCGTGACGTCCCGCTACGGATATCTCAAATATTCTCAGCATGCACATTTTGCAAGGCGCGGAAGATCAAGGTACCAATCCCACCTTATCACCACAACGCCCATCAATAATAATGAGGAAATAGTGCGATGGGGATGCCCCCGTGTGTGGAGGATGCACCAGATTCGGCAGAGGCTCGACTTGCTCGCTGGCCTCGAAGCCCTCCCATGGACGCGACTATCCAACTCACCTCCAGAATAAAATCCACAGGCTTCAAGCTGAGCTTCAACGACGCCGCAACGACTCATCGCCGCCTTCCCATCCCGATGGCGATGCACCCGACGATCAAGGGCATCAAACCTCCATGATCGAAAATCTGATTGCCGAGATCGGTGCACTGCCCATTTTGGCAGCATCGTATGCTTCATCCTTCGACGGCCCGTCACTTTCTACAGTTGTCCTCGCAGCCGCCAGCAAGAGCCCGCTGTCGTCTTTTCCAGCGCTTCAACTTCCCTGCAGCCCATCCGAGTTTCTCCCCAAGCAAAACACGGCTTTGAAGCTGGTCCAGCACTACATCACACACATCTACCCGCGATTGCCGTTCTTCTCCATCCAGGGATTCTGGGCACAGTTCAACCATGTGTATGCTGCGTGTTCCGTCCCGGTACCAGGAGAGTCGATTCACTCTCCGACTTACGAAGCCGTAAACGGACTGCCGCACGACCAGCCTGACATCAACAGGGTACGGCTGAGCGAAGGCACCAGCTTCTTCACCGTGCTGCTTGTCTTGGCCATATCCACGTCTAGCCTGTCGCGCAGCACCTACAGCATGGTGTCTGATCAGGCACAACGCCTTTTCCACGCGGCCATGATGTTTCGGGAATCTGCGATACTCCCAAATACGATTGGAGGAGTTCAATCCATCCTGTTTTTGATCCAGTTTGCTACTCTGAACCCAACCATTCTCGATGCATGGTATCTTATTGGGGTCGGCATGCGAAACTGCGTTGACCTGGGCCTACACCAAGATCCATCAGAGCCAGTCGGCCCCAGTCTCCTGGAAACCCGCCGTCGGCTCTGGTGGAGCATGTACTCGTTCGATCGCTCAATGAGCCTTGGCTGTGGTCGTCCTACAGAAATAGCCGATGCGGTTATCAATGCGCGACTGCCGACATTTAAAATCGAGTCCAATGCGACAGATGTTGAGGTCGAGGGCTACTTGCAGCGGTATCGGGTGCTGCAACTTCAGTCACTTATATATGATCGCCTCAATAGTATTCCTAATCTAGATAAAGACGACGGAAAACAACTGGTATCGAGTTTGCGGGACAAGCTTACGGCGTGGAGACAAGACAACTCACCACTGCATAGTCAAACACTCGTCGACAGCGAGTGGCTCATGGGCAAAATATTACTGTTGAGGCCCTGTCGCCGCATCCCACAGAGAAGCAGAACTGAGCTGGCAGAGCTATGGGAGTCGGCGGTGGGGTTTACTGGTCTATATCGGCAACTGATAGAGTCAAACTCCATCTTCTACGTTCAAATTGCTTCAGAAAAAGTGTACTGGACTGGATTGGCGATGCTATACAGTTACTGGAGACTACGAGAAGATGCGGGCGACGAAATGAGTGACAGAAGTGATATTCTGGAAATTAGGCCCGTGGATCTATGGATGGCGGTGCAGGATGTCACATTTATTCTCAGGACTCTAAGTGAGCGCTGGGAGGACGGCAAGATTTTGGCTCGCGAATTTGAGGCTACAAGCGGTCGCGTGGTCGCTTTGATGGAAGCCGGGGGCGAACACGGCGACTTGGCGACGAAATTGCCTACAGAGGTGGTTAATTTCCAGGATTACGCGAGTCTGACAAGTATCAGGACGTCTACGTCCGGGGTGCGAGTGTGTGGGATGGGCGTTGCGGAGGCTGATGATGAGCTTCAGGGCTTGATCTCGGAGATGATCTCTGGGTGACATTTGACAGCCCTTACGCATGCCAGATTGCTCTTGGCGAATAATGGCTCGGTCCTCAAGTTGTAGAACGGCATCGCTTTGCCTCAAGATACTAAACTTTAACGTTCATCCAAGAATAAATCGCCGACAGCCCCTCGCGAAATCTCTTCATTCGTCCCGAGATTGGGGATGGCTCGACTCCAGATCCACGCTTGTGGGTTCTCGGAATCATCTAATCTTATCAGATGCACGCGGTTGCTGCAGCCCAAGCTTGAAAACGAGTGTGTGTCCTCCACTGGCACCTGGACTAGCCCTCGTGCTGCCAAGATGTCCTCTAAGCAATGTATTAGTCGACCCTTTGCCCATTTATGGGGCATCCTGCGAGGGACACGCTGGCGCCCGGGACAGCACCATGCTGATGCGCGGAATAAATGCCCGTGTCGTTTGGGATGGTCGATCGATCCTCCAAACTCTCATTCGCACACCGCGACACAGGACCATGACGCAAATCACGCTCGCTCTCGAGAACGCCCAACTCCCAAACACGTGCCAGTACACGGCAGAAACCGTCAGAGGCGTCTACCTTGTCCAGGTGGCGTGGCCGCTGTGCTGGAGCGAAAGCCGGGTCCCACCAGGAGACGACGGCCCCGTCTCCACAATGTGAGTAAAAGACCGCATCCAAGAAGCCTGCATTGCATTATCTGATCGCAGGATAGTTATCTGGTGGATGGAAACGCCTACTTCTTCAGCGCTGTGGACGTCACCCGACGCCTGGAGTTTACTGACAACACCAGGACCATCGTCGTGGGCGTTGGCTACCCCAACACAAAGTGTGTCTATGACGGCCGCCGAGGATCCGATCTCACGCCGCCGTCAAAGCATGGCCTCACGGAAATCCCCCTCGACAGCCATGGCAAGCCGCAGACTGATGTAGCTTTTGGTGAGGCAACTCAGTTTCTGGACGTTATCCAGAACGACATCATGACGTTTGTTCACGGAACGCTGTTCCCCGACGCCCCGGTGCGATACGGCCGCAAGGCACTCTTCGGCCACTCATACGGTGGCCTCTTCACCCTCAACGCCCTCTTCACCAAGCCTACTCTCTTCGATGTGTATATTGCCGCCAGTCCCTCAATCTGGTGGAACCACAAGTCCATCGTCAAGGAGCAAGAGGCTGCGTTCCGTGGGCGCGAGTACCCCGCCGATCCGCCCGCCGGGTTGGTGATTATGTGGGGATCTCTCGAGCAGGACGTGGAGAAGAAGCAGGGCGAGTCGGAGGAGCGGTTCCAAAAGAAGAAGAAGATGGCGGGAGACAAGGCGATGAGAGACAATGCGCTAGCCATGATTGGCCGTCTGAAGAAGTGCCCGAGCATCCGAAGCATCTGGAACTGGGAGTTTGAAGGCGAGAACCACGGGAGCGCGGCAGTTGCGGCTTTGCAGCGTGGAATTCTAAAATTCATGGTGGACAAAGTATGATGGGAAGAAGAAATAAGAGATGCTTAAAAGTCAATACATATCATTTCCTCGATCTCGAGAGCTGACGTCAAATCTTGCATACTATCTGCTGCTGATGCAGCGCCATCCAAATTCCCCCGAACAGCACACACAAGCCGAACCGTACCTGGATTTTGTGACCGGTGAAAAGAGGGAATAACTGTAGGCAGTGATGTTTCTCCTCAGGCATCTATGCAGGCTTCCTTTTTTCCCGCACAAACCTTTGCACATTCGCCTGCGTCGCCATTCACAGCCGAGAATTTGAGCCCAGGTAGCACACGGGCTGCAGACATGCATCCAAGCCACCGGAAGACAACACGAGATAGAGGTATATAAAGACTAAAAGGCCTTCCAAGCGGGGTCAGTTCAATTTTCTTTGTTTGTCCTCTTCCTCTCCGCTATTTGCGTTTGCTTGCCGCATGATACCCAACATGTCGTCATCTACGCAGCCTCCATCCAAACTAGCAGATCTATTCCAATCGGACCAGTACGGCCCCATACTCGATGGTATCCGCACGTACCTCACCATAAAAGACATTTATATGCTGCACGGTGTTTGTCGATCATTCCGTTCGTTGGTGACCCTACTGCATACACGTTGGCTTAACATCAACCCTTTTCTCCTGGAATTTGTCCAGGATCCCGAGAGATTCCGTGACCTCCAGGAAGGATGCCAGGGCTTGATCACCGGCGGGTTGGCTTTTGACTTTTTCAGTTTTGGTGAATGCAAGACCACAGAACTCGAAATCACGGTTGTCAATGGTTCTTATGCCGATCGTCTTGAGGAATACCTTGAAAAGGAAGAAAATTATGGTCGTTCCGAAACTCCCACGGAGGCGAGTTGATATACGCTGCCGTCAAGTTCATCAAATGCACACAACTAACACCACATAGTCGGAAGATGTGGTCCTATTGGAAAGAAAAACTCCAGGCGTCGTCACAATTCGCATTACACGAAAGACACAGAGCCCTGTTTATGCCATTCTTACCTTGGCCAACACAACTGCGGACGCCACCTTTATCTCACACAACAAGGCGTACTGCCTACTTCCTAAGCTTACTGTTATAGAGCATAAATTATATCCATTGAAGCGAATCAATCAAGAACTTGGAGATGCCCTAGCAAAATACGAAAAATCAGGATGGACTACCCGCGACATTATCTGGCCAGAACTAGACCGTACCAAGATGAAAGATGCGGGTGAGAGGCTGGTTTCTGACTCGTTGTCGCTCATTATACCGTTGGAGCCTCATCACCAAGGAAACCAGGTGCCAGACTCTGTAGTCGATTATGCACGATTTGAGGTAGTTGATACACCAGAACAACCCGCAATGCATCGCACTCCCTCACGGTTCCAGCGTCATGTTCCTCGAAAGATTTCATTCAAGGTGATACAATTCTCTTCGCTCTCTTTGAAACACCGATACACCCTTGATGGAAAGAAATCCTGGCAAAGCTTTCTTGAAAAGCGGCTCAACAGGTGGAATTGGGCAGAAGTGTATAAGCACCACCCACAGCAGCGGCCGGTTGGATGGGAGAATGGGCCCGGGAAAAATTACGAGACTCGTCTTCGGCCCGTGTTGCCTCTGCCTGACAGTTGGGACTTTGCTGACGATCAAATTCCAAGATGGTATCGAGAATGGGAACAAGCTGAGCGAGACTTTTTGCGCAGAAAGGGTACGTAACATGGAGTTCTTTGACTAAACATGCATTGTATTTCGTGGCCATGAGGTGCTAACGACTTGGGCAGCCAGGGGTGAGGCTAAGTTGAAGAGGATCTTCGGAGACAAATCAGTTCGAGTGAACGAGACCGGGCCAACAAGGTCATCGGGACCAGAGGACTGGTCCTATGTGGGACGCGAGCTGGATTAGGGAAACGGAAAGTTGTATCAAGGCTATAGCTTTTTCTGGATTTGTCGAATCGAGTTAGCAAAGGTTGAGTCATCCAAATTAATCAACTTGAGGGGACGGGCGGCGTTTAATTTGACAATACTTTTCCATCCATCGCGCAGGACTTAGAGCTGTCGCCGGTATCACTTGAACGGTTACTGATCTGGGGTGAAGCAGCGTATGCAATGCTGGGCGCTATTAAACAACGCTCGCGTCAACGAATAGTTCCATTGCATCAGTTTTGGCGGCAAGTTCTAATAGACTCCATAGTCTAGTTTTTAATCCTCACGGTGCAGCTCCTTGCTTGAGAAATTTGACCATCTTAGGATAACCGAAAATTGCCGCCGCAACGAGTGGTGTGCATCCTGTGTGCTTCTATACTGCAGTACAAGCTTAGGTTGTATAACAGTAAAACCTTGTCGAGCTGATATTCCCTACTCAGGCTACACACAATTGCATCTATCCTCAAGTTGCGATTATATCCAGGTTAGCGCTATGGTGTCTGATGGTTGAACAATGTTAAGGCAGTTATTATATGTAGTCTAATTTGACGACGTCAAGCTCTGAGTATCTACGTCCTAGAGGGTATTACATATTTTGACTAGCTTCAGAAAAGAGAGTGGTATGGTGCCAGATCTTGCAACTACCTGATTTGACCGTGGCCCTTTATGTGTCATGAGAATGTAGTTCTGTGGAGGTAGTTGGGATAGCTAAGTTGAGAGCAAGTGGTCGGCCTGTCACGAGACTTGGTTTGTGTGTGTTTCCACATGTGATTCGTCACTTAATGTACTAGAAGGGGCACACAAGTCATCCGGGAACAGATGGCCTTCTATCGTTTTGGCTAACTCGCAATTTCTAAGAATGATATTCTCGCTAGCCTGAATTATGTGACTGCCTTGAAACCTTGCTACTTTGGTATGCTTATTTACCGGTTGGCTTTTGGCAGTACATGGTCACCCTATCATAGATTTAGTCAAGTGTCATTGAAGAGCCTGGATAGTTGGTGGCGGCATTAGGATCAGAGGGAATGCTTACAGAGGCCAGTGTGCGTGGATGCTCGTATTTCTCAGATCGCGGCGAACGCTTGCTAACAACACATTAAGTTCCTCCATGCTCCAGCCCAGAACACGTGTGAAGAGGGCATTGCTCAAGCCCTCGAGACCGGGTTCAATATTTTCGAGTGCCCACATGCCTAGAAAATACAAGATAAAGGTTAGCACCAAATTGATACCTAACGGAGAGGGAAACGGACCAATTTCCTTGAGTCTGGGATCTTTGGGCCATCGGTTTGTGGGCCATTTGTAGAGGAAGCGATCGACATTGACGAAGCCCGCTTCCTCAGCCCACTTGGTGTAGTTGTTTGGAGTCTCGAACGGACGGTTGATTTTGTTAGAAGCGTCTACATAAAGGGCCATGAAGCGCTCCAACTCAGTGCCGTCCATTGTGCCATCGTCTGAGGTTACGGGCAAGATGTCGGTGATTTCGAGCCATCCGCCGGGGTTGAGGTTCTCGAAGGCCTGTTCCATCATCTTTTGAAAGTCGATACTGCAAGTCATGTGACGGCTGTAAATGAGATCGAACTTGTGGCTAAAGGTCCATGGCTCCTCAATATCGTCAACCTGGAATACCAGATTGGGTGGCACGAAAGGGCTCTGGATCGGGCTTAGGTCGATACCAATAACCTGGCACTCTGGGTGCTCGTCTGCAAAGTCCAAGGCCCATATGCCAGTGCCGGTACCGATATCGAGGGCATGGTTGAGTGGGTGGCCATCACGGCCGGCCGGGCACAGATGCAGGCTGTTGTTGTGTGTGAGCAGGGTAAGATGGTGCTGTAGGTCGAGGCGTTCTTGTTCGCGTGGGTCATTGGGTAGTACATATTTCCCATCCTTGTAGGCGTGGTATGTGCGGCCGTTTTCCTCACGAAACCTGAGGATACTACTATTGATTGATGCAGTTGAGCTTTGAGAATCGGAACCAAGAGCTGAGTCGGCGTCTTCGGCGTTGTCGGCAGGATCATCATCGGCGGCGATAATTCCGATCCCCCGTCCACCTGTCACTCGGGTCGGGGATGGAGTAGACTCGGGATCAGGCCTAGCAGGAGGCGAACTGGCAGGCCGGGTGGTGTCGCCCATGTCGTATGTGTGGTGGACCAGTTATCTCTCTTCTTCTCCGCTTGGCCTTGGGGGCAGCAGCAACGGTACAGAGCAACAGCAACACTGATAACTCGAAAAAAGGGGATTGAAAAGAAGTGAGATGAATGAAAGCTCTGACGATTACAGCACATTAATAGTGAGCAGCTAGCCGCAGAACGCGCAGAACCCGCGGGGCTCCTGGTCGGCCAGGTCGTAAATGCACTAACAGCAGCAGCTCGCATGACCACCTGCGTAACTTGCCAGGGAACCCGACAGCCATCATACGAATAGGCTTCCACTTGATCCTGGACTGGGGGGGCGGCCTGTGGTAAGGGGGTGCTGTGGTGGCGCATTCGATCCCCGCTGATGATTCTTGTTTCAATGGTTGGGAATCACCATGATGCTTGATAGGAAACTATTGCGCACCAATGGAACACGCATCCAGGGACGGGGACGTGGGTGGGTGGGGACGGTTCTACTGATCCGCGGGCCGGGTGCATGGGCGACGCGGGAAGAGGGAACTACAGTCAATTGGCGGGTTAGATACATAGCCACAAGGAGCGTTCTGTCTGAACGATCGGGGTTGTAGAAGCCCGACGGGCTGGTTCGGAGAACGGACTCGGGTCCCGCTCACGAGTCCGTGCATACGGCACACACCATGCGTTGGCGCACCATGTGTTGACAGGGTGTCTCATTGCTTACCATTGCGTAGTTGGTGTCTTATGGTCCGAGCAATGACATGGAACCTGATCATGCTCCCGGTAATCGCCAATCAAGCTCCAGGCGGTGAAGGGTTTGAGCCACGCCTTCAAGGCTCGACGGTACATAGTAGTAAGCGATAATAATTTCCAAAATACTCGCATTGCATAATTATTCCGCCTTCCAGTGATGCTTTGCAGCTGGGTGGTCCGCTGGAGGCCTGGCCAAACCCTTTTGTCCGTACAAGTTTTCTCTGTACGTGCCACCTTCGACAACGTAATCATCCCAGAACAAACCTCGATTTCTCAGAACGGGTAGTAGCTCAGAGATGACCTCCTCAAATGAATGCGGCATAAGTGCGTAAGCTAGGTTGAAGCCATCGACGTCCGCCTCCGCTACCCATCTCTCCATCTCATCGGCGATGTGCTCGGGAGCACCAACCACGGTCGCTCCCAGACCGCCGACCTTGATGTGATTGGCAACAGTGTGCTTGGTCCATTTTGGAACTCCGGGCAAAGACTTGGACCAAGCTTCGACAGCAGAACGGATGGCATTGGACTCTACGTACCGAAGCTCTTCATCATCACCGTACTGAGCCAGATCGATTCCAGTCCAACCTCCAAACAGGGCCAATGCACCATCTTCGGATCCATAGCTCACGTATTCTTCATACTTGGCTTGGGCCTCTTCCTGAGATTTCCCGATAATCGGGCAGAGCATGGCAAGGAACTTGATCGAGCTGGGATCTCGGCCGAATTGCTCCTTCGCTAAGGCGCGAACCTCGGCAACGTTCTTTGCAATCACTGCAGGGCTGTGGCCGGCAACGAAAATCGCCTCGGCGTGCTTTGCCGCAAAATTCTTGCCAGCTCTGGAAGTACCAGCTTGTAGGATGACTGGAGTGCGCTGTGGCGATGGCTGGCAGATGTGGGGACCAGGCACTGTGTAATACTTTCCGGTGTGGTTGATCAATCGGACGAGGGCTGGGTCAGTGTAGACGCCCTTCTCGCGGTCCAATTTCACTGCATCATCTCTCCAAGACGATTGCCTGGATAAGGTTAGACTAAATATATACAAAATTTGCACTGCTACTCACCATAGTTTGTAAGTGACATCAACGTATTCCTCAGCAATGGCGTATCTCTCATCGTGGCTGGGCTGCTCAGTGTGGCCTAGGTTTCTTGCAGCCGAGTCAAGGTAGCCAGTAACAATGTTCCAGCCGACTCTTCCGCCAGTGAGGTGATCTATCGTACTGAGACGCCGAGCAAGATGGTAAGGCTGTTCATAAGTGGTTGCAACCGTGACACCGAAGCCAATGTTTTTTGTCGCCGCGGCCATGGGCGTGACAATTGCAAGCGGCTCATTGACGGGCCATTGCGCACCAGAAATGATGGCCGGGTCCGGATTTTTAGGGCCCTTGTAAACATCATATGAACCCTAGATATATTAGACCTAACTTAATGTCAATGCTTGTATTTGTGCTTACAAGAACATCAGCAATGAAAATGCCGTGGAATTTGCCCTTTTCAAGCAGTTGTGCAAGCTTCACCCAGTGTGAAATGTTGTTGAAATCCCATGAACGATCCTGGGGATGTCTCCATAGACCTGGTGACTGATGACCACTGCAGGATTCCACAAAGGCATTGATAATGAGTTGCTTCTTGGGCTTTTCCGAGCTCGATGCTGTTCGTGTGGTGGCCGTCATGTTTGTTAGCGCTTGGCGTGAATGAGAGATCCGCCTGAGCGAGGAATGTGGGAGCTTAAGTCAGCCGGGTGCCGAAACCATGGGACTTTCAATATACCCATTGGGGTCGAATGCGGATGTTTGATTAGCTCGATTTCAGGTGAAGTACAAAATTGCGTGATTGCTCGTTCCCTGATGCAACACGTATTTGATTGCGGTTGCATAATCCAACTATCTAGATCGCGTGCTTGACAGTGGGTCGTTTCCCCGCGTTCTCAGGTTTGTCGTCACATCGCCCGCCATTGCATTGGTCGTCTAGACCCAAGAGTCATTTACGGCTTCATGTGAGAAGAGTGGTCGAAATTTGCATTGTTTGATAAAAAGATGGACCTGAAACTGGAGAAGTGGAAATGAACTCAATCGGAGAAATGGAGCATTCAACAGACAATGGTGAGATGTCTATTTCGATGAGACACGCGATTAGAAATACGGCTATGCATGCCAATTGAGTTGAGCATAATAAGACCTCAACAACGTATCTATATGAGGAACTTGCTCAATCATGAACAGTGGCCTACTATGGTATACCGGTACTTCTTGTGTAGATCTTCCCAAACCGGTGGTCCGCGTCACAATTGCCGAACAATGCCGAGCTCGCTCACCATCATGGAGCAAAAAGGCGTGACCACACATATGGACCTTCCAAAACCAATCAGCACTGCCATCTACAGATAAGACGTGGTGGGCAACTGTGACACAAGCACATTGAATCACGTCTCATATTTAGTGTTGGTTCTATCTAAGCCCCGTTGCTGTGACACCATCAGCTGAACAAGCTCGTCATGAACGTGCAGGGTGATTGCATCCATTGTACCGCTTCACCGAAGCCGCGCAGCATCACCAAGACCGTGCAGACGGACCCTGTGCCATGGCATCCAATAACGATATACCAACCCAGAGAAACGCAATGGCCTCTGAAAGGTGCATTGGCCTGGTTCCTCCTATAAAGACGATACAACCACCACACCACATACGGACTTCTTCAGAACGCACCATAACACTGTACCCATAATAGATTCATCTTCTACTGGCTGACGAGCTATTTGAAGAGGTATCTAAGCCTGTTTAACTTCTTCAACGGCCATCGAGGTTTAGAATGTCAAACGAGATATTTACCAGCTCTGACCCTGCGGTCTACAAGGAGTATGAGGCAAAATGGTCGACCCTGCCAAAGACCGAGGAGGAGTGGATCCAGCGAGCCAAAGACGTTGCCGAGGTTCTGAAGCCGGATGCCGCCGCTAGAGAGCGCGAGAATAAGTCTCCAAAGGCTGAAGTCTCATTACTGAAGCACTCTGGCTTGTTGAAGATCCTTGGCCCTGTAAAGTATGGTGGTGGTGCTCAGCCTTGGACCGTTGGCTATCGAGTGATTCGGGAAGTCGCCAAAGGAGATGGGTATGTATTCCATTGAAATCTTATCTGAAGGAAATATACTAAAGATTCTAAGATCAATTGGCATGCTCCTTGGCTATCATCTTATTTGGTCAACCACCGCAAAAGTGTTTGGTTCCACTGAGCAGGCAGACCGTGTTGAGAAGGACATTGTCACCAACAACTATTTTGTCGGCGGGGCAGTCAACCCACGAGACAACGATCTCACGATTAAACCAGATGGCGACAAGCTGATTTTTGACGGGTTCAAAAACTTCAGCACTGGCGGCGTCATTTCCGATCTCACCGTCCTCGAAGGAGTGGTCGCCAATACGGCTGACCACATCTTTGCCTTTGTTCCAACAGCGCAGACCGGTATCCAGTTTAAACACAACTGGGACAACGTTGGTCTCCGATTGACTGAGTCCGGCGGTGTTAAGATTGAGAACGTTGTGGTTCCGTGGACCGACGCGCTCGGCTGGGATCCCGAGACCAAGAAGCCTGACCCCAACATTTTAGGAATCCCATATGCTAGCATATTCCTCCCCACGTAAGTTCCGGTTCTATTTCTCTCTGAGAAATCCAGATAGCTAAGTATAGCCTCAGCGTCCAGCTCAATTTTGCCAACCTGTATATCGGCATTGCCTGGGGAGCTCTTGAAACTTCGGCTGAATATACTACAAAGAGTACACGAGCCTGGCCATATGGCGGTGACGTAAGTATCTGATGGGCATGTGCCATGAAATCCATATCTGATGAAACATAGAACAAAGATAAGGCTACCGATGAATTCTACATCCTGCAGACGTATGGTAACTTCTTTGCTCATCTTCGAGCAGCCACCGCGCTAGCAGACAGGGCCAATGCGGAAGCTGCTCGTTTGTATGAAAAATACGCCAACGACCGTGCAAAGTTTACCGTAGAGGAGCGTGGCGAATTTGCCGAGTGGGTGGCAAGCACCAAGGTGGTTGCCACCGATACCAGCCTCCGGGTCACAGCAGGCGTCTTTGAGGCCACAGGATCTCGATCTACAGCCGCCAAGGTTGGCCTGGATCGGTTCTGGAGAGATGTTAGAACACACACCCTGCACGATCCCGTATCATATAAGAACCGCGAACAGGGTCGATATTATCTACTCAGTGAGCTCCCAGAGCCTACTTGGTATACCTAAAGGATGGATTGTCAAGTTCGAGTCTCGAATTTGGGGATGGATATGGTTCATCAAAAGTCGTTGGCGAATACCCACAACAATTAGATCAATGACTTGAAGGGCCTCCAATATCCCTAACCTGGCACCAGTTACTGCTAGATTGCATTGCAAAGATGAAAATTTGAGGAAAAAGTTTGATGCTGCTGGAAAACGTGTCATCATTTGCGCTCTAAAACTATCTTCCATTCCGTCGGAGAACCTTCAGTATCCCACAACTGCTTAACACCCCATCGTACTCTGATATCATACTTATTACTCCTCGTTGGACTGAATTTATGTAGTTCGTTCTTGTTACAGTATATATATTATGTGCTTGTTTGGGCTCACAAGGGCTACAGGGAAAACCATAGCTCTTAACTTCCGAGGAAGCAGAAGTTGGGTGGTGCTACTCCCTCATTACCTCCTAGAGTTCGGCATCAACACCATCAAGTCACCGATTAAACTTTTCCATCAAATGGCTTAGCTAGGCAGAGAATAGCCTCGGAGTTTTTGCTGCCTCATCCTCGTTGACAGTATGCGATCCTGTTAATTGATAATTAATGAAAATTTGATTGCACTGTGACAAAAGGCCTTGAGACGAGCAGTTGGTATCCTTTGCCAACCTCGTCTCTCGGGGAGTTTCGATGCAGATGGTCAACATATGAGATTAAAATTCAAGGACCTTGTTTCAATGATGATGCACGAAGAAGGGAAAATTGCAAGATATCTGAAGATTAGAATACAGAGTAACCCACCATCAAGTGCCAGCAAACCAAACTAGGAAAGCTGACTTTTCAGCAACCACATTTTTGCGAATTTGGGTCTTCGTGCTTCGAGAATCCCTTAGTTCCGTATCTACACAAATAAATAGACACGAAACAATCTGCTTTCGGAGCTTGCAATCCTTATCCCCATTTTCAAAATCAGTTTCTATAGACATGAGTTCCCTGTAAGTTTGAGAACGTTCATATATTATTTGGGCCTTGCCGCTGATAGACTGAATCAGCTGCATTATTCGTGCCATGGAGTCTTTAAAAATTGGTGATACTGCACGTGGAATTTCCAGCAGTTGAGTGGTTTACCACATGTCACGCGTAAAACTCACTATACTACTAGCAAAAGTGTAAGGCACCTTACTTACTACAGGTACAAATGCAAATAGGCCATATATACTCGCGACACCACGTTTGTCAACAGTGCTGACCTAACGACGCGTCACATGATCCATATGCATCCCCGCTGAGGCGCTTACTGTTGACTTCTTGCGCAATTTGATTTTCTTTTCTACATTACTTCGGGCTATCTCGATTTGGATTGGCTCATTTTCTTGTCGCCTTTGTTAATAGACACGTCTCTTGTCTCCGCAATTGTTCAATTCTCTTCACTCGATTTCTAGTCTTCAATCACCGCTCCTTCACATCGAGAGTCAGCCTGTGGCTCGCATTTCATGGGCCGTGAGGCACACAAACTCATGGATAATCCTCACCTGAAACCCCCAAAAGAGGGTGCTGAGACAGATGCCACCCCATTTTCCCAGTCTGAGATAGATGCCCGATTGAAAGGCAAACTCGTTGAGGATGCTACAACAGCAGCTGATATCAGAGCTGTTGCTCTCGAACATCTCCAGGTGGGGGATCACCACCAAGAGCATGGTATTCGTATACTTGTCAGACCTCTCAGCAAATCTCTCAATTCCCAGTCTATTTTCTCCGACGGTGGCAATTATCAGTGGCTCCCTCCTCTTTCTCTTTCTGAGGTAGCTTTCTCTGAGCAACAACATAAGATCCTTGCCGTAACTCAGACGTCCAAGGATATCAAATTCTCTCTGAGAATTCCAGAGGAGACCCAGAAGGACTCTATACGACCTCCGCTCTGGTTAGAGCTATACTATGATCCCGCAAGTGACAAGGTCATCTTTCTAAACAAGTCGGATGTTCCTGTCGCTCTCTCTGCAATTTCAGACACTCCTCTGTCCACTTTCCACAAAGTCAACCCAGGACTAGCCAAAGCCTTAAACCCGGCAACTTGGCGTCTTGCTGTGAGGGATGTCGATATCTTGGATTTTAGGATCTTAGAAAAGCTGCCAGTAACGATTTATGAGCATCAGCCACATAGTATCATAGAGAAGGTATCTTTGCCCGGCGATTATGGCCAGCCTCGCTTAAGTATGGGAACATGCTGACTCTCGAAAGATCAACCGGAGACGGTTTGAACACTATGTCTCTAGTCTGAATATTCCTGATAATGGTGGCATGCTTGTGCTACTGACGCCAGCTGCTGACCCTGCCCGACTTCCTGATGGCAATGAAGATGATGTGATCTCTGCCATGGATGCTTACACACTCTCCGATGATGAAAGAGAAAAGCACCTCAGTATGTTGATGCCGGAAATCGCCTTTGATCAGGGCCAGCAGAATACCTCCTCAGCATCCATTGGCGTTGAATACAGCGCGGAAAAGTCCGGTATGGCGGATCTTATCGCTGTTAAAGTGCTCAAGAGCAGTGATAGAAACGTCAATACCAAAACCTATGCATCTAAACGGCCGGCTATCGGCCGGAGGGATGTGTGGTTGCGCGACAGCATTACCCAGCAAGACCTACAACATAACACTGTTATTCAGTACTCTAGCAATGACATTCGATTTTTTGAAATGTATCGTGAGCTTGCGGATGCCCAAGACTTGGCCACAACGCCTAAATGGAGAAGCAAGGCAAATGACAAGTTCCAAGGTAGCCGAGCTGATGCATTACGGATCTTAACGGATCTTGCTAGTTCATTGAATTATATTCACGAATCCGGGCTTGTTCATAACGATATAAAGCCTGCAAATATTGCATACTCACTAGAACGTGGTGCAATGCTCTATGACTTCGGTCTTTCGGCACCATCCAGCGTTTCACCAAGTAGTGGCGGAACACCATATTATATCCCCCGGAGTACATCGGCAAAGGTCTTCGCGGTCCTCCATCAGATGTCTGGGCGTTTGGTGTCACTATGCTTTATGTCTTACGGAAAATGACTTTCCCAGACGGTCGGGCGAGACGTCAACACCCTCGACCATTATATTGGACGATTGCTGGTGTTAACAATGACCCGATGATTCGCATGAAATATGGCAATGGACAGCCAGCTGTCAACCAAATGCGCGAGTGGCTTTCAGAGGTTACTACCGCCAAAGAGAGTCTAAATAGGAACGACTTACTCGAAGGATTCGTCGTTGATATGCTAGCAACGGATCCCGAGAAGCGAATTAGCATGCAAAGAGTAGTACATGATCTGGCTACGCTCAGCCAATCCAATAATCAAAGTAGGGAGGATCCCAGTAACCCAAGTAACCGAGGTGTGTCCGAGGTTGCAGACAGTTTTAACCACCCAGACTTGCGACCTGCATTAATCCCGGTCATGGTAAAGTCGCTGGAAATGCCGCAAGAAACAGGGCCAGCTCAGGGTGTGCCTCCTACGGACTCGGGATACGCATCCGCAGCGATAAGGACTGAGTTTGACAAATCGAGAAATCATGGTAACCAGACTGCCGAAGAGTCTGAACTGGATCTATTCAATGATGATAACGACACAGCCACCGAGTATTCGAATACTTCTAGTGTGACGTTTTCGAAGCAGCAGGTTTTTATAAGCGAGTTGGCGAGCGATTTGGTCACCAAAATAAGCCCGCTGGAGGCTGATAAAAGGATACAAGGAAGGGTCTCGGCGAGTTTACCCGAGCTGCTCAAATCATTTGCTCTAAAGGTTGGGCATCATGCCTCGAGCCAAATGCACCGAGACATTATGACATTTGTTCACAGAAATAGACGGTGAGTGAACCAATAGGTCTGATTGTCTTGAGAGAGACACAGTTATCTTTAGAAGGCTCATTTACCTCATGATCCACTGTTCCACTCCCGGAGTAGTTGAACTAACAGCTTTACTTTGCTAGTGATATTGCCGCAGCTTTCACAAATATGGGTTTCAAGCGAGATGAAGAAGAGGACCAGAACAGCACAGCAAACTCCGATGCTATGGATTTACAAGACCGCATGCGCCTTTGGTTTGAGAAAGGAAGTAGTGAAGGCGAATCACTTGAGAATGAGATTGAAGACCTTGGGCTAGACGACAATAGCCCAGACCAGGATGACGGCGAATCTTTCGAACTGGAGGAAAACAACGACCAAGAAGTACCAGAGGGATGGCTTCGTGCCTACCGAGAACTGATTTCCAGCAGCGAGGCTTACGAATGGCTACTTACCCGACTACGGAGGGAGTTTTGTCTTGTCCCAACAGACCCAAATAGCATTCAAGCGATTCGGGATAACATCACGAAATTGCTCCCGCCAACGAGTAAGGTCAGTAGAAAGATATCTTCGCAGAGCTACACTGCCCAATTCGATCTTGACTGGGATGCGTTTCGATTCTTCGAGATCCAGGAGTATTCAAACCGACCGGATACGGTATTTGAGGGAGTTATTACCCTGACTGGGTCTTATCGAGATGCACAAGCCGCGACATGTGGTCAATACATACGCCAAACGTGGCCTTTGACGGGAGAAGCAATAATCCAGCTCGTTAAAAGGGTCCTTCGAAGCAAAGAGGGTGATTCGAATCAGTGTAAGCATCTAGTCCCAAGAAGACCGCTCGAGTGCTATGGCTATCTAACTTACTGTTAGGTGAGCTATCTGATGGAACAATCATATGTGCATGGACCGATGGGCCAAAATTTATTGTTCAAGTCCAAGGGGTCGCGGCCTCCATAGTAGAAATTGGAGAGCAGCTAGCCTGGCTTGGGGCTGCCCTTAGAGCTTCGCCACGACAGGATGGACTCGTACATTGTACACCAATCATCAGCGATAACCTTTCAAACAAGCCTCTCAAAGACCAGTCTGGGCTCCGATTGGCATCGACTGATGTTGGCTGCGAAATTATGTTCATCATGGAAGAAATCCCGCAGCCTCTGGTGGGCACCAATGGCCAGTGCTGGCATGGTATTTTTAGGAATCCGGTTGTCGTAAAGGGATATCCCATTCCCCGAAGAGTCGAGTGGAATACTGGTCTAGAAATCCCACTTAACATTATGGCAGGACTAGCGCAAACTCGGCGCATCGACCGATTCAAAGACAAGGTCTACATCAAGGGATTTTCAACGATGTTAGTGCTGACCAAGCGGAATGAAGACATTCTTTCATGGCATTTAATCTACAACAAGGACGGAAGCCGCATATCATACCTCGACGATCAGATGGACAATTTCGAGCAACAGTATGTTGGACGCCTGAACTTAGAAGGCCTTCGTCATGTATTGGGATGGTGCTCGGAAGCTAAATTTTTTGCCGGTAAGTTATTTTTTGTATTTTGATCCATCAAGACGTTGCTGATAGAATGGCTCCCAGGCTCAGCTGAAGCACATCATCCGGTCGCTCACTCAGAACTCCCCAGGCCTCACGCCGGCTGTGCCATGGTTGATATAAAAGTATCACCAGGGCGGATGATCAAAGATGGCCCGTCATTCAACATTGGAGCCAGGGAAACACCAGTGCGAATCTCTGTCAAAGGCACCATCAGACGACTGAGATGGATGTCCACCCAGTTTGTCCTCCTATGGGATGAGCGTGACAAACGTGGCTGGCTTGTCAATGGCACAAGTGCTCTATTGCATATTGTACGGGCATCTCTAGCGCATGCTAGTGAAGATAGCTTTCGATCTGCGTTTCTTTTCAAGAGCGAGGACCTGCAGGAAGCGGAAGAACTCCATACGCCAAATTCTGCCGTAGCCGTGCTGCTTAATCATCACAATCGGAATCTCAAGCTCTACGAGGATGATGACGAGGATGGGGGATACCTTCTGCTCAAGAGCCAGATTGACCATTTTTACAATCTCCTAGAGAAGCTTGTTGATCATCAGACCGACATTGTAGGAGATAGTGGCATGAAGCTGAGCGATAAACCACGAAGGTATCTTGAGGGATGGGACTTTGAGGACATGGTTAAGGATTGCGACCCTTTATATCCACGCGTGGCCACTATAGAGCCTGCTGGCAAGGGCTGGATAGATTTTATAAGGTCTATTCAAGCTGTCACCTTGATTGGCCGTGGGTTTGGTGACATTATTCGGCCATTGGGCACAAATCTATGCGATTACTGGGCTGAATTGCCAAAGAACCGATATTACATTGCAAGTTGCCTCTCTGATCTGGAAAGGCCTATGAAACAGTCGGGAGGCCATGGAAATCATCTTCGGCTTGGCTTCAACCTGATATGCCATACTCCATCGACCATCTTCATGTCCTGTCGATGCAGAGGTGCGCTGGGACGAGATCATTGCGAGCCCGTTCAGACGCTATTCCCGTTGGAACTATCCCAAGTATTACTTCCAAGAAGACATCAGATCGAGCCTAAAGGCTCTGGTGCTCTTATTTTCGGACACAGTTCCAATTTTTCATGGATTTGGGGGGACAGTGGTCACCCTCAAGAGGGTGAGCTCATGAAAGTCGACGCTACACACCAGACGTCCGAGAAGGATTCGGATTCGTTTAATGATAGCGGTATCGGTCGCAGTTTAAGTCCAGGATGGTCGGGATCCGAAAGTGACATCTCCCCTCCATCTATTTCGAGCTCCCGACGCACGACCAGGTCTCCTATGGAGTTTCCCGTTCACACCGGGATACTGGACTCGATACTTGCGAATGACTGCAATAAATATACCCGCGATAAGTACACGGTGGGAATCATCTCTGCATTGCCTAAGGAGCTCATGGTAGTTCGAGCGCTCTTCGACAATAGGCATCCCAGTCTTAGAATGGGATTAGGGGACAATAATCAGTACGCGCTTGGTGAGATTGGAGGACATTGGGTAGTTGCAGCGTGTCTACCAGCTGGCGAGTACGGGACCAATTCGGCTGCAAGTGTTGCCTCCGACATGAAGCGCAGTTTCCCGTTCATCCGGTTTTGTCTCCTAGTCGGCATCGCGGGCGGAGCACCATCAGAAAAGAGAGATATCCGCCTCGGTGACGTGGTCGTTGGCCAGCCCACAGGCACCAATTCCGGGGTGCTGCAATACGATCTTGGCAAGGAGAACGAAGGCGGCCATTTTCAACTGACGGGCGTGTTGCAGCGCCCACCGCGCGTTCTAACTAACGCCATCAACGCCTTGCAATCAGATCCAGAGCTACGACTCGATCCTCTAGGTCCACATCTCCGTAAAATCACTGCCTGTCTACCGGAGTACAGACATCCGGGTTCTGAACTTGACGTACTGTTCCAGGCTAGATGCACAACTTGCGATCCAGGGTATAAGCCGTGCCCCCACACGGTGCAACGCATCTCACGCGTGACTACTGCACCCGTCATTCACTACGGGCTTGTGGCATCAGGCAACCGTGTTGTCAAGGATGCGGCGTTCCGTGACCGACTGGCACGTGAATACGACGTGCTATGCTTCGAAATGGAGGCCGCTGGCGTCATCAACACAGTGGACTGCCTCGTAATTCGCGGCATTTGTGATTACTGCGACGCAAGAAAGAATGATGTCTGGCAAGAGTATGCTGCCGCAACTGCAGCTGCATATGCGAAGCTGTTACTTTGCTCCGTGGCCACGGTGGAGGATGCGAGCATTGGTAGTATGGGCCCAGAGCCAGTGATCAAAAAGAGGAAGATCGGAATGGGCTGGATCTAACGAACGGGCGGCTTTCAAAATGACTCAAGTTACTGAGCTGTGGCCTGTTGGGGAAAATGCAAGTATGATTGGCTAGATAGGTTGACTTCATTTGGATCTTAGAACTATTAGACTTTTGTTGGGCTAGTAATGATAGAATATCGGGGAATAACTCTCGTGAGCAAGTCGGTTCTTGAAGATGCACGTCTCTCAAACTAAAGACCTGTACTCTATAAATCTCTTCTACTAAACAGAAAAGACAAGCAGAACCTAGAAACGGCACCACTCGAAAGAGAGCGAGGGGACACACCTGGCCCAGTGAGTGATGTATGGGCACTTGGGGTTGTAATTTTACGTTAAGATCTGGAGACGGGCTCTTCACAGCTATCGATATTACCACGCCAGCTGATGTGATAATCTCTTCTTTAGAGTACCTGGGGAAACCGCCCAATCCCAGGGGCATTTGTTGTTCGATTCAGATGTTTGGCCGACTGCAGATCCTACCATTGGAGAAGTGGTATGGGACTCGGGGAATAAGTGCTCAACGAAGCAATAGATCGAAAAAATATGGGATCAGTCAGGCGCGGAGACCCTGCGAACGAAGGAAGACTTGGATGCTAATTCTGACAAGGACACGGATGTTGATTGGATCCGGCGCGCTGAGTTATAAGGATAAGTTCTGGGAGCCAGGCACTTTTAAGAGAAGTGGGGTTTCCTTGGAACATGACAGCGAGCACACAACCACGATCTTGGAGACGTTGCCTAGGATTTCTGAGTAGGAGGCGGGCTTAGTGTATGATTTGCTGTCTAAGATTTTTGTGTACGAGCCCTGTGAGCGGCCTAGTGCTGAGGATCTGAGTGCTCATGCTTTGTTTCATATGGAAGATCGAGTAAGTATTAAACTTATTGGACTTGCCCGACCATGTTTATGATGAGAGCCGAAACACACCTGGCGGACACACACACGGCATCAAGTCACATCCATCACCATGAGGTATTTACCGGGATTAGCAAACGTGGCTTGACTGGACATTGGTGAGCTCCAAGATTGTGGGGGACATTGTGGGGGAGGCTGTGGGGGAGGCTGTGGGGGAATTTACCAGGTCTTCGTGTGTCCCCGGAGGAAACAGCAGCTGAAAATCAGAAATTTTCATTCAGCGACCCCTAGTAGATTATCAGTTGGAGAGCTCTCCATTGAAAACTCGATGGCTTTTGTGTAAGCTCGTCCTGCTCTCCGGCATGTCGAAACCCAAACTTGCGGTGATATTGATGTCATATCTTGTGCACAGCGCACCGGGCCTCGGGTTGTTGTTATACCGATCATCAAAGCTGCGTATAGCTATTTTATAACTGGCACTGTGGTGACAAAAGATATCAATACTACAAGCAGATGGTAATAGGTATGGGGGGTATTCGTCACGTTGCATACTGCCTTAAAGTAGCCTCATTTGCAAGACCGAGGTTATTTGCGTTTGACACTGTGTTCTTTCGCTTCAACTCCTCTGTTTGGTGGTAAAATGCCGATACTTCGGCGATCAAATCCCTGCACCGGTGATCTGAACCCGCTTGTTCTGGCTCGTGTCAGATCCTGGCTATATTATCACTGCATCTTCTATCAACGTGGGAATAGGTTGGTATACAACTTTTTGCTCGGAATTCCAAGACAGACATCAGCCAATCCTCGAAGATGGTCATGACATGAGCTTTCATGGACTAGAAATAGAGTTGCTGCTTTGAAAATTCTTCCTGCTTTGGTCGGTACCTTCGTAATAGAATGTCACGCACGTGATTAGATTTGGATCACAAGGTTGCTCGCCATGCACCCGCGGATTGAGAGTGATTTTTCTCCTCAATTCACCGTCGGCAAGATGTCGCAAAATCACTTTCCTGAGACCGAATCCCAGGTCCAGTCAATGGATCCGGAGGGGGTTTCAAACTTCTTCCACGAAATAGCAGCCATGCTCGCAGAACTGCGATCGGAATTTCAGGCTGTTCGTACCCAAGTGTTGGCGCAACAGTCCCAACAGAAATTTGTTGATTCCAACAAAAGGGCCAAAAACAACGGTGACAAGAGAAACAAGCCACTCAATCCACGGAACAAGAGAGGCGAAAAGCCGCAAAATAAAGATCGTACAGTTAACAGCTTGATTGTGCAAAAACCCGCGGATGGTAGTCCCGAGGTCACAGAGGATATCCCGGTTGTGTCGTCGTCGACAGACAGCCCAAGTACGGCACCGAAACAACACAGTAGGCTACTGCCCATTCTCTAATCACGGCTTCAATATACTTGAAAACTTGACTAATATCGAATTTATAGAGATGCGCAATGCGGCCTTAGCCTCAAAAGCGCCCCACTCTAACATCGCTCGAACGAACAGAACTTCGCGAAGCCGGAAGCAGAACGCAGCTTCCCAAGTAAACACAGAAGTATTTCATGCAGTATTTCAAGATGATCTTCGAGATAAAACTGGGAACACCGACCTGGACGGGTCTGGATGTGGACCACGACGAAGCAAACGAATTCGCGGCCGGAATGACGAACCGTCGGGACCTACTGCCAATGAACTTGTTCAAGCCAAGCAAAAGGAACAGAATGAACAAGAAATTGTTTCAAGAGGAAATAATAAGGCTGTTCGAAAGAGTCAATCCGTGAAGAAGCGCAAAATCAAGTAGCTGTTGGTCGAATCTTTTATTCCTAGGCTAAATACCCGGCGCCATGTCACCCTATATTTTGCTAGCGATACTGTTCAAGGTTGTTCTAAGATGACTCGTCCGACGCTGGTAGATGATCAGAAGCTACATAATATCCTCAGAGGCAACCAAAATGTTGCTCATTGTTGACAAATACGAGGCCCTTTGATGTACCGGTGTTCCCGGTATGGATAGCATTCAGGATTGGTGTTATCGAGAAAGTTCCAGTGCAACATTGCACTTCGGCAATCTTACTTCTTGATATGTTGGGACGCCCTTGTTTTTGGTAATTTGTGTCACATAACCTGGTTCCGAATATGATTCAATCCACTCTGGATGAACTTTGTGTCAATATTTCGAACACGTATTCCATGGACGCTGGATTGCTCACCCTTCCACTGATAACTATACATACTCCCTCAAGGCAACAATTACAAGTCCATAGTAAAGGCTATAATGTGTCTGCCACTCTTGGATGGTTTTCAGTGTACAATTTGTGGCCTTACACACTTGGCTGACCCAGCGTGGTCACGTAGGCATACGCGTAATTCGAGGAGTCTTATTCGCGCCCCCTTCATTATTTTAAAAAATATCTGGATCTGTCCTATATATTTGAAATTGTTTGGAGAGTCAGGCCATGTGGTATAATCAATCCATTCCATTGATTGGAAAGCAAGGCATTGCGCTGCACCTTGGCTAAGCGTTCATTCCCCACATCACTGATGATTACGGGATGGCTTTCGAAATAGGGAACGTTCTGCCAAATGCCGAAGACATGCCATCCGATTGATTCGCAGAGCTTATAATTTGGCTAGTGTTTATTTTTTAAGCTATGGAGTGACAACTCAAGCTTATGCACTGATTTCTTCATGATCTGAGCAAGTTTCCACGCGTATTGCATGAATACAGCATTCCCACAACAACCACTAGAATGGGTTCTCGATCTAGAAATTATCCCTTCAAATGTGACAGATGACAGTGAGAGGAAGTTCACTCCGAAATTCTCATACTGTAAATAGGGCAAACAGGTAGTTCTTATTCTCCTCCTCTTCAGATGGATCCCTCTCTTGACGTATCCTACCTTTTTGGTGTTGAAGGCCTCGTGGCTGTTATTACTTGTGGTGCTTCCGTACCAAATCTGCCTGCACTTTGTATCTTTATCAATATGCTGACATTGATAGGATTGGGATTGACGATGGCTCGTGCACTTGAAAACAACGGCGCAAGAAAGTGTACAAAGTTGGCCGCCGAAAAGAAACCCTTGAGAGTGCAGCAAAGCAGGCAGTATTACACACCGTCTGTTGAGTGTTTTGTTTATGAGAATCGAGCTGATTTTCCTTCCTTAGCGGTTTGGAAATACCGCTCCTGTCGTGGGAGATGTCACTTCAGAAGAGTCCCTGAAGAAAATCACACAATTCATAAAAGTTGATATTGTCTACGTCAATGTTCTCGTTGCGAATGCTGGCATTGCTGGTCCTCCAATCCAGGTGCCCCCGGATGCCGCTGTAGCACGGCTCCAAAATGCTCTATCAGCAACTCCAATGGCATCTTTCACGGATTATCTCAATACTAACACCACGTCAAATTTTATTCGGCCATCCCATTTCTTCAGCTTCTCGACGAGGGCAACAAACGGGAAAATGCAGCACGATTTGGGAGGAGTCAAATCATTGCAACTTCTAGTATCGGAGCCTTCAACCACAAGATTACTGCAAGATTCGTATACGGCTTAGCAAAGCGGCGAAAATGATGATGATGAAGGCTTTGGCACCATACCTGACGCCATATCGAATCCGTGCTAACGTATTTTTTAGTGTTTCAATCCGACTTGATGGCTGAATTGATTGGAGACCTAGGTGATACATCAATCGAAGGTCCTTATTCGGTAGATCTGATTCCAGCTGAGAGGACTGGCACACCGGAGGACATAGAAGGCCCCATCTTATATCTCGCGTCTAGGGCTGAAGCATACTCTAACAGAAATTGTGTTATTCCAGATGGGGGCAAATTGTGTGTAACACCTACGACATATTAAAATATTGTTTCCACTCCCAATGAGTCTTCTTAGATAAAGCTTAAAGATATAAATTTTCAATCAGTCACAAATCCGATTCTCTCATCTTCCATTCGTTTCAGTATTCATAAAGGAGGAACTTGACTTCAAAAGGAACATATCAAGGTAACGCGACACTATGCACGTCATGTCTGAGCTATGCAAAATGCTATCATGGAGCACCATAATCTTCAAAGCCAGGCTTCTGGAACTCATAATACCCGGAGCCCAACTCCTGTGTGTCGTTTCCATTTGGCAACGTCAACTTGGCCTTCGAGTTTGGCGGCACCCACAAATTAAGATGAAATTGTCCTTCGTCAATCCACCATTTTGATTTCACTTCTCCATACCCACTGATATATCTCGTGTCCGCACTTGTGATGTTTCCCCCGGGTATCGGGGCAACTTCAATCACTTTCCACCCTGGCTCTGCAGGGGCCAAGCCTCCGATAGTTTGATGAATCCAGTCAGCAACCGACCCAAAAGCGTAATGATTGAAACTCGTCATTGAGCCAGGATTCACGCTGCCATTGGCCAGAAGACTGTCCCAGCGTTCCCAAGTAGTGGTGCCATTTTGAACAACTTGGTAAAGCCACGAGGGGACTTGGGTCTGAAGAAGCATTTTGTAAAAGTCTTCAACAGCCCCGATGCCGCGGAGGGCAGGCCCTAAAGCAGGTGTCCCAGCGAAGCCGGTACCGACTAGATATTCATTTTCCTCCACAAGTGCACGGAGTGTCTCTGCAGCAGTATTAAGTTGCTCGCTGTCCGTGTAGAGTCCAAATTCAAGTGCCAGAGCATAAGCCGTCTGGGTGCGGTTGGCAAGGGCACCCTTCGTCATCCACGATGATTGAAATGAATTTCGAAGCTTGCCATGCTGTTGGCGATACTCATCCGATTTCTCTTCATCCCCAAGTACACTGGACATGTTGGCTAGAATCTCTGTCATGCGTATTAAATATGCATCCGCAACAAGGTATGCAGCCGTAGTAGCATCCCCGGGGCTATCAGCTGGAGCCTTGGGGTCCAACCAGTCTCCAAATTGCATCCCGCTTCGGTTCCATAGCCCATCCTCCTTCTTCGGAATACCCTTTCCAACCCAGTTGCTGGCCTGAGCAAATTGCTCTTTCAACATTTTTACATCTCCAGAAGCTTTGTATAGGTTCCAAGGGTTTGCGACAGAGACATCTCCCCAAACGGCAGCCGGTGGATTGGAGGCACTCGGTGGCAGAGTTGGGACAAAAAACGGGACTATCATGGACCCGTTTCGCTGCATTTCAGACCAAACATCCTTGTGCCATCCACGCCAAAAGCCCGCAGTGTTATACAAGAAGTTGGCTGTTGGACCAAACGCATGAGCGTCACCTGTCCAACCAAGTCGTTCGTCACGTTGCGGGCAATCCGTAGGTAAGGAAAGGAAGTTGCCTTTCATCGACCACAGGACATTAGAATGAAATTTGGTAAGAAGATTGTGAGAACACTCAAACCACCCAGTTTGCTCCATGTCACTGTGCACTACAATGGCAGTCAGAGAATTGGTTGTCAGTGGAGTATTTTCGGGCCAGCCATCGACTTGCACGAATCGGAACCCGTGGAACGTGAAATGAGGCTCCCAGATCTGTCTTCCATTTCCATGCAAAATAAGACTGTCTGTTGCTTTTGCAGTCCTCAGCGGCCTCAAGGCGAGCTCACCATCTTCGAGGACCTCAGCATGGTGGAGCGTAATGTTGGTACCAGCTGGTCCTGTGACATTGAGTCTAACCCATCCAACGAGATTTTGGCCAAAGTCGATGAGAGTTTTTCCAGACGGTGATTTGAAGATGGACTCTGGCTTTCTTTCTTCCAGTCTCCGCACAGGGGGGCCATCTGGCGGTACAAGGCTACCATTCAAAGCATCCATCTGCCTTGTGGCCAGCCAATCCTCGTCACTAAAACCAGAGGATGACCACCCTTCAATATTAGCCTCCAATCTTGAGTCATATGTTTCGCCATTGTAGATCTCAGATGAAACAATTGGACCGAGACTAGCCTTCCAAGATGTGTCTGTTGGCACTGTCACGGTCGTCCCGTTATCGAAGGTCACCTTTAGCAGTGAGATGAGACCAATGGTGTCTCCCCAGAATTCCCGCTCGCCTTCCCAGGAGAGTCTTCCTGAAAACCATCCTTCACCAACCACAACGCCGATCGCATTGTCTCCGGTAGACAATTGCTCTGTTACATCATAAGTGTCGTAAACATGGCGATAATTATACGACTGCCAGCCCGGAGCCAAGACAGCATCGCCCACACGATCGCCGTTGATCTCAGCCTCATAGAGCCCTAATGCTGTGATGTATAGCCTGGCTGCCTTAATTGGGCTGTCAAGATGGAAATCCTTTCGAAAGTACACAGGGCGTTTGGCTTTGCCTTCTTCTGTATCGCGTTTTGCTGCGATGGGCACCGCCCCCGCCCAATTCGCCGAGTTTAAAAGGCCTGTTTCAACAGCCACCCAGTCGGACCATGGTGTTGAAGGTTGACCATGTTTTCCATGAGCCTTGACTCGCACGGAGGCTTGTTCTGTTGCCTCGAGGGGTGCATCTGGCCAGGACACAAAAAGTGACTCGGAGGAATTGAAGGCATGAATGTTTGGCTTCGTAGATGAACCGCGAACTATTTCAAGATTGTAGGAAGTTTGCTCCCAGTCTTGAGCATTGCCCTCGAAGCGCCAAGAAATTCGAGGGTTCGTCTCAGCAATTCCGAGGGCTATGCGATGATGCTCGAAAGACAACTGTGCAATGGATACAGCCATGGCAAAAATGGATGCAGTGCCTGAATAGTTGCGAATCCAAAGATGGCCCCGGGATAGGCCTAGAATAAATACTAAAACATAACTCTAAACTTTCTATTCGGTAGTCTCGCTAAATATTGACCCGAAAGCCATTTATCAGCATTTTACCAATTGATGAACATCACCCATCTGGGGTACGGTGTCATGCAGTCAATGCGGGGACGGAAGAGCTCCCGAAGAAACATATATACGCGGGGAAGCACTCCTTTCCCCAAATGGATATTCCCCAGTCACAAGCCGCGGCAGATAATCTCGGAAGTTCCGGTATGGGGCGATTATCTCCCAAATAGCTTGATGCATACAATTCGGTCCGAAAAGCTTCGTTGTACAATACTCCGGGAAAGCGAGTACTCGGCAGAACATTCAATTTGGTTTAGGCTCTAGAGGGGGGAGTTTACTTGGCAAATGGATCCTCAGGGTCCGTTGGACCGGATACGACCAATTCCCGATTGACTTAGTGGTGGAAGGGAGTGTAATGAGTGGTCGAGGCCACTTTAACAGAAGCAATATTACAGTCTCCAATATGCCAAGTGCAGGGTTGATGAACAGGCTTGGCAAGGAATAAGGGGGATTGCGCCAAGTGCTTGCAAGACCGACCCGGTCATCTAATAAGGGAGACAGTATGTCACCAGAAGCAGTCAGTGCCGGATATTTCGCCCCAATGGATCACATAATGACATATTATCTACATGGTAGGATCGTAGGTTAAATTTGGTAGAAATATTAACTGCAGTGGCGCTTCATATTTAGTACTTGGGTCTATGCCGCATTTCTTGTATTTGAAACAAACTGTGATTGCCGTGATGACTTTTGAAATCGACGATAGTAATTACGATCCCGCAACTTGAATTCTCGCTCCGCTCACTGCCTCAATCGAAGGCGCCAAATTTACTCCTTTTTCGAATGGCTGGCCCCTTGAGGTAAAATAGAATTGGCATAGGTACTAGAACAAAAGCCACGCACCCGAGGAGTGTGCCCGCCCATTGAACACCCAGTCCAGTTATCATGTAATTTGCGAAAAGCGGAAACGCAGTGGCAAAAATACATCGCAAAAAAGCGTTGGCTGCTATTGCAGATGCAGCAAATGTCAGGTATGTGTCGATAATATAATTTAGGGTTTGCTGGAAGATTGACATGATTCCGAATCCGATGAGAATTCCTGCCAACGATGGTACACTCCAATGGGCATCTCCAGTGTATCCGGTCCAACCAAACCAGAAGAGGCCGCCTGAGAATGCGACACCTCCGACTACTGCAATCGGTAGACGCCATTCGGGCACGGGCACATTGTTCGTTGACGCAAGCTTTCGGGTGTAGGATGGTTGTTCAAGGACAATGATAAGACCTGCCAAGAGCTCCCCAAAGATCATACCGAAGTAAGGCAGTCCGCCCACGCCTTTGTTCATGCCATAGATATCTTGAAAGACAATTGGGTAAAACTCCAGAAACATATAAAGGATTCCATAAATGAATGCCCCATAAATGGACATGGCTAACAGGATAGGCTCCGTGAAGAGCATGCGGAGCGGCCGGCTGAGGTTGTTTTCGAATTTCAAGTCCAACTCCACCTTCTCTTGTCTAGCATGAATTCCCCAGTTCCCTGTCAGGTTTCGGAGTGCTTTCGCCTTTTGGGCCAGTATTACAGGGGGATAGGTTTCCTGAAGCAAAAGAATTTCCAAGAACAAGCCGAAAAATCCCATGATTGCTGTAATATAAGCTGTCCATCGCCATCCTAAATTAGAAAGGACAATAAAGCCACCAATAAACGGAGAAAGCAGTGGCCCGCAAAATACAGCCATGGAGAAGGCTGTAACCGCCATTCCGCGGTAGCGATTGTCGAAGATGTCAGAATAAACAGCGGCTACCACGGTCAAGGGGCAGGCGCCCATAAAGCCAGCGAAGAAACGACATATCAGAATGGTCTGTAAATCCTTCGCAGTGGCGAGGGCAATATTGAAGATTCCGAAAAGAAATGAGCTTGCCAAAAGTGGGGGCTTTCTACCGGACAGCTCTGAGAATGGCGCCCAAAGAATCGGACCAGTTGCGAAGCCCAGAACCTAACACCCATCAGTCATGTGGACTCATTCATAGTACGCAAGTAATCGATAACCTACGTAAAGAGATATCCCCAGCAGTGTAACTTCGCATGAGACACCATATTCTTCAGCCACCACCGAAACCGCAGCTGAGAAGACTGAGGAGCCAAAGGAGGCTGCTAGCGCAACGTAAGCAAGGAAAACAGCTGTCACAACCTTCTTCTTTGTCGGCCAATTCTGTGGGTGTAGTGGATCTTTGGGTCCAGCAAATTCGACGATGTACTCTTCACTGTTTGGTAGATGCGGTGGGTATGGTTTCCCGTCGCCAAACGGGGGTATTGCCCAGTTGATAAGTTGGACTGTCTCGTTCGTAGTGGGCCAGATGCGTCTGTTGGCATCGCAGGTGCTTGTTCTTCAAGGACGCGGGGGTCATCATGGAGTGTCTCGGCAATGCTTTTGTTATCAGATGTGTCTGATGGGTTGTATCGTCGGACCGCCATGTTATCGTGGAAGGACTCAACATCTTGTGTATTGGTTGAGTGTCTCCGGGGCTCGGTATTCATTTTGTAGAAGAAATCTTTAATTGAGCCACCGCATTAGCGAACCTATTTCTAAACATGAATGAAGGCGAGTGGCACACAATTCAAGATCCAGGCGATCCAGTGCTTAAATACCACATGGTCCGGGACCAAGGTTGTTGGTCCCACCAGGGTCTCCAATCGCGTGCATTATCATTTTGGGACTACATCCGATATGGGAGGCTTCCGAATGTGGCGGATCAGGGCAAGCTATTAGAGCTCGGGTTGCTCATCGTATGCCTTGCATCGTGGTTTCCATGGCATCTAGCAAGGACACTCACATGAAGCTATATGTTGACACATGATTATTGTAGTGATTAAAAGAATTATTGACGGCCTGCTGGCAGTTGATTAAGCTCTGTACAATATGTCGAGATTCATTGTTGTCTTACAGAAATTTCAGTGGACCGGAAGCGAACAATCCATCTCGGATGTAGACCCTGACATCGGATGTAGCAGTGAGGCTCATCAACGCTAATTTCGGTAGGTAACCCCCACTCACCTGAAAACTGTCGAAGCTGATAGGCTTGTAGGTCAAGGTGGTGATTAGCATCCGAGATTCATCATGTAGCACCGGCACCGAGCGCACTGATAAGCATCGGTACTGTACGACCCGGTTCTGCCGACGTGCAGCTTAATACGCCCTGTCTGGAGCCCAAATCATCACGAGGTGGGTCAAGGGTCTCCTTGTCGATAATTGCCGGCGGTAAATTTACTCATAAGTATCCGGTAGCGCAGTCATCAAATCCCTGATGCAAGTGCCAGTTCCACTTCGATCTACAAAAGCGGGTTGAAGTCATTGAGGTATCTCTCGTTTTGATGATACCAACGATGGTGTACTAGATGGCTTCTCGCTTCTTGCATCTCGTTATTCGACCAGTGTTAAATGCTCCGATGCAAAGAGCGCCAGCATGTTTCAGTGTCAATTTGTGATTCCAAAGTATCGTTCGCGTGTGTTCCCAGCAATATAATAACCTGTATATCCTCTTTCTATTATACAAAACTCATCTGCTACATTTCTAGAAGTTATTTCGCCCATGTTCCGAATTGTGTGTAATTCAGGTTTCGCCTCGTGATAACTTATCATGCCCTGCCTCATGCACGTGCATTGGCTCGGTTCCCACTTTGCTGGAGTGGATCCATCCACCGCCCCTTATGATGGATGACGCGACTAATCCATGGTGAAAAGTCGACTAAAGAGTTCGAACAACAAGCACGGGCCGAGATACAAGAGCAATAAACCCCATCTCGAGGTTGAATGCATTCCATTCGGCTAACTCACCACAATTGAGGAACTCGGGAATGTGTCTCGACAGGCCGAGCCAGCGAGGCTCGGCAGAGACGAGCGATGCGTCTCCTGACAGGAACCTAAGCAATGAAAACAGACATCGCAACCAAATCGCCTGTGAGAGTTGTCGGCAACATAAGCAGCGATGTAACGGTGGAATGCCGTGTGCCAAGTGTTCGCACCATGGGAGGACCTGCACCTATCGCAACAAGATCCGCCCCGGCCGGAAGCGTCGCAGAGGGCAATCCGAGTCTCCTCGAGACCCAGAGGCTGAAGCCAGGGCGAGAAGTGAGGCTTTCCCAGGTGTACGGGCAACCCAGTCTATATCTGCTTCGCGGGTGTCTGAGCTGTATTATGGTCCGTCATCGAACTTTTCTCTCATGCAGCAGTTGTATCTTGGGCTGGGAAATGATAACGGGGTTCGTGATTTCGGCCAGGGACTCGACGAGTTCCAGTACCGAAAAGTCTATTTTCACTCTCAGCTGGCAACTATGACTAGACTGAGCGACAAGTGCTTACCAGCAGAGCTGTTAAGTGAGTTTCTGGATGCATATTTTGAAACGATATGCCTTGCGTTCCCTGTCACCCCAGAGAAAGACCTGCGTAGAGCACTGGCTCAGATGCAAGATTCGGACGGGTCGGATTTGGACGCCATTGATCGCGCAATTGTTCTAGCGGCTCTTGGAATCGGTGCCATTTTTTGCAAGGTCAAGGAGCATGGGGAGAATCTCATCAACGCCGCCCAAACTATTGCGGATGGGGCACGTGGAATAATAAATACGCAGGTCGTGGTTGTGAACTTTTTGATAATAAGTACCGCCCCCTAATTTTGAGTTGCATTTTTGCTAACAATTCTATCCAGGGGTGCTTTTATGTTTGCATAGGTCGGTACAATTCGGCCTATCTGCAGCTAGGCATGGCAAGCCGGGTCGCTTATGCAGCCGGCCTCCATCGAGAATCATCAGAATCATCATCAATACCAACATCACTTTTAGCTCGGAGGGCCATATTCTGGTCTTTGTTCGTACAAGAAAAGTGAAAGACATTGCCCCTTCTTCCTTGTCCAATGCTAATTCCAATTAGCTTCCTGATTACTGTTGTTGGTCGGCCTACAGCACTGTCCTTGGATGAAGCCAATATTCCAGAACCAACCGAGTGGCCACTATTAGCTTCCTATGTTCGTCTTGCCAAGATATTCCCTCTTATTCATCGAATGCATCAGAATGGAAACGAATCCTTAGAAAGGGTTCCTAAAACTTGTGAAAAGCTCGTTCGTCATCTTCAGGATGTTGCTCGTTATGCCAAGGGCGCACTAGAATTAGATTTGAACGAAGAGATTCAAATAAAGGATTGGAAAATACCCTACGTGCTTCTAAAATTAGGTATGTTTGTTTCATTAGCTTGCGGACCTGGCTCTAACTGCTCCTAGAATATGCTCAGGCTCTAATGCTTGTTTATCGCCCTCTGTTGATTTTACAGGCAGTCTCATCGCGACTGGATCTAAATAACGACAAGAGAGAAGTGATAGAAGGGCTTCTCGAAGAACCAGCTGCAAGCTTCGCAAATCATGCCGTGACCTCAGCCAGACGCCTAATCTCGGTGGTCAATCAAGCCCTCACGCAACATAGCTACACGACTGTCAGTTCTCTCATTCACCATTGAGTCATCAAGGAGACTAATGGAATTTAGTGCTTTACCAAAGTTGGATTTTACCTTGAGAGTGCATGCTTCATTCTCATCTTCAACTCGATTGGCCCGCAGGACTCCTTAGCCGTGAACTCGAGTCACATTGAAATGGCAGTCGAAGCACTGGCTAAACTAACCAATAAGCATAGCATAGTGGACGTCATTGTAGGAATACGTACAATGCTAGATCGAGCCCTTGTTACTACCTTGGCGTCAATGACCACGGCTGAGTCACGTCAACCGCAAATATTGCGATCGAACGATGAATCCCGGAAGGAAGATGGTGGGAGAAACCTGGAGTCAAATTCCGAACGTCGGAAGACTTTTCGCAGCGATAATTACACATTCCCTATTCAAAGTGCTCGGAATAGTCAAAATTTCTCTGTGGAGATGGTGTCTCCAAGCATGGAGATGCCCTTAACAAATGACGGGGGCTTACGGGACGAGACACTGTCTCGAATAAATGTGGCGCTAGATTTTTTGATAAATTCCTACTTATCATAGACCTTCATCTCATGCTAGTTACGGAGTTTTGGCGGTTCAGCGAGAGCTGCAAGCATACATAGAACGATGTTAGACGGTTGGTCACAGGATAGATATGCAACGATACAATTTGGCTTTTTTATGGGCAATGGTTACCCAGTAGACGAAGATGAAACCATGGACTCCTCGTATATGAATAAAGGTATTGGCAAGTTGAAAGCTGGGCACACCATCTGCTTCACTCCAAGTGCCATAACCATTGGGCACCAACAAAATTGTGAGTCACAATGAAATTAATCCCGATAGTACCGTGAACTTAAGTAACGAAAGATATTCTCGGAAAGGTATTATGACAGTGGTTCAATTGAGGCCGTCACACGATACCTGAGGGTTCTATCTACTCCAAACCCCACCCCAAGTGCCTGCAGCTACACTAGCAAGCTTGAACCTGCACGTGCTAGAACCTACGATCTATCCGACTATCACCGCTGTCCAATCGGAAATGCTTGAACAATAGAGTGTTGTTGGATTGTTCTAACCTCCCTCGCTTCCGTGCTTCCTCTTTTTGCTGGACTCTGTCACCCGCAATCCTCAGCCTGGACAGCTGCGCGGCAAGTATAGCTTCATTGCTAAGCACAATTTCGCCCCTTGAATTTCCTCCTCGTTTGGTGACGTCGGTGCCAGGATTTGAGGTCTTTGATCCTAGTCTGCTCGGCTTTGGATTTTGGTCTCGCGTTGCTTGGCGAGCAGCCCGAGGTTCTTGAGTGTCGAGATTCTTGCGATTTGCGATGAGCTTTCCCGATGGCAAGCGTACTGGCACGCTGCTGTCGCGTTGTATCTGCTCAATCACAGCATTTTCAGTTAGCGGCATTTCGTAGAAGGCCTCAGTGTCCGGGGATACGTCGAATCGGCAATGGCTCTTTGCCAACATGTGTTGCTGAACACCCTCAACGGTGCCCCGTCGCGTCCCGCAACAAATGCATTCTCGATAGCCGTAGATGACAAAGTGTAGGTACCACACTACTGTCTCGACGTCTACAGCTAGAAACTCTTGGAACGGTACGCTGAAGCCATGTGCCGCGACCATGTGTGTCATGTTGTGGTTCAATGCGCCAGAGTCTTGCGTGCAGAAGAGGCATTCTCCGGGAACAAAATCCGGCGCAGATGGCTCCTCCTCCGTGTCGCTGTCGGCTTTTTGGTCTTGATCAACATTAACATCGGGCTCATCTTTCTTTCGAGTCGGTGACGGTATCACACTTTGCGGTTTGTCGGGGTTTGTTGAGGAAGAACCTGGTGGCGGTGACCTGAGACTTCCCGGCCCCGCCACCTTCAATTGAAGCTTGTAGACGCTGCGATCAGAGCATTAGCTCCAAGGAGCGTTCGGTTTCGGGAGGTGAGACAGAAAGCATGCAATAATAGAAACTCCGTACTGCTCATCACTTTTGACATGCGCTCGCCAGGTTTGTTGGCCAGCCAATTCCACGTCACACAGTCTGCAGAAGGAAGGAGCTTCAGCAACGGCTAGGGTCGGCTGGTCTGCGACAGTGGATGGTCCTGTCATGCTGTTCGTAGATCCTTGCATGGGCGTGGTGTCGTGGGTGTCAAGGCTTATCGGGCCAGGCATCTCGTTGGTGGTACTATTGTTCTGGGTTGGTGTTCAAGTCGAGTCTGTCATGGGCAAGTGCAACAAATAACTAAATAATCACATGAATTTAGAGATTGCCTTTGGTATCATGTTATTGTGCATCAAGCCACAGTGAAGGCGACGGATAAATCCAGCCCGGTCCCTGTGTTGCAAGTGAGCATCTCCATTGCCGCCTTACGACATGACTCGCAAGCCTCTCGACAGGCCGTGACATCATTCAGCGGATGAGCCATCTGATTGGATTATGCAGGGCGATACTTAAAGCAGCCCTCCAACTATTTCTTTTCAACTGAAACTATTATGACCCGAAGTCTCTGGTTGGACGCAAGTCCATCTTGCGCTGTCTCACGCTGTCCTTGTTGCGTTAGCCGCTATGAGTCGAAATGAGCCACTGCCCATTTTAGTCGAATATCCAAGTGCCCGAAATCCAGCCCCCATTTGCTCCCCCCTCAGCGCCTCGCCAAGGAAGACCTTCCTTACCCCGAGCCTGACGGGAAGCTCCTGAGCATGACCAGCGTTAAACTCAGCACAAAAGATTTTGTAGCCCGAGAAGGACAATTGTGCGGGCTACTTGATGGGTGTGCATTGCACTAAACCGGATTGTCTCACTTGGAAGTTAACCCACCAACACATGAGGTCCGAAAATGGCACATCGGTCCAGTGGCCTCGGGGATACAAAAACACAACTTTGACCATACTGACCGAAGCTGGTTTAAAATCAATGTATGAATGTTCTATCATCGGATTTAAAATACCTATCATCCTGCTACCCTAATAAGGTTGAAGGAACGGTAGCTACTCCCAAATCCGATGTAATGGTCAAAACGCTTGTAGCGACGGGCAACGTGGAATCCAACGTGGGCTGAGCATTTTCGAGCGGAAAAACAATGAGTACAAGATACACATTATTCACTGTCATATGACCCAAGTCAAATTATAAATCTATTTCCAATCTAATCATTCGCTTCCAAACTGTTATTGTTACCTGGAATACTTTTCGTAGCAGCCAGAATCAACCCTACCCTTGACCAAACCTTGCATCACCGGCCTCGAGACCTCGGTTCATCCTCCTCCAAATTAAACTCTATCAGATCCGGGATTGGGTCCATGCTCTTCACCTAGCTCTACCAGGCTGAATGAGCCTTGCTTACGAGCTTGAACCACCTGACTAGGATGCCATATATTGAAGAGAACGGAACAAATAAACATGAGAGTCGTGTCGAGACAATACAGATATGCTTCTGTAGTCTGAAGGACGCTGGTTTGGCCAGCCGCGAACTCGGCGACTCGGAAGATTGATCGAATCATAATGAGGCCAGAGGTTGCGTACAAGACGAGGATGAACCTTTTCCATGGTAGCGCAGTCTTGAGACTAGTCGGTGTCGGCTCCCTGAGAATGCGATAGTGGAATACCGAGATGACGAGGATAAAGCAACCAAAAAAGAGGAGCTGAATTCCCAAGCCGAACAAAAGAACATTCTGAGCTCGCGATACAGAACTCTTACTCTCTGCTGCAGACAGCATGCCTCCTCCTGTTGGGTAGATTAGCCGCTCAATATTCTACAACAAAATTCCTTACGCCGATGCGATGCAACCTACCAATGACCTGAACTGCAAAGGAAAGCACATCGCCGAAAACAAAGATCTTTGTCAACCACGTGGTGCGAATCGGAGACAGATGCTGAGCATCAAGCACGCCAATTATTCTTCCAAGAATCATATAGATTGAAGCTGCAAAGAGGGCAGGGGCCAATAGTGGAAGCAGGGTCTGAATGATGAAAGGAATCTTGGACCAATTAGGAGTTTCTGCCGCATTTACAGCTCGTGCGGCGTAGCCAACGACCTCGACTAGAAACAAGACACGTCAACAAGACACACATTTCCCGCCGTGTCGCAGAGCTCAGAGTTCGGAAAGACATCAACTTACATATGGCGCCGATCAAAAAGGCAAGGAAATATCTTGTCTTTCCTTTTACCATTTGGTAGGCATGAGCGATGCTTGAAAAGCCGAAGAAGATCGTAAAAATGATAGCCGCCGCGAGGGACGGGTCATAGTGGTATTTGCTAGGCGGGCTTTGGGCCATTTTCGTATTCCAAAGGCTCGCAGTGTAAACTCAAGACGCGCAATTCAAGAGTGGACTTGATTCAGAATGCGATGGTGTGAGTTTCCTCGGTATTGCTTTCAAGAAATACCATCTTATACTCTGTTCAAATTGAATCTCTTCTTCACCAGACGGATTTCTGGTATCCGCCGAGCCAATCGGCGTCGTTGAAATGAGCGGCGGCGTCAACACCCCGACGCCGCTGACTACACACTTCCCGACATGGCGGCCAAGGGTCCGGTGGGTCTCATGGCTGGGTTGTCGAGAATAGTCCATGTTTAGTTTATTATTGCTTCCCTCAGCCCCTTTGATTACGCATTTTCTCTCACTCGGGACAAACCCGATGAGGCTTTGAAGGGAGACTGACCATTGACACGCATTTCAAGTACGAGAGATGGCTTAAGCGAGAAGAGAAAAATATTAAATGTCACTACGCTACGACACGGAATCTGTCCAAGGCGTGGTTCCTTCGTCGAGCATGAGTAATTCAACAGACTTAATGCCGAGAACGCGAGCTCCGGTCTGCGTCCGGTGCAAGCAGCGCAAGATCAGATGCGATAGAGGCCGCCCATGTCTCAGCTGCATGAAGGTTTGCTCCATCTGTTCCCCATTGTTAACAGCTAGATTGACTAGATCAGGTATCAGCCCCCTGTCATGTTGACCATGCCACCTCGATTCGAAAGCCCAGAGGACCGAATCCCGAGCTCCTTACAAGGCTGTCTAATTGTGAAAAGATGTTGGCCACGACTCGATCTTCCTTGACGAGTTTCGAAGAAGTACAAGTCCAGACTCTTGCGACCTCGGCTCCAGGGAAGGAGACAATCGATGGGATCAACTTGGGACTCTCCAGAGCTACCTTATCAACGGTCAGGCTTGTCCAAGCAGAAAACACAGCCCACTTCACAGAGAGCCCTAAGTGGGCCGCACTTCATGAGGAGGTAACCATACATGAACTGGAACCTTGATGCCATAAGGCTGTGTACTGACCCGGCCGGGCTTAGCTTCGAAAGATTCGCGCACTCGTGGAAGCCAGCGATGGCAATACGAGGCATTCTAATATTTTACAGGGGGTTCGTCAAGCCTCGATTCTGAAGATTGCGTTTCAGAGATATTCCATCCACCCGCTGGTCAAGCTTTTGCGCTTTGGCAAATGTTTCTAGACCGCGTGCATCCGGTGACCAAGGTTTTGCATGCGCCATCAGTACAACGGCTTGTTGTTGACGCGGCCTGCAATCCTTATGTTATCTCACCAAGTGTTGGCTCCTTGCTATTCTCAATCTACCTTATCGCCACACTATCCTTGACAAATCAAGAGTGTTTTGACATTACGGGCTATGGCAAGCCGGATGCGCATCGGCTTTTCTCCAAAACTTTAAAGGACTACCTGAAACGCGCAGAATGTTTAAAAACAAGCGATTTGATGACTTTACAAGCACTCGTGCTATATCTTGTATGTACTCCTTTTCCCTTTCGTCATCATTAGTGGTTTGCAGAGCTGACTCCCTCAAGTTGGCCCTTCAGATTCATGGTGACACCCACAGCACTTGGGTTTTCAGTGGCGTCTGTGTGAGGATTGCTCAGTCGATGGGCCTTCACAAAGATGGCGAGGCACTTGGATTTTCACCCTTCGAAACAGAAATGAGGCGTCGTGTTTGGTGGCAGATATGGATGATTGATGCCAAAACAAATTTGGGCTCAGGCTTGGGCACATCCCTGCTGACGAAACCTGGGGAGTGCAGACATCCGACTAACATAAATGATGCGGATCTCCATCCAGACGCCACGAAACATTTTCGCGACAAAGCAGGAGCTAGTGAGATGGTTGTCTGCGCTATCATCTACAAGATGGGCGAATTTCTCATAGAGAGACCTGAACTTCAAAAAATTATTTCCCAGACCGAGGCCGCAGTCTTTGATCCAAGCTCGGCGGGCCTTGAGCCATCCACCAATTTAGCCTCTTTTGCTCAAGAAGTCGACCACAGTCTCTCGGAAATTATGAGTATGCATGCGGGGAATTCTACTACGTCTGTATACAAGCTAGCCACGCTTATGAAAATGGCGATTGTACAGCATTTGGAACAAATGTCTTTCCTGGGGTCTGAATCAGCAAAGTTAGGTCTGTATGCCTCGGGACCTGATACCTTCTTATTCAACCGGGTCCTAGAAGTAACGCGCCGTTTTGTTGGCCACTATGAGGAGCTTGAGCACACTGGTTTTTCTTGGTGTATTCAAATGCATTTCCAACGCGACGCGTTTACCTACATGGTTGCGCAGCTTTCATCTGGCTTCGACGATGAAATTGTACGCCAAGCCTGGGATTTGGTTGAGAAGATTTATCATTTTCATGAAGAACTAGTCGACTTGACTCAAGATTCCAACCTACTACTTGCGAAACTTGTCCTGAAAGCCTGGTCACAAAGGCAGCTTTCCCTCACTCGGACGATGCAAAGTCCTGTCATCGAGCCTCACTACATTCGTACCCTGAAAGGGGCTTTACGAAATGAAATGGCCCCACTAATAGATAGTGCTGAAGTTCCTCCCTTTGATGCGGCGTCTTGGGAGAGGTTTTTAGAGCTAAACTCCTTGCAAATTTTGGATCCGTCCGTCAACACTGGATTGCTGCAAACAGGCTTGGGAGAAAGAACCTTCGAATTAGGGGCATTCAATCTTGATTTATCTAGACAGTAGGAACATAAGGTTTAGATGAATTCGTCCTCGTTCGTGATATGGCGCTGTCGGATAGTGTGAGTTGGACTGTGAACTGTCTCCTTAATTAGGTTTACTAACCCCCTTTTATGAATGTTGGAAAATTTTTGGAGTATTACTGTTCGTATAGATTTGATTCAAGATTAAATACTTAAATATTGAAACCAGAAATGGATCGATCTGAGTTTTTCCGAATTATATAGGAAAGTCAAAATTGAAAAAGCCTACCCTGGATCACTATGTCTCGCAAAAATGGGTTGCCTATTTTGGTCTAGCACAAGAAATATCGCACCAATTAGCTTTGAGACCTAACGCTAAATTGATTCAAGGGCCTCATCATCTGATCTCTCATTCTTAGGAAATATCTAATGATGATGTGCAATGTGATCTGACAATTAATTGCTGATTGAGAATTATGCACGAAGGCCTAGAGTTTGATAGTGATTATTTACGACCGAGAAGCGCTGAGAAAAAAAGCCTAATCTCTCTGCGACTTTCACAATTCGGACTATGGTAATGACGATTGCATCGAAAAAACCCTATATGAAGGAAACAACAATCTAATTAATGAAGAATGGATTGCTAAACGCATATGATGCACCGTACATCAAGATAAGCCACAGACTAGAGGCAGTTAGTAATAGTAGATCAAGGTCCCCAATAGAATCTTACACGGTCATGGATACCGCAATGAAGAGGGCCGCGGCTAACGCAAAGTTCTGAACTTTAAGGAGAGGCTGTTTAATGCTCTGAAGGTTTTCCGGATCCTCCTTTGTCCGTTGTTTCGCATCCTTGATTACAGCTCCTAACTTTGTGCCTTTTTTGTCAAAGCCACTGTCGTCGACTTGCTGCAACCCCTTGAACCGCTTGAAGTCACAGTTATCTGACTTGAGAGGTTATGAGTGGCGTCAAAATGATTGATGTTGTGAGTGCCAACATATTTCCAGCTACAGCAGGTTTGAAATCTGACAGTGTTGCAATTGTCACAGCTCCATATTGTTGATATGCCACTCCGATCAAGGTTGAGATACTGGCCAATGAGCTAATGATTGGTACCAGAACAATGGCATGCTTGTTTTGCTTTTTCCAAAACAAGGGGCATGCACTGAGAATTACGGCACCTAAATGGAGTCAGAAGGGTAGCATCATTTGCGGCAGCGTACTTGCCATCAATAATAATACCAATGGATATTACCTTAAACGTGACTGAGAAACCCGTGTAACAAAGGCCGACCGCAATGACAGCAGTTAACAAACCGAATGTTACAACGGCAATATGAGACACAAGAACAAACCTTTCTCCTGCTGCAGTGGGGTTAATGTAAGATCGATAAAAGTCATATGTGACGAGACTAGTGACGGAAACCGTTTCTGGAGCCTGATTAGACCCTCGATCAAACATCAGAGGCAGAATGCATATATACCGGAGCTCATGGCGCTTGTGATGATCCGGAAGACCATGAAGGGTACAGCAACAACGCCACCTTTGCCCATAATCATGTATGGAGTATAAGGAAGAACCAAAGCTGAATCAATTTCCGCAACTGACAATGGCGTGGGATATGTTGGCCCGCCAATTAGCATCTGAATATGAGCCGGAGCTATCGATTCTAGAATCAACCGTTGCAGAAAACCCGCATCCACGAAAGATGAGACTTACAAAACCACTAGATATATGGTGCGAATCAGTGCCTTATAGACCTTAATATCCTGTGATGCTCTTAACCGTGGCGCAGGTAGACTTTTTGGTGTAGCAGTCAAGGATTACCTCCAATTTTCTGTATCAATATTCTTCACATTGTGAGAAGTTTGCCTCCAGCATTTCCATCAACACGGCGAATTTCTGCAGCTAATTTAAGAAGCTCCCACAACATGTTCTAATGTTGTGTGCATATTGCATAACAAAGATGGATGAAAGCATGATTCCAAAGATGATGACCGTATGTACAAGGAAGCATTGGCATTTAGTCCTTTCCATGAAGAGATGCCGCTTTATACCCCATTCTGTAAGAAATGTTGCTTTGATACCACCAAATAGCTTGTACATTTCGGGATGAAAACTTGTCATTGGAGTTGACCGAACGTCAGATCATGATGGTGGTCTTCAGTACAATGGATGACTATAACGTAACAATTTGAGATATATGAATCAATGTACAACTGAACAATTCTCCTATTGCTTAACCCTTTCAATCTTGCCGGTCTTGACATCATAGATATAGCCAGTAATGGGAACATCAAGCACGAGAGGATTCTTCTTGAGGATGGCAATGTCATCAAGAACACTCTTCTTCAAGTCCTTGAATGGCAAGAACGCAATGTGGTCAGCATCTTCATTCAGCTCGTCCCGCAGTTTAGCCTTGAGGTCTGCATCGGAGAATGTGAGCATGCCACAATCAGCCTGAGCAGGAAAACGACCATTAGCGTCAACTAACTTAGCCAAGACGAAGGCGCGATCTTACATGATGGATAATGACAATCTCTCGAGTGCCCAGCAGCTGCTGCGAGATAATGATGGACCTCAAAGCGTCAATCGTTCGACCTCCTGCATTGCGGATAACATGCGCATCGCCCTCCTGAAGGCCAAGCAGCTTTGCAGGGTCAAGTCGAGCATCCATGCAGACCACAACGGTCACTTTGCTGGGATGTGTCAGATGCATATTTCCAGGAACAGGGATGCAACATACCGTCCTGGGGGGAGTGGAAGATCTCCCTTGTCGAACGAGGCCGCATACTTGTCGTTAGCGGCCTCGAATTCGGAAATAACAGAGCGTACAAATGACATGTTTAGCTGATGATGGTTGTTTGGGCACAGAAAGTAAATCAACAGCTACTTGAGCTTGAATAAATACTTTCTAAACTGTCGTCATTGAGGAATGGCGTCAGCTGTAACTGCGGGGTCGGGTTTCGGAATGGCACACTGAATAAAAGGCGTGGCAATGATTACTTGGCCGAATTCATCACGGCAAAACTTGTTATATTTGACCAACTGGGCGCGCCCTTCCGATCAAGTGGAAGCATTGAAAGGCAATATGTAATCGTCTTACTGCTTCACCTTTGAGTCTTATTGACTCCATCGTCTCTACGTACGGAATTGTCACCCTTTCTGTTCATTGTGATGGAGGAAACCTCAGGTTTGGCTTACGCCAAGGCGTTCCAATGTGGAAGATTTTTGCGACATTCTCTGTCCAACGGTCGTGACCGAAAGGTGGAGACAGTTTGGCAAGGATAATGAAGTTCTGGATGGTACCCTATCGTCATTTTAGAGCCAATGTCATAATTTGCATTTTGTAATCTACTGTATGACAAGTTTCAGCTCACGTGGTCTATCTCCGCAAAGTGGGTTTGTCAGCGGGTAGCACAACATCTCGCTGGAGTTTACAGTAGATAGACAGGCTCCAACTCGGGACATATAATCAATTGTTGTCTTACTCGTGCATATTCCCTAAGTTATGCTTTAGTACTATGAAAGCTGAACTGATAACTTATCTGGCTCTTGTCTTGATACTTGCACCTCGGGCTGTCTGTTCCACATCTCCACAATCTGATGCTGTCCCACCTTGTCGCTCGACACCGCGAATACCGCCGATACGAGAATAATACGGTTCAATTCCGTCTTTCCATCTGCACCGTATTGTCTCGGAGTGAGAGTAATACGATGCTTGACCGATGGGATGAACGTTCTTGGAGATATCAAGTTGGTGTTCGGATCCGCCTGAATAAGAAAGCTACTACTATTGACAGTAGATCTAGGTTTGCCATCAATTTTGAAGGTCGTGAGGGGCTCAAAAGGCGTCAGATTGACAATACCACTCGCACCGCGAGTTGACTTTGCCAGAATGCTGTTGCCATCGTCCCACCATCCATCCTCGAAATTTTTGGACTCAGATTTCTTCAACTGATGAATGTGATGTCCCGAAGCCGTAAACGCTGGGACTGCGAAGGATGCATCAACGAGTTCAATTCTGTCACCGTTTGCTGAGTCTGAGAACGAGCCAAGTCCTTTGACTTCATGCAAACGAACGTGCCAACCAGGAAACTGCTTCATTGCCGCGATAAGGGTCGTTTCAATTTCGAGTGGGTAGTATTTGAATGGCTTCCAAGAGCTCACAATTGCCGGGATTGTTTCCTGAGCTTGGCCTCTGTCGACAATAACTGATTCCATTCGAACGTCAATGGGATTCCACCTAACTTTCCACGTCTCACCATCATCCATACTTATGCTTAGAGTGCTATCGGGTGCCATTTGCTGTATTGATGGACCACATGGCACGCTGAACCCAAAGGCTGAAGAGTAGGCAAATTTACCATATTTGGCTTCCCTCGCCTTGAAGTACTTCGTTGTCATTTGGCCCGAAGAGAGAAGAAAATGGTGCTCCGGTGTGTTGCATAGTATCTGTCGCGGAGGCCAGTTCACCTGAACTAAGCTGAAATCGCTATCGAACCGTTGTTCTAGAGTGACATCTGCCATCGGATGGGCCATTTCCTCGCAAGTCCAAAATGGATGTGATTCGAGTAACCCAAGAGCCACAAAACTTTTGAGGCACCAGTAAACAGACTGAGGTGAGTTGTAGTCTTCGCTGAGATACATGTTAGGGTAAGCAAAGCCAATGTTCAAAGTGCCATCTGAATTGAACATGTTAGGATGCCTGGTCCACCATCGAAGATGCCTTAACAGCATTCCTTTGACAGCGCCAGGACTATCCATTGGTGCTGCAAGTTTGACATCAGCAAGGGCAGCGGCAGCCCAGAATGCGGCAAACGCAAATCTATAGGTCAGACTTCGGCCGTAAGGTATCGCTGCGCCTGTTCCAAGTTAGGCATTTCATTGTTGCATGAGGTATTCATGTGAGTCATCGTACCATTGACATCAAAGTATCGCCAATATTTTCCGGCAAACTCTTTAGCATGCTGTTTATATATTTCTCCTCTTTCAATGTCCTCTGGTGCAAAATGCACATAAAGCATCTGCGCGAATTGTATGGCGAAGCTCCCCGAATAATAATCTGCTTGCTTCCGTTCATCCCCCACAGCCCGTCCGAAGACCAGCCTTCGCCAAGATAAAAGCTGTCAAGAACGGCAAAGTCGTGGTCAACAGTTTCTTGAAGTTCGGAATGTGGAACTCCAAATACTTTTCTCAATGCTAGATTCACCAGGATTCGAAACCAACGCCAGTTGTTCCGTGGCATGTCATGGAGGTTGATCTGCTGTAACCATCTTTTCAGCTTTTGGGTTGTGGTATCGGAAAGCATTGCTAAGATTTCCTTGGGATATGACAGTAGAGCGAATGCCATGGACTCCATTTCTACCATGCGCTGGTTGAATGGCCCAAGGTCGCCCCAATATTCGGGACTGTCTGGATCGACGCCAGCCTCGAGACCACGCATCCAAAACTTCAAACCCTGGACTTCCGGCTCGCAAGACTTATTCAACAATGCGTGAATGGCCCAGAGCGGCCGAGAGAATCCTTCAAGCTGAGCAGCTACATCATCAAAGGCAGCAACAGTGGCAGGCCGTAATTTGACCAGAGCACCCTTTCGGGACTTGTGGGGAAGAAGGGGAACCAACAAAGCCGTAGCAGCGCGTAAAAAATCATCTCGAGTCTGGAATGGGTTATCAGTGAACCCTTCCAGTCCATTCATGGTGGAGATAATTGAAATCGCAAGTGATCCTGGTGATGACACAGTCTTCAGAGTTCACAGAGCCAAAAGAAAAAAAGAAAAAAAAAAAAGCCAAACGATTAGCCAGATGACGATGAGATAAATGAAATAAGATTCTAATAGTTGGTCTGTCCTGGTAAGTTCAGCTGTCAGGAAAGCTTCATTTAATTTAATTCGTCTTTCCTGTCACTTTCCACGATTCCCCCGCATTTCAAGCCAGTGGTGCCAGTGTGGGGGGCTTCTCCTGTTTTTGCTCAGTGGTCCTCGGACATCGGCTGAATGGGCTCGGCACCGGGTCCTCTCAGCCCCGAACCAGGACCCACGTATCAATCATAGTATAGTAATCACGTTTCGGATCAATGTCTACGGTCTACGGCTGTATTCAGTCCGAATCAATGCCGCTGCTCTTCCTATACTAGACAAAGAGGAGGACTACTGACCACCTAAGCCTGTGATCTCTCAGGTATGAGACGTATATGAGCCGCATCTCTACGTTGACCAAGCTTCTTGAAAGCACCAATACTTTCCCTTGCCTCCAGTTCACTTTTCAAGTTGACTTTCTCCAACGTAAAATTCGGCATGGAAATGATCAAAATGGCGCCAACACCTTCATCTAATTCAACCAAGGTATCTGATATTTCCGACCAGAGCCCAGACTCAAACCGGAGCCGTACCGATGGCGATACCTCCTGGTCAGAAGCTTACAGACAATTTGATCAACATTCAGATAGTCCAAAGAATGACGCTGGAAGAATATTACCCGAAATCTTTGAAGAAAACGTGGTCGCCAAGGTGTTTCGGACCGCTACAGAATACTTGAACAAGGCACGCGACTCTAATCAACTAGATGTCCCCCAGCGCTTCCCAGAAATAGTGCCACAAACAGGGGCCTCGGCCGGGCAGTGGAAATTACGGGAGGCGGACTTTTGGACTTGCGGCTTCTTCCCGGGAACTTTGTATGCACTGCTTGAGCGAAGCATGAAATATCCACACATGATGACCGTGGGTTTGTTGCAGCCCAGTCATCAACGGCGTCAACTTCGAGAACGACTCACAAGCCTTAGCAAGACGTGGTCTAGACCTCTCCATGGTATGACCGATCGAACTGATACACATGACCTAGGCTTCATCGTGATGCCAGCATTGAGAAGAGAGTGGGAATCAACAGGCGACGAGCAAGCACTAAGTTCTTTGATTCAAGCTGCCAGGAGCTTGGCCACGAGATATGTCCCTTCAGCGGGGTTTATAAGGAGTTGGGATTGCCTCTTGAAGAAAGACTTGACTATAACCAGCATAGATGAGAACTTGCTCGTCATAATCGACAGTCTTTGCAATCTAGATCTCTTGTTTTATGCTTCGGCACATAGTGGGGACGAAAAATTGGCGGCCATCGCAACTAACCATGCTCGAGGAATGTTAGAGTCGCATCTACGCCCAGAAACTGTCTCGACTTCGCACCAAGACGGATACCGGGGTCGGCTTTTTTCAACCTGCCATGTCGCAAATCTCGATCCAGCGACTGGTAAGTTGAAACTCCGTTACACTGCCCAGGGCTATTCTCATGATTCAACTTGGGCCCGCGGCCAGGCCTGGGCCATCCTCGGGTATGCTCAGACGTATCTATGGACCAAAGAGAAAGTATTCTTGGATGCCTCTTGTGGCGCAGCTGAATATTTTATCCACCGACTGCTCACTGCGCCCGGATGTGTTGAGGTCTCTCCACAAGTCCTGAGGCCCGACATACATGAAAACCTACCCAAGGATGCTGCAACTGGCCGGTTGACTCCTCTATGGGATTTTGATGCCCCAGTCGACTCTGGAAATCCCATCCGTGACTCCTCCGCTGGGTTGATTGCAGCAAATGGCATGCTAGTCCTCTCTCAAGCTTTGAATGGGCTGTTTGAATCGAAATTAGCCAACCGTTTCCGGGAAGCTGCCATAGAAATTGTGCGCGACGTTCTGGATGTAAGCCTATCTCGAGAGGCAGCTCAATTTTTCCAAGACGAGAATGGAGTTATGAAGGTCAAAGATGTGATACCCGCACAGCGATTTGATGCCCTATTAAAGAATGGTACTGCGAACAATAACGAAAATGCACGAAGAAGATATGCAGATCATGGGTTGGTGTATGGGGATTACTATCTGGTAGAATTTGGAAATCGCTTATTGAATCTTGGTATACTATAGACAAATTCCTTGAGGTTAAATACATGTGTCTCTGCTAAAACACAATACCTTCGCCAGCCCTAGGCTTATCCGGTCTTTGCAAAGAAAGACCACTTAGAATAGCATTAGTTTGAGGCATTGTAAACCAATAGGAACACCATAATTGTTTTGCATGGCTCTCGCTCAATTCCGCACCTATTCTGGCTTTATTCAGCATGACCCGGAATAGTCGCGTCGGCACTTGCGCTGCCTGTCATTCTGGTGGGTACGAGGCAATTATTAATACCTAGTACCCTTCGTTTCTAACTATAGATTGTCCCTGACCAACTGAAAACCAAAATTTTGTTTTAAGAAGGGAATAGGAGGCGTCTTGTTGTCACTATATAGCCTTAACAATGAGTGGTTCTCTCAGGTATGGTACTACAATGTGTAGTTAGAAGTCAAGTCTGACATGAAATCGAGGTAGACGATGTCAAACTCCACTCCGGGCAGACAAACTCGAACAGTCGCGATTAATTACGTCCGTAAATTCGGTGGAAATTCATCTCAGGATTGGGTGACTAACTACAGTCTATGTGATAGATGTCAAGATTGTCAAAATGATATGCATATTGATAAGACGCTTGTCTACACCATTGAGTAGAACGAACATGAAGGATCTAACTGCGAATTGCGTGATATCATTCAACATGCTATTTTAAAGTGTGGACTTGAAGCTATCGAGTCGCTTCGGTGTTTATCACCCTCGCCAAGTTAGGGCTTTCAATCAACAGCATAGATTATGGACCCCAGAGTCTGAAGGTTGACTGCCAGTCTGGTGGGGTAATTACCATTTAATGCAGAGATTTCGTCGCAAATATGCGAATTCCAGGATTTTACGCCAGATATCCCCTGCCCTTGGGAGATGGTGGAAGAGTATACTTCAACGTTGCTGATATTAGGAGGTCCAGAGTTAGTGATGCAGATCTCAAGATGGATTTTGCCTTGTAAAACAACACAAAAACTACGTGTTAATTAAAACCTAGAATTTGTTCCTACTAAGTTGGTGGAAATTGGATATTCAAAAGATTCAATTCGCCTCATGGAGACAGACCCCAGCGTCCGGCACTCCAATTTGTGTCTGAACCACTGCCGGGTGATAAACAACTCCTTGCCACCACAAATGGAGGTCTAGGACCTCACTTGAAGTCTCTGCCCTGTGGGCAAACCCCGCCAACATTTCAAGATGCCATCACCTTAGCCCGACTCCTAAGATTCCGCTATATTTGGATGGATTCTCTATGCACCATTCAGGATGATGTCAAGGGTTGGGAAAGGGAATCGACAACAATGCAGAAGATATACAGGAATGCCCATCTGAAGACTGGAGCAGCGGGAACCTCTGATTCATCCAAAGGAATCTTTGATTCGTCAGAACTTGAACCTCGCACACAGTTCACGGGGATAACCTTGTCTGGTGCAGTATGCGCCTTTCATGTATTTAGGTCAGAATATGACAATAAAAACTATCAACCACACTCTGGGGATTAGAAACCCTATTCAGATGGCAAAATCTGGCCGCTTCTTGGGCGTGCTTGGGTGTTTCAGGAATGCATCATGTCACCTCGCTTTCTTCACATCGGATATCCAGAATGAGATGAGAGCGCAAAGAAGCTAACCATTGCCACCGTGAAAACATACCAAAGCATAAAGAAAAAGCTAGATGCGACGGTTTTGAGTTCAGGGTCATCCTTTGACCTTGAACAACAACGCCGAGAACTCATTGAAGCTTACTCTAGCCTCAATCTCTCTCATCATAGCGACAAACTACCTGCATTTTCTGGTCTCACCACGGAGGTTTATGGAACACCAACATTTTGTGACTACATAGCTGGACTCTTTCACGACAGTTTGTTGGTTGATATGTTCCGGTCAGTTGCAGGTCATGAAGAGCTCCGACCTGGTCTTGGGCTTCTTTGAATGAACATCTGATTTTCCCGTTGAGCATCTTTCACGAGTCAGACTTGGATTAGCCCAATAAAGAAAAAAAGCTCAAATCCTATATGGAAATCGTCGATGTAAACTGCACCACATTGACTTCTGATCCCACATGGTAAGTGGCGGGTGGTTTTATCACGATACGTGCACCGAAATTTGTCACCATTATCGAGGATGATGAGATGTTCCTCTCACCTAGCGGGAAAGAATTGAAGGAACGGTACAGTTGGACCATCCTCTGGACGAAGAGGACGATGACATGTTCCAGGCATGTCTTGTGCGACCGGCCCAATTCAGTCAGATTAGGACAGATGATCCAAGCACTCATGACATTGAATGTTCCTTACTATTGGGATGCGTGGATGAGCCGAGTAATAAGGACATGCGAGTCGGCCTCTTTACTCACAGTCGAGGGATACAACTCAAAAGAAGAACCATGGAAGCATTATGCTAGTCCATTCGAGCCCGGTGGGGAAGTAGCGGAAACTACCATTATGTAGTTTGAATTGGTGTTGAAACAGCGAGCCCCGCAAACTCCCTAGCAGTCTTTGATATCGCACTGCTGTACGAGATTTACTAAATTCTGCTACTGCCGGTTGTGAAGTATCTCAGATCATTAAAATTAAAATTAAATTAGATCAGAGCTCAATAGTTCAACTAGTTCGTGGACTCTCTATTGATAAGTTCAATCAATCCTCCAGGATCAGCGGAGCGGAGATAGATTAAACCGGAGGAGATCATTCATAAACAGGCCCACCAGTTATGTATGTATGCATATATTTGCCAAGCCAGCATTATTAGGCTGAAGCAATGACCTCGAGCACAGCCACGACTAAACGCTCCCGTGGTGCGTTTGAATACGCAATCACTCCTTCGTCACAGCATTTGGAAATTCCCGTGTCAGACAATGCAATCGAACAGTGCCTTAGGCTCACGGCCGGTCAAAACTTGCACAGAATGCAAACAGGCCAAGGTAAGCGTCATACACGGCTAGGTCAATGGGTTGAGAAGCTTCCGAGAGCTAATGCCGATCCGCCAAGCTACGATGCGACTCCAAGGACAAATTTCCCAATCCGTGTTCGCGGTGTGAAGGGAGGCAGCTGTTCTGTACGGTAGACGCGACTTTCAAGCGAACGCCGGCGAGAAAGTAGGCGACAACAATGTCCTGGCTTTGTCTGTTTGCACTAACACGAAATCAATTGCCAAGGCGTCTTGAGGCTTTGAGTCGAGAGCTGCAAGAGCTCCGCAACCAACGAGAAGGCGACAATCCTTCGTCAAGAACAGAAACACCAGCCGAATCCACTCCTTCGGCTGTAGAAGAGGAACGGCAGGATGATTTCAATCTCAGCTCTCCCACTGTTATCTTGGATGGTATCATCATTGACTCAGCCACAGCCATAGAGGCTTTCAAACTGTGCGGTCTCGCATCGTCGTTGTGTCTTACTTAGCTAACCATACGACAGATTTGCCGATGTGTTCCGCCCCCAGCTTCCAGTTGTTGGGACTTTGTCGATTGACGAGACTTACCAATCGCATCCGTTCTTGTTCTGGACCATCATCATAATTGTCGCCTCCCACATACCGGACCATCCTTACGTCCAATTGTGGAAACAACTGGAAGCGCCGTACAACAGAATGCTAAGAGAACAGGCTCTCACTGCACCACTGCCACTGCACAAGATCCAAGCATTGGTCTTGGTATCACACTGGCCTCTACCATGCGAAACGCAGACGCGCGATCCGAGTTGGCTTTACTGCGGGGTCGCAATTCAAGCTGCGCGCTTCATGAGCCTCGACCGCCAGCAAACCGTCCCGTCACTGCGAAGCCTTGGTGTTCCTTCTGGGAGCATTCAACCTAGAATCAGCACTTGGCTGGGTTGCTTCTATGTCTCCACCTCGTATGTCTATATCGGTTACTAGTGTGCCACGGCGAAAGTTCCCTCGTTAACATGTCCAGTCTGAGCCTACATCTTGGCCTTCCTCCCCCAATTGACTCTGACCTGGACATTGCCAGTATCCATGCCTTCCTGAAGAGAAACACTGTATCGCCGGTGTTTAGCCTCCAAGTGCGAGTTCAATTAGTCGTCGCAAAGTTTACGTCGCTCCTCAACCATGATATTGGCGACACGGCCAGCGCTTCCTTTATCCGGCTGGTTGATTCAGAGCTGGATGCGCTGAAAGACGATCTATCACTCGACGATGAAGAAAAAAAGTTGATTGAATCGAGCATCCTCGACGCCAGGATGCATCTCCATGCCCTACTCATCACTAAGATGTCAAACCACTCATCCTCTCGCCAAATGATGATACGAACAGCGTTTGACGTCGCTCTTCGCATCATTCACATTTCAACCTTATCTTTGCGCAATAGCCCCAAAGGCCGACATGATTATCCTTTGATACGTATGCAGCGGTGTTTGCCGAAGAACTATTACAAAGGTCTCGTTTTTGCGACAATCTTTCTTCTCAAGTTCTTTTATCACAGAGAAACAGTGTACCCAGATGAAAAGCAATCAGCTGGAAATCACATCGCAATGGCTCAAGATCTGTTCAAAGCTTGTGGCTTCGAACCTCTGGATGAGTATAATAGGACAGCCAGACTCATCGAGGTTCTGGGAAGGCAGAGCCCTGATCAAAACGAGCCTTCTCAGCTGCGTCTCACACATCGAATGGGTGTTTCAATTGTTTTGGATGCGGTTACCAACGCTTCTGAAGTCCGTGGCGAGCCTGTCGCTCTACGCGAAGATGGGTCCCTGGCAGAACCTCAAAATGGACGGGGAGAACAGGACACGAGACAAGTCGAGATGCTCTTGAATGAGCCTCTTACAATGGACCAGATTAACGCAAATACTGAGTTCTTGAAGAGCTTCTGGAGCGATCCATTCATGAGTATGCTCTACCTAGAGCCCTCATCGCTTGATGCAGAGCTCCAGGATCCTTGGCAGCAGATGTGACCAGGATCAATCGATCAAGTTACCTAATTGACTCATCTTTTCAATCAGGAGAAGGACAGATATAATGGTTTCGAAAGAGGAACAAGATAAATAAAATGAAAAAGAAACAAACTAAAATGGAATCACAATCTCTACTATACAAGTGGATATTGGCTATGAAAAGCCGATCCACGGAGCCCATGTCTCTTTCTAATTCCCCAACAATCGCTTAGCCAAAGGGAACATTCCGATACCTCCTATAACGGCAGAAATTGCCATAAATGGCGACCAATCGTGACAACCTGACGATTTCAACGGCAAAGATACGCCATTTTCAAGGAGTTTCATACTAGCAAGACCGACGTGCTCTTGCGATCCGTGGATATCATTCTCCATGAACCCTCCTGCAGACTTCTTCTTTCCTGACCGGACACGAGGAATGGTAACCTTGAAGGCTAGCGCAGGCTCGAAAAAGCCCATCCAGATGATATCTGCCTCTGGAATTCCCAACGCCTTTGCCACGTTCTGAGGCGTGAGGAGATTTGACTCCTTGATTGCGTTGAAGATGGCCTCGGAGTAGAAAATGGCGTCGAGGGTTATTTCGAATGGGCCGGCGTTCTTGGATCTTACGATGCGGCAAAGATCTGAGAGTGTCTTTGGGTCTGCAGGCGGTTCTTGGTTAATCGGGACCTTGGGCAAGTACTTGGCAGATTTCGGGAGTGGCTTGGGAAGTTTGGACTGGAGGAGCTTGATGCTGGATCGGAAGCTGTCATTCGGAGGTGTCGGTACGCCTTTGCCAATGATGGAAAGGCTTCCTCGCAGGAGTTGCCGGGTGCTTGTAGACGATGAACCCGTTTTCCCATCCAAGACAAGGCGCTCCTCGCCCGGCTCAAGGTCCATGAGATGATACAGCGAGAATTCGGCACATGGACCCATCTCCAACTCCAACAGACCTCCTATTCCGAACCCAAAATTTCCGGCTGTTGCTTTTTGACCTGCATACGGTCCATGCTGGCACCAATTAGTGCGTAGAATCATAGATTTTAAAATCGGATGACTTACAATCATACCAACTCTCGCCTTCGATGCAATGCTCGTGGCTAGCTCTTGCGTTAACGCAACGGCTTCGCCGACAACGAAGATCTCCCCAGGTCCTGCGGCGGTTTGCTGGCCCTTTCCATATAAATGAAAATCTAGGGCCCAATTGCTCGTTATATCAGCATGTTGCTCTTCAACATATGTTCTCACGCGTGAAAGCAACTCATCAATCTCAGCTATTAGAATATCTATTACACGTTAGTTGACTATTTGATCATTCGGATATAAGAGGTTTCCTTACGATCTCTAATGCCGCCCATAAACATGGAACGATAGCCAACAATTTGTGCAGCCTCGAGTTTCAACTGATATGGCGTTCCTTCTGCCTTTGATGAACGATGCTTACTACCACTCACTCTTACACTCTTTCCGTCAGGAAGGGACTCGTACGTAGTATCCTTCAGGTCAAAGCCGCCGCCAGGCCCACGCAGGAAATCAGGTCTTGTGTTTTCGTACAAGGTGTGCGCGGCGACTGATGCAGGCGTGCACCTCGATTCCGGAGCGGTCGCCCTCACGTCAAACAAACCGCCTGCGTAGACGGTTGCCACGGCGCCATGTGATTTGGGAACAGAGCACTGTCCTCCACACTCCATAATTTTGCCCATATGCAAGAAGCCGCCGAGGCGTGCCTCCGTCTCTTCGGGTGTAGTATTCGGGAATTGCCGCTTCAGCTGGAACATGGCGAAGGCCACATAGGGCGACGGATCGTAGGCCCTGCCGCCAATGATAACGTTGAAGTCTGGGTGCGCCTCCATGGCATCGATAAATGGCTCGGGGCCCATTTGTGCAACAATTCGAGTGGATGCTTCGACATTCGTCTTCGTCGCGGGGGGGACACACGGGCCGCAGCCATTTAGGCGGCCCTTGACGAGGCGCTGGAGAATCGTTGTCTTATCAATGCCGGAGAAGATTGAGAGGGTCTTGAAGAAATATTCCCTGGGAAAACAATGTTAGTTCATATGGGCTAAGTGTTGTTTTTAAGGTCAAGTAGCGTACTCGTTCCCCTCCCGCGCTGCAATCTCGTCCATTATCTGGCCCATCAGCTTGACATGTTCATCCGCGCCATCACCCCCCGCTGAGGTGAAGATAAGCGGGACGCGAAACGTATGAACGAGGCGGAGCAACTTTGTCAAGTCGTTTTCATAGGCCAAACGGGGACACGACATGGACCCAAGAGCAAGTTTCTGTGGCCCGCTGTCGGTTGAACCGGAGTCTAGAATGATGGCTGTTGGTACCCCTGTCGGTACGAGATGGGCCAGCTCGTAATTCATCAGAGCCTCATCAAAGCCGTAGCCCAGCATGCCCACTGGCGTAATGATCTGGCAGATCGGCTGCAAAGCCATGTTTTCGAGAACACTCGGGCTGCTCATTGGGAGCAAGAAGGGTGGTGAATCTGACGAGTGATTGGTGTTTTATTTGGTGCTGGCTGCAGAGGAGATTATAAACTGAATGGTAAAATGGAGACTGTTTGATGCTTCACAGCGACCTCAACGTCGCTATAAGATCAATGGAATTGCGGAACCGGAGTTTGTGCGGATTACCAACTCCGCCGATTTAAGCCTGCGATGTTTCAAAGTCCTCTTTATTACCTGGACTATGCGAATGTGATCATGGCTCCCTCTGATGCCGGCTGCTGCGCATCCCTTGGCGAAGCCGATTTTCGCTCCAGACGCCGAAGTTCGCTTTTCAGCCCCGCCGGCGTGCGTAGGATTTATGCGGATCATCACATCCACTGTGAGGATTGCAACCCAAAGACGCCGAGATTTTTGCAAAAAGCCCCAGATGGCGCAACCTAGGGTAGATTTGTGACATAATACTAGCATGGACATCCCGTCTATGGAGCCTTGCGGGGGCTATGAGTAAAGTTTGCTAGGAAGTTCGCATTCGCAAAACACATAGTCAACTAAGACAAGCGGAGAGCGAATCTCGGGTCCTTACGCGACAGGCGCTGAGCAATCCGATTGGGCCCTGGTGTCTATTGCCCCCAAGAATAGCAAAAGATGATACAGATGTTTAAAGTGCAAAAGAAAATTGCCTAGCCGTGGATCTGGAGATCCCTGTCGTGCCTTGCAGAAGGGCCGCTCTGATGAATGTCATCAGGGCTTAGCGGGATCCTCACTCGCGTCGATTCAGCCCTGTCCCCCATCATCAATCATTGAAATGTATTTCAATTGCCGAATTCCTCATTCTGGTCCACGTGAGTCCATCGCTATCAACAAGTTTCTTCCAACAGGCCGTCCACCACGATCATATTAAGAAGCCGGATTCCTTCCTGAAACCATTAAACAGTCAAAGTTTCAATCGCCTGCTTTTTCGCCTCTCTTCTCTACTTATCAGCCCTCCAGGATTTCCGCCTAGAAAGTACCATGGGCAACTTCAGTCGCCGCCCGCTCCGACGTCGGTACAGCGACCAGGGTCTCGAATTTGTCGAACTAGAGTCGGCTGGTCCACGCCCAGGGTCACCGGATGACAGCTTCGGATTGACAGCGACAGCTACCCGTTCTACATCCGATGAAGTTCCTCTTGGTGATCCAGACGACAAGCTCCCACTGGGTCAGGCCGTAAAGAAGTATCCCAAATTGGTCGCTTACTGCCTCGCCTTGACAATCGCAATCATTGGATGGGGCTATGATCTCGTCGTTGTCGGATCCGTCACTGGTGTCGACTCATTCAAGGAAGACTTTGGTGAGATGTACGACGGCAAACTCATTATTCCGTCCATTTGGCTCTCCTTGTGGCTGGCGCTGCCTCCAACCGGCTCGGCTCTTGGCTCTGTTGCGGGTGGCTGGCTACAGGATACCATTGGACGCAAATTTAGCCTCATGACGGGCAGCATTGTTTCAGCGATTGACGTGGCGATCATCTTCTTCTCTTTTCTGCCTCAAACCCAGCATGGAAAGCGAGCCATGATCACAGTGGGATTGACGATCCAGGGATTCTCTGTCGGTATCATCAAGACGACTTGCATCACCTACGTGTCCGAGAACGTCCCCACCGCGCTTCGAGGATCCGCTATGGCGCTATTTCCAACCTTCACTTTGCTCGGTCAACTGATCGGGTCGATTGTAGTTTACGTGGTCAACGATGTCCCTGGTCAGACCGGGTATCTCGGTGCGTTTGGTTCCCAGTGGGCACTTGCACTGCTACCTTTCATCTTGTCTGCCATCATGCCCGATAGCCCTTCCTATCTTATTCGCAAGGGACAGGAGGAGAGGGCGCTTCGCGCTGCAACCAGACTCTTCGCTCCGAAAGTAAACCCGCACATGGCACTGGAAAAAATCCGCAGGACAATCGAGGAGGAGCAGGCCACAGTGACCAACGCATCGTACTGGGAATGCTTCAAGGGAACGAGCCTTCGACGAACGCTCATTGTCATCTTGGCCAACGTTATCCCCGCCATTTTCGGTCTTGATCTTCTATCCAACGCCAGTTACTTCCTTCAAACGGTGGGCATGGAGTCCGGCTCCAGTCTCCTCTTCATGATTGCAGGAATCGTTGCCGGAATGTTGGCCAATGCAGCAAGTATCTGGATTCTCTCTAGCGTTGGCCGACGGTGGTCGATCTTGCTATCCATGGGTCTGGCTGGAATCCTATGGGGAGCCATGGGTATCTCTGGCTTCTGGTCTGGGGCAGCAGCTGGCTGGTTGGCCGGTGGGCTAATGGTTGGCATCATCGTTGTTTGCGGAATGGGATGCTGGCCTGCAAGCTTCGCCGTGGTCGGAGAGACCAGTTCGCTGCAGCTCCGAGCTCCCACTCAGGGTCTAGGAGGTGTTGCTTCCCAGATTTCATCCATTGTCATGTCGACCGTACTCCCGTATATTTTCAACACCGATGCAGGAAACCTGGGTGCTAAGACTGGCTTCGTCTACGTAGGCCTCTGTACCATCGGCTGTGTGTTGATGTGGTTCTTCCTCCCAGAGATGAAAGGCCGCAGCATCGAGGAGCTCGACCGTATGTTTGAGATGCGACTCCCGACGAGAAAGTTTTCTTCGTGGCAGATGGACAGCTCAGTGATTCAGGTCCAGGAGGCGGCGCCTCTGTCCAACCCTTGGTCTGAGAATGTATAGATTTGCTCCGTGAGAGGACCAATGATTAATGATGTGTCAGAATGGTGCATGGTTGCATGGATGTTTCATGGGCATGACTTTAGGTCTCATTTTTGGGGGTTTCTTTGTCTTTTTGTTTTATCGTTCTTGATCCTGGTGTTTTCCGCAATGGTGTGTTTTTGCAACCAGAGACGAAAAAGGAACTGATTCATAAGCATTAGGGGACATGCGTATGGTCATTTATGATTGCTTTGGTCTTTTATCATTCATCACAATGTGTTGATCACAAAAATAGTATTTATAGCATAGAGCCTGAGGAAATGCAGAGGCCATGCGCTTGATGAAATGAAAAAAAAATTGAAAAAGAAAAAAAAAGGTTGGGGTGCTTATCCCCTGGCCACACCGCTCAAATAATGCTTCGCCAAGAACTTTACCACCCTCCCCCTTCGTACTCCGTTCCAAAAATTCCATCGTCGTAACTAATTACTCGATCCATGCCCGCAAACTGTTGATCCAATAGCATTTGTGACAATGCCGTAAAATCTCCATTCCCTACAGTACCGCTATTATACAAGTCTGGCTGAACCATGCCTGGGGCCCCATTTGTGTCTATGCCACTTGGTACGTTGGGATATTCAGGATGCCGAATCGGTTGTGCCATACTCTGAGGAGTATATGGCTGGTCTGATGGAGGAATTATGTGCTCTGTAGGGTGAACTAAGTTCCTTCGAACCCTGATCGTCCTGTCCGAGCCAACGCCACTATTTCCAAACGCAGAAGCTTGATTATTGGATATAGATTTGGTCACTATTGGGGATCCAACTATTGGCCGCGGCGTTGTTGAGAAGTGGTTGATCTCAGTGGTATAACCAGGAACATGAATTCTAAACGATTTATCCTGGCAGCATTTCGTTCGCAATTCGATCAAAGTAACCGCGTACATTTCAGCCAAGTTAGTCTCTTGTGGCTTTTGATCACGAAACCCCGTCCAGCGTTTTGACATGGCCTTGAGGTGCTCGATCAACAGCCAGAACTCAGGTGTGGGATCGTCCGCAGAACCGTGTCGCCAGTGCAACAGAAGCACTCTCGCGGCAATGAAGACGCAAAATGCAAACTGATTACTGACCGGAAATGTCACCGGTGCATATTTGAGGTAGTGATCCGTGATAGTGGCAATCTCGATTGCGGCCGCTTGGCAGGTGTCGATGCTGCACAGGCTCGGGAGGCGAGTCACGAAAGGCCAATCATGCGGTGGAAATGCGATTGGTTGATGAAGAAGGATCATAGATGCATTGTGTGTGACGTGGGCCAGCGTGAGGTTGGGATCCATCTTCAGTTGAGAATCCTGTACGATGTTGACCTTCCACTTCTGAGGCAGAAGCATTTTCCAGTGCACGAGGCGGAGGTCAAGCTCCTTGAACCGAGTGAGCCAGTCGCTCAGCTCTCTCTGATCCTTGATGTTGACCTTTTGCTGGAGGAAATAGCTCGTCACTCGGCTGAGCGACTCAGTTGCTTCCATGCAATAAGCAAACGCGCCGACTGTGGACATGTCGACAGCGGAGGCCGCTGCTCCAGGCGATGTTCCAGCCTCTGAAGGAGTCCGGCCATCATCTTCGGCTGCTGCTGGTGGAATGGGATGGTTTGGGATAAATGCGATGGGATTCCCAATGCGACCTGCAGACTTGTCCCAGATACCAAAATATGGGGTCATGACGGGGTCTTCTTTACGCCAGGTGATGCCATCGCAAGGGAGACGACGATTGACGTCGTCCGAAGTGAGGCTCGTGTTCCAACTCATGCTGACAGAGCAAAAGCGATCGAGTGCAAACACATTCCAAAACACTCTTCGTCTCTCCTCTGCTTCTGTCCAATCTCGTGGTGGAGCCAGGGATCTATACGGTAAAGAAAAGCAAGGTCTCTCTGGCTCGTCGTGCTCCACAGTGAGTTGCAAATATTCAACCATCCGCGTCAACGATCCAACCAAAGGCCAAGCCTCTGACGCCTTTCCGTTCCCAATCTGTAGGATTCACGTATCAGTATATCTTTCATGCAATATTGCGTGTGGGGACTAACGTCATTGAATGCAATGATGATAAGAGCCTGCAGGTTCTCCACTGAGAGACACTTCATTGCTTTGGAGACCACCCACTCTCGTACAGTCTCCGCTTGTTCCCCCCACCCCGAGACTAGTACCGACCGCTCTTCGGTAGATGTATATCTCGCTGATGAAATTAAGATTGACTGCAGCACGAGATGCAGTCTATCCTGTTCTGCCTCGTTGCACAGACGGTCACGAAACCGCCCTTCATGTATCATAGGGATCCATGGGTGCACATGGCTAAAGTATGCCTTTAGGGCGTCATTGATGATTGCATCATCTGGCAGCCCTACGATGGTGTTGCTGAGCACGCGTTGCTCCTGGTCACGGCCTAGCTCGATTCTCCGCCGCTTTACTGAGGTGCTATCCTGCTCGTTATCCACGCTTGGCTGCGTTGGAGATGACGAGCCGCCATTGAATTTCTGGAGCTCCTTGGCGAGAAGCGATAAGATGCTCTGGGGATTAGGATCTGGTGCCTGACGCTGGCTTGTTTCACTCTGCAGCCGCTCCAAGGAACTTTGCTGCCTCGAAAGAGATCGTTCCAGCGTATCTACACAACCTACACATCAGCGGGAGGCTCCACCGTTGGCCGTTATCACCAGATTGCGTACCCAGTCTTCGGTGCAGGTTTTCCACGGCCCCAGTTTTCATGCCCGGCTTGGCTCTCTTGCTCTGATACACGCAATCGCCTCCAGTCTTGCGACAGTGCTGACAACTGGGAACTTCCCTCGAGCAGCGCAGCTTGCGCTTGCGGCACGAGTCGCAAGCGACGTGCGCCTCTGGAACCCGGGATAGGTCATCGCCGTAAGCGGATGGGTCTTGTCCGTCGTCGTCCTCCATTGAGCAGTGGGTTCGCGAACAAGGTCGAATCGTTTTAGAACAGAGGACGGAGATAGTCGCAATTATGATGCCGCGTTCCTTTACCCGACCTCCGGTTGAATCACCCCGAAAGCCCGAGACCCCGCAATCTGATCGAGCCAGGGTTTAGAAAGTCGGGGTAACATGGAACGAAACGAGCAGGCTCACGCGATTAGTGTCGCCAGACGACATATATATTCAAATTGCTGCATTGCCGGTGTACGCGGTTATGTCTTGTCATTTCGGGATATAAACTAGCGAACATGAAACACATGGCCTTAACTCATGTGGAAATGCAACGCTGGGTATCATTCAATTATACATTGGAGGGTAAGTCTCCGTCACCCAAAATCGCCAAGTCCCTGCCAAGCATCCAATAACGCCGTTCGCTGTGCTGTCATCCTTGTTGAAGTTGCCTTTGTCCATCCCAAGATCTCCTCACCCAACGAAGCTAGTTCCCCATTGTGCGGAGAAGTTCTGCCACGTTTTGTCGATCGTCATTCCACGTGGGCGTCCGCTCAATCTCAAAGTACACGTTCTCGGCCTTTTCCCGAGTCGTGACTGTAACCCCCCTGCGTGCACCTCGCCAGATAGGGATCACAGTTGGCGGGTCGTCCCATTCGTAACCATACTCCCAGTGTTCATCTTCCCGAAACTCACCCAACTCGTGGTCTTCAAACTCCCACCAATCCTGAATAGCGCATTTCCTTATTCGCGCCACATCGTTGAACAGTCGGTTCTGCTCGGGTATGCAGGCTTCGTGTGGGTTGTCCAGAAAGCATTGGCTGCAGATGCACCGACCAGCGTTTGTCATTCCCCATCGCTCAAAGTAGTTGTGGCACCACTGGCAAATCTGCGAGTTCTTCCCATCAACTTTGATCTTTCTGCGGTCATTGGTCAACCGCGTGCGGTGGTAGTTAATTGGAAGGTATCGCTGAACCCAGAAACTGCTAATTTTATAGTATGCGTAGTAGTGTTGTTGGCATTCAAAACATGTTCGAAATTCGGGCGTGCTGGCCTTTTCTTTCTCAGTAAAAGCAGACGCCGGCCGCATGCGCGCACAATAGACGCAGGTGAGCCGGCATCGCTTAACCGCCCAGGCCGAGTCCTCGGCGGCTACGAGATCGGCATAGTTGGAAGATTGCGGGTGAACCAGGGCTGCGAAAAAGCGACAAGTGGCCCGCAGGTGAGCCGTGTCGGGAAAGGCGAGCAATTCGATGATGTTGCAGTGCAGCTCAAGGGGGAGGCGGGAAATCAAGGCAGAGGACATGGCTGGCCCTTGGTTGAAAGAGTGGATAGTGATGCTGCCATTCGTCTCTGTGCTCCAACACAGGTAGGTATTATATCGATTACCTCTTGTCTCAAGCTCATCGGCGTGACCAATGCATCAATGGCAATAAGAGGCACTGTCAACCAATTGGATGCTTCAATGGCTGCTAAGCCTTGCAGATTCGAGAGGATTGAGGCGTAGCGGGAATCAGTGATGACTCAATCGGCCAAGCCTCACGAAACTGCATGGCTTGAACGCTAACGCGCTCCACTTTATTTCCACAGCTCTCGTTCTTCGTTCCTCGTTCATCAGTCTATGATCAGATTTTAGTAACCAAAGCATATTGGGCTATTTTCAGAATTCAAGATTAGTTACCAGACGTAATTTGCATCAATGCGGAATGATGGTGGGTGTCGAGGACATCACGGTGTCGCGTAACCAGCCTCATTTTGCCTGCTGTGCAGGCAGCCTTCCTCTGCATACTCTGATTACTAGTTATCCACCAGGCATTCCGCGAAGCGATGACAACAATCTTAAACGGAAACCGACAAAAGAAGATTGATTGATCAGGATTTTTATTTCAGAAGAAAAAATAACTGAGCTTTCGGCTTACAATTTCGTTGACACGGACGAAACCTAGAACTCGTGTTGGGTACAGGGTAGGCAAATGTGATTGGCTCCACAATCCTTCAGGGCACGATCGCTCACGTTCAAGCTTAAGATTGAGGTACATAACCTAAGTTCATGATATCCTTATAAATTACTATTTACTTTTCTTCGTTTCTGTTCTGATACCATACAGACATTGGAAACCCCTACTTTCCCAGACACTACGAATCATGGACGCATTCTGTTAAAAATGTCAAACGTCCGCTTTCGTGGAGAAATCCGTTCGTTCGTATCCTGTTATGAGCCAATCAAGTCGTTTTGCAACAGTCTAGTTGGCGGCTTTCTGAGACCCTCTGTGATTGGTGGCGTTTTCAATCGGGCCATTCAAGACGGCTAGGCTGACTGCACTGCACGTGTGATATCTGCCTCAGAAATCGTTCTCAGCCGCAGCGCAAGCTTCAGCTCCTCATTCAACCGCGATGGATCCCCTCTCGATCACGGTAGCGTGCTTTTCGCTCATCTCATCTGTGTCGAAAACATCCACGTGTGTTCATGACTTCATTCGCAACTGTCGGGGCGCCCGCAGAGACCTGCTTGAGCTGCATAGCGAGCTGAACGCGCTTAGTCTCGTGCTCGAGTTCCTCAAGGACGATGCCGAAACCGTCGTCAATATCCCGGACACGCTGAAGCAGCAAATAGTTTCGATTGTTGGGAAATGTAACTCTGTTGTTTCTGAAATTGAATCCGTAATCAGAAAGCACGAAGCCGCGAGGAAAACAGCGGGGCCGCGCTGGGCATGGGACGGAAAGGAGAAAGTCGACGCACTACGACAGGCTCTTGAAACTCATAAAGGAGCTCTTCTGCTTTCGATCGAAACTGTTCAGCTGTGAGATTCCATTCAAATACAGACCCAAATATCATGTTACTTTTTGTGCTGCTAACCACCCCCGCTCAGTTGTCTGCTCAAAGAAATCAAATCGGATACTTCAGCAATTCGCAATGACACATCACAAATACCAGAAGTGAAGAAAGACACCGAGGCGATTTTAGAGGAAATAAATCGTCTTCGGTCGTTAATCTCAGACAACGAAAAGAAAGATACCTACATGCTTGACGTCTATTTAGATTCATTGACTTCATATGCCGAGTCTGTTGTCCATGAGGACATCGATAACTTTCCCAAGGTCGGCTCAACTTCCCCCTCAAGACCAGTATCCCTGTGAGTATGAGTTTATACACCAAATATTCGAATCGAGGAAGCTAATTCTAGTATTAGCCAACTGAATGACGATCCATTCAGCCTCGACTCTTTTCCCGCCACAGTTACCCAGTCACCCGATATTTGGAGCCACGATGCTTCCCTGCCCCTTCAGCGTTCGTCTAGCGACACAAGAATGAATGAAGCCACAGAGACAACTAAATTATCACCTGGTCCATTAGTGAGGCATTCGCAGTCTGTAGACCTTGGAAATCACAACAGGAGACATGAATCCACCAATGGGTCACCCTGGGAGTCATTATCACCATCACAGTCAATCCAACAAGCCTTGCCATCAGAAGGAACGTTTGATGGCTCCAATAACCGTAATTAAGCATCGCATTTTTCTCAAAGTCTTGCTGTATTTGAAACTAATGTTTGAAATTGTGCTAGAACCTCGCTTGACTGCAGAGGAAACATCTCTTTCCAAAAAGCTGTTTACAATGAACGACCGTGATAACGCCGGCATCTTGACGGGGGATGTTGCCGTAAGATTGTTCGATAAAGCCGGGCTCTCACCACTTGTCCTTGGCAAGGTGAGTCTTAGCGATATTATTTGTCGTATTCCTTCTCTGAATTAATTGGATGGGTCGCAGATTTGGTCTTTCGCTGATGCGAAGAATCGTGGATTTCTCACACAACCCAACTTTGACATTGCCCTTCGACTTATTGGCCACGCTCAAGCCGGCCACGAAGTGACCCGTGAATTGGTTTACAAAATAGGTCCTCTTGCACGTTTTGATCATCCCGGATCGCAGTCTACTACATCCACCGCCGAAGAGTCTCTAAGCTCTGGAAATTCCACGGTGGTGCTGCCAGATCTGTCGGAGACTGAGACTCGCCATTTTATAAAAGTTTTTGAGTATGAAGTTCCTCGTCCTAAAAAAGGAGCCCTCTTATTAGCAGATCGGGCCAAGCCGGTTCTGGAGAAATGGCAATTGTCAAAGGAGACTCTGGACACCATATGGCTTCTTGTGGACACTGAAACTCGAGGTTCCCTGTCTATGAGAGAGTTCATAGTTGCAATGTATTTATGTAGCTGTATGAAGTCCGGGAAAATCAGGCGTCTGCCAGCCGTCATTCCAACCAGACTTTATGAGGCTGCCGCTATTTACGGGTCTATGTTCAGCCGACCTGATCAGGATTTCACAACAAATCGCACCTGGGAATCCGGTGGGTTTACCCAAAGAGACCATGCAGGTGATTCAGGCCATTCTTCTCAGGTGGCAGCTGAATATTGGGCCATCAAACCCTCAGACAAGGCCGAGTTTGACAAGCTCTATTATCAACTTGATCAGACACACAAGGGCTATATTTCAGGTGAAGAGGCAGTTCTATTTTTTTCACAAGCAAATTTATCGTCAGTCATTCTGGGCCACATTTGGGAGTTGGCAGACATGGACAGTGTGGGGAGACTAACACCGGATGAGTTTGCTGTTGCCATGTATCTCATCCGCCAACAAAGATTGAACAGAAATACTCCCCTACCTACGACCCTCCCGCCCAATTTGATTCCTCCTAGTCGCCGTCGCTCTTAGTCACTTGTTAAGCATTGATATTTGAGACTGCTTGAGGTTTCGGTTGGTTAGCTTTTTTTTTTATATTAATTGAATGATCTAGATAGTGAATGACTTTGAACGCGAAAAGAGGAACATTGATTTGGGAGTCCAGAGGGTGTCATCAAGTGACTAAGAAATGCGTCAAAATGATTTCTCTAGTCAGCCTGATGATGAATCTGCAGATGGGGCATAGCATGATTTCGTATTTAACATGGTTGGTAATGGTTTCACAAATGTATTTGTTAAATATTTTGAGAATCAGAATAGCTACTTGAACATAATGCTGCAGGCCAAGCATGAGCCATTTTGCCTGTCTAGTAAGGCCAATCAAAGGACGTTGAGAGATTGATAGTGAATGCTGCTCCGTCTGACAGCGATTTCACGCGACCTAAGACAAATTCCAAATGCCGGAAAGCAGCAGCCGAAGCATACTGCGGCACCATGTGACCGCTACCCTTGACAGTAGAATGAGTGAGGCCTCGTTCAGTGTGGGCACTCCCCTGGACGTTTCCGCCAGACCAGACTGGAATATTGTTGTCGTTGTTATCAATGTTTGGAAGCAAAAGGTCTTTGCTAGGTGCCTTTTGGAACCCCTGCTTTCCGTTCCACTTGGCAACTTGGATGCCAAGGGCGGTGGTGTTTGGCTGGATAACGTAGTCTGCCATGCCAGAGCCTATCAAGACATTGTTTGTCTTTTCAATCAGCGTCTGCAATTTCATTTCGTGTTCAGTTGAATTGTAGTTGTCACTGCCACCCAGATAGACAGGTCCCTGGCATTCTGCCCATGTAGGATAGTTCAAGGGAACATGAATGGCTTCACGGACGGCTGGCACATTGAACCACAAGGTGGTGCCAGGAGTCTGATATAGAATAGACGGATATCCGAGGACGTCCCAAAGAATTGGACATGTGTCGAAGATGTGATACGAATTGAAACATGGGTTAACGGTGGTTATAATCTGATCGAAGTGCGCGATCATATCACAGTTTTCGACTTGTGCCGCTTTCCAGGGTCGGTTTGGGGGCGGGTATGTGAGGTGAGAATTCAAGTACTTGTCCAGCCCGCACTTCTTGTTATCCTTCTCAAGGATCTTCTTGTTGGCATCTGGAATTCCGAAAACGCTTTCCCAGTATCTGAAGAATCCGGGAAAGGCAGCGTGGTCGAAAGCGAGGTCATCCGCGTACGGCATGACCGGGTCGTAGTAGACCGCGCCTTGAACATCATAATATTTCTTGTCCTTCTTGTCGAGCATGGCAGCGCCGATATACGGCACATGGACGCCAGCGTAACTCTCTCCGGAGATGTAGATTTTCTTCTTTTGAAGTCCAAAGGTATCTATGAAGTTCTTCCAGAAGCCTAGGAACTGGTCTGCAGTCTCAACATTATTTGAGGCCGTGATATTCCCACTGCTAAATCCTGTGCCAATCGGGTATTCGACCCTTTTGCAGTGTCAGTCACGCACATATGCAAGGGAGAGGGGCAATGTTACCAGATGACGTTAGCCAATTTATGCCAGGACCACACGTTTGCAACTGGCTTATACGTTCCATATCTCCAAGTAAATGGCCCGTTTTCCTGAACAAATCCTGGAAGTTGGTGTTAGCTGTGCCATAATTGATTGGTGATAATTCGTGGCCCCCCACCTTCCATGGACGAGCATCCCGGGCCTCCGTTGAGCCAAATGACAATATCGTCCTTGCCTGCGGGGTTGACCGTGGGAAAGAACCAGAAGAACATCTTAGGGTCATTCGTTCCATTGCCTGATCCGACAGGCATTAATCCTGCGTAGCTTTCACCAACGTCAAAAGACACATCTGGAATGCCCGTTGGCGAGACACGATAAGCTACTTATATGTTAGTTCCGCAACAGGAAAAGCAGGATATGATCTTTTGCTCACGGGCTGTTTTATCGGTATAATACTGTTCATCACTACTGCGGCTCTCGTGGTGCTTTGTCGGTATCTCGAACCTGGCTGCAGCTTGGTGATCACCGATAGGCTCTCTGCCCCAAACCCTCGCCAAAGCAAAGTCTTGGAAGAATGAGAGGACCGCCACAACGATCCCACCGCGAAAGACCGATGACCTCATTTTAAGTGGATATCAAATCGATAATCCCAAAGGTATAAGGATAATACATTCTAGAAATGGAACTGATTTGACAAGCTATATATGTTAAGCCGGATGCCATGGGCCTGTGAGGATTCGCTCGCATTGCCGTGACTCGCTAATGCGTGACGACTCTAGCACGTGTGCAACTGTTAATCCATCGGTAAACTCGGATGAACCATAGATAAACCGCATGCGCTGTATTAGTGGAATTTTGTCGAAATGAAATTTAGTCCTTGGACTGACATCCAGAATTAAGCGAAAATCCACTGATAACGTACCCTGATTGACCCAGCCAATCGCTCTTGCATGGTTATCTTCGATAGGGTGACTTGCCTTCCCAATCAAGCAACTGAAGTGACCATCTCATCCCATCCTTCGGGCAAGTCGCAATGGACTCCGCAAATACGACGCGTATGTGAGGGCCAAAAAAGTTCCTACGAGTTTGGCGTAGTAGAGGTTCTTTTGTCCGACGAATGAAAGACAAACAGAGTCAGACTTCGAGACCGACAAACTCACCGATTCAACGCATGTGGCCCCCGAATGACGATAGCAACGAATGATGCTGGGTTCATTCGCCAGATTGACCAGGGAGTGGAGATCCGAGCATGGTTCTCCGTTCTTTTTTTCTTCTTTTCGGCCTCGTTCCCCTCCCCGAAAACGGTAATGCTGTACGCATTCGAAATAACAGGACGTTGATAATTGGCACAATTCTTCAGAAACTCAACTAGAACCATTGGTCACCTGACTGTCATCAATCTTGGCCATATTCACCTTAGTGAAGGGTTCTGTCCCAGTGGTCTTGGAACATAACTCAATTTTGAAACTCGTCGTAGGAACACCGAACTCATATCTACAGCGCTCTGAAAAACTTTTCTCGGATGACTTCTTGAGTAATTGACGTAATGGAAGGGGATTTCTGGGTTCTGTTTTGAATTAGTGCAATGCATTAGATTGTCTATGTATGGCTCGTGTTAAAACCAAATTTCAAGAACTTTTCTCTGTCGAGCTTCCATGTCTCCCAAACAGTTCAGAGCAGGGGAAAGCGCAACGATTCATGCAAGTCTAACTTTGGAGGCATGGCTCATTGTTCAGAGAAAAGGTGTGTGTACTAGATACATTGATAGTATCACACAAGCCATTCAGGGTCCTACGAACCCTAGATGTGTATGCAGCTGTTAAAATTTGCCGAAATACGATGTCACCTTCCTTCGTCTTCATGATAGATGGCACTAGATCATCAAAAGAGGCGAATCTTGCGTCTGACATATCTAACATCGCAGTAATCACTCGAATGCAGCAAAGTCCGATGGCGACAGCCGACGCGTGCTTGGATCGGACGATTTTCCCCATCGCCGTTAGTTTTGTTGTCTGTGGGATCCACCAGTCTAGGCATGTATCGCGCATTTCCCTCTTTCTTCAATCCTCTTATCTAAATACTAATAGAATCTTAGTTATCATCTAGAAAGTTGCTTGCTGTCAAATAGAGTTGGAATGAAACGCTCCACGAATTCATGGAAGTCCCGAAAGCTTACTTATTCGGACTAACCGAGCGATCTCGGCGGATCCACCCCATAAAGGTGTTGGAGTAGTAGTTACCACCCTTTCATCTTCCACTCGCCTGGCACGAAGCGATTTGCTAAGTGTTAGAGAATATGTTCCAGTGTCTTTTGAGTTGCAATTGACGGAATTTATAAACAGGCCAAATCTATTTGTCTCACTGAAACAAGGACCTAATTTTCTCATTGAATCTTGCTCATATATCTGGCACAGAGTTGACCTTCTTGACTACCCTGGCAGGGGATCCAATAGCCACAGAAAAGTCTGGAATGTCTTTCGTAACAATGCTTCCAGCTCCAACCGTACACCCTTTTCCAATTGTAACACCAGGCATAATCGTTGTGTTTCCACCAATCCAGCAGTCATCACCGATGGTAACGCTCCTTGCGTATTCAACTCCCTCGCGCCGAGACTGAACATCTGTTTCGTGGGTTGCAGCAAAGATTGACACAAAGGGCCCGAACATGACGCGATTCCCAATTGTAACAATGCTACAATCCAGGATCACAAGGCTATTTACCTTAGATGATGCTGGTAGTAGGAAGGCTCAGGATTCACGTACTTGAAGTTTGAATAAAAGCTCTCGCCGATAATGATGTTACATCCATAATCGATGTTTAGGGGGGGCTCAATGAATGATCCCTTGCCAATCTTTCCAAATATTTGTTGAAGCATCTTCTCCCTATCCTCAAAAAGGGAATCGGGAGTTGCATCGTCAGGGAAGTAATTGTTGTACTTGTGCATCAATTTCCTTGCACAAAAACGGGCCGAAATCAGCTCCGGTGCTACTGCATTATACCTAAAAAAAACCCAGGTTAATGATGGACTATATGCTTTCAACGTGCAAGAAAAATATCCTACAAGTTGCCAGACACCATTTTTTCATAATCATCGCACCATGGCACATTTTGTAGGGTCTTGGCAACCTCAATCAAATGCGTATCTTTCTCTTGGCTAGCCATGATGGGTGGGGATTGGAATGCAGTGGTTGAAAGGGCATGTTTTGTACAACGACGAAGAGAGGAGGGGAGGCTTTTATACAACGAATGGGACATGAGGATCTGACGTGTTCCTTTTGTTGCGGGGTAAGTGTCTGCTTACCGCTTGTCTTGGAAATTTTACTTTGAAAATGTAGTCATTGAACCAATTACAATCTATTGCTTGGCAACGATATTGCCTGATGCCAATTGTTCCCTCTTTACCTCTAAGTTAACCGCAACGCTTGTATTAGGGGACACGATCTTTTCACAATCACTCTTCCATGTCGGCATCGGGTAATTCAAGATGTCTATGTTATCTCTGTTCTTGGCCTTGATTCGTCTGGTGATAAACAATGCATTATGATGATGCCTGCCACGGTGAAACTCATAGATAAGCAAACTTTCAGCATCGCCATTCATTTTATTGTGAAACTAATATTTTTCCATCAGAAGTATGTTCCCTGCTTTTTCACTACCTTGACCTATTCTGATTTCGTCTTTCGCTCAATTTTCCTCAAGATCCTTGCTGGGTTACCGGCGACGACGTGGTTCGGCGGAACGTCCTGTATAAATCAAAATACTTTAGCTAGGAAATCAAATGGGGTTTGGAAGTGTATACTTTTGTCACGACACTACCAGCTCCCACAGTACAGCCGTCTCCTATCGTCACGCCGGGGAGGATTATTACATTGCCTGCAATCCAGCAGTCCTCCCCGACAGTAATCGGTTTTCCTAACTCTGGACCATTGGTTCCATTGCGAAGGTCAGGGTCCAGTGGGTGAGTACCACTAAAAAATGATACATTTGGACCGATAAGAGTTCGTGACCCAATCGTCACCATACAAGTGTCAAGGATGGTGCAATTGAAGTTGATGAAAACATTGCTTCCGACTTTAATATTAGTGCCGTAGTCGATGTTGATCGGTCGCTCTATCCAAGGATATTCGTGTAGTATGGCATCATCTTCATCCTCTACTGCTCCGGGAGGGGGCAAGGGGCGGTCATCGTTCGTAATCCTATCATGTCAATTGATGCTTGAGCTGGAATTAGCACGTCGATCAACGTACTCTTTCCAGTGTTCCGCAATCTCCCTGCGAGTTAACTCCCCTGCTCTATTGAGCCGTCCAACAGCATGCCCACACCTTCGGCGGGCCGCTACGAGCTGAGGTGAAAAAGCGTAATAGAGCTCGCCGCGGCGCATGCGGGCGAGATTATCTTCTTCGTCGATATTGAGGAGCATCTCAACGGCTTTGGTATCATGCAAGATTTTCTTTCAAAAAATAGGCAGCAAAGACACAGATGAAGAGGTAACAGTGTAAAAGTATAAGTTGGATGAAACCGGAGCGACAGCAACAGTGCAGCTATCCCGCTTATTGCGAATGGCACGAATTGACCAATGACAAGACCTCAGTGCAGCCTAACCGTTTTCGGTTTTTAACAAGCGACGGCTCAATTCCCCTCCGTTTGTTTTGAGCCACAACTAGTTAACTTCCCCACCCAGACACCTCGCGAGATATGATCTTTGGACTCCCTTATTCGCTCATGTGGAAGCGGTGTTTGGAGGTGATTCTCTCTTACGCACACAAGTTAGGCTACCCTACAACATGGGAGACGTGCCCCGCGATGGGCCCAATTTAAAACGATTATCGCGGGATCATGTGGAATATGCCATGCAGCGCCAACACCCAACAATGGATATTGAAACCCGTTTGGGAAACCAAGAAGATTCGGTCATTCAAGTACCTGCGAATATCTTTTCTTCCAAAATAGGCAATAGTCGCGCGCCGTTGCATTCTTCCAGAGATTGTGCACACTGGGTCCCATGCAACCCGAGGAGACTGGGGGCACGACATTTCAAGGCACCCACCCTATTGCTACGACGCCCTTATCGCATATTCTGTCATTTCCTATCATATTTTTGATGAAGAGATGGAATAATGTTTTTGGAGGAGAGGCTGACGACGAAGAAAGGAAACACTCCCGCTACTCACATGGTGACTGTACGTGGCTCGGTAAACGACACAGATATTGTCACGAGAAATCCCTCAAAATTCATCTATGTGTATTTATACGCGGCCTATCAAAGCAAATAGAGTTCTCAATTCTGATATACTACACGAATCCACCCGTTGTAGGTAATTAACGTACTATTTGATACCATTTATTGGAACCTTCGTCTTTTGCATCCAATGGCTGCCCAAAAGTTCAACCCATTCGCCGGCTTCACCGATAATGAAGATGAAGCGATTGCGACTGGAATTGGATCTCGAAAGGTCCTAACTGGCGATGCTACGTCCTTCAGCAAAATTCCTATCATTGATTTTGCGGGTGCGTTTTCGGATGACATTGAGACGAGAAGGGCAGTCGCCCATGAAATCTATGCGGCATGCTCGCGTGTAGGTTTCTTCTATATAAAAAACCATGGGGTTAATTTGGGGCTTGTTGAAAAATGCCAACAAGCTGGAATAAACTTTTTCCAAGATTTGACTCACGAGCAAAAGATGGAACTTAGTATGTCTAAGAATAAGTTAGAATACTATGGTTATGCACCCAAGGCTATTAAAATGCCCGACGGTGCTATCAAAAGGAGTATGTCTCATTCTCTGATCCAGCCCCGATTTCTTTTCTAGTACTAATTTCAGGTAGGAATGTATGAGACGATTCACTTCAGTTCCGATATTGATCCAGGGGCAACCGAGAAGTGGGATTCTAGCTATAAACTTTGGCCGTCAGACCATGTCTTGCCCGGGTTTCGAACACAAGTAAGCAGCTATTACAAAGCAATCATGGCACTTTCGAGAAAGTTACTACAGTTATTTGCCTTGAGCCTCGAGCTGGATGAAAATTACTTTGAGCAATTCTCTAAACACCCAAGTGTTAAGCTTGCACTGAACTACTACGAAGCTGCAGCACCTCAAAATCCAGAAGGGTCTGGTATCTTCGCTCATAGCGACTTAGAAGGTACCTTGAAAAACATACCGGTTTGAATCCAGTGCGCTAAAATAAGGCAGTGTTCACAATCTTATGTCAAGATGAGGTGAAGTCTCTCGAGGTGCTCTCTAGCTCAGGAGCGTGGGTCCCGGCTGACCCAATTCCTGGTAAATATGCACGCTTTAGTCAAGCATTTTATGGATTCTAACTGTAGGACTATTATTAGGTCATTTTGTTGTGAATGTTGGAGATACTCTGAGCATGTGGACCAATGGTATATTCCAATCCACTGTGCACCGCGCATACAACATAGAGGGAAAAACGAGGCTGTCAATTCCCTTCTTCTTTGGAGCCGATGATGATTCTATCATCACACCTCTTCCATCCTGCGTCAGCGAGAATAACCCGGCAAAGTTTGGTTCAATGAGAATTGGTGACTATCACCAGGAGCGTATTCACCTGCAGTACCCGGAAGGGAAGCAGGACACTCCTAACTCGAATGTACCGAAAGCCATTGGTTGATAAATGTTGGTGAGCTTATATGCATCGTATATGGGCAGAGTACGTCTGATTTACTGGTTTGAATTGCGTGTCTGGCCAGGGTGGCTGGCGATAGAATTTGCCGCTTGAACGATGGAACAGTGAACTCTGATGTTGTGGCTCTACTTCGTATGTTGTTCAAGCTCCTCTAGTTTGAAGAGATTAGATAAACCCATGACAGCAGGTCACATAATGTTGACCTTCTTAAGTTGTCGAAGATTGTGAAATATTAGCCCACAAAATTGAGTTTGCAAAGACAAGGTTCTTAAAGTCCGTAAAGTAGTTTCCCTTACCCATTGAAAATTGTCGATTTGGAACTGCGATACACGTACTGATCTCTTGACTATGGAGATGCCTCACTGCGCTATGACTGATACTATTGCAATGATCTATCGCTTCCTATTCAGTTTCTTCCAACCAAGCTCCCACGGTTAGTGATAGTTAAACGCTTTTAAAGGTCTTAATTTATTTGGTGTCCCAAAATGTCATGAATATCTCCAAGAGAAGAACCCATTGCTGTTGATTGATTCAGTTCTGCTAGAACTAGCCGGATGACCCGGAATTGAGCATTCTAATTATGGTGTAGGGGATGGCGAATACCTAACCTTTTGCAACAGTCACACGATAGAGATTCTTGAGACACAAATATAGTTTGGATCTGAGTTTGATGCTTGCATCTATGCATTGAGAAGATATTTACAACTTCAAAGTCTGTGGATAGCTAGGGGGGGACCGATACACTGGCTGAGAAGACTACGACAACCGTGTTCTCAGAATAACTGCCTGATCAGTAAATATCCGCAGGGCCGGTCTTGAACTCTTCGGGATGAAGTAGTTTCTGGGGGTCTTCAAAGTTGACCCATCCCATCATGGGGTCAGACAGCCCCCATCCTAGCAGCTTTTGCGTTTTCTTGTCCTGTGCCTTGACGACACTCTCTGGTATGGTAATGTATTGGTTCTCTTCTTGTCGCATCCCTAGAGGAATTAGTTAGCACATTTCCCTCCAAATATCAAGATGTAAATCATTTCTCACATCCACGGGTGCAGAAAGTGCCATAAACAAGCCGCCATTCATCCTTGGTCTGGTTGGCAGAGCCTCCGTGGTAACATGAAGCTAGCATGATAAACGCGTCCCCAGCTTCTAGCTCAGCATAGAAACAATCGTCTTCGTTAGGCTGGCGCTCGTTACCCCAAAGGTGTGAGCCGGGAATAAATCGGGTAGCGCCATTTGCCTTGTGTGTCTTGACACCAGCCACAAACAGACCAATGCCTGCCTCGCGGCCGTTCAAATCACGATCATCAACCCATTCGGAAATCTCAGGATGGGCACGGTGCCAGATGTAGTCATCCTTGGAGTCATTAGCAGAATGTTCTTATAGAATACTGATTGTGATCTCACTCGATGGATTTGTTGATTCTTCGCACCCGGTCCAACCTGGAAAGCAGTGCAGGCGCTGACCTGAGGAAAAGAAGTATGCGTTCTACGATCTTCGCCCCACCAGAACGAGTTCTTGGTGCAAAGGAAATGATTGCAGACCGATTGATAAAGTGGGTTCATCAGCATCTCGCTGGTGAAAGTTGGGGACAGCGCATTCAGGCCGGGCGCTCGTCGCGTTTCTCCAGGGAAGAAGGCACCGTCCCATGGCTTATCCTGTTCCAGTCGAGGCTTAATTTCCTTATAAGCCTGCTCTAGAACATCGGAGCTGGCAAATTGCTTAAGGATAACGCCCCCGTCACGCTTAAGAAGATACAGAATATCGTCCAGCGGCGCACAAAGCTCAACTTTCTGAGGGCCCTTAGGGTACTTTTCAGAGAGACCAGGCATGGTGAAAGAAGGACAAAGATATTGTAGAATTGGGTTTTTAATACTCGGTGGCGAGATGGATGAGGACAACTGAGGACTTGCTGGTTGATTGAGAACAACGGTTGAGAGGGAGAGGTCAGAGGACTTTATACCCGTTGATATGATGATTGCACTGGAGTCACTTCTGTCGGCTCCTGAGAGGCATCCTCAAAAGCTCAATGAGGCGGCGGGATAAACCAGTCTACGTGTAAGAGAGACAAATAATATTGTTGTGACGCCATCATACATTCAATCATACATTCCTTTCTATTGGTCCGATGCCCATTTAGATCGGTGGATTGAGCGAGATATTGACCTTGCCTATTTTGGTTGGAAATTGCCGTAGCTATCTGGTAGCCAGGGACCCCATGGCCAACAACGGATGCATGTCTATGAGACTTAATATCTGAGATAATAAACCTTCACTATGACCGATTCGTGGAGACTTGATCATGCCAAATGACAGCGAGTAACGTTTCGGTTTGCCTGCTTCATGCAATGTTCCATCGTACAGACTGGCGATCGCGAGCACAATCCTGGCGGCTGTGTCAGCTCAGCTCGGCTATGGCGCTGACTCGCAGACTAACTCTTATCTCATGCGGGGTAATTAACTTCAGGAGCAAAAGAAACAGAAAACTGAATCTGGTAAGTGCATGGGGTTGCGGATTGATCCTCGAAATATCCTTCCGCACACTCCTCCCCCGTGCTTATCATACAAGACGCAAGCTCCGCATCTCCTTCGAGATTATGAACGAGGTTCTAGATGGCTAAAGTAGATAACGAAATGGATAAAAGAATGGCATTTGGCCAATTCTATCAGTCTGGACACTGAGTTGATCCGAACAGCAAAAGCTCAATCAGAGCACAAATTATCAAACAGTTATATCTCATCCCTTTTCCCGTTTATCGATCTACTACTCTTCCTTTCACCTTTACCAAAGAACGGCCAAATTATGGCAACATCACAAAAAAGCAAGTTGGCAGAGCAAGGGGCTCAAGACGCTGACGCTCAGCTGGGGAGTATGGGCTACAAGGCAGAATTGCCGCGCCATCTGGGTCTCGTCAGCATATTCGGATTGTGAGAAAAGGCCGAGAATATGTCATAAAACAATTTCTAACTTTGAAAACCAACAGGTCCTTCGCTATCATAGCTGCTCCATTTGGCATCAGCACAACCTTTGCGCTTCCACTCATCAACGGTGGAAGCGTCACGATAATTTGGGGCTGGGTGCTCATGACCATCATATCCTTATGTATCGCGGCTTCTCTCGCAGAAATATGCGCCTGCTATCCAACGGCTGGAGGAATATACTACTGGTCTGCTATCTTGTCGACGGACAGATACTCTCGTGTTGTTTCATGGATCACTGGCTGGCTCCTGCTTGCGGGCAACTGGATGTCAACTTGTGCGATTACATTTGGAGGAGCGCAGCTCATTCTCTCTGGAATCTCCTTGTTTGACTCTGATTATGTTCCTACTGCATGGCAGACTGTTCTGACATTTTGGGCTGTCATGATGGTTTGCTTGCTTGTGAACCTCTACGGTTCAGAGTATCTTGAACTAGTTAATACTCTTTGCATATACTGGACCCTCATGACGTGTGTGGTCGTCATGATTACACTATTAGCGATGGGGAAGGACAAGCGATCAGCTGCATTTGTTTTCGGAAACTTTGACACTTCTCGAAGTGGATGGTGGGTTTTGACGATCCCCACTTGATAAGCATCCCTGACAGAAAATCACAGGTCTCCAGGTTGGTCATTCGGCATCGGTCTTTTACAAGCAACATACACTTTGACAGGTTACGGGATGATCGCTGCAATGTGCGAAGAAGTTCAGAATCCACACGAAGAAGTCCCCAAGGCTATTGTACTCTCCATCGTAGCTGCGGGTATCACTGGCCTGGCCTTTTTGATCCCCATCCTTTTCGTCCTTCCGGACGTCGACTATCTCTTGAACCAGACCAACGGGATGCCAATCGGATTCATATTTATGCACGCAACTGGCTCACGTGCCGGTAGTCTTGGCCTACTGATCTCTATCATTGGGGTCATGCTTTTTGCTGGCATTGCCGCCTTGACTACCTCTTCTCGGTGCGTCTTTGCACTAGCCCGAGACAGAGCTGTTCCCGGCTCGCGGCATTGGAGTAAAGTGAATAAAAGATTGCAAATCCCTGTAGCGGGACTTCTTCTGAGCACAGCGGTGATCTGTTTGTTCGGTTTAATTTATTTTGCATCGGCAGCTGCTTTCAACGCGTTTACTGGAGCCACAAGTATCTGCTTGTCAGCATCGTTTGTGTCACCTATTCTTGCTTCGATTCTGAGACGACGAAGAAAGGTCCAGAATTCATCTTACCCCCTCGGCAGATGGGGCTATATCGTCAACCTTGTCTCTGTATGCTGGGTTGTTGTTGCGTTTGCTCTCTTTTCTATGCCAGCCCAATTACCTGTAACAACCCAAAACATGAACTACACCAGCGTTGTATTTGTGGGCTTTGCGGTTGTCAGCTTTGGTTGGTATTTGGTAAGAGGACGCAAAGCGTTCACTGGCCCACCCGTTAGAGATGTGATCCAGATCATCGAGGGCACTGATATCAATTCTCACATCGGGGTCAATGCGTCTGATTCATCCGACAATATTAGGTGGGTGCAATATTTTAACAGCCTGAAGGTGTCTCTGACTAACATGTTATCATAGATTCAGAGGGGATAAGGATAAGGTGTAAGGGTCTCGACAAACTAGTCGCTCGAGAAGAAGAATCGCATCGAATTGGTAGCCTAGCTCGTCTGAAGGGTGATGGAGGGAGCAAGCAAGTTGATGTCGCTCTATGTTACATATTTTTCGAACCTTGTTTTGTTGTCATTATTCTTGTTTTCATCAGATGCAATTACCGAGTCTATCCAGTAGTCCCACCTCCCTGTTGACATATTGTCAGGATGCCTAAGTTTCATCTCTGCCATATTACGAAGTTGTATTGCGGAGATATACTCAACATCATTGCAACTAAGTTTATTTCTACGTACGGCCGTTAGAATAGCAAAATGTGAGTTATCTTTCACTGGAGGAATGCTGAATTTTACATCCATAAAATACAGGATATTCATAATCTTTCTCGAAGAGACTAATAGTTCTGCTCGACCTCTGCACGTCTCAACTTTGAGTGTGATGGCAAAGCTTGTGAAAATGAATCAATATCGAATGAATTTAAAAGGCAATTTCACGTCCAGTCTTACTCTCGGTCTGCACAAACTTCCAGGTGTCTTGGTTGGAACTAGTCTTTATCTTCCTTCGCGCCAATTCCAGGGCTGGGCTGGATATGAATGATGGTAGCCTGGTTGGTTATCACGCTTCTGTTGGCAACATGGGAAAGGTCGGATTGATGATAAGTGTTCTCAAACCCCTGCGTGAGTCTGGGCGGGACTAGTTCTACGCCAACACCAACAGGGACACAGCCGATTAGCCGATGGGAAAGGACAAGAGGCATTGGAAAGCGGGGCCGCAACTGTGTGATGCTCCGCGAGGAGGTGTCTCATGACCCTGGTTCGATCCAACAGCATATAATGCGGGGAGGGAGGTAAAGAACACGAAGGTGGGTGGGTGACGGTACCTTGGCTAGCTTATCTCAGTGGCCTCCCACTGCGTATTTAATAAGCCATGGGCTCACCTGTCCATTATCTTGGTGTTTTTTAGAGATTTTTCTGTGACTTCAGTGTCATCAATCACAAAATCGATCGACACGTGGGTTACAATTCAATCCCGACATGCCTCGTGATTCACAACATTTGAACAGTCCACGCAACCCCCGACGCTCACGGACTGGTTGCCAACAATGCCGCCAACGGAAACAAAAGTGTGATGAGGAGCACCCAAGATGTAGTGCCTGTGTTGAAAAAGATCTGCTCTGCAAATGGCCACAGCATGAGAGGACACGCAAGTACACTACCCGCCGCCGACCTCGTTACAATAAGGATTATGCCGTCCCAAATGAAATCGGCACCCTGGTCACCATATTTACACTACCGCCGGTGGCTACTATTCAAACAATATTATCACATTTCTATGCCAATGGGCCTTTGTGGGTTACATTTGGCGGCCAGGATCGAGCATCAACCTGCCTGGGTCTGATCATGCCAGTTGCGAATAGAAATCCCTTGGTGCTGAACTGTATATTGGCCCTTGCGGCTGGTGATTTGAGCAAATATCAACCTGCGAGCTCTGACATGGTCGCCTTATCACAAGGGTTTTACGGTCAAGCAGTGGAGGGAATCCAATCACAGCTGAACAACGAGCTCCATGGAACCCAGAACAGCCATTCGTCAGGTAAGCTTCATTCTTGAGGGATTCAGCGCAAAACCTTCTCATCAATTTTTTTCAATAGACGACGGATTATTGGCTATTCTACTTCTCTGCGTGCATGAGGTCAGTCGGAGTTGAGTGTGAAGTGTATAATGCCGGCATTCACCACTGTTTAATCTCAAGGAGAGCCTTTCTAATACGTTATTCTAGGCAGTCAATTTTACAGATATAAGCAGGTTGTTGCCTCATATCAACGCTGCTGCCATGCTGTGTTACCGGCGATCATTTGCAGATGCAGAGCAGTCCCAATTACGAGGTCTTTTGTTTGAGATTTTTCTCTACCTCTTCGCCTTGTCGTCGTTCTCTCACGGTCATAATCTGCACTTGGACCTAGCACTGCAGGTTATTAAATCTCCATTTTTGTCCGATACTCACCATCGGGGCATCCTTCTTGGACGGTGCCGTGATATCTTCATGCTCATTCTTCGCATTACGAGACTTGTCAGCAATGGCGATAACACTTTCATCGACGCAAATACAAAGGCCGAATTGAATTCAATCGAACATAAGCTTTCCATTTTTGACAATATTGAGCACGGAGATCCACGTGGAGAGATTGCAGATGAAGAAACAACGCTGGAACTGTACCGACTTGCGTGCCTTATCCATTTGAAACGAACGATGAATACGGAGCTCTCGCCAAGATTGGATGAGATACAGCAGCTTGTCTCAGAATTCATCAAGAATCTAAATTTACTCCCTCAAACCTCGTCCGCGAACGGGATCATATGCTGGCCGCTTGTTGTAGCTGGCACAGCTTCGGTGTTGGGACGCATCGCCGGCTAATTAGGGGCAGGCTCAGAAGAAACCATAAAACATGGAGGACTGACATTTTAAGCAAAAGCTCAGACCTGCTATCTAAAGTTTGGAAACAAGATAGGGACGGCGGATGTCAAATAACGATCGATAGGTCAATCGGCAAGGCAATCAGCTTCGACTCCATAGCCAGAGTGCCAGAGCAAGTCATGCACAAGCAGTACATTGAGTACTCGGTAGTGATGCTCTAAAGACTTTCTATTCACTGTAATGCGTACTTAAAGATTGATGCAACCACAATTCACACAAGCTCCCCGACTGTAGTGGCTATTCTACTGCTATATACTCATCGACTCAGTTTTTGAGTGGACCCCCACAGAGTTCAGTACTATTTGGAATCATCCTGTTGATTTGATACGTGATCTAGTGGCAAAATACAAAGGATGAAGCTTAAGCACATGATTCTTTTTCGTAGAGTGGTTATTAGGATTCCAGAAACATGTCAATTCATTCTATAGGGCGCTCAAAGATTTCTACAGCATTGACTTCTTGAAAGCTTCATCCAGGTTGTCTTCTTGTCGAAGTTCCTCAAGGACATCTCGGGCATTCAAAAATCCTTGTTCGAGGGCCCCATCAATAAATGCACGCCACCCATGAGCCCAATCAGCAGATGCAAAGAAGATATTGTGGTGGCGACTTTGCAATTCATCTTGATACTTTGTCATGAATCCAGGGGGCCAGAAGCAAGGACCCGCCTGTGAGTAGGGATCCGTGTTCCAGTTGTGGAATACCTTGTAAATTTTAGCAAATAATGCATACATTGTTAAATTACCATGTTAGAGGAATAACTGAACTTACCAGCTTTTTGACGTTCATTGGGTGGAAATTCTCAAAGGCTTGAACAATTTTCTCTGGATCTCGCTCGGGTACGAAGTGATGTCTTTCATCAGTGCCGAATGCAACAAGATGTGTGTCACCGTTTGGAAGCACTCCATCTCCATAAGCGTAAAGAAGTATGTTTGGATAGCATGCTCCATTCCAAGATGCCATTCCAGAACCCTCCACTACTGCGTGGACCTTGGTCATAAAATTGATGTGACCCGCCTCAACGGCTTCCTGGCGCAGAGGCGACAATGGCGGACTGAAGGAGAGTGATTTGAGGACATTAAGAGGAGCGGTACAAATAAGTTTTCGACCGGTATATTTTTGGCTTCCTCGGACTTTGACCTGCACGAAAGAGCTTGATAGGTGCTCTATCGAGGTGACATGGGTTTTGAGAGTGTATTCTAACCCGCAGCCTACAGCATCATCGAAGATGTTTCGAGCGAGGCCAGATTGGCCTTCTCGCAGCTTGTACAGAAGCCACACATCCTCAAACTCGTTAAAGTTATGGTTTCCAAGGGCATGGCCGCGTATCATATCCCAAAGGCTTGAATTTTTGAGATTTCCCTCTCCGCCCGAGATGTGGAGGAGGAGCGAGAGGAGCAGGCCCGTCTCATCAGGGCTTAGTTGGTCCTTGATCTGTTGAAACCGATCCCAGCAGGAAAGGGAGTCCCATTTCTCAACCTCTTTGCGATCGACTTGAATATTGTTCAGTTGGGCATGTGGGAGGGGGCAGATCTTCCTCCCGCCTGCACCATCTACGTCGACGAACAAGTTCCATCCTCTAGAAGAAAGTCGACCAGCTTCTTTATGGGACATTTTACGAGTTGGTTGGCCTAGAATGTACTCTGTTAGTTTCCATATGGACATTTGGTTTGGAGCGGCGTTGGATAAAATACCAGGAAACTTGAACGTGTAGTAATCATTCTCATACCCATGTTGACGGGTAGTGATGAGATCTCGGTCCATCTTGTATCGCAGCATCTCTCTAAACGTATGCGGTTGAGAATGGGATACCCATGTTCCCCCCATCTCATAGTTAAACCCTACCATTTTAGATTGTAAGTAAACTGAATTGAAGTAGTAGTGACCTTAAGGCTAAGTTACCATCTTCTTCGATCGTGAATGTACGACCCCCGATTCGGTCACGTCCCTCGATGAGAAGCACAGATCGGCCTGTAGAAGAAGTTAGGAAACCAGCGTAAACAGGTTGGGCGAATTAAGTTGGTGGTTTACCGGCGTTGGTAAGGTCTCGTGCAGCGGAGAGCCCAGCATAACCACCCCCAATGATGATAGCATCGTATACGAATCCTTGTGGTGCTTTGATGTGTTTGGATGGGGAAATTACTCCTTTGCAGGCAAATCCTCCTCTTTTCAAGCCACAGTCTGGAGTCCAGGAGTGTCCGTCTGCAGTCGTTGCCAACATGGTTTATGAGGAATGGTAGTTGGTAATAGGAGTATGAGTTTAAAGAATGTATCCAATAGTATCATTACAGTGGTGGGCTCTAAGGGTAACACAACAGCTCTTTAATGCTTGGAATTGTATTTCTAGAGCTGGAATTCAAGCCGTGGTGAATATGACCCCTGGTAGGTGACAATTGACAGTCCCGGACTTCAATCCTTGCCAGAATCCAGTCTTTATCAGGCGCTACCTTGAAACTGTATCCGGAATGGCGTGGTGCTAGCCACTGCAAGCTGACGATTTCTTTTGCCCCACACTTCTCATAGGAGGCGTAGCCAGAGCAGAAAAGGTGCAGGAGTTCAAGGCGGGGAAATATGTGGACTACTATACTCATAAGGGAATTCTTCCGCCGGATCGTAAGAATCGAGGTTCTGGGCGTGCTAACGATAAGCGCCGTTTGAGCACATACTATGTGTGTCAAGCGCAATGCCAACTTCGGTTTCTAATAGGCGCTACTTCCTCGTGACCACCGCCAAGGTGTTTTCGCACATAAACAAGGCCAGATGATCATATTGCATGAGTTCCGACGTCTCATTCTATAAAACCCCCTGAAGGCATCTCTCACCCGTTTCTAAGGGTCACTGTCACCGTCTCATGTACCATCCACTCTATTCGTTGTTAAGCACACCGCTTTGCAATGGCAAACATCACATATCACCAACCGTCTGACATTGTTGGAAAAAATTGCCAAGAAGTCGGATTTTCCAATGCCGTCGTTTTACCAGCGTCTGCAAAGCTCGTCATCACTGCAGGTCAGGCTGGTTTAGACAGGAAGACTGGCAAGCTTGTGGAATCGTCTGTTGCCGACCAAATCGAGGCCGCCTTTGACGGTGCTGATCTTGCCCTCAAGGCAGCGGGTGTTGAGAAGGGATTGGCTGTGGCACACAAGATATTGACCTTCTTTATCGACATGCGTTATGAGAGTGTGATGATGGAGATTTGGAATAGGCGATACCCAGGTCATCGTCCGACTTGGACCTGCGTTGGCGTATCTAATCTAAGCATGCGGGGAATGCACGTCGAAATGCAGGCCGAGGCCATCCTACAGTAGCAAGGCGTTGGGGACTACAGCTTGGACAAGCGGGTAACTAGTGCTGGGGAACTGCAAGTAGAGGATTTTAGATTTAATTGGCCGAAAGGCAGTATGTAGCGTGCTGAAATCCTTCGGTTGATCATGAATCGAGAATGCCTCTACCCTCTAGGGCATCTAGTGCTAGCCTAGACTAGGAGAACAGTTTAAGGTGACTCGCAAAACCAGTGGATAGGGAATGGATTCTTGGAGACAAACGAGCAACACCATGAACATGAAGAATTCGTATTGGACACAAGGCAATCCAGAGGTTGGTTGCTTTATTTCAGGGTTTCTGCCAATATAACTTATCTGTAGAGTGCCGGTGGTATTCTGCATGCGAATCTGTTGTCCTTGGTGTAGAATAGCAGAATTGACAGTAGTCACGTGCCTGCTAACCAACCATGATATCATGTGACCCGTGGTGGCACTCTCTGGGCTCCTGTCTATCCCGAGATGCGTGCGTATCTACATATTAATCGGCTAGTCCGACCCCTCTCACTCCGATCCTTCAGCGTATCAAGCCATATCTGAAGAAACGCTCACCATGATGCTTGAAGAAACGCGGACCCATGCTCCTCCCCCTGCTCACGTGTCCCGCCGCTCGAGAGCCGGGTGCAGGCAATGTCGTCAGCGGAAAAGAAAATGTGATGAGCGACACCCGTGTTGCGTTGCCTGCGAAGAGCGCAAGTTGTCATGCAATTGGCAGCGAGACGAGCCCCGTCGACCTCAGGTTGCCCGGCGCTCTCATAACTCCAACAAAGACTTCACAGTCCCTCATGAAATGCGTCCCCTTATCACAGTATTTACAGTGCCTTCGATGTCGATTCAGCAGAGGCTACTCTCCCACTTCCAGTCAAAATGTCACCTGTGGCTCACAGCCGGCGATTACCAAGACCGCGCTCTTTGTCTAAGTGTCATTATGCCTGTCGCTATTCGCGACCCTCTAGTTTTGAATTGTGTCTTGGCCGTCTCCGCTGGCGACTTGAGCAAATACCAGCCAGCCAGTTCTGAACTAACGAGCTTGGCATACGGCTTTTTTGGTCAAGGTGTAGCTGGAATCCAAGCTGCTCTCCAAACCGAGACGCAAAGGGCTTCTTTGTATACAGGTAACGATGCTCCCCGGCCACATCCCAGGTGTATTTGGTACCAACCTTGGCGACTAGGAGACGAAATCTTGTTAGCCATTATTCTTCTATGTGTACATGAGGTGAGCTTTCAAACACAACCTATGCGGCAATATTTTAACTCATGTATTATGCTACAGGCTGTAAACTTCACCGGAATTGATAGAATTCTCCCTCATATCAGCGCTGCTGCCACCCTCTGTTCCAGACGTTGCTTGGACATGACAACGGACCCCCGTCTTCGAGGGTTCTTGTTCGAGTTGTTTTATTACTTTTTTGTAATGGCTGCGTTCTCTCACGGTCATATGCTGCATCTCAACCTGGCTTTGCAGGTCTCCCAATCCTCTTTTCTTTCAGGTTCAGACTACCAGGGTATCTTCCTAGGACCCCGATGTCGCGAAATATTCAATTGCATCCTCAGAGTCACCATCATCACAAGCCGTGCAACCTCAAACGACATGCTTGATGAGAATGCACTGTCCGAATTGAGGATCCTTGAGGCTCAGCTTGAAGCTTACCCTATGCCTCAATGCAACTATGACGAGCTATTTCCTAGGGAACTAACGGATGAGGACACGGCTTCCACGCTTTACCGGCTCGCCTGTCTTATTCACATAAAACAAATACTAAGCACAGAGATTGACAACAGATCCAGTAATGTCCAAGATTTGGTGGGACAATTCATTGCCTATCTCAATATTTTACCAACAACTTCTCACGCAAATAATATTTTATGTTGGCCACTCGTCGTGGCTGGCATGTCCTCAACGGTGATAACGCATCAACGACTCATTGCGGCTCGGCTTCGGAAAAACCACGAGACATGGCGATCTGATATTTTGAGTAGAAGCGGTGATTTCTTATCCAAGAGGTGGAAGGAGAGGAAGCTCTCAGAGGCAACAAAAGGACATTGCTCGGGCTCGGAGTGGTGTCAATCGGAGACTCGACGAACGAGGGGACGGGTTGACTTGCCGGTAGTTTTGGTGTAGCACTGACATTGGTATTATGTGATAAGTGAACGTGTATTATAATGGAAGGTCTAGTTGGTTTGGTGATTTATTTTGCGGATGCATAGCATCCACTATATATCATTCCATGACACCTGTGGCATATGGGTGATCGCAATACCGTTTTGTCTCGGAGTTTGCAAAACCAGACTGATTTCAATTTTTTCCATCTGATCAGTGGACGTAGCATCGCACAACTACTACGGCATGTGTAATATGATTTGACTAAACAAAACATGTTCCTCCATTCGCGCACATAGTCGATCCTGTAACCCATCGAGAACCTTCCTCGCAAATAAATGCCACTATTTGAGCAATATCATCAACTTCACCCACCCTAGGTGATGCTGGGGTGGATTGGATGAAGTTTTCTATGCCAGGCATTGACTCCGGAGGCGTGGCCCTGGGTCGCGGAAAGTTAGTCCGATTCCGCCAACTCTTGGGAGTAATCACATGTAACATTAGAAACTTACTTCCACATGTCTGTAGCAACAGGCCCTGGGTTGATCGAATTGGCCGTGATCCCATACTTGTGACCCAGTTCGACGGCCCAAGTTCGCGCCAAGCTTTCCATGCATGCCTTTGACGCTCCATAGGCACCTTGCATAGCCCATCCTATGTGCGACGCCGGTTAGCTCAACGATGCAGATTCAATATCTCATTGTGCTTTCTCTCTCACCTTGCCGCGCCACTATGCTTGACACATTGACAATTCTTCCACCTTTCCGTAGATATGGCAGTGAGGTTTTAACGAGGAACATGGGAAAGCGGACGTTGGTATAAAAGACTTTATCGAAATGCTCCAAGGTAGTGTCCACAAGATAGAGCTCATCGCCTGCGCCAGCGTTATTGACAATAATGTCAATACCATCACCAAATGCCGTGATCGTAGCCTGGATGACTTTCCCAGGCACCTCGGGGTCCATGCAGTCTGCTTGGACGGCAATAGCATCGCTGGTGGCTTTGATGGCCTTCACGACCTCTTCTGCCCTTGAAGAGGATGCGACATAAGTGATGGCGACCTTTGCACCTCGCTTACCCAATTCTTTTGCAATGGCTTCGCCAATGCCACGAGATCCACCAGTGACGATGGCAACCTTACCTTGTAGTGACATCGTGATAGGGTATTTTTTGGGGCAAAATTTGGAAATACCAAAGGGTAAAAAGGAACACGGGGTTTCGTCCTGGAATTGAACGACGTCCGGCAACTACCGACTTTTACACTGAGGTAGTGGGGAGATTCCAAAGCTGGAATTTCCATCATACTTGGTGTAGTGAGTGTGCCTATTACGAGATGCATTCCCCCGTTTGATAGCGGCGTCAAGAGAAAGCTTGGTTAGGCTAAGTTGCGGGGATTGCGCATACCGGAACGCGAAGAGATATCGCCTTGGTGATATCAATGATGTGGTGGTGATACAATCCGCTTGATGTGACTCTAGTGTTTCGGAGATATGGGCGGCAACGAGAAACTGATTCGGGTTTAGCGCAGCTCAAGTTTGAGCACAAGATCCTGTCACGCAGAAATACCACTGCGTAATATAGCAAAAGTGTATGGTACCCTACAACAGGTACTTGATACAAACGGGCTATATTCTCCGCGACAGATCCCAAGCCCCGGATCCTCGTCCGCACTTTGCATGCTTGACCCTGTTTAGCCAAGTCGGTTGGCACCCGAAGCGCTGTGGCAAAGCAGATATCGCGACAATAGCCCCGTGATAAAAAGGCTCATGGCTTAATCTGCGGCATGGCATGCTAATTCAAGTTCTCGTTAAAGCTGCGCAGGATTGGAGATTTGAGCTACGAAAGAACTGTAATGATAGTGGATGCACTAAAACGACGTCGAGGCGAGTTGCCCTTTTCAGTTTGCCAGATGCACAGCATAACACAGAAAATTGCTACTCATGCATTGTGAATGTAGAATCAAGATGCACGAAGTAAGGGGCCTTCAGTTGCGACGCACCAGTGGCACTGCGGCAATACATCCGTCACGTTACTACACACACGCCTTCAACCATGGCAACGGATAGTCACATGGCATACTACACCCGAGTATTGATTATTTCATGTAAAAATTTGCAAACAAGTCTGTTGTATTTCTTAATCGACCATCCTCATCTTTACAATGATGGATGTTAGGTCACTGGCACTCAAAACGTAAGCACATATGCTTGTGATAGTCGATAATGACCTGATTTTTGAAATGCTAGCTAAAATCATAAATACTGGAGGCAGACAGTATATCATCCAACGATGGTCGTTTTTATCCTCTTAGTTCTTGTTCTATAATGCGAGCGGCAGCAAGACATTCGTTGTCCAGCCATTTCTTAGTGACTACCTGTAAGCCAACGGGTAATTTTTGTGCTGTATCAGGATCGTAGTGCTTGAACATCTGCTTTTCCAGGGCATTAGTAGGCGAGTAGGGTATGTCCCTCAAGTTCTTGCTGTACCCTCCCAACATCTCTGATGCAGGAAACGAGATACTCGGATAATCCAGCAAGTTCCAGACAGCGGTGTATGCCCAATACTGAGAGGTGTTCAAGACCGAAGCAACACTCGGGCAGGCCGGAGCAATGACACAATCAACCCCCGCCGCATTCCAATGTGCACTATAAAGCTCTCTAAAGGCATCACGAGCATCCCGGCGTCCTTGCAGAGTGCCAGCGACCGTCTGTTCGTTTCTTTTACACTCCTCAATGATCCACTTAGTAAGTGGTCTCAGGTCCTCTCCACTCTCCGCACAAATTTCCTTGATCTTTTCCCCACCATCTTCGAGGTAGTTGGCTGAGATGATTTGCCATGCCTTGTCATGTTGAAGAGCAAAGAAAGGACAGATCTCGATTAAAGAAGATGTAGCAAATTTCTTCGTGATATCTTCCATAACTAGTTGTACTGGAGGCAGTGGTTTGACAATCCCGTCAGATGCCATAATTCCTACCCTCAATTTTCGATCCAATGTAGGCGCATTAGCAATTGAAACAGGGTAAGGAAGTATGCTTGGATCATCTAGCCATGGTTTTGAATAGGAATAAGCGCCTTGAATAAGATTGAGATCTCGAAGTGAGCGAGCGAAAGGGCCGAGTGTTCCATGGATTGAATCACAACCGGGCCAAGGCACAATAACCCCTCGACCACGCGGCCTACGCTGGGTTTAAATCCCCAAAGCTCCAAAAAGATTAGCCTCAATGTCTGCAAAACTGAACTCATTTTTTAAAGCACATACCCCATTTTGTGCTGCTGGAGCACGGATCGAACCACCAATGTCGCCCCCAAACCCAAGAGGTGTCCCGTGAAGAGCCATCAAGGCGGCCTCGCCCCCGCTGCTGCCACCGGACGTTAGCAACCGGTTTCGAGGATTTAATGTTTCGCCATAAATGTTATTCGAGGTTTCAATGTGCATGAGCGACTGGGGTTGAGTTGTTCTGGCAAAGACAATAGCACCAAGTGACTTGAGACTTGCCACCAAGTTTGCGTCGCGCTCCGTAACGTTATCTACCCAAGCAACAAATCCACCGTTAGTGCGACGCCCAGAGATGCCGATTTGCTCTTTTAACGATATAGGGAGGCCATGAAGAGGGCCCAGGGTCTTGCCAGTCTTCTCGATGTGGTCGTCGGCGGCTTGTGCCCACTTGACTGCGTCTGGGATGAGCTCGGTTATGCAGTTTGTCTGCGTTTGAAGTAATAGATGACGTTAGATAACAAGAAATAGTACGAAAGGAGCGTAGAATGGAGAATTTTTGGCGGCATTACCAACTGTTGCGCTATAGTAGCTCGCTTGCAGAACGCATCGAGAAGGGAGACAGAGGTAATTTTTCGGGTTGCCAGGAGCTCAACCAGCGCAGTTGCATCGTAGTATTCCGTGATTTCAAGCTCCCAAGTCGTTAGCAAGCCACTAGACTTAGCCACTCCTGTGACATCTAGGAGTTCTGCTGTTGGCAGCGTTGACGGGAGGATAGCATCGCGAGACAGGGTCTGATCTCGGACTTCGAGTGCAGCTTTTACGCGGCCCTGGAAGTGAGGGGTGATATTCTCAGCGGTGTCCAACATGATGGACTGTTATTCACAAATGAATGCAACACCTAGATTTTCAATGAATATTTTCGTTCCTAAAGCACGAGGGCAGGGATTATATTTTATGTTGCTTTCGCCTTGTTCTGTAAATCCGGCCAATCTGTCGCCAGCATTGGTGTATATTGCCGATGCTGTGCGACGGGGAATTTATTGCCCTTTGCATCTTAGCTTCACTCTGAGTACATATTTAGGCTGATGTCGTGTTTATTGTCTATATCCAGTACTGTCGCATTGAGAACAAAACGTGTCAAGCCGGGTCCTTTCTCCGTGACTGATCTAATTGACCTGTTTATCGCGAACCAGGATCAATTGCCACTCGATGCACGTCCAAAGCTCCACGATGCAAAGGCAAAATCGCGCTCTAAACTCCATCTGAGTTAGTGACGCCTGCGTAATGCCGATGTTCGCTTAGGGTGCAGCTCCTCTGCCCCGATGGCGTCTCTCTAGGTTAGTCAAGATTCAACCAAGTCAAGGTCTAACGCCGATCCAATGCTAGTTTGACATCCCTCACCCTCCAGCACCTACAAGAGAATCCTTGTCCATGGACGGCTACTTATTACTGTAAATGGATTGTTTGTGCGGAGTAGCGTCGACGCCGTGACAAACTTGGGCTGGCGTCTTGCAAAGGCACTGCGGGGGCGTGACTGTCACTATTAGCGTGCCCCTCAACAACGCGTAAAAAGCCATTGCAACACTCACAAAGATAAGGATTCAAGACCCAAGCGATATGCAGGAAGTATGGGTATTTAAAAATCGACCCTGCAACTAAGAGGCACCGCGACTTTTTTTTTCCTTTTTAGGACTCTCTTCTTTGATCATTACCTCTTGTCTGATCACTGCTAGATGAAAAGCCACGTTAGTGATATCCAGAGAGAGGACAACTTGAGTCCTTCCATTGCATGTCTTAACCCTGTCTTATGCTGTCAGATCCATGCTAACTATGTGCTCCGTAGTTCGGACACATGCAAGTGGAGAGTCGAGAAGAATAGACTGTTCAATCTCAATATCGAGTTGCCCTCTCTGGGCAGGTGTGTTTCTTGATCAAACAAGAATACCATTCTCCACAGTTGCCAAGAAAGCTGAAATGTCCCATAACCAGCCACCTGCCCAAGTTCCACGCAGGTGGACTCGCACTGGGTGTATCACTTGCAAGCGGAGACGAAAGAAATGCGACCAGGCTCAGCCAACCTGTTCCAACTGCTCTACCCGAGGGATAACATGTGAAGGATATCAACAGCTCATTGTATTCCGACCCTGGCAAAGGGAAAAGAAACCAAGGTCCAAAAAGCCACCAAAGAAGTGTGCTGGTGGTAACCCTGTACACGCCCAGGATGCTACTGTCATACACGAACTACCCAGCTTCATTCCTGACGACGGTATTGCGGGATTTTCAGACTCCCTATTTGACTTTACCTTCCAAAACCACCCTTCGCATCCTGTGAGCCAAAAATCACTTGATGTAGATCAGTTCAATAATAATGACAGGGCAATATGTGGAGTGTCGCTAGCCGATATATACAGTCCAGCGACGACCACGATTCCTTGGGTATCTTCCGATGTGCCATGTGAAATTAACGATTTAACAGTGGATATTTCCAACATCTTCGATATCCTCCCCCAGGGTGAAGGCCATAAGATTGCGACAACAAGTCAAAACTCACCTTGTCTCTCAAGACCCTGTCATGCATTTCCGAACTTTTTAGGTTCGCCCCGACTCATTAACATCTACCCCCAGTTCACTGGAGAATGTTTCTATTACCTACAATATCTCGTCGAACAGGGAGCCAAAAAGTTGTTAAATATGGACACGGGAGACTCAAATCCCTTGCGGGGCCTTTTGGTGCGTTACGCTGTAACTTCGAGCAGCGTGCTCAACGCTATGTGTGCTGTAGCCGCATGCCACCAAGCACAGCAATCAAGTTCAGAAAAGCGAGTCGAACTAGCACATACGGCAATGTCATATTACTTAGAAGCCGTCAGCATGCTTCATGAGTCATTAAAATCCGAGGTATCCGAATGTGTGACATCTACGATAGATGACTCCTCGATTTTGGCAACTGCGCTGCTTTGCAAATATGAGATCATAAATGGTAGTGTTAGCGATTGGACATGTCATCTAGACGGGCTCAGCAATTTGCTCCGTCTCCGAGGGGCATTCGGATCCTTGGACCCTGAATGTGGCCACTACGTATCTAGCTTGTACAGACCCTTGGGTAGCTGCCATCAGGAATATAGCTGACAAGTCACCAGTTTCGTATACCACAAAACTGTCTCTGGTATTTGCAAGGTGAATTATTCGCCAGTCGACGAATTCGATGACAGTCTAGAATCTCTGAACATTATGATCTCGACGTTGGATCCGTATTCCGGATGCGCTTACAAGTTTCTCAAAGCCTGTTATGATATATCAGGTCTTGCTACGTACGTTGAGACTGCGAGTTTTGTGGATATTGACGAAATTTCGAGACGAATCATAAATATGTGAGTCATTCATCTATTTTTAGCAGTTTATCAGGCTTGCTAATACTCCGCATACAGTCTCAGCAACCTCGGTAGTCCCTACATCCAAATTAATCCGGATTCCTGCCCTACATGGGCCAACATGTCACAAATTTGCCGGTTATTATTTGTCGCTCATCGAATTCGATATGCTGCCTTCATTTTCCTACACTCTGTCATTCATCATGCTTATCATATTGACTCAATTACCCATTCAGAATTGTGTACTTTGAGGGACAAGATGCCGTATACCAAGAAACAAGCCACAGATAACTGCCTTGAGATGCTCGATGGTGTTCCACTTGGCGATTACTGTGAGTTTGCAGGGATGACTCTCCCACTTTTCTTGGCTGGTTGTGAGATACAAGACATTGAGACCAGAGAGCTTATCATAGAGCGATTGAGTCTTATGGAGGAAAGTTTTAGAATCGGGAACATAACCAGAGCCAAGGATGCATTAACGTTCATCTGGAAGCAACAGTTGGAATCCGACTACATGGGTTGGTGGCATGTATTGAGTGGCATAGGATGGGAACTCATATTATCCTGAAGCATGAGAAATCGAAAATAGTGAAAGCATTGAGCTCCTTGCCCAACTAAAGTGGAATACTCCACAGAAACAGTTCATTGGATGGTGTGGGACTTGGTGAGGCTTATGCGAGACGCCTTCAGAGGTTGCCCCTAAACAGCTGCGATAGCGTACTGCATTTCAATACGCTGTTGGGTCTTCGTCGTAGGGTAAGGGGTTGCAGTTAAGCTTTTATGTGGTCATTTCTAGGCTGTGTGAGCATGGGAATGGCATTAAGCTTGGCTACTCGTGCCCCATACGTGATAGATGTTAAACTATGTTGGGCATTCTTCCGTGGGTGGAGATGAGATAGCGCATTGCAGCTGGCGAGACAGAGCATTTCTTTCTTTGATATCTATGGCGAATGGCAAATTGGGCCTAACATTTTGACTTTTCCCAGATAGGAAAGAGTTGCGCGTGTCAGCCTAGGTGCTGCAGACAAGGACGAAGTCGTTTTGTTTTACATAAGGTGCGAAGAATTACCCCTTGTCGGAACTGTTGCCCAAAGCAGTAACATAGATAGACATTACGGCGCTGTTGATAGACAGTATCTACGAAAAGGCATCCCAGACTTGCTTATATGCAGTAATTTGTCTTCTCGAATCTCATTCCACTCGAGCCATTCTCCTTCCATTTCTCACACATCATTTCCCAGTATACCCAGTACACCAGTCATCACAATGTCACTGCCTTCTTTTCAAGCCGCCGCGGCAGAGAGCGTCTCATCTCTTCATCCCTTCGACCCTATAACGTCAGGGGAAATTAGGCTTGGTGTTTCCATACTGGAAGCTGCATTTCTCGGAATTCCCCTACGATATAAGCGAATTGATGTGCTCGAACCGATTAAGAAAGATGTCATTCCTTTCATCGAAGCTGAGCGGTTGGGGCACCCACTCCCCAACAAGCCAGCCCGCCTTCTATTTTCCTATTTCCATAGGAAGGATACTGGCGGATTCTTCAAGGCCGTACTTGATGTGGGCGCCATGAAGCCTGTCTATGTAAAAGAACTACCGAAAGACATCCAGGTACAAAGAAATGTGGGGAATATTCCGTTCATCAAGCTAACCAGCGAACAGGGTCCTGCGGATGTGGATGAACTCATTGAGATCGAAGAGGCTTGTATGAAACACCCCGCGGTATTAGCTGAGATCGAGAAGATGCAGCTCCCTGCTGGGTATACTGTCTGCAATGACCCGTGGATTTACGGAACCGACAATGCAGAGGAAACACGCCGTCTTGCTCAATGCTATATGTACATCATTGAGACCGATCACCCTCAGTCCAACCACTACTCTCTTCCTTGCCCATTTTCTCCGGTATTTGACCAGGTCACCAAGGAGTTGATCAGAATTGACCAACTTCCAAGCGGTGTTGATTCAAAGACTCAGTCAACTCAGCCATGGAAACCTGTGAAGTGCGTTCAATACGCTCATGATTTGTTGGATGAGCCTCTGCGTAACGACTTGAAGCCATATATCGTCCAGCAGCCCTTTGGGCCTTCTTTCTCCTTGGATGGCAATGAGGTCACATGGCAAAAGTGGCGCTTCCGCGTTGGGTTCACCAACCGTGATGGGCTGGTTCTATACAATGTCAACTATGATGGTCGTCAAACGTTCTACCGTCTCTCCATGTCTGAGATGACAGTTCCATACGGAGGTAAGCATCACAGAGTACCTGATAAACGATCTAAATGTTAACAAGATCGAAGATCCTCGTGCACCATACCACCGAAAGCAAGCATTTGATGCGGGTGATGTTGGTTTCGGCATTACAGCCAATCAGCTCGCTTTAGGTTGCGACTGTCTCGGGTACATCAAGTATTTCGATGGTTATAGAGTCGATTCTAGAGGCAACCCAGTGCTACTCAAGAATGTAATTTGCATGCATGAACAGGATAACGGAATTCAGCACAAGCACACCAACTATCGCAATGATGCTGCCACGGTTGTCCGCAACCGACAACTTGTGGTGCAAATGATCTGCACAGTGTCAAACTACGAATACATCTTAGCATGGATCTTCGACCAAGCTGGAAATATCGAACATGAAGTCCGTGCTACGGGAATCCTCTCCACAATGCCCATAGACAATGAAGACGGCGCCAAAGTCCCATGGGGCACCAACGTCGGCCCAGGAGTTATGGCTGCGTATCATCAACACTTGTTCTCGGTGCGCATTGACCCTGCAATTGATGGACACAACAACACCTTGTTTTATGAGGATAGCGTTCCATTGCCTGTTGATAAGAACCTCAATCCATTCGGAATGGGCTATGTCTCCAAGCAAACTGTCCTCAAGAAGGCTGGGTACGCAGATTTGAGCGTCGAAAATAACCGCGTCTTCAAAATCCGCAATGATTCGAAGATCAACGAAATCTCTCTGAAGCCTGTTGCGTACAAGCTTCATGCGGTGCCAAGCCAGATGCTTCTAATGAGCCAAGACTCATTCGCACGCAAGCGTGCTGCCTTTTCAGAGCACGCCATGTGGGTAACAAAGTACCAAGATGATGAGCTATACGCTGCGGGCGAGTTTACAAACCAAAGCCGGGTTGACACTGGCTTAGGTGAATGGGCTTGCCGCAACGACGATGTAGAGAACAAGGATATTGTTGTGTGGCACACTTTTGGCCTTACGCATAACCCTCGACCTGAAGACTTCCCTGTAATGCCTATGGAGAGGATTAGTTTCATGATGAAGCCCGATAGCTTCTTCACCAAAAATCCTGCCCTAGACGTCCCCCAAAGCACGCAGAGGTTTAATCAGTCAACACTACATGAGGAATCTTGTTGCAGTAGCAAGGCAAGGCTTTGAGCATTAGAATACAGGAGTAAATATAATGGATAGTCTCAATAAATGAAGCATAGAAAAAGCATCATTTCGTCATGTTCAATCTGTATAGAATAGTCCACTGGACCAGCTACGCTTGGTCTAGTTGCTACAACTTAAGATGCACAGATCAAACTCAGCCTTCATCTCCCAACCTACAGAGGTTATGTGTATAGTCAATCACTATCGCCCAACGTGCGATGAGAGAAGACTTTCATTCATATGATACATCTCTAGCCTTGATAGATCCATGCCATGTACAATATCCTCGTGTCGCAGAGGATCATCACATGGGCATAGTGACATGCCTTCCGACGATTAACTGAGTAATGTGGCAAATTAGAGTACCATGGTCTATTATCCGCATCGCTAAGCCTTTAACCGGCGGGGAAACAAAAATAGAGGATGGTTGAGCTGTTGTTGGGCGGGAATGTTGGAGGAGGTCATACAAGCGCAAGATTTATCCCCAGAGATCAGTGATTCAGCGCCCGTTAGCCGAGACTATCTAAGCTCTAGTTTCGATCCAACACTAATGCAGGTGGTCGAATTAAAATTCAAGGGCTGACAAGAGCGCGTTACAATTTCCAAGGATGGAAGACTGACAATCAGCTAATCATGCCACCTTGTAGGGGTGAAAGAATGCCATTATTTGATACGGATGTTCACGAAAACGACCCCTTAATCCATATCGGGTACCTTTAAATCCACGTCTCTTCTCAGTGATGAAATCTAGGGAGGAGAGGCTAAAATGCTATGTCAGTAACCTTGTCTAGCCCAGCGCTACGGAAGAATGGATCTCAAATATTTTGAACACAGCACCATCGAACAACCATTAAAGGGGGGTAGAGAGTGTTGAAACATGTGGATACTTAGAATTGGCTATATGATGCGAGTAAATGTATCTAGAGATAGAGTGAGAAGATCTAATTGAATCCAAGGGGGAATTGCCTCCGGGTTTTTTGCCCTGGATGGAATTCTAGAACCGACACTAGGCAAGAATTAGGTAGATACTCAGTGCATGACATCGAATTTCTTTGCCGCAGCTTTGTATTATAATACATTTCCAGAGTCCATGCCAGAATTTCCGTTGAAACGTGAGACCCTTCCATGTTAGTCTCATCCATGGCATCCCCAGGGTACCCCAATGTCAAGAATTTGCTTGACAGGACTTCCAAACATACTGAGGACTTCTATTGAAGTACAGAATACATGTTTGTCTATTTGATATTGGTTAGTAGTACCATATTAAACCCTAGCGTCACAAGAAAATGGTTTATCCCTGACATTGGAGGGTTACTACTGGCAGTCTACAACGAAATTTCAGTACAATCAACATGCCAAATCTGCGTTATCAGTGGTTGATAGCGGGTGTCTTATGACAATCTACTTTCCCCCGGGGTACAAGTAGTAATGTGATCTTGACGTCAAAGCTTTGGTCTATTTTGAAGGCTCACCAGTTGTCGTTTGTGAACCTTAGCTCCGCATTCCCCGCATTCCTCTTATGGCCTTATCTAGGCTAAACCAGTTACGGTTTCACAGACGCGCTACTATCCTGGATAGGGTATGGAACTTGGGACTACTTCAAATTCCTGGGTAGAGCAGCTCTGGTACTCGGCGGATCAAGTTCAACCAGACATGCAAAGATATATAACGATGGCTGAACCGTCCCCGTTGAGAATTATCTTGATCAGTACTTCCACAAACGTCCACAAAACATCATGACAAGTACGTCGTGCTCTGCGGCCCAAGCCAGCAGTGGCGCTTCTATGGAGGCTAGAGAGCGAGGGAAGAATCTCACTTTGGACCAAGCTTTGCTTGAAGCGCAAGGCCACAAAGAAGAAATGCCACGACAGTTTTCACTCCTGGCTGCAGTCGGACTCGCATTTTCTATCACCAACTCATGGGTCGCCATCTCTGCCATCTTCCAACAGCCCCTTACCGCTGGCGGAGGACCTGGTGTCTTCTACTCGCTCCTAGTTGCCAGTGTGGCGTGCTTCCTTATCAGTTTGTGTTCCCCAATCAATTAGGAGGAGGCTTCACTAACAATATGCAGCTGCTGGATTGGCAGAGTTGGCATCTGCCTTCCCTACCTCCGGTGGGCAGTATCACTTTGCCTTCATGCTCAGTTCAGAGAGCACCCGCGCGTTCACAGCATTTATCACAGGCTGGCTCAGCGTCATTGCTTGGATTCTTTGCACGGCCGCATCCGCCATATATGCTGGTTAGAACATACCTTTTTGTACCAATCGTAACCCTCTACTAACTACCCAAAGCTCAGATGTTAGCGTTCCTCGTCGCGATTTATCAAGAAAACTACGCCCCCACTCAGTGGCAAATATGGCTGATCTATGTAGGCATTGTCATTTTTTGCGCACTAATGTTAATCTTGCTGCCCCAGCTACTTGCGAGATTCGAAAAATTATTGTTCTTTACTAGTGTCATCGGATTCCTCGTTTTCTTTGTCACTATTCTCACGGCCTCAAAAGTAAAGAACAACTCCAGAGACTTGTTTGTCCATTTTGACAATGACAGCGGCTGGCCTGATAGTTTATCATTTATGCTATCTTGCGGTACTGCTATGTACACGTTTATTGGAACCGATAGCGTTATCCACGTCGCAGAGGTATGCTGTCCGCTGATCTCATTGAAGAGTTAGCTAAAACTAGACTATCAGGAAATACCAAGCCCTACACGCAATGTTCCTCGTACTATGTTTCTAACCATGATAATCGGAATCTCAACATCTGTCCCTTGGGCAATTGCTTTCCTTTTCTCCGGGGGGAATTTCGGAGATCTACGAACGACATCTCTCGTTATTCAAACCATGTTTCAATCGGCAACACAAAACGAGTCTGTCTCTACATTCTTCAGCTGCTGGTTTCTCTTCATCTATATCGGGGCAACCTTAGGCTGCCTTGCGGCAACTGGAAGGCAAGCCTGGGCCTTCTCCCGCGACGGTGGTCTCCCATTTTCTGAGTGGAACGCTTACATCAACCCCAAATTTCTGATGCCCGCAAATGCTACCATGGCCTGCTCTGGTGTAATCATTGTGTATGGCCTCATTTATGTGGGATCTACACTTGCATTCAACAGTTTCATCAACGCCTCGATTCTGGTTATGAATGTGACATACCTCATTCCTCAGGCGATTGTACTTGTTCGAGGCCGCAAGAATCATTTGCCTGAAAGGATCTTTGACCTCGGAACCTTTGGGGCTTTCTGCAATGCATTTACGGTTGTTTGGGTTTCTCTCTACGTGGTACTTTTCTGCTTTCCCCTCACTTACCCTACAACTGTCCAAAGTATGAACTATGTCAGTGTTGTCGTTGTGGGTGTAATAATCATAATTTTCGGCGCTTGGTACGGAGGAAAGAGAAAATCCTTTACAGGGCCGGTACGTTACTGGTCAATCTTACCCGAGATAATGTCAGCTAACAGGTGTTAAGAATATTTTGACTTCACATCAGGCCAACTCTAGCTCATACATTATAATGGGGAAATCTATGGAGGTAGGGCCACTCTGAATAGTTCCTTGAACCGATGATATTAACCTTAATACACATAGGATAAGGACGAAATCGATGTTACTGAAAAAAAATCCATAGAGTGAATTGTACAACTGATGCAACTCATGGGAAGGCGAGCCCCTTCGTCTGTGATGAGTACGAAATTTTCAGATCACCTATCAACACCGATCGTCCAAAATAACCATTGTTGTTTAGTGAACTCTAGGCGTCGTCAGGACCTCTGCACCAGATATCAATATACCTCTTGTGACGAATGTTCAGGGCTAAAATATATTCTTGATTACGCCTGAGAATTCACTTGTCGAATGAATTTTTGCGAGTGATTGTTGCTAGTTTTCTCTTTTTGCCTCCGTACTTGCCAGCGTCGGGTTTGTAAGACAAGAAATGGGGCCATGTGAAAGATGCCGGGGGTGGTATCACCTCCTCATCCGCACCAACAGGGATGACGCAAAAAAACTCGGATGTCCGTTTGAGTGACGATGCGAAGAAGAACTCTTGAAAATGGGTTGTTGTATTCCGAGCAGTTCGTAACGTTTCATTAGTCTTTGTGTTATGAGGGGAAATTGTGGGTCCCGGGTAGGCCACGGCTTATATTTCCTTGGGTGAGGGTAAATGGCCGGCTCTCTCAGACCAATAATAGTTTTCCCATCTAAAAAGAGGGGAAACAAGACCTTGGTATATCAGGCGCTCACCATGGCTGGTGTTATTCTGCAGCTCGTTCTTGGTGGCTGTGTCGTATTGTGTTTAGTGCTGATTAAGATGAAGTTTTCCACTGTCTTTGTCGAGTTGGCGGTGCAATGCGCGTCGGTGCTGGCTGGTTCGACAGACAGCAAGACCAAGCAGGCCCATCAATTCCACAACGCAGCACGACATGGAGCGGCAGATCCCTTCGTCTTTTACGATTCTGGCAGTGGCAAGTACTTTGCATACTCCACTGAAGGTGCTGACTCGGGTTACAATTTTGCCATCTACAGCAGCCCGGACCTCTCAACCTGGCACAAACAACCAGGGGGTGTTTTGAAGGCTTGCTACGATGATCAAATGAATCCCGTTGAAGGGGGCCAGGCATGCTGGGCTCGCGACTGGTTTTGGGCTCCCGAGACGTATTACAATGAAAAGACAGGATGGTACTTCTTCTTCTTTGCTGGACGCCTACGTGAAGACCTGACCAAGGACCACTTCCGCTACTCTGACTTCGAGGAGCCGTCCAAGATTGGAGTAGCCGTATCTCGCTCCCCAACGGGACCGTTCAAAGAGATCGAGTCAAAGCCAATCGACTACTACCCGTTTGATCCCGATTATCATGATGTAAATCTGATCATGGACGAGAAGCAAATGCTACCGCCGCAGAGCTTGAGCAAAGGACAGACCGCCCCAAAAGGCACCTTCATCCCAACAATCGACCCGAACATCTTTTTCAATAAAGATGGCCGCATCTATCTATACCTATCTCGAAATGCCTACCGTAATTGGAACTGGGACGATAAGTTGGGCAAGTACATTGAGGAATCGAATATCATTGTAGTGGAATTGGAACGAGATTGGTGGGATGACCCAACCGCCTCAACGATGCCCGAGATTGTGGCTTCTCAAAAGAACATTCACGCCAAGGATGCACCGACGCTACCTACGAACATTACCTCATACAAAGGCACGGGTGAGATTGGTTCTCCTCCTCGAAAGGATGGCTGGAAGACTGTCATTTCATACGGTGCAGACCCTCAGGAGTGGGAAAACTTTCACGTGAACGACTACCAAACATACAATGGCACGCGCAAGGATCGCCGGTGGTCAGAAGGGAGCACCCTAATCAGACGAGCCGGAACAAATGGCCATCCAGTCTACTTGCTTACCTACAGCGCTAACAACTACGAAGCATCCAACTACGGTGTTGGCTTTGCAACAGCAGAGTCACCTCTCGGTCCCTTTCGCAAGTCGTCAAACAATCCGGTTCTCTCACAGGATCCAGATGCCGAAATCCCCACATACTCTACTGGACATGGAAGTATTGTCGGGTCGCCTCCTCGAAACAGCGCATACAAGGTTGGCGCCCAAGAGGTCACGCTTCAGACTCCAGAAGGATCCGAGCTTTTCTACATCCACCATGCCCGTAATGACACAACCCGCGATAGAGCCATATATACCACACGTTTAACGCTTCATCAACCCGCCATGTATGTTGGCTCAGATGATGCCCTCAGCATGCATCTCACATCGCTTGACCAACCTTTGCCAAAGTGGACATATCCAATCCAGATGAAGGCCAGCCGGTCCAAAGTTAGCAAAGTGGGACAGAGCTTGAGTGTTGAGGTTTTGTCAAAACCGGGTGCTTCGTTTGATCTTCTCGAAGCTTCAAACCGAGTTGTTGGCTTGCCTGGAACAAAAGGACCTGCGTCAATAACCGCAGATGCCAATCAAGAGGGCGTTTTCATTCTAAATTTTAGTGGTACATCGGTTGCGAAGTTAGCCTATCAGCGATTGAGTGTGGATGGAAGCTGGGTAACCGTAGCTACCACTCAAATTAAATAGGGGCCGACTATGGCTGATTTGGTCCTACAATACTATGTACTAGAAAGCAATCCTGTATATTGAATTGTGACGTGAACTCTCAGGACATGCGTGATTGGATCTCGTGATACTCATTATGACCAATGGGATGTAACTGGACCTATCCGTAACTGATGTGAGGACGAAAGAGCCAACGTCCAAGGCAGGTATGTTTTGCCAAAGTACCAATGTTGATTACCCTTCTGAATTGACTTGGTCTAAAGTCAAGGAACGCCGGAAATTTGATCTTCGACAATCTTAAGATAATCATCCATCACTGATATCTCAATAGATACGAATCTAAGTGGCTATGGGACTGAGGTCGAAGGCCACTTTAAACTTACTGGAGAATATATAAGACCACAAAACAAGTAGATGGATTTATCGCATTGCTAAGCGGGATAGATTCTAACGGGAAAACTTCATGTTTAGCTAATACGTACTGTGAACGCAACCTACCAACCATCTAAGAATCACCAGGTCCAGTTTTGACAAATAGAGGTTTGCACTCCACTTCATATCCGGTGTGAAGTTCATCACGCATTTCCACCTCATACATTGCGTTTATATACGGATCTTCCCAACCTCTAGGGTTGAATTCGAAGCCTGTATACATCCCAACACTGTGACGATCGTAGTTGAGATCAACAGCCATAAAATCGATATTCGGATTGTCCCTATACCTTTGTTCCCATGTTTGTATCCAGTTAAACCCCCCATCCCCTGCGTCTTGGTCATAGTAGTCGAACAGGTTGAGCTGAACCTCAATGTCCAGGCCATCCCAGTTTGCTTTGAGATGTTGTAGCTGTGAACCCCAAAACCGTTCATAAAGTGTCCAATTGCCGAACCAAAAAATGAATTTTACTTTGGTCACTGATGGCAGATGCGCTTTCATCGAAATCACCTCTTCCGTTAGCTTCCGCGCGAAAGCACCTGCCCCATGGTCGCCATCCCAAAAGTCGTAGTCCTCCTGGGGCTCGTCATTGCCCTCATCGATCTCGAAGACAGGGGTTGTTTGTGAAGCCTCCACGATTATGGTACTAGTCTTCCTTTTTCTCATACGAGAAATAGGCTCAAGATCTGGCAGATATTGTTTGTTTCTTTGCACAGCTTCGCTGGGTTCCTGGATTGGTAGGACCAATGCGTGATCCAGGTAGAGACGAGACTGCAACTCCTCTGTGATGATTCTGTGCACATAAAGAAGAGGAGAGGCCAAGGCAGTATAAAATGTCCCAGGATGATGCACACTGCTGAAACTTGCTTCATCCATAACCAAATCATATATCATGTCTCGGACCTCGCGGGGAAGGTGAAGAAATGACGGTGAGGGCATCTCCATCGTTGCGGGATCGGTTTTCATACTTCCCAAGACCGTAACCGTATTCTTTAGAAGAATATTGAAGCCTAGCAAGAAGGAAAAAGGATGGAGAGCAAGATCACTGAGGCTCGGGTATATATAAGTCGTATTCTGCTAGGCAACGAAGCGTGATTTATCCGTGCATGCGTGAACGATGTGATGATTCCACCGTGCACATCAAGGGGGCCAAAACGCTGCGCCACACAAGGTCCAACCTAATCAGCGCACCACAAGAGGAGATGGATATTTGGGGAGGTGAGCGCTAGGATCGCTTTGGGTTAACGCCTACTCCGTGCACTAACAAAATAAATCTCTGCATGATATGGGGCCATCATAATGCAGTGGCTCGATATGTGAAACGCATCCTTCGAAACATCTCTGTCCTTTTCTTGCACAAATTGAATCAAACTTATCCGCGTTGGTATTGACATTAAGTATGGCTTTCAACCCAATAGGCTATGCACTGTTATAAATCCCACCATTATCCATTTCAAATCTAGACACTTCACCAAGTCTAATGACTCGTTTTGACTGCTTCACACAATATCCTTCCCTCGAACCTGAGGACTCGTTAACTCAGGGTCGCTACCTTGGCTTCTCTTTCTCTCATCCAAGTACTTCTCGTCCTCTACATCACCTATATTAGTGTGAGTTATAGCGGAGCTTAACCTCCTCGGAGTGGAAGATCCAATAGTTTGTAGCGGATCTGATGCATTGGCTTGTTTTTGGTATTGATGTCCATCGCCTTGACTAAAGTATGGCCGCAGAGATGGGAGGCAGGCGATGATTAGACCCAAATTGGCTTCAATGACACACCATAACACTAAAAGAACACATTATTTATTAGATCACTTTCCGTATTCGCCAATGAACGAAGTGGAATTCGCTTACTGTGTGTACTGATATGGATCTGGGCCACGTTTACTGTTGACTGAATCATAACGTAGCGGAAGATTGAGATGACCATTGTGATGATGCCGAGCAGGAACGTACAGTAGACTCCAATCTTCAGGGACAGCCTCATGTTAAGGCCACCGATGACGAGGAACGGTAAGATGAAGACTAAGGCGGGGATAATTAAAGCTGTGTTCTTTACCTTTGCATTTTAAAATGCGTTTTAGTGTTTTATGTCTTACCGAGTATATCTCCTGCGATGTGCAATCCCCAGGATATTTGGAATCCCAATTCGAAATCCCGGGCGGGCAGTGTTCATATTGGCGATCCATGGTCCTGTATGAAACCGCCGTCAGCTACAGATATCGAAAGTTTCATCCCTGAAAGCCTTACCATATTCGCTTCAATGGATGGCAGAATAGTAGATTGTAGAGAACACTCGTCAAGAAGGCGCATGCCACATAGACGATGGTGGCCCACAAAAACGCTCTTCGCTTGAGCATGAAGTCTGGGAAAATTTGCAGGTACATCGATAAGAGGGCGGCTTTGCATAAGTAGAGGGTGGCATTGAATGGGAAACTGAACGACCAAAACAACTGGAAGGCATGTCAGGGTTGCTCTAATTGCGATAATGGATGCCCATTTACCTTGTAGATCTGCGGGATGTTCTTAGGGTTCCCCTGGAACCCGCGCATACTCGATGTCACCTCTGGTTCAAGTGCACCAAGTATCATCATGTAAACTGTCATGCCAGTGGTTGCACATCCAGCAAGCCAAGCGGCGACCATGAATAGATCGCTGACAAGTATCCGTCGACTTTGGATCTTCAGTCGTAGGTACAGTCGAGCAGCGATAACCCCCGCAGCGATGGCAATGAAACCCCATCCTATCACCTATGGGCAGTTAGAGGGTGCCAAACACATCATTTGAAGCGGCCTTACCATGGTTGGGGCCGGCCCTGTTCCTGGGAAAATCATCGTCTCTATTTGTTCGCTTCGTTCGGGAAAGTGTGTGGATGGTTGCGGCTTGTCCTAGCAGGACCTAATAATGTTGTTGTGACCAGCGCCTCAAAACCTGCGCTGTCAATGAAAATCGCGATCTCGGTAGAGAGAAGCAGCGCGCATAGCCGTCACTTCCAGGATGCTGGATGACGATTTCTGATCCATCCTGTGATCTGGGCGCGAAGATGCAAACTTATATCCCGTGCGGCCGAGGCTATTTCAAACTCAAAGCCGTTTTGGTAGACGCACATTCAGCCCCAATCGTCCCAGTACTAATCTAGACGGATTGGCTGGGGACGGCCACAAATAACTTTAAAATAAACTGTCTCCAATCAACGCTGTTCGTTTGCCAAGGTAACCGTTCAAAACTCGGGCGATTTACCCTCGTTCTCATTCCTGTCGAGTGGCGATCACCAAGACGTCGAGAGAGGGGCTTTCACCCACACGGCAGAGTCGATCGCAGAAAAAAAAATATACGAGGCGCCTAAATCGCAGAGGGTAGCCTTGAGATTGGGTCTTTGAACATTGCGTGCGCGATTCCCCAGGACAGTTAAGGTTGATGGGGCATTGAAGCTTCGAGCGCCTCGGCGGCCATGGTGGTGGTCGAGACCTTTCTGGGAAGAGCTTCCATTATCCTAGCTGAGATGTCGTCTCATGCTCGAGTCCTAAAATGCTGCAAAAGAACGCGACGTGCCAGTCCGGGTCGCTGGGTTGGAAAATGTGGCGAGAATGTCTCAACTCCGAGGCTGTCCGTGTCATTATCTGGCGCTCCAACGCCGAGTTGAGCAGCCACGGATCTAGATGGACGGATGGATGAGTGGTGTGTATGTATCACGTATCAAATCACCCAACCAACGTCGTCCGCAACGAAACAAAACGGCACTCTACCTGCCTGCTGTGGCCTGTGGGCTCGTTGATTCCAAGCAGCCCGAGGCCCCGACATGGGCACAACCTCACGAGTGAGTTGGAACGGCTGGCAGCTGGAAGGTTTCCTGGTCGCCTTATTCAAACTTTGGCGGTCAAACTTTTGTTGCCATTTTGCGCCCCAAACCTTCAACGCTGTCATCATGCACGAATCGTCCATGCCCGCTCTGGCCTCGTTACCTGACGAAATCATCTCTGCAATCGTTTCTCTTCTCCCAAAGCCCTCATTGCTCCGGCTCAAGCTGCTTAACCACCTGTCGGCTCAGTTGCAACGCCTTGGGCGTTCCATGGCATATATCTTGTTACTTACGGCAGGTCGCCCAAAAACTTAATCCGCATCGCCAAGTCACACCATCTTCGTGGCCACGTGCGAGAACTCACTTGACTCACTTGTGACACGTGGATCGGCCCCACGCATACCGGACGGCATGTAGATGATTGCGGTCCTCCCCATGGAACTCCTTAGCGTTCTAGACTTTATGTGGTGCTTCAGAAATCTCAAGGCCGTTCATGTGCGATTTGGCCAGGATTGTGGCAAATCTGGGATCGACTCAGACGATGTGGAGTCGAGTGACTGTCGATACAAGGCTCCGGTCCCTGTCTTCCAATGTATCGCTGGGACCTGGTCGCCTGAGGAACGGTTGGAAGTCGATTCTAAGCTTTTATTTGGCATGGAGTACCTGTTCAAAGAACTAGAGGATTGGTCCGACCCCACAACCGAACCTATCTTTTTCATCACACTCACGGTGTCTAATCTTGCTGCGTTGGATGATGACCAGCTCACTCTCAAAGATGCGGAAGCTGGTCATGGACCTCAGAAGCCTTGTCAATTTAAAACTCCATATTACTATCGAGACTACTAGCTTTACTTTATGACTAACTCCAAAGTGACAATATCAAAATTGTTTGAAATGGGTGTATGTGACCGACTGACCGACTTGCCATCGATTTCTGCCTTTATTGCTAGATGCTGACCGACAGGCAGACCCAAGACTGTGGTAGGAGTCGGCAAATTGAAAGTGAACAGATACACCTTGGGAGCAATACGCTTCTTATGTATAATAGTGAGGCCGTGGTAGCAAGATCTTCGTCTTATGATTGAATTATCGTAATTATTCCTGTTGCGAACTTTCAACTTTGGGGCCACAGAAATCCCCGCTTGAAAAACATTAGACGCCCAATGACCTAGCCTCGCCAAACCTCAATTCAATGCTGAGAGTATAACCATAACAAGAACACCCCCCTCGCACGGAGAGGTGGCTTACATGCAGGGTATAGGAGCAGATTGCGGCGGCGGAGATCGAGCGGCAACTCTTTCACTTCGTTTTCGGGAAGGCAATTACACTCTCCCGGGTCGATTTAATTGCTGGGTTTTCAGGCAGAGTTTTCGCTCTCGCTGACGAAGAGGGAGGTTTCGAGTCTAGATCTACATGATACATGCGTCTTGGCATGTCGTTGGCTGCTTGTCCTATGGGGGCATGTAGCGTCGTTACCGAGAAATCTAAGCTTTTGCAAACTTTTCTAGCAACGTCAATAGAATTGCTGGGAGGTGCAAAATTTATGTGGCCGGAACGCAAGTGTTGAAATAGTTAAACAACTCGCTTAACGCTTATTAAGAGATTATGTTTATTTTTTGTTCTATGAAGACGCAGTCATGTCTTCGTCCGATCCGATCCGATCTAGGGTGGCCTTCTAGACCTCGGATCGACCAATGCTGCTCTTCCTCTTTGCTCTTTGCGGAAGCGCTCAATGGCTTTTTTTACTGCACTGAACAGTCGCTGCCGACCGCTTCCAAATCAGCCTCTGGAATATCCCAAGCTCCGTCTGTCTCTGGGATGGCTTGGGCCGCTGCGAGCAGGCTGTTGACTTTCTTGAACTTCAACCTCCACCACTTGCCCATCTTCAACCAGTCGTGGCTCTTAAAGTCCTGCTGGTACAGGAGCAGCATATCGGCTGCGTGATCCAACATGGCCTGATCCTTCATCACCGCCCACGCAATCGCCAGGGATATGGGTATGTGGCAGGACCCCAGCGGCCTTAGGCACAAGGCGGCCTCTGCTAAACGGACAATTTCATCCACACACGCGTCCAACTCCTTGACCAGGGACATATCGTTGGGGTCGAATTGCTGGAGGATGGTGTTGACGATCAAGGCCAGCGCCAGAGCAAAGGTGTAGGCGATGAGGAAGCCATGCCGCACTCTCTCGGGCAACACGCCGGGACGAACTGCAAAGTCGAGGGCGGTGATGTTATCCAGCTTATTTCGTAGCTTATGGCAATCTAGACGGAGCATGTGATAGTTGGATAAGATGTCTAAGTGGTTCGCGGCAGGGTTTTCCAGGAACTCTGGGAGCCTACCGATGCTCCGGATAGTGAGACTGGGGAACAGCTCAGGGTTGAGGGCCATTATCTTCTTATAGGTTGGGTGGTCCGGCCCGCCGGGACCTCGTATCTGATCCTGGATCTGCCAGAACCAGGGGTTGAGCTTGACCCTTGAATTTACTATGCTCTCGAGAATCTATGGAGAGGTGTTAGATAGGGGAGGGGTACTCCGGCATGTCAACCTGGGCCGTGGGGGGTGTTTTCCATACCACTGGGACACACATGGTTACGACCATTTCAATCTCGAATGCGCCCTTCCAGTGCCGGCCTGCCGAGGCCTTGAGCAGGTAGGCCAGGCCTTCTTCGTGGCTAGGGGCGTTTTTTTGTGGCGTGCCAATCCATCCCTGGCAAACGTGTTAATGAATGTCTGAGACGGTTATGCGGCAGGACGGGCCTGGCTCTGTTGGCTTTGTCTCTGACGTGGTTCTGTACCGTACCTGAATGATCATGATCAAGTAGATGGCGCACATGGTTTCCGGAGTGGGCCCCTTCATGGGGTCGTTTAAGCAGTCTCTCACTGCGCTAAGGGCGTGGCCATACTTGCTGATGGAATCCAGGCGCGCCTCTTCTTCGTAGAGGGTTGAAAAGGCGGTGGTGAAGGCGTCGACGGAGGCGTCCAGGGCGTCGTTTACGCCGATGCGTTCGGGGATGCGCCTGAGGAAGTTGCCGTAAATGTTTAGATCGTAGCGGGCGTCCGTCACCTCCAGCCTGGAAATCAAAAAGCCGGACAGGATGCTCGCGCGGCTGTTGGATATCAGACACAGCGGGTCAGGCTGCACCATCTGCTGGCGCCGCTGCTGCCTCTTGATGGTAAGGGCCCTGGAGGTGGTGATGGCGGGCGGCGAGGGCGTCGGTGTTGGCGAGGACGAAGACGACGAAGACGATGAGGATGAGGACGAGGACGAGGACGAGGATGAGTGGGGGGCCCAGGAATCAGTCTCCAGCACCTGGACCTTGAATTTGTAGCGCTGTTTTCCGCTGCCCACGCAGGCAATGCCGATGCGGGTGCATCGCGAGCAGGCGGGCTTGGCTTGGTCGCACTTTTTGGCGAGGAACACGTTGGCGCGTTAGAAACGGATACAGACGGAGGCAGAGGGCGCAAGGAGGCGCAAAGGGGGAAGCGGAGCGGGCATCAATCACGAGAGATCGGGCGGCGACAAACCTTTTTCTTTTGTTTGCGACAGGCGTCGCAGCCCTTGCCAGATGGGACGCCCGGCATCGTGAGTGTGTAGGAACTCGCCCTCTCGTGCGAGCGTGCGTGATGGTGGTGCTTCTCTCTGCGTGCTTCCGCTTGTGCTTGTGCTTGTGCTTGTGCTGGTGCTTGTCGAAAGCAAGACGAAGGTGAGGCAGCGAAGCAGACAGCGCTGCGATTTACCCAAAGGAGCTAATACGGTGACGACACACGCATACAAACACACACACACACACACACACTCACTCACTCACTCACTCACTCACATACACGCGTACATACAACAACTCCCGGTTGTCGGTATTCGACGCGGAGGCGAGGAGGCGTTCGGGAAAGCGAGGGGTCGGTCTGTCGATGGACGGCGAGACAGAGCAAATTGCAGCGTGGCCCGCCCCGCAGTTTTAAACAAAACGGCGAGCTTTGCGAGACCAGAGAAGCAGGGATCACGGCCCCAAGCCCGTCGCTGACGACAGGAGGCACCAGAAACTGATGACGTGCGTCGTGATTGGCCCCGAGCCGCATCTTGCTGCGGCGTGCGCCAAAGGTTCCGACCAGGTTCCGACGGAGTCGCGCTGTGACGGTCCGGGAGCGCACCATCGCGCCTCTTTGGGGATAGCGCCGTGTTCCAGACAGACAAAGATACGGAGTGGAGTACATGTACGGAGTACACACACATCATAACTACATACACGAGCCTGGCAAAGAAGCAGCTCGCTCTCGCTAGCGAAGCAGCAACGGAGTCGGCGAGAAATAGGTATAATTCCGAGGCCTTGCCCCTTCCCACCCACTAGCTGCTGTAGCCGATGCTGAACTTTTGCTGCTGCTGCTGCTGCTGCTGCTTGCTTGCTCGTTTGCTTCTTTTGATATGCGAATGGTTCAGGCAATGTGCTCAGCCACGTCTGGCCGCCTTATTGTCCAAGCTTCAACGATGCTTCTCTGTCGGCAGTCCCGATCCAATAAAGCTGCGGGTACCATTTCTCATAATGTCTTTTTTGTTACTTAATTTCATTGTATTTCGTTGTATTTTATTGTATTTCCTGTGCCCCTCTCTCTCTCACTTGATCCTCTGTTGTTTCACGTTTCATGGCCGTGCATCAAAGGGGCTGTGCTACGCATAAATTTACTAACCACCTCACTAATAAAGTCACAGCAAACACACACACACACACACACACACACCCGCACGCCTCAGCCGCCTCGACAGGGATCGCATCTATTTCCCCCAGTTGGTTGGAACCTTCGATGTGGCGACAATCAGCATTGCACATCAGCAATCCTCCCCAAAACAGACTTCGCCCTTCCTCTACGTGTAGTAAATTCACAGACCTCTACTTGTCGTATACATTCATTGGTAGTCCAAAGTCCTTTTCCCTTTGTGTCCGCCTGTCCTGTGAGTTGTTGGTTTCCTTATCCCTTGCCCTGCCTCAAATCGATCGCCAAAGGCCTTCCTCCATCACCCATCCTGATCCGATCCACTCTTCAACACCATAACCGAGTCCATGTTTAATGCTCTTGCATCTCTGGACCTGCAGCATCCGAGGCACATGCCCCGCCCACCGGAGGACAGTTCTTCCTTATTCGTCCCCTCCTCGCAAGATGACCAATTCCTTGTCCTTCGCCCGGACGGCCAGCCCGTTGACGCGTCTCCCGTTTACTGCGCCAGGGTCGACAACCGCTGGAATCCAAATTTCACAGTCTCCCACGGGTACGTGGCGCCGGAAAACGTAGCTGGCCATGTAACGTTTCACGCCTTTTAGGGAAGACAAACGTCTCTATCCGCGGCCAATCTATCGTCATCAAAGAAGGACTATCAGGCAACTTCTCACTCCATGTGCCGGCCTTGGGGACTTTCAAATGGGAGCCGAACCCGCTTATCGGACCCTCGCCTGAGCTATACAATGGCATGGGGCAAAAGTTAGCCAAGCTAAGTTCTGTAGGAGGCCCTGGCTCGGGACAGAAGCCGCTCGACGTGTTGGTTCCATGCGCCCATGATTTTCTCCATGTCGTAGTTCTTTCAGTCCTAGCTGTCCGGCCGGAAATCGACAGAAACAACAAGACCGCTCTCAAAATTGCAAATGCGGTTATCGAGGGCGAACTCTGACCTGCCCCATCCAGGTGTCCTCCTTCCCGAATTGTCCATTGCCCATAGCCCATCAGGTGGTTTAAGCATGGATGGTTACACTGCCTCCCGCCAAGAGAAGGCTGGCATGAACAGAGTCCTGGGCCGACATGCAGACACAAGCAAGTGCAGACGCAAGCGAGGGGCTTCACGACAAATAGATTGGGGAACAAAAAGGACCAAATGGAACCTTGAATAGAAACTTGGCACTTGTGTAGATAGAGAAAGTAAGGTTAATTATTCTATTCTAAGCGTTTCAGCCCTGTGGCCCACCCGCGAGAACTCTCCGGACCAGTTGTGTTGTCCGAGCCCACAACTCGCAACCCCATCACCGTAACCTATGGAACAACCAGGCAACGCCCTCCCACGTGCGGTAAACGAGGCAATGGTAGCAGTATGCAGTCAGCCGCATAACCAGATCAGCACTTTGCGTGCACGATGGCCCCATCGACGCAGGCAGTGCCATTCGGCACGTCCTGCGGGAGAGCCCAGCCAGCGTTGCAGATGCCAAACTGCGATTCAGAGAAACAAACTAGGGCTCCCGGCGTAGGGCATGGATTCATCCCCACAGCCCAGCCTGGCTTACCGGAACTAGCAGGGGCCCCCGTGGACGTGGACGTCGGCCTGCCGGATGCATTGGGGATTCCTTGCTGAGCTGAGGTCGTAACTGCAATGTTGGTTGCCGTCGTGTGCGTGGCAGAAGGAGGAGACGTGTTCGCGGGCGATCCTGAGGCGGAGGGCGCCTGAGTCCGCGTTGGTTCCGCGGTGGAGGGAGCAGTCGTCTTGGACGGATCACCGCCAGCGGGGTCTTCTTTAAAGGCTGGGTCCGCTGGAGCATCGCAAGTCCCCTTGCCGCCGGGCGCAATCTGATCATTCACCTTGCCAAAGTCCCCAGGCTTTGGGAAGCCGATGACACTGCCGCTGGATCCCGTGGTGCACTCGCCGGGGATGTTGGCCCGGAAGACGGGCGGGAGGCTGTCCACGAATGAGCTGTCGTCCGTGCCGCCGACGACCTTGACGGGGGCGCAGTTCATGTACATCTCCCGGTTGCCAATCTTGTTGAACCAGGTCCATGCAAACACGGCGTTGCCGTTCTTCATCTGCTTGGGGATGGGGATGTTGAACTGCCGAGTGCACTCCTTGCCCGAGTCGTTGCCGCACTGGGCCCCGTTCTCGCGCCCCTGCGGGTCCGTTGCCGTGCTGGGGATGTTTCCTGCCGCCTCCGCGGGACACCCTCCGATGATGCTGTAGATGACATGCCACTTGGCAGGGTCGCTTGGAGCAGTATCGCCGTACGCGACGCTGAACTGGCAGGATCCACCGCCGTGGACGGCGCTGCCCCAGAACTTTACCGTTTGAGTAGATCCTGCGGTGAGAGTCGTGACCTGTTCGGCATGTTGGGCGCGGCCCTGGCACGGGAAGGGAAGTTGTGCGTTGAGAGGGCCGACTTGGAGCAGCGGCTCAGTATCCAGGTTGTATGGGTGGGGCTCGATCATGACGAGATGGGCAGAGATTTGCCCAACTGCAAGGGCAGCTGCAGTCAGATACTTGATCATGTTTGTTAGCTTGGCCTGGGTAGTAAAGGAATACTTGATCCTCGGTTTAGTGTTGAGTAGTGTATACAGTGTGCGATGTGATATTGATTGTTGTGTCGAAACTTGCAAGGTGATGTGATTGAAGTGAAGCATCTATTGTGATGCCAAGACGCCGTGGTTATATACCTAGTTAAAAATCTCTTCTCATGCTTGTGTCGACAAAGAGGTCAATGTTCTTTTCCAGTGTTGCCGTGATATCGAACAAGCGGTACCTTGCGTAAGTCCAAGAACACCCTGGCGCATCAGAGTATCATTCGCGGAGGGAAAGCACGGAGAAGATTTCGGCCTTTTTTTTTCGTTTTCATGTTCTTACACGATCTTTGTTCCAGTGTTACAATATTGCTAATAGTTTGGGCCATTCTATGCAGTCGTCCTGATCAGTGCGCTCACATCAAAGAACCTGAACTGTCCTGTTCGGCGGACTCGGACACAAAGAAATGTTATTGAGTCATCAAAAGATTTAGACACCAATAATCCTGTCTAATCAGGCACCAGCGCCCTTTCCCAACACCCAAAAGAAGAAACACACTATGACACCAACGAGCGACGAGACCTCGTGTTCACATTATTCACTACAGACCCGGAGGCGGGGACCCCCAATCCTGGTAATCCTCAAGGCTGCCCACATGGTACCAAAACTCATGATCGTCCGGTGGCAGATATTCCGTTTCTTCGTAGTCGTCGTACTCATCGTAGGCATCGTAGACATCGCGCTCATCGAGTCCCTCGAAGGTGTCAGCGTAATTATCGTGATCATAGTAGCTCCCACGGTCCGACCCTAGCTCATCTTCTCCATCAAACAATTCATAGTCACTGTCGTCCGGGTCTATGCCTATCAACCCCTTCCTACCGCCCAGCGTCCAATAAAAACTTGGATGGCCCACGTAAATGACCGTGGTGGCATTCTTACCACATCCTCGCTCGGGGCGATACTCGTATCCCGATACGAGCCTTGCGGACTTGAGATGCGTGGTGCCGTCCTTCTGCATCGCAGTAATGTCCTCTACTACGTCCTCCCACTTATCCCAGACTTCGCCGCCGTCAATGAAGCAATATTCGAGTCGCAAATCTTCGAGTGTTTCACCGTGCCGGGTGAGAAAATCAGCAAGCGAGTCTATCTCAATCTCACCGCAGGCAAACGTGACACTGCGAAGACGCTTAAAAGTGAAGTCTTCCGGCAGTGCGCTGACGGTGGGCATTCCATGTGTCTCGAAAACCAGTTCCTCAAGCTGTGGTATGGATTTCAGGACGCGGCCGATTCCTTGGTAGTCCATGGCCTCATCTTCTTCAAAGTCGTTGTCGAATTCGCAGTTCAGCACAAGATGGAAGCTCGTGAGATTCGGAGCCAGCTGAAACTTGTTTGCAAGGCAGTCTGGCAAGGGTGAGGCATGTTGAAATATTCTAATGGGAAGTCCAGGGTCGTCAAGCGAATCTAAATTGTCGTAGGACGCATCTACTCTGAATTGTCTAAGCTGCGATTGCAGACCGGCATCTTCGAGGGCTTCAAGGGCCATGAGAACACCGTGGGCTTCTCGAGCCATGGACCGCGGCGAGATATCCTGAGGGCCAAACGGCATATCATCAGCAAATGCAATAGCATATGTCCCATCTTCGCCCTGAAATGCCAATCAACCTTAGTCATGTGCTTGCAAGACACTCGCCTAGGTCTCACAACCAACTTACCCCGATTGTAAGCATTAGCTGGTGACCGCTCTGAGAGAGACTATTCTCCTCTTCTTCAATCAAGAGCTGATCTTCAACGACATTCTTGGCCCACATTTCCTCGTAAGAAGTCGGGATGCTATCCCACGTTGATCTCCAGTCACACCGTGAGGGAAACGGGGGGCGTTCTTGACGCTGTTCGCCGAACCGTCGCCACTTCCGGACAGTTGGGCTTGAAGAATATCGGCCTTGGGCTCCGCATTCCTGGTGGTCGTCGGCGGTACGATTGGAGATTACCAGGTTTCTCAGGCCCTTCATGCGCGGAAGCACTTCCTTGAGAGCAGCAAGATCGGCTCGTTTGTCTCTGTTTTCACAAGTGTCGCGGTACACGGACATGAAGAGCTCGTGCATCTCTTTGACGGGCGCAGAAGACCACCTCCTCCCCGGCACATGAAAGAGCGGGTCATCGCGAAAGTACGGGCTCTTTTGTTCGAGCCACTGTCCCTCACGCTTCGCCGTCGCGCGATAGACCTTCCAGTCCGCAAGCAGCGAAGAGACGATAGTGTCGTCGATGACGAGTTCACGCACACCGCCAAGAAGCAGCGGGTTGGCGGCTACTAGACGAAAGACTTCCAAGTCCAATCGGTGGCAGGATAGATAGAGCACAGGAAATAAATGATGGGACGCGATTTCATTCAAATACTTGGACGTTGCTCGCAGCGATTTGATGTCCCGCCCAGGTAGTTGGGAAACAACGCCGGCCAGGATTTCTGGAGGCAAGCTGAAGATCATGGCCATTCTGCAGCCTCTAGATAGCGTCGTACTTTGCAGGAGCTTTGATCTCAGCGAGAGGAAGGATGATGGAACACCGATGCGACAGAGCGAAATGCAGCAGTTCTCCTATGCTGATTGCCATCGGAACATGATGAGATCATGTGCGACGTCATTCGCAGCGGGGTAGTTTCAGAACATAAACAAAGATAGGGTTTTATCCAATAGCTGCACCAAAGGCACAACAAAAAGAAAAACAAGAGGTTGACGATAATAATCAGCCACGCAGCCTCATTGTGATCTTTTCCGCTGGCATTGGCAATGTGCATCAATGAGCTGCCGTTTTTGAATTTCGCCACTTGACAGTTTGATTGATTTGCCACATGGGAAGAGAAGCGGCTGCGAAGAGATGAAGAATTGCGAAATGGTGACAAAATCAAAAGATTAAAGTTGTGAAGGACGAGAGGTTGAGCATCTCCCTCAACTTGCTGGGGGTCGCTGCAACCCTACGGAGAGAACGGCATTGGCCACACGATGGAAAAGAAACGCGCACTGCCCTGGTCTCTGGCAATCCTTCCGGTAACTGCAGGATGAAGATGACGGAGAATGAGCAGACTCACCTGATAATTCAAGACATGCACGCACCACGGGCCAGCTTGATACCGATGCGCCGCAAACACGATGGATCAACCATCCCGTCCCACCAAGTGGAGATGGATTTAAGCTTAATCAACCAGCCATTGCGTCCGAGGCAACATAGAAAAAAACTAACGCAGTGGATCAAGCGAGCAGGATCAGACATGGAAATGGAAATGATAGGCCTGGGCAGGCCGAAGGGGCAGGGCAGGGACCCATCGAAGCGAGCCCCGCCGAGGACATGAACGACTCCAGAAGTGGAAACGTGCTGCATCTAATTCACCGTTCTATGAGTGGCCAAGACATCTCTTGGATTTGCTTGTCGTCTTGGCTCTTGGGTTGAGGAGCGTCGCTACAGGGTCGGCGAGCAAGGCAGTGCGGCGTGCCCAGGCGCCAGAATTGCCTGGCCGCCGCCTGGCTACCCAGTCGTCTACACGTGCGCATGGTTCTCGGTATACGCAGAAGGTGAAGTGTTGAGCCACGCACACGACCGCTGCCGTCGATTGGTGAGGACGGCCAAACCCAAGCACCGGGGCCAAGCAATGCGAGGTGCGACCAAGAGACGTCGGTCCCCGGCACGGCCGCGGGTTGCCCGTGGTCCAACCTCGTTATCGATGGTGCGTTGGTTTGCATGCCCAGTTTGGGAATCATCCGTCGACTGAGAAACCCAGCTGCCTAGATAGGGTTGACTCGTCTGGAAGGGATCATCATGTCGGTTGTGAGAGTGAATGCAATGTGCAGAACTATAGACGAGCTTGGTTGTGGTGTGATGCTCGGTATGCCTCACGAGCCTTTTGCATAGCAATCAATGGTACAGAGCAATCGGGCGCAAGGGGGGCAGCAATTTCGAGCTCCAAGTGTCACGCGCGGCAAATCCGTTTACAGACGAAGTGCTCAGGAGGTGTACGAAAGCTCCCCGGGAGTTACCGTTCTGTACAGATTCTAGAAATTCAAAAAAAGCCCATTCCATCAGAGGTCACCACCACATGCATGGAAAGCCGAGAAATCAATAGAGAGAGAAAAATACATGGAGTCCGCCAAGCAAGTGGACGATGGCTGACCCAAGTGGCGTGGGTGCTAGGCTGGTTTCAGACACCGAGACGAACGGCGAGGGGGGTAGCTTGAACGGCAATGTTGAAAATGTGCCTGCGAGATTCACGGATTTCAAGGGACAGCCAAGACAGCCAACAGCAACAAGGGACGACCCAAGGGCTGCCAACGTGCCGGCATCACTGGCTACGGGTGGTCTGCGGGTGTTGGCGACGGCAGGACTTGGCAGCAAGCAAGTGACCGGGAATGAGGTGGGTGGCAAGCAGGCTAAGAGGGGAGAGAAAGGCTTGGGAGTTGGAGATAACGACGGTGGGATTGATGAGGTCCGTCAGACAACAGAGAGATTTGTCCGCCCGGGGTGTTTTCTTGGTCAATGATGTGGTCGTGCTTGAATGGCATACAGATAGCTCGATCCATGGTCGACATGACAGCCTGCAAAGAGCCTTTGGGGCGGACAGGAAGAGGCGTTCAGGGCCGTTGCTTCAGAAAACGGCGTCCATTCCCCCATGTTCCCCCTTCTCAGAGAGAAAAACGCCCGAGACAAGGGCCCAGGGCCGCCAAGAAGCAGGAGAAGAGGCTGCCAAGAACAGACGGGGGATGCCAAGGACTTAAATGCTCAATGGACAGCAGACAGGGTCGCTCGCGGGACTGGTTGGCACGACTTTTAGGGAGGGATACATAGTTAATTACATGCACCATTGCGCAGAGAGCCACCGATATGTGCCACACATCCGCCGTCGTGTGGGTTGCTGGGGATCGTGGGCGGCGACGGGACAAGGATGCGCTAGCCGGGGTGATGTGGACAAACCATCGACGACACGTGGGGAAGGGCAGCGTGTAATTGGACACAGATTCGACAGGGGCCAAGACTCTTGGCTGCGAGATCTCGACGACATGTCAGATATTCTCGGAGTTGACGCTCCAGCACGTGCAGCCTCTGCGGCGTCCAACACGAAGGCCTCGAGCAGCGCCGCCGCTGCACACGCGGAATTGGAATTGCCTGTTCCCAAACGGTCGTGTGCCCGCTCGGCTTCTCCTGGCTGTGCCCCTCGCGTGCGGACAGCGTTGCCTTGTTCGCCATCCGGCTCTTCTTAGTCGATACGCGTAACCTTGGCATGCTCCGAGGCCTTTGTCCTGTGTCTGTGCCGATGGATGGATTGTGTCTGTCTGCCTTCACCCGTGCTGTTGCAATGTTGGCTCAAGACGACATGTCTCGTCCGACCCTCTCCGTCTCCGGATGGCGCAACCAGATCCCGTCCTGTAGCATCCATCCTCAGACATTCACTCAACGCCCACATCACACGTCACGCATACACGTACACGTACACGTACAGTACAAGCCCATGCTTTGCACCTTAATTCAGCCTGTGTTATTCGCAAAATGGAAAATACGCGTCAAGGCCATCGCCTAGCCTAGAAACCACCCCGACTGCGCTGTCGTGTGAGCCTTGCACGCCCAGCTGCTGATCTCTTCCAACACGGCCACGGCCACACATGCAACTCACACACACATGCCGCACCCCAAGACGCTTATTATTATGTTCGTAGCGGGCCCAAAGCCTCCTCTTGGCCCATGCATGCCATGTGTGTGTCCCCATCCAACAAGCTTGCGGTACGCGAGCACGAGCGATGCCACCTGACAGAGAGTTGCGTCCCGCCAAGATCAGCTCGTTGATTCGTCCTCCCCAACTTGGTTCTCCCTCGTCCGAATGAGTTGACCGAGCCTCACCCTGGCCTCTGTTCCACCACACATGCCTAGTGAGTACGCCAAGCTCTCCGCCCCTGCTCCGCTGCTCTCCACTGGGCCAGCCTACGGAGTACTCCATCTGGAATTTGGAGGGACGGACCACCCAAAGTGGCTTGACGAAGCATAACAATAAGCTTGTCCGCCAAGACCTGCATCCAATGTGCTCTGGTAGCATCCACCCCCCCAATCCAAGGTCGTGCAAGGTTGTAGAGTGCCATTGTAGCGCGTCCCCCGTCTGATATAAGGATTGCGTCCTCACCATGTCAACCCGGTTTGGTTTTCTTGCGAGAAGCAAGCGACATTCCCTTCCTCACCCTCTTTTCTAGAGACCGCTCCAGTTCTCCCATCTGGAGGGACCGCTAGATAGTTTCCAGTCTCTTTTTCTGGTCTTGACTGCTGGGGTCCTCCCAAAGAAACCGCAGCCATGGCTATCCTCCACCAATACGACTACATTTTTGCCATCGGTACCATCTTCGCGTTCCTGGACGCTTGGAACATTGGTAGGTTCTGGCCAGCATAACACATCATCGCATGAGACCAACCCCTTCAACGAAGGCCTCGTGTGAGCCGACGCCTAGTCTGCTCAGCATCAGCACACATGCACACCCAGTTGCCACTGTTCCCGACCTTGCTTTGATTTTCCCCCTCCGCCTCCTCCTTTTCCACTCCATCACACCAATCGCAAAGAGTCTCCCTCAGCTAACATTCATATTCCCTCCCAGGTGCCAACGATGTCGCCAACTCTTGGGCTACGTCGGTCTCGTCCCGATCCCTCAGCTACCTCCAGGCCATGTGCCTGGCCGCCATTCTCGAATTCTGTGGATCCATCGGTGTTGGTGCCCGTGTTGCTGACACCATCCGAACCAAGGTCGTCGACATTGATCTCTTCGAGGATGATCCAGCCCTTCTCATGCTCGGCATGATGTGCGCCGTCGTCGCCTCGTCCATCTACCTCACCGTCTGTACCAAGATCGGTCTCCCCGTCTCCACTACTCACTCCATCATGGGCGGTGTCATCGGTATGGGCATTGCCCTCGTCGGCGCCGACGGCATTCACTGGGCCGAACTCGACAAGGGCATCAACGAGGGTGTCGTTTCCGTCTTCCTAGCCTGGATCATCGCCCCCGGCCTGGCAGGCGCCTTCGCCTCCATCATCTTCCTCATCACCAAGTATGGCGTCATGCTCCGCAGCAAGCCCGCCTGGAAGGGTCTCTTCCTTGTCCCCATCTACTTCGGCATCACCGCTTCTCTCCTCACCATGCTCATCGTCTGGAAGGGAGGCAAGATCAAGATCACCTTCAACGACGCCGAGACCGTTGGCTTCATTATTGGTGTCGGTGCCGCCTGGGGCCTCGTCGTCGCCATCTTCCTCGTTCCCTGGATGTACCGCATCGTCATCAAGGACGACTGGCAGCTCCGCTGGTGGCACATCCCCATGGGTCCTCTCCTGCTCCGGCGCCCCGACCCCCCTGCCCAGCCTGATGGAGCTCACGGCGGCATCAAGGATTTCTACGAGGGTCACCTCACCCGCGAGGAGCTCGATGAGCTCCGACGTGCCGGCCACGATGGCAGCAACGAGTTTGTGCGCGCCGACGACGAGCGTGCCGAGCTCGAGCGCACCAAGAGCCAGGAGGGCAAGCAAGTCGCTCGCGATTCCGACGAGATCGAGCCCGTCCAGCCCAAGCAGAAGCGAAGCATCCTGGGCGAGAAGCCCGAGGGCCCCGTCTACAGCCCCGCCGTCCTCTTCTGGTACCTCAAGTTTGTCTTCCTGCAGGGTATCGACCAGGACATTGTCAACCTGCAGAGCCAGAAGGGCATCCTCAGCGGCGACCTCGAGGAGATCCACGCCAACGTCCCTCACTACGACAACCGCGCCGAATACCTGTACACCTTCCTCCAGGTCATGACCGCCTCCACTGCCTCTTTCACCCACGGTGCGAACGATGTCGCCAACGCCATCGGTCCCTACGCCACCATCTTCCAGATCTGGCACACTGGTGAGCTTGGCAAGAAGTCTGAAGTCCCTCTCTGGATTCTGTAAGTCAAACCCTTTACTCCCCAATGACGGGACGCACGTGCTAACATTAAATCACAGCGCCTTCGGTGGTGCCGCCATTGCCCTCGGTATCTGGACCTACGGTTACAACATCATGCGCAACTTGGGTAACCGCCTGACTCTGCACTCCCCCTCTCGAGGTTTCTCCATGGAACTGGGCTCTGCCGTTACCGTCATCCTTGCCACCCGCCTCAGTAAGTACACCCAAAACCCAATTGTAGAGCCTTGAAGTATATGAATACATACATATTGGCATTCCACGTTTGAAATTATCAAAAACACTAGCTAACCCCCCTCCAGAGCTCCCCGTTTCCACCACCCAGTGTATCACTGGTGCCACCGTTGGTGTCGGTCTGTGCTCCGGCACCTGGCGCGCGATCAACTGGCGCATGGTCGCCTGGATCTACATGGGATGGATCATCACCCTCCCTGTGGCCGGTATCATCTCTGGTTGCCTTTGCGGCATCATCATCAACGCTCCTCGCTGGGGTTACCGGGGATAAGCAACGTCAAGTTTGAGGGCACTTGGAACGCGCGCACACGAACACACATATATATATCATGTTTTTTTTTATGGTGGGGGGGTGGTTGGAAGTTGATTAGTCCATCTTTACATTATCCGGAGACAGCTGGTTCAAGACGGCCTCTCGTGTTTTTTTTTTTAACTCTCATATATATATACCTTAAACAGCTAATGGAAAGAATGCCAATGCCCGCGCGTTTTACTTTGAGTTTGCCTGCGAAGTTGGTTTTGCTTGATTTGACTAGTTAGATGCCTCGACATCACTTACTATCTCGATATGTGTTTGACTTCTCCGTCGTGGATGCGTTTAGTGACGGAATGATATAAAGAGAGATTTGAATTTCCTCTTTCTGATACCAAGGTAATCCAAGGAGTTGTTCTCCTATATAATTTGCTCAACGTGAAGTAGGGAATTTTTTTGGGTTAGGGCGAACAGTAATGCTAAATCTGAGAGGAAGTTGTCTCATAATGGTACACCCTCGTTGTGTTTAGACATGATCGGTCAGTGATGATTGCTTGTTGAGAAAATAGCATCACTTAATGATAGCATAGCATCTAATGATCTTAAAAGCTATTGTAAAATATTAATCCTTCCGAAGCCAACAGTTTATCTTTGTGAAACGAATATTCAATCATACACTTCTCCCACACAGGTTGGAAATGATGATATAGGGTAGCTGTTCCCATCGGCTCTGCCCCACCACGCCTCAAATTGCGTCATAGCACCAATGTCGACGATGCTCAACAACAACAGCTCACTCACTCATGTAGCTGGGGAAACGACGATTTCTGTGAATCTGGGGTTCGAGCTGCTTCTAGCTTGTGTGGAGCACGCAATGCCATGGGTTGAGCGAGAAATGGTCCCATCATGTGATTTTTTTTTGGCGCAGTGCCATAATTCCCACTTCTTCTTCAAACACCGACCGAGTCGGCAATTGACTGTGGCTAGTGAATCCTAACCCCCAATACCGAAGCGCCTCGTCCCCACCGAAAAGGTTGGGGTTTGGTTTGACGTGCATTTCTCCAACTGCAAGACACCGTCCGTCAAACCGAGAGACGGCGTTTAGAGAAGACTCAAAAAAAAAAGGTCAAATAGGATCTAAACCCCAACCCCTTTCTCCCTGCTGTCGGTCTTGTGTCCACTCCCCTCATCCATGAATCATGGTCATGTCGTGATGACAAGACGTGCAGATTATCCGACCTTCTCGTCACGAACCCACGGATAAGTTCCCGCCCCGTCGTCGTCGGCAACGAACGTCTTTCTACCCCGGTCGGCGTTTGAAATCGGTCTCCTTCTCTGCGCTAAGACTCCTACCGGTGTCCGTGTTTCCCCCAAAAGACCCCCTTCTCAACCCCCACGGTGGAGACCTCCGGCGTCGGTGGAACTGCGACAGCACAACAGATCACAAAAACCTTGAGCGCAATTGGTCTCCTGGCGGTGCCCTGCGGTCTTCTCTCCGGCTATGGCTTTCCCACTGTCCCGCTTGGGTAGCCGATTGGCGATCCGGGGTCATATATCCCGAGCGGTTGCCCCTCGATGGGCTGGAGGTGCAGTTGTAGCTTGCTGTCGTCGCACTCATCCTCCCCAGTCTCAGTCTTGCGGCCCAAGGAGCGTCTTCTCATCTCATCATCGCCTCGCCTTTTACTCATCCCAGCCAGGCACAGAAACAATGAAGCTGCTGTACCCCACCTCGCTCAAGCTCGACGTCTCGAGCATTGACGGCTTCTCCGTCCAGCTCCAGCCCTACGACGTCAAGCAGCTCATCCCCGAGGAGCACGTCGACGCCGACGTGCTCGTCACCTGGACCAACAGCGCCGAGAACCTCAAGGACGCCGCCAGCCGCCTCAAGAACCTCCGCTGGATCCAGTCGCTTGCCGCCGGCCCCAACGACGTCCTCAGCGCCGGCTTCGACGCGTCCAAGATCACCGTCACGACGGGCTCCGGCCTCCACGACCACACCGTCGCCGAGCACACGCTGGGCCTCCTCCTCGCCTCGGCGCGCCGCTTCTACGAGATGCGCGATTATCAGCTCCAGGGCAAGTGGCCCGGCCACCTGGGCGGCCCCCAGCCCGACCGACCCGCCGGTGCCTTCACCACGCTGCGCGACGCTCGCGTGCTCATCTGGGGCTTTGGCAACATCGCAAAGGCCCTCACCCCGCACCTGGTCGGGCTCGGCGCCGAGGTCCGCGGCGTCGCCCGCCGGGCCGGCGTCCGGAACGGCATCCAGATCTACGGCGAGGAGAGCCTGCCGGAGCTGCTGCCCGAGACGGACGCCCTGGTCATGATCCTGCCGGGCTCCGACTCGACTCGCCACGCCCTCAACGCCGAGCGCCTCAAGCAGCTGCCCAAGCACGCGTGGGTCGTCAATGTGGGCCGCGGCACCGCCATTGACGAGGACGCCCTCGCCGACGCCCTGGAGAAGCGCGAGATTGGCGGCGCCGCCCTCGACGTCTTCGAGGTCGAGCCACTGCCCGAGTCTAGCCGCCTGTACAAGGCCCCCAATACCATTGTGTCGCCGCACGCCGCCGGTGGCCGACCCCAGGGATCTGAGGCGCTGATTGCCGAGAACCTGCGCCGCTTCATGGCCCAGCAGCAGTTGAAGAATGTAATCTAATAAGGGATATAGAGAAGAGGGATACAAAAAGTAAAAAGATAGAAGACTTATAAAAAATACATAAAAATTTAAATCAACCAGACCCTGTAGCAATCTCAAAGGTGACTCGCAATTCTCATCTCAACTGTTCAGGACTCTACTCTCTCCAGAGTTTGGTGGGGGTGATCAACTAGTCCACAACAAGATCCGACAACGGGACAAACGCAAGACCGCATCTTTCGCCCGAGGGCTGAGAAGGGCAAATGATGCGCGACACAATGAGGCAAGACTCGATGTTGCATCAAATGGCTCAAGTGGCACATGGGACACAAAGGTTGAGTACCTCGCATCCAATACCACCCTCTGTAGCCCCCTCTGCAACCCTCTCGGGCCTCTAATACAGGGGATTACAAGGGTCCCACGAGGAGAGCTGCTTGACGTCACAGGGCCGAGTGAGCTGTGGATGGCAGAGTAATGAATCTGCAACTGTCGGCACACACGTAAAAGGTGAAAATAATTGCTTAAAAGCATCTAGTAATGACCATCCACATGCGCCATGCCCGCGTCTACTCTATTTTGTCTTTTGCTCCTATATTTAACTCGCTCTTGTAAACAAAAAAAATTTATCTTTGCTCTTCTGCCAGAGACATGTCGCAACCGCGTCTCTCTTGTTGATCATCTTGTCTAGATCTTGGGACCCTTGGGCTTCCACAGACACCACGCCACGGCGATGCTCGTCTTGAGGAACGCGGCGATCCACAGCGCACCCGCGAAGCCAGCCCACGACTTGGACAAGAATCCTCCGCCGACTGCACCAGCAAACAGCAGCACGGCTCCCACCGCTCGTCGGTTCCTGTCGGAGTTGTCGGCGATGGGCGCCGTGAACAGGCGCGCGTCGCTCATCATGTCGCAGTACAAGCTGGTCAGCACCACGGTCGGCATGCTGTTGTACTTGAGCACGCGGCTGGCGACGATCTGGCCGGCGCTCTGGAAGGCCAGCAGGGCGATGGACGCATAGTCGGACCAGGGGAACGAGTTGCGCACCGTCTCGATGATGTAGCCGTCGCGGTGGATCGTCTCGCGGCCCTGCGGCTTGTTGTGCACGGCGCCCGTGGTGGCGAGGATGGCGACGATGCCTGTGATGGTGGCCTGGAGGAGGAACGACGTCGCGAGTACCCAGCGCTTCTGCGGGCCGAAGCGACGGTGGAAGCTGGAGAAGAAGAGCGCGCCGAGGGCGAAGCAGATGATGGCGAGGAAACAGCGCGACCAGGCCTTGCCGGGGAGGTTCTCAGGCTGGCCGCTGACGCCGAGGCCGACGAAGATGGTGTTTCCTAGCGATGCGCCGTCAGACGAGACATGGCCGCAAGCTATCGTTTCCACTCTCACTTACCAGTTTGCATGCTGACGAAGCAACCGTACATGTTGAAAGCGGCGCTGTCAACCAGACCGGCGACGAGGAAGCACACCAACAGCAGCAAGTCGCCCCATCGAGTGTCAATGTCGACGATCCATCGCTGCGACGACCCGACGGGCGCCTGTTCCTTGCTCGCCGACTCGGGGCTTTCGCTGGGGGGCACCGAAGAGTCGGGCATTGTTGAAGGTGTTGGAGAAAAAGAGAGGTTAGTTGAGACGCCGGTTGAATGTACTATGTATATACTTTTTTCTCCGTGATGAAATCCGGGGTGTCGTTTGTGTCTCGGCCGGTCGGCGAAGCGATGGCGAGATTTTGCAGATCCAGAAAGGGAGAAGCAGGTGGACGGGAGGATGCGACAGCGGCACAATGCCGTCGTTTTAATCCCCTGCAAAATGACCCAACCTCATAAGAGCCCTCGAGCCAATTCTCAACAACATAGTCTTTTTTTTTTTTTACTCTTCTCTTACCCTCTTGGGATGCGCATCCCACGGGGCTGCTCTCGTGCTCTCCTGAGCTCCCGATTGCGTGCTCGGCGTGGCTAGCCCCAACGGTGGGGCGCATGCCTAGCCCCGATGCCGTGTTATCCAGACGTCATGATGAAAAGGCGCCCCAAAGAGCCCAGAAGCACCCAAAGTGCGTGTCCAGTGGCTATCGCCAAGGCCCGGGGCTTGCGAGACACGGACCTGTTCGGGGAGTTAGATGTTGCTTCGGTCCAACAGCAACGCATGAGATGACTTCACTTCGTCCGTCGACTGAGCAATAGCGTCTCCGTAGACGGGGAGCACAACGGCGAAAGCGGTCCGGTCCCACAGCAGCTGGTGGGCTTGACTGTGTCGTATTTCGGCCCGTCGCTGTGATACCGGCGTGTGTGCTGGGAAACTAGGTACCTACGTGCGCAGTGGAGTAGTCACTGGCGCAAAGGAAATACATGACATGCAATCATTCATCATCCCATCCATCCCTCTCATTACAACATGTGCCCTTGTTCCCTTCCCCCTCTCCTCCCCTTCCAGGATCAAGCGCACGGCCGTGTCCTACTATAGCGCCAAGCCCAACACTGTCTTGGGGGCTTCGTGGAGAAGAAATAGGCACACAAAAAAAAATCGCTTTTCCTTTCCTATGTATGGGATTAAATTGTTGCGGAAAAATGCCAAGCGTCACGCGATGCCAAGACGGCTTGCGGCGTTGCTAATTCGAGTCACATCCTGACACCTTTTGACGCGACTTTGATAAAAACACATTGCGTAAGCGCTGCAATTTCTCCTCGTCCATTTTTTCTTGGCTGGCTTGGCTGTTTGAGAAATTGGTTGCACTGTCATGAAGAGCAAAAAAAATTTCTGTTGAATCATCTGATATACTGCATCGGCCTAGATGCTAGACCGCAGCCTCACCTGCAAACATCCCACGCTCGACGACAAGTAGCATATTCGTCAGCACTGACTACGAAACACTCCAACGCACAGTTTTCGGGCACGCCTATGTTTTTATTTCCGGCTATAGTCTCAATGCATACATCATCACTGGCAATAGCGGCCGGCCATCAATCAAAGGAAAGCCCCGCTGGAGATCCGTCCTCACAAGTCGTAGCCCAGCCTCCTTGAATAACTCCTGGAACTTGTCGTCGGCCCTGGATCGAGTTAGCCTTGTTCAAGCTCGACTAGCTTGCCTTGCTTCATTTTGAGTTGCACCAACCTCGTCACACTGCTATCTTCTTCGTCAAATTCGTCGTGAATGCCCGTAGTGATGTTTTCTTTGAAAACAATCACTCCCTCCGGATGCAATGCTTGCTTACATCTGGCGAGAAACTCGAGGAGCAACTTGTCCGGGAGGTATGCGGCGCACCACTGAACCCAAATCAGGTCGTACCAAACGCCTTCGGCCGGCAGCCAGCCCTCTAGTCCAACATTATAGACGTCCCCCACTCCGGGCTTGCCCTTGAGCACGTCGGTGAACTTGGCAACCGGCTCGATGATATCTACGCGATCAGCTATAGGCAGCAAAAGACCCTCAGTGACTCTCCCGATTCTGCACACGCCATAAAGACACTACACGTTAGCAGCTGCAATGCGCGCAGCTCTTCGACACGACCCCAGGAGGCTGGACGACACGCACCCTGCCCCTCCCTCGAGCACCATGGGAACCTTCTTGCGCCCGTTTTTGATGCCGTAGCCCAGTCTCGCCAGAAACGTCCGCGACCCCTGCAGGTCGATCCGGGACACTGACGGCTTGCCGCCCAGCATGCCGCTCACAGTGGCGTCGATGCCCTCCCAGTACTTCTTGCCATCATCCAAGCTGATGAGCGAGTCGGGAGTGGCGTTGGCGTCTGCGGACATGATGACGTCTAGCGCGGCGGAGATGGAATTATTATAAAGACGTTGTGGTGATACTATGGAAATCTCTCCTCTCTGACCCAAAATTTCCACATTTACAGGTGTTTGCATGTGTGGATTTCTGCCTGAGGCGTCAACAAGACACTGAAATGCTGGCACTGCCGCAGTGAGGTTAGACGAACATCGATAACTATTGCCTCGCTCATTTGAAGAGTGAATGATGATATTCGAATAAAAACAACAAAAGACAAAATGAGACTGGACAAAATTAAGTAAAACCATAGGGCTGCAATGCATGCAACATGAGAAAATACAACCGATAAGATCACACAGATGAAGAAAGTAAGAATAGAGTAAGACAACAATAAATGAAGATAAAAATAAAAATAAGATGAAATTATACTACTGATAGGGTATGACACGGAATGTAAAAAAAAAAAAATGGATGCCACACAAGTATCTCCCTGTAGTTCAGTCGACAGCCTGAGCAGAGCTATCCTGAGGCTTTAGGGTAAGAAGTATAGTTGGACTTGGAGTGACAGAACTCAATTCCGTTTAGGTTTCCTACGTAGCTAAAAAGTTACGCCATAAAGCAACTAGTAGTCAGGGAATTAGTCATGTTCAGAGACTGAAGTTGCATTTTATCCTAACAAGCTACCACTACAGCAGTGAACGACATAGGCCTATGTAGGAACCCGGTGAGTTGCAAGCATTAACGCAGTAGCTGGAATCTGAAGTACGTCTCCATCCCTAAATAAAGTCAGCTCGCAATGGCCACAGTAAACACTCAATCCCAGAGGATACTTGGAAATTACCATGTAGCAATCGGGGCACTTGTCCCATTGCTTGGTGCCAGTGTTGCGGTTGCGATATGCCGCACATGCTTTCTTTGTGGCAGCCTCATTCTAAAAGGTGTCAGATAAGGCTACGAATCAACGTAAAAGGAACTTACACCACCATAGCGGCGGCCCATGATTCGACTTCGACGTAAGTCGATGAGATAGTTGGGTGAGGTGTCCCGCTTGCTGACGGTTTTGGCCGGGCAAGTGTTACGGTCCCCAATAGGCTGAATATGATTGAAGCAGTTTGCATATTTGCGCAAGTCACCTATGACACCAGAGAAAAAAAAGAGCAATGCTAGCATCGCACAAAGGGTTGGAGTTAGGAGGCGCTGCTGGATTGTATAAACAACGCACCCGGCAGTGCAGGCAAGGAGAGCGATCAAAGTGGTGAGTTGCATTTTGAAAAGTGCTTTTTAAGTAAAAGTTTTGTAAGATATTTAATCATGTTTGAAAATTGAATTCTCAAGAATACTTGACGACTAGAGTGATTATATGCAGTGAAGATAGAACTTGAGAAGATGGCGAGGAACTGAGTTGGCTTTTATCCCAATTCCAACACCTTCGAGCCTCCTGTACAATGCCACGATGAAAATCAGGCAACAACATGGAGTTTGATATTATATTGAGTATCCATCATGATATCGACCTAATTGACGCCAAATTGTTGGCACAGACTTCGAGCAGGAGTTGAAACTTGGTACAGGCTGTGTGCATTAAACATCAGCAACTAAACAAAAGGATTAGCTAAAACACCACAAGCTTAATTTTGAGAGCAAAATGGATTGCTTTGGTGAAGCGCAGAGATTAGGTAAAACACTGAAACCGAGCCACAAAAAAAAAGCCAATGCATCGGCCATGTATTTAGCAGTTGACCTGGCAGCTTTTACCCCAAGGAGAGTTTTCTAGACGGACGGATCTTTGCAAGGTCAGTATTGAACTTTACTCTAGTGCATAATGGAACAAATTTGGGCCCAGAAAGTTTTGCGGCGTTCAGAGTGTCATGGACAAAGCCTGATGGTAAAATGTGTTTATGGGACATAACGATGAAACCTTGGCCCAAACCTGGTCTTAATGGTGTTGGCTTTGATCTCTCCAGTGGGCACCCATGTGATGTTTACCCATGACTCTGCTGACACTATGCTAGGGCCATAGCCAATCTGCACACTAGGGCATATTGCACTACCAAGCCACTTGATGGCATCAATGAACTTGAAAAGGAGGTAAGTAAATGATTGGAGAATTCTAATAGCTTTGGAACGCTTTGCTGACCAGATCGTCCGCAGAACAACGACGTCACCAAGATTTCCTGCGGCAAGTACCGAAACCGCAACATGGGTCACAAGCAATGGGACAAGTGCCCTGACTGTTCCACCGTAAGTAAAGGACCTCGGGATGCACTTTAGAACGTGATTACTAACTCGGTAGTGTTTGGCAGAGCTTCCGAGGCGACGTCTTGGTCTGCAACTCCCCTGCTAAACATATTGGAGGCGATGAGTGGGCATACTACTGCAAGCACTCCGGGGCTGACGTCAGCCACGCGGATTAAATTGATCTCTGGAACCATTGAAGCACAGAGAGCATGGAATTGAAACGAACCGAACTCAAAAACACCCGACCACACTCTTAATGTTTTGAGATCTGGATCGAAACAGGTGCATGAAAGTGCTCCGAACTAGGCTAACAAAGAGACTAGGCAAGAGCCGAGGTACAGTGGGTAGATTGCATAAACCTCCATCATAGTTGGGCTAAATTCCATTTCTATTCTCTATCTCTATTTTCTATGCTCTATTTTCGTTATCATGGCTAGTCCCGCTAGCTTGACGTGGTTTCCCCCCCTGAGTCAATCCTGCTTTCCTCATCAGAAGCAGTAGCCTTCACTCGACCCTCTAGAAGACCCAATCCCAATCTTGCAAGACGTCCTTGGGCCTCTTCATCTTCATCCTCACTCATAGTGTGCTCGGTAACCAAGTACATCCACCAGTAGTAGGCACCGCAAAACAGACTGCCTCCGAGTATGTTTCCTAGTAGCGCAGGAATCATACCTTATTGAAAATAATTAGCCTAGCTTTTCCTAACGGGGCACAGGGTTTCTCACCTTTCCAGATATACAGCCCAACTGTCAAGTTAGGAGTGCCCATCCAAATACCCAGAGGGATAAAGAACATATTGGCCACAACGTGATCGAATCCTAATGCTACAAAGGCGAAGATGGGCAGCCACATGCCGATGACCTTCGAGCTTACTTCCTTTGCTTGGGTCCCAATAAAGCAAGCAAGGCAAACGAGCCAGTTACATCCAATACCGCGGATGAAAATTTGATGCATCGCGGGTGTCAGCTGCTTCTTGGTAACAAACGCAATGATCTCTTGTTTGTAAACATCGGCGTCGAAAATTCCCCCATCTATTGGTCAACTCATTAGCATTGATTCATGGGAGAAATCTTTAGTTGGGAAAACTCACATCCAACAAGGACAGCCATGACGAATAGAGAGCCCATCAGATTTCCAAAGAAGCAAAGAAACCAGTGGAGCAGCATTCGCCAGACAGATAATTTTCCGTGGAGGACTGCCACCATTGTGAACTGGAAAATCGAGTTAAAACCATGGTCGCGCCGATAATGGAACTAAGAAACATGAACTTACCATGTTTGTGGAGGTGAACAAGTCAGCGCCTGTCAATACGATAATGACCAGACCCAGAGGGAAGACGCCAGCGCTGATAAGTTTGATCAGACCAGGTGCGTTCTCCTGGTACCATGGTGCTGTCAGGGCCGTCAATGACACGGCACATCCGAAACTGAGGATACATCCGGCCGAGATGCCAGACATCAGCATCTTATCCGGGCGCAAGTGTCCTTTCTTAACGCCGACACGGCAGATGGCCTTGGCCGTTTCGGCCGGCGTGTACGCCTCGAAACTCGAAACCTCGACAGCAGGACTGGCCATGATGGATGGGTTGGGATTGGTTCACTGGTAGCTCGTCGTGTCTTGGCATTGTGTCCGACGGCTGGGTTCGCTGGGACATTTATTTCCTTCGAACAGAGGACTGGTGCCCGAAGGCTCGGCGAGTACGGAGAATCCGACAGACTCATAGACTCCGAGCTGTTTCCAACATCCCGAGCAATGTCGAGAAAAGACCGCGGGGGTCCACATCGGTGCTAGAACTAATTTTTCAGACCCAGACTGGGCGGCTCACCTCCATGCACGTACCACGCGATTCATGACGACGATCGGTGATTTTTGTAGGTAATAGATGGTATGTAGTAGTTATACCTGAATATTTCTCTTCTCAGACTACTCGTTTTCATTCTCTCTTAGACTCTAGTAGATTTCTCGCTCAACGGCCCTGAAATGAAGACTGCTTGGCATTTGATCCACGCCGCAAGGTCAAGGAGGCGTTGTTTGGGCCGCTGACCATGTACGTGTGCTCTGGAAAAGTGGAGTTTTGTGGATAAAAATTCAATATCACCCTAAAGCTCAAACTGGTTAGAAATGCCGTTGAAGGAATGGTGTAATGGAATGTTCGCATTGTATTAAGAATATTATCCAACGATTGAGACTCTGCTTCCTTGGGCAAGCGAATATGACATGCTTCTTCCTATTTTCTTTTCCGTTCTCATCCTATGATGCTGAAGTGACTGTGTGGTTGCGGCTCGAATTTCGCCGGCGCGTTCATAGACACGCAGTAAGCCTCATGAAGCTAGTTGAATGATCGTCAGCCGCTTCGCTCAAGACGTATCCCTTTGCCATAAAGGGAGATAGCGCAGACGCATGTACAGACGGCGGGAGCGCTAGCTGCACTCGAGTTCGAACGGGCCCAGCCCATCACATTCTGTTGATTCCCAATTTGTCCATCTGATGGCGAAAAAGAAAATTTGATAAAAGCCTCAAGAATGGACAAAATCGCCAATGCTGCACACATCTCGACACTTTTCTACTTACTAAGTTACGATGAGGGTTGCCACATCTGGCTCTCCAGAATAGGCATTCTGATGTTTGAACACCTTTCAGCAAGATTGGGCTTTTATCCATGATGACCCCTGCTAGTGGAGCACGCTCTTGGTCGGTGACGGTCTCGATGATTGATCCTTTTCTCCAGGCAGTGGCATGATACCGATGTCGCTCTTTGCCTCACATTTTAGGTGTGATTCGGGTCACCGCTTCATCCCTGATCGGACGCCCGGATCCTCGTCGTGGATCACAGGTTCGGCAATTACGCTTAAAATCCAAAATAGATAAGCATTACTTGGGGCCCCACAGAGACAGACCCAGAAAATCGGGTTTTTATCCCCTTTTGAATCCAAGAGCTTATCTATTCATTAGGATCCAGGCTCCGGTTCGGTGCTGTCAATCCTGTTAATTGCTTAGTTCATTCGCGCATAGGCACTAAGACTATAACAGATTTGATCGTTATCCTAGTTACAGTTTGTGTGCTATGATAAGGGATGATAACCCTCAGAAAAATATCGGACGAGAGGATGCACTTAACGATGAGCCACGTAGGGATGGAGCCCAGTGGCCATGAATAGGAAATGCCAAGCGTGACATGCCGTTGAGCCATTATCTGTTGCATCGTCTGCATTGTTTTTGTGCAGACCAAATGTTCCGGGTCTGAACTTCCTCACTTACAATTGGGACGGATCTGGGAGAAAAGAGGTTGCGAGCGGAGGAAAGCCCAGTCAAAGACGAGAAAATGTTAGTAACTAGAAAACGGCTTGAGGCAAATATGATACAAAGATAAGCATGATGTGGACATGTGAGCAAAGATGGGTCCACATAGCTAGCTTCTCAATACGCTCAAAGTCCACTGGGCGCTGAGGGGCCAATATAGCTGAGTACTTGTTCATAAAAAATCATTGCATGATACTTTCAGTAAAATCCTTGGATTTGTGTTAAATTGCATCTTAAATGCTGATTAGGAGAATCCATGGTCAGATTCTGTGACTATAAGGAAAACCAAAATTGGCTGACCCTGCGTTGAGAGTCATTAGTTATATAACAGGTTGAAGTTTGGAACACAAGTGACAAGTAGACACGCTTTCGTTCATAGTGTATTATCCTATCCGTTCTTTTTTGCAAGGGATGTGATTTGTTAAAGTGCATTCACCAAGATTTTTGCCTAGCGAAAATTGTCGTCTGGCCAAATTCAGGGGTGAGTGCAACTTGAAAGAAAACCTCTGTGGACTGCACCTTTTGAAACCTCCGAGCTATCACACTGTGGCATGTTAGCTTATTAGCCAATTCGAAAAGATTAACGAAAAACTATATTATTGATACGTGTATTAATGCATGCTATCTCCGAACATTCAGATGTATCGTGCTTCGTACCCACTGGCCCATTCCTCTATGACACGCAATCAAGGTTGCTTCTCTTCAAAATCATCAACATAGAGATAGTGTTTCCTTGCGATTAAATAATGGATTAAAAAAACTTTCACAAGACATTCAGTTACGGATTCTGGAGTCACTCTCCAGCTTCGAAGAGGCGTTGACACTCAGGCGGGCATCACCTACAATGCTCTGACGGTTTCACGCATTCACGAATAGTATTTGTGTCCGGTAGGTACAAGGTATCCTGAACGACGGTGTTATTCAAGATGGAATAGCGATCATGAATTTTCTGCAAGCGTCACCAAGATTCGGTAGAACGGGATTCAACACTAGAGTCCACAACTACCTTTGCGACTGGGGACGAAAACGACTTCTAAATCCGACCAAGCCGTAAACCTTCAATTTTTCTCCAATATTTGATTTGAACAATCTCCACAATCGGGTCTAGCTCTCCATCGATGATTGCATCTCCAAAGCCACCAGAGAATGCCTTCTTCGGGCCTATCGTCGAGCTCCAAAGTGGTCACAATTATCTGAAGGCACAAGGCAGCAAGAGCTACACCAAGACGCCATTGAATTTAACCAGAACTCTTGAACCAAGGACAAGAAACACCAAATCTTCGAAGAATTCTTGCGGTATGAACCCCTTTGTCGGGTGTATTGGGGTGTTTTGGCATTTGTCAATTGCAGCTATCGTCACCGGCATAGCCTTTGGGACAAGCTTCCGCACTCGCGCGAGAAATTTGCCCTTATCTTCTCTGGACCCTTATGTGGAAGAATCGAGGCTTGGTGGTTAGGTAAAGATATGATGAAGAGAGTTTTTGCTATCTCTATCTTGAAGGTTTGAGTAGGTTTGGGAACCTTTCAGGCCAGCACTCCATAACACAATCGACAAATCCGTCATTGTTGTATGTCATGGCAATTTCCAGAATCAACTCTTCTTTAGTTCTGTCCTCCAGCGCCACGGCAAGTGGGGGTGTTATACGACTGTTGAAGCAAATGTCGGATCACATTCTTACGCACCTCTTTTGGTATCCTCGAATATTCTCCGTATGCATCTTTGGTAAGAATGTGAAGTGCGGTGTGCGCGGCAGGGTCACAAGTGTCTCTTCTCTTCCCTAGTGCCTGCGTTTCGTAATCTTCTAGCCCTTGAATATGGCTATTAGTAGTGCTTTGATCCCATCGACGATTCCCGTCTCGCAGGTGTCTCATGACTTCTTGACATTGTTGCTCCAGCTCCTTACCGACCCACACAATTGTTCCTCTTCACCGAAAAGCCCTACACGGAGTTGACCATCGTCGCTGGGTCTACTCAGATCCGCAGCATTCATCTCCTCATCGGAGTACTCATCTGCAAAGTCCTCTCCAGTATCTTCCATGGTGAAATTGTTTTGGATCACCCAATGCTATCTCGGTGGCTCAAAGGGCGACCTGAGGTAGTTGGACGATCGTGGATGCCTGCACAGGAAAGGCTGAGATGATGCAGTAGATACACTAACTCCTGGTGACATCTACCAAGCTAATCATTCTAGTCAAGGTGGAAGATCAAGCAGTTGAAGCCGGATCGAGGCTACGTAATTATTCTCGCCCCCGCCTTGCACCATATAATTTCTGACATGGCTGGCTCGTAAGGTTACACCAGCCTGCACCTCGTTCTTGGCATTGTACATGGGCCATAAGGCACAATGAGGGATTCTCACCAGCGCAGCAGGGCCTAGAAATGTCTTTTTGACATGGATAGATGTTTGCTATAAGTCCTTAAGACATGCTAGCAGGAGAAGATAGCTCTCGCGATGACGAAGTGAGACGATCAATAAGATAGACCTCTCAGCCGATCCAGGAGCCATTTCGCTAACATAAAATATCTGTGGTACCAATGGCTTGAGCTGCCCCTCATCGTATGTCATGCAGGCCGCCACTAGCGGTCGCAGGTAGGGTTCGAGCGTGAACCAAGACGAGGACTGTACTATCCAGGTCGTATTGAAGGCAACCAAATATTTGTCCACCACCAACTAAATTATGAGTATTTCTTTATTTCTTGGCAATAAAAAACAACAGCGGTGTAGATTTGCTCGTCAACATCAAAGCACAAGTGACGAGGTGAATATCCGGATCTACCTCGTCGCTGACACCGAATGTGAAAGCGATCAGTGTCTGTCATCCGAGCATCCACGTAGATTTAGCCCCCAATCTCGGCCTGAAAGCTGAACTACTGCGGGTGGCAACTCGTGATCCTCCCCAATGGAGCAGCTGACTGAAGCTCACACACATTTGTGGCACCACAATCAGTCTGAGGCCGCGAGGGGTTCACCATTTTGAGGCAACTTGTATTCCCAAGTTTTCGATACTCCCCTCGGAGCTTTTGCGAAAAACGCAGTCCCACAGGCGGTCTATGTTCACGACACCCAAGTTCTGTGTGTCAATATCGCTGTGGCCCTCCAGCATATTGTAGGGACTGTGCTCAGGGTCCAGGATAATGGAGTCCTCTGGCTCTCTGGAAGACACAAGAGGACCCAGCCAGCCCTTAAAATTCGGGCTCGCTTCAATTTTTGGGATACAAAAGAACTCTTCGTCACTCTCTCTAGTCAGTAGAAGGCAGGTTCTGAGGAGCGGAGGAGCGGAGGAATGCCCATCTGCTGAGAATTGTTCTCCTTCAAGGCCCACCGGCCACAAGAATCCCCCCAATCGTTAAATGGTCAATCTCCTATAATCACGGCCCAATGTGTTGTTTTCTTTTTAATTGAAGCCTCGGTGGCTAATTTTGCTTGGGACCTCACGAAAGCGCCGCCGGTGATGTGCCCGCCTCAGCGCCACTCGTTCGCGTCCTCATCTCTGTAGTCTGCATCATGACGTGCTTCGCTCAGGGGGCCCCTCGTATAATGTTTGGACCGATGCTGCCGTCGACTTTGGATTGAAACTCGAACGAAACGTCTGCCTCTTTGATGCGCGTCGAGCGGTCCGAGAAAAATGAAAAGTCGTAGACGAGGAGAGTGGCACGGGTCTGGGAAACCTCATCGAGGGTTCCGTGGACGATTGCTTTTGCAATGCAACTGACGTCAAACGCTGGTCTTTTGTTCGACTGCAAGCCAAATCCTGGCACAGCCACGCGTTGCTTTTGCCCAGGTGTGTTGCGAATGTGGAAATCTTGGGGCGGGTCAGCTTTTTGCTTGGACCACACAAAGGCAATGGAATTTGCCTCCTCGCTGGCCCTCTTCACATTGTAGATCTAATTTGAAGGGAATTGGGCTTCCCGCATGAGATGTAAAACTTTCACTGTCAGCCTCATCACTGCTTATCAAGAGCTCACAGGTGTCTATGCTGGTCATTTGAGTGGGAAGGGAGAGAGATGAGTGGAGCCTCTACTTAAATTCAACGGTTAACTTGGGTTGTATCCTCTTATCCTTATATTTTTTTTTTTTTCAACTGTCGGCTCCGACGCTCCCCTATTTTGACGCCCTTACGAATCTCAGCGCACTCACCTACCGGCTTGTTCAGCTCTTCGTCTCGCACCCATGTCCTTGTGTGGGGCTGCGTTGTGATCAAGCCACTAAGGGTTTTATTCGTCCTGGACGAGTCTCTGAGGGTTCTGCCTGGTTATAATCTCGCCCTTTCTGAGACATTTCCAGCGCATATTGACACTGGTCTGTGTCGGTGGCTGACACCAAGATACGGTGCAAATCCAACCCCCCAGCCAGCCTGAAGCAAACCCTGGTACCAGCCAACTTGGTGACAGCTTTACCCCTCCTTTGACTGCTTCGCCTCAAACCTCTCATCTTAGCAAATGGCTAAATATTGAAACACAACCCAGCAGACCACGACCGTCCAACTAGTAGCGGTATCGAGCTCCTATCCCCTGCGACAAGCATGCCCATGTCCCCCAAGCAACATCTGGCTTTTGACGTTGGCAGTTCTACATCAAGCTCTCGCACCACTTGATAGAGAGTGGCAAAGCGCACAAACTAGCTCTTTGGTCCCGTCACATGATCTTTTCGGTCAGATTTCGTCGTCAGACTCATTCTTTCAACTCCTGATTGCATCATTTCTTCCTGCATTAGAATTCCTACAGCTCGTCTCTTTCTATCTTTGTGCTTCAATAAGTTGCGCGATGGACTTCGACGCCGGAGACGAGCCTGGCACGCAATCGACTATGACGATAAACGGAAGTTATATCGCAGAAACCGACAATTATGACGTAAACAAGGGTCAAGCAGGGATTTTGAATAGAACCCATGAAAAGCATCCAGACCTCAAATGGATCTCAGTGAAGAGCTGCATACCTGCTGCGGCAGGCCACAAGGACCCTAAGATACCAGATATTGAGTACGTCCTCGCAAAGAGTCTGCCAGACGCTGCCGACGACATTCATCGAAGATGAGCTTCTCTGACAATATAAAATCTCCAGCGTGGTTCATGTTGCAACAATTTGCAATGAAACAGACATGCTTGGTCCATCCAACCTCTTTGTCGGCCTAGACAGCACAAACAAAAGGGAATTGGTATTTCGATGTGACTTAGGCAGTCTATTAGTAGGAGAATTTGTCAAGGAAGCAGTGGAGCAGCAGGCAATCCGTCTCCTTCATGGGCTTGCGATTAGACCCTCGGATATTCCTGTTCGTAACTAAGTATCCAAAAGGAAACGGAATTCGATGTTCGACTAACCCTTGCGTCCTTTAGAGTAGAGAAAGAGCACTCATCTTTGTCGCATATGATCTCGGATCCTTAATCGTAAAGACTGTATGCCGTCAATATCTCCAGTCGACTCAATCTACGAATCCATCATAATGACAATTCGATAGGCCATTTCCCTGGCTGCAAGGTCCGAAAATCTCTATCCTGGGATATTCTTCAGTACTGCACGGGTGGTGAGATAAATCCTTCGTCAAATGATATAACCTATCATGTTGCTCAGTCTTCTGACTCTGGCGTGCCAAGATCTTTCGAGATTGTCCACAACGTAGCAGGAACACCGAAGAAATGTCATTAGAGCTGCAAAACTATCTACAGAGAATCCAAAACGGAAATTCTTTGCTACTTGAAACAGGGAAGTCTTTGCATCATCTCACAGGGGCCATATTCCAGACAACAGAGAGGTTCATTAGTAGCAAAATCACGTTGCGTAGCAAAATCATAAGTCTCTATGACAACAACAGTCAAAGGGATAAATCGGATCTGGTAAGTAGAACCCTATGAGGTTTAGTGAATTGAGTCAATCTTGACGGAAATCTAGAAAATCTTTGATCGTCATGGCCTAACGCTAGGTATACCAACTGAGATAGTTCTTCAACAACAACCGGACAAAGATTCGTCTACAGTATTTCCTGGGTTGCCCGATATTGTTTCAAACAAACCACATAGTATGTTTTTCAAGCTGTCAACTCATAAGTTTTTACCAGCTAAAAGATAAATCTCTAGACTGGATCACCCACACAGACTGGCTTCACATGGAGCGTACGCTCCTGGCTTTATCGAGTCCTTCCCGTCATTTCCAATTGCCTACACAAGATAACGTAGAGCTGAAATCCTTTCTAACACTTCAACCTTACATTGGATGGAATCAGCATATCGGCCCCAAAATCTTGTACGTCCGAGGCACATCACACCTAGCCACCCATGTTGTAGCGAATCATTTCTTTTCGACCTGGAAAGCAGAACAACCAGGTGGAAATAAAGCAGAACTTTCTAGTTCGTTTTCCTTCACTTTTGATTCGATTGATCCCATGCGATCTACCTTTGCCAACGCACTATTGCCCATGATTGTCCAGCATATGGCTGGCAAGGTAACTGGGGCCAACGATGATACCTATCGTATAATCCAAGATATATTTCTGATCCGTGAGTGTTATCAACTTCTTTCATCTTACGCTACCTCAGCCCTTGTGGGCCGAGCTACCCTCCTCTCCTTCTATTACAGAGGGCCACACGTGTCAAGTCATTATTTTACAGCGACGATTTATGAAATCCACTGACTAGTGAACCGGGGAAGATGGCGGGTGGACAAATGGCTCTAGTCTGTCAGCTTTCGAGGCTACCAGGGACCAATTCTATTTGTCTACTGGGCTGTTATTGTTTCACGACTTCGATGAGTGCAGCCCAGAAAGTCGAAGATCATTCTTGGAATATTACTCAAGCTTGTCGAAACGAACTGAGTATCAGCTCAAAGTTTTAATCACGACACGGAAACCTAATGCACTGTTATCCGAACTTGGACCTTGGCCAAGCATCAACGTTGACGACGCGGTGACATTCGGTACGACAAGCTTTGAAAGCAAACTGGAGAGTTTGAGACGCGATTGGCCCACGGAAAGTCGATATAATCAAATCCAGAACCTTCTAGATAAGTTATCACCGATGGATCCCGAACAACTTCGCGTGGTACTCCATCTCCTTCAGGTTCACACTGCATGGCCAAAAGATGCATCGATTATGTCTTGGTCCAAGTTTACTGGATTCCTGCAAACCTTGGATGTCGAACATACGCCCGAAATAGTCTTGGATATGATTCTCAGACCTAATGAATATTCGTGGGAGCTAAAGTGGATTTTAAGCTGGTTACTCTGCGGATATCGCCCATTAAGCCGCCGAGAGCTTGCTGCTATGGTCAATGCCTATCGCCGATGGACAAGAGGAAAAGATCCAATTTCAACTGATCTATCGGACACATACACCACAGAATCTGTTCTGAATCAATTGGATCCCTGGCTACGAGTCTTGGTGGACTTTGGTCACGATCAAGTGACCGTCAAGCCTTCGATTTTGGACCTTCTGAAGGACGACACAGAGGAGAAAAAGTTCATTTGGAACAATGTGCGAGGGTTCGCCCACGAAATGAATGCCAAATTCTGTCTCCAATATCTTTTGCAACCCAGTGCAATGATAACCCTTGAATCTTTGCTGGTTTCCTATGAATCTGTCCTATTACATCCAAATAGGCGCCGACTGGTTCCGCCCATCACTCCAGATGGCCAAGATATCATATTTTATGTGATACAGGCATTTCCCCATCACCTATCAAGAATTAGCCCCCATTTGTCAACCGAACTGTCGCAATTACTGTTTGAAGACTCGGCGTCGGAGCCATTAGCCCTCTGGGCCAAGCTTTACTGGGCAATGAGCAATCCTTTCACAAGGACCCCAAGGTTCCCGGATCTGCAATGTCGATTTTCACTGGACTTGGAATTGATTTGGATGAGCAAATTAATTGGTCCGATGGGACTTTGCAAACTGAATGCTTGATTGCGATGGCTGGGACCCAGAGGCTTGACGTGGCGTTGAATCTCATTGAAGCGCTGAGACCTTCCACCTTCGTCCTCGCCGATATGCTTGTCGCCGCGATTCAAAATGGAATGCAGCACAATGCGCTCGAGATTGCCCATGCCATGCTGACCCATTCTGAATGGGACCCATATTTTTGCACTTGGCCCTGGTCTGCCATATGGGCGGCTTCATGGCTGAACATGGACGAGCTCTTAGAACTGATGCTCAGCAGCGGCCAGAAGCCAAATCCATCCACCATTCCAAGTCCAGACTATGCCCTCGGATTCAACATATCGCCACTCTATATGGCATCAATCTTGGGCCACGAAGAAGTCGTTCGGATTCTCCTGGACTACGGTGCAGACGCAAGCGTGCTCCGAAAGGGTCGGTTCGGTTCTTTTCACGCTGCAGCGCACCAGGGCCATATAGATGTGATGCAAGAGTTTATCGCAAGAGATATTTCATACTTGACAGTACGTGAACCAAACACTGGAATCTTCATTGCCTCTGCTTGGGGCCATTGGAAGGCTGTCGAAGTCCTGCTCCTCATCGGGGCCAAGGTCTCCGGGCCTTCCGGTGCGGTGAGCAGGGAGGGAAGCGACTGGACTCCCTTCATGGTGGCTTGCAAGTTCGGGTTCCCAAAAACAATAGAGGCTCTTTTAGCCCGTGGCGCGGATCCGAACTGCCTAACAACCGATGGATTGGGCACGCCTTTGAGGTATGTCGCTGTTTTAGACTTGCGGGTTGGTTGTGTTCGTGCATTACTTCGGCATGGTGCCGACCCTAACCATAGGCACTTCCGATTGCCGCTGTTGGTGGAGATTGCGTATTCAAAGTTCAACCCGGATGCTGTGATTGAGGTCTGTGAAGCCCTCATCTCAGGAGAACGACCAATCGACGTCAACGCCACCAGTAGAAGTGGTCAAACGGCTCTCATGATTGCTTCATGGCACGGAAGACTGGAACTCGTCCGATGGCTACTCAATCACGGAGCGGACGTTGATTTGCTGAGCCCCGAGGGGGTAAGCGCTACGCACTTTGCAGTCTCGGCTGGGAATGTTGCGGTGGTTGAAGAACTTCTCAAAAAGCAGCCAGAGCTGAACTGCTCCACCAAGTCGAACCATGAAACCCCTTTACACACGGCAGTGGGAACGCCGCACATTGCGAAACTCCTGCTTGATGCAGGTGCTCATCCCGATCTTGTCGACTATAAAGCAAGCACTGCTATGAACAAGGCTGCGTCAATTGGGAATACAGAAGTCCTGCAAATGCTCATTGCCAAAGGAGCCGACATTGAACACAAGGATGGTGATGGGTGGTCTCCAATTTGCACTGCCATCGGCTATCGTCGTGATGCTTCTATGACCCGACTCTTAGTGGATAGTGGAGCAAAACTGGATGTTAAAGTCCAGAAGTCCCGCAGTCTCTTGCACCTCGCTGCTTCTGGACCATCCGAGATCCTGAAGATCCTCCTTGAATTCCGCAAGGCGATTAACATCAACGCAAGAGATGATAATAACGCCACTCCGCTTATTTATGCAGTCGTTCATTCGGCTTTGGACAATGTCAAACTTTTGATCAGAGCTGGTGCAGACATCAACTTGGGAGACACTGATGGGCAGTCGGCTTTGTTTTATGCCGTTCGAGATCCCAAGACCGATATTTTGTCCATGATCCTTTCCCAACCCGACGTCGAGATAGACTTGGTTGCCCCCGCATGGGGCACTGCGATTCAATTTGCGTGTCGAATGGTCAACGAGAGCGCTGTTCGGGTTCTCCTCGATTATGGAGCACAAATGGACTTCACTGAGCCCAGCAATTTCTATGGCACTACATTGATGGCTGCGTTGTTGCCATATGATGATGCAGCTCGTGATAAGGTCTCATCTAAGATGGATGCGATAGTACGCATGCTAGTGTTTATGGGAGCCAATGTCCAGCAGACGGCCAGCGGCAATATTTTCTATACCGCACTCTCGGCTGGAAGCTTCGCTGGCGGTGTTGCCGCTGTTAACTTTCTCATCGATGAGGGCGCGTCCACGCTAGTTGTTGATCCGATATCCGGTCGTGTGCCTCTACATTTCGCCGCCGCAAACGGCATTGAGAACTTCAAGGCCATCCTATTGTGCTATAGAGGCGATATGATGATCGCCGACAAAGAGGGGAAGAACTGTCTTCACTGGGCAGCTCAGTTCAGCAATGCCAAGACTGTCGAGTTTATCCTGTCCAGGTTAGCAGATGAGTCACACAGCCGGGTAAGTTCTTTCATCAATTGTCCGGATAGCGATGGGTGGACTCCTCTGTGCTGGGCCGCACGTCAGTGGAAAAAAGGTTGGTCAGAAGGGATGCGATCCGAAAAACGAGATATCGACGGCGTAATTCGCCTGCTTTTGCGCTATGGTGCCAATCGTGATGTCGAGTGTTTTCTTGGACATGGAGCTGCGACTGAGAGAGTTACGCCTTTGGAACTTGCGCTCCGTTGTGGTTCTAATAAGACCGTCATTGCCCTACTCCAATATGGCCTACCGGAGCGACAACCACCCGGTGTCAGTCAATCTATAGCGGAGGAGAAAGCACACGCTTGGGTGTATGTCGAACAACGGAGCCTCTGTGATATTTGTCTAAATGTGAGCCTTGACACTTTTCCCACATAGTTTTCGAACTAACCATGCTTTAGGCTGTCTTCGGCCTCATATATAGTTGCACAGGTTGCCCAAACTGGGGAGTTTGTAACAAATGCCTTCGTCATGCTGCAAATTTTCATTGCAGTGATATCACAGGTGATGGCCGAGAGCATTCATTTGAGTGTAGGTCTGACCGACTGGAGTACGAAGAAAGGAATCGTCTTGGTGGGGAGGACGAGAACGAGAGGAGGGATGACGAGATCTTCGAGACCTTTGATGACAGGAATGAGGGCGACGAAGACGACGACGCAATTGATGAAGAATGTGGAGAGGACTACGAGATAGGAAATGATTTTGAGGGCGATGATATGACTGAAATCGGAATTACCAATGCTTGAGAGATTTTAAGCATCATTATTCAACTGGATTTACTCATCGAGTGCTTTCATCTGAAAATCAAGTCGATGTGAAAGCCGGAAGTTAACTTCAGCAGGATCCAAGTGAATCATGTTTATCCTGGAGTGAGTTGCTGAAGTTGACAGATACAATATAGCCTGGAGAATTCTGTATTAATTTTAGGCTGAATAAGTCCCACCACTTAGCGACAATGAATAGCGCGGTACCAATGCCTTAGACCGGGCGGCCGATGAGATTTGTTGCTGCAGGCTTAGTCCTTCCAATGAAGGCGCAAGGATTCGAACAGGTGTGGCAAGAAATGACATATATGGATCCTAATCAAAATGAGCGTTTACTATTATTTTGATAACTTTGCAAGAGCTAAATGATGAGTTAAAATGATCTTCTCATTTGACCTCAGAAAGCTACAAGGCGTTGACGTGAAGATGCTTGGCGGCTTGACAAATATCCTCCCGCAAGCGGGATTGGGTCAAGGAGCGGGTGAATCACGCTTTTGAATACACAGCAACCTTCAATTTCTCATATGAGGCTGAGGCGGTCCCACGTAGAGATAAGGCTCTCTCGGCTCCCATTTTTGAGCTCATCAGGCCACGAGATAATCCTTCAACTTCCAAGTCCTCCCAGTATCGAGAAGATTATATCCCATTCCAACGTGTTTCCTTTCTTAGTCAGGCCCCATTTAATGAGAATTCGCTATCCCATTTATCCATGAGGAGTACCGAACCCGAGATAGAGAGTGAACTTTAAGCCTCTACCGAGCGAAGGACTAACATCTTCGACACCATCAAAACTAGCATCAATGCCGATCACGTCGCTGGTGACAGCAACTCGAAGCTATTGGTAGCCTGCGAAAGCGGCTTTACACAGACCGTTCGACGACTCATAGGGCCCGCTACAAACATCGATACCGAGGATAGCATTGGTCGAACTCCAAAGGCTTGGGCCGTGTCGCAGCGACACCTCGGCATTATTGCCTCGCTCCTTGAAAATGGGGTTAGTGTTGAAGCGCGGGGTGAGGTAGGCGGTGCTCCATTTCTAGTAACGGCACAAAGTCGCAACCTGTCGAGCGCAAAACGTCTAATTGAGTCGGGTGCCGATATTTCACAAAAGGAACTATCCGGATGATACATCCTTATCGCTCGCAATAGATTCTAGAAATGATCAAATGTTCCAATTTCTGGCTCAACACACCCCTACAGCGAATTTAAGACTGGAGCTACTATTTGCTGCAAAACGAAATTCCTAGATGTTGGTTGAGCTGTTACTAAGAAGCGGTTTTTTTAATATTCAGATGAAAAATATCAATGGCAGAACGCCACTATTTTTCACAGTCGAGAATGATAGTAGCGTTGTGACTCGCGAGTTTCTCGAAAACGGAGCCGATGTCAACGCTAAGGATAGGAATGGAAGAACGCCGATTTCATAGGCAGCCAGCTATGGGGACCCCAATACCATGAAGCTCTTGGTTGAACATGGAGCTCAGATAGACACCAAAGACGAAAATAGACGAATCCCGGTATCCTGTGCGGTATCGAATGTCGAATCGGCCGCAGTCGGAATGTTACTGTCTATTGATGCCGACATCGAATCCAAGGATAGTCAGGGTCAGACACCTCTTTACTGGGCCCTGAGAATACGTAATGAGCAAGCATCAAAGTTACTGGTTGAAAATGGCGCCGATTTAGAGGCAAAGAACAATCGAGGGACATCCCTCATCCAAGCAGCGATTGAGTCTGAGGATGGAACTGCTCTAGCAACACTTCTTCGCGGCGGAGTTGATCTAGCAGAGCCAACAGTTGACCCCAAAGATGTTAATCCTCCATCACCTTTCGATGAAACATCGAGTTATCATGGCTCTGATGGGTATGTCCAGTTTGACTAGGAAGCACCCGATCTAAGATTGGGTCTCCACAAAACCTCGGTCAATCCTAGCAGCCCAACAAATGAAAAAGAAGTTTACAGAATGCTTAGCAAAACAGAAGTTCTGGTCGGAACGACTAATGCATTCGATTACTCTGTTTGCAAAGACTTTCTCAAGAAAACTTGGAAAATCTCGGCATTGACGCCTTGACAGTATTTTCCTGGGGCTCCCAAATTGTATTGGAATCCGTTCATAACATGCACCATGGATACGGAGAGTTGGGCAGCATCACTGTTAAAGAGTGTAAATTGGAGGGAGTAGAAGAAGAGCTTAAAGATACACCACACAAGTCGGTTTGACACTGCTCGGATGTCTATCGAAGCATTCTCATGGCTTTGCTCTACAGCTTTGCTCTACATTCCGGCAGAATCCACAAGCAAAGCTGTCAAGTGACGCACCAGCCAACTCGTATAAGTCCACAACCGAAAAGAAAATCGCCATCACTTTTCGGGCCATCAAACTATCGCCTGAACCTCTTTCTCTTATATCGGACGCCCAGATTAGTGAAGGAAACTACTGGACAAGATTGTTTCAATCTGCGATAGTTGCCTGGCAGAGCATCCCTTCGTCTTGGGGGAGCGGACTATTATACGATGCAATGGTTCGACTGGCCGGTGTTGAGAGATACTATGAATTGACTAAAAGAAACCTAACAAAAGGTAATCATCCTGTTTGGCTTTTATACAGCATTTATACCCAAACGTTGGAATCAGGAAGAAAACTGCATCCAGTGGCACTTGGAGCAGACCTCCGAAATTACCGACCCTCAGGAAGTAGTTGGTCTGACAAAGGAACTAGTCAAGGGCCTAGGTCCCTCAGACTTTTCAAGTCTGAGTTGTCTTTTAGGTTGGCACGAAAATGCGAGCATCCAACTTGGCACACATCGGTCGGCGGATGCGGCTTAAAGTACTCACCTACAAGATCTAACATGGAGCCGCCTTCCTAAGTTGAAGAAGACATTGCGGCCGAAGGCATGGGCAATCACTAGCCAATTTGTTGTAACGATAACACCAATCCAGCTCGCCGCACAAGCAACGAAAGAGTCTGAATATCCATCAACCGTTACACGATTCGACCCAGCTGGCCACTACAATCAGGCAGTAAATGAGCACAGGAGGAAGGTTGGACTCGTCGTTGATGACGATACACAGCAAAAGCTTGGCTAGTTCCTTTACTCAGTCTGCTCCTCCACGCGTGCCACAAATACTTCGAATACTTTTAGGGTAGCAGAGTGCAGGGCCAGATCCCGGTTGCTGAAGTAAAGGAGGACGGCGCGACTTCCTCCATTGGCTGCTAATATGGGTTGCCTTGGCCTGTTGCTAGAACATCAGATTGCCGCAGCCAAGGCCTCCAAAGCGGTCAATGTAAGTTCAAAGAATCAAACATCTAGATAATTACCCACTCACTCTACATGCAGTGAAATCGCACGCCTGAAGGATCCAAACTATAATTTCAGTTTGATTGCCCAGACGATTACAAAACGGTCAATTTTGGAGACGGGAGCCGAAAGAGAGACTATTGCTCTAACTCGAGTCCCTTCAGATGGTGCTGTTATCATATTTGAGTCTTCCAAGCAATTTTCGAGCATCAAGAGGTGGGTCAGAAACGGCCATCTCCAAATTAGGTTATAATTTTTCATGTTCTGCTTGTCGGGTCTGAGTTTTACAGTACATTGTCCTTCCAGCCATCTACCTTAGGTAGAACATCCGTTTGAAGTTTTTATTCGAATCGCTCCGTTTCAATGATGATGAAAGTTTTTAATCACTACTCCCATCATGCTATTCGAATGGAACTAAGGTGCTAACGAATCGAAAATAACCCTGTATTCGTCCCTATGGATAGGCATCTCAAAGTTTTAGTCATCTCGAATTGCTGTATGACACTCCTGCCCCCCCTCTACCAGCTCTGGAGGCTGCAGGCTATTTCCACTGACATGTGCAGATCTCAAGTAGCAGTCTCCAGGAGCTCCACTGGAATAGGCACTTGCTATGTTTGCCCATCGAGGAATGTACGTGACGCTTCAACATGCCGTGCTTCGATTTGGGTGTCGTCGGTTCCCAATTTCGCATGTCTCCATGCAGCTGTTGAAATTTGTAGCGAACACCGACAAAAATGGTTCAACATCGTCGATATTTGCAGTACAATGCACGGTGAATACTGTCTTCCCAGATGCTTCCTATCTGTCAGTGCGTTTGTGGTTGTGCTCGGATTATCGAACTAAACGTACTTTGATTTCCTGACGTGTATGGGCTCCCTAATGTTTTAAATGGTAGACCTAAACATCCATTTGTGAGAAATGAGACGCTAGTTGTAGCATGCAGTTCATGAAACTTCTGATTCATGTCGCTGTATTCGTTCGCTAGAATTCTAGTCCCTATGGCCAAGCCAACGACCGCAAAGGACAGAACGACGATTGTGACAAATAGTATTGGCATTGATAGAAAGCAACTGAATTTGACTACGTTTATTTGTCGTTCTCGCGTGTGAGACTCTGTTGGCGGAAAGCCATGTGGGTTGTTATCATCTGGTTGACGCACAACGGCCGAGACATGAGTCTGCGGATGCCGTAGTTGCTCAGTAGGCTTCAACGATCGCGGCCGGCTGTATGCATGAATTCCTTCAAAAATTATCTACCTCAGGCGTAGCAGTGAGAGCCACTTCGGGCGAATCACAAGACTTGACGACGTAGGCCCGACAACCCGTACAGGCTGTTCGATAATGAAAGCTCTAGAAGACTTACTGAGGTAGCCATAGCATAATATCACGGATGGTGTGAGTGACTGATGCTAGACGAGCCTCTGCATTGAAACTCCGCATACAATTGTCAACTGTAAGGTTAAGATCCTAGCAGCCGCTCTAGTCGAACTTGTTTGGCATTTGGATTTGGATGACAACATCGGCTGTCAGGGTAAGATTGAATCCCCAGCAGAGGCACATATCTGATTATGAATACCCCTTTATAGCACACTGCATTTCACATTGAAAGTAGGAAGGCCTCCTGAGGACTGTTTGCCATCAATCGGCGCGGCACTACTCAGCACCACAGAGCTGCTGGACCACCTTGGCTGATGAAATCCGGCACTCTTCAGGGCATAAGCTTAACAATAGGCTTCCAGAATGTCTGTTTGGACAGCTATCCGTGTAAGAACAAAATCAGATGTGGCTGGGGGCTGCCTCGGCTCAGCCGCAGGTTGATTATAATTGCTGGTTGCCTAGTAGTTTGCACACTAGGGATTTCTAGGGTATCGGCTAAACCGATGCACATTCGTTTCAGAGCCAAATGATTCTGAAACAGGTGGCATTGGGCAGAGCTACTAGTGTGGCTGCATCATTTGGAGTGATTAGTTTTTTCGGCTGTAAGACGGCATGTGGTTGCGTTGCATCAAGCGCTACGTAGTCAGCCGCCTTGGGCCCATCCGGATGTCATCCGTAGGAGAGACGCTTTATCAGCTGTCAGCGGTCTCTTTCGCGCTCAATGCATTTTCAAAGGACAGATGAGGGGCCGGATGTGTGAATTCAATCAGACCAGTCATCGTTGGTGGTGACCAACAATACATATCATCTCCTCACGCTGTGAAAATCAAGTCGAATACAACCGTTTTGGCATGTGTCAGCATTTTGGATTGAGTACCGGTATTCACGTAGGTATTCTGGAATATCCACTACAATTTTCTATTGGTCCATCAACGACCGCGATGGATGTCTAGAACTCTTCCAACCGTTTGATGACATCCGAAAACTTGCATTCCGCCACGAATCCTATTGGTCTAACGTAATGCGGGAGGCAACATCATGCCCATCACAAAAAGAGAAGTTATCTTAGCAAGCAACTCAATTGGTCCCCTAGGTCCAATTCAAAAATTTACACAACTAGTGCGCGTTGCATTACATTGCGCCCCCAAGGAAGTCCTACGCCATGCCTGCAAAACAGAGATCCGCCACTTGGCCAAAAAGCCGTCAACAAGCCCATTCACGTACTACTATAGGCCTAAAGTTGACAGGATGACGAGAGCCTGCAACCACGTTGGCTGGCTGTTTTAACCCCGAGAACTCACCGAAAACACGATACCATTGCCCGGTGCCTAGGATCTTGGCATGACTGGTTCTCAAGTATCCCGATCCCTAAAGTAGGAGGCCAAATAGTGTCAGCTATGAAAGATGGGGCTTAGGTAAGGGATTATTACTTGGCCTTGACTGGGCTATGTTGGCCGATGCATACGTTGCAGCCTCGGGATGTTCAAAGAAAGTCAATCTTCAGATTTTGAAGTCCTTAAAAGAATAGACAAGGGCCATTTAGAATTCGACACCTTTGGTTCTAACTTCATCGCAATCCATTACAATAATAGATGTCTTGATCATTCTAACTATATTCATTATTCAGAATGAGCCCATCTGGCCTCTTGACGATTACGATTATCACGGTTACGCCAGTTCAGATGTTACTCCTATACGGTAACACTCAGGCCATAAACTTGAGCAAAATATTGGTTGTAAACCCCAAGTGTCCAATAATGAACTTATTTCTACTACTTTGCACCTAGGCCCGAATCAAAAACAGATCGGCAGATTCAGCAGTTCCACTTCGTGGACTTTCTTTCCGCTAGGCCACACACAGCCAATCGATATTTTATAAAAATGCGCAAGAAATGAGTAACAACAGTCCTTAGTATAAATGCTAACCTGCAATTTATGCTTCATCAGAATTGCCCTCAGATACTGATCGAAAGCCGATTTTATTGACAGGCCCATCTGATAGCCGAGCGCCGAAGGATTCTGGCGTGGAGGCTGCATATTGATGGGCTACTTTCTAATAGTTCTCTAGTTTCTCTAGAAGCCCTATTTGGTTAATATCAAGAGACGGATTGTTATCAACTCAGAGTTGTTGATGACTTCGACAGGTAAATACCCCCTGGTCACTGATACATTATAGGTCCTTTGGCACTCTGATGCCCAGCCACTTAACTAGGCTCCAAACAGTTGGGTTTTTTTTCACCTACCTTGTACCCATGCCGTTCCGATCAAACCCAATATATACAATAGCTTCAGTACAGGGTAACTATAGTCCACCTGATTCCAAGCATATATTTTTTTTGGCATGATGAACCGAGCTACTTGAAGAATAGGATCTGATCGATTTTCAACGTCCGCCACCCTATACTTGTCAGGTATACAGCGCAAACGGTTTTTTTTTGGACCATTATTTAGTACTTGGTCTATTTTAGGAAAACTGCTTGGTTGAGACCCAATTCGGAAACCTCCATCCCAGACCTTGAGCTCATGCCGGTTAGTGAGTATCCTGTTGATCATACTATTGATATCTTGCACAGGATTTGATAAGCGCTACTGAGATACAACAGCACAACTACTATCCCCAATGAATATGCCGGGATTGCAGAGAAAATCAAGGCAAGAAAGAGACACCATCGTCTATGAATGAAGCGTTCTGACCTAACCATTTATCATCACAGAGAACTAACAACTATTCCATCACTTGCCTAATAAGTTACTTGCATAGTAAGTGACATTGACGCATTGACTCGTATGACGCCAAAGTCTGACCCTAGTCGTGTACGGAAGTCCAAATCCGTTACATGGGATGAGGTTGCAATGAGATGGAGAAAACAGCCTTCGGCTCCGCAATGATCGTCGCTGTTGCCGACCAACATGATCGGCAGACGAATCACCCTCCACAATATAGAATGCGGGGAAGTACTTTTCGGTACGTCATTCAACCGATTTCCCCGAGTTCCTCTCGTCCATGATTCGATCCTGGAGTATGTTGGCTTGTTGAAATGCCCCAGGTTACGATCGGATCCTAAAATTAACACACATTTTTCGAATATCGACTAATCTTGATCTACGTCCTAACCAAATTCCTACACAATGGACCAAAAGAGATCTATCGAACTGGACGAACACCCGTCTAACACCGGCCCGAAACAGTTTGAGATAGATCATGCCCCTCAACCTACCTCTGATGACCCGGCGCCTGAGTTTTGGGCTGCCCACTTCAGCAGCCAGAGCGATGTATGGAAAGAGCAGCTTGAGAGGCGTCTTCTCCGAAAGGTTGATGCTCACCTCTTACCGACCCTTATTGTAATGTATCTTCTCAACTTCCTCGACCGCTCAAACTTAGCTCAGGCCCGGCAGGGCTCACTCGAGAAGGACCTGAAAATGAGGGGTACAGACTTCAACCTCGCCACGTCCATTTTCTTCGTGGGCTACCTCATCATGCAACTACCGTCCAACCTGCTACTAACCCGGGTCCGGCCCTCACTATATCTCGGCGCCTCATGTTGTCTCTGGGGCGTTGTTTCAACATGCAATGCAGCGGCAGACAGCTTCAAGCACCTCGTCGTTATTCGGTTTTTTCTCGGGTTCGTTGAAGCGCCGTTTTTCCCTGGTGCGATTTTCTTGATGAGCTCCTGGTATACACGCGCCGAACTCACCCGGCGAATCTCCTGGTTTTACTCAGGCAACGCTCTGGCCCAGATGTTCGGTGGGCTTCTCGGAGCTGCCATTCTTAGCGGCCTGGATAACGTAAAAGGTCTTGCGGGCTGGAGATGGCTGTTTATCATTGTGAGTATTCAACTCTAGGTCAAAGTGACTGCTCAATATTTTGGTCCTTGGCTAACTAACCGCAAATAGGAAGGCGTAGTGGCTATCGGATTCGCCTTTGTGGTTACCGTCATCCTCCCAAACTATCCTTACTCGACCCGTTGGCTCACGGTTGAAGAAAAGGCATTTGCTGCGTGGAGACTGCTTGATGATATCAATGAGCTCGACAAATCAAATGATATCACGGCATGGGAGGGCGTGAAACTGGCTGTCCGTGACTACCGGCTGTATTTGTTCACTCTAATGCAGCACACTTCACTGCTAGCGCAGACGTTTCAGTACTTCTTTCCTACCATCGTTGGGACCCTGGGATATGGGAAAATTGTTACGCTGTGGCTGACAGCACCAGTCTGGGTAAGTATTTCCAGCGCGATACCCCTGTTTGCTTAAGAGGCTGTGGTTAACATGGCCCTTCTAATAGTTTGCCACTTTTCTGTTTTCTGTGTGCGTCACATGGTCATCTGCAAGATCAAAGGATCGATCATTGCACATTATTGGGCTGATGATTATCGCGGCTATTGGAAACGCAATCGCAGCTGGTTCAAGTAATGTTGGCGCACGTTTCTTTGCAATGTTTCTGATGCCAATCGGTGCAGTATCTGGCTGTGAGTTATTTTCTTCTTCTTAAATCCGCCCTACAAGTTTGAATTTTGAAACAGGGGCTTATAATCATTTACCTTCCTTGCTAGATCAAATCATTGTCTCCTGGATCGCCAACTCATTCCCTCGCCCGCTCGTCAAGCGCTCCGCCGCGATCGCGATTGGAAACATGATTGGCAATACAGCAACTATTTACGGGTCATACATGTATCCCAGCTCAACAGGGCCTCAGTATGTGCCCGGAGGCAGTGCAAACGCGGCCATATGTATTTTGGTCGCTGTTTTGGCATTGATATTGCGGTATTTGCACATCTGGGAGAATAAGAAGCTGGAGAGTGCTGAGACGGAGGCTCCTGAAACAATTCATCGGTCCAAAAAGGAGTCTGCGACTGCCGAAGACTTAGATGTCAGGGCTGCGGGCTTCAGATACGTGTATTGAGTACAAGGCAATCGTTTCTACTCAGGGGGGAGATGGATCCTCGAATTATACACCTCGTGAGATCGCAGGCCAACACCACTGGCTACCCTCATAGCATCCAAAATTTTGTCTTTAGCACAACTAAATGTGCTCTCAACCTAAAATAAGAGAAATATCTACCTTCTTGAGGCCCTCCCATACACTCCTCTTGACTCGTCCCACTCCTTTGCGATATGCGACACCGTCCTCCCATTTAACCCAGAGAACATTATAGAATGACCAAGTCTCCGCCTCAACCGGCTGAGGATCTGTAAAGTGCAGTCCGCGAGATACTGCCACGATATCACAAAGAACTCCGTTTGGTTCTATCGTCCAGATGTTGTCCAAATCCTCTCGAGTGTCAACGCTCAACTCTCCAACTTCCTCCCCTTCCTCATTCCTAAGCATTGCGGTGACGCCGAGTATAAGTCCAAACATGGGCACCACGAATTTGTTGGATCCTATATAAGACACCGCGCGATCAACAGTCGTATTGTTCCTGGGTTTGGCTGCCCACATGCTTGCTTGTTGCGTCTCGGCGCAGAGATACCTGCCATATTTCTGCCCCGGTTCCATTTCTGGTTTTAATTCGGTACCGAAAGGAACTGGGTGAGAAAACTTGATGGATGGGCATGTTTCATGTTTATAGTAGTAAGTCGTCTGCAGCTGCTCATAAGAAACCTCGCACTCAGGGTCATTGATGACTGAAGAGAACTCCTTTTCGGTTTCTTTCTTCTCTTTGATTCTTCTGGCCTCCATTATCGGGTCTTCCATCTTGAACTCCCAACCCTTTGGAAGGTCACTTTGCCTGCCCATGTATTGAGCCTTGTAATCATGCCATTCATTCTGGAACGCTAGAATGCGAGGCGGGGAGTCCTTTCGGTCCTTGAGATACCATGTCAGCATCGGGATTACCTGAAATGGATTCCAGTGGGCTCTCGACCACTGAAATGGCGGATTCTTCATATAACACGCAGATGTCCAAGCATGATTATCCAGATACCCTTTGCAAGCCTCCCAAGTCCAACTAGGAGGTCCATCTACAGCTGGGCTACTGGGCAGCCGCCGTGTAAGTCTGTTACTCCCCGAGCGCCATAGCAGAGCTAGGTCAAAAAAGGATACAGGCAACCCGTGGATGATGCCTCGGGGGAAGGCCCCTTGCATTGCTGCAAATGAACTCGAAAAGGCAGCGTCCACGTCTTCGTTAAAGGTGAATTCTCGACTGCCGTATTGACTAATGACTTCGCATAAAATTGACAAATCAGGAACGTTGAGAGAAATGTCATACGGAGACAAGTTATTTTTAATCTCGCCGCCATCAATTGACAAGTGCTTTGATGTGAGGTCATGCGGCGAGTCAACATCCTCGTAGTAGGTGTTTGTACGACAGATCCACCGCACAGTATTCCCGAAGAAAAGCAACTTTCGTGGTGAGAATATTTGCTCTTGCATTGTCCATCCGCGGGTTGTCCAAGGAGTGCCGCGAAGAATATCATCTTGTCGAATCATGAGGGTCACACTATCGGCCAATTTCAAGGTCGGATTCAGAATTCTTGGTTCAGACACATTTCTCAGCCCAGGGAGACCTACTGTGGCATTCTGTCCATCCGCGGCAATGATTGTGAAGGCTGAGTTCTCGAATATCGCTGCCATGTGGTTGATGTGCTCAGCAAGGCCGTCTTCGTCATCCTGGACGATACAAAGGGAGTCCACCCAAAGGTACCGCTGGCCCAAAATGGGCACCAACTTTATAGCATTGATTATAGTCGCCGGAATCTCCCCTTCGAGTTCTTTAAGAATGCCTTCTCCCTGCAGCACTTGCACATTCTCCTTCTTCGTCTTGAGTGTGTGGACTTGGCCCCAGACGTAGCTGAGAGTGACGTATGTTGCATTTGGCGGGGGCGAAACTAGACACATCCTCTCGCAATCAATCAGATGTCCTATCGGGTGCTGCAAGGAGACGATATTTTCCGAGCACTTGGTTCCGTGGTATGCAGAACAGATCGATATCCACTGACGCAGCAATGCCGTATCAATGTAGTCTGGATCCAGTGTTCGGCCGAGCCCCATGCCTGGTGTTTGCGGTGCTCCTGAGCTGTTCGCAACCAGAATCTCAGAGGGCATGGCAGTCCATTCTTTTCCGTCCTCCATAAAGGTTACTTGGACTCTTAAACGGCCCCAACGAGCCTCTAGGGCCAGGCCAGTATATCGGGATGGGTCTTGGCCATCGAAGAAGGCAGTAACGAAAGGCTCATGATAGTTGCATTGGGATTTCCCAAAAAATCTTTGGGACCTCCAAGTTTCCACTCTCGATGATCGTTTGATTCAACCACAGCGATCGGGTCGAAGTCCTCTACGTCGTTTAGGCTCCTGACGTATCTGGCAGCGTCAAGCAAATCTTTGCAAATAGCGCACGAGGAAGACCGGGCTTCAGCGGGTACTTTCAGTGCCTTCATTTCACTCGCCGTTGATTGGAAGACGAACATAAATGTGCATTCAACTCAACACCCCCAGAATACAGCGATGACTGTTGAGCGATTTAGCCACGTCTGATGCCACAGTAAGCACAAGTCATGTGACCTGAAACATCACGATCGTGTTGTGAGAGTGGATGCCTAGAAGAGGGCGTTGGGATAATCCAAGTGCATTTTGTTGCGCGAAGCTCCGGCAGGCTAACGATGCTGGGTTGCGGACTATGTGCGAACCATGACCAAAAAACACTGCGAGTTCGTGATGGCCGTCTTATTACCTTGTGATCTGACGAATGCATTCCTTCAAATCCATCGAACAATACTATATGGCCTCTAAAACATCCCAATGGTCTCTAGTTCGTAGTCTCGGTGGCTTCTGAAACCCTCATCCAGAGCTCAGATTGTGAGAAGATTCCGCAGTTGAAGACTTTCCAGGGGTTGGTTGGGTCGCACAGGGCAAAGTCGAATCTTCGAAGGAGCTATAAGCGACAGTTAGGACCAGCACTAAAGAGAACGATCAAAGTGTGCAGAATATAGCCAACTTACTTCGACGTAAACCTTGTTCAGTTCCATAAGGGCGACTGGTCGGCCAAGGCACTGCCATCGGCCGTAGCTGAAAATCAGATCCAGCGCGCTGTCCATGTCCTTGAGCTTCTCGGGCGAAGCCTCAAGCCATCGCTCCGGGCGGAACTCGCCAGCATCACTGCCCCAAAGATCCTCACGACGGAAAATGCCCCAGGCACCGTACCCAATGCGCGTTCCGCCGGGGATAAACTGGCCCTTCCAGGTGTCGCCTTGAGGAGGAACCTGCTTGGCCATGAGGCCGGCAACTGGGGGAAGATGCGCAGGCCTTCCTTGATGACAGCCTGAAGATAGGGAAGTTCGCGGGCCTCGGAGTCGGGGATGATTTCGCTGGAGTATTTAACCTTGGCGCTCTCTTGGCGCAGCCTGTTGTAGGCACGAGGATTTGCGACAAGGTGCAGCATAGTGGAGCGGATTGCTGTGGCGGTTGTGTCCGATCCGGCAACGCTGTTGTTGGCTTGTTAGATACACATCTTGACTGTTGGGCGCACAGCATCGAACGAAAAGAATGGAGTAAAAGGAAATTCCAAGGAAATACACGCTCACATTTGGAGAAGGATTTCGGATTCAGCCTCTTTCTGAGTAAGACCGTGGGCGACAAACGAGCCGAGCATGTCCTTCTGGACCTTCTTGTCAGAACCGAATCGCTCGGCTGCAACGTCCTTGGCGATGCTACACACAAAGCGCAATTAGTTGATAGCTCAAATACAGCCGTCATATCAAGACCAGGCTATCGCATAGCACGCACCCCATGACTCGTCCAAAGCCAAGGCGATCCTTCTCTGAAGGCAACATGCGCTTGAAAAGTGGAGAGCTCAGCAGCTTGATCAGTGCAGGGACCACAGTGGTGACCATGATCATGGGCAGAGTCTCCTCAGTAGTGCCAATGTACTCGTAGACATCGGAGTCGGTCTCAAGGAAGCCAAAGGGCTTTCCAAAGGCCAGATCGGAGATGACATCGAGGGTGAAGTACTGTGCCTTGCGGCCAAAGTCGACGGGCTTCTTTTTTTCGCTGGCGTAATTTGTCAGGAGCTTGATCAGGGCCACGATGTTTTGGTCAATCTTGGGCTCCAGGTTCTCGACCTCTCGGCCACCGTACTATAAGCAAATATGTCAGCCCAGCTTGATCAGGGATTTGACAACAGACACATGGGTATGTGCAGTGACGACGTGGGGGGCTCGTGAGGCGAGGCATCTAGGAAACATAAAACATACCCCGGCGGCCATTTTAGTGCGCAGCTTAAAGTGCTCATCTTCGTCCCTCCATGACAGAATGTTGTTGCTTGCGGGGTCGAAGCGCATGCCATCGTACCAGTCAGAGCGGCGATATTCAGTCCTGACGTTGAGGATGTGCTTCATCAAATCGGGATCATCGGTGACGAGATCATTGGGGCCAACGCGGGCAATGGAGCCTAGAGAATCATGAATCCATATCAGTAATCGAGCGTCGAGCCAAATTTGAGATGCCAATGGGCAAAGCGACTCGTCATAACTCAGGTCAGCTGGGCGTAGAGGAGGTCATGATTTGGAGATCAAAAGTGGGCGGGTCACCACTCAAAAATGTGCAAAATAAAATACAAAATGAGCAGAACCAACAAAAGAAATGCTAATAAGCTCCCATTTGAGTCCTCCCAAAACTGCACTGACCGTATTTCTTATTGATGTTCCAAAATTCAAGATATCCTTTACCTCCTCCAACTGTCTTGATGAGCCACCACTTGGAGAGGGCGGCGACGGTTGGACCCTTAAATTGCCGCAATCGCATGTACTGTCTCCATGTCGAAATGAGGACCAAAGGATCAGTGATCCCACCAGCAGACCCGCAATTGCGAGCGAGGGCCGGGCCTCGAAGAATGCTGCAGCTGTGGCCATTGCAGTCGAGATGATTTTGAGTTTCTTGTCCCCGTCCGATTGTCTCTCTCTCCCACGCACGGGCGGAGCTGCGTGTGTTTATGTGTGACTGATTCCGGCAATGTGACGTCTCGTATCCACTGGTGCGGGAGTGGCAGCAGTGGCAGATAGATGGAGATATGCAGCAGGGCCAGGCGTGTGATGCTTGATGGGACTGGAGTGGATGAGGAACCAGATCTCTGGGGAGAGGGAAAACAGCACGGACCGATGGATTGAGCAGACTTTACCAGGAGCGGCCCCGTGGGTTGAAGAACGAGAGGGGCCTTCAACCTAATTCTAGTCAGGGCAATTTACTCGCTCGCTCGCTGCGCGCAGAGAGAGAGAGAGCAAAAGCGCGAGATAGGGATGGACTGGGGGGGTTGGCGTACATTGTATGTAATCAATAATGCTCCATCACACACACAAGCTTGTCCTCCCTGGTTGGCTATTGTAGGATCTCCCTCCAAGGCGCAAGCTCTAGTCCAGCAGTCAAGCAGTCTAGCGCAGTCCAACCCAACCATGGCCGCCATCCCGTCAGCTCCTAGGCCAGAAGCGAGCAAGACCACCGCCAGAAGCCGGCGGTAGGAATTTTTGACGGGCCTCTGGCGGGGAGAAGTAGAGGGAAGATGTGGGCTTAGATCACCGTAGGAGATGCCATACAGTAGTAATGCACCATACTATACGGAGTCGCAGCTTATTAGTGTCGAGAATGCCCCCGTCCGTAGAGTCTAGATAACTAACAGGCGCCTCCCGATAGGCGGTAGAAGCAAGAGCTAGCACATCAGGGACGAACTCGCCTAGCCTCGCTTCCCACGATGCAATGGCCCATGGAAGCGGGAGGGGTTGAGAAAATGGGGCCCTGGAACCTGAGTCAAGGCCGGCGCGAGAGGGAGATGGATCCGCGCGGGTCCTCTCCCCATCCCCCTCCCCCAGGACACGCTTTGCCCAGGCTGGCGGAAGTCGAAAATCCACGCGACGGTTCGCCCGGCGCGTGCCGCTGAGGTCCCAGCTAGCGCAGCCACAAGGACACATTCTGCAACATTGCACCGCGCGAGCTTGGGAATCACAGGAGGCAGAAGGTGCAGGGGCTGAGGGCTGCGCAGACAAATCTTGATGAATGGCTGATATTTGATGCCTCTCCTCTCCTCCCCCCCCCCCCCCCTCCCATACGAAGTATGCTACCCTCTCCCCGCTCTCTCCTTGCCGCCGCAGGTTGCTTGCTTGCTCGTGTTTGGTGCTGCTTACTTGTACTGTCTCGTCTTGTCTCATCTCGTCTTGTCTTCTCTTCTCTCGCCGCCTTTCGACCATGCGACCTGCAGTAGTTTCGCAGCAAAGAAACCACGAGCAAGGCAGGCCTTGTATCGCACACATGGGATGGCGCCGTTCGTGCATGCGTGGGCGGGAATTAGAGGGGAAAAGAGACAAGCCCGGCGTGTAGTGGGGAATGGGAACCAAAAGCCCATGACCAAAAGCATGGGGCATACTATCCGTACATACATAGTATGTACAGTAGTACATTCAACACGCCGGACACTCTCTGTAAGTGCCCACGAAGAATGCATGTGCCGCACTCGGCAGTCAAAATGGACACATGTTGACATGGATCATGGCTTCGCAGCAAGGAACGGGGACGCGGACCCGGGACGCACTACCAGAGCTACCAGAGCTACCAGAGACGCACACGGACGTGTTTACTCTAAGCAGCAGGTTAACGCCTCGTCGATGGATCTCGATCATCCGGGGCCTCTGTCTCTCACAGGCCGCCATCCCTGCTCGCCGTCTTCCAAGTCTCAAGCGTCGCTCTTACATCGCATCATGGCACGTCTGGCTGCTCCAGCGCCCGTGGCCATCGTTCCGCGGGCCACTCATGGGCTCTGCTGGACACGTCAGCAAGCCACTGGTCCACTGGCAACCCTGTCCGTACCCGCTTGCGATACTGTGTTCGTCGTACGTTGGTCAGGTTCCTGTGCTTTTTCCCCTTCGCCGTCCCATTATCTCAGTAGCGAGGTTTTGGCCGGCACGACAGTGCTCCATTCATTATTATTCATTACGCACAGTGTCGCGCCTTTTCCTGTAGAGGGCGTGAGGGTGAGAATCAATCCCTTTTTCCGTGCCTTGGACCCTTTTCTTAGACGCCTATCTGAGCGAGCACGACCATCGCGCAAACCAACGCGCCCTGCCAACCACCCCCCACCAGCCAAGAACTACCATCTCTCGGTGGGATATCTCTCTATCCATCTATCCATCTAGATCCGTATCGTATCAGCCAGCACCATGTCTGAGCCCGTCGAAGTAGCAAAGGAACAGTCGCCTGCCGCTGACGTCCCCGTCGAGACGAAGCCAAAGGACGCTGCCAGCCCGGCGTCGCACAAGGCCAGCACTCCTGGAAGTCCCAACTCCCAGCTGCTCGTCGCAGAGGTGAGATCGGCCGGAGCAGTGACACCGCCAGAGTTGTATGGGATGGGAGATTTAACCTCGAATAGGCCACAGAAGAGGACGTTGCCGATGACGACTCGGCTCTTGGAGTGAGTACCTTGCAATTCCTGAAATTAGATTACCAGCTCTTTTATCCATTTCATTTCATCTTCATTTTTCGATCCATTAATTTCCTTATGGCTAATTTTTTTTTTTTAACCTGCAAATTAAATGTGGTTGTAAAACATCTGAACTGACCCGGTGTGCGTTTTTCCTCTTGCGCGCAGGACGATGCAGCCAGCTCCACTGCTTCGATGCGCTCAAGCATCTTGCAATACCGCACTGAGAACGGCCGTACTTATCACTCTTACAAGGAATCTAGTAAGTCGTCACCATCTTGTGCATTAGAGCGCTCGGCTATATGGTTCCCATGGACGATTTTCGCTGATCGGAATCCCAGTTAATTATGTCCTCCCCAACGATGCTGTATGAAGGACCAGCCACCACCCTTGCGCAGATGGCGTTTGCTAACCTCTTGGCTTGATCTTGTTAGTCCGAACAAGATCGTCTAGGTATGCGACCCTAACTTAATCTTGCATCTAATCCCGTTACTTCCTTGCTATGTACTTCAGCAGTCTTGGCCCCAGATCGAGCCGATTGGTCTGGTAATGCGCACATGTGCTAATGCAGCCTCAACAGACCTCCAACATCATCTTTTCAGCCTCACCTTCCACGGCAAGCTGTTTCTCTGCCCAGCTGGAAAGGAGAACACTATCCAGCGATGCCTTGACGCTGGAACAGGTACCGGCGTCTGGGCCATCGACTTTGGTAGGCAAGCCGAATCACTCTTGGTTCCAGCAAACTAACCAAGCTTACAGCCGATGAGCACCCCGAAACAGAGGTAACCCTTACTTGGCATGTACTCGTTTCTGCATTTCCGCTAACATTGACAAGGTTATCGGAATTGATATTAGCCCCATCCAGCCCACGTTGTACGTCCCCCTCCCCCACTGCCGGATGGTACGGACAGTTGTTGCGGCTGGTGAGCCCTACTATGCGGATACTAACCTATATGCAGCGTTCCCGCCAATCTATCGTTCCAGGTTGACGACCTCGAAGATGAGTGGACCTTTAGCTACAAGTTCGATTTCGTCTTCGCCCGTATGATGACCGGCTCTTTTGGTGACTGGCCCAAGTTTTTTAAGCAGAGCTTCGCCGGCATGATGCCCGGTGGCTGGATTGAGTGCCAGGATATTTGCTTCCCCGTTAAATGCGACGACGACACCCTCAAGGAGGATTCTTTCATCAATCAGTGGTCCGAACAAATGATCAAGTCGACGGAGATCTTTGGGCGCTCGGGCCGCAGCGCCGCTTCCTATAAACAGCAGATGATCGACGCAGGTTTCGTCAACGTCACCGAGATTGTTTACAAGTGGCCTATGAACCGATGGGCTGCGGATCCCTACTATAAAGACTTGGGTGCGTGCGCTGTCGCAACATGGAACCTTGCGAATCCACGAGACGCTAATCTGGAGACAGGCTTCTGGACTTATCACAATATTGCCGACGGCCTGATGGGTCTGAGTGTCGCCCTGTTTACCCGCGCTCTCGGTTGGTCCGTAGAGGAGGTTGAGGTCTTCCTGGCCAAGGTGCGAAGCGAGATGAAGGACAAGTCAATCCACGCCTGGTGGCCCATGTAAGTCTTCTGTTCAACACCCAAAGCACCATGGTCCAAGAGATAAGTTGACTAATTCGCAATCCCTGCAGTCACGTTGTCTACGGCCAAAAACCCGAATAAAGAACCATCCACCACTGTCGACAACCTTTAATCCTCCCGATCTCCATCCGCCCTCGCCTTTGAGGGGTGCGGGTTCTTGCATTTTGTGTTTCATGATGACAATTTTAGCGGTCAAACAAGTCGAATGGCATACATTCTGAAAATCTGTTTTTTGTCAACCTCGAGGAAAAGGGGACGAACGCAAAGCAACGTTAATTGTTTCACTATTATCTTTGCGTGTTGGTTTGCACGCTACTAGGAAAGAAACCTAAGTAGCACATCTACGACGACTTCCTTTTTTGTTTTATTCCCATAGACTTGAAAGAAATGCCCGAAATCTTAAAGCGCTAAACCCCCCGTCTGATACAAACAAGACTAACTCCGAACTCCCCGATGCTTCCCGAGATTAGTAGAGGTGTGCCGAGTGAGCTAAAACGCCAGGAGATTTTGCTTCCCGTTCCGCAACGCCACTTTTTAAATCACTCAGTGGCGCGACCCCATCGATCGTGCTTCCCGTCGAATCGTCATCTGAAACGGTCAACGTCGCCCGCCAACACTCGATCTTCGGACGTTTGCTAACTCTATTGTGGGGGCGAGTCATTGTCGACTACTTTTGATCGTGAGCACCGTCAACCAGGTTAAGACCCGGCTTCTCGGATTGATCTCGCTTCATCGCGGAGCTGCATATGTCGATCACACAGCGAATTTCTCCACTGGGAAGTATTGATTAGGTCCATTCCGCCACTTGAGAAGGTATACTAGAAGTGATTCACCACCCCACCAGTACCAGAATCGCCATCCGACAGGACAGATGATGACCCAACGAGAATTCGAGGGATTTCTTGACATACCCAGTATTCGCATATCAACACTCAACGTTCTCCTCGATATGATGATGATCCGCACCCCTCGTTCCGTCCAAATCGGCCTGAAGCGTGGGGGAATTAGGGTTCCGAGCAATGGCCCAATGCATCAAACTGGGGTAGGCCCTTTGCACCATATATTAGCGCTTCTTGAACATTCCAATGAGCCGAAACACGTCATTGATACCTCCGTCGCGCAACCGTTCTTCGTGGGGATTGGCAAATGTCAAGCACGTGGCATTACAAGCTCGTCGTGATACATGCATATAGCATCAGACAGGCTATTCATGCAAAGCCATGGATCAGGGAAGTGCACGGTGGTGTATGTTCGCATATTCCCTCCTAAGTTGATTATGTTTCTCCCATGTGCATGAGTCAACCCCTGTCATAGTCCGGATCAGAGCTGGATCATTATTGTGCAGCGTTCTAACTCATTAATCACAAGACCGTCGCCATCGCAATGATCCTCTTGGTGGCCGCATGGAAATACAAGTTTATTGCTCAAACCAATCATTGTTCCCATCACGCTTGCACTGTGTACGCCATGGATGGTTCGCAGATGCCAAGCTTATTCACTCCCACCTAGATGCCTGTCAGATCAAGGTAATCAAGTAGATGTGTTTCCGGAGATGGGGCCCTGGTGGACACAGCTACGGAAAGTTGCGCATCACCACACGTGTGGTTCAAGCTGTAGACGTGCAGCACAGAAATGCCCTTTGGACTGGGTTCCCTGTCCCAAGTTTCCTTGCCACAGAATACGGAATAGGAAACAAGGACATGATTCCTTTTTCGGCACGAACCGTAATTAACAACCTTCCCTTTGGATCACAATCCCATATTGGATGGTTGCCAACCCCTGCCGTCCGAGCACTTGCATGCATCCAGCCATGCTCCCACGCAGATACTATACATAACGCTTAGTATGTATGTATGTTGGTTCTCAATTTCTCCACCCTTGAGAACCCCGCTCCCGTGTGGTGTGAGGGTTGCCAAGATCCTCTCTTATCGCGCCGCACAATAAGCTATTCAATTCAGTTGTTCATCCGTCACGTTGATCCCCCTTTGACCCTCGAGCTAAATAGCGCACACTCACAATGGCTACTTCTCCATCATCAAAAGGCAGCTCTCCCAGGTCTCCGCCAGCGGCCCCCCCGACTGAGGACCTCCAGAATATAGGTGTTATCGAGGCAGACGATGTTCCCGAGGCAGATGCGGATTCCACGCTCGGCGACGACAGTGCCAGCTCCACCGCATCAATCGCCAGCAGCATTTTGCGATACCGCGAGGAAAATGGCCGCACCTATCACGCATACAAAGATGGACAGTACCTGATGCCCAATGATGATCGCGAGCAAGATCGCCTTGATTTGCAGCACCACCTCTTTTTGATGACATTTAGCGACAAGCTGTTTCTTTCGCCCGCGGGCACGGGCGGACACAAGTTTCAGAACGTGTTGGACATTGGTACTGGAACCGGTCTGTGGGCCCAGGATTTTGCCGACGAGCATCCCGAGGCACAGATTCTCGGGGTCGATCTCAGTCCCATCCAGAGCGAGTTTGTTCCTCCCAATCTGGTCTTCCAGGTCGACGACGTGGAAGAGCCATGGACCTTCAGCGTCAAGTTCGACTTCATTTACAGCCGGATGATGACGGGCGCCATTGCCAACTGGCCACGCGTGTTCGAGCAAGCCTACGAAAACCTCACGCCCGGAGGTTGGTTTGAAGTTACAGATATTTGTCCCTTTAGCTGCGACGACGGTACCGTGACGTCGGATCTGGCCATGTCTCAATGGGTGAATCTCCTCTTGGACGGAACCAGGATGGTCAGCCGACCGTTTGACGGACCATGGCTGTACAAGGAGCAGCTCGAGGCTCAAGGATTCAAAAACGTGACCCAGGCTGTCTACAAGTGGCCTCAGAACAAGTGGCCCAAGGATCCGAAGCTAAAGGAAATTGGTAAGTGATGCTTCCTCATTCCAGTCGCCATGCACCTTCACATTGCCCTTCAAACTAGGAAGTCTCAGCGAGGTCAAATAGTTTAGCAATCGCATTTCATAGCGTCTACTTCCGTTTTAGTTCATTTTTTTTTCCTCCGACATTTTGCTAAGTTCGCATTGCTCATCTATTTAGGTGCCTGGACACTAGAAAACGTTGCCTCCGGACTTGAAGCCTTGAGTGCGGCCGTGTATACTCGAGTTTTGGGTTGGAGCAAAGAGGAAATGGACGTTCTACTCGCCAAGGTTCGTAATGACATGAAGAATACCAGCATTCACGCCTACTGGCCAATGTGAGTAACTGACGAGCTGGTTCGTGTATATCTTTTTGACAGTGTTGCAGTGTTGTTGTTTACGCGCAAAAGCCTGAGGAGGAGAAATAAGAAGACTGACTGGATAACTGGTAATTCTACTGTTTTCTGTCGGATGATATGAATGACGTCTTGAAATTCATCGGTGCTGGGCTTTATAAAGAGAGAAATCATTGGTTTGCATAGTGAAGCACGACTAAGCCACTTGGAATTGCTACCGCATGGATGTGTGCTACAATGCTACAATATCCCCATACCACAGGCACAATACACTATAATGAACTTAGTGGACTTGGATGACTAATGTATCATTTGTGAACATTTGGATGTGATCGTCTGGCATTGCACGAAGAGCCAGAGGGCTACTCTAGGGTAGCGGGCTATCATTTTACGGCCTCAACTTTGACCAATAAGGAGGAAGGTTCTGTGGGTTTGATTAAATCAGCGTTTTTTTTTAGAGCTTCTCGTATATTTTATTATTATTAGCTACTTGAATCTCGGAAAACCTCACCGTTCATGGTCATACTCATGCCAATTTGCCTTGTGAAAGTGGATGCACATCTAGCGGCACGTGGACCCGGTGTGTGGGTCACTTATTACAGTCACTTGTGAACTCCCACATCTTAATGTGCACAATTCGATGGGAAGATATTTGCAAAAAATAAAAATAAAAAGAGAGAATCAAAATAATGATGTGTAGAAGCAATTTCATGACTTTTACCTATGATTGTGGTTGTTTTCTATTCTACCATTTCTTACCATGGTTTGTGCCAAGACGGGGCCAGTGTTCGGAATAATTTTCGCATACGGAACTGAGTTTTCGTATTTATTCTCGTATACCACTTGTCGGGATACAAGGCTAATCGCGAGAAAAACCGCTCGCCGCCTAAAACATGTGGAAATCTGATGATATAAAATGGATCTTGGGACATGGGTGTTCGAGAAATTTAGCTCATGCGACCTTTGACTCACTAAATCTGGATGATACATGAGGGAAAGCGTCCCCTCCACTCATCGCGAGGTACTCTGCCGTTAACGGCTTGCTTAGAATGGTTGCATCCCTCGTTGTCTAGGACTTGCATTTGACCAACGTCTGCGAATCTCGGGGCCAATCAACCCCGGCTCCTCGGGGCGACGGTGCCGTAATTGTGTCCGTGAAGGAACGGCTCCGCGACCGCACAGGCAGAGGTCAAGCCGTAATTCCTGTGAATGGTTCCGACCCCGCCTCGCGTGATGCATTGTTACCCTCCCTCATCGGTTGTTCTCGTCGGCCTGGGCTTCGGCAGTGGAGAGAGCCCTACGGGAGACATGAGACGTCATATGGACTTGACACAGGGCTTCGAGAAGGCTTCCGGCGAGAAGGGTAAGGTAAGTGGGCGTCCCAGGACAGCTTTGCGCGAAACCTGCGACCAGACAGCGAAAGCTCTGGTATTTCGAAGGGCTCGTTCGTCGACGTCAGTCAAGCGTCGTCAGATGGTCCAAACTTTGTGAGCTAAAACTCGTGGTCAAGCCCCGTCCGTGGTGCCACTTTAGTCAAGCCGTGACGTTAGGGACTGATCGCCAAGCAGGAAAAAGGTCACTTGAGCAGGGAGGCCCTGCAAAGGACGATGGGGCTCCGTGGTGATTGGCTGCCAATTTAGCCATGGTGGTAAATCCACCACACCAGAACGAAATTAGCATGGGTGTAAGGGGGGTTAGATCTCTCCGAGGACCTCTGCATCCCCAGAAAAAAGTTGGTTTGGAATTCCGGCAACTCTATGAACGAGCACAAAATGCCCACGCAGTTTAGTCACCCAGGCGGCGATAAGTGGGACTCGACGACGACGTCGCCGTTCCGTCACGGTGAGGAGTGTTTGACATCGTGTCGCGGGAAGGCATTGATGATGGTTGCAGGTTTCGATGTGATTTCTGTTTTTGTAGTACATTACAGTTCAGTTGCGCTCTCTAGCTCAACCTCCTCCTCCTCCTCCCCCAGTCGAAGTCAAACGACACCCCATATCACACAGTAGGTGCTTGTTTGGAAGTTGCGAAGTAATAGAGGAATCTCGTGAGGGTATCGTCCATCCAAAAAATTATATATATAAAAAAAAAACGCCATATAAGAGTTCCGGGCTCGAGCGAAGGACTGAGAATCTCCTGGATCGCTCGTCAACTTCCAAAAGTCCATCCGGATAGAAGAAATTGTGTATAATGGTCAAGCATTTACACAAGGTGCGGCGGGGATCAAGCCCTCTCTTCCGCGTTCTTTCGCTCCCTATCGCGTCTGCAGTGTTGCAAGATATTTTCTTGCAAAGAGATGGCGGACGGAAAAGGCATCATAAAAGCAGGCTCGTAGCAGAGATGGACTCAGCTTTTGCTCAGAGATGTCATTCTAAGCAAGGCTGGCCGAGTGAAACTTTACTTTGGTGACGCATCATCGGTCCTTGGACTCGATGTAGTCTCCGTCCCTGGAGAGGCGTGCGAATCCTCGGACGAGTGCTCAGAGAGAATCTTCTCCGTCAATGGTTGAGGAATACATGTGCAGTGCCTCAGCAAAGCCTCGCATCTCGCGAGTCTTTCGAGAAGCTCTTGATTTGGCCTTCGACGCTTGCGCGGAGGCGCTGGTGTACTGGGAATGCACACTGCCTTTAACTATATTGATGCGAAGCAAGTGAGCAATCCATATTTACTCAATTATCCAAGCCCTCGAGGCAGTACTGACCTTGGTGCAATTTGAACATGGACTTCTTCGATCACACTTCTTCTTTCGTTGCTGGCACAAGACGCATGCCAGCACCCTCGGCGTCTTCTTGAGCAGGCGCGATGCAGATGAGGGCGGCCGTGAGGAGTCCCAGGCGGAATCCTCTGCCTTTGGCTGTGGGTAAGTGTCGTTATTCATCTTTGAATACTGAGAGGCTCGGATCAACCATGGCTCTTTTGGAGCAAGAGGTTTATAAATGGGCATGAAGCATAGGGCGATGCCTCCCCGCAGCCGATCTTCAAGGTGTCACGAGAGGAGCCGCTAAGATCGCAGCCTAACATCAGGTAATCATGCACGAAGTGAAAGCATAACTTACACCGGGGTCCCAAGACCCTTGCCGAACGACATGTCGTGATGCTGAAGAAGTACCGCCACGTCCGGAGGGTCGGGATGGGACCATAGCCCGAAGGTCCCCACCCACGTCGCTTCAGCGTGCCTCAAAGGGGAATCCCTCGGGTTCGGGGTCTGAAGCGCTTGTTTTGTCGGGCTGCTAGGAGACACCGTCAAGCCGCTGAGTTTTCTTGAGACCTCCGATCCCCCGCGTTTGACAATTTGGTCTTGCTCTTCTGGATCGGCTTTATAGTCCATGATATCCCTCAATCCAGTCCCGGTCCACTTGGTGCAAGTTGTCAGCGAGCTATGTGACACCTCTCTTCTTGATTCTGCCCACGGATAGTCACGCCATCCACGGCGACTCTCGGAACAGCCTTGACCTCGCCAATTTCGCCGAATTCTCTCATATAGTTTGCATCTTCGGCTTTGCTACGAATCCATCTAAATTCTCGCTTCCATCTAGTCCGTATTAATTAACCTTTCCGGAATCTCGGGGCCGACATACCCCACACGGTTTAGCCACCTGTTATTAGTCCTCGACGCTAGCTGCAGGAGTCGTGGGGCCGAATCAACAAACATGGCCCAGGCGAAGGATGAGCCGTCAGCCAGCGCCGATCGGGCTGGAGGCCACCCCACCAACGTCTTGCACGAAGACTCTGACACTCCAACTGCGGTTCGAGGGGGCTCTCCACTGGGTTCCAGCACCTCCGGTGGCTCGGTGACCGCAGATGAGAAGGGAATCCCGGCTGCCGGGCTGGACCCTGAGACAGGAGAGGATGAAGACTCTGAGCACGAACGACGAGCGAGCATTGTCCGAGATTTGGCCCGCCAGTACACCCACCAGAGCCACTACTCGGTCGTCGAAGGGAACCCGTTCACCGCAGACGAAAATAGCCCCTTGAACCCGAGGAACGAAAACTTTAGGGCCAAAGCATGGGCAAAGTCAATCGTCCGCTTGCTCTCCGAAAATGGAATGACGTCGCGTAAGACTGGAGTGTGCTTCCAGAACCTCAACGTCTTTGGGTATGGGCAGGCCACCGACTTCCAGAAGAATGTCGGTAATATCTGGCTTGAGATAGCATCCATGCCACGCCAGCTTATGGGGTATGGAAAGACTCGTATTGACATTTTGCGTGACTTTGACGGCATCGTTCGCAATGGAGAAATGTTGGTCGTCCTCGGTCCACCCGGATCTGGCTGTTCGACCTTTCTCAAGACCATCGCGGGTGAGACCAGCGGCATCTATGTGAATCATGACTCTTACTTCAATTACCAAGGTAAGCAACTACAGGCAGCTCAACCCAACCGGCGTAACGTAGTCTTACTGCTGCAAACAACTAACCCATGTCCTCTCCGATATAGGTATCACGGCGGAAGAAATGCATTCACAGCACCGAGGAGAGGCCATCTACACCGCTGAAGTTGATGTTCACTTTCCTCAGCTGACCGTCGGAGATACTCTCCTCTTCGCTGCAAATGCAAGAGCCCCCCGCCAACTCCCTGGAGGCATTGACAAGAACACTTTTGCTACTCACCTTCGAGATGTGGTCATGGCCATGTTTGGTATCAGCCACACCATCAACACGCGAGTAGGAAACGAATACATCCGTGGCGTTTCTGGTGGCGAACGCAAGCGAGTCACCATCTCGGAGGCCTCCCTCAGCGGCGCTCCGCTGCAGTGCTGGGACAACAGTACCAGAGGTCTTGATTCTGCCAATGCTGTCGAGTTCTGCAAAACCCTTCGTCTCCAGACGGAGCTGTTCGACACTTCGGCCTTTGTGTCCATCTATCAAGCACCTCAAGCAGCTTACGATGTATTCGACAAGGCTCTGGTGCTCTACGAAGGCCGTCAAATCTTCTTCGGACCGACAACTTCCGCAAAGAAATACTTTACCGACCTTGGTTTCCAATGCCCTGACCGTCAAACCACCCCGGATTTCCTGACCTCGATGACCAGTCCCTCCGAAAGAATTGTGCGCCCGGGCTTCGAGGGACGCGCACCTCGAACCCCCGACGAGTTCGCGACGGCTTGGAAGAACTCCAAACAATACCGAGAAGTCCAGCAAGAGATTGAGGAATACAAGCAAGCAAACCCAATCAACGGACCTGCTGCTGAGGAATTCAGGGCCATCAAGAGGGCCGTCCAGGCCAAGGGTCAGCGCGCTAAGAGTCCATACACTATGAGCTACTGGCAGCAGATCGAGCTGTGTATGTGGAGAGGTTTCAAACGATTGGTCAGCGACCCAACCCTTACGTTGTCCATGTTGTTTGGAAATACCTTCATGGCCCTCATCGTGGGAAGTGTCTTCTACAATCTTCAACAAACAACCGGAAGCTTCTATCAACGTGGTGCCTTGCTCTTCTTAGCCTGTCTGTCCAATGCCTTCTCTAGCGCTCTCGAAGTAAGTGCATCTTGAAATGACCACTTTGAAGGGGAACATAGTTGCTGACCAATGGCCAGATTCTTACCCTCTATGGCCAACGTCCGATTGTAGAAAAACATGATCGTTACGCTCTTTACCATCCATCCTCCGAGGCTGTTGCGTCTATGCTGTGTGATATGCCATACAAGATTGGAAATGCCATTGTCTACAACCTAACGCTTTATTTCATGACAAATTTGCGTCGCGAGCCGGGGGCATTTTTCTACTTTTTGTTCATCACCTTCATCACGACGCTTTGCATGTCAATGATTTTCCGTACGATTGCTTCTGCTTCAAGAACCATGTCGCAAGCCATGGTACCCGCTGCGTTGCTCATCCTGGCCCTGGTCATCTTCACTGGTTTCGTTATCCCGATTGACTACATGCTGGGCTGGTGCCGCTGGATCAACTATGTCAATCCCCTCGCCTATGCCTTTGAGTCTCTGATGGTCAACGAGTTCCACGGTAGGGAATTTGAGTGTACGCAGTTCATTCCCAGCCCTGAAATTCCCATCTACGCCAACGTCGCCGCGATCAATCGTGTCTGCTCGACAGTGGGCGCCATCAAAGGAAACAACATGGTCAATGGCGATAACTACATCAACTCTGCATTCCAGTACTACCACTCTCACAAGTGGCGCAACGTCGGTATTGTCATCGCCTTTATCTTTTTTTTCCTCGCCACATACATGGGATTTGCCGAGGTGGTGAGCGCCAAGAAGTCCAAGGGAGAAGTCCTAGTCTTCCGCCGAGGCCACGACAAGACTCAACACAGTCGCAGGTACAAGACTGACGATCCCGAGTCAAGTGAAAAGGTTGCTGGTCGCCTGGCTGTCACTGAGAAGCCCGGTTCCAACGGTGTTCAGAATGCAAACATCCAAAAGTCCACAAGCGTATTCCATTGGAACAATGTCTGCTACGATATCAAGATCAAGGGTGAGCCGAGACGAATTCTGGATAATGTTGCTGGTTGGGTCAAGCCCGGTACGATGACTGCATTGATGGTAAAGTATACTGACATCTGTTTGAATTAAACCAAGACTTACTCTGTCGATAGGGCGTTTCTGGTGCTGGTAAAACCACTCTTCTGGACTGTTTGGCTGATCGTACGAGCATGGGTGTCATTACAGGAGAAATCCTTGTTGATGATAAGCCTCGCGATGCCTCCTTCCAACGCAAGACTGGCTATGTCCAACAGCAGGATCTGCACTTGTCCACTACAACTGTTCGTGAGGCTCTCAACTTCTCGGCCTTGATGCGCCAGCCGGCACATATCCCTCAGAAAGAGAAGCTCGCCTATGTGGATGAAGTCATCAAGATGCTCGAAATGGAAGAATATTCTGAAGCAGTCATCGGCATTTTGGGCGAAGGCCTAAACGTTGAGCAGCGCAAACGTCTGACCATTGGCGTTGAGCTTGCTGCTAAGCCCCCCGTTCTTCTCTTCGTTGATGAGCCAACCTCTGGATTGGATTCTCAAACCTCTTGGGCTATCTTGGATCTTCTCGAGAAGCTTGCCCGCAGCGGTCAGGCTATTCTGTGTACCATCCATCAGCCTTCGGCTATCCTTTTCCAGCGCTTTGATCGACTACTCTTCCTAGCTAGTGGTGGCAAAACAGTCTATTTCGGAGAAGTTGGCGCCAACTCCCAGTCTATGATTGACTATTTCGAGCACAAGGGCGCACCGCCTTGTCCTCCTGGTGCCAACCCGGCCGAGTGGATGCTCGAGGTCATTGGAGCCGCGCCAGGATCAAGTACCGAGCAGGACTGGCCACAGATTTGGCGTGACTCTACCGAGTCAGCTGAGGTTCAGGCAGAGCTCAAACGCCAGACGGATCATCCAGAAAACCCAGCTACTGAGGATGATGACCCGACGTCCTTTGATGAGTTTGCAGCCCCGTTTACCGTGCAGCTTTTCAATGTTACCCGCCGTGTTTTCGAACAGTACTGGCGAACCCCGTCATACATCTACTCCAAGGCCACTCTCTGTACCCTTATCGCGCTATTTGTCGGTTTCGTGTTCTACCAGGCACCTAATACAGTGCAGGGCATGCAAAACCAGATGTTTGCTATCTTCCAGGTCCTCACTGTCTTTGGTCAGATGGTTCAGCAGACAATGCCGCACTTTGTTGTTCAGAGAGATCTCTATGAAGTCCGCGAACGGCCATCAAAGACATACAGCTGGAAGGTCTTCATGTTGAGTCAGATTATTGTTGAACTGCCCTGGAACACCCTGATGGCTGCTCTGATTTACTTCTGCTGGTATTATCCTATTGGACTGTATCGCAATGCAGAGCCAACCGACTCCGTTGCCGAACGCGGAGCCCTAATGTTCCTCTTGATTCTCACCTTCATGCTGTTCACTTGCACATTTACCGATTTCATTATTGCTGGGTGTGAATCAGCAGATAACGGTGGTAACATTGCCAATCTTTTGTTCATGATGTGTCTCATTTTCTGCGGTGTTCTCGCCAGGCCCGATACCATGCCTCGATTCTGGATCTTCATGTACCGCGTGAGTCCATTCTCGTACCTGGTATCGGCAATGCTCTCAACAGCAATCGCAAACACCAACGTGGTCTGCGCGGCGAATGAATATGTCACATTTCCTCCCCCTGACGGCACGTCTTGCTATCAATATATGAATGTGTACATTTCAGCTGCTGGTGGTTATCTCACTGAGCCGAACAGCACAGACACCTGCACATTCTGCTCCATCGGAGACACTAATGCTTTCCTTAAAACTGCCCAGTCCGATTACAATGATAGATGGAGGAACTTTGGGTTGATGTGGGTATACATAATTTTCAACGTCTTTGCCGCTCTGGGCCTTTACTGGCTCGTCAGAGTCCCAAAGAACAAACGGAACCATGGAAAGAAGAAAATAGAGTAAGGTGGCATTTAAGAAGGGGGTTGATGCATTAGTCGATATAATTTCTTACTTTGCACATAACTATATCTAATTTAGAAATTGCATACAGTCCCTTCTCATATTTCCTAACATATTCTAGTCTCAATGGCTCGCTCCCTTGTGCTGAAGCCTCTTGGCTACGCTATTGCCCAAATACTTCTCCATGTTTGGTACTAAGAATGACATGGTGAAGAGGATAAATGAGAATGGAATGGTGGTGTAAAACACAATCTTGAATGATGCAATGTATGAGTCCTTGAGGGCCGCAGCAACGGTGCTTAAAATGGCATCGGTGATACCAGGGACTGTGGAAAAATCGCCGGTAGAGGTGCCAGCAAGAAGCTGTGAAACTGATGACTCGGGAAGACCAGCCTTGATTGCTGCTGGCACAACCTTGTTGGGAATGTTCTTGGCCAACTCGTTGTTCAAGACAGAAACGTACAGGGCCTGAGCGATGGCACCACCAAAGCCACGGATCGATCCTAGAACACCTGTGGCTAGACCAATATCTTGAGCTTCCCAGAGCAGGGTTACATCCGGGAAAGAAATGTTCTCGACGAAGCCGATGGCAGTCAGAGCCACAACGCCGATGGCAATAGTGGCAGACCACCGGTCGATAGAAATGGTTGTGAGAGAAGTCATGAACGCAAAGGCAATGCCAGAGGCAATGATACATTGCCACTTGACCTTGGGCACATATGAGATGCAAATACCCGCGGTAAGCTGTCCCAGAAGAATACCACCACCCACAACAGAGCTCTGCCAACCAACTTCAGTGACATCTGAGGTGTAAACCGAGCTGATGATGGTTGGCCAAAGGACCGTAAGTGAGTAGTACACCATGGAACCAAGTGTGGCGATTGTCGTGATGGCGACGAAGCCAATATTCTTGAACATTCGGGGTGGCATCAAAGGCGTGGTCTTGCAGAGAAATCCCTCTAAGTTATATTAGCACCTGGCTCTGCCTTTTCAATAAGATCACGTACCGTATACAACAAAGGCGGCAATTGTTGCAACACCAATGAGGAGAGTGCATAGGGTGTGAGCACTGTTCCATGGATACTGAGTGCCTCCCCAGGAAAGACCGATAAGGAAGAGGACACAGCCTGACACGTAGAGGAAAATTCCGATGAAATCGAGGTCCTTGGTCATCTGCCACTTGGACTTTCCGTGAACGTGCAGCTGGCTGTACTGAGGAGGATGGTAAAAGAACCAGTACAGAAGCAGAGAAACGGCTCCAAGCATGTCGCCAATGTAATAACTCCAACGCCAACGAGCGGCCGTGTTCTCATAAAACGACCGAGCGATGACAGGGCCAAACACAGCAAAGGGCAGAGACGAAAAGAAGACGAGCGATGTAATGGGGCCTCTCCACTTGGTGGGAACGAGTTCACCCAAGACCGTACCGAAGGAAAGCTGACCAGCGGCGGCGATGCCATTGCAAGCATTTGCAGCGATGAGCATCTCAACGCTCTTGGCGCAGGATCCGATGATGCATCCGATGAGACCGAGGACAGTGCAGCCGAGGACCATGTACTTCCGACCGTACATATCCGAGAGACGGCCAAAGAGCAGGAAGCCGATGGAACTTCCCATGGTCCACATTGTGGCGACCCAGTTGATGTTGGCTGACGGGCCGATGTCTTGGTTAATGAGAGACCTAGCACACTGGTTAGAAGTCATAAATGAGTAGTCATTGGAGTGGGGACGAACAGGGTGTTAGCCGGTAAGACCCAGCCCAGATAGGCGCAGATGCTTCCAAGGCATTGTGCCTGATGTAAGACAGCGGTGTTAGCATTTGCCGTGTATCGCAAAAGCTTGATTCAGAAATTCGGGCAGGTCCAAGCTGCAACGTACCGTTACAGTGCCGATGAACTGAGCACTGAGGAAGTATCCCTTGGGCAGATTGTCGTAGTCGCCTCCAACGGCGTCAGCATCCAGGTAATCAACAGTGCCGTCTGCGTGGACGACTTTCTCGGTGTGGTCTGCGTTCTCCTTGGTGAAGACTCCATCGCCAGATTCGAGGTGCGTGGCTTGGACGCCCTTCTCGTCGGCTCCAGAACCTGTGTCGGCCGTCATGATGCCCGTTGCCCTTTGTTGAAACGGTGTGCAGACTGGGGCAAAGCTGGTGATTGTGGACTAGGAAGTATTCATCGAGAGTTTGGCGGAAAGTGTCGTCGTTTTATTCTGGCGATGAGCATTAGTTTGTCGTTAGGCGGGGACCGTGGAATATGTTACCCCGGAAAACTGGACCCCAGCAGATCAGTCAAGAGATTCTGGGGAAGATCACGGACATGGGTTGAAGCCATGTGGGGAAATTGCTGTGACTCGGCAGAGAGCTCAGTTTACATTGATTGCACCGCGGGAAGAGTTAGCTGAGCATGAGAACGCCACATTGTGCGGACGGTCTAGACCCAGGTCTGTCTTGGGGCTCGGCCATTTCCTGAACATTTGCTGACATCTAGACTCAGGGTTGGCATGATCAGCAAGGGGGCTTGCTATTGACTTGTCGCATCCTGGGAACACCAGTAGGTACTTTAAAGCCCGCCTTGGCGGCGTTGTCTGAGGTTGGATGATGAATCAATAAAGTATGCAACCCGCTGTGCCGCTGTCACAATGCAAGGGGCTGCAGACGCGATTGCGCGTTACAGTCTTTTGGCCGTTCGGGCTACGCTTGAATGTACGTACTTTGGTGTCTCACCGAAGCGGACTGGCGAATTGCATGCAATCACTAGATCGACAGGTCAGCGCCTATTGTCTTGCACGGGTTGCATGGGTGAGAGCTGGCTGAACGCATCCGGCGAAATTGGCTAGGCCGAGAAAGATGGTGGAAAACCACTTCCGCTTCCTCTGGTCCAAACATTTCCCCTTTCCCCGCATCCAAGCTTCGAGCCGCGATCCACGTTAGGCAAATACGAATAGCCTGGCATCTCGGGAAGCGATAACCGATGAAAGGGGTTCATGCGGCTCATCCGGGACTATTTATGTGCATTGTCTGCAAGGGTGCGTGGTCACTGTTAAATTTCATCTCATGGGTTCCAATTTGCAGGTGGTGGGCGCAATCAAAATGAAATTTCCCGGCATCAAGATTGTTCAAACTCAACATTGGGGATGCCTCGTTTCTATCACACTTGCTGATTTGGTTGGCATATTGTCTTTGAATAATGTCCAGCGTCGGGCCTGGTTTCTAAAGCATCAAGATGCTGAGTGGGATCTGCTGGAAAGGACTGCATGAGTGGTAAAACAGGATTGAGAGAGCAAGATCCCATCAAAAAGAAACAAAAATCAAATCATGACCACAGAAATAACCCTTCGAAGAGACTATCCAACTCGACACGGCATCATATCATGTGGGGCGCCAAGTATCAAATAATACTATGTATGCAAAGTGTCAAGGACCCCATGGTTCGTTGCATCCCAACGAGATTGAAATCGTATAGTGTTTACTGTGGATTTGAACGCCTGAAGAAAAAGCGCAAGCTATTCGGGCGCAGGAGTCTATCTTACATCTGTCCAGCATTTAAAGAAAATTGGTATCCTAAAGCCCTGCCTTCTTCAAATAATTCCTACACATTTCGTCTACGACCGAGTGGCCAATCTCGGTCAAGATCTTCCTGCAACTTATCGTACAAAATGGCAACATTAATCTGTTCGCTTCAATCGTTACATCGCCATACAGCTCCCACTCCTCCTCGCCTGCATTGCTTGGAGGCGTCTCAGTGCTCCATGTGCTTACAGAGTCGGATGGCGACATGACTCTTTGGTATGGCCGCACACTCCACTCAGTCCAGCTTATCACGCCAGCTGAGGCGTTGCAGCGGCCCCGAACACCAGTAGGGGTGCGCTGGAAAAACATGGGCCACCAGATATCCTTGGTGAGGCCTGGGCCAAGCCAGAGAATCTCACGGACAATGAACGGGCTGATGGGGTTGCCGCCATTCTCCCACGGGTCAAAGAAGGGATCATCGCCAATGCAGGCTGGGTCAAAGGGCACCTGATTGTAGCTAACCGTGCCGGGATTATGGTGCAGAATTGGTTCAAAGGTCTGGATGTAGGAGACGACAGTCTCGTGGGGTATATTGTTGGGAATAGGCACTGCATATGTTTCGCGGCTCTGTGCCCGCATCGCTCACTTGGGGCATCTATGGCAGTTAGCATTTAGGTGCAGTGGCGCGATTCGGCCGCCGAGTTTAGGCTTGGCCTTGACAGTCCAAATAGCTAATTTACCGACCTATCTTAAATTGGGTGGGCGTTTTCGAGTCTTGCCACTAGATGCGCGACTTTTCGTTGGCAGAGAGCGACAATTGTGGCTGAGGTGCTCTCCCATGGGTCCCTGAGACAAGAAGGCGAGTTTCTGGAGCAGTATCCGCACGCGAGACAAGAACTCCAACGGCTTGCTGCAACTACAAGCGGCTTTCAGAGGCGTGAGTCTAGGGTGCATGTATCGCACTATACGGCAAAATGCTTGAACAGGAAACAGGAAAGCAACGCACGAAGCGAAGGTTGCGGGTCCCGGCGATTATTAATTCCCCGTGTAGCACAGCGAAGAACGAGACACGTGACTTTCATTATCTCCATACTCCACTATCTAATTACCTCGTACGGTAGGATACGACGCTGCAGAAATTGCATCTGCCCGCTGAAACCGATCCTGGAACGGAGGCAAGAAAACCGAACTGTCGCAGTTTCAGCGGAGTGAGAATCGATACCGATATGGTCGGTAGCGCGCGAAGCCCTTTGCTAAACGTAAGGGACCAAGACTTTGTGGCTCCAGCAGGCTTGTGACGACACGAATTGTGGAGAGTCAGAACTACAGTTGGCTTAGGCAATGGCGTCAACGAAAGCCACACGAATGGTGCTGGGCTCTACTACTAACTAATGACGACTTTGGGCTGTCCCGCTTTTTAGATTCCCGATTCCAGATCTGTCGGACCTATTCCAAGCCCTCGGTTCGCCCCATGCTTGCATGAGGAAATGCGCGATAAGGCTCAGATGGAAAAGATAACGGACAGGAAGACAGGAGCTGTTCCTCATCACGTCCTAGAAGCATCATTTTTGCACAGATCAGATAAACATTGCATCGGAGTTGTTTTTTTTTCGTCCACCGGTCTCTTGACTTTTCTGTCACTCTGGATCTCATTGCACTGCTAGAAAGTCCGGATCGTACCATTCAAAGACTATTCGGGAATACCCCGCAATGCAAAGAGGCACAGCACAGTCTGTTGAGATGAGCGAGTACACGCTCTCGCCAAATTAGGCAATGTTATTATTTGGAAATACTAGAAACCCTTTTTTGGAGATCATCCCAGGGCAGCCTAATGCCAAAGAAACCCCTCGGCCTTCTTCCTGCCGAGCCTGTTCTTCACCGGACTCGACAATCAACATCGAGCGCTCCGTAACGGATGAATCTGTAACCCCAACAAGACAACTCGCAGAATCCCAATCCAAATCATGCCCCTGTTCCTTCAGCTGTACGCCGATAAGAGCCATGGCCTCTGCATACAAAAATAACCTGTCCGCGTCAGCCGTGAGTACAGTAACGCCGTCAGTGCTGCTAAAGCCAACCCCTGCAGCCCAATGAGTGCAGATATAACCACAATCCCGACATTTGACTGCCGTGGCTTCAGCAGAGTATACACAGGGGAGAAGAAAATCTCCCGTAATGTGCCAATTTAATTTGCGCAAGATTTGTCGCGCCCGTCAACAGCGTCTCGTTCGCGAAAAAACAGGGCAAGTTCAAGCGCTCGCGTGGCAAACTCCGGGGTGCGCATAGTCATTATAAGGTGACCGATAAACGCAGAAGGAAGATCCTTGTAGTATTCGATATATAGTTCATTCTGGCATCCGTCTATGCGATAACCCGACGACCGGTCCAACAAGGGGAAGGGGGCTCCCCTCTGACGACAGATTTGCTGATAAACGGATGTCTCGTTGATAAATTCTTTGCCTGCGCTGAAGAGAGTGCCGTTTCCGAAGAGTGCCAAAGCAGCTGCCAAAAGTCGTCTAGGGGTTCGCTGTAGACCCAAGGAATGGACGGGAGTAAATGGCATCTTTTCTTCGGACTCGGGTAGCCTGTGTGCAAGCATCTGAGTTAGCATATTGTTCAGAGCACCCTTCATTGCCATCTAGCGGAGAATTCATACTCGGTGGGAGGGTAATACGGGATTCCATATCCGGGCGTGTAGTCATTGAACTCATGTTCAAGACGCTCTTCAGACCATTTATCCAGCAACGGGCCATGCGTGTTTTTGTTCTGATAGTTGCCCAACTCGAACCACCCCCGCCTTGAAGTGTCCTCATAGAATATGGTGCAGTTCACTGGGAGAAAATCCCATGACGAGTCGTTTCTTGAGTCCCCAAACGCCGTGGATTTCATCCACAAGGCTTCTTTGATTTCCTGTTTATTCCGAGTTGTGGCCCAGGGTGGGTTTTCTAAATTCTCCTCGGCACATATCGACACGTTTGTCAAGCACTTCTGTACGGAAATGGGGTTGTTTCGGAACATGAGTTGGGAAAGGTGTCAACCGACTTGCAATTGGTCTTTGAGTCCATCCTCATGGCATCCTCTAGGAGAACCCCAGTCGTGGTTCCATTTCTAAGAGAAGGCACAAAGTAGTGTCCTCTATGTTGTTGTCCAGGAAAATCTGTGTTGTTGTCATAGTAATACTCAAAGGTGCTCATGATTAGATCTTGGGAGACACGGGCATTCACTTGTCCTTCAGGCCAAATGTTGGGCTGTGAATCCCTTTTGGTGACAGTTGACAGTTTATGACGAACGCGTCGTGTTTCCGAGGACAGAGTGATCGACCGGATATATGCTGGCTGTGGGTCAATTATAACTACCTTGGGATTCTAACATGTCGAAGCAACTGCCATTGATTGAAGTTGGGAGACGGGGCTTGTCGCCGCACGTTATCGTAAGTTTGGTTTCCTGCTGGACCAAAATGGGCTCCAGTCCTGGCTGGATCGTAGCTGGAATGATTGGTTAGCAACTCTTAAATTTGGAATTTGACCATAAAGAAAGTGAATAGCGTACTTGAAATCGGAAAGGAATGTTGTATAGCAATGGTTTAATACATACTAATGAGAATAAGACAATCTCCAAGCCAGAGATAAACCGTAGACGTTTTAGGCCGCCCTCTGAAAGAAAACAATGAGTTTAACAATATTAGAATATCGCTACATCCCCGATTGGTGATGGCAATCATCTCCGAGAAACTCAATTCGTGCGCTTCATGGCGTCGCTGCATGTAAATAACTGCACCTTGCGCTAAAAGTGTCGAAAAGATGGGTAAACCCAGAACGGAGGACATTTTCTTCAGCGTGCTAGTAATAACAACTTAGACCTCCATATCTCGCACATCCTTGAGTATAACTGCCACTTTGGCTAACGTATGACGACTTCATTATAGGTCGATAGATCATGGTACCAGTGAATATGCGTACTACTCCCCCTTTTCTTGGTTATGTTTACTGATTACAAGACACAGGCTGTTGCCTTTGCAGGAGAAGGCGTGTACATCGCCAGCGAAACTGATCCAGAACCGGAAAACAGCCCAGAGTCGGTAAAGTATCAGGGCGGTATTTTCAAGTAACGTCGGTGTCAAGGGGAAGGCTTCGGTAGCCGCACGCGGTCGATCTTAATACATTTTGGTTACAAGTAAATATCTACATAGACTTTAGAATAGATAGTCATAGACTCATAGGTGTTGAATGCAGTGTGAGTACAAAGTTTCCTAGGTTATCACTATTGTGATCAACATTACAAAAGCAGAGCCGCAGCACCTATCGCGGCTGCTGCACCCAGTAGACATGCGCTATTGGTGGCAGCAGTTCCAGCTGTATCGGACTTCGTAGTCGAAGTTTGGGTTACAGTTGAAGTTTCGGTTGCGCCGGGTGTTGGAGCTCGGGTTGGCTCTGTGCCTATTGGCGTAGATGAAATAACTGTTGTATCTGTGTTTGCGAGCTTACTAGCTCCGGCGGTAACAATAACCCAGATTGCATCCGATGAGAAACCGGTGTACTCGGTCATAGCCGTTGTTTTTGTTGTCGAGTCAGAATCAGTGTTGGACAGGGTATGGCTGCATGACGCGGTGTTCTGCTCTATATCAAACGAACATCCAGCATTGTAGGTCCTACAAAACCCGTGGTCAAATCAAAGATACAATGCAGGATAAATATGCCATAGGAGGCTAAGGTACATACGTACCATGTTGCGTCAATGTCCTTGTCAGTATGAGCTAGGAAGTAGCTAGCTGTGGAAGTACCGTAGGTGATTGTCTGGTGAGCTATGCCGGAGCAGTCATCCTCTGTAGAGTCCTCATTACCACAATTAACTGTCATTGTAGTATGACTAGCATCGGCGTCGATAATTGATGCTTGCAAAGGAGAGCCAGTAGCGCTACGAGCTGGGGCAAGTCCAGGAATATAGATTTTTAAACTTGTTTGTCCAGCTGCAAGGCTGCTAAATGCAAGGAAATAGAGCGCGAGAGTCATGGTGTTTAATCCTTGAACCACCTTGAGAGACTAATGGTAGTATGTAGAGCCTTTCTCTGGCGTCGTGGAATAGAAACTGGTCAACGAAGGGGAATGCTGTCATGGGTCGAATGGAAGCGGTCGCATGTTGCCATTTCCTTCTTCAACTGGGTGGGTTTCCAGTGCTTTTAAAAATTTGCGCCCCCTTGTATGGGCTGGAAAAGTTGTTGGTTCTAAATTTGCGAACGGACCTAAGTCAGGTTCCCAGCCAGCCAACACATCACCTAAGCCTCCACTTGGGCCCATTAACAAGGATTTCGAAACATGAGGGGAGTTAGGAGGTTAGAAAAGTGGACTCAATTGCAACACTAAGATTGAAGCGGTATCTTGTGGTCTGGAGAAAATATAGGATGATTACTGCGGTAAGCTGTCCACTGCGTTGATATACATTATATATACTGTACTATATCTTATGTACTGAGCCACTCATGGGCGGGGACCTTGTCGTGATACGCTCGTTGTGGGCTAAACTATCATGACCTATCTTGCCTGCGTCGGGATCGGAGTTCCGTGGCTTCCGAGCCCGCCTCGGTGGTTGTCTGTGTCGCCGCCTCTGGCTCATGACGATCTACACCAAGCACAACTTCTCCTCTCTCCATACTTAGATGGTGGGCCCTGATAAAGAGATTGAGGAATGAAGCAAACGCGGCGAAACCGACATACTGAATAAAGGTGAGACCACAAGGTTAGTGGTGTCGTGACGATTTATGATCATGCGTTCACTTACCATAATCCAGACCTCCTTCAATCCGTTAAAGTAGGCTTGTCTGACCATGACTTTTTGGTCATCGGGGAGAGTGGCAATCAGCTCGTAATTGGATGCGGCTTGTCCGCCACTAAACTTTTCTGCCAGAGACTGGCCGAGGTGGGCAGCAAGGCCTGGAACTGCGGCATTCATTGAATTCTGGAAGATGACGCCCGCAATTACGACTGAGATGGCTGTTGCTAAAGATCTCATGAAGCCCATCGACGCAAGAGTAGCCGCAGAATCTCGCTCAGAAGTATCAGCTAGAGCTGCAATTCTAGGTGCTTCGTTGTTGAGACCTACGCCCAATCCTGTAATTATCTCGAAAATGACCAATTTTGTGATGTTCTTGTTAGCATCCAGGTTGATGAACAACCCGACTCCCAAGATCAGCAGCACCTGGGCTGTGTACATGACAGCCAGATACTTGCCTGTCTTCTGGATCAAGAGACCTCCGGCAGCGCCAGCGAGACAAGACGAGACAATTAGAGGGACCATGTAGACGCCAGAGGTGAAGGAATTGGCACCTAACACAGACTGCGAGTACAGCGGCAGGTAGTAGGAGATCCCAATAAACACGTAGTAGTTGCAAGCGAGAACCCCAAAAGCTGCGGCATTCGATATAGTTTTAAATAGGCGAAGTGGCATGATTGGGTTGCGCGTGAGCTTCCACTCGTTGTAAACGAACAGCCCAATGACAGCAGCCCCGAATATAATTAGTGAAATGACCGCCGCCGAGGACCAAGGATAAGTAACATCGCCAAAGTTGAGACCCAGGAGAATCATGAGAGAGCCTCCCATGATAAGAATAGACCCAAGCCAGTCGATCGCTTTGAGGCCCTTGAGTACCGGTGTGTGAGGGTTGGGCACATTGAGGAAGATCGTAAGCGCCAACAAGACAACAGTGCCAATGGGTACTAAGTGACTGTTAGTTTGGCAACGGAGATCAGTCGTGATGGAGACAAAGAGTAGATAACTCACAGTTAATCCAGAAACACCACCTCCAGCTACGCATGAATTAGCCTAGTCGGACAAGGGCGAACGATAACGCGCGAAATTTACTTCAACTTAGTCGTTAGCAACCCGCCGAGCAACGGTCCGATGGTGGAACCTAGAGCCCAGACTATAGACAAAGCGGCAAGATATAGTCCTCGATCCCTCAGCGGGAAAAGGTCGCTGATGACGACATTCACCAAAACGCTCATGCCTGAAGCCCCGACCCCCTGCACAGCTCGCCCTGCGATCATGGCATCCATGTTGGGAGCCAGGGCGCAGAGCAAACTGCCTGCGAGGAAAATTGCGACGGACATGAGTAGAATCGACTTCCGGCCCCATATGTCGGCCACAGAGCCCCATATCGGCGTGATGGCTGTGTAAGAAAGGATGTAAGTGGCGCCGATCCAGACATAACCACCGTTTGACTGGAAGTCGGTCACGATAGACGGCAGCGCTGTCGTAACGACGGTGAGATCCAATGCAGCGAGGAGATTCGAAAGACCCAGAGACATCAAGGTCAGGGCGACGGCCATTGGGGCAAGTTTCTGTGCAGCTCCGGGCGGGTCGGAGGGTTGATTCTCGGCGCCGGTGCTAGAGCGGACGTTGTGTCCATCGGCCGAGACTCGCTCCGATACAAGCGGGACTAAAGGGGCCGAGCCATTGTACGAGGCCGATGCAGGATCTTCCAACACGACGGTCGACTTGCTTCCAAGAGAACGAGAGGCCATTTTCTTGACATTCGATCTGTGCAAGATCGATTATCCAAAGGAAAGGGAGATCAGTTGTAGTTGTATCTTTCAAGGTGCCCTTGAAGCTCACGTGAGGGAATCTCTCACGCGAAAGGAGCGCTCAAGGAGTACCTCAAAGAGACGACAACGCATAACTAGCTTTGAAGTACTTTGCTAACATTAAGTGGAGACTGGTACAAGCTGGAGGCCTTGACGGGCTTCGTGGATGGAGTTCAGGGACGGTCGCTTACGGTGGGGTTTCAGGGCATCGTGCATTTCGGCCAAACTAATTTAAAAACGCGCCAAACCGGTGCATTTTTGCCATTTGTGGTTAGCGGAAGGATTTGCTGCACGGAACAGGCTGAATTGGATAAAAAATACAGCATCTCCAACTTTCAGAAGGCAGTAAATAGCACCGTTTCTCAACAAAATTCTTCATCGTCTTCAATGTGTGGGTTACACAGGTCCCTCTTAACAACGCATGATCGAGGTGTAGAGCAATCGCACGTCCTGCACTACAAGGCTTGACCAGAAACCGTGTCGCTTCCGACCATGACTGATCACATTTGCAAAGTCCTATGCCAATGTTAGTTGCGGAGAAAGGGATTCATTCTCTCCTCAGCACCTAGATAGCATTTCAAACTGCAGCATGTCCTATCAATATACATAAAAGACTGTCGTCTCATCGTTTGTCGAGCGCAACTTCCGGTTCCGTCTAATCATGATGAATTTCGCCAACCAAGCGAGTGCAGCGGTAGCAATACTAAACGCCGCACTACTTGCCATGGCAGTTACATAACGAGGCTCGTCACTCTTTGGCCATAAATACGGCGTCCAGATAAAGCTCACATTCATAATCATGGTCACCATGCCAATTGCAACAGCCTTTTTCTCCTTGGTCTGGCCGCATACGGAACCGCACCAACCAAGAATGAGACTGTTGACACCGTAAGTTCCTATCGTGAAGACCACCATGGCAGCATATCTTCCTGCTACGTTAAGTGTTGCAGCGGCGGCGATGAAGCCAATAACGGCAACAGTCTTTGAGAGAGTTATGTGCCACGTTCGCTCATTGAACCTGCCAGAGGACCATGAAACAAGAATGGTGATAATACCTGCAATCAGATATGGCGGGCATGTCAGGACCAAGGTGATGGTGGTATTGAAGCCCAACGTCTCAACCACTGTGGGAAACTGGAATTTGTCAGTCATACTCATTCTTTGCATTTAGGGTCAAACTTACAAAATTCTTGAACCCATTCGCTGCCAGATGCATATGTGCCATCATGCAGAAGATCCAAACCATTGGGTCTTTGGATGCTTGCTTTAGGCCTTTTAAGGTGCTAGTCTCTCCCTTGTTGGCTACTGTGTCCAGCTCCATACGGTTGTAGGCAAGCTCGCGCTCAGCTTGATTCAACCATCTAGTTGTGAGGGGGAAGTCAGGGAGAATAAAGTAGCCAACCATGGCAATCACGAAGGTGACAGCGCCCTGCAAGATGAAGAGCCATCTCCATCCAGCCAACCCCCCGCGTCCATGCCGTGGTAGATCCCAGCAGCAATAAGTCCTGCAAACGCAGTGGCGAGGATATTTCCGGTGTATAAGATGGCAATCCTTGTTGCGACTTCTTTTCGAGTGTAAAAGACCGATAGGAGATAAACAGCTCCAGGGTAGTATGGGGCTTCAGTGACTCCGAGAAAGAACCGAGTCAGGAGGAGGCCTGTGAAGTTTTTGGAGACGGCAGTCAAGGCACTAACAACAGCCCACAGCATCATCATGATCCCCTACCGCAGTGGTGCGTCATTAAGATTGTTGCTCCATAGTACTATAGCTAGTGACATACCATGTATCGACTTGGACGGGTTCGTGTAAGAAACATGTTGGATGGAATCTGGCCTAGAATATACCCAACGAATAGAATAGAGACGCATGTCTGGTATTCTAGTGCAAGGTGAGAGTTAATATAGGTTCTGTTATGCCTCTTCATCATGGGTCGCTCACGGGTCCCAGTTAGATTCAAGTCTTCTTCAAGATCATTCAACCGCGCCAGAGCAATGGCATTGCGGTCAAGGTAGTTGAGCCAGTACATGCTCCACAGCATGGGCTGCATATCGTCAGCGACAGGGAGAGAGACTAGGGTAGGATCAATACCATCATCCACCGGTCCAGCTTCTTCACAAGGGCAATCTCCTTAGGATCAGTCTTCTCGTGGGCTCCAGAGTAGTCAAGCTTCTCGTATGTGGGAACCATCTTTCCAATGTTTTCATCCTGGGTGATCTGGGGCTCGATATCCCCACCAAGGACTGATTTTTCCGCACCGTTTTCGGCAGCCATGATGACTGAATTAGTCAAGATGCTTGAGAGATAAATAAAGAAGGATGACAAGGTGTTTGAGATCAATACACAGTGGTCTCCTGCAGATCTATCCAAGGTAGAAAAATGAGCTCATTATGTACTTTTTTATCTACTCTATCCTCAACAGTCCCTTCAGCTTGGTAGCCTCCCCTCTCCCCATCATTTCATCGGCTAAACCTGGGCGTCGAATCCCCTTCCCCGGATATCCAGCGCGGAGAAATAGGGTGACGTAGTGAAGTCCACGACCCACGGGCTCATCTCGCGACATAGAACCGGTCCAGACCGTGGCCTTGCTGGACCCATGCAGGGTATGGAGTGGTGCCAAGATCCGGGGTTGGTCGCAAGAAGGATCAATTGAAGTTCGGTGGGTAGCATCAGAATGTAAGCTTATCCAGGATTAGCTCGAGATCCTGCGGGGGTAAGCGAATCAGCCCCCTCTCCTTTCCTATGAGCTTTCAGGCTGCTAAAAGTCTAATAAATGCCGTTCCTTGGCCTCATACGATGGAAGAATTCGGGTTGGTGAGCCAAGAGAGCATGATACGCCAAGAAAGCAACACGGCCCAGAAACGAAGCCACCGCCAAGATATTCGCAAGCGGCCACGCGCTCACTCCCACACACCCGACTTTACACGAGGACCAGCTCGCCCGAGATACTTTTGAGCGGGCAACACCATCGTGCCACAACCGCGATGCGTCCTCCTGGGGGAACCAAATTTAACGCGGACCTCTCTAGGGGCTCACACTCATCTGGGCCCACTATCAGCAAATATCTACCAAGTGACACCCGGCTCAGATATTCACCGAACTGCGAATCCCGACCTTTTCCTCTACGCCGACACACGGTATCCGCAAGCCCGCAACATATCAAATTCCTCTTTCATGAAGGTCTTGAAAACGGAAGGTGGTAGCGCTTATTTGTTTAACCCCGTCTCCCCGCCAAGCCTATGGGCGAGAAGAAAGAAGCCAATGAAACGAGGCTGTGCCCGTTGGGTTACGGAGTGGCCGATATTTATTCGCTCCTATATCTTCCGCCTCAATGCATTTCTCCCCGATGACGATGGGCTCCCCGCTTCTAGTGTACGTTGCAATGCAACCTGGCCACCGCAGCTTACGCACGTGGGGGGACGGAGATGGTGCGTTGAGGCTGACGGTTGGAGCTAGCAGCCAACGTCATGGCGATATACTCGGCGGAATACTCCTCGTCGGTGACGATTATGTGTGATTTCTTGTTGGACACGACGCAAAAACCCGGTTCCCAGACAAACGAGTGCTCTAGTTAACCCCGTGCTAGGAGGCAAGTGGGTATACACGGCGGTGTGAACGGCCATAGATCATCGAATAACTCTCACAATGTTACCCTACTGCATAACTTTACCAACACAAAAATTCTCAATGTTTACACCATGATTATTCTGCCCGAATGGATACCCATCTAAATCATGGGACCCATGCTATATCCCACCGGGACCAGACGTTGGGCACCACTCATGAGTCAGGTGTGTGCCAAGGCCCGCCTTATCGTCTCAGGATTTTTCAATACTACGAATGCATAGCTCAGTGTTTTGGAGTTTAACTCGACTTTTCCTTTGTCTGAAAAACGACCTGCTGGTATTCTGGCAAGTCCCACGTTGTCCCGGGTCCACGAAGTTCCGTTGGTACACGGCATGAAAATCAGCACCTATCCTCTGGCAAACTGACTTTCTAAGAGGTGCACGAGTTTAAGTAGTATTGTTTGGATACTAGTTTGACCTGATGTGAGTCGTCATTTGCACCCTGAAACCACCTCATCCTGATTCCCAGAGTGGCTGTGCCCAGATACGAGTATGACCTACCGGAACCGATCTATGAGTCAATCAGCCCGCAAATTTTTGCTTCTTATCAGCACACAGAGCACCCTGACCCTGGAAATTACCAATTTGATCTCAAACCTGCAAAGGTCTCACCTACCCGGGGTTCCGTCGCGTAGGGAGCTGTGATGTCATCGCTTGGATGGGACAATCCGGACAACGATCGACGGCTAGGTCGCAATGTCTCGTACGGAAAATTAAGCAAAGCTCCACTGACATCTTAAGTATAATGCTTGCCTATCCCAAGAAGACCTACTTACTGAAGGGGTGCTGGGATGTTTATATGTGAAAATCATTTCCTCCTTCTCGGCCGGAGCTATTAGTCCCTGCATGCGGCTCCGGCAGCGGGAGCCGCGTAAGGGTGTGAGGCAGTGCAGCGATCCAAGCGCCCGGTCTCATGTTTGAAACGAGCGCTACAATGGAAGTTTGGCGGAACATTCAGTCTGCTGTTGAGATGATCGATTTCCTCGCCGATTAGATCGTAAACCCGAGCCAAGAGATGGGAATCGCTTGGCTAAAGATCTGGATGGTCAATTAACCTGTGAAATCGAAAGTGGCCGCCAAACAAGCGTCCAGTCATAGCCCATCTATTTGAGCTACTCTCACCTTGCAGATATCATGTTTCAAAACTTGAACAACACATCGTCTCCATCATGAGATATGATCTCCCAACCACCCACCCCCCCCGCCCCATGATCATATTGGGGAATGTCTGAACAACATAACCACAAATCATTCATTAAATCTGTATTCTCAACGTCTATATCTCTTGAACATAGCACCGGAATCCGCACACGTGTGTCGTAGGTAGATCGACGGTGCTATAATCTGTTCGGAACGCGTCACGCATTTGTCTCGGCCGATCAATTGCTGAGCAGTGGCCACTTCCCTTTGCAATGTCGAGCCGAGCCGAGCCGCTCTCCATACGATAATCTGGAACATCTCCTCTCGATAATTCGCCTTGTGGGCTGCTGTATGTCGGGAATAATTTGCGACCAATCGGCATTAAGTCGTCCCTAGAGGCTTAGTGCTGAACCTATCCTGACGATCGTTGTGGATGGCACCAATTAAGACGTCGGCTCTATCCATGAGCGCCGGTATTTGGGACGGATGAATGCCGAAGCGGATGCTGGTGACTCGCATTGATTCGCCAGCGCTTACAGTTGGGCGTCTGAGCGTCGTGGCTTTACGGGAATTATAGTTGTTGACTCGCAATGGATGAGGCTTAGTGGCATCTCTTCAGCCCCCCTTGGTTACGAGTCTTGCTAGTGCCACTAGGAGCGGCCCAATGAGACAACATGGATCTGTTTGAATAATTAAAGTGAGGCTTTGAGGTTGAAAACACGCTTATTACTTACCTGCCCCTAGTGGGTAACGTCCCACACTCGTATCGCCGAGAAAGATACACACTGAACTGCCAGCGGAATGGTGACGGATGGCACAAGGGGGGATGTTAAGTCGCGGAAAGGATACAGCAATGGGATGGTGCGAATCTGCCCGAGGGCCCTCGCAACCTTGATCCACGACATGCCACGCAATGCTTGTGCATTGAGATTGGGATCTCGCTCCCCCTTCGCCACAGGAGTACGTTGATATTGATCAGTGTTGCGTTATCTTGGATCAAGGGGTTTCAGATCCTCGAGAGTAGATATATGAGGTGGTGAATCCGCATGAATATTTCTTTCCTCCCTGGATTCTGTGTATAGAAACACGGCTACTGTTCAAAAATCGACCAAAGAGTGCCAAAGACCCATTTTCCGTCATTAGATTTCTTTATCCCCCCCAAAAAACCACCCTTCGACATGACAAACAGTCTCAGGCCCTCGCTGGACGAGTCCAGGCCTTCATCGTGGGCAGGTCGAACACCTGTTTGCGATCTATCTGACTCAGAAGGATCTAAACCTGCGTCTCCGATGTCCAAGAATCCCAAAGAAAAGGCTGTCCTCTTCTGCCCCGTTCCTTTGCGGCTGAAAAAGGGTTCCGTGAACACGCTGGTCGATGAGGACGGCACAGTCAAAAACAGAGGTTCGGGGGATCTGGAACAAAATCGAGATCCCAAAAATACCGGCTCGGAAAGCTCCGATGACGAACCGAAGAAAGATGCAAACTTGGTAAGTATCTGTTGCTATCGCAAAAATTCAAACATCCGACGAGGCTGCACGGTGAGGGCATCATGGAACTAACCACTTCTCACTTGCAAGGTTACCTGGGATGGGCCAGACGATCCGGATAACCCTCTAAACTGGAGCCGGCGGAGGAAATGGGCTGCGACAGCTCTCGTGTCTTGCTTCAATTTCATCTCTCCCGTTTCCTCGACCATGCTCGCTCCCGCCCTTTCGACCCTCGCGCACGATTTCAAAATCACGTCATCGGTCGAGACGGACATGGTCACGTCCATCTTCCTTCTGGCATATGCCGTCGGTCCATTCATCCTGGCGCCTCTCTCTGAGATGTACGGACGCGTAGTAGTGCTTCAGTTGGCCAACATGGTATACCTCATCTTCAATACAGTGTGCGGCTTCTCCCAGACCAAAGAACAAATCCTGCTGTTTCGTTTCTTGAGCGGCCTCGGGGGCAGCGCACCTCAATCGGTATGGAATCCTAGACAATAGTTATCTCTGCTCGTTCTTTTTGCTAAGGCCTCGGGTGCTAGATTGGGGGTGGCGTTCTGAGCGATTGTTGGAAGGCTGAGGAGCGCGGGACAGCCACAGCCATTTACAGCCTTGCTCCGTTCCTCGGTCCGGCCATAGGCCCAATCGGTGAGTACGGCCTTTGGTATCTATATCTGCACTATTATGCGTTTGCTAACGGGAATCAGCTGGAGGATATTTGACGCAGTACATGAACTGGCGGTGGATCTTCTGGATCGTGTCGATGGCAGACACCGTGGTGCAAATACTGGCATTTTTCTTCTTCCACGAGACGTATGCGCCCAAGATTCTCAAGGTGAAGGCCCAGAGGCTTCGAAAGGAAACAGGCAACCAGGCTCTGCGCACAAAGTACGAGACGGGCGAGCCCTTCGGCCAGCGATTACGGCAAAACCTCACGCGACCGTTCATCATGCTCTTCACCCAGCCGGCAATCCAAATCACGGCCCTGTATCGCGCATACCTGTACGGACTCATGTACCTAATGTGTGTATATGCTCCGGTTTCCCTGTCAAGACGTTATTATTAACCAGCGGGCAGCTTTGCTTCGTTCCCCCTTGTCTGGACGCGGCAGTACAACCAGGCCCCTGGTCGAGCAAGTCTCAATTACCTGTCGCTTGGGGTCGGCTTTACCCTCGGACTGCAGTTCTCTGCTCACTTTATTGACAAGGTACATGGCCCACAGACTCATGCAAAGTCACATGTCTTAAGACGGTGGGAAAACATAATAAAAGACCGACCTCATCGCTAACATACACACCTTGTCAGGTCTACGTGTCCATGAAGGCGCGATACTCGCATCCAGGACGACCGGAGTTTCGAGTGCCGCTTATGTTTCCGGTCGCTATCATCATCCCAGCCGGCCTGGTTCTCTACGGCGTGTCAGCGTATCTGAAGCTCCACTGGATGATACCTAATGTCGGGGCCTGCTTATTCGCCGCAGGGCTAATGGTCTCGTTCCAGTGCGCTCAGACTTATGTGGTGGATGCTTATGAGCGCTATGCAGCGAGCGCGACCGGGGCAGCGGCCTTTGTGCGCACCCTGGCCGGGTTCAGTTTCCCACTCTTTGCTCCGAGCATGTATGACGCACTGGGAATAGCATGGGGAAATGGACTCCTTGCAGGGACCGCCATGGTTATTTGCCTGGCAGCTCCGGTGGTTCTCTGGAAATGGGGAGAGTGGATCCGAAAGAAGAGTCCGTACTGCTCAGGATAATAAATGGCCTTGCTCGCTAAAAAAGAAGTGTTGGGAGAAGTGATGGATGGAAAACATGACAGCATAGAATAGACAATCGAATTCGCCAGTCTCCCAACATGTCACCGATGCTTGTCAATGATGAGGCCACGTTATTTGTTGTTTGGGGCTGTGCCACGATCATATGTCCATTATGTCCAGAAACAACATTTTGCTGGTGAAGCAATTTTGTGCTCCTCAACGCATTTCTATCCAAGCCACCGAGGCTAGCCTACACATTACGTATCTATCCACATTCAAGGGTATTAATTATACAACAAGTCATTAGGAGGCCTGTCCTTTTTTAATCATGCCAAATAAAATCAAACGCAGGTTTCACTACCCTTTTCTCGGGCATGCGGCCGTGTTTTTTTTTCTTATTACACTCCGTGAAAGACCTTGACGACGCCCACAGCCGAACGTTCCGAGGCTGTCTCCTCATCACGCGAGCTTGAGTCTTTTGACAAGTTGGTGCCAGGGATGGCGCCAGGGGGCGTGCGGCGCTCGTCGGGGTCGGCCTCCTCGCTGCTGATCTCGACCTCGTGACGGGCGTAGATCTTCAGGGGCATCACGTAGGTGGTGTTGATTTGCTCCTCGCTGTCGAGGCGGTGGATGGTGGTGTCGCCGGCTCGTGCGGCAGATCGAGGATTTCGACTGAAGTCGGATCGGAAGTTGGTCGAGGGGTTGGTTGATCGCTTGTTGGAGTAGCCAGCGAAGGACTTGAGGTTGAAGAGACGGCGGAGCAGGGTCCAGATGTAGGGAAGGTTGGCGGTGATGAGAGCCGTCGACGATTCTCGGACGTACCAGAAGGTCCAGTCGGAGCCGAAGGAGTCGTTGAAACTGTAGTACTTGTTGAGAATAGCGGAAAGAATCTATAATCCGAAAGTGTTAGTCTTGCTCGATGAATTGCAAGGATGCCAACGCAGTAAGCGCAGGACTCTGCCCGTCGCTAGTGCGTCGTCATGCATGTCGTACCGTGAAGCAGCCCAGAGCGAAGACACCGCAGAGAACAGCTTTTCTCTTGGTGGGCAACTGGGACTTGAGGAAAATAGGCATTGGGATGAGAATAATCATGATGTCGGATGAGATGTTGAGAACCGTGTTGGTGATGAGATGGTTTGTAGCAGCGGAGCATTGAACTATCAATAAAATATTAGCGGAAAATAACAAGATCGAAGGATTCTCTTCCCGCGTACCATTGTCAGGGGGGACAGCCCAGTACTGGTTGAAGGGTCGGCACCAGACTCCCAGGTACAGGATCTCCATGAGGACGAATCCAACAACAACGTATCCAGCCACGATCTTGACGGCAAGGTTCTGCTTCAAACTCATACTAGTTGTGCGTTAGTGGACATAGCTGCTTGGCAGATGACGGATTTATGAAGAGCTGGGATAACTAACGTCAAGCGGTTGTACATGATGAGTAGGCAGGCCTTGATGATCCAGATGGTGATGATCTGCATCTGCTCGACGACGAGGACCCATTTTGAGCCGATGACACGCTCGGCAATGTTTTCAGGCGTGAGCTCGGTGTGGTCGTCGGGGTCAATGAGGTTGCTGCTGGTGTGCGAGATGATGCCCATGCCAACCATTAAAATAGTGTCGGTGATCTAAACAAGCCAGGTCAGCAAAGGCGGTTCGATTTTGTTCCTCTGCATTAATTTCAGGGTTGCGGGCGCAAAAAACGCCTCTTTGGAGCAGGATCTGCCTCTTGTTACGCACCATAGCAAGGACCATCAGGTAGTCCTCGATCTGCAACTTCTTGGGGGAGCCTAGCAGAAGGATTCTAGAAGTCCTAAAAAAAGCAAAAAGCAATCGCGCATTAGCAAGGGACGCCCATGGCCGATCGTGGGGGGGAAAGTAAAAGCAAACCCAAAAAGCAAAAGCAAGATGCACACTTACATGCGAGCGATGACAATCAGCCAGGTCAACCCATACCAACTCCAAATTTCCGCTATGAAGGCCGACATGATTGCGGTGTTGTGTGTGTGTGTGAATGAGACGTGAGAGATTGTGTGTGGGTGGTGAGACGGGCCCGGGCGGTCGTGTGAGTGAGAGCTCGATCCAGTCAGTGGGCACGCGTCTACGGGATCTCAGTTGGCATCGATGACGATCAAGGTTCCAGGCCGAGCAAAGTTGGAGACGAAGGCTGCGCAAGGAAATGATTTGCGCCCGGGACAGTCGCTCATGGCCCTCTTCTGGCGGTTGGGAAGAAGGGTGGATTTTCTGCAAGATGCACAACAACGAACAGGGCGAAAACCGGACCTTCAAGACAGGACAGCAGGATCGCGGGGGCGAGCAGGATAGCAGGACTACTTTTATTTGGCTCGACGACGAGGCTTGACGAGGATGGCATGGCCTTGGCTACGAAAGGGTGTGGGCGCAGGGTCCTCAGGGGCATCCCGGCGTTGGGGTTGCGGTCGTTAGTCCCGCATCCGCCTTCCTCTCTCGGGGATATCGCGCGGGCTTTTCTGTGACACATCGAGCGAGAGCAGGCCAGGATAGTCTTGGCCACCAAAGTTACTGGCCCGCAACGAGTTGGTTGCTGGACGATAGGGGAGGGAGCGTGGAGGTGGAGAGCTCGGGGAGGGCGCGTGGGTCAAGTCGCTCGAGTCAGCTCACGGCGGCATGGGTTCCGAGTCAGTCGAATGGGGGTCTGCGGGCCCTGTCAGGCTGCATGGGATATTCTCCAATCTCTCCGCGGTGGTGACGACTGACGAGTTCGAGTTTGTGTGATGGAGGGCCGGGGGAGGGGACGGACAGACAGTGGACAATGGAAGTGGGTTTTGTGGGTGTAGAAAGTGGATTGATGATGATGTTATGGAGAAGAAAGCGTGTGCTTTTGGGCTAGCACAGCGAAGAAGACGTGCGCCATAGCAACAGACAGACAGAGAAGAGGAAGAGACGACGCCACATTGTATTGTCAAACACGGGCAGAACCACGACATCCTGCGGGAGTGCCCTTTGACTCTGACTCTGATACACGGCGGAGCGCGCTGCCGATTCGATTTCGACTGCCGTCGCGCGGACGTCGATGTCTGCACCGTTGGTTCGGGTCGGTACTCTGTGCCTGGCGAGACGAGACGATGGCGGCGCGGTATTTGCCGAATCCTGCGTTCCAGCACCGAGGGACGGCTTGACTTGCCCAGTCCGTCAACAGGATGCTTCCCAGTCATGTTCCCAGTCGAGTTCCCAGTTGGGCTTCCATTCTCAGTTTCGCTTCTTCGCTTCCCACGCCCCCCAGGTTCGCTTCCAGACCTCACCTCAGTCCGGCGCATTTCCATTGGCCACCGAAGCAATCAAGGCCAGACGACGGGGGGGTTCCCTTTTTGGGATGGCGGAAGACGGCGGCGGCCTGCTTCGGAGGAGGAGCAGATGCTGGTCTCTCGCTCTCTGGGTACGTCTGTGGTGCGTCTCTCTCTGCGCTTGCGTCTGTGTGTCGCACAACGCAACGAAGCCCGGAGAACGGTGATCGATGCATACATAACGTGGCTCTTCTAAGATAGCGCCGTGTGCCAGGGCAGGGGGGCGAATCGCGTGAAAAGCCGCATGTACAGGGGGGATTGGGGGGAGGCGAAATGCCCCCCCTTGACCCTTGACAGACGCACCGTCTGGCGACCGTCTCCTTTCCTCGCTTCGACGTTCGCTCCGTCTGTGCCTCTCCCGCCGTCGGTACTGGTACGGGAGACCTGGGCACAGTTCCAGTTGCAGTTGGAGTTGCAGCAGGTTTCCGGTAGAGCAGCAATTCTTGGTGCTGCGTGATGCCATGCGTGGCCGAACCTGGACTTGACGGTGGTGGCGGTCTTTAGTAACCCTCCGGTCAACCACTACGACACACCGAAACAGCTGGCTTGCGGCTTGGCGATGGACACGCAATTCCCTTTGAGTTTTTTTCTTCTCTCTTAGTATCTTCTTTGTGTTTTATGCCTCGTCTCATATGGCATGAGCAAGAGCCACTTCGTTCGTCCAGTCTGGCTGTCAGTTGTGCATCGTCTCATCTCATCTGCTCCCATCGCATCTCACGACTTTCTTCCTACCTTGTCGGGCTCATCCACTATTGAGCCCGCTGGCGTCATGCACCAATCTCAGCCGTGCAAACGCTGGTGACCTGAGCCACCCATGCGAGGATCATCCTGCCTCGCAGGTGGGAATAATGGGAATACGGGATAGGCTGCTGGGCCACCCCTACTATCAGTCCCCTGCTCCCACGCGGCAGGAAAATATTCTAGACCTCTGCTCACCCCTTCGCTGGCTTCTAACTTCTGGCCCCCCGGAGCTGTATCAGGCCTGTGTGAAGGGGTCGCAGTCCTGCGGGCGTTTGCGTCTCGATATGCGGCTGCAGGCTTCAGGAACCCGACAGGAACCGGTCAGGCTTGCTCGAACTGGCGATCGAAAAATCACCTGTTTCCCTGCGATATCCGGACACAAATGGGAATTGAGCCTAGCGCTGAACCAGGCCATTGGCAATAGTCGCAGAATCATTTCCCCTCCACGACTCGACACGATGTATGTATTCTAATTCTAATGCCCAATGCCTGCGCCCACGTTGTGCTCCTGCTTTATCTTGCATGGTTTCAACGATAATTCTCCGCTGCTATTAACCAGCCCACTCGCTGTTTTGCAACATGGAATCTGACGAACCGCAAAACTAGCTGCCTCCGTATCTGCCCTGCACTATGGGTCCCGAGTAATGTCATAATATCACCAGCACCAACCGGTACCAGAAGTAGTGGCGAGGCCCCTTATCTACGCAGGCGACGCCCTCCGCCGATGCATGATGAGATGAGTGGTTCGACGGGGCAGCAGAGCGCGTGCAGGACGAGGACGAGATGGCCAAATCCACTTCTCCATGGTTGATCCAGTGGGAACTTCCTCGGCTCTTTTGGTCCGTCGCCGCCGGCCTGGTAACTAGCGCCTCAGATCAGCTGGGAGGGTCCCTCCTAACGCTCTGAGGCTGGCGCTGCGAGATGCAATGGGGCCTCGTGAATCTCTGCTTTGGGGCCGAGTCCAATCAGAAATGGGGGGACGGAGCGTGGTGGGCGGTGGGTATCCAAGGAACCCTCCCTCCCCCCATCTTTGGCTGGGTGGACAACAACGACGGCTCCAAAGATGGGGAGGCCGAGTACGCATCAGCTCGATGGCGTCCTTTCCCGTAGATCACAAGTTGTGGCGGACCCGATGATGGCGGCAGATCCGGGGGTTTAGCCGGGCCAACACCACACAGCCGAACTGGACCAACAACCACCGCCGCCGTGTACCTAAATCGACGGGGAGATGGTGCCGGAGCGGCCAGGCTAGCCTACAGGATCACAGACTCCCGTGTGGAAAAGCAGCCGGACCAGTTTTGGTCGCATTTCGGCCCAGCCCAACCCAGCGCCATGGTTGCCGGACGTCTCGGGACAGAATTGGCCAAGGAACCAACACCAACACGTTCCCACCGCCGAGATGAAAGGCCGGCCGGCCGAGGCCTTCGCTGCTAAGCGCATCTCAGGCACGACTCCAGCGCAGGCCGAGGCCAGCCACCAGGTGTAGCCGAGCCATGAGGAAGAGGCCATGCTGCTATGGCGAAATGCAGTAATCAGGTCGTGTCATGACCGGTATGCGGCCGGATAATCAAACAATGCCATTTCCCGTGTTCCTCGACATCGCACATGTGTTATTTTAGCCTCACTGTCCGCTTCCTTCTAGCTTCCTCACGGCACTACCGGTATCTCTTCTCCCACTTATTTGTTCCATGGCGGTTCTGGGATTACCGCCACAGGAACGTGATGTAACTTATTCCAAATGCTGCGTAATTGTTTCGGATTCCATTCCATGCCGGATTAGGCAGCCCGCGCGTGATGCAGCTGTGCCACACAAGGATGCTGCTCATTTGTTATTTTCTTGATTTGTCGCATCGCATTTGGAATCATGAGGCTGGTGCCGTGGCTGGAGCTTACCTAATGGCTGGTCATGCCCCCTCAGCCTTACGCAGCACCGTAGCTTCGGCGGGCTTGCAAGCACCTTGTTGAGCAATCAATTGCAAAAATGAGGGGAAAATAGCGCAATATCACGTGGGGCATAGATTTGCAAGCAAGATTCCATCGCCATCCATTGTTCCAGAAGGCTCGTAAAGTCTCGGTAGGGCGCTGTTTGATTTTGTATTAAAAAGTGCACGACCTGGTCTGACTAGAGAGATTCGATATTTTTTCCCAAGAACATCCATCATCCATACACAACTCCACCAGACACAGCTGCACCCCCTGCCAAGCGACAGAGTCAGCACTACCACATCAAACACGCAGATACACACAAAACACCAACACTTAAATCTCTTCAAAACCAACCAGCCGCAATGGTCAAGGAAATCAACTCCTCCCAAGAGCTCAAGGCTCTCCTCGGCTCAAACACCTACGTCGCCCTCGACTTCTACGCCGACTGGTGCCCGCCATGCAAGGCCATCAAGCCCGTCTTCGAGACCCTGGCACAGAAGCACAGCATTCCTGAGACGTTTGAGTTCGCCAAGGTCAACGTCGACCACGTGCAGGATGTCGCCCGCACCTACCGCATCACTGCAATGCCCACATTCCTCTTCTTCAAGGACGGAAAGCAAGTCGCAGTCAATGGCCAGGCCGCGATCCAGGGCGCCGATCCCCGGACCCTCGGCGCCGCCGCCGAGAAGGTTGGAGCCCTGGCCAAGAAGCGTGCCGAGTCAAATGCCGCTCTCTAAATGCCTGATGCGTCGCTGGTTCACGCAATTGCCGGCGAACTGTCGGCACTAAAGGGCAGCCACGGCTACTAGTGATTCATTCGCTAGCTATTTAGGTCAACAAGGGTGTAATGAGACATTACATCACATTGCATTACAGTGCCTCGAGGAGTTTTACGGAAAGCGGATATTCTATGGACGACGTTATGATCATTTGGGAAGCGTTTCAAAAATAGAACCTGGTTAAATATGCATTTTGTACATATGCCATTGGTAGTCAAGCCAACATTTTACTCTGAAGCTTGTGTCCATCTGTCGATGCGTCGTGATTTTTTTGGCGTATAGCCACTCCAGGGTAAGCGTGCTCACCAACAGGTCACAAATTAGCGACCTTCTGCCAGCAAATCATTAAAAAAAAGTTACTTATAAATTACTAGTGCTTGAAACAGCTGTTATGGTATTTTTACCTTTGGCTCAAGTTTTAGAATTATAGACTAGTTGTTGGAATTTTTTTTGACAATTCCTTGTTGTTTACGTTCTTATTGCCAAAAGTCATGGGCTTTTCTGTTTAATGCTGTGGTTCCTAATACACTCAAACCCATGCAAGTAGCAATGCTAATGTAGCCATTCTAAACTATCAATCAATTCTCAAGTGATCTTTAAAAACTTCATGAACTCATTCCAAAAAAAACTCTGCCTTAGGTTGAAACCCGATAAGAAGACCATGTACATTCGTCGGTCTTAGTAGCCGACTCAAATACTAAGGAGTTGTTGATTGCTTATCATCCTAAATGCCCATGTCACTTTTTGTACTTGCGTGCTAGAAGCTGAATCTCACATTGGACACGCATGTGACCAATGCACCACCATTATCGCACAATGGTCAAATTAACCTCATCATCTTGCAAAAGAAGGTTATGAAAACCTCGGGTAGTATCGAGAACTGCCGTCCTTATAACCCGATGCAACATCAGTCGCATCCTTCGCCGTCGACGCGCGACTCTATCTAGGACTGCTCGCAAATCGTAAGATCTTCACACTCCACTTTTCCGAAGACAGCAAGTTGATCCAGGGGCATGTCAAGGTCGGCTTCTTAACGTACAAGAAGCCGATTTCATTCCCCAGATTCACACAAACTTCCCCGCACTTCCCCGCAGGATTCCCCAGGTTTTGGTGATATGACGAACGGAGAATAGAATATTGGTTATGTCCATTTCCTCATCTGACGGGTATAAATAGGAGAGGTTCTGGCAGCTCTGTCCTAGTTGAGCTCATCTCCATTGCAATTCGATCACACAGATCAACAGAGAACCCTTTGCCATCTTCCCTGTGCTTCTTGTGATTTAATCTCACCTTCAGTACTGTCTAAACGCTCCATCACTATGGACGCTAAGGCCCCTCTTCCGGATGGCGCCTCTGACATTGAGCTTGGCAAGCCATCAGGAAGTCACGTTGAGCAGCTGCGGCGCGAACAAACCCACACTGACCTTGACCCCGAAATTGAAAAGAGAATTGATCGCAAACTGGATCTTCATATCATGCCTTGGCTTTTCGGTATTTGGTAAGATAACAACTCCGTTATTTAGCGCACTTTGATAACAATTCAAGGCTTCTGGCTTTTATCGACAGAAGCAACATAGGCAACGCCAAAATCGACGGGTTGACGGACGATCTGGGCATATCTACGGGGAACAAGTTCAACATTGCCCTGCTAGTGTTCTTCATCCCCTATATCCTGGTTGATGTGCCCGGAAATTGGATTGTCAAACACGTCAAGGCGGGTGTTTACTTGCCCACCTTGATCACCTGCTGGGGCCTCGTATGCACCTTCATGGGCTTCACAAAGTCATTTGCAGGCCTCGTCGTATGCCGTTTCTTTTTAGGCGCATTCGAAGGCGGTCTCCTCGGCGGCATCCTGGTATACCTGGCCATGTTCTACCGCCGACACCACATGGTCTACCGAATTGGGCTCTTCTATTGTGCTGCTCCGCTCTCAGGAGCCTTTGGCGGGTTGCTGGCAACTGGACTGGCCAAGATTGAGCATGGGGGATACAATAGATGGCCATGGATCTTTTTTAGTAAGACATACGTCCCTTTTAGGCCGTGCACTGGAAGGAAACTGACTATATTAAGTCGAGGGAATCATCACGACTCTGTTTGGAGCTGTATGCTTCTTCGTCATGCCAAATACACCAGCAGACGCGAAATTTCTCACTGACGAAGAAAAATTGATTACAATGATTCGATTGAGAGAAGACTCACATGGCGCGACAACGACCGAGGACGTCAATGAGGAACATTTCAGATGGCACTGGGTCAGAATGGCAGTCACAGCCCCTCAGACATATCTCTGTTCTCTGATGTGGATTTTCCTTCTTATTCCTCTTTACGTAAGGTTGATCCCTTGGTGTACTACTGAGTACTCATGACTGAAATTTATCTCGACAGAGCTTCTCGCTTTTCTTGCCCAGCATCATCAATGGTCTTGGATACCACGCCACAGTCGCCCAACTATTCACCGTTCCGCCAAACATGGCTGCATTTTGCACCGTTCTTGGGACGTCTATCGTGTCTGACCGAATCAAAGCGCGAGGACCCATAATGGCAACTGGTTGCATCTTTGCCATGGGTGGATACATCATGTTACTTGTAGCTAAGAAGAGCGCCGTACGATACGGGGGCACGTTTTTAGTAGCCATAGGGGTCTATCCTTGCTCCGCTATGATCATGGTAAGCGAAGGCGATCTGAGAAATGCAGTTGAATAATTAACGAGTCTAGGGCTGGCTTTCCAACAATTTGGCACCACACTACGTCCGAGCAACTGGACTTGGTGTGCTGATTGCGTTTGCAAACTGCGCTGCCTTTCCAGCTTCATTTATTTATCGCAGTCAGGACGCGTAAGACACTCACTAGGAGCTTTGAAAGAAACAAAATCTAACGCTGATTTTTAGCCCGGAGTACACTCTTGGCCATGCTGTTAGTTTGGCATCGCTTGTACTATGCTTCGTGACCGTTTGCATACAGATGGCCTATTGTCGATGGGAAAACATGAAGCGCGAGCGTGGTGAGCGGGACGAGAGACTGCAACAGGGAAATGTTGGTGATCTTGGTCATAGGCATCCTGCCTTTAAATATACGCTCTAGGAACAGCCGATAAGCCAAGAGAGAATATGGTGGATCATTTTTAAACGTTAGATTCGGACGCGTTCCGACTGTCACGGTGTAAATAAACCGTGTATCCTCCACCCTCGACAGTTCTCCACTGGTTCGTTGGCGAAGTTGAGCCGCAAGTTTGCCCATGCCTTGATATTGATATGGAATGAATGGGTTTACGAAATCCTGTATTTGAAGAAATATACATCATCTCTGCGCACTAACCCATTCCGAAAAGGGGCTCGTCAAAGTCAAAGAGTCCTAGGGACGGCACTTCTGGGGGCGCCATAACATGGCCCACACCTTGGACAAACGATCCTCCGGTAATCATGGGAAACATATCCACCATGTCTATGTCTTCGGGGCCAAGTAAAGTAGGACCCTCGGAAGGTCCAAAATCTTCACAATCTGCTTCGTACCCGGCCATGTCTGCATCATTGTCCACGTACAGTTGGAATTTTCCTCTTGGCTGAGATATTTCGCCAGTGAAATCAAAATTGACATGAAAACCGGAAGCGTTGTTTTGAATCGCGTTTTGGCCATTATAGCTTGGAGATTCATCAAGGGAAGAATAATCTTCGCCTTCGGTAGTATACCAAGAAGTTGCATCCGTATTCCCGTTTTCGATGGATTTCGGGGCTTCGCAAAATCGGGGATCGGCGGCCATCATTATGGCGTCTTTCTCATGCCTTTTCTTGTAGATGAATTTGGGTTTAGCAGATTTATAGAAGCCACGGTTGTTCTGATAGTATATTTTACGGCCGGCATTCACGTTCCGACCAGGCCTGCCCCTGCTTTTTGCTGAAGAAGAAATGGCTTCGTCCTCGGTATCCCAATCAATGATAGAGTCAGAGTACTCCGAATCCGTGTTAATGGGACCTGGGTTTTCAAACAAAAGCTCGTCGTCTTTCATCATTGACTCATCTTCTTCGGTCAATGGTCGATGCGCCCTGAGCATCCTCGCAGCGATTTGATGGCCTTCACGTTCGGCAAAGCCAATTGCTCGGAGGTATTGTTTCCGATAGAGACCTGTTGTTTGGCCGTTAAAATCGAGAAGGAGCCCAATCATGTCAATGCGGCCATGCTCCGCCGCAGCTTCCAACGCGGTTCGACCCATGTAATCGGCGCCAGGGGCATTGATGTCGGCACCTGAGGCTATGAGTCGCTTCGCAATACCTAACCTGTTGTAGAATGCTGCAACCTGAAGTGGTGTCATACCACGATGCTTTGCAGCTGGTGCGCATGGGTTAAACCCAGCTTGAAGCAGCATTTCAACTATGGCCAGTTGCCCAGTTTCAATGGCTTTGGAGAGCGGGCTGTCCGCATAGCCAGAACGCTCTTCGTAAATATCGCTATTGCAAGCTCTCAACAAGGACTGTAACAGGTCCACATCCCCCCTAATGATTGAATTATTTAGTCGATCAATTGAAATTACCACTGACTCTGATGAAACTTGCTGGTCGTATATTGCTTGCAGGCCTGGCGTTTCGCCTTGTAAGTTGTCTACCATTAGACTAGACATATTATCAAAGCTGTATCCGTGAACCAAAAGTCTTTGGATGATGTCGGTGCGAGCTTCTAGAGCAAAGTTTACCACTGATATTGAGGAAAAACTCCATTTCTGAGCCCACCATCTTTCCAAATAATAGGTTGTTTCCTCAAATGTCTGCTTAATATTATGATGTGGATGGAATGAAATGAGTCCGGCATCATCATTTTTAAGGACTCTCGGAAGCCGAGCAGTGTTGAAAACGGGAATATGGGTCAAAAGCTGGTCTAAAGTAGTGTCGTGCTCGAAACACGCTGCGATGCCAATAGCGGTAGTCTCGATTTCAAGAGCGTCAGGCGAAGCGTTGCAATGGCGTTGACGATTCGCGAGCAGCCGGGGAATCAAGGCTGCGTCGCCATCTCCGAGGACTGCGTAGAGAGTTGCCTCACAGAGTGCTCCCGGAGAGTAACTATTTGGGAAGCGGGTAAGGATTTTGTGGATGAGGGTGGAATGGCCAGTGCGAATGGCCGCCTCAATCAGTGTAAGGTCATAATAGTAGCCATCACCATTATTGAAACGGCGGACCGTGGAAATTCCCTGCAAATCAAGGTTGACAATGGTCTCCGTTAACTCCCAATTTCCAAGCCTCACGGCTAAAACGGCATCGCCGGGAGACACGGCGGCACCAGCACGGAGCAACAAGAACGCCGATTGAATAAGAATATGTGCGTGCCTGTGCCCGGCCTCTTTAAGCACTCGTTGCAGTGGCGCATCATTGAAAACTGGGTGCCGAGTGTTGGGGTCGGCGCCGGCAGCCAAAACAACCGAGATCAAGGCTGGGTTGGGAGGGCATCTGAAGGGCTTGTAAGTGATGGAGGTGGCCAAGGCAGCTGCGAATGGCGGGAGCGCGACGCCGCATCCCAGCAGGTACGACACCACATCCGAGGCCGATTCCGCTGCTTGGAACAGAGCAGTCCCTATGGGTGTCTCTAGGAGCTGAATTTCGTCAGGCTTTAAATTGCCACCCTTTCCAAAGTATTGATTTAATACAGCTTTGCGCCACTTCTTGCTCATCCGAATGCTGCAATTCACCCTCGCGCCTGCCTCGTGCAATACCTTGACCACCTCGACATAACTCTCGAAACACGCAAGATGAAGTGGCGATGGATAATGAGCGTGGCCAGGGTCGACCTGCGACCCAAACGAGAGGAGCAGTTTGCAGCACTCAAAGTGGCCCCTCTTTGCTGCTGCGTGCAGCGCCGTGATGCCAAACTTGTTGGCTCTCGTTACATCCAATTTGTTGTCATAGAACAATTGGAGGACATCATAGTTTCCCGCCCCTGCCGCAAATATTGCAACATCTGCTGTGAAGAACCTGCGTTTGGTCGCATCACTGGCATGTTGAACCATGTACTTCATTAGGTACAGCGCTACCTCGGGACGCTTGTGCCTGGCTGCCTCTGTAAATGCGCTTTGCTCATAGATCATCCCCAATCTAGGCCTTTGAATGCAGTCAACGGTTGCTCCGTACTGAATGAGCAGTTTCACGCTCCTTAAATCCTCAATTGTGTTCGCCGCCCGGATCGCCAACAGGAGTGACAGGTTTCCATCCAGGACCAGGTTCGGATTAGCTCCATGCTTGAGAAGAACAACCAGTAGCTCATACATATCCGCTCTCAAAGTTATTTGTAATGGAGTCTCTCCAAACCCTCCACTGATTATGGTATTCACGGATTGACCGCATTCCAAAAGCCATCCAATAACTCGGGGTATCCTTGGTAAGACTTTCCTAGTCTCGTGGCTATAATATTCTTTTGTGGCAGGAGATTTAGTCCAGACTTTGAGGGCCTGAAAGATGAAGTGAAAGAGGGCCTCTCGAGCACCCAGCAACGTGAATTGTGTTTCATCCATCGTAATTCGTGAAAAGATTATCCCAGAGCACTCTAGGATGCTAAGTATGAGACTCAACTTTGATACATCGACCTTTGTTTTGTTCGAAAGCTGAAATAACAGTAGCATCAGGTATTCTTGTAATGCTTCCTTGGTTGGTCTCCTTAGAATGACCTCTGCGTGATGGTTTATCGCGTCGGGATGTAGCTCTGGCATGGTTCCTCGCAGTATACCGGCGAGACAAGAGGGTGATAGAGATAGTGGCTTGCATTTTAGATTCATCAAGTCTAACATCATTGAAACAGATGCAACTCTGTTGCAAACAATGGCCTCTGTGTTTAGATTTCTCCCTGAAATCCTCAACGGGATGTCTACACAGTACGCTCTCATCAGTATGACGAAGAAATTTGACCAAAGAGTTTCTCACCTTTGGTGTGATACTTCTGAAACTGTAACCATGGAATTTGCGACGAAAAGCAAACTCTAGAGGGTGAAGGAGATGGCGTGCGGAAGGCCACGCGCAAGCATCCGGGTAGTTCGGGACTTGGAGCTATACAATATCTACTTAGCATGGCGACACGGGAATACAACTCCTCATTCGGGCTTACCCCTGCCATATGTCATTTGCCGATGTCGGTTCGTTTCCCTCACCACCTTTTCTGCATCAAGAACCTGACCCCCGTGTATAACACGAGTTTCTTTGCCTTGATGACGTCGCTTGCTGATCTGATGATCAATGTATTGCCAGGCAGAAGACCCAATGGTCTTGGGAATTTTTTTTCGAAAGCCCCATATTTTCAGTTTGTACTCTAGCTGGTTGTTGCTGCAAGACGTGGTTAGATATTCGCTCCCATCTTGGATTTGTGAGTCTTACGTAACATGGAATCCATCTACCCCCAACGACTCTCTCATGGCATCATATGACAGATTTTCGGTCAGGAACATGTCATAAATGCTAGCCTTTCGACTGAGCCATTCTCTGTCGGCGTACCGCTTCGTTGCTGGAGGCATGGTGATGGAAAGTCGTGTATACTTGGGCCGAGGGAAAAGAATGAATGTGTGGAGAGGAGGTTTGAAGAGCCTGACCCCCTGGGGCTGACACTCATATATATAGAGGCTGAAAGTCAAATTGGAATTTGGGAAGTGGTCAAGTGACCAGGTACCTTGGCTGGATGCACCAGGCAGTTCAAAACGCAATGTTGGGATTGGCCTAGTAAATGCTCGTTTGCTTTTGTGATTGGGTCCATCCGGTATCTGAAATGCAAGATCAACAGCTCATGGACCATGGCTTGAAATGTGGCTGAAAAAATGCGGTCTCTTGATTAGCCAGAGCCAGTATCTGAAATACATACAGCCTGACTCTAGCCTGAGTACGAGTGACGAGTTTGTGGGGTGCCGATGTTAAATGCGAGTTTGTGATAGGCCATAGACAATATCTGAAATGCACAATGTTTGTTTTGCTTATTTGGGTACCTGGGCTTGAGGGACTTGGACACAACACCCCCAAGCCAACACAGCCCAACTGCCTCGTTGTCTCGCTGGGACTTGCTTTGATTGGTGTAAACCAAAGTCGGAAACTCGACTCGGTCGGTGAAGCGTGGCCCAGCAAGTCATACGAAACGCCTTGCTTGCCGACTGATCGGGAAATGTACTCTGTATGGAATGGAATCCTGTGCTCAGATCGTCGGCAGCGAAAGGGAATTTATGGATGACCTGCCTTGATGTCCTGTATCATGTATAAAGAGGACATGCTACGCTCGAGAAATAGCATGATGAAAAGGTCAACAGCTTCAAGGATTACCAAAATCCGATATCTATCAATCCACCGGCATTAGTTGCTTCTATCAATCTTTTTGAGTTCACAGCGATTCGACAGCTGTCACCACCTCATCCCAGCAAACTTCACAATGAACGGCAAAGTCCACTGCACCAATGACTGCACTTCTGTTTGTACTTGTCAAATGTATGGATAAAGAATTTGAGAATGTTGATAAACTCTAACTCTTGCGATAGTGGACCGAATGATCATTCGGTGTTGTCTATCGCCGTGAACCCAGCACGTACCCGTACCACGGTTGCGGCTTCTCAGGCCTCTAAGTCTCATCGATCGACCACCCGCACCACCGATTCTACAATCATTCGACCACAGAGCGACGGATCTGTGGAGCAAGATTTAATCGGTATCGGCAGTCAGTTTGGAAGTGTCACCTTCCAAAAAAATTGAGCGTTGATGAGCGCTGCATGGATGTTTTGGTCATCACCACCTGGGCATTGATAAGGATGATTGAAGTATCAATGGCCTTTTCAACACAATTCACTGATAACTTTTCCTATACTGAGATGTAGATTTTACTCAAAAAATAACATCTGTATCGGAAATTTGTGGCTGACCCAATATTGCTTCTTTGCTGATCCTTGGCTTGTTTGAAACATTATGCTTCGAGAACAGAGTTTTGAAAAATGAAATTATTGACTGGTCGAAAACATCTTAGACATTACTTCGTAGTGCATATAAGACAAAAAGCACGTAAAATAGATGTTCCAATATATTCAAGTTAAGACCAGGGTAGGTTAGGGGCCTCGGCCTATCGAGGCCACCGACACCGGCCACATGTCGCGGGCATTGGCGAGGTTAGCTGTAAGCGTATTTAAAAAGCACAAAGCGGCGACCTCCTAGTAGTTTGATGACGTCATTGGCGATCGGTTATTGTTATGGGAGACGTGGGTGCCGCGCTGGATCAAGCGGATCGTGCCTAATCGTAGACTTCGCTAGCATGAGGGATGCGAATCCGAAACGCTCCGCTGATACGTCAGTCACAGAGCCCAATTTCTCCTTGCGCCCCGCCCCGCTTCTCCTAGTGCTATGCACTCGTGATCATTTTCCTTGTGCATTCACTTCTTATTTTAGGATGGCTGTAGATGCCTTCGGCAAAATGACACGTAACGAACGGGACTTGCTCGTATAATAATGTTGAAGTCGTTTATTAGCTCCAAGTGCTGCACGAACCTGGCATTTTGAGGACTGGCGGCGCTCGCTACTGGACGGATCAGAATGGTCGCATCTGTCACTTAATCATATGGGAAGGAAGAGCACCAGCCAGTTTTGAATGACTCAAGTACATAAGCTTCAATACCCCATGCCCCGTCAAAGTTCATCATCCCCTGCCCTCACTGACATTCTGAGTTTGAACTGACGAACTACAGAGGCACTCGCCTTTTAAAGGGCCATTTTTAACGATACAGTCCGCAATATCATTCCGAGCTCAACAAAATAAAGCCTAGTTTTCTTCACACGTCAGTCCGCTGCTGAGATCCACACTAGACCCTCGACCTGCCCACCGACTCTCAATTGAGACGCAGGCAACCATTCCTCCAGTTTGGATAAGCCATGAGGCTATTTTACGTCGGCGTGAGATCCTCTCAGCACAATATTGGAGAGGATGGTCTGATAATCACTAACGACCCATCATTCAGATCGTCCGCAATGAGGAGAAGCCAGCTGTGGAGTTGGTCTGCGAAAAAGACCTCTCAGCGTACTCGTATTTTACCAAAAACACGCAAGTCATGTAAAATCAAGGGCTAATTAGCTAACGGTTACTAACTTGTCACCGTGAATAGCTATAGCGAATTGATGACTTTATTTTCCAAGACAGTGGCCGAACGAACAAGCACTGGGCAACGACAGGACGTTGAGGAACATGACTTCACTTCTCACGCTCTCTGCAGGAGTGAGGGCATTTGTGGCATGTGAGCGCCCGTTTCTGGAGATGAATGTAATGGAGGCTCTTCTAGTTTTGCTCTGCTGACCAACAACTCTCGAAGCGTCATCTCGGATCATCAATATCCTAGCTTGGCAGCGCACCAGCTCCTCTCTCAGATGTAAGTTGGTTATCAACTTTGGTGCAACGCAGCGTACTTAATTATACCCTAACACTTGATTCTAGTGTGGATGAATTTCTCCTCATGCACCCCCGCTCCAGTTGGGCAACCGGGCAACCGACTCTGGCATTTCCTGAGTTAAAAACCTATCTATTGAAGTACCAGGATCCAGAACAGGCCCAAAGCATCGCGAAGATTCAGAAGGAGTTGGATGAAACGAAAATTGTCCTGCATAAGACCATCGAGAGTATTTTGCAGCGTGGTGAGAAGATTGACGATCTTATCGCCAAAAGCGACGGGTTGAGCGCGCAGAGCAAAATGTTCTACCGTAAGCTCACCTACACCATCCCCCTCTCCGCAAAGAACTTGACTTGTTCTGTTATTGATAGAGATTGACCACGAGACAGAGGAGGCGCGAAGTCAGAACTCATGTTGCGTGCTGATGTAGTGGATGCTGGCCTGCCTGTGGCTGATGAAGAATATTGGCGGTACTTGAAGATCGAAGAGCTCTATAGAAACAATATGAACGATGGTGCAATATAATGATCAAATGACCAATTGACTAAATATCTCGGCACAATTTCAACAATGGCCGACATGGACCACAATCTTGCCCACTGTACGGCCGAGCCTGAGCTTTGCATATGCTTTTGGAGCATTTTCCCACTCAAACTTTTCATCAATCACGGCTCGAACCTTTCCTTCGACCATCCAACTGCCAATCTGCTCCAAGTCGTCTTGATTGACCTTGATCCTGACAAGTCGATACGCTCGCTTCCCCCCACTCAAGAATGATGGTAACACGCTCCTGCGAAACATTGCAAACATGGAGCTCTGCATCGCAACTTGCAAAAAGGTACCGTCTGGCTTCAGAAAATGGTGGCTTTGCTCGTACAAGCCTTCTGGAAGGCCGACGTTGTCGATGGCGATGTCGAAATTCTGGCCCCTTTTCTTTAACTCGTCGAGAAGATCGGCCTTCCGATAGTCGATGATCTCATCAGCGCCTAGGCTACGGCACAGCTGCACGTTTGCTGTGCCGCAAGTAGTCGTGACGTGGGCGCCAAGCGCTTTCGCGAACTGGATCGTGAAGGAACCCACGCCTCCACTACCACCGTTGATCAAGATCTTGGACCCAGGCTTGATAATATCCTGGGGGAGAGACTGGTAGGCAGTAAGTCCAGCTGTGCCCACTGCAGCAGCATCATCTGGCGCAACGCCTTTCGGGAGCGCCGTGACTTGGGAACAGGGCACGACGATGATCTGACCGAGGGTGCCAAACTTAGGGAATTTGGATGCGACGCTCAAAGCGCCGAAGACCAGTTGCCCTTCTTCGAGCGATGTGTTCGAACTGTGTTTCGCTTTGATGCGGCCGCAAAAGTCAAGACCGGGACTGGCAGGGGGCTGTACCATGAGTTTTCCAAAGACTGGAAGTTCTGGTAGCTTATACTCCACGGGGTTGATACCTGCAGTGATGACTTCGACTAATACATCGTCTTCAGAGATTGATGCTGCATTTGGAGGGGCGACTTTCTCATTGAGAGTGAGAGAGCTCTCAATCGTGCCCTTGATGGTTGCATACTGCCAGGCTTGCATATCTGTGAACTTCAAGTGGCCACAAAGTTGAAAAATAAGAGAAAGCCAAGTTTGGTCCTGCGGATTAGAAAGGACTCTGGAGGGAGAAGCAAGCTGTATGTATATCGAATTGCTTTGCTTGATGTTTTCATTTTCATCATGACGGTTAAATGGCCCGTGGAATCTCTGGTCAAAGCTGGTGTTTGGATTGCGGATCGCGGAGTCGGAGTACGAGGAGGGGACCTGAATCTAATCCTCGTCGAGTCTCGGATTCGGATTCTAGTGTGCGTTTGATTGGCTGGTTCGCATTGACGTGGATGGTGAAATTATGGATACCGCCACCAGGGCGCCACAGACCACGAAGAGGAGACTAAAAATCGGTCATGAGGTGCCTGAGCTCATAAGATAAGCCCCTTCTAGGCGGTGTTCGCTGGCTTTTCCGCCTGCTTATTCATGGGATTTGGGTTCAAAGTGAAACTCAAAGTTAGAACAAGTGCTTTTGATGCCGAAACCGAGACACATGGCCCCAAGACTAACATGATTGGCCGTTTGCCCTGTCGATATGCCACTCTGTGTGCGGAGTTGCGGAGAGGTGACAAAAGCGTTGACTTGACACCGCAGTGCATGATTAATCATGGAGGGAACATGACCAGATCCGAATGCATTGTCCTCCGTCGGGATAGAGTTGTGGAAATTACGGCTGCAAGCCCTAAAAACACGTTTGCCATCTCTGGCAATCGACTCTGTGAGCAGGGATGCTGCAAGAGGACCATTTCCCAGTTATCGAGGCAATTCTTAAATACCGCCTTGCGACTTTCATGACTTACTGTCCCTTCTAGCTCTAAGTAAAGTATGTTTCTTAGATTATTGTGAGCTATCATTGGGGTTTGTGCCGATGTAGTTCACTGGCCACTGGATTGACTCCTGCCATGCTGAGTCGGTTGATGCGGCGATTGCCGTAACGAGGCGACATCCCCAGCCTCTCATGAACCAAAAGTCGGATCCGACGGCATGAAGGACTGTGCAGTAGTGCGAAAGCACCACTAGAGCGGCGGGATGATGTGCATGTAGGAGATCCAGGAACCCATCCTTGATCGCCATGGGCCAAATCAGGGCAACATTCAGCTCAGGAGTTGTAGTTGACGCCTTTCCAATGCTCTCCCTCAAGGAAACTATTGCTTCCTTGATTAGACTTTTGTCTTTAATGTTTATTTCGTGTACATCGAAACCCTCTTGCATCCCATCAAGTTGTCCTAGCAGCTGACGTAGTAGCACCGTGCTTCCTCGGCCAGCATCACATTGCATAAACTCTCTTAATACTCCTTGGCTCATGTATTCTCGAGATGACATCAAAAGGCTACTGACGCCGCGAACCAGCGTGAAGACGTCCAACATACTGTCCACCTCTCGCTCGTGGCTTGTACCCATATTCGGCGTAGATGCGGCAAAGGCTCCGATAAATAACAGCGACGAGGCTGCGAACAGCGCGTGGCAGTTTTTCGGGGTAACATGGGAGACTTCAGTTTGGATTCCGCAGATTGCATGATGTTGGTGCTGGAAGGCTTGGGAGAGCTGCTCTTGGGCCAAAGACGCGTCCAAGCTGGCAAGGTGAAAGGCTGACACGGCAAGGATCTGATGCATGAGGAAAGGATACGAAACAGCTTGCCTTGGGATTTCAACCTCCCATACGCGGCGACTAGCTCCTGGGAGGGTAGCCGAAGTGTGAGACGTGTAGTGGTTCATCAAGCCCAGATCGGTGATCCAGCTCGTCGCTTGCTCGAATTTGGGCCCTGCGGGAGCAAGAGAGCTGCTCACGCAAGGTAGCGGCTTCGGTGCCAACAATGGCCGCTGGGAATTTCCCTGGAAGACCGCCTTAGCTAGCCCACCAATGGCTGTGGATGATGCATCGCCATCTTGGTTGCGTGGCCTCGGATTCGGATTGTTGTGACCAGTGGAAGCGCCATGTTCCGACGCGGACGGAATGGTTAGGCTACAGCCGAGATTCCACTTGGTACACGCGCCACATGGGCGTCCCTCATCGCACTTCGATAGTGTCAGCGGATCCTGACTTGGGGCATCATGTCTGCGCACCTTGACCTTCCTCTCTTTGCAGCGAGAGCAGCCGTTACGGGACTTTTTGTGGCCGAGTCTGACCATCGTCGGGGGTGATGATGTTTATTTTGTCCTCGTGTCTGGGCCGACTGTGCCGGTGCGAGGATGAAGGTGGGTAGTGCGAACTAGAAGCGGCCATGGATCCGAGATCGCCTGTCCCCTTATTAACCTTAATTAAGCGTCCTCTGCACTACGTAATCAAGGAGACTGTTCGTCCGATTTATCTACCCAATCACACCAAGTTGAGGTATCCACAGTGTGAATAGACGATTTACTTGAACCAGGAATGGGCGGTAGAAGGAACCGGAACAGCAGAGCGGTTGACGATGGAAAGACGTGTGCGCTTTACAAGGATTAATGATATGACTGAACTTCTGTTTTAGTGGGTTCGCTTGAAGAAAATAAAAAAGCACAATCTTCTGTCATTCAACAAAGGCTTGGGCTAGCACTGGAGATACTTGTGGCCAAAACGGGCTATGTAGCCAACTTAACTCGACTTGACAGGAGGAGGTTGAGCAAACCAACTCTTCCTCCCCTGGGCCTCAAGCTTCTCTTGAACAGAAACCCCCAAGATCCTTACCCCCTCGTCGTCAGAGTCCTTCCACTCATCTACCATCTCCCTTACATCGGAGACCACTCTCCCGTCCACTGGGACAGTGGCTCTAAGCAGAAGAGAATTCGCGAGCTCCAACCGTAGATAATCTGCCAACTGCGGCTCATCTACCGACGACAGGTCGTTGAGCTTCAACGCGAACGACGCAAAGTCCGCTGGCCTGGGTGCGTTGAGGATCCCGATCCTTAGGTGTTCGAAATCATCATGGTATGGCTTCGAGCGCTCGGCTAACCGGTCTACAAATTCTGATAGCTCCGAGACGAAGGCATCCTCGTCTTCTCGCAGCGAAGACTTGCTGGACGTGGCAAACGGGATAGGCAAGGCCTTAATCCATAGGCTGAACGTGTTGGGTAGCACTTTTGGAGTTGTTCCCGTGCGGCCGCCATTGCTCGAACGGATGGACTCTACCATTTTGATGATGTTTTTCACTACAGGAACACAGTTCGCTCGCCAGCTCTCCCAATAGTCACGTTCATAAAACTGCCTCTCACCGAGCCGCGAGATTAAAAGGTCGAGGCTCTTCATATCGCCTTTCATGACGAATCGCTCCGCAGCAGCGAGGATAAAGTCTTGAAGCATCTGGATGGTTATGCCCTTCCCATCTTCCCTCGTCGCTTTCACGCGCTCTGTTGGGAATTGTAACGCGATTGCGGCGTTACTCAGCCCAAGCTTGATCACTTCTGTGCCTGGGTTATCGAATTGTGCCAACCAGTGCTTGCCTGCATTGGAGTTGAGAAGGTCGCTCTTTGCTTTCACCGCCTCCGTCACGCGGAGTATGCTTGCGGGCGGATCAATGTTGGTGAGTGTGATGGTGCGTATCATATGAAGGAGCGAGGAGGGCATGTAGTTTGCGCAGAACCCGGTAAGCGACGAATACAAGCTGATGCTTACAGGCGTATCCGGGAGAGATCCGCCAGCTTCGAGTGCAAGCTGGTTCTGTTTGAGGAACAAGTTCATCCAGCGCTTGTTGTTGGCAACAGACCCTTCCAGAATGCTCATGATGAGGTTTACGAGTCTTGGCCTATCTTCTTCATGCAGCGCCATCGTGCGAGCCCGTATTACGAGTGCCCACAACAGAGGACCATCCTGAGTCACTTCGGGCAGCTTAGATGCGTCTTGTGTGGCAGCGAGCTCCCAGTCAGCTTCGGTGACTGGGAAACGCTCGGTGAGACGTGTGGCAACTGGTACAACGTCGTCCTCGAACGCATCGAGAATTCGTGTTCGTAGCTCAGGCGGACAATCCGGCGCTATTAACTTGCTGATCAAATTGTTGACGATGGTGCTTTTGGCATCGATATGTCGCGCCTCAGGAAGTAGATTGATGAGAATGTCGCATGCTGAGGCGTTGCCGATGAAGACAGTGTCTTGTAGAAGCTGGGCTATCATCTTTACTGTCGTGACTTTAATCAGCGGTGCCTGCTGCTGATTTGAAGGATCAGGTGCTGCGCTGTCAGCTGTGGTGGGCTCTACAACATCGCGTCTGGGCCGCGAATTTTGCTCCCGCAATTTCTCTCTCATGGCTTCGGCCATGCTATAGAGAAGACCCTTTGCGTCTTTCGCACTGAGCGAAGAGAGGAAGCCTACACTGAGAAGTCGCCGATGCCACGAGCTGTTGTCGTCCCCGTTTAAAATGAGGTCACTTATAAATGGGCAGGCTAGCGATGGCTGGTCGCTGTGCGAAACGCGAATGACCACTTCGACGATGTCACCCATCCGGGCTTTGAGTCTCTCAGGCCCAAGCCGGTCATTCATCTGGTCCAAGTAGAACCTTGCTAGCTGTGCTAGTATCGGGGTAGCTGATACTGGCAGCTTCTGCAAGACATATACACCGGAAGCCATAATGTTGTGCGAGATGAGTAGGAGAGCCTCGGATGTTGGTTTGCGAAGCAGGGCCTCAATTTCAATGAGGGCGTCAATGGTGGGTTTCCAAACTGTTTCCATACATTCTAGATCAGCATCCGTTGAGGGCGAAGAGGATTTCAAAATCTTCTCGAAGGACTCAATGTGTTTTAATCGCCAATCGACCATGGCCTTTCCTAGGCTTAGCAAGCTGTTCCATTGGTACCGCTGCATTCCAGGTTCCGGTGCCACCATCGCCGCGGTCTCGATGATATTGATCAATATGTGGTTTGCGAGATTGATATTGGTCTTCACCGATGCAAGAGTTGCAACTGCGGCTTCTGATGTCTCATCCTTGGGGATGGCGCCGAGGAGACCGTTTAGCTCCTTTGAGTCGAATACACCCTCGTTGTACAAAGCCCTCACTGTCAGAGGGTCCTTGTTAAAGCGCCGTGCCCAGATAAGCGTGCTCTTCAGGGTGTCCAAGTCACCAGCTGCGACGCACAGGTTCAATGCAGACTTGGACCAGAAGGCGCGGTCTTGGGGCTCACGAGACTTTTGCGCTTTGTTCCTTCGTTCTTGGACCAAGGAGCGAGCCCGATCCAACCAGCCTGGATATTCAGCCTGGGTACTGAGTCTCCTGATCAACAAACATCTCGCGATTTCAACATCTCCAACGTTTTCGCCTGGGCCTCGGACTTGGCGTAGAATTGTATTCGAATCGAAAATAGAAACAGGTGACAAGAAGTTGCCACTTGGATACGCCTCGGACAGTCTTTCAAAGAGACATATTGCCTTCTCCGCGTTGATAGAAAAGAAAAGCATCACAGGCCACAAGTTCTGATCGACGGGCATGCCAAGCAGTCGGGTCAAGCCCTTTCCTGACTCAGTCTCGATGTCGATGTTGTAGCCTTGCAGGTGTTTCAGGAGTAGCCGAAGGATGTCATACCTTGTGTCGGGATCGAGTTTGCGGACAGCCATGACGAGCAATCTATGAACAGGTTCTATAGTGCAGGCAACGGATTTTGTGGTCGGCTGAAGCTTGATCGCTTGGATCAGAGTATCCTTCAGCGGCTCCTTATCACTGGCCGACGCGTTAATCCATCGCTGGATGACATATTTGACGAGCCCTTCTCTGAGATTCAATTGAGAGCCCAACTGCTCTTGGTGTCTTTGGACCGACTCAATTACCAGATTCAAAAACATCTGGCGCGTGTCTTCATCGAATCTGGTTTTGAGAAGAAACCTGAGCAATGGCATGGCGAAGTCGTAGATGAAGTCATTGGGGATTCGGACATCTTCTGTTTTCGAGTTGAGGGTCGATAGAATCTCCTTGCAGAACTTAAGGTTCCCGCGGAAGAGTCTAGTCTCAGACTTGAACTGCCTGAGCTTGGCTTGAGGCGAGAAGACATCCCTGAGGAATCTCTTCTCATCCAGCTCGCGATGGGCGAAAAAGAGTCGCCTCTGCTGTTGGGCAGTCCACTCGATATCCTGTCTTTCTTCCCATTCCTGCACCACTTCTGGGTGGCACCCTGGGAGGATATTCTGGTAGAATGCTCCGAGGGGCCTTTCGTCTCTCGGCTCGTTGTACAGCAGGTTGACCAGCTCTCCAATAGCAGCGCGCCTCTCTGGTCTCGCCTTTATGGCCGAACCAGTGCGTCCTAGCAGACGGCACATACTTTTCACATCTCGCACGCTGAACTCGGCCATCAAGGAGGCGAGTCCATCGGCTCCGCCTACAGAATCCCATGTTTCCTGGAAGCGATCCCCACGGCGGAGCGCCTTGCCAAACGAGGTGACAGCCGTCTTGCGCTGCCTTGCGCTGTCGGTTTGGCGCAGCGCAGCGGCGATGTCGATGCCTTTGGAGCGCGCCATTGCCAGTGACTTGATTGAGGTGTTGTTGAGTGAAGGTGACTCTGTTGATGGCACGTCTGAGTCACGACGGCGAAGACCCTTGGCGCAGACGCCTTGTAAGGCATGGACAGTCCTGATTTGGAGTAGGCCGGTGATGTGGCTGAGGAAGCTCAAGATGTGGGGTCTGACTGGGGATATTGCTCCAATTGGCCGAGTTGCGTCGTATTATTGCCAACGTTTGAATACGAAGCTGACTGCTGATGCGCTCTGCATCCTGGCCTCTTAAAATGGTCTTTAGTCACGCTCATGACGCCAGGGTCACCGCAGCACTAGACTTGGACAACGTGAATAAACACCGACCCTGAGCGATAGTGCAATTGCGATCAGCTTAGCTTGGCGCTCTGCGCGGCACCACTATAATCCGAGAATGACCTGCTCGGCCTGGTAGCCTACAATCATGCAGCCACATGGTTGATCCGCCACCAGCGGCATCCTTTGTATAGCATTGCATCAATTGCCGTCGCTGAAACGTGATTCGCCCTCATATGTTTCCCTATCGAGCAGGCCGCTACGGAACATTCCTTGCCTGTACTGGTTCTGAAAACTCTAGTGCATCTTAAACGGATGTTTGGAGGGGAATAAACCGACAGAAAAGGAGCCAGGCAAATTTCAGATAGTGAGTGAGACTGCCGACATACAATAAGCGCCTAAATACTATTGTGGGATTAGCCTTGGGTTGTATTGATTTCATGGATGGAAAATTAAGAAATATGGGGCACTTTCACTTTGGTGATGTCTTATAGTGTTGACACTTTTAACACCCAGTGGCAGGCGTTCTGTGCGTGAAGGTTTGTGAAGCAATCCTCTCATCTTCCTCATCAAGTAGAGTGCCGACATTGTATCCTTCTCGCTAGAGCCTGGTCATTTCGTTATCTACCTCTTTATAGTCACCGGAACTCGGCAAGCAATATGGTATCTGCTTATGCTCTAGTTACTTTATGATTGATTGGACCTAGCTGCGAAGAGCTGACAGGTACCTCAGACCGCCAATAGATACATGATCCACAGACTGATTTCCCACAGCAGCCTTACCTGATGCAAGTCCCCGATGACAAAGATGAATACCAATACCTCAACATATGATGGCAAATGATACACACGAGGAAATTATTTGATTGGCGGCGCTGGGAGACTCAACTTGTTGGACATCTACTCATCCACATCTGACCTTCTCCAAGATCTAACCCCACCATCATTCTTAGCGTCAGCCAACCATTCGAGCTCCGTGGAGCAGTAATCGGCAAAGTTGCCGGCGGGGATATTTATCACCAAAAAACGACACGACCGCCCAACCCCATCAGGTCAGATCAGACCAACTAGATATGGATCTAGTCACACAAGCCGCTAGTTTCACATATCCGAAAATTGCCCGCCTTGTCGACCAACTCATTTCCCTTTGTCACCTGACTTTTTGTGCCGAGGAGCCTTCAAAGCCATCTCCCGAAGGCATTAGCCGAATGGGACTTGAGCCGTGGGAGGTTAACCCCGGATTTTACGTCCTGCAAGGATGCGGGGAACGTGGGGACAAGATGCCGCTAGACCGCAGTTGTCACGTCACGACGAGATATTGTCAAACGAGAAGATTGGAGAAACAGAACCGAGGCACAATATGAGGCACAGCCAGACTGATAGAGGGTGAGACATGATACATGGATCTTTAAAGCCCCTCAGTTCTGTTGTCGTCCCCATTTGACCCCTCCTCCGATCGCCTCTCCTCTTCATACACTCTGATTGCGATTTGCGTCCCTTGGCAAGTCTTTCGTCATGGTTTTTACATCACCAACATGGGTTCCTCAGTTACCCATCGGTGCGTATATGATTTGACCGTCGGGATCGTTGCTGACCAAACCCACAGAGCCTCCCGACACCATCACCATTGCTGAATTTATGAGCAATGAAAATTATGGTCGCCGTGGTATCGCCAAGTCAAGAAATCCATACACCTGCGGTGTCACGGGCAGATCGTACACGGTCGCTGAAGTGATTGAGCGTGAGGATTACCTTGCTCGCGCCTTGAGCCACGACTTAAAACTCGATCCTCACGAGGGCTCGGAATGGGACAGAGTCGTTGGAGTATTCTCTCTAAACACGGTTTGTGAGCTACCTAAGAGCGAAATTTCAAATTCGCTCATGTCTCAAAACTAGATTGACTACATCCCCCTCACGCACGCCGTTCACCGGCTCAACGGCATCGTGACGCCCGCTAGTGCCGCATATTCAGCCGTGGAGCTAGAGCACCAACTTCGATCCGCGGGCGCCAAGGGCCTCGTCACCTGCATTCCGTTATTAGAGACCGCATTGAAAGCGGCGGATGCAGTTGGAATTACTCGTGATCGCATTTTCGTCTTACCGATTCCGAAGATTAATACCAAGGTCCCGTTCAAGACAACGGAAGACTTGATCGAGGAAGGGAAAAGGTTACCCGCTTTGAAACCTCCGGCATGGACAAAGGGACAAGGCGCCAGACAAGTAGCGTATCTATGCTACTCAAGCGGAACATCTGGATTGCCCGTGAGTCTCATACTATTGCGCTGCAGCCCGAGTTTTGCTTATCAGTCCGTAGAAAGCCGTCAAGATCTCGCACTATAACGTCATCGCAAACATCCTCCAGAAGAGCACTTATGACACAGTCGGCAGAAAGGCTCAGAATATCGAAACCCAAGTCATGCTTGGCGTATTGCCATTTAGTCACATTTACGGTCTAGTCCCGGTCACACACTTGGGAACATTCCGTGGTGATGAGATTGTGGTTCTACCCCGGTTTGAGCTCCGGTCGCTTTTGGCAGCGATTGCGCGATTCAGGATCCAGCAAATCAGCGTTGTGCCGCCAATCTTGATTCAATTTTTGCAAAATAAGGAGGAGTGTCAGAAGTATGACTTGAGCAGCATACGATTTGTATACACAGGCGCAGCACCGCTGGGACGCGAAACAACGGATGCGCTCTTGAAGACGTTCCCCAAATGGCGCATCGGTCAAGGCTACGGTAAGTGGCCCAATGGAAGTGATGTAGCCACTGCCGCTGACATCAGATGAAGGTCTCACCGAAACAGCGACTGTGGTCGCATCTACTAGTGAGCTGGATATCGAATTTGGTTCGGTTGGCTCCCTCCTCCCGTGGACAAAGGCCAAGGTGATCGACCCTGAAGGCAAAGAAATCACTGAATATGGAAAGCCAGGCGAATTGCTGGTGCAGAGCCCCTCCGTTGTTTTGGGGTATCTAGCAAATGAAAAAGCCACCGACGAAACGTTTGTGTGGCACGATGACGGTCGGTGGATGCGTACCGGCGATGAAGTGGTGGTCAGGAAGGCGGCTTCTGGAAATGAACACATCTTCATTGTTGATCGCATCAAGGAGTTGATCAAGGTCAAGGTAATCTCAGGCCCATGATTCAATATCCCAGCATGCTAACCAAAGATTCTAGGGCCATCAAGTCGCCCCTGCTGAACTTGAGTCACACCTACTGTCGCATCAGTACGTCGCCGACTGCGCTGTCATCCAAGTCCCCGATGAGCGTGCTGGAGAACTGCCGAAAGCGTTCATCGTGAAATCATCAGAGGCAACAGGCAAGTCGGACGACGAGGTGATGAAGGACATTCACAAACATGTAGAAGAACACAAAGCGAGGTACAAGTGGCTCAAGGGCGGGATAGAGTTCATCGAGGTTATTCCCAAGAGCCCATCTGGTAAGATTTTGCGCCGAATGTTGAGAGACAAGGAGAAGCAAGCTAGAAAGGCCAAGGAAGCAAAGCTCTGAGGCATCGTGATTAGAAGATCAACCGGTTTTAGACGGCCAGCTCAAAGCAGAGAGACAATTTAAGCATCCGAAGCATGTCCTCACCTTGATTTCATGTCTCAAAGGCTGTAGAAGATGGATTTAGATCAATGATCCAGATTTGCAGAGTGTTGACATCTAATAAGTGCCCCGGGTCTTGTCGATGCTTGATTTAGCGAGAAGTGACGGAAACATTTGTCCGATGCTGGGTCGAAGGGGCGATCGTCATCGGAGGGCTTGAAGTGGACCAGTGATACAATCGGTGACGACGGAATAGGCAATAGATGTCTCACTGGCAGGGCTCCCAGAGATTCAACCCAACCTGCCAATTTTTCCACATTGAGTTTGCAAGCCTTTTTGGCTGACTTGTTTGAGGGGTTCAAATTGCTGCTACGTATGAAGACATTGCCCCATATATTCCTCAATTAGGTTAGTCATCGCACTACCCCCATTCTGCTGAGTCATCCATTCAATACCTTACCCTAAAGCTTATTCGGAAATCTGTATTGATAGGAAAAGTACAATGACAAGACCGATGACGAAGAAAAAAAAGGGAAATATATTTGAATGAACACTAAATTAAATAATATCTTAACTAGTTTGAGTTATTTTTGGTTTTGGGCGTTTTTAATTATGTTGAATTGACTTGAATTGCGCGAGTTCAACTTTTGAGAGCCTTACTTACTGGTAACCCTACCTGTATCAAACAACACTCATATATAAGCTAGTGCGAATAGAGTCATTTTGAGACAGAAGAGATTACATATCCGCATGCGGCGCCTGTGGAGATTTCTTTCAGCTGCAATACACCACTGGCGTCGCAGATGGGCGCAATCATCCACTGAGAACAGCCAATTAACCAGGTCAAAGATAACATGATACCGATAGTGGAAAATTTGGAGATTACATTCAAAAGAGATCCTCCCCTGCGGTCGTCCGGAAGTGGATCAGGGCTCTCGCTTGGCGTTCCGTCTCCGGAATGTGAACGTGGCTACCTGCGCTTCAACAAATGCATCAAAATTATCGATCGAGTGGGGAGCAATTTTGACAAGAACATCGAGAACTCGCAAACCTCAGTTCGTTTCAAGCTAGTATGGCCCATTGCATAGCAGCTTGCGATGTGCTTGGGAGGCTAATGGGATGTCGGTTGAGGTGTTCGTTCACAGGCTATATAAAGACCGACGACATGCGCCCAAGGTGATTGAAGGAGTATATCAACAACAACCACAACAACTACTCTAAAAACTATCTCCAAACAATCATCCTCAGACCAAATCAACACCTCCATCATCAATCAATCATCTCTCGACTCTCTCACCCATCTTCAAAATGAACTTCAAGCTTGTCCTCGCCCTTCTTGTTACGGCTGCCACTGCGGCAGAGGTCGGTAAGTGCCATATACTCTGGACGCGAAACCTTATCAGCGCAAAGCTAAGGAGATCAACAGATATGCCCGATGCCAACGTTCTCGAAAGCCGGGATCCTATCAGCATTCCCGACGATACTGAGCTGCTTGAGGCCCCCAAGGAACGATCGGAGGAGGCTCGGTTTGTGGTCACTGATGCCGCTGCCGCTGCGCCTACTGCACTGGACCCTGCTTGCCAGTGGTTTGGAACTGCTCCCTTCTGCTTTGGCGAGTGCCCCAGGGCTTTCAAGGAGGTTCTGAACAGCACAAGCGGTGATGGCCAGCCCTGCTGGACTGGCAAGAAGCTGCTGTGCTGCCCTAGCTCCAGCACCAGCTAGATAGCACATGGGCACTATTATTGTCTGAGAAAGCACCATTAATTGGGACAATGTAAAGGCTTCTACAAATAATACAGGTCACTGGCTTAGCCGTGAACTATTAATTCATCTCATTGATAAACTACTTCTGTCTTGAAAGCCTAATTTCCTTGCACTTTGAAGTTTTCGAAAATAACAGGACTAGCCTTCATGGCTGTCTCGGTTGTAGCAAAAATGCCGAAAATCGTTCCCGTAAAGTCCTTGCCTGTCAAAGTCTCTGAAGGAATGGAACCGAGCGCCTGCCAATCGCTGCTGGGTTGTGTCGAGAATGAGAAGGAAAATTTATTCAAATTACTCTGTATGCGAAGGTAAAGCCTCCCGTTGATGCTTTTGACCATGTGGGATTGCGCCACGATGTCGATCTTAGGTTTTGCATTGGCTATAATCGCCGTGCGCAGAATGATTTCCTTGGAAGCCGAGTCATAGAATATGTCAATATGTCGATATTCGTCTTTGAAAATAGACAACCCAGCCTCAGACTTCTCACCTTGCGTAGGCAAGGTCAAGATAACTGTGGCGCAATCTGTGAGATGACGCTGCCGCTGGCCCACGAATGACGGGGATCCTGTAGGTGACGACAACCCAATTTCACTGGGGATGAGCGCAATTTTATCTTTAGAGATCGCGTAGTGACCTTGTTGAGGATCTCGAATGTAAACTAAAGGATCAACATTCTTCGACCTCGACTCATCCAAGTCCTCCCTGGGGCTAGCTGAGCGGATATCTCGAGAAAAGGTTAGTTGCGGGTGTGATATTTGAGGCCAAGCTTCAGCAGGCCAATCGACAGGTGTTAGGAAAGTCTCCCTTCCCAAGGGATATCTGCCGTTGTTGTAGCGGATACCAAGACAAACACACCACCATCTAATGCTAGTCAGTATCAACCGCAAACTAGGGAGCCGAGCCTGTTCTGACTTACCTGCCGTCCCGGTCTTGGAAGAGCTCTCCATGGCCTGTGTTCCGGATATCTTCATCCTTACCGGCTGCAGTCAATAGTGGATTTGAGTCTGCTGTCTCAAAAGGTCCCCAGACGTTAGTTGATCGCGCTATAGAAATGAGGTGACCTTCAAAAGTTCCTCCCTCCGCAGCAATGAGGTAATAGAACCCATCCTTTTTATAGACATGTGGTCCCTCTGCATCCCATCGTCCGGCATAGCCATCCCAAATATGTTTTATGTCTGATAGAGGTTTTCCAGTATCAATATCAATCTCGAATTGGCGGATAGTGCAGTTTAGCTCGTGTAAAGGACCGTCACGGTAGGAGCCCTGGATGTAAGCGCGATCGTCGTCATCGAAGAAGATGCTAGGATCGATGCCTTGAAAGTCGAAATACACAGGGTCTGACCACTCTCCTGAATAAATATCGGTAGTAGTCACGTAGAAATTGTGGCATTGTATCGCGCTCGGCTCATCTGCAACGAAATTTGTGCAAACCACGTAGAACGTGCCCTTGTGCCATCGAATGGTCGGCGCAAAGAGTCCACCAGCAGCAACCAGAGTTTGGTTGTTTTCGATGGGCACGACAACTGTCTTGGCCCCGTCTAATGAGAGCTGGGTCGGCCGATGGATAGCATTTCCTTGGAGGGACGACAACTGTTAGCTATGTTCGCAGCAGCTCTGTTTAAATAGGATACAACTTACCAATTTGTTTCCAGCCTTTCAGATTCTTAGAAGCGTAAATGGGCAACGCAGGAAATATGTGAAATGAAGAGTTAACGAGGAAAAATGTATCTTCGGATTCAACAAAAACAGCCGAGGGATCAGGGGCAAATCCCGGAATGATTGGATTTTGATACTCCATAATGTGCGGCCTTGAGGACTTGCTGTTTGCTTTGACATTCGTGCACAGCCTAATTTACAAATCGACTATTTAAAGGAGAATGAGAATGTAAAATATTGGCTCGGGATGATTTAAACCGAACTCGTCATCAAAATCACAACACGACAATTCTCAGCTGAGATTTCGTCCACCAACCTCCTCACCGTCCACCTGATTCTCTAATCTATGAACCCGTCCACCCTGGCCGTCCACCTCCTCAAGTCCTCAGCTGTCCCCACTACGTCCACCCACGTCCACCCTTTAAACTTCTTTCTGGCAATAATATCCACAAATGACAGGGTTTAGCGAATATTTTCATGACCGTCTCACTTTTCCCGCCGCTTTGACTTGCGCGGTGTCTCTGTTCCCTGGCAATGGATTCTGGGCAAGACTGGATTGCTGCATCACAGCAAACCGACTCCTCACTGTCCCCAGGATTTCCCCGCACCCCAGGATTTAGACCAACATCTAAAATCGATAAATGCTCCGCCCCATGCCCGTGTTTGTCGACTAACACCTGGAGACTCATCCAGCTCGCAACGCACTCGCCAGCGGCTCATCTCTCATTTATACTTTCTCATACTTGGTCTGCCTTGCTCTATTTTGCCATGGCTGAACCACCAAAAGACGAAAATATGCCAGCGGTCGCTGCACTTGATAACGTCGACAATGCCCCTGAAGAGTCGATCCAAGAACAAATCCGTCGCGATGAGCTCGAGGGATCATTGTGGCGTGTTACCGTGGCCCACAAGAGAATTCTTCTACATGCCATCGCCGCATTTTTTGCTGGTATGGTGTTCGGCTACGACGTCCTTGTCAACGCTGCATCCATTTCTATGCCCGCATTTCTCATGTACTTCGGAGCGACTGGCCAAGATGGCAGCTTCTATTTGCCTTCAATTTGGACCTCGCTCTGGACAGCCATGTCTGCCCTGATGCAGGCCCTTGGCAGCATCGGCATTGGCGCTGTGTCTGATGTTATCGGACGCCGGTGGAGTTGTATTGGCGCTTGTCTGCTGTCCGTTGCTGGTATCGCTATGCAGTACGTTACGACTAGTCGAGGTCTTTTACTCGGAGGGAAAATGCTCAACGGTTTGGCTATCGGGGCCTTGACAGCCGCCTCTACAGCCTGGGCGTCGGAGATTTCCCCCGTGAGACTCCGTGGACCGATTCAGTCGGCTATCGTCCTTTTCACTATTGTGATGCAAGGAGCCGCCTTGGTTGTGATCAAGGTGTATGCATCAGACATGAGCACACACTCTTTCAGGACTGTATTTGCGATTCAATGGTGTTGGTCAATTCTCACGGCTCTGATTTTTGTCGCCATGCCCGAGTCACCCACGTGGCTCATATTGCGCAATAAGCCTAACGCAGCTAAGGAGTCAATTGCGCGCTTACATGGTAGCGATAGTCGTATCGAGGCTCGCCTCGCTGTTTTGCAACAAGATATCGAGAGAGAGCGTCAAAATTCGGCAGAACAAGGCACTGGCAGCTAACTAGATGCGTTTAGGGGATCGGATTTGAAGCGCACCTTGACAGTCATGTGGCTCTTCCTCGGGACGGGACTGGTTGGAGGCACCATTCTCTCACAATCTATCTATCTTCTTGTTGTCGCTGGTATGGAGATATCCCATATCTATGACGTTTCTATCGGCGGATTTGGTCTTGCGGCCATCGCAATCATTGGATCGTGGTACATTTTGGAGCGCGTTGGTCGTCGACTGATTTGGCTGGTTGGCTGTGTTGTTAACATCCTTGCATTGGCGGTGATTGGCGGGCTTTACTATGTCCCAGGCAAAGGGAAGTTTTGGGCCATCGCAGCAGTGATGTAAGGAAGCTCTGGTTAATGTTTTATGCTGTTCTTCGCTAACATTATTTTTAGGAACGTCCTACTCTCCTGGCAGATTGTCACCATAACCGCCGTCGCCTGGATTGTTACTGCAGAGATCTCGTCTCATCGTCTTCGAGGCAAGACTCAATCGATTGCAGTATTCTCATTATCATTTACGACTTGGTTCTTTACCTTTATTACACCGTATATGTACAACACAGACGCAGGAAACCTAGGTGTGCGGTCTGCATTCGTGTTTATGGGAACCTCAGTTGTACTCTTGGTTGGCTCATATTATCTTGTTCCAGATTTACAGGGATTTACTACAAATGAGATTGACTGGCTTTATGAAAACAAAATCCCGGTCACTCAGTTTAGGGCTTACGCGGATGGAAGACTTAGAGAGACCGTGGAAGCTGTGAAGAAAGTGCCGGCGTAGCCGCTTCCCCTATAGTAAATCAAACCATAGCCACAGCAGGAGTAATGTACAAGTATGGCAGCATTTGATGTCAGAAAATATTCAGATTGTAAAAACCTATTTTTCTTTCGAAATTGGGGGATAAAATATGATATAAAAATGCACGCTAGATTATCGTATGAAGATGATTCTTGTCCCGCCTGAGACTGCATGTGTTGCACATCAACACAGGGCGTTGCAGAAAGGGTTCCTTTAGCGGTGGCCGGTCTGTGGTGAATGCTATTTAGTTCTGCAAGTGATATATATTACAATGTTTCTAGTAAATCGCCATTTGATTTCCTTCTAATTTGCTTTGTAATCTATCAACAAAAAAACGACATGTATGAACCTATCATGGGCTATTCTTAGTCACTAGAACTGTTAAACCTGATCTTCCGGATGGAAATGGACCACAACACTGCTCGATGGACCTTGAATAACTTTGAGCCCCCGATTTATGTATCCGCGGGGGGCTAGAATATCTGCTGTCACGCCGGATGGTAGGGTCAATCTCACTGACACAGAGCTCTTAGGCTTATGCTGCTGCAACTCGATCTCAACTCGACCTCCTGAAACTTCAATATCATAGTGCGCGAAATCGACATTTGACAAGACTGGTGCAACCTGAATTTTACTCCAGCCAGGTTCCAAGGGCTTCACCCCTACCACATACTGAGGAAGAAGAAAGACTGGCCAGGTGGACCAAGCGTGCATCATGGAGCTATCATGCCCTAGTGGGGTACCAGTTGCTGTGATGGCCTCCCAATGACCTCCGGAGTAATGAGTTTGGGATGAATCAGCCATTGGTCCCCAGACAGTTTTAAGTAAGCGGATGGCATCTTGGCCTCTTTGTCTTGTAAAGAGACCCTCGACTGCAAATCCACTTGCATAAGGACTAACAACCTTGGAGCGATCCCAGTGCGCTAGTCCCTGGAATGCTAGCGGCATATTTGCATCAGGGTATGCCAAACGCGAGTCTCCTTTTTCAGATACTGGTGCTACGCCCAAAGATCGAGCGTAACCATTCGTATCCTGACAAAACCCATCGGCGGGGAGGGCTGTACCCATTCGAAAAATGTCGGCTTCCGAGTTCCAGAGATGTGCTAGCATATCATCTTTCAACTTGGTAGCTTCAATTCGAAGCTCATTCTTTTGAGTTGTATCACTGCTCATTGCTGCAACGGCGTTTAGAGCATCAAAGTAAGCCAGATTCAGTGTTCCTGATGCGCCGAAGACTGGACCACCCATTGGGAACCAATGCACTTGATTCAGTCAGCTACACCCCTTGGAGTCGGATATTTCAACTTACTGGAAAGCCCAGGAGGGGCTTCAATGAGCCCAGAGGGCTTCTGATGCGTCTTCGCAAACTCTAATAGTTTGCTGACAGCGGGCAAGCATTGCTGTACCAGCTTGTCGTCTCCAGAGTTCAGCCAATAGTCCTTAATGGCCGCAACTAGAAGAAACGCATAGGTCAGGGAATAAAATGCATATGTAGGTGGCAAATCATCGCTTTTGTGGATAGGGGCCTGAACAGGACACAAATTACCCAGGTATCCGTCAGGCGTTTGGTGGCTGGTGAGAAGCTCAATGCTGCCAGCAACGGCATTCATGTCCAGACCGGCATATGCAACACCCCGCCCAGAGACGAACAAATCTCCACCAAAGCAAGATCTATCTCTTTTCGCACCGTCAATTAGACAGGCAACATAATTTGTTCCAACCTGGAAGTCTTCAAAGACTCTATCTTTGTCCTGGAGGAGCATTCCATTCTTGTACAATAGGGAGCCTTCGAAGTCTTGGACAAGGAGGTTACGGTATAGTGCAACCCATCCTTGAGGCCCACCAAATGCCATCGACCCAGTGTTAACATGGCCCCCAAGAATCGGTCGGAGCTGTAGGCCATCAACCGATGAGATTTCGCGGTTATTAATGGCTGTTACTATCCGGTCGGCTTTCACCTCGATCTTGACATTGGCCCATTCCCCGGCTTGAACAACTTCTCGGGTTGGCCAAGATCCTAGAGTTTTGGTTGGAAAGACGGCTGATTGATCTGCGAGCCCTTCATAGGCAGTAAGTGTTCCAAGGTCTGTATCGAGGCAAAAGATGATGCCATTGGCTACCATGTGAACACCCCAGCTTGCTCCATGTTGTTCGATGAATACTTGGAATGACACTACTTTGTCACCCCAACGGGTCCCCTGTCGACATGGTGCCCAATGTTGACCAAAGACTCTGGTTCCACGGCCGGTGACCTCCCAGGCTGGCGCAGTCTCACCCTTGGCGAGACTGCACATGTCAAGAGTATAAACTCCATCCTTCCAGATGCGATTTAGCGTCTCATCTGAACAATGAAACCGGGCCCTGGGTACCATGTGTGGTCGCACAAGGCGGTAGCCGACTTTGGTGATGGTAATGGACGAGGCTTCAGACAACAGCACGAGCTTTTGGTATCGCTGCGACCTCTGAGCGTGACTAGCCTCAATGCTCTGTAGCGAGTCCGATGGTGTTATGGTGAACTGAACATTGCGATATGTGTCCATGGCATTTGAAAATAAGAAGAATGGTCCATCACCTAGATTTATACACTGTAAGCATAATGTCAGGGCATAATGTCAGGTGTATCTGCTGGGCAATTCACCTGTGGGAGACTCAATCTCATCCATGGTCTCGCTGTACACAACCTGGACAAGAATGGAGCCATGGCCATGAGCTTTTTCAATATTGAATACTGGGATGCCTCCCACGCATCGATTGTAGTCGAATACTATCGTCGCGCTTTCTGAGACAGCCAGTGATGCCTCGTTGGATAAGACCACAGTTCCAGAATCCTTGTCATATCGGGCACCGCTAGAAGCCCGCACGACACAGTGTGGTACAATGACATCGCTTTGTACAGCCATAATGACAAGAAAAAAAACAGCCCCGTATAGCGTTGTAGGAAGGTTGTGCAAGGCAATGGCGGAGAGCTTGGGATATATTCCGAGAGCGAGAGCGGAGTATTGCACACCCCGGATCGCTCCCGGAGCTACTACAATACTAGTCTTCTTTTAGTGCCTGTTATTAGTGCCCTTTCCACAATGATGTGTGTGACTGAAGCTGGGGGAGGGGTAAATCTCGCTGACGCTGGGCCCGGAAAAGCCGGTCGGTTATTTCATGGAAGCCAGACTTCATGTGGGTCTCACAAGATCAGGAGGTAGACGGACGTGCGTCCACTCTGCGTCCACCCGTCCACCCTCAACATCTCGGATCTTGTGCTACCGATGGCTCCATCTATTCCGACTGTGAGACATGTTCCTGAAGAGGGAACTGGGCATGAGAATTCAAGTGGATTGCTGGCTAAGAAAGTCCACTCTTGTTCGACTTGCTCTCGCTCATTTACTCGCATCGAGAATCTGAAGAGACACCAGAAAACCCGTAAGGGCAAATTCACTTTACATCTTGATATAAAATCAACTGACGGGCTGGTAGATGGTAATATCCAGCCGTATCAGTGCCAGATTTGCCAAAGAGAATTCTCTCGTAGCGATCTCGCCAACAAGCACAAGTTGCGGCATCAACGACGTCGTGACCATGCAGGCTCAAGCACCCCAAATATCATCGTTCGATCGAAAGAGCATCAAGGTCGTGCAAACAACTCACCAGCTTCATTCTCCAGTTTCAGTGTAGCTAGGAGTATAACAATTCAGTCGTCGTCACCTAAGCAACTCGGCAGCTTTAATTTTAGCCCTGGGCTTGAACAAAGTCTAGGCCATCCTTTCAACGCTCTGACACGGGTGCAATCCCCCAATGGAGACCACCCCGTCGACCATGGTTAGTATCTTGAAGAGAATCTCCTTTCCTTTTCGTAAATTTGATGGTGCTAAAGTGCTATGCGGCTAGATCGCCAGAATTTCGACCCAATCGTCTCGATGTACCACCATGCCTCGCCGCCTACCTGGAATGATGACTTCCGACGCGGTAGCTCTTCGTCTTTGGGAATGTGTGTCAATACGAGAGGTTCTCATTATGCCTTTGACCCCGATCTTTTCCTACACAACGACGGCGGGTTCTTAAATTCTGATATAATCAAGACATCGCAATCACATCGTCGACGCCCAAGATACTCTAGCCCTAATAAAGCTGGCAGCAATGCGGCAGCAGATTCATCCAGGGTCTCTAGAAACTCGGAGTCCGTAGAAAGGATCCGAAAAATGTCCAGATCCCCTTCGCCACCAAATGTTCCCTCCCAAGAGGACAAGGTGGCATACGCCTGGGACCCGTCCTCCAAGAATGTCACACAAATGCAGCCCATCATAATCAATGACGACCATTACCTATGGAGAAACCACAATCCAAGATTTGACATGAGCGAAGATAGTTGGTGTCAGGTAAAGCAGTTCTTGGAACCCTATGGAGCAGCTCGAGACGATTTTACGCTCCCTCCTTTGGCTATCGCAAATGTCTTCATTGGTTTATTTTTCGAGAGGTTCTACGAACAGTCACCTGTTTTGCACCTGCCTACTCTAGACATTGATGTCCTAAGATCGCAATTATGATGGTCATTGGGGCCAAGTATAGCCACCTCCAACATAGTCGACATTTTGCGATATTGGTGCTTGACCGAGCTCGCCAAAATCTGCAGCAGGCTATTGAGCAGAACAACAGCTTGATGCGAGACCATGAGATTATATATGCATATTCCTTGATTTGCTACTGTGGACTGTGGTGCGGAAACAAACGGGCATATGAGCTTGCTGAAGCTTCACGCGGCACCCTGGTCACGTACATCCGGCGGCTTCCTAAGGACGATAGTGCCTTGACGGAAGATGCTGGAGATTGCGAAAGTCAATGGTCGGCATGGATACTGTCTGAGTCCAAGCAAAGGCTTCTCTGGTTTGGTTTCATGATTGACTTCCAATTTCCAGCTATCTTGAACATGAAGAGCATGATGTCCTTGTCGGAGATCGCGAGATGGGAGTGTCCTAGCGATGACGAATTTTGGTCCGTCGCAACCGCACGGATGTGGAAGAACTTGCTTGGTTCGGCGACAGTTCCTCCCACACCAACATTTGCAATCGCCTCTGGTGCCTTTATAAACCATGCAAAGAGATCCTCGGATATCTTGTCGGCCTCGATGCCAATCCCGAAGCTTAATCAATGGACGTCATTCTTGGTCGTCGAATCTTTGGCTAGTCGCGCATTGGAGTGGTCGCATGATTGGGCCCTAGCCGTTGACACAACTCTAGAAGTAGTCAGTGAGGATAATCTCTCGGATTTCTTTTCTATCGAGAAGATGAGTTCCCACATGCATGAGTTGTCAGAGTCTCGGGAAACAATCTTAGGTATGGGTACTGCACTGCCTTAAACTCATGCAAAGCTAACCAAGTAGCGGCATTTGACACCTGGCATAATTTTTGTTGTTCTTCGCAGCCTGCCCAGTCTAGCAAATCGCGAATCGAGTCATTTTTTCAGAGAGCCTCCCAAATACTCTACAGTCTTGCCAAAATGCCTCTTTTCATCTCGCTGTCTGACATTCAAGAGGTCCTTGGCAAGGGTGGCCGAGTGAATGTGGACCAGGCCCTATACAGATTTCGAATCACGTCTATACACGGATATTCTAGCAGCACGACAGGACAGTCGCCTTTGACATCTAATTGTGAGCGGAATACAGAGTTATCGGAACCTTGCACTGTGTTTCACAATGCCGTCACGGATATTGTCGCAATTACAGAAGACCATCTCATGCAGTCAACATTCCCTTATAGTTTCATGAGCCTTTTTCTCAATCACGTTTTGCTCTGGATGCTGACTAAGGCGAGTACTCAGAGTCTCCGAGAAGAGATGAAGGCAGCCTTAGCTCGAGACCTCGAGTCTTCAATGAGACTCACGGGCGCAGAGTTGAAGGAGCTGCTATACTCGACGCTTACCCCAAGTGACTCCGCCAATGAGAACACTGGCCAAGACAGTGAAATTTTGAGACATGCGTCAAACGTACTATCTAGGTTAGAGACTTGGGGTGCGTCGTTGAATTTGTCGTTATTACTCCAGTGCAGGTCTGAGAGTCAGATCTGATGCCACCAAGCTCGAAGAGGAGGGACTGGACACCGAGTTTAGGATGTGTATCATGAAGTTACTTTTTGAAATATGTAATATTATCTAAGGATTTGATAGCTCACACTGGCAGAACTGATCCAATGTTAACATGTGTGGCTTTGATGTTGTAATATGCCTCTTTGACGAGTGTTGCCAAGTATAGAACCAATAGTGGGGTTAGCTCAGCTGGCTTTAAGATGAAGGTGTTTCCACAGCAAAAAGCTGGAGCAAGCTTTGTCATGGCCACGTTGAGATAGAAGTTACATGGCTAGTTGCTACAGTGTGAAGTTAGTTCGCATGTATCATTCAATCGGCCGAGAGGAATAATCAGGCTTAGGTAAATCCCTTTATTGGAATCGTTCAACTTGTTTAATCTAATTATCAATCGTCTTATGTGCAGACGTTACTCGTGGCCGTCAATATGATAGCAATAGAAATGGGCGGCTGATTGAGGGGGCCATGATGGCTAGCCTGTTCAAGGGTGACTGGTTGATGGGTATCCAGGACGGATTCGGCTATAAGTCACCGTCGGTGATTTATCAAGGGCGCCAGACCTCTATTAAATCCACCCACCCCCGCGCGGTGGAAATGCCCCTATGTAAGGATTGATCATGGCGTATTGCCTTCCTGATGTTTCCCAAAGGTAGGCACTGGCCGTAGGCACGATCTAAACATTTGGTCTCCTTGATCTGGTTGACTCTCTCAATACTTCGTCGTTGCACTATCGCGACTTTACTCCCAGAAAGGAATTGAGCCTGCCCGCCCATCGTCAACATGTGAATATTGTACCGATAGCTTACTTTATGGCTGAAAACCTTGCAAACACCGCCTCTGCAGTAACTGTGTCCTTAAGCCATATAATATGCAAATCGCCCCAAAGCTTTATCAACGGTCCTGAGTAAGCCTAGGACTTTCTCCTCTGTGAATCTCTGCCCAAGTACCTGCAGACAGACATCTCCATCCTTGAAGGTGCTGACATTGTCTGGAGAAATGGTTAGAATTTTGAACACCATAAATCATTGAAAATTGCTTACATCTTTCCCAATTTCTCTTATCATAATCCGACATAGGATAAAAGTCTTCAGGTCTCTTTGCGTCAAGCTCTGGATGCACTGTTGTTACAGGCACAGTGGCGCACGTCCACTCTAAGAGGTTCGATATCGCTTCGTATGTAAAGTATTCCATTGTGCCGTGGGGTGGCGCAACGTGGCCGCCCGAAGGAAGTATTATTGCATCGACAGGCAGTCCGGTCTCTGTCATTTTGCTTGTGCGCTGCCAGATATTGTGATACTTTTGACGGAGAACCTCAATGGTGGCGATGTGTTGGCGGTACTCTCGCACTGTCAGCCGCTTGCTCAACTCTGGCACCAGCGCTTCCTTGATCAGCGGCTCATCGAATCGTGCAAGTGCCTCGCGGAGTTCCTCGCCTCCCGTCGCCATCCACATTGCCTCTGATACTTTGAGAATTTCCCGACCATCGAAATTTTCAAGGTCAATGACCTGATGCCCTGCATTCTCAAGAGCCAGTCGTAGCTGTTGCATGCCCCGCATGATCGGCGGATGAGGCAGGACAACGCGGTCGTGCCTCATGAAAGCGAAGGCCAGTTTGTGATGACGGCCCAAGCCAACTTCATACTCGGCTTCTCTCCATGGGATATTGACGCATCCTGAATCCCACTCCCATGGATTCATAGACAACATGGCGCGCGAATACAACTCAAGACCATCTGTGCCCCGTGCCAATGGTCCACAGACCGGTCGGATTCCACTGAGACCCTCGCTGTACTCTACAGAGTGGTATGGAAATCTTTCGGGGGATGGGCATAGCCCATAAATGCCGTTGAAGTTGGCCGGAGTACGGATCGATCCAGCAATATCGCTGCCGATACCCAAGGGGCTCCCACCAAGCGCAATCAGGGAGCCTTCCCCGCCACTGGAGCCACCAGCAGATAATGTGGTGTTGGACGGGGTACAAGTTCTTCCGTATATATAGTTGACACACTCTCCTGACATTAGAGTTTGGGGCACATTAGTTTTACAGAAGAAAACAGCCCCGGCGCTTTCTAGCTTCTGGAGCATTAAATCTGTTCTGCGATCCTTGTTGCCAATAGAGGAAATCAGGCCGTACGTCGACTCGGTGCCTGACAAGTTGAAAGTGTCCTTGAGGCTTATTGGGAATCCATGCAGTGGTCCCACGGGACGCCCTGTTTCTTTAAATGTGCGATCCAGCTCTTGGGCGCGTTGGATCCCACGGTCGAAAAAGACATCGGCCAAGGGATTTGTAAGATGGTGAGCAATCACGGCGCGCGAAATGAATGCTGTCAAGACGCTTTCTGCGGACCAATTTCCGTTCAAGAGATTCCTCAAGATAATGGTCGGGCTCGTCTCGGTGATGGTAATCTGCTCTTGGCTTAGAAGCCCACTCTGGACCGGGATGGTTCTGACGTATGTCACGCCACTGGCGAGATCTGAGGGGATTTCGAGCCCCCATTTTTGGATTTGGTCGTCTCGTGCAACACGCGTCTCGGTCGCGATGCGCTCCCACAAGGGTGGCGATTCTTTCAACGTATAATTAGAGGTCCCGGTAAGCAGATGAAAGGTGGAAGGCATTTTCTGAAGCGAAATGGAAGAGATTTTTGAGCGAGAATTAGTTGCTTGCAGCCGCGTTTGGGCTGGACTTATATTTGCTTATTTCACGGTTTTTACTCGGCGGGTGCCTCTGGCTAGCTAAGGATTAGGATAGTGGAGCGGTAGCGCCGGGACAGCTGTGAATGCCCCGCCGGAGAGAAAAAACTGGTCTTGACTGGTCTTGACAGGTCAACTTGAGTGATAAATGGCTGTCGGCTGTTCTGCATATCGGTCTCACGCAATCCAAGTCCCGTGCGATGTCTAATCAAATCTCGTATTACTCCGACGTCGACAATCTTTTCGGCATCCCGTATATGCCTTTAGACCACTCCATTACTCCATTCGATACACGGAGGTCTCAAGCTGTTCCAAGGTCACACAGGGAGGGCCAAAACACGCAATCTCCATGTTGGTGATTCCGAGTATAGGGTAGGTGGTCCTGGTTGTTGAAAGTATAGAACCCAAAGTACCACTTGTTTCGGCAAGGGGATACCTCCAGTTTTTGCTGAGGTGCTATGGTTCAATACTGGTGTGGTCCTGGTGAACAAGGAGGATGAACGGCACGTCATTCAAGGAAATGACAGTGAAAAGGGGAGAATTCTCGATTGATTGAGTTGCCCCTATCAATATGCACTCTTCAACAATATTTACTAGCCCTTTTTGTTTTGAAACGCAAGTGGTACCTTATCACATCGCTTGCTTGTGTAGGGCGGTACGTGGGTGGCTTTTGGACTCCGGATGTGGCTTTGCGGCCACGTGAGCGCTCGAGGCGTTTTCGCAGTTTGCCTTGTGCCGGTCTGTGAGATAAATTCGCTTGGCGACAGCCATAGTTGTAGGCTTACGTGACGAGGACTTCAGGATATATAAACCCTGCTGGCTGGGAACATTGTCATTTCCTGGCCAAGGTCCCTTCGCGAAGGACCGCTATAACTCAAAAGCGCCCACAATGACAACGACCCCGGCTATCGGCTCATCAGCCATGGCAGCACTGGCAAAGATTCTGGAAACTGACACCTTGGCCAGAAACAAAAACGATCAACATCTCCCAACTCCCGACATGAGCCAGGTTTCTACGAATGACCGCTCACTGCAAGATTCGAGAGTCATTAACAACCTGCTGGGGCCAACTCCATGGGGCATTTCTTCCAAAAGACGATTTTCTTTACAGGGCGCATGCAAATGGTGCGGAGGCCCTTGGGATTTTGGAGGTGATATGAACGAATATTTAGAGCTGGGCCCTGTACATGAGCTGTCCTCACGAAACTGTACCTTGTGTAACTTTTTCGCAACTCTCCTTGCAGTGGAATCTACGGCACGCGGAGGGCCCATCGACGACTATCGGCTGGGACGCGAGAATTCAGTCTTCCTTGTTGAGGAATACCAGGTCGGATACCGCGTAGAACTCAACGCGACTACAAGGGCGAGGCTACGCGATCCCTCCTTTGGCCGACTGGAAGTACCCTCGGTCATCGGAGAAAGACCTCTAAATCCAGCCTTGGTCACCAAATGGTTGTTAGATTGCGAAACACGCCATGGACAAAAGTGCAGGTCCTCATACGCGCCAAGAGCAAAAAAGCACAATATCAATCTTATTGATCTCGAAAATAGGTGTATCATTACGACATCCGAGGCGTATCAATACGTGGCCCTCAGCTATGTTGTCGGCAGTGGAAAGCAACTCAAACTCACCCAAGCAAACAGTCTTCGCCTGAGAGAACCTGGGTCGCTCTCCAAGGAAGTGCTCCCTCAGGCTGTTTGGGATGCCATGGTATTTACGCAGGCAATAAAACAAAGGTTTCTCTGGATAGACAGCCTCTGCATCGTCCAGGATGACCAAGTTACAAAACACGAGCAAATTATGAACATGGACACCATCTACAGTCGGGCAGCTCTGACTATTGTCTCAGTATCTGGAAATAGTTCCGAATCCGGTTTACCAGGCATTAGACCTAATTCTCGACCAAGGTTGAATTTAGTAGGTGATCGGGGCGAGGGTGGCACTGTAAAAGCCTGGCCCCCCAAATTTACCGAAATAATGTCATCGTCGCCATACGAAACACGTGGATGGACCTTTCAAGAGAGAATTCTGTCACCACGTTGTTTATACCTTACGAACTGGCAAGCCTTCTTTCACTGTCGAGAAGAGCTTCGATCCGAATACCCTTTCATTGAGCAAAATAACCCAGCTCAAAGACCTACGGAAGTGCAAGCGTTCAATCCACTTGATGCGATTCCGCCCAATATTGAGCATTGCCTTCCTATGGCTTCTGTCGACTTTTTCAGATGCTATGCACTACTGGTCAAAAACTATACGCAACGCTCATTGTCTTTCTCAAATGATATTCTCAATGCCTTTGCGGGTATATCGACTGCTCTAGGGCGAATGCAAGGAACAAACTTTGCATGTGGTCTACCGGCTGCTACACTCGAAAAAGCCCTACTTTGGACCCCTGTAATGCCACTCAAGCCCAGAGAACCATTATCGTCACAACCATCAAACCCGAATATACTACCCTCGTGGTCGTGGGCTGGTTGGGTTGGCCCAGTTACATACGATCTCGTGGTTGGGGATCACCGTCCACCCCCGATTTCGGAAATATTCGACATCCAGTGGCTCCGCGGAGATAGGATTCACTCATCAATTACTTCAAGTAAAAAGGAAGGCTCCTTAATAAACAATTCTAGCAGGAACTTCGGGCCTCATAATGTTCTTTGTTTCAGAGCTACAGTTACTAGGCTCGACAGTTTCAAATACCTGATGGAGGAATTTCGGTATCGACAAAGCCTATTCCCCGCCGACGCGCAACAAGGAGACCCCATTAATTGTGGTTTCATCTGGGAGCTTGATACATACATGTCTCAAGTGAAGGACAAGGCTTCTTGTGAGCTTGTTATGATGGGCACCGCTACTTGGGTGGACGGACCTGGCAGAAGGACATGTAACCAATTCATAGACGCAAAGGGCTATTCAAATTCAATATATAATACCGGGGGTCTAAAGAAGAAGAGGTTACCTTGGTTCATGTTATGCTGATAAACTGGGAAGGGGACGTGGCGAAGCGGCTGAGTGTTGGGTCGATTCATCAGGACGCGTGGAATGAGGTACGAACAGAGCGGAAGATAATCACATTAACTTAAAACCTGCAAATAGTTTCGGTAAATGAAAAGTTTTGGACTATCTCACTTGACTTAAATGGAGTAGGGATATGCCGTGATTCAGCTCCGGGATCTGATAACAAAGATCACCTGATGAGATCTTATCTTCGCCAATTTCCTACCTTGAACGATCTTACCGGATCGTGTAATAATTTCACCGACAGGCCAACCAATAGTATCTATCATTTACACACCGCAAATGCTGGCATTTTGCAAATTTCTGTTGTTGAATTGTGGCGCAGCTTGATGTGATGGCGTCGCGCCTGATCCAAAAGCCCAACGACTTTCTGTATTCACATCCGCTATTTCTATCCCGATTCTCTATTTCAACTCTCCTCAACCGTGATTGAACTCATCATCTGCGAAGTACCTGTCTATCATGCAAAACTCAAGTAATGCGGATATGGTGGCCAAGGCCCTGGACCTGTCAGCATGAAGCATCGATCTTCTCTCGGTCGTTGGAAAACTCACTGAAACCACAGGGGCCGCTGCCTTGATTGCTAGAGAGATAGGTCGCTGGTTGGGAAGAGAAGGACTGGATGAAAATGACCTGGAGTTCTTTCTCAACAGGTCCCAGGCTTTAGTTATGCCAAATAATGAGGAAGGGGTCACATCATTCTTCAAGGCAGTCTCCGGTGGTCGTCGCCAACCAGCAGTGGTTCCCCTATGGGTTCAACCATCTGGATCTCTCGGCAAATATCTTGCCAGTGACCATTTGCAGCGGTGGATATCTTCTGCAATATGCTGTCTCTTTCGTTATCACGACGAGGACTACATCAAGGCGGCCCTCTCATGGCTACTGATCAGCGACGCGCGGAAAGGTGAACCGCTTCCGCCAAGAAACCGGCTTAACCGCATGCCAGAGAAACTGAGGCTGGACATGGTTGTTAAAAAGGTGGTCGAGTCAACTTGACTTCACGTTGCAAATGCCGGTATTATTGGGTCAGAGAACGAATGTCCTCGACTTCCAGATGAATTCAATTGGGCGTGCGAGGATGGTCACAAAATCGAGGGCTACCAACTTGCGATGCTCATACGAAAGATCTGCGATTCTCCAAATGAACTTATCATTCAAAGCAAATATTTATTGACTAACGTGGTCCTGTGGATGCTGTGGCATTATGGAGGACGATTTCGCATCATCGTCAGCGGTAATATCGTCTATGATTGAGTTTTGGGATCAGAGAATGGAACCGTCGAATGCCGTGTTGCTGAATACTGCCATGCGGACAGAAATCAGTGCTCTAGTCCCGAAAGCAGTGAGTTCTGCTTGTTCCATGTCTATGAAAACATAGAAAGAAGCCTGAATCTACTTTTCAAAGGTGAGTACGATTCAAAGGACTCAGCTCCTAGTGGGGTGTTCGTTCGCCAGAAGTTATATGAGTGGCCACATAGTTACCCAAAGGCTCAGAAAAGTATTCAAACTTTGACTCGGGCTACCGCAAGGGAAATTCTGAAATGGTTTATGCAATTACCAGTCGAGAGTGAGGATATTGACATTGAACCAACCCTCGTCTTCCGCCTGCTTTTGACTGGCGAGACGAATTCATCACATCGTGGGCTTAGAGTGGGAGATTTGTTGGGCAGGAGCCCTCAGCTCTTGAATATGAGATGGGGCGATCTTGGCCGACCCGTTGTTGTCTTTTCGGACTCGGACAACGACATTGACGAAGATAAATCATCCATGGATGAAACAGCCCAAGCACATGACATGGAGTCGGAAGAGTGGATCAACTACGTCCTCAAATACTTTCCTATTCTACGGGACCTCGTTGATGAACTCCACCAAACGTGCGAATGCCACCATTGCCGACATTTGCCACATTCAAGCAGCGAACCAGCTATTCCAAATACACTCTACTACGATGGGAACTGTCTTGCATACATGGCATTTCACGAAGTCATGCCCTATTTTTCTCATGCGATTGCAGACGCATTTGGTGCCTCTGATGCATCTGGATGCAGATCTGTGCTTTATGAAATGGGCGGTGATCTTGGTGGTCTCGACATCCTGGGAAGTATAGTATAACAAGGTTTGGACGGACCCCGGAGCAGCATCAAGTGGCATACCATGTTCTACACAGCATCCCGAGTTTTTCTCGGTGCCCAGGTCCTGAATCGCCTGGAAGACTACAAAACGAACCGAGGGATCTTTGACAAATCTATCAATAAATTTGATTCTGCCGTTTCCCTGGGATCAGCTGTTCCAACCATCGTTGCCATTCAACATGGTTCGCTCGCCGTTGTTGCTCCATGGCTGGACATCTCTAACTCTCTGTCGTGTAAGCGCTCATTTCGGTTTGAGATTGTGCAGGGCCAACTCGCTCTGCATAACGGAGAGGTTGATGGCCAGCATATTCTCCATGGTGTGCCAGGCGAAGCATGTATAATCAAGACACAGAGGACAGGAGATGTAAGCAATTTCACTTTGAGGTCACCTGCTACGATTCACAGATCAGGAACTCGACTGTGTCTTGAAATGGACAAGTCACAAGAACGATGGGACTGGGTGCTTGTGCCAGTGGACTCGTTCAAAAGGAAGCTTCTCTTACGAGTAGCATCCGGACAACGTTCTCGCATGGTGGAACCCGCTAGGGCGATTAGACAACTTTCACGTATGATTCCGATACCATCCTGTGTGCATGGTGGTGAAGGAGAGGGTACAGTCCCCGACAATGCCGTTTGCGAAATCCACAGTTTTGGAGAGTTGCTTGGACGTTGGGGCGATGATGAAAGCGACAGTGGTGAATCGGAATATGACTCGGATCTCGAGGAAGTGAGCTCAACGCCTCCGCGAAAGCAAATCAAGACTGGCAAAGTCAAACTACCACCAAAAAAGCCATCTCGACTAAGAACGTCTTTTTCTCTTGATTCATCGTTCAAGTTCAATACGGCGCTGGCTCTAGCAGGAAAGGATCGTATTTTTGTCAATCAGGGAGCAAGTTGTCTGGACTGTTCCCTTGCATTCGCCATGTCGGTTGAAGGAGCAAAGCATTTCATTGTGGGTGGAGAACCCCGGTGGATTGTTAACAGGGTCAAGAATCCCGAAAGAAGGATTCCATGGTCTCTTTCCCTTCGCCGAGCCTTACAGGCTATCGAATGATAGCTCGAATAGCGCCAGCTCATGAATAAGGCGGAACAAGGCGGCAGAAGGAAAAATGTATTGACTTCGTCTTACACCCGACTACTGTCACATAAAGAAACATATTTTTTGCTGGCCTTTGAAACATTCAAGGCAACTACTAAACTTCTAATAGGGGCGCTTGAAGTGTACTGCATGCTGTTGGATGTTAAGGTGGCCGCTCACAACTATGTAATGAACCGCGAGTATTGTAGTGAGGCTGAGATTTTCTGCTCGATTTGCAACCGTAGCTTATATCATATCATCACAGCTCGTAAACTGTCAGATGGCCTCCTCATTGCATAGCTGTATCCTTGAACTTGGCTACCACGAATAGACTGGCGTTGTCGGAGCGCGTCTGCCTGTTATCCCTAGCAAGCGGCGGAATTCGCGGCATTTCTAGCCTGCTACTACTGAAGAAGCTCATGGAATCTATCGATCCTGATGATGTGCCACGACCATGCGATTATTTCGACTTGAGGGATGGCACATCGACAGGGGGCCTGATTGCTTTGATGCTTGGAAGATTTTCTCCAAAATCCACCACTGTATCAAAATCATGAGCGGCAACACCCAGGGCCGATTTAATCATGAAACACTGGAGGCTAGCATCAAAGATAATCTTCGCCAAGATGGGTTCTCGCCAGTATCCCTGTTGCAAGACTATGATAGAGAAAACTCTTACAGAGTGTGAGTCAAACCGGCCGGGAATAACCCATGCAAAGCCCAGATTTGTGTGCCACCAGCCAACGAACAGGGAGACCCATGATCCATTCGAGCTACCGATATACCGGACGAAATTAGACTTCGTTTGGTATAATTACCATTTGGTAAGTAGTCCGCGCAACGTGGGCTGCAACCACATTTTTTTATCCAATGACGGTGGGCGACGAGCCATATATGGACAATGCAACTGGAGTAAACAACTGGATATCTTATGCCTGGATCGAGGCACGCGACATTTAGAGGGATGGGAAAACATCTTGAGCTCTGATACATCGGCTGCATCGTCTCCATTGGAACTAGTCTCCGCGCTTTGAAATCATTTGATCCAACCATTTCTGGAGTTGCGAAAGCAATAGGAACCACCGCGAGGGACACAAGAAACAGCGCAGGTTTTTCAAAAGCAACAAAAAACTCTTTCAAAAGAATAAGGCATTCCGGTTCAATGTAGTTAAGGGACTTGAGAGCATCGGGTTGGACGAAATCAAGCGATGGGATGATGTCAAGGCGGCAGCTTATAAGATGATTGAGGGCTCTGATGGTGGGTGGCGTCTCCCCGGAGTCACCAATCATGGAGTGGCTGGCGGCAAGTCCCTGGTCTCTTTATTGCTAGCCAACTGCTACGTCAAATAGGAGCAAAAAGCGGTGATAATGGAAAGACAAAGTTCAGTCTAAGTCTTCTAAAACAAGATCGGCGTTGGAACATCCGAATATCGGGCTCAATTGAAACACCATTACATGCAAGGTGAACAAAATGTTGAATAATTTAATATAGACTTTTTGATTTCTCTGCTATTCTAACAAATCCATGCTTCAGTCGCTTCAGTATCTAGCTACCCTTGCAAAGCATGACTTCATAAGCATAGTAATGAGTGTAGCGCATCGACTTTCCCACATATAAATCTTGACAAATTGCTATACGTTAGTTCTTCAGCTTTGTGGATTGAGTGTTTGAAATACGTCCAACCACATCTAAGCAGATTCAACGGACATATAATTGGGACTTGGAACGCATACTTGCAAACTCTAAGAGTATTAACATTCTGTGGATAGGGATAAGCATATGGTATTCTATCAAAGTATCCCGAGTAATTACATGACAAAGATCACTGTATTGTATTGTTCCCGACTTCTCGGTGAGCACAACCTGTCAATTTGTCATTAACAGTTGTTGTATGGGTCGAGGTTCTAGTACCAATCAGAAAACCCTCTTGACCCCATGCCATGATAGCATGATGATAGCAGCCAGGGCGGAGGAAGATCCCGTCAAGATAACGACGCCATCATATTGTCCGGCTGCGTATGCTTCCCTCATAACTTCCCTGGATGACATCAAAGCCGCACTGATGGGGCCGACCAAGACGTTTCCTACTCCCTGCAAGAAAACAAAAATCGCATATGTGGCAAAGACGGTTGAAGGATCATCACTGACAGCTCGTCCCATGGCAACCCGCAATGTGCCGAAACCGAAGCCGAAGAAGCCGTAGGCGACAGCAAAAACAACCAACAAGGCCATTGACTTGCCCAGTCCCCACATGGCTAGAGAAGCAGTCGCAGCTGTGACACACGCCGCGGTTGCAAGGAAGTTGACCGAGAGGTTCTTGTCCGACAGATAGCCAAAGGCAAATTGTCCCACAACTTGGGAAATAGACATGAGGGCGATGAGCAAAGCACCGTTGAATGGGGAAATGCCAACAGCAGATGCATAAGACGGCAAGAAAACGATGGGGAAGAAGAATCCAAGTCCTTGGATCAAGATTGCAGAGCTATAAATCCAGAAAAGGGGCTTCTTGAGAAATCCCCAGTCAGTTCTGGCCAGAGCAGCCTGATCCGAAGTGGGCAATCGACCTCGGAATAGAGGAATCAACGGCCCAGTCAAGATTATCATTGCAACTGCAGAGGCCCTCAAAGTAGTTTTGTAGCCGTATCTCTCCAGCAGCGATTCAATGATGAACGGCATGACAGCGCCAGTGGCTCCAGATGCTGCTGAAATGAGACCAAACGCCATGCCCTTTCGCACGACCCACCATTCGTTAATCATGCTAATAATAGGATACGTGAGAGTGACGAAACCGAGACCGTACAGAAGTCCTTGGGTGGCGATGAGGCCATTGACTGAAGTGGCAAACGATGCGGTCAATAAACCGAGGACGCACATGGGCCATCCGACCCAGATCTGGTGTCGCTGGTACTTGGGAAAGCGCTTTGTCACAATTGCAGAGAAAGGGGCGCCGAGATAATAAAGACCCTGGGCGAGTGTACCAATCAAAGCGATGTTGGACTCGGAGCCTTTGAATTCGGGCACGTTGGAGTAGTAGTTTTGAAAAACACCGTAGCACATGGGGAAGCCTAGCGACGAATTAGAAACGCTTCATCGACGGGGATTGCACATCACGAACCCCAGAAGATTGCTTCAAAGGCAAAGCCAGCGATGAGTACTACCCAAGCATCTCGGCCTCGGTCAACCGGTTTCAATTGCTGCGTGATTGCAGAGCCAGGGCCGTCGCTAATAATTGCACCATGTCGGTCGGCTTGCTGCAGCTCTAAGGAAGCTGAGTCAATTTCCTGCCTCATCTTGAAGAGAAACAAGAGCTGAAATCGAGGTCGGTTCGTAAGGAAGGCTGTTATCGATGGCTTGTATCACCATATAAGACACTGCTACTTCTTGTGCCAGGGTATGGGAAGCGGTGTCTTAAAATTAGATGAAGTTTGATGGTTCGTGTGCAAGGCACGCTTGTTTTACATGAAGGGCGCAGACAGGATCCACAAGGACTCCAAATCGGTGACAATGAGCAGATCGGCGGCTTTGGGGTGAAGGATTGCTTCGGTCGAAGGTCGAGAAGCTTTCACGGTCCGTTTCCGTTGCGTTGGCAGTGCGCTGGGGGGACCTTGGAATGCGCCGAGTTTGAATCCGGCAGATCGCGATGCAGCATGGCACCTGCAAAATCCAGAAGGAGATGTGAGGATAAGAAAAGATTGACAAGTTGTCAAGAATGCGGGCTGAGAGAGCCTGCCGGTGAGATAACCCTCATCGTCCTGGACTCGTGGCTGTTGTCGGGGTGGCGCTCGGCGTTCGAGGTTATCGCTGTTTCGGTAGTGCGGACAAATGACGGCGTTTGGGGGACGCAACCGGAAGTTTAGCAGCTCGGTCAGCTTCACAAATCAAAAGCCACCACCCGATCGCTGTGGATCGGGGATTCTTCACGAGGGTATCCAGCCACTTCGTTCATCCGGCGTCCTTGTCCCTTGTCCTCGCCCCAGACTCTGTGGTGGCGGTGCGACGCTTACGCACGAGCGTCCATCCGATGTCCTAAAGCAGCGTTGCTTGGGCTCGTCCACGTAATTACCATCTCCGTCCAAGTCGTCTCGGCCCACGCTGCGCCAACTTCCGTGTCTTGTTCCCTCCCCGAGTCTCGGCCCGTGGTTCTCGGTTACCCGGGTCGATAGCAGCGAGCTCGTCATGGATCCGCCGACTGCTCGGGCTTGTGACCGCTGTTGGTCCCTGGTATGCACCTCACTCCCCGCCGTCGGCCGGCCTCGAAGCTCGCAGCTCTGAGGAGGATCCCTGTAGAAAACACAGTGTGATTTAGGCCGGCCCTGCGCTAGATGCATCCGTCTCAACATAGAATGCACCAACCAAAGACCTGCTCGAACTCGCGGCAGACCCCGCAAACGCGCTCGGCGCCCTCGCGTCCAACCAGAGCCAAGCCCGGAGTCGCTGCAAAGTGATCCCTCCCCGGCCCAAACCGCAGTTAGTGTAAGCAAACACTCCTATCACATTGACGTAGCCGCTGCAGCTCACCATCCGTTCCTCATAGGCGCGTTCAAGGACGGAATCCCCGTACCCTGAGCCGATTGCTCTTGCTCATGCCGTGAGACTTGTGCAAGAAGTCCCTGGTATTCCCTTGGAATACCCTTTCGCAGGCAGCCTCTTGGTTCTCATGCTTCCATATCTACGCGGTTTGGGCATTTTAGGAATCTTGCCTAACAGCATTCACATCGAGGAGCCCCCAAGTGACGGCATCAAGCATGTGGCGGCAGAGCTGCTCAGCCCTAGTCTCATATGTGGGTGCCTTGCGATATGCCTGCAGACATACTTTGATGTCATCCCACCGGCATTTAAACCCAAAGCTGAAGTCAATAAGAGTGTGCTTAGAATGAACGCCTTGGCCGTCACTCCTAACTTGGCTTGGAAGAGCTCAAGGCTACGAACTGGAGATGTCATTCTCTTGGTGTTGTACAGCCATGCTTGGGCCTTGACGGACAACTTCCTTGATATTTCAATTCGTTGGGTCTCTTTGGCCAGAGTGATGCTTTCTGATATCTATAGGAATGAAACCGTTGATCCAGAGCATGTGAGAGAACTACAACGACGGTGAGTAAAAACTCAGGGCAATCAATACTTGCCGATCAGACATGTTTACTTCTTCCACTTAGGACAGCTGCTGGTTTGGCTCTGCAGGAACGGTAAGCCCAGGCAAATTCCAACCAGATTTTGCGTGGCCAATCCCCACTGGCAACTTCTCCAGGGTTTTATCACTTCTGCATCATCGCAAAGTCTCCCAACCAGTCACTGCAGACGATAGGACATTCCCAAGATGGCCAAGCATGCCGGATTCCCAATGGCACTCCGAAGAATCTTCTCCCACAGATACCGGACCGCAGGTTGCTGGATCCTTTTTTCACCTATTTAGATAATTAATCGAGTGAGCTCTGGCTTAGGCTCGCATTCAGTTACCCAAGCTGACTTTTCTTCTATTAGCTGTCTCGATGCTGTCTTGGATGAGCCCGCATTTGGAACACAGGAATGGCATCATGCAAAAAGTCAACTCGAAGACTACTTTTTCTTCTTCCCCCCAGAATTGCTACGATTCGAAGATTTAGAATATCTGTATCAAGCTGAAGCTATGATATGGATCCATGGCCTCTTCATCGGCCTCTTCATCATACTGTGTAAGCTCTTGATTCCTCGCCATGAATGGTCCAATATTCCTTTCCCGCCTTGTCCTAATGTCTAAATAGACCTTAAATCAGACCTGCTTAGAATTTTGTTTGATGTCCCCAGTTCATCTGAACATAGTTTCGTGAAGGCATTCGAGCATGCATTGCTACTTGGAGAGGTATGGTTACTCCTTCACAGTCCCTCTTATTCATGCATAGGCTGTCCTTTGGCAGTTTAACACAGTTCGCCGACATTTATCAGGTGCTCCCTACACTACCAAAGCTTAACCCAAATTTACAAGCAGTATCACCCGCGACTGCTCATTTCCTACTAATATCCAGCGTTACACTTGCTAAAGCAATGCACCAATACTTTATTGACCCAGAGTCAACGGTGGACGCGGAACTTTTGGGGGCTCCCGAAAAATTGGTCGGGGCCGCTGAAATTCACATCGTAGCCCTTACAACCTTGTCCGCCCCAGAAAGCAGATTCGACCACGAATTGTTCAAGGAGATTCGGAACCTGCTTCAATACTGCGTACAAAGAGCAACATCAACGATTGTCCGAAATGGTTTTACCTGCCTCAATATAACAATCTATCGGTGGACGGAGAAAGGAAAAGGGTTCATTCCGCTTGATGTTGAACAGGCAGTAGCCGACTGGACATGGGACACTCCGCCTAACAACCCTATATGGGATGGTAACTACGCCGGAGATGATAGTTTACGAACAGTCATTGGGGATCTTTGTAAAAGAGATTCGAGAATATGTCAGGAGGGATATTTTGATCTCAGCATTAGCCTATTCTAAATTCGATTCTCGTCACAGTTATCGACTCGTTTTTCTCTCCTTTCCGTCAAAATAGGGGAATGCATAATCCCAGTTCCCTGCTGAGAGACTTGATGCTTATACTCTCCATGACATGATCTGTCCCTGGAGCATCCATGTCTTGGCACCTGGCCCATAACACCGTTAGTATCCTCTTAACGTGATGAACGTGTTCAATCCTAAAGTATTCGTGCAACTCGTGCAAAAGTTTCAGCAGCTCTGCTTGTAGTGGACTCAATTCCCCCGTGAGCTCGTTTCCCGCCACGACCAAAGGCCAAAGCATTGCATTCGCAATGCGGTTGCCTTGCTTGTGGGCGAGGTCTAACAGTACCCGGATCTCAAGAATAATCTCCTTGACATAAATCGCGACCAGGGCAGCTCTATCAGGTCTCATTTGCAGCCTGATATTTGTTCCAAAGCCCCTGCGCCATAGATATACCAACGCCGCCCTACGGATGATTTCCCAGGCACCGGTCAATGATAGTGACAGGGACACAGAAAGGTGTGAGGGCATTTTTGGAGGATGCCATGATCTAATTATAGTCTCCATCTTCATTGGCCACTGTATTTGACCTTTCCTGTCGCTGTCTCTGCTCCGATCATCCTCGTCCATGTCACCATTGTTTGAGCCTGGTGAGCGACGGTCAATATCACTTCGGGGTACCCAGGAGAAAAAGTCATCAATAGCATTGTGCAAGAAAGCAGGAAGAGGTTGCCCAGAGTCTTCTTGTTGTATCGCCGTAGATAAGATGCAAATAATGGTAATCAAGCTCTCCGGATACCCCGTGGTGATCTCAAGTGCTGTAAACGTTGATCGTTGTTCTCCGAGGAGCAAACCTTTCGAAGGGGGGCGAACACCCCAGTTGAGCCATGTTGCTTGGCTTTTCTGGCGTCTACCGACCGAAAATGCTGGAGTGTCGAAGTGAGCAACCATCGACTTGACAAAGTTGCCCAGGCTTGTCGAATCGAGCGCCTGCATATCCACCTGTTCAATAAGTGAGATCGGACCGGTCACATGCAATGACCAATTCAAAGTTTGGTCTGGAAACCCAAAGAAGGATAGGATGAGGGCCGTAGCTAGGGTTTCCTGAATGGCTGTGCCGCCAACTCCGTCAGATTGCGTTTGTGGAATGTTGTCAATCTTGTCTCGGAGACTTGATAAGGTTGTCTGATAAAGCTCTATGGCAAGCAATGAATGGTCATGAGGACTGAGTCGCGGCGAAGTGTCATCTTGCGATGTACCAGAGACAGAGGCTCTCAGTCGGCGGGCTAATGTGAGCAGAGCCATCAATATCTGCCGGTTATGCTGCGCGACAGGGAGCAACTGCTCCAGAATAGGGATGCCAGATTCACCAATAGCTACATATGACATACTACAGGACCGCAGCACTAGTGTGCAGCTCGCTAGTTTGATGCAGGCCTGGCTGTGGAGAGATTGGATGAGCGCTTACAAAGCCTGAACTCCTGATTCTGTCGGCCGTCGAGTGAAAGCCGCAGGGGCTGGAGGTTGCTGTCTACCATAGTCTGCATTACAGTCAAGCTGGCACATTCATTGTGAAACGTGGCACTCGCGTGCCCGCCCGGCTTTCGAGTTGAGGACATTGAGCCACTGTGAACCCGGCGAAGGTCGGATCAAGACAATCGAGCTGGATAGGGACAGCTGCGTAATACCTGTGATGCAACGTATCATAGAGGGAGGTGTGAACCCTGCACAGCGGGGTCGTCTGGTGGAGACGATTCGTGTGCGTGAAGATTAAATCGCCGTCGGCAAATTTACTCAGCAGCTAGTAACATCAACTCTAACCGAGTTTATGATGAGTGGAAACCCAATTCATTGACAACATTCGCCCAGATATGCATTCCAACTTTCTAATATCTGTTACTCTCCCACCCAAGCACCTGCTGTCTTTTCCAATCCTCTGCCGCGGATGACTGTGTCGCCACCACTGTGACTTGCGTTTGCTTGAGGATATGCTTCTGACTATCTCCATCATCATCTATGCTTGCACGCGATGGCTTTTTCTGATGATAAGATCCTTGACCTGCCGAAGCGGGATTAAACGTGTCCATATTGACACTTTCTATGTCTGGATGTCGCGAATTCATGCGCCCCCGCTTGCTTGCAGTCGCAAAAGAGTTGATGGGGGCTGAAGGGTGACCAGAGCCACTACCGCTGGCGTAGGTGCTGCGGCTGAAGAATCGAAGGTTGAGTAGAGGGCGGAGAGCCGGCATTGATCCTGCGATTATTCCAATGCCCTCTTCCAGAATTGACCAGAGACCGATAGCACCAGTGCTATACACGAATTCGTTCGGATCATTATAGAGTGTGAGAAAGCCTAGTCGAACGATGGTCGCGCAACTTGCACTAAAAGGGCATAAGGAACTGAATGGGGGAGGGAGAGCAAAGGAGTGCTGGAATCTGCTCACAACGCTGCTAGTCCTAGCATCATAATAGCTGAATACTTGACTCGAGGTTTCATTTGGACGTTCCATAATAAGAATCCGGGAATGATTGCAAGGGCCCAATCAGTCAAGATCGAAACGGCGGAGAAGAAATAGCTGACGCTGCTGTTCAGCTTTAGGTTGCAGTGCCCAGTGGACGTTTCCCCCCAGAGCGTTGTAATTGGACGGCATATGTTTGCTATAACGATGATGAATATCACAGCGGCAAGAACCATGATAATCATAAGACCCCAGATAGTGTACACCCAGCGTCGGCGGCTATCGGCGATTCGAAGAAGCGTCACGCAAATACTGGCCTTTATCGGCACAGTGCAGGCTGCATAGAAGAACTCGGCGATGTAGAAGAGCTGTGGCCTATGAGGTTAAATTGCGACCCTATTACTTTCCAGAACTGGGAGTCACCTTGGTTCCATTGGTAATATCAGATCGATCCAGGGCTCCTGAGCGCTGCCCTGCCCCATAAAAGCAGCATGTAATGACCAGAGACGCAGTAATCGTGTAAAGAGCCTAGAACCAAGAATTTCGTGTTAATAGTTGATCTTGGGCTGGAAAAAGTTACCACGTTACACACCAGTCCTGTGCACATGAGCAAGTCATCGGAACCAAGACTCTTTTTCCATCTCCGTACCGCCAGTCGTGCAATAACAAACACCCACGACAGAGCCAGCAACCAGATCGTAACGTGGAGGAGGGGCAAACCTTCACCCGCCACCCGAGCCATGCTCAGTGCAAGCCGTTCTAGGTTTGATCTGGGCAGACAAAAAGCAGAACGATGTGAGAATGGTTATCGTGACAAAGTTTACCAAACATCTGCAGCATGGCTAGGAGATGTGAAGACTGTGAAACGGGGCTGATCAGTGGGGGAGGTTTCTATTCTTGATTCTCGACATTGAAATGCCCCTGAATGCTACAGCAACAAACGGAAGAAGAATGCGGAGTAAACGAAGGATTTGTGGCTCGTGTGTAGGTTAGACTGCTCTGATGGCCAACGGCGGGTAACCCATGAGGTCATCTGTCTGTCTACCTGGGGGATCCATGGATCCATTTGAAACCAGATCTCGGCTGGTAAATACTGGGGTCATTTAAGGCTTTTTCGCATATGATTGTTTTGTTTGCACATTGGTTCCTAATGATTTTCGGTCGGGACGAACGATTCGCTGCTTAGAGCGAGCCTCCCTTGCCAACAGCTCTAAGCAAGATCACCAAGGGGGAAAGGGGGCAAAGGTATATTTAAGCGGCAATTCTTGACACATGCTAGGCCGTGGCACCATCGTACGTGAAAAATGTGGGTTACACTTACTCTAAAGGAAACGGTGTTGGTTGGCACATATGGAGACAAGCGGGGAAACATCTCTTCGCTTCGACCAACAAACAGGGGACCAAATATCTCATGCTTAGTCGGGGCTACTTTAGAAAGTGTGAAGAAGAAGGCAGTAGTTTGATATCATTAAAAATATGGTCAAGCAAGGTAATAGTTCCATTTAAGCTCTTGGGAGTAATACCTACCTATTCTTAGGTCACTCTTAAGGGAAGGGAATGGAGATATCTCATAAACATGATCCCCACATCCAGCATTGTAGCTTCGAAAGGGTCCTTCATACCAACCAGGCCCTGTCAGATCATGGACCCTTTTATTGCATTGCCATCGTTGGAGAGAATCGGTTCAAATTGCCGAGCACTCTGGCACTGGCACTGGGGCATGATTGTTGCGAAGGCATTTTGCACACCTAAAATATCTTCCGGATGTGTTACCCGCCCGGCATCCCAGCTTAGTGCAACGCGCTAGCAGCCTCCACGCTACTAGCAGTGCGGGGGCTCTCACACAGCAAGGAACAAGAAACATGATATGAACAAGAGAATGGGAGCATATCGTATCATCGGGAGCAGACTAGTTGCATCTCATGTGATCGTTAGTAGCGATGAACCCCTTCATCAAAGTGAGGAGAAGCCGTCTCAAAGCCAAGAACTACCCAAGCCCCAAATTATCGTCACATAGCTCCAAGCTTGAGGATTGAGATTGCATCATGCATTCAGTCCCTTGCCGGTGGCTTTCTTCAAGTAGACATGTACTGTATTTACCCCACTGCAACAAAAAAGATATCCTTTGGGTCTGGGGGATGCAAATATGCAATGAAACATCGAAACACTTCGTGAAATTAAGGGCGCGTTTCTCATTACGGAAGAACCAACAACTGTTAGTAGAACCAACACCAGGGACCTACACCTGTCCCCAACTTTTCATTCAGCTCGGATTTCTTATTTGTTTCGCTGCAACATCACATAGTTTCTGCATTAGATCATTCCAATCATCGACTCAGACCCTTCACACACTATGGCTGCTGAATTCATCATTGAGGACAAGGACCTAGCCAGCCTCAAGGGCAAGGTAGTCATCGTGACCGGTATGTTGGTTTCCCAGACCCGCGTGCTGCATATATCTGAAGACTCAGTCTAACTATTCATTACATTCGTGCAGGAGGCTCGGCGGGTATTGGCCTCGCCACCGTCAATACCTTGCTGTCACACGGAGCCTCCGTCGTTATCGGTGACATCCAGCCGCCGGCACAGCAGCCTACCGGAACGTTCACATATGCCAAAGCTAACGTGGCCATCTGGTCTGATATAATTGCGCTGTTCAAGACGGCCAAGTCAACTTACGGTCGTATTGACCATGTTTTTGCGAATGCTGGCATCGGCCCGCGCACAGATTATTTGTCCACCGAGCTGGATGAGAATGGAGATCTCAAAGAGCCTTCACACGAACTCCTGGACGTCAGCCTAAAGGGCGTGATGGATACTGTCACAATCGCCATATACTACATGCGACAGCAACCCGAAGGAGGAAGCATCGTAATCAACAGCTCCTCTACGGCTTTGCAACGGCTACGTGCTGTGGATTACGGTATGTAGAGACTCATATGGCTTTGGGACTATCATACGATATTAACTCATTACAGCAACGGCTAAACATGCTGTGCTCGGCTTTGGCAGGGGCCTTATCCCAGTTATCGAAACCGCAGAGCTACCCATTCGGGTGAACATTCTCGCTCCGAGCTGGACAGAGAGCAACGTGCTTCCCAACTTGAAAGGCCTGATGCAGCAAGTCGGTTATGAGATACAGCCTGCCTCAGCTGTCGCGCGCGCCGCGGCTCTCGTGATGGCCGACCAGTCTAGAAATGGACATGTTATCCACGTGCAGCACGGAAAGTACAAGGAGATTGAAGAATCGGTGTTGCTTCCAGCATTCAATTCTATCAATAGTGACGGCTGTCCTACCGAGGACGAGGTTCTGCGACGTTTGTTTGAGGTTATAATGGCTGGCCAGACTGGAGCATAACGGTGACCGATTGAATATAAAACGAAAGTTATGTCACATTAGGCTTTAATGTACCAGTTGATGCATCAATTAGTTTAATCTTTTAGTGACAGGAGAATCAGCTTGAACGCCGTCGTTGTGCAGGAAACAGAAAGGGGACGTGTTGGTGATGAGAAAAATATTGCGAATTTTCTCCAGCTAATTAAAGATATTAACCTAGAAACTGTCCATAAAGCTTAGAATGAGTAGTTAAATGTCAGAAACAATCAACAAGTATTGCATTGCTCCTGGTTAGACTAGTGTTTAAGGAGGGTGAGTAACTTCATGTGGTCCCTTAAAATAGAGATGGGAATGGAATAATTCTCGAACAGCGCAGTTCCGTTAAGGGACGAGGAGACAAGTGTCTTTTTCATTATTCCTCAATTTATTTGATTTATATTTACTAAATTTTATAACTCTTGAAGTATTTCAATGCCGCTGTTAGAAAACATGGTTAGTTAGGTTGGCTCGTCTCGGAGTCTATCCTACCCTAGACTGTGGGGAAGATTCTAGATGAGCTGAATGTCTGATGGCTGAGCAAAGCGAATATACTCGGATAAAAAGTCCAACCTGATTTGATAGCTACTGGCCCCTTGGGTCACCAATACACGCATAAAGCTAGATCATATTTTGTATATTCTATATAGGCACTCGTCCCGTGTTGATTACGAGTACATGGGAAGGACTTCTTCTTAGTCATCTAGTTGTCCTCGGGAAGACCGACGAGCTGCAAAGAGTCTTTCCACAGTCTACCTTCCTCAACCTCATTATAAGTGTGGCTAACATAAGTCCCCTTGCTAACAACGCCGTCATCTTCGCCCTTTTCAGCAGCGACACAGTCGTTGAGGTAGACACCTCCGCGACCTTCCCACTCCCTGCCAATCGCACCGACGATAGTGGTTGCGGTTCCCTGCTCAATGTTCTTGCCGACATTGGTACTGAACTCTTTCATAAGCTTTTCTACCACTTCGGGCGGGATGAACTTGGCAAGCCCAGTGGCGATAATTCCGGGATGCAGGCTGGTCGCGTGGATGCCACGGGGTCCATACCGACGCTCGATTTCATTAGCCATGTAGGTGTTGGCAGTCTTGGATCGCGCGTAGGCCATCCAAGGATCATACTCGCTCTTTTGGAAGTTGTAATCGTTTGAAGCGCCAATGGGACCGACTCGGTGGGCTGCTGCTCCAACCATGACGACTCGAGACTGGAACTCAGACGTGCTCGCCTTAAGCATGGCCGGCTTGAGGAGTTCGAAGAAGAGGAAGTGCGCCAAGTGGTTTACACCAAAGTGGGTTTCGTGACCATCTTGGGTGAGTTGTAGTTCTGGCACGGCCATGATTCCAGCATTGTTGACTAGGATGTTGACTTTATCAGTCTTGGCTAAGATGGCCTTTGCAGCGGTGCGAACACTCTCAAGAGAGTCATGATCCATCTGTACAAGAGTCATTCTGTCCTCTTTCCAGATGTTGGCAAGGGCGGACTTTGCCCTGTCGAGGTCTCTGGCAGTCAGAAAGAAGCTGGCTCCAGTCAGCTCCAGAGCGCGAACAGTCTCAATGCCGAGGCCAGAGGAGACCCCGGTGACCACAATGACTTTGCCAACAAGCTTGCCCACCATGTCATTGTCCTTGACAATCTGGACAGCTGTGGGACGTGAATCACCGGGACCTTGAGGGTTGATGTGGACTTGGGCGTAGCGAGACATTATAAGTGTTGTGAGTATTGTGAGTTGTGTAAGTGGTGCAAGTACCGGTGGTGCAGGTGGATTGAAGAATAAAAGGGCGTCTTGAAATATTGCAATGAGAATGGATTTCACTGCAGAGAAGCGAGACTAAAACTATGAGCTGACCATTCCCTTTTATTCTCAACTCTTTTCTAGCATCTTGCATTTGCCTTCATCTTTCGTCCTCTTACTCTTGATGGCTGCCGTACGACAATTCCGCTGCGGGCTGCGGACCCATGTTGCTGGCTGTGTGTTCGTGTGTGGCGGATTTCGGTGGACCTTGAAGGAGTGGTTTGGCTGACATTTTTACTGCTTTGGGCTTAGCGCAGCCTCACATGTCGGACATCGTCACTAGCGATGATGACCCATAATGACTTTGACCTGGCTTGATAAATCCCGAGATCCCCCATTCCAACCGCAATGACATTTTTGCCTTTTTTGACTAGTCCTCTCAAGCCTGGTTCAACTCCAACATCTTTGTTGCTGGACCATCCTTGGCCATCGCATTCTCGGAGAGAATATTGCCCCTTTACCGCCGTCCTGAGGCGGAGTTTATTCACAATCGCGACACCTAAGTCCGCACCCAATACCGGTACCGCCGAGATGGAAGACGATCGCAAACAGAGGAAAAGGCTCCAGAATCGCGTGAACCAACGCGCGCGGAGTTAGTCAAGGGATCTCCGCCCTTCGCAGATGTATGTGACTAATAGGTCGGATAGGGGATCGCATCAAGGATTCGGAGGCTACTGCCACCAAACGGAAACCCCAACAGCCATTTAGAACAGGCCGTTGGAGGCTCGACGAGTTTAACCACAATTCCTCGGATGCCTTGGTGCTACACCGCAAGGCTGACGGGGGCGAACCTGATTCCCGATTAAAGACTCATGGGCTTGGACCGAGTTCAACATCCTACCCCCTTCGACAATACGAACACTATGCTACAAGGATGTCGAAATATACGGCCATAGACTGGAGGCAAAAGCATTAGCCATGTCATTCGCGAATGGCAAAATATTGCGGCTGGAGCCTTCTCCACTTTCCGACCACCTCCTCCATCTCATCAACTTCAATGTCTTCCGTGGATTTTTCGGGAACAAGAAAATACTTTCTCAACTCACGCAACACGTAATTCTGACAGCTGAACGGAGAGAAGTGATCAACATTATGGAACAGTTGCCTAGTCAAACCGTCATCACCCATGTGGACCCGAGTATACCAGAAAGCCTTAATCCGACTACGTTGCAGCTGAAGAGAGCCCATGCAACATGGATAAATTTCATACCATTTCCCAAGATGAGAGACAATCTGATCTCACAAGAAGATCGGTTTAATGGACAGGAATTTATGAAGGATGTCATTGGTGATCTCCTCGCGAGGGTGACATGTCCTGACTATATAACCCAGGCCGATCTTGATGCCACGCGAAAACTTACAAATTTAGCCGAGTTGGCAGATGACATCACGGCAAACAGAAATGGTCTGATCCTGTGGGGAGAGCCATACCTACCAGAAAGTTGGGAGGCTACTCCTGGGTTTTTAGAGAAGTGGGGATGGGTTGTGGAAGGATGTGATGAGTTAATAACGTCAAGCAATAAATGGAGGCTGTTGCGAGGTGAAGAAGCTTTGCAGTTTTCGGCAAAACCTCAGCAACGCACACAAATGACGGGAAATATATACTGAGCATGCATACAAAGTGACGGAATCAACTCAAAGAGCTCTCTGTTTAGTATGTAACAATCTAGTTCAACAGATACCGTTCAATCATGATGGTTTCAAACACTGGATTTTTTTATAGCATGTCATGTGACGGGACCCAGCAGCCTGCTTGCCTGCGATCACTCTGGGGGCATCTCCACAAACAAGCGAATGACGCAGCTAACCAGGGTCCTTCTGATTAAATTGACCAGGAAATATCGGCGAATAGGCCACAAAATATAGAACAGCATAAGCCGTAGCGCCCGGGCCGAGGAGACGGCATATATCAGGGCTAGGGTTCTGATGTTAAAGATGCGGGGAACCCACCCACTTATCCTCCAACGGTTCGTGGCTCCGAGTTGTCAACTAGGGTCGCCAGTGATCCCCAGCCCCTGGTGGTCTCGTGCCAGATTGGGAATATCGCCATCGGCTGGTTGATACTGTGTTGGTGGACGGGGACACTGGCCAAAACACACACCCCACCCAGAAGGGTATAGGGTAAGCAGGTTCGGTCGAAGACCGAACAGCCTTCCCAAGCAGCTGCGAACAACTTGGAAGAGTGTTAAAGCATCTGATTAAATGCTTTGGAGTGTCCCTCATAGAAAAAAAAGAAAGAAAACAGGGCAAAAAGTCATAAATACAGTAATGTCATGAGGGGCTGCACCGGGACTTCAACAGAGCCCAAATGCAAGGAATTCAGAATTTCAAAAATAAAAATTGGTTGGAGGAAACTGCCTGTTCATTTCCTATGTCTCTGAGGTCCCTTTTATCTTCCTGACCAACCTGATGACAGATTGATCCACATTACCCTACACAGTAGACCCCAACTCAATACCGTACATTGTGATTGAGGTATGGGACTAGAGACAAAAACAGATAAGCCTAAATCCATTAATTGGCTAGCATGGAGAGAACCAAATTGGCCGACGGTGAGAATACGTTTTCGACTGCCTATGCGTTATAACAACTTGGAATATATAAAACCTACTTTAGGTGGCCTTGCTATTAATATGTGCAGCAATCAAGTATTCTATTGAACTAACCAATTACTATTCTTGCGTTATCTACATGGCAGCCATGTTGACTCTCTACGTTTTGCTTCTTGCAGCCCTCTTTACAAGTTTGGCCATAGACATCCCAACAACCAACTACTGTACAGGTGACTGCGCGAATGACTTTGCAATCGGATATGCATACGATTACAAAACTTGGGCCACCAAGGACCTCGACAAAGATTCATTCTGGGATATGCTTAGTGATTCTAGTAATGCTACTACTAACAAATTTGATCAGGCAGAGGTTCTCACCAAGATTGCAATGGCAGCGTTGAGTTAGCTAATACAGCCTGTGTGTATGCTGGTTACTACCTATATGCATCGATGGGGGCCACCGGACCTGTACACGGATCTTTCTTGGACGTCATCTTTCGTAGCGCTGAGTTGGAGGAAGACACATATGGCTGAGGACTTAATGCCCTCGCTGCGCCATTGCTAGTTATCCAAGGCTTGGAAGACACGATTGCAGTGGCCAGCCACACAGAAGAAGACTTCAACCAAACTTGCACCAAGTATCCAAAGTCCAACATTCGGATGAATCTCTATGCCGGCTTGGACCATGACTTTGGTAGGTCGTCAACACAGTCCGACTACCTGGGCTAGGTTGCAGACCGATTTGACGGCAAGGCTATTAGTAATGGTTGCAAGACCTACAGCTTTGAGCCGTTGTTTGACAAGTTCAACCCGTATACCATTGTATATGAGGCTAGCGAATAAAATCACCCATCTGAGTTAAGCGAGGGGAGGGGAAGAGGCAGCCAGGTGGAGCTGGACTGGGGTTCGTCTGCAAAGGTGGGTGCAGTGGTATTTTCAGTTCTTGGGTGGTTTATTAGTAGCTTTACCAATTTGCATCTTAGTCCGAATTTCGCAAAATGCGATGGAGAATGTATTTCCTATTGGCCATTCTGGTTCTATCCATAGTCCGGTGACGCAATGAGGCGAATGGGTGAGCGGCCACGACTCTCACCATTCACGAGAGTGGGGTGTTGGCGAGAGAGACGCGCGTCATCTAATCTTATCGATCAACTCCTTTCGCGCAGCTTGCTGATGCTGCAAGTTACTGCAAGTGTTATCCAACGTTATAATATTGTCTGAAATTACTGTATTTGAGGTTTCTTAGAGCCAGGAACTCGGTCCCATGGGCTTCCGCACTCTAATCGCCGCTCTGGCGGCTTTGGCGACGCCATTGGCGCAGGCCAGCGTCACTGCTACCGAGCCGTTTGGCCCCAGCACCGAAGTCGCAGCGCAACGAGGCGCTCAGATCTTCAACACCGTGTACGATTCCCTGCGGAAATGGGGAGCCATCGTCCATCCCAACGGCATGTCTCTCATGCTGGCCACGGTCCCCGAGGGCGTGTTGCTGCACCACGGCAACAACCGCAACGAGACGCCGACCGAGCTGGACTGGCTGGCTTATGAGATTGAGCATGCCGAGATGTTCGCCCGCGGCGGCCGGGGCCCTCCTGGAAAGGATCGGGAAAGCAAGAGGGCTCTGAAGAAGCACCAAAGGCGTGGAAGCGATGCCCAGGCACCTCTTGGTGAGGTCGACGTCAAGCCCGCTGAAACCAAGAGTGGCTGGCTGCACACTTATCGTACCATCCGCCCGCTTCGCTTCCTCTACATCGACGGCTTGAGTGGCAACAAGGACAACTCGGGAGTCCTTGATACCCAGGACTATCTGCTGCGCGGAGTGAGGGACGGCGACTCCAAGTGGCCAACGTGGCCGCCGTTCGACAGAGCCCCCGGTCCTGCTGGTGAGCATCAACGTGCCCTGGACCTCTGCACCTTGTGCAAGGAATGGGACCTGCAAGGTGTAATTCGAACTGAAAGCCCTGGGTTCGAGATCATTAAGTGCAACTTCTTTGACGGCCTTGAGCAGGTTCAGTCAGTGCAACGCTCTGGCAACGGGAACCGACCGCCCGGTGGCGGCCCGGGTGGAGGTCCTCCTGGCGGTGGTCCTCCCGGTGGTGGTCCTCCTGGTGATGGTCCCGGAGGAAAGCCAGGAAGTCCTCCAGGAGCGCCAGGCTCCCCAGGTGGCCCTGGAGGCCCGGGAGGCCCAAGATGGGGCCGCAGCGAGGCGGATCGCACTCGCGAGATCTACTCGAGCCGTACCGTCCTAGATTACTCGTCTATGGTCTCAGCCTTCTTCTGGCCCGTCAACATTGATAACCCTGACAAGGCCCATCCTGATCTTCCTCGCTTGTCCCAATCCACCAAGGAGCAAATGGCATCCATCAAGGAGTACCTCGCTCAAGTTGTCCAGGACCGCCATGATACCCCCATCCCCCACTTTAGCTGGCGCGACATCGCCGACCTTGTTGTGCATCGCTATGGCACGACTCTTCCACTGATGTCCAATAAGACCGACTCGGTTGAGAATATGGCCCAGCAGGTCCGCTTCCTTCTCGAGGTGTTCATCGACTACTCCGTCGAGGCAGCTGATCTCCGTGAGGCTGAGGCTGAGGAGCGCTGTGCTACCTTTTACATCCAGGCCATGCCCCTCAAGACGGATACTGACAAGTTCATTTATGCTGCATTCAAAGCTGTCAATGCCGAGATTTGTTCCACCCTGTTCAGCGTTCGAAAGCTGGTGGTTCTCGATACTGCTGCCGACGACAAGGCCCTCACGCAAGCCAAGCAGGAGGTCAAGTCATTGATGAAGTATCTGGCTTGGAATATATTCGAATAGTCTCTCTGGCCCTATAATTGAACTTTTAATCTCTCAAGCCCCCTATTATATACTGAACGTGTGCGTCCCATGACATGATGAGTGTTTGGCTTGGGTCTAATTCTTGCCTATAGCTGGCCCTGCTTCCTCCTCGTAACTCTGCGCTAACCTAACACCTCTAACTACGATGGTTCTTTCTTGCAAGCCGGCTTTACTCGCTGATTGGACCCTTTGATGTATTCGCCAGGCTTCCGAGAATGGTCCTGGTCAACACCACGGTAGACTTCCGATCCAGCTGTATACCAAAATACGCAAGAAACAGTGACAGCGCTAATCAGCACTCCAAAGCTGTAATTCAGAGTGGTGCCAGTCCATTCTACTTCAAGTGGGGAATGATTGATAATCATATAAGCTATCGATAAAATAGACCATGCATGGATTGGCTTGCTTATCTATCCGTAATTCCAAGGACCGTGGATCCAACGCCCAAGATCAAAGACCCGGAAGACCATGGGGAGTGAGTACAGAATCATGGATGCAGTAACTGCGAGAATAGATGTCATTTGATGCAACTGGAGATAATCAAGCTTGCTACAAACTCTGGAGAGGTTATTGCAGACAAGGTCATCCATGCGACAAACGGCTACGCCTCATACTTGTCACCCCAGTTGGCAGGACTCATTGTGCCACTGAGTCATGTTGCATCCATCATCCTACCCAGGGCTTGTGAGATCCAGTCCCTGTCAGCTTCGTTCCCGTTTGTTGAAGCTGGAGACTTTGAGTATCTAATCCAGCGTCCAGGGCCTGTAAAATCCCTGGTCTGGGGAGGCGAAGAGCTTGCCAACCCTGGAGGATTGACAGCCGGGTTGGGTGACTGGGGTGACTCCACAATCGCATCGGAAGTTTTATCTTACATTCATCAAATCTCCAGGGAGGATCTTCAGTGGATGAAAGGAATCTGAGGCTTAGGCGGGTATGAAGCCGAAAGCTGGCTACTAGTGGGGGGGTGATGGGTATCAGCAAGGATACTCTGCCGTTTTTGGGAGATGTTCCTGGTAAGCCTGGACAGTACATCGCTGCAGGCTATCACAGCCACGGTGTGTGCTAACTGGGTATTGAAATCTTTGATTTTGATATGTTAACACAGAAACTACTAGGGATGGCGCGGATATGCTTATCCACTAAGGGCTTTTGTCAATACTTTCGGGGAGAGGAAATTGACCCACGCATTCCGGCGCCTTACTTCCAGGTTGAATCCCGAATTGAGAAGCCAATCGACCAAGCGTTGATGGAGGATCTCGTTTAACACGGATTTCTTGAACGATCTCGATTCGGATTTATCTGTCCCGATTCGATTGGAGCCATGTCGCTGGGGTCCCAACAACACCCTTCGCCATATATTTCCGTTGGTTTATCAGTCAGAGGTTGGTGGTTTCAAATCTAATTGTCCCTATCTTGCTTTGGTCTCTCTGCGCAAGAAAGTAATTCAAATGCTATAACCCGCTATTACAGTGCTATTTTTTTTTTCATCTAATTTGACTCGACCTTTTTGGGTTTGTACACAACTCTGTTCCTCAGTAGTTTAGCTACCTTTGTATCATGACTGGGCAAGACAACAACGTCTGTTTCTTGGGCAAACTTTTTAATGAGTTTCAAACTTTGGAGAGCAGATGCGGGATCATCATTTACTCCATCTGGTTCCTCAATCTCTAGATACTCGACGGCATACGTGGCATCTCCGGCGAGCAGGTAGGTGGTGCGATCTCCGTTCTCTTCCTGGCCAAAAACAACGACGGAAATGTGGCCAGGCACATGACCTGGTGTCTTGATGGCCATCACGCTACCGTCTGAAGTGATTTTGCAAGACTCGTTCCACGGTCCAAGTGGTCGTTCCTCGAACTGGAGCAGCTTCGGGGCGAAGTTGGTTGGCCAATTGTTTGGCGCATAACCTTGCAGAGCTGCCCAGGTTGGGAATTTCCCAACTGCGTCCCAGTGCTCAGCGCTGAGATAGACGGGGACATTGGGAGCTTCAGTAACCAGATCCCTGAGACCTCCGACGTGGTCGCTGTGCAGGTGGCTTAGCACAATTGCCTGCAGACTCGAGGGTTCCGTGCCGAGCGCCCGTAGCTGAGTGACGATGCCCTCGTCGCGCTTAATGTCCATCTTAGTGCACCATTTGCTCGGATTCCAGGAGGACATGTAGTCTGGGTCGTTACAGAAGGGTGACTCGCCAGTGTCGAAAAGAATGGGCCCGTCGCGATGAGAAATAAGAAACACGCCGATGGGGAGCGGCTCAGACCAATTTCGGTCCGTCAAGGACCTGAATCGTCGGACAAGAACGCTACTCGTGGTGGGTTGATGCATCATGGCCGAGCGAATCTGTGCGGTGCCCGTCGAGATGAACTGCACCGTGACGAGGCAAGCGATTTTGTCGTCGCTCATCGTGAAGGCGATGATGATTGAAAGACCTAATCGGTTTTGCGCGGACGCCGTGGGAAAATGAGGACAAGTTTACATGTCTCAGGGGAACTCTATTTTATTATGAGAAACTCTAACACCAAACAGGACCAACGCTCTGTGCCGATCCTGCACCGAGTGCGGAGTACCCTCACCGAGCTATCCGTCCGTACTCAGGGTCTCCTGCCCAAGGCTCCACCGTCCTGTAATTACGTCTGTGGCCATGGTGTAGGAGCGTGTAGGAGGAGCTAAGGAAAGCTTAGGCGGTAGCCATTTCTAATCTAGGCCAATTTGGACTCGGGGGCTTTGTTCTTTGCTTCGTCCACCTGTTTGAAAACATCACTGGCAATAGCCAATGCATCTCGTCCGGCGGGCACCCCGCAGTAAATCATGGCGTGGCGACAGGCCTCGCAGATTTGCTCCCGGGTCAAGCCGTTGTGCAGCGCAGCTCGGATGTGGATGCGCAGCTCCGGTGGTCGGTTGAGTGCAATCAGCATGGCAATATTCATCAAGCTGCGCTCCTTGAACTGTAATTCGGGCCGAGCGTAGCTTGAAAAGCAGACTTCTGCGATATACTCGGTACCAATTTTGCTCGGGAGATCATCTCTCTATTGTAGTAGGGCTGTCAGTCATGCCCTGAGGCCTGTATCGTTGGCTAGCAATTTTTGAGACATACCGATTGTTTGCGCAAATCTCCGAGAAGCTCCTCGCCCAGAAATTCAATAGTCATTTTCGCTCCAAGGAGGAATTTCTCTGAAGGTTGTTGATCCATAATGTTTACTAGGAAGTAAAGGAGAAGTATTCAATTTACAGAACAGAAAATTTATGAACAATCCAATTGAGAAGCAACCGGATAATTGATAAAATATTGATGAGTGGGCATTCGCAGTATTTTAATACGTCCTGAAGCTTCATCATCATCGCATCGGCTCCTAGCGAAGCCGGCATAGAGCATCATCAACCCGATAACCGAATACCGATTTGGACTCGCATAGCTTCTATGATTCACAAAGCCGAATACCATTGTCTTTATGCATGTGCCGCCGACGGCAGCCACTTAGTTCTGCGTGACTATTTCCGACTAACGAGCCTCGGATGTTGTGGAGCATGACTCCATTTGGGGGCAGATCGAGGCTCACCGCAGCATTTGATCTCATGGGGTATCAATTGCACTTCTCTATTATAGCAATGCGATTAACTGAATACCACCTCAATCTTTAGCAATCCCATCATTTTTCGCAGCCGTACCTACCTATAGGATATCACATAACCCCGCTATACCACACTATCGTCTCATAGACCGGGCGGAGGGATCAAACGGGCCGCACAATCACAAAGCCAGGATTTGAATCGTACTGTACTGAATCAGGTCGGTCCCATACAAGCAGCGTATACGTATTGCAGGCACCGTCATTTACAGCGACGTGAGTGGTCAAATCCCGAGGTCGGCACAGTTCAACCCCTACTCGGCGGTCGGCAGATGTGGGCTCGACGCTCGGTACTCGGCGTCTTACCTCTTTGGGTCATCTTCATACCCAGGAGGATTGAAATCCTCGAGACTAGCCAGGTCTAGGCAAATCCTTTTAATAAGAAGGATGAGCTCAATGGATATGGATACTTCACACCGCTGCAACAGGTTTATATATTCCGACTTGGAAAATCGCAATTGCTTAGACTATTCTTTGACTGTCAAAAGTTGAAACATCTTCATTGTCTCACAATGGCATCACCAAGACTAAACAAGATCGCGGACCAATTGGCCGGTGTCAGCCTTACGGCGCCATCCAACGATGAGTCTCCATACAAGGTCACGGAAAGCCCCCTAGGTGCTACCCGCCATATCAGGATCGTGGGCATTGGCGCTGGAATGAGCGGCATGAACATGATTCGCACTCTCAGACTTCACCTTACAAACTACGAACATGTAATTTACGAAAAGAACCCAACCATTGGCGGCACCTGGTTTGAGAACCGATACCCTGGCTGCAAATGCGATGTGCCGTCTCACAACTACCAGTTTTCTTGGCGCCCTAACCCTCAATGGTCAAGTTTCTTCTCCCCGGCCCCAGAAATCCAGGCCTATCTTTGCAAGGTATGCGAGGAGGAGAACATGATGGAGGTCATCAAGACCGAGCACAGAGTCCAGCACGCAGAGTGGAACGAGGGAGAGGGTAAGTGGTATTTGAAGGTGTGCAATCTCCAGACTGGAGACGTTTTCGATGATCAATGCGATTTTCTCCTCGATGGATGCGGAATTTTGAAGTAAGTCTGATCCGATTGGCGCGGAGGCGGAACTACCATGCTAATACTTCCTGATTCAGCAACTGGAAGTGGCCTACCATTCCCGGTCTGCATGACTTTAAGGGAGACCTAGTCCACAGCGCCAATTGGCCGGAAACGTTCGACTTTGCGAGCAAGACTGTTGCGATGATTGGAAACGGTTCCTCTGGAGTCCAGATTCTGCCAGAGGTGCAGAAGGGTGAGTCAGCACCCTATCTTAGTCTAACACGATGCTGACATTCTCCGTCTGACAGGGGCATCAAACGTTGTTCACTTTATCCGAGATCCGTCTTGGATTGTGCCATCTAGGCTCCAGCTTCTGGCCCAAGGAGCTGGTGCAGGTATTATCAAGGAGATTGAGATGAATGAAGATGAGAGCTTCACGGCTGCTCAGATTGAGAAATTTGAGTCTGATCCAGTCTTCTATCACCGATTTGTCAAAACTGTGGAACAAGTTGTCAACGGCAACTTCCCTCTCGTAAGCCGAATACTCAAAAATTGCACGAGCGTGATAAGCTAATTATTCCAAAGACGCTCAAGGACACTGAATTTGCCGTCACCATGCAGCAGAAGGCCATCGAATACATGAAGCACGCCCTTGGAGGAGACAAGCGACTTTGTGATGCAATGATTCCTGACTTCCCACTCGGATGTCGACGTCTTACCCCTGGTGTGGGGTATCTTGAGGCATTGAAGGCTCCCAATATGAGAGTGGTGCTGGACCCTATCACTAAGATCGTACCTGAAGGACTGGAGACCGCTACTGGAGAGATTATTCATGTCGATGCTATCATCTGTGCTACCGGATTTGACGTTTCTTTTGCTCCTCGATACCCTATCATTGGCCGCAGCGGAAACCTGCAAGACAAGTGGACCAAGGAGGTTCCAAAGTCGTACATGTCTTGCGCCATCCCCGACTTCCCCAACTACTTTGGTAAGCCATTGCTCTTAGATCCTTAAGGCGTATCTAACAGAAGATGGCAGCGTTTTTGGGACCTAATGCACCCATCGGACATGGCAGTGTTTTCACCATCACTGAGCACATTGCCAAATACCTCACACGAATTATCAAAAAGTGCCAGACTGAGAACATCAAAGCTATAGCTCCGTCCCGCGAAGCAGTGGATGAGCTCTTCGAGCACACTCAGGCTTTCATGCCTCGAACCGCTTGGAGCGGAAACTGCATCTCGTGGTTCAAGAACGGAACAATTGACGGCCCCGTAACTGCGCTTCACCCAGGCAGCAGAATTCACTTTTTCCACATGTTGGAGGGATTCCGTGGTGAGGATTGGGAGTTTACGTATTTGAAGACCCGAAACCGATTCCAGTACCTTGGAAATGGCTTTTCGTCGAGGGAGGGCGGTACCGAGGATCCCACGTGGTATCTTGATGAGCCTGATAAGCTGTAATTTGGTGTTTAGTGTGGAGACCTTGGGTACTTAGTTTGAACGATTTACGGTTATGTTGGTCCCATCTCTTTTGGGTTACTAAGGGAGAAACAACTTGAAGCCCGACTATTAAAATGTGACCCCAAGGTTAGACAGGAAGTTTTTTTTCCAAGCACCAACTTGACAACCAATATTTGTTTAACAAAAGTGATAATAATAGAAATTAGTAATTTTAAATTAACAACTTGTTTGCTCACTCGCACCTCAAACTTGAGATGATTCATTCACGTGCCGATTCAAAATTCCTCGCCGCCGCCTGAGTATAGGTTAACCTGCACACCACCAAAAACGTCGCTCCAAATCGAAGTGGGCCGAGCGCCGAGTCAAGGGCTGAACCGTGAAGAATCACGCCACCCAGCCCCCTCCCTCTCCATCAGAAGCCGTAAGAGGCAGTCTCGGACGTTGCGGGACGCTCAAGGGTCGCACTCGACGCCAAAACCTCGTCCACGCGTCGCGCCAAAGACGCCATTGACCAAGCGGCATTGAGGCTTCTGCCGAACTGCTGAGTATCTCAGCTTGCACCCCTGCGCTGTGGGGAAGGGGATGCCTCGGTACCCCGCGTTGAGCCAACTGCAATTGCTCCCAATCTCGTCCAGCGGCGCGCAGATTAATTGATAGTGAGAGCCCGTCGTGCGAGGGGATTGCACCTTTGGGCCTGCAGGAGTCCCACTGCGCGCCGTTGCAATGGACTTCAGGCCGTTTCGTGACCGAGCGCTGGTAGTCTGTGTTCAATGCCACGCTCGCAAGGTGCGTTGTGCTTGATGCTCGGAATAGCCGGCTTCTGTGAACTCGTGGAATTGATTGGCAATCTAGGTCAAGTGTGACTTGCAGAATAGCTCTGATAAGACCTGCAGCAACTGTCGGCGCTCTTGTCAGACTTGCGTGTGAGTACTCGACCCGCTCCTCGGCGACTTCAAGATGCAATAACTAACTAGAACAGCCGACGCGATGGTGTTCGCAAGAGGCGAAAGCAGCCCCGGCCTCGAACGAGTGCAACAACATCGCAGACACCTGCCTCCCCCGTTGACGAGGCCGGGAATCTGGGCGTTCTCTCTCCAACGCAGTCCAGTGAGGCGGCACCGACCGTCGTCACTACAGCCTCGACCCAACGGTCCAATTGCTTCATCGCGAACGAATGCATACTGTCCTACGACTCGCCGGGTGAACATGTCTCACCAGCAGCCGCCATACCCCAATCCGTTGGAATGTACGACCAAATCCTCAAAACCATACAAGCCACTTCCCTACCACGTCCGCCGATGCTTCAGGCTCTGAAGGAGGCTTTTGCTAAACATGTTTCACCATTCTACCCAATCTTGGACCCAGAGGACATAACCAATCCCAACACTCCGATTATGCTACAGCAAGCAATATGTCTCGTGGGCAGTTTGATGCGCCACAACCAACAGGGTCTTGAGTTTGCTTCATCCCAGTATGAAAAGGTCAAGGCGATGGTGCACCTCAGCCACGACCACGACCATAACCATGTGGTTCTGCTCAAGACCTGCTGCCTCATGGCCTGTTGGAGCCCAAGATCTACAGATCTTGTGACCCTCGACGGCCCTTGGCAATGGGCAGGGATGGCGATTCGATTAGCCATCCAAATGGGGCTTCATAAAGAAACCACCTACAAGGACCACCCAAACGCATCATGCCTAAGGCGTATCTTCTCTGTCCTAGTCGTATGTTTTGGTTAAATCTTTCCCTTTGCGACTCTGCTAACCGCTCGTAGTTGACTGACAAATTAATGGTGACCTGTTGGGGCCGACCGCGTGCACTCCGACAGGGCGACTACGATACACGGCCCCTGACCTCTGACGACTTTCCCACTCAAGATATCAACGCGACAATATTTCACGAAGGATATAAAGTCATTAACATCATCAGCACAATCACAGACCTTCATCTACAAAAACGTGAGCTGTCTGCGAGAGACATTGAAAGACTTAGCAAAATGTTGAGCGATTGGCAACATAATCTTCCCGAAGATGTCCGCCTTTTCAAGTTGGATGGTTCTAGACAACCATTCTCACGCTTCGTTTCGGACCTCCACATACAATACTTTACAGCAATCATCATGCTGCAGATGCTCAACCAGACACAAAATAATCAGTGGCAGCCATCCGTTGCAGCGCTGGTAGCGCCATCGTGCATTGTTTCCCTTTACGAGGAAATAATCTCCCGAGAACAAGCAGTGTACTTGATGCACTACCACGGCTTCCTCTGTATGACGGCTGCCTTGCCGCTCATCTTCTCACCTCGTAATGAGTCGGACGATGACTCGCGAAGAGAAGAACTTGACGTCCTTTGCTCCGTTCTCGAGTGCATGAGCAGCAAGTATGGCGGCGCATCGTTTGTTCTGAGAAAGATCCGCAGACTACGTCAATACTTTGAAAGGCTGGAGAGACCAGTGGTGAATGGACCAGCATCGCACACGGCAGCTTGGAACCAGCTAGACACGTCCCTGGAACAACTTTTCCCATTCCCCTCCAGCTTCTGCAGGAGAATGGAAAGTTTTGATCTGACTGAACCTTTCGTAAATGATTGTTCTCAAGCAATACCCCTGGATTACAGCCTGAACATGTTTGATATGCTTGGGATGGATATTGGGTCGTTTAGCTTGCCGGAAATTGTCCACAATGACCCAGCCTATGACGATTCCTTCCTTGGCAAGTAAGACAAGTAATACCCGATGGTATTATTATGACCGTGACTATGGTCGGGTATATTGGTCTGGATACAATATATAGGGCGCGCGCTAGTCCACCACGGTAACCTTGGTATTGGCGAATGCCGCCTGGGCAATCACCATCCCCTCATCTGGAAAGTCAATCAGACAAAGCTTTTCCAGGTTTGGAAAGCTATCATTTGCCCTATGGCCAAGTTTCATCACGTCGTCAAGAATCTCCTCCGGGGCACCATCGATAACCACACTCTCTACCGATCCCGGTAGCATGTTGATGAGCAAATTGCCGTTCGTGGTTGAACCGTCGCCCATATCGATATATATGGCCGTGCCTTGAACTGACAGAGTCTTCAACTTATGCATCTCCTTGAATGACCCAACCAATTGTTCTGGCTCAAGAGTGCCGCTCCAAAAAGCCTCTTCAAAATCCAGAGAGACATGTTGCAAAGTGTCTGCTCTGATGTTCAATGCATCGGAGACATCTCGCGGGGTTGCCTCCTCGGCGTCCGATACGATTGCCCCTCCAGACAAGTACGAAAAATATTCCAGCTTTGGAAACCCTCTCATAATGTTTTGAAAATCCTCAATTTCCAGGCAGCTGTTGTCCAACTCCAACTTAACCAGGTTGTTGTGAAAGGTGGTGTTCGAGACCCCTGCCACCATGTATCCTTCAAAGGTCTTCAAATTTGGAGCCGCACGCAAGATTCGCTGCACCATTTTGATGTCCAAGCCCAATTCTGTGTCGCCATGCCGAAGACTCAGATGGGTCAGAGACTTCAAGGATTCAGGTTGACAGAACGGAAACTCCCAAAAGTAGTAAGACACAATCTCAATTGACTGAACGTTGGGGATTTGCGTCGTAATAAGAGCCGACAAAGCAGCCTCAGGTTTAAAGGCAAACAAACCATCACGTTGTCTCGCCCCTTGATCTTGATTCCACCAGTTTGGGGAGATTTTAAGAGGGTTTCCGTCTTCTCCTGGATACTCCGCCATTGTAGATTCAAAATGCTTGATCTCTTCTGGCGTCATTGGGCTATTTTCGAACATGGAGCTATTGTCGCCGATCCAAAACTCTTGGACCTTTGCTGCCAAGTCTGGTCTCTTAATAAGGGTGCGGATGAGCAGCAAAAAATTGTCCGACGGTCCACAGGGAGCATGGTATAGGATGGGTTGAGCATAATCTCGGAGTGTCGAACATGTCCGTGACAAATGGCTTAAGTTGGCGGCGCGTATGCTCTTGCCTTTCCAACAGTGAGAGCACAAGGCCCGGCATATGTTCTGAATGATCTCAGGGGGTAGCTCAAGGAGTTGCGTCATGTTGAAAAATTATTGGCTGTGTGTGAAAGGAGAGTTGTGAATCTAGATGTCCGGCAAGAATCGGTGGTGCATTTATTTCCGCTGTCAGCATTAATTCCGGCTACGGTATCCGCGTTTTACTTGTGGGCCGTTCATTATATCCTGGCAAGATGACGACGACGTATCGAAAGCACAGGCCTCGGTGTGAAGTTTTTCACGATCAGCATCTTCAGGCTTCTAGTCATCAGCACCCATCAAGAACGCGTGCATTTTGGTTTACGCTGTATCCACGTACATATATTATGAATAAATTCAGAGACAATCTTGATTGCCCATGCCATGAATTCACGATAAGACCACAATCAGCAATTGGTGAACGACGGCAAGTGACTTACCTTTGTGGAATTGGCAGTGTCTCATTTTACCCGAGTCGACACTAACCTATTTTGACGGTTTGTCAAAGCGGTCCCTCCACTCGCCGTCGATTTGATGAGAACTGGAGAGGCAGAGTGCAAACAATCTCGTATGGAGGGAAATAGCCAATTATCATAGGTCAGGCGGAAATGCAAAGGAGAGCAGCTCACACGGGCAAAATGGCGGGTGTTCCTTTTTCTTAGTTCGCCTCACTTTCTCCCCTGAATGGATTGTGGATTGACTCTTAGTGAAGAAAGATCCGTAGCCTCAGCTCATTTACCACAAACCCTTGAATTAATGGTTGCAAGCACAAAACACGCGCATCTGGCCAAGATTAATGACGGGACTAGCAGCTGCAAATCCACCCGGAACGGAGATGCAAACTCTCTACGTCAAATCCTCCATCGGGAAACGAGTCCACGACCAAGTCTTCAAAATCACTCTGCTGATCGGTATGAACACTCAACCGGTGGTTTGAACCCTCGTATGGATAGGTTCTGAGGCAATCCTTTAACCGGCACCCTGACTCTGACGACTCGGGTTGACTGAGTATTTGACCCTTGCTGGCTAATGAAGCAAATGATATACAAAAAAAAACCCATCGCACCGACACCAACACTCGCGAAATTCAGTGCTACAAATGAGTTGCTGAGGTCACTGGCGCAAGCGGCGCAGTAAAAAAGACCCTCATCCATAAAACACTCGTGTTCGTGAGGATCTTGTCGGCAATTATGCAACTTACAACTTTCCCAGCCCTAATCAACCTCGCCATCAATGCCGCATTTGCCGCAGGTCCACTGCCTAGCCAGATGGACCCACAAGCACCAGAAACTTGAGATATCAACAGCCCTGATGCTGGCGCAGAGTTCGCAGTATCTGAAGTATTGAGGGTCTCCAATGCCCACTCAAAGAGAACATCCACCACGACATCCGGCACGACATCATAGACGTGCGAGGATTATTAAGATGGCAATGATATCATGGCCCTCATACCATCGTCGCTTAACTTCAAAAAATGTTTCTCTGGACTTGGAGCTTGGAGCTTTCGCAGTTATTGCTGATTTAAAAACTAGAGTGATTCATTTTACTTAGCATTTTCAGTTGGCCAAACTTTCCTGACTTGGAGAGATAGAGCTATGGCTTCTCATCTGTAGCCGAGTAGAAGACAAGGATGGAGTATCTTGTGGTCTACCCTGGAATGTGGCTGTACCGAACGGTCCGGGGAAAAGGATCTGGGGTAACATGCTGCCTTAGTTACTTCATATGATAATAGAAGTATTAAAGCAATTTTTCCTAGTTCATGCTGAGTACCTAAATGCGGCAGGGATGCAGGAGTGAGAGGCGGGCACACGCGCGCGTATAAACCTAATATCTCATCATGATTGGCATCCCTTCCTGTCCCGCCGTTCTGAAAACAGATTTTATGGTTTAGTAGCGTGGTATTTTTTAAACCACATGGTGTATCTTAGGTCGATCTGACCTTCGCGGTAGGACTAAATGGTAGACGCAGCCTGCTGCAAAGCCGAGGTCACACATAGTACCCGAGGCAATTCAGACAAACCCCTTACCCAAATGTATCCGGCACAATACCATCCAGCCTTCCGACTGGTATACATCCAATCTGGCGCTCCTCGCAGTCTCGCTCACAGTCCGAGCAGGTCCAAGCTCAAGATGCACGTCCCCTCTACTATGATTCCAAATATGCGTTCTGGATGCCCTCATGCAACCCTACGACCAACTTGGGTGTCACTAATCGAGTAAATGCGGGGGATCGCTGCAGTTTAGGGCCAATAGAGTGTAGTTCATTCCTAAATATGGCAAATGGCCCTCGGCCCACTTGTCATTATTGTCGTTGTGGCTTACTGATATGATATTAGAAAGGCGGGGGCCGGAGGAGGACTGAGGCCGAAAGTCCGATGAACAATTCTCCTCTTAGGCTATGAATGAAGATAAATCAGTTATGTACTTCGATGAAGAACAGCATTTTAATTCAAATTCTTAATCCTTCTCCTGACTAGCTGTGTCTCTGCGAGGCTACGAAGTTTAGTTTTCAACAACTTGAATTTTCTGCTCGGTTTGGACTACCAGCTGCCTATTTGGCGAAATTTGACACCCAACTTACAAGATGGGTGAAAAGATTGAGGTATCTTTGCACGAAGATGTCTCATCCAAAAAGCTAGGGAAGAGGAGAGTTTGTCTGGCGCATCTACGAAAATTCTGGTGGGCATACCTGCTTGGCTTGGTGTGCATCATCGTTCTCGTGGTGCCTCTGATGTAAGTAACGCAATGGCTGTATCCAACTTGACACCCTTTGACTCGCCCCAGAATATTTGTAGGAATTCCAAACATTGCCCAAGATAAATTAAACGATGCCAAGTTTAATATTGATGGGATCCAAATTGTCAATACCCGGGAAAAGTCACTTCGTATCTCTATCAATGCAACAATGCGGACATCTGGAACCGCTGGTATCAGCGCCACAATCAATCCCTTTACGGCAGAGGTTTACCTAGAAGACGTCGAAGGGCATACCCCGTTCATCTACTTAGACTTTCCCGCGACCAAGGCTACGAAGGTGGCAACCCTGAATACTACCCAGGATGCCAATATTCTTGATATGAAAGCGTTTACGGTTTTTGCCACTTGGCTAGTAACGAAAAAGTCAATCCGTCTTACCTTCAAAGGAGAGACAACATTCAAAGCGAGCGGGTTATCTAAAAAGTTTGGCGTTAACTTCAAGAAGACTATCGAGCTCACTGGTGAGACCGAAATTCCAGATTTCCGATATCAAACAACTGACATAGTTAGCATTGAACTATTTTGATGGTTTAGAAGTTACCCAGAGCACCATATCGCTGGAGCCGGATGCTAGAGGAGACAACTTGCATGGATATGCCAATCTGCCTAATCCTTCGATTGTCACTGCTGAAATTGTATGTGTTCTTCTCACTCTTTGTTGTCTGATCTTACGTTGACATCTTTGACTTCAAGGGAAATCTATCTTTCAATGCCTTTTTAAACGATCTGAATCTCGGTACGATTGCCATAGACGACTTGACACTATATCCTGGTGTGAATAATGTTAGCATGCGTGCCAACCTCTCCACAACCCCAGTTCTCGGCGCGGTGAGTCAGGAGCCGGCTTGCAAGACCGGGATCCTCCCTTTCAAGCTGCAGGGCAAGAGTGTGATTAATCATGGAGAAAATCTGCCATATTTTACTGATGCACTTGGAGCATCGAACCTGACGATCGATTTTGACGTCGGTGAGCCTCTTAAGGATTTGAACTTTACTTTATCCTGTAGCACTGCTAGAAAGTGAGGCACTGTGTAATAGCAAACGTGGATTGGCTGGGATTGGGGGTAATTGCCTGCTAGGATTATTCTTGCATGAATTGAAACGGTTTCCCATGAATCAAGTGTTTGTTGATCATGATTATCCGGCATTCCCGAGATGTCTATCAGTATGGTTAAGATAAACGGGCTTTCATCTGGACCGCAGCAGCCTTAGAAATCTTTGGATCTTTCGTGGTGAAGCATTTTGAATCCCCACGTGGAGCCTTGTGCCGGCCTATATTTGACGGCTGTTCGCCGACCAATGCAAGCGTACAAACACTGTGTTCATCTGGGTGCATTAGGGGATCAACAGTCTATGCCAACAGAGGTAGGAAGTTGGGAGCTTGACTAGTTCGAATAAATGGACGATCGTTCTACATCATCAAAGATTCGATGTTCGCTCCTCAATCTTTCGCATCTCCCTGACTTCTTTCCTCAAAATCTTTCCTGCAGGACTCCGTGGCACAACATCAATGAAGCGCACGCCACCCCTCAAACGTTTATAATTTGAGACCTTAGACTTGACGAAATCCATCAAATCTTGTTCCGAAACCTTGCCTTTTGCTGATGGAACCAGGACAACGTAGGCACGGGGGACTTCCGTGCCGTTTTGATCAATACCGATGACGGCAGCATCTACAACAGCTGCATGGGACGAAATGAGTCCTTCAAGCTCAGCTGGCGCGACCTGAAATCCCTTGTACTTGATTAATTCCTGTTGCTGTTAGTTGGTTCTTGTTTTTTACGTGGGTATCGACAGACCTTTTTCCTATCGACAACAAACAACTCGGAACCCTCCATTCGGAGAATATCGCCGGTGCGAAGCCATCCATCCGCAGTGAATGACTCTTCATTAGCTTTTGGGTTGTTGTGGTACCCTTGAGTTACGACAGGTCCCTTAATAAATGCCTCCCCGGGCTCCCCTAATGGGACATCTTTTTCATTATCATCCACTAGCCTATGCAAATGTCAGAAATTTTACCAAATATTACAGGTAAAACCAACCTTAATATCATATTAGGCAGAAGTGATCCTAGACTCCCCATTCTAACCGGTCTTCCTGGTGGACAAAACGTCGCCGATCCAGTTGTCTCGCTCAGGCCCCATGTCTGCGTCACGAGAGTGCTGCAGTTCATTCGTTTTGAAGCAAGCTGTTGCAATTCTCCAGTTAATGGCGCGGCGCCACTGACTGCAGATCTCACGTTCCGGAATTGATCTTTTACAGCTGGATGTTTGGCAATTGCCATGTAAATTGGCGGCACAGTGAAGAAGCCTGTTATTCGTAGCTCGCCGCAGTAGCGGAGAAAATCATCAAAGTTGAACTTTGGCATCCAGTAGACGATGCCTCCTTCGTAGAATGGGTTCACGAAATATCCCTGAACCCCAGCGATGTGTGCAGTCGGCAAATGGCCCACAGTCCTGTGGTGGTAAGGATTTCCCATACGACCTTCTTCGTCGAAAAAAGGCCGGCTGAGGGAGGCAGGCAGACTGGCCTCGGCCACCATGTTGGTATGTGAGATCAAAACGCCTATTTTGACTGTCAGCAAATATCTTTTGGAGAAACTCATCAACTTACCCTTGGGCAACCCAGTCGTGCCAGACGAGTATAATATGCAAATTTTACTCTTCTCTAGTTCATATGGGTCTGTGATTTTCCTCCAGGCAAGCCCACCTTGAAAGTCACAAACCAATGCCCCGTCGGCGGCCTCAAGCTTCACCTCCGGGTAGCTTGATAGGACAAGGACACTCCTTTCAGAGAGACCGGCCGTTTTGGCAGCTTCCACAGCTCGCTGCTTCAGATCTTCACTGCAAACAACTAATTTTGCGGGTCCATCCTGTATTTGTCTAACCAACTCAGGTACTGTGATTGCGTGCGACGCTGCCGAGTAGAGGCCTTCAGCTGCGATAACTCCTAAGAATAAACAGGCCAGCGCTGACTGCCCGGAAGATACTGTCACAATAACATCTTTTCCTGGACCTACCGCCCCAATACCAAATGTATGGCGAAGAAAATAGGCAAACTGCTTTGTAAGGTCTCGGGCTCGCGATTTGGTGATGTATCGTTCGGGATCTCTGGCTTCAGCGTGGAGTGGGGTATCATCCTTGGCACGACAATGCTCCGAATCTAAGAATCATCAGACGAGATATTGATAGGAGTAGATATGCTCATACGTACCAAAGAGAAAGGAAAGGAGGTCCAGATTTGGAATCGGAAACTTATTTTCCTCGTTGAAAATCATTTTCTTGCTGCAATTGCGGTTACTACTACTGCGAGTAAGATAACTGAGCTGGCTCTTTGATCGGAAGGATTGGGTTCAGCTTCCATATCTTGGCTTCTGAAAGTATATACGTACTTCAAGGTCACTGGGTGCATTGGTTTACCCGTACATACCCATTGTGGCACAGTTCTTCAAGGCTATTCAGCTCATGATCGGGCCTCGGCCGTTTTGTTTACCCCGCAATACATGGTGATTGATTGCCCAGATCGAGGTGATGAAAGTGGCATACGATGGACCAACCAACGTATGCATGAGCCGCATGGTAGTTGTATTCTAACCCCAAAGTAGAAGGCATATCGTGTAACGTTGTGTTCCATTTGGCGAGCGCCTCATTCTTCTGTTTTGAGAAAACTACCGAGGTACTAACAATCCTCCAACAGGACTTCAAAGCTCCTCAGTCGTGCTCAAAACCACGCCGAGCATGGCGGGGTCTTGTAAGCACTAAACACTGCATTAAACAGGATTAGGACGTCTCCATCTTCGGTTCCTTGCAGGTCTTGCTGCGACCATATTATTCGCACTATCTCTTCCGTCAGCTCCAAATTACCAAGACCCCTCTTACTCTGTGCCGTGTTAAGAACCTCCAGCATCAACACCCTGTCGGACGTTTCCTCGGCTTGCAACGCCAAAACGAACATTGGGAAAGGTCGTTCGCAGATCTCGAGATCCCGTAATCTTTCCACCGATTCCCTGGCAGGGTTTCTTGAGGGCCGAAGAAACCGGGGCACCCCTGACCACACGGTCAATGTAGATGATGATTGCAAGTTGAAATAACCGAGCGATTAGAGTGGAATGCTTTTTACTTCCCTTGCCGTGAAAATCTTCAATCTCTATGCCGCTACAGAGTCTCTGTTCCATGCACTCAACTCGTCGTTAGACCCTGTCAATCGCCTGTCGGTGGTACTTTGACAGAAATTCAGGCTCATTTCTGTTCCGAAGAAGGTCCGAAACTTGACTAAAAAGAGCGAGAAGCTCCAATAAACAGCCCAGAGAGCTTGTTATCAGCGGGAGTTAGCATACATCATCAATGATGAACAGATATGGTCGTATTGTTTCCTTCCAGGGGTGGAATGTGGCGAGAGAGAGGACCATCTGGCGTTTGGCAACATCTTCCTGCCTCTGCGTACGACGCATCCAGTGTTTTATCCTTAGCTTGTAAAATACGTTGAGGGTTCCGCCATCGCCTTCATAGGACACATCGTCATTTTGCCCAGATCATAGGACAACCATCAAAGTAAATTGACCAATCCTTTGCTGTTCCTGGACGGTCTAAAGCCTATCCTATTTAATTAGCCATCTTTGCTATATGTAAGGTTATATTACTACCCCATACATGCTCAACAGCGTGCTTGTCGCAACGGCCTGAGATCGAGACCGATCATCAAAAATCTGGCCAATTGCTCTTCGTAATGTAGAAACAGCTATCATGTGATGAAAGATAGATTTGGTAAGATCTTTCATATTTAGATAGGGGATGGCGTTCATTGATTGACGGACTGCGAGAGCAGGAGCAGTTCCACCCGTCAACGGCATGCCATGAAGGAGATTACAAATGTCCTGGCGGACATCTCCTTGGGAGGTAACCATTTGCAAAGCGGCCGAGAAGTCCAGTTTGTTTTTCTTAGTATGATGGAAATTTTCACAGATTCCTATAAACTAACCAGTTGGCATAATTTATGTTCTATATTGAAGCGTGTGTAATGAGGGCCTTAGGCGTGGGGCTTGCCGCAGAACGATCTGGGTTGCTGTGAAGACGGGGTATCAGCAACAAATCGCAGCGCAGAGGTGGATACAAACAACTAACACTTAGGTCTCCCCCCTGTGGATTCTAGATGTAGATTAACATCCCAGGTGGAGGTGTTGAGAAATGCGACGGAGCCAGCGGTTGTGCGGCTTGGCACGTTAGCGATCGTCGCCCGGCGTTTATCTCCGGCACGGGGCCAAGACAAGTTGACCACGTATCCCGGGCATACTTTCTTGCGCTTGGCACATGTCGTGCATGTCGGGAGGGTTCTGTCACAGGCAATCTTGCGATCTGGCCGTTCTCAGCGAGATCATACATATCTCGTCCAGGAGCAAGTGGCGCGCGAGATTACCAACTGCGGCAATTTTAGCAAGGCTTCTGAACGAGAGCCGGTTTAATTTCGCTGTTAGAATGGGGTTCCATGTCGCTGAATATTAAGATGTGCAGCTGGCTTAGTGCTCGGGGAGTTTGGAATATTGTTCCTGGTCGTTTCCAAGGGAGCAAGCTTGGGATAAGAGTGAAGTTCGCGTACTAGTACCACTGAGTCAGCGAACGTCGTGGAGCGAGCCCCGCGAATAATCAGCTCTAACCAAGATAAAGGATGACATGATCCCTTATCATGCAACCCTTGCGTAAGGGTTTCATCCCTATGCAGTATAGATACAATTATCACATTAGTATGAGCATTACAGTTTTTGTGTGTGTGTGTGTGTGTGTGTGTGTGCTCATTCCTGATCTCAGCGGCACGGAAATGCAGACAACCCACCCCAGAATAATCAGATCGGCCGCTAGCAGAGGCTGATTGCCACGATCCCAAATCTTACCTACAAAATAAGGTGGCCCAGTCAGAGCTTCGTTACGGACCATTGGCATGGTAGTTAGTCATTCAGCTCTGGGATGTGGAATGAAAAGACAAATATTTACCGAAGCCGAAAAACGCCCTTTACAACGAACCAACGATGAATATATTCATTGAGCGCAGTGTCCTGGACCGGAACCTGTTACTTTGCTCTCTTATTTTTCTCGCATTTGCTTTGTTCCAATATTGCGGAATTCTGCTGTGTCACCATGGTGTGGGTGCTAGTAGTGCCACTTGGTCCAAAAAGGACGCGCCCATAGATGCGGTGTTCAATCCAATGCTCTCAATCAGCTCTCGAATCCCAGTGGCGTTGAACAACCGGTCAGCAGCCTTCTCAATTTCCTTTGAGAGGTTAGTTCTTGTAATTCTAGTACATATAGGCCAGCCGTCATGTCAGCCAAGGCGACGTCGGCGTCATCTCTGTGCACGGCGTGCGCTGCGATAACCCCGCAGGCATTGTCACAGCCTGACGGCTATAGCCACCTTGAGAATGCACTGGACATCTTCGCCTCTGCGACTTCCTGTGATTTGTGCGCTCTCATACGGAGAGCCATGGACCAGGACATTAAGGCGAAGAGGACGGATGATATGCTACGCGCCAATATGGGAGCCGATCCGATAGAGCTGCACGGAATCGGAGACGGCATTGACTTTGAAGAGGGCACCCAGACGGCGAACAAGTCCGAAGCACCAATGCTCTTTGGTATTGAGGTTCATATCCCGGACAAGTATTTCGGGTATGACCTGGCCAAGCTGAGTCTCTTTGCAGATGTTGGTATGGCTTCCCACACAACTAGGACCCTGGCTCCCCACCCCACTACTAACATCACACCAAATCTTAGGAAGCGCTGCCCAGCGAAGCGAAGATGTTGTAGGACGGCAACTATTTAAAGAAGCCGGTTCTGTTGAGGCCCTGGATCTTGTGCGGCAATGGTACAACACTTGCATCACCGACCATGCAGCATGCAACGGGACCTATTCGGGGCCCGCTTCCAGCTTCGGCGCAAGCGCCACTCCACAACTTCCAACAAGAGTCTTGGATCTTGGCCCGGAAGATGGGTCGAAGGAACCTCAACTATTTATTTCAAATGGCGCTTCAGCGCCCTATGCAGCGTTGAGCCACTGCTGGGGAAAGCACACGTTTCTCACCACCACCACGGATAACTTGGCCCAGCACTGCGACGGCATCAAAGTCACCGACCTACCCAAGACCTTTCAAGATGCCATAGTCGTAGCCCGATCATTGTCTCTGCGATATCTATGGATAGACAGCCTATGCATCGTCCAAGACGATACCGAGGACTGGCGCAGGGAATCTGGACAAATGGGTCGGGTCTACAAGGACGCCGCCATCACCATCGCTGCCACTGGCGCCCGAGACGGGACCGATGGTTGCTTTATTCCGCGGTCAGAAGGTCACCCACCAGTACGTCTGCCCTACCGTGCAGTTACGGAAGGATCCTCAGATCCAGGTGAACACATATATGCAACCCTCTTCCCCGATATGTCAGACTGCAGCCTCAGTGAAGCCGCACTCGGAGATAGGGCGTGGATCACACAAGAGTGGATGCTTTCCCCACGAACCATTCACTATACCAAGACTAGGATGGTGTGGGCGTGTCGCACGCTTCTGAAAGGGGAAGATGGAGACCGCGATGCCGCCATGGACGAGCAGAGACTCTTCGACAGTGTCAGACAATACCGTGCTAGCAAGGGTCAGATGTCACAACCGAGTGTTCCATCAGATCTCGATGTAGGTATCGGCTTTTTTGCCGACTGGTGCGATCTGGTGTCAACCTATACGTCACGCAGACTCACCTACGACAGTGACAAGCCCATCGCCATCTTGGGATTGGCTACAGAGATTGGTCAGGCAGTGGAGGAGACTTATTCTGCCGGGATATTCCATAACAGCAAGGGTTCTGGGTTTGATTGCCATCCGCAGAATGGCCGCGATGCTCATTTTGTCATCATGCAACTACTTTGGTTCGCCAAGTCATCTTTGACTCGTCCGTCGGCTCTGGAGACTCAGCCATCCTGGTCATGGACATCGACTATCGGCTCCGTGTCATTTTATTCGCCAGCTCAAACGGCACAACCTCTGATTAAGGACCTCCATGTGTGCTATCCAACTCATTCACTGCCTCGTAGTCGGTCGAAGACAATTCCTACTCCCGTTGCCTGCTTGCGCATGACTACCAAGCTCAAACCATGGAGCGCAGCGAATTCTTGGCCGTATTCAACCCCAGGACCTGGCGAGATTGGTAAGCATCAAACAACTGACTTTTACTCTGGTTCGAGCCTATCCATTGGCTGCCTCGCTTCGCAAAAGGTCTACTTCTTTTTAGGACCGTCCATGGAACCTGCTGGGTGGGTCGTTTTCGATATGGGATCTTGGCCAGCGCAGACGGTCAAGTTCTACATGGCTGCTTGTTCAGCAAACACTATAGACGGGGAAGACGACGGGTTTGGGGTTTTGTTCTTAGTCGAGGTGCAAGACTCCAGCGACAAGGCTAAAGAGAGATGTTTCACGAGGATTGGCTTTGGCGAAATTATAAGCCAGGCGTGGTTTGATGATGTTGGATTAGAGACCATCGTTCTGATATAGCATACGTCAGTAGTTGATTTGTCACAATCGAAGGATATGCCAATAGAGCTGTCATCCACTGTTGCTGCAAAATTTACGCCTGCCCTGGAATGACGTCTACAGCCCAGGCATACAGAACTGGGCAGTTGTTAGTGACACTCATCACGATGCACATTCATGAAGCCATGTCCTGCTCCAGCTATCATCTATATTCCCGACTGGTCCCGACCGGGGATTTCGAAGCATGTGGCGTGCCACAGCTGCCTATGCAGCACACACGCTCTGTAACACGACTGACAGAGCAAGTCAATCAAAGTGAAGACGAAAAAGCATCAAAGACTCAAAATCAGCCCCAACCAAACAATCATCGGGCCAGTTTGACGGACAGGCCGACTGCTCCAGGGCAGCGTGGTATCCTCGGCATGTTCGCTGTTGTTGTCATCCTTGAAAGATGGGTAACTTTGGTTGCGCGACAACGTCACTAGCTTGGTTAGCGACTGTGGGAGTCAGTTCAGAAATGAGCATCATCGGCAATGGTTTTTTTTTTTTCCTAATGATGTTTCGTCCGATTTGTAAGGTAAATTTATCATTGTGCATCGCATGAAGGAGTAAGGTTTGCTCATATTTCATATAAAGAGACTCTGTCCGTGATTGAGATTGCTTCCTTCACTCTGAAGATCATCGCCAAGAACAGCAAACAACCGTGGCCTACAGTCGCTCATATTCAACATCGTTCAGTTCTCACCAAAACACCACCATCAAGATGTCTAAGTCGCCAACCAAAATCCTCATCACAGGCGCCACAGGATACATGTAAGCTCCCTGACCATCGCCCTGCAGCATGCCCTATTAATACTCTTGAGTGGTGGTTCTGTCCTCACAACTCGGCCAACCCCAACATCAAAGCCACCAAGATATCTGCACTTGTGCGGAAACAAGAGCAAGCCGACATTCTCGCAGCCAAAGGCATCAATCCCATTCTGTTCCCAGGCCTCGACGACACCGCTGCCCTCAGAAATGCCGCAAGCCAGCATGGCATCGTGATAAACACGGCTAGCGCCTACATCCCTAAAGCTGCAGAGGCTTTAATCCTGGGTCTGTCAGATCGTAAAAAGAAAACCGGCGATGAGGCATATTTGATCCATGTTTGTCTGCCCCGTAATCGCGTGAAATTGCAGGAATTGATCTATTATTGCTAGACCTCTGGAACGTCGAGTCTTAGAGATACGCCTCTAACAGGCACGTACACCGAGACGCGCATCTTGTCGGACCAGGACGACATCTACTCCTGTCAACCCATGCGCGAGGATTTGGTGCCGTATCCACAGCGCACTACTGACCTCGTTGTCTTCGAAACGGGAGAGGCTGAAACATCAAAACGTACATTATAATGTCCCCAACCATTTATGGAATGGGCAGTGGCTTTTTCAACCGCACATCAATCCAAATTGATGGTCTTATCTGCGCTGCCCGCCGTGATGGATACACCTCTGTCGTCGGCACGAGCGCATCCGAGTGGGACCATGTCCATGTCAGCGACTTGATGATGCTGCTGTACGAAATAGTTGTCGGTCGGGTCCTCGCTGGCGAAGAGCTGCCATCAAACAAGAAGAGAATTTTCTTCAATGAGACTGGGCATCAATCTTGGCGCGAGGTATCGGAGCGAATTGCGAAGGAGGGCCTAGCTTTAGGATATATCAAATTAGATGAGGTGCGCGAGGTTTCGCTAGTGGAGGGCGTTCAAAAGCTCGGTAAAGCGCTTCTACCCAGTGTAATTGAGCTGGGATTCGCATCAGGCTCGCGTACTCGGGCGGATTTATCACGAGAGCTCGGATGGAAGCTAGTCAAGACGAGAAAGGATTTCGAGGACAGCTTCCGAGAGGAAGGGAAGGTGCTCACCAAGGAGGTAATTGACTAACTCAGGAGTGCATGGCCCAGTGGCCCAGGATTGCATAGGACAAGAGCAAAGAAAAAAAAGATGTCTAACTTCACTATCTAACTAAATATACTAAATACTAAAGGATTCACCAATTGCTCCATTTTTCCATTGATTTACCTATAAAACACATCCATTTAGGGCCATACGGCAAACATACACGGAGGGTATACAGTCTACTCTCCTGTAGCCGTTCACATAGCTTTGTATTCACGTTAGCACATGCCCCCTTCATCAGAACATTTTCAACCCAAATCATCAGCTCTGCTGGCAACGCTCTGCTTCATTGCCATGAGTACCGCCTGCTCTGAGAATACAATTCCTAGATCTAGGTAGCGAGCACATATTGTAAGTCTGTCGCTCATATCGCCAACATCCACCAGGCCCTTCTTAAAGTACTCAGTGTGGATGATATAATCCCAAACATCGTTCGCTGATATAAAGTTTTCGCCACTATTTGATGCACTGAATCTAATGTGGGATGCTGTGTGTGCTGCAGGCTGGGAATAGGACGTGTCAAAGGATGTGAAGCTTGTCATGTTGAATTCCAGCTCCAAAGCGCCACAGTCAGAATACACATTGCTCATTTGGGATGTAGCCCGAAGAATTTTGTTCTCCACTGATACTTGCTGCAGGTGCTGCCTGAGGAGCTTGTTTTCGGCCGATACCTGCTGCTGTGCGGCCTCTAGATGTGTGACCTTGGACTCGAGGTCCTTGACTCGCATCTCTTTTCGCATGCGGAACGCTTGTTGACTGAGGATTATCCATATCTGCCTCAGAGTTTGGTCAAAGTTGCTCTTTCGGTGGGTCAGGGATGACGGGTGGTAATGGGGGCGTACGCGGATCGATTCTGAGCTTTTCTTCTGGCCTGAGCAGAAGGCGAGGCAACCTCCATATGTATTACTCCCTCTCCGTCGCCGACTCGTGTATCGGTGCAGGTACTTCCATATCCTTGCGGCTGCAGGAGTAAATGGGGACTAATAACGCCTTGATTGGGGGTTGGTGGACTAGGAAACGTGCTGGCAGACTGATGAGGATTAGTGTACAACTTTGGGCAGCTGTCATGGAGTGTCTCAGAATAGGCATGTTGATGATCTCTGTAAGTAAACCATAGAAATCATCATAGGAGATAGGGTAGATGTGGCATGAGGGTTGGCATTGGGGAGAGAGACGCATATCTAGAGACGTGTCTCGACCGAAAGTAATGAAGTCAAGATGTCCAGGTATCACTACATGTGCCTGATGTTGATGAAGCGTGGTGCTAATCATTAACTTACGGGTGTCGAAGGTCCAAAGTGATCTGATGCTGAAGCAGTAGGTAACAAAGTAGGAACAGGCACAAAGTAGTTATAGGGCTGATCATCCAAGATGGTGACTCCATGCCGGTGAGAATTGGTGTTGACAGTGCTGATGGAGAAGGGAGGGCCGGTGGCAACATGAAGGCGCACGTCTCGTCTAGAAGCTTTAGGGCCGAGAGATCAAGATCTAGGCCAAGGGGAACAGGTGAGAGATTATATGAGTGAACCACAGACGCAGTCATGGCATCACTTTCCAAGTCGCTCCCCAGCATCACATCAGCCAATGGCTCCAGAGCGTCGAAAACGGGGCTTTGTCCAACCGACCTCTAGCGAGCGACGGAAGCCGAAAACAATGTCGTTCAAAACCCAGACCAAGCCAAAACAAGTCAAGCCCCAAACCTCTCCAACCGTCGAGACCCACATGTCAAAATGCCATCATGCAGACTCTGTCGAGGAGTGGGAGAACTGGCAACTTTCGCCGCTCCACGTGACGTGGGAGTCGCTGACAATTTTCACATGCTCCACTTGGCACTCAGTCTTGGTTCACCCAGATGCTTGTCTGACGGGCTCACTCGGCATTGACTATCGCTATTTCAGCGTGGGCAGTCCAGAAATGCGGCTCCAACAACGGCTTTCCCAAGGGCTCCTGAGCCCATTATAATCCCGTTTCTTAATTTCCCATGGTCAGCACATCCCATCTACCATCTACGCTGCCCGGTCGGCGGCCCCTTGAGTCACTGCAGATATACCAATACAACCAACTTGGCGCAGTCCAAAAATGATTCAATTCAGTCTGTAAGTCTGTGTGAATTTGTCATCTCAAAGTGGAACGCCGTTAGCCTCTAGGTACAAGAAAATTAATGATGGTTTACAGTTCCATCTAAAATCGTCAAAGAGAAATGTGAAACCAGCATATTTATTTCATGATTCGTTCCATGAAATACAGAGATATATCGTTTATTCATAAATCGCTTCCTCCTTATTTAGCCGTTGAACATGCAGATTATGAGCGGTTACTCAACTTCCCACGACATCAATGGTGATGCTGACTATGGCGCGGCGGTGATGGCCGTTGTGGTAGCGGCTATAACGCCGACCATGATGCCGGCTGTGGTGCTCACTACTATTTCGGCTGCGGTGTCAACTATTATGGGAGCTTAAATGGCCATCGTGTTCGTTTCCAGGAATTTCTTGCCCAATATCTGGTTGAACAGCTGGCGGCCTATCTAGATCACTGGTTCTACCTTCTGACCTAGTCCGAAACGCTTCGTTCGGCACAGCAGGATTCCGTGCCAAGTGCCCACCCAAGGGTCTTGGCTTCTCTTGCCTCAGTGTCTCTCCAACTACTGCTGCTCTGTAGACGGTTGCAACGGGCCCCCCAAACAAGAGTCTAATTGCAAGGGGGGGGGGGGGGGGGGGCAGGTCACCCCAAGTGCGTCAGCACCCCCGAGAGATGCCACGGTATCCCCAACAGCGGTACCCGCTGTAGAAAGGGTTTTCCTCTCGTTTTTTGGTTGTGCCGTGTCCCCTGTGTGGTTCAACCTGACCCCGTTTGGGTGATCTTTCAGCGGTCCTACCCTCCATCTCTTCCGCAATTTTAATCCCAAGCTTCCCAAGCTCGGAGCCATATACGATATCCAGAATATTAGAGCCAATCTCCATTATCCCAAGGAAGTTAGAAAGTAACACGATCCGGTCCGTATTGCGAAAGAACTCTTCGGAGCCAGATGAACAGATCTGTACAGATGGTATAGCTTGACGGAACGCCTCTCGGTTGGCTCCCATCTGACCCCTGTCTTCAGCGCGAGTACGCCAAGCCTGCATAGCCTCTGTCAGGTTCTTGGCTCCTTCTCATCCTACCTTGAATGAAGTGGCATAAGCCTCCATTGTCTATTAGCTCAAAAGTGCGTAGAGCTGAAAAGGAAGCTGCAGCATCTAAGCGATGACAACAGATTTGGACCCGACCCCCTTTTCCAATGGTCACTTCCATCACTTTCACCCTTCTTGGCCTTAGACCTATGGCCACTTCCCTTCAAGTTCGGGATGAAGCCTTGTTCGCTCTGAATTCCACCCATTGTGAATGTATATTTCCTAACACAAAGCAGACCAGCCTCGGCGAGGAGGAAAAAGTTGATTCCCTAAGTAGAACTCAATAATGAAATATTGGAGTAATGAATTAGCGATCTTGTACCGCTAGCGATTTTGCCCTGCGGTATTAGAATGATTACAGCGAAGGATGATGTCAGATGGTGTTGGGTTCATTCTGCGCTCAAAGAAGGATCCGTCATGAATATATGTCGTGAGCGAACGACCACCATACTCACCAGGCCACGCAAGCGATTGGAACGTTCTACCCCTCATCTTTCCATGGCGGATTTTTTATTTCAATTTTCAAACTGTGAATTCATGGATGAAGGGCTAATTGGAGCCAGCACATTGACACGAGCTCTATGAGTGTGGATGCATGGCATCGTGGTGTTGGAATAGGCCAATTATCTCATCAGCCGCCATATGCACTGCGTTGAACGTGACCTGGTCACGGACAGGTCGCGATATTTGTTTTGGTCACGGGTTCGCGGTCAATAATATCTTCGAAACTGCAATGACACTAACTTCGAACGTGTCAGCGAATAACACACCGTGTAACTATCAACAAGAAAGAGTATTGTTTGCACATTGATCAATCCCAAGCCACAGACCATAGGACTCATGTTCGTGATCAATTCTAATATCTTGCGTTAGGAGAAATGTAAGGCTACCAAACAGAAAGGGTACGCAGAAACCCTCATTCAGCACTTTGCCCCCTATAAGACGTGATATAGCTTGTGAAAGAGGTAAATCGCGGCTATACATTTTATCCAATGACGAATCAGCGGTAATTGTCCGTCAAAGTTTCATTCAGGATCCTTGCCTTACGTATGTTGCTAGATATGGTCTTACACGATCAGATTTGACCGCCCATACTGGGTTGTAGCCGATGAAGTTGCGCAATGTGGGAGGCCCACCAAGCCCCGCACTTTAGGCATATGGAGCTCACATCCATCTCATTCATAGCTCGGTGAGGATTATACTGAGATAAAGATGTTTCCGGAATCTCGGCAACAGGTTCCGTTGATGTTGTTATGATTGGATCGTCCATTTCTGGCGTCCCTCCTCTTGCAGGACTGTCTGACCATGCATCTTGGTGTGATGTGCTGTTGGGGTGATTTTCATTCGATGCCGACTCTATGTCTCAATTGGCTTATCATTTTGAGTGCCTTGGTATATCTGCCCGGTCGGCCGCCGCTTGAGTCCGTCAATGAAGAAGGGCGGGCTATAGGCTTAAGTCCCTAGGACTGTCTCCACTTCGACACATTTATGTGCAGGACATGTTGGTCCTAAAATCTAAGTCCTATCAATGAACAAATGTGGTTTAGCCTTGTTGCCATCAAGAAATAACTGCGGCGGCGTGCTTCCGGTGCGTATGGTATTGCATACAATAATGATGTGAGTCAACTCGATGTTCTGCAAGTAGATCAAATATATATACACTCAATGCCTCTTCATCTTATTTTATGGACTACCGGTGTAGCAACCAACAGGAGTTCATCTATTTCCAAACACCTTGAGCGATGTGCACGCAAGCTTGATGACGAAGGCATCTACCTTAGAAACCAGCCCCATCAAGTATTCTTGCTTCTCGCCATGACCCTTACAATAAGTTCCAGGGTCAGTTATGGCGTACACGTTTGGCGCCGATCTTTCTGGAGTCGGGCATTAGTGCCGGCAAGATGTACCACTTCGGCACTCGAGGAAGTGCGGACCACTTAAATTGCATTGAATCCAGGATGACGTTATCTACGTATGACATTCCCTGTCCATCCATCATATCAATTTTAACACTAAAAATGTATCGTCATATTTCTGTATCCTGAGTTGCAATTGACCACGAAAATGTGGAGAGCTAAATGGTGGATGAATGATGAGACAATAATGAAAGGTGTACTAGACGTTCTGTGTCAACGGTTTCCCTTGATCCTGTGGCACGCTTCAAACATTATGAAAATTCGTCTCGTGGAGACTTCTGATTAGAACAACGCTTCTTTCTAATGTAGTTCGTACCATACGATAAGTCATGCTCATGATAGACGCTAGCGCGAGCGGTAAGAGCAAGAGCAAGCCCAAATCTACCAGCAGGTTTTGTCCTCGACCCGCATCCAACTCATTTGATCTCTCCGGGTCATACTCTGTCTCAATTTATCCAGGTCAAACCTTTCAATAGACGACTGACCCTGCAGGTGACGATGTGCTGGCGATGAAGAGTGGCTTGGTGGTATAGGGTAACTCATGTTTCAGTCGCATAAAGTGATCTGTACATTGATGTTAGAAATGGGTGAATCAGCATTATCATTATCTTCAACTTAGTAAACATTTATGCTCATTGTTTGAATAGAGTTTTACAACAATCTTATTCATTTGAAGCCATACATGAAAATATCTATCCTCGCGTTTGCGATATCTCAATGACCCCACGAAATATGCCTCGTGTCTACCTCAGATCTACCTCTAAATGTAACAGAAAATTAAAAAAAAGTTTATATTCGCATCTAGCATTAGGTAACCTATTTAGAAGAATCCTTGTTGCTCCCTCTTATTAGCACCTGATTGACAGTTTTTTGTACTATTCTCACCTTTCCCAACTACCCACCCTTTTCTTCAGTTGACAGAGAGGCATAAAAGTTGCTAGAAAATTACCGCTAGGTAAAAAAGAAGGCCGATGGTTTCTTACTGCTATATTCCCAAGCATGGTAGCAACCTGAAAAAAGGTCGCGAAATGCTCATCTGATACTGGATTCCAGTCAGTCGGAGCCGAAAAATACATGATTCAATCTGCCTACTGGTTTAGAGAAAAACGACAATCATTGCATCTATGTATTTTCTCTTCTCTAGACTATGTAATATCAAGGGCCTTCCATATAATATTTGGTACTTCCTTTGCTCATCTACAAGGTTGTGTGGGATCCGACCTCGTGTAGTTAGTCGGGTTGCACCTGAAACGGAAGAACTACTACTGTTTCCTGTTGCAAACTATAGTGGTATTGAGTAAATAGAGATAAAGTTTTCATTGTGACCATCTATCCATCAGTCAAACCGGTTGATAAACCTCATGATCTTTCTTCCAGTAGCACTCTTATCGAAGCCGTTCGTATCTTTCAATTGAACAAGACGAAACCTCCGCGCATTTCCAGGATAAATCGAGAAAAGCCCATGAATGCGTTCAATAACTTCTTCCACAGACACGAAACCCTCACTCCGTGTCGCACAAAGGATCCGAACTTCGACTAGTTTCTCCATAGTAGGTTCTAGCTTTTCCAGCACAATTTGCCATTGAAGAATGCCATATTGAGCATCATTCATTACCCCGGAAAGTCTGCCAAAATCAATGTACTCGCCGTCCCAGCTAAAACTGAACCTGCGATCACGGCCCCGAAGTCGGAGAACTCGCAAATGGGGCCAATATGATTCAGGGACCATCGCCCGTGTCTTTTCAGGTAGAGAATGGATCGACCCAATGTCGCCAGTCACATAGCGCACAAGAGGATTGCGCAAGCGAGAAAGGGAAGTCTGAGCAATGATACCCTCCTCTCCTTCGGGCAGAGCCTGAGGTTTAGAATCATCCTCCGAAAGCGAGAGTGGGAAAATCTCAAACAGATTGACACGAGAGTCAAAAATGAAATCCTCACAGTTTTCAAATTCGTTCTTCTCGATAAGATCGGGGTTACTGGCGGCGTAGGGACCAGCTTCGGCGCTACCGATAATAGAGCAGATTTTGACAGGTCCCAGTATCGCGCGAATGTGCGACCGTTGCGACTCCGTCATTGTTTCCGAGGTGTAAACAATCTTATCAATATTGATACCCTTTCGTTTTTTTGCTGGCAGCGTCGAAAGTTCGTGCACCACATGGACGATCTGGCTTGGGTCACCACTGAGTACATTGGCACTATATTCAAGCAAGATTTTGAGGGTCTCGGAAGCTGAGACGTGGTTTCCTGCGGCAAGCACCGTAGCCCCAGCATTTTCCATGATTTCTGATGTCAGGTCCAATGCTCTAATTGTGGTGTTAGTCGCGCACTATATTGCGTAACGTTCCTCTTGGATGGTAGTCACCTGTAGAGTGCACCTGTGCTATGAATAGATACGACCCAGTCATGGGGTTCAATGACTCCTGTAGCTTGGAGAAGCTGTCCAAAGAGGGCTCTCTGGGCACGGTTCTCATGCACGTCGGTTGCAAAGAATAGAGGCTTTGAATCTTGCCCGCCTCCAGTTAAGCTGACATAAACGCCTCGACGGTAAGTGTTCTGGGGGCTGGTGTCATTGATGAGTCTCTCAATGGCAATATAACTAGAAAACAAATCAGATTTGAGTACCGAAAAGCCTGGCCAGGTTGGTGCCCTATGGTCCCCTACAGGTCTTTTTTTCTGATTAAGGGATGAGCGTTTAGACTTTCCGTCGCTAGACCCTCTGGTGCCTTCTCGCAGGATGTGCGAACAGTGTCTGCGTCAGGCGGGTATTCGAGATTGCTGGCGTAAAACGGGTGGATTTTGGCCACTGCCAACACATCTGCCAACGAGTACCTCGAACCAAACGCCATTGTTATTTATATAGGCCAAATGCGGCAAGATTGGACTGGACTCGCTGGTGGCGATGTATTGGGAATGAGAGTAAAAGATTGGATGATATTGGCTCTAGAATTCTACTGACTGCACAGGTGAACCAGCTGTCTTTATACATGCCTCACTTCGAGGGTTTGTGTTGCTCCTCGACTGTAGAAGCGCTGATGTCTGACTTGCTTCAGACTGAGGTTCGACTCTCACACGGAACAGGTGCCCTGGCTGGCTCAAATTCACTCGATAACGTAAATGTTATTACTCATGCGCCTTGCCTTTACATGGCGCTGCTGAAACCACCCACATACATAAGCCTGATCTAGATCAACTAGAGAAGAAGGAAAGTCCATAGCAACGAGTGGCAAACAAACTCACCCCCCAGAAGTTCCCATGAGGCTTCGGACCGCTTCAACCGGGAGGCAGCACGCACGGCACGGCTGCAGCCTGAGACATGCTTTTGACCTACATGCGGCATATGCGGCCGGTCAGTGAGTGTTATGGTATGCTGAGAGGGTTTGTGAGTGCCCTAATTCCGCCAAAGATGCGCGGTGATAGATGCAACCGCCGCCGTATTATGAGACATGCACCCGCCTCCAGGTGCGGTATATTCAATTTGTGAAGACTCCTGCAGCCTCACGAAGGGCTCTGAGGCTTTGGCCTTCGCTAAACCGTGTGTGGCTTGAGACGCGGCTGCAGGCCGTGCTGTGAGATTTGGCACCAGATCAGCTCAGCTTGCAGCAGCACCAGAGCCACTTTTCTCAGATGCGGCCCGTAACTTTCGGAGCGGCCCGCGTGCTTGGTTCGTGTCAATTCTTTCCCTGTATGTCGGCATTGATAGGCAGGACAAGCCGCTGGTGGGCATTCTCCCGAGCATCGATGAGCACGCAGAGCTGCAATATAGTTGAGCTGAAAATGAAGAAAAACAAGGAGCGGCCAATTAGAGGTGTGAAACAGAGATTCTGCGGAAACTCTATTTTTAGCAGGTGACCGGAGGAGATTGCTGTTCCTTTTCCACAACCTTGGTGGTCGTGATGCAAGAATAGGCGATATAACTCTGTATGGCTGGCGGACCCGTTATGATTACACGGCCAGGCTCCCACATGCGGCATAGGTTTGTTTGATTGATAAAGCAAATATGCTTTTTGCAACATGGAACATCACTGGCTTGGAACACACCAATCACAGAATTAGACGACCTAATTGAGTCGATGCTTTGTCTTGAAAGGGTCGTAGCTTGAGTTGCAACATACATACACGAAGAGCAGAATTGCGCCTCTCATCATTTGTCTTAGCCATCAAACTATGCCAAGCCTATTATTCCGTGTCTCGCAGTGAGCAATTTTTGTCAATTTCTCATCCGAGTAATAATTCACCAATAAATGCACGTGTACAGGAAACATCATCCTAATTGGGAATGCTGCCAAACGGAATCGCGTCCCATCTCACGCGGCGCAGGTGGCGTTCGGGATCTTTGATGTCATTTCTCGCGTGCAGCCACCTGCGATTATCGACAAGAACAATGCTCCGCTCCGGCAAATCGTTTGAAGTGAGATGCAATGTCGACTGAGACCGGACCACTTCGTTATGCATGGCCTGCTTGAGCTCCGTGAGCGCGCTATCCGCCCTCTCCGTCATAGGAGTCATGATGTCCGCCCTGTACCGCATCAGAGTTGCCTGGTTCTTCTCATTGGCAAGCATGACGCTGCCTAGGATATGGCGCTGCGTGGGGTCTTTGATGAACTCCGGTGGAATTGTGATACGGTATTCAGGGCTAGTGAGCGCAGAGCGAGTTGCTGCCGAGAGAAGCTTGCTCAGCCTCTCGACATTCATGAGTGACAATGTGCCGCCGCCGGATCGATCGTGCTGGAGCACGTGAAGCGCAAAATATCTCGGCAGTGGGTCCTCATAGCTGCAGTCTGTATGCCAGGGGAACTCGTTCATCGTCTCCGAGCGTGCCTGATGATCGCCGGCTTGGAAGTTGGTGGTGCTTGGACGGACATCCCAGAACCAGCCACGTTTTGCGCTGTGTGTGATGGGCAGCTGGTGACCGTGGTGCTTATTGAGGCTCAGGATCAATGTCTCCAGATAGGAGCTGTCTTTGTCGGCAAATCCGAGGCTGATTTTGAGAATACCTCCTTGCTGGAGATGCTCGTCCACCTGGCGGACATGCTTTGGCTGCGTGGCATAGCCCAGATGAGGAGCTTGCAGATGAGGCACGACTTGCGAGGCCTCAGTAGCCAAACCGCGAGTTCCGTGATGAATCTGTCCCGAAAACTGGAAGTAGCTCGGGATAATGCCTTTTCTCGTAGCAGATCTAGCTGCATAGCAGATCTTGAAGGAGCGGGGCATTGCTCGATGCATGGTTGAAGATGGGGGCAGGAGAAGTTTCTGAAAGGTACGATGGGCAAACAATGAGCTCTGCTGTTCTAGGCAATAAAAGCAATCGAGAGTTCAGATTCTGTAAGTCGGACACCATGCTGGAGATCTTCCTACTTAAGCTTCGGGGAAAAAGCTCGAATCTCGTACACTCCACAAGCTCCTTGCGACTCTGAGATGCTCGATGAACCTGGCACCGCATTTGGCAAGACTTTGCATCCTGGCAGGTGGCAACAGGAAATCCCTGCTCAGTTCAACACCCATGTCATGGGAAAATCCACGCCGTCATGTCTGTCTCACCCGCACTGGTCTCGCTGCATTCTCCGCCAGCCACGCATCTTGAAAGGTGGTGCTTTGCGTTACACGTTTGCCCGTGGGGTCTTGCGTCTCTGTGGGTCGCCTCGCCGCTCACAAAGCCCCGTGCAAGTCTAGACCGAAAAGAATCTTGCTTGCGTGCGCGAGATTTAGCCCGTCTAGCGCCCCCCGAGGCCGCCCAGTTGTCTATTAAGTATCCAGAGGCCACGGTTGATCTTGTCCATGTTCCGTCCTCCATCTCGCTATACACACAGTCCAGAGGCTTTCTTCATGATGAATACCGGCCGTCTACAGCAAATCCATCTTGGAATCGAGCCTCGGGGCTATAAACCTGTGGTCCATCAAGAGACCAACGGTACCCTTTATGAGCAGGAACATGCCAAACTTCAGGCTACCCTCTTAAGTCTCTGTCCTGCTCATCTTTGGTACCATGGCTCCTATGATGCCGGGTGTCCGCGCCCAATTCTCATCGGAAAGCATCATCAGAAGCGGATGGAAGACCTGCATGAGGCCCTGGCCACTGCAATTTCCGATATTGTTCCCAGATGGTTGAGTGATCGCGAGGCACGCTTCCCACAACGAATGCCTCTGGAGAAGGACGAAGAAGAACTGCTGCAGGTCAGTACATGCATTGGCTCCATGCCATCAATATGGGTTTTAGTCTGACATTTCGTAATAGTGGTTGGATACTCAAGTTGAATGTGGCAATCTTCGCAAGTTCCCAGAATGCCTGGGTTCGTGGAGACCCGACTTTTTGGTCGAAGACCACTTGACTAGTGATGGTGAGACTATGGTGGAAAACTATCGAATCACTGAGATTAATGCCCGCTTCTCCTTCAATGGTTTCATGCATGAGGTATATGGGCAGAAAGCTGTCGACGATGATCTCTACACCACAGGTGCGCATGCCGGTGGATTGATCAGTGCAACAGATCCAGAGGAGGTACTACGCATCGTATTTATCCCAAATCTCAATGACATGCATGCTAACCAATGGTAGATTCTCAAGGGACTCTTTAATCTTTTTGACTCAAAACGTCCACTCCACCTCCTTAAAGGACAAGAGAATGGGATCGACATTCACATGTTCATCGACGCAGTTTGGCGCCGTTTTGGCATCAAGCCTCGACTTATCACCCCTGCTGATCTCAGATTACTACCTGACTCCAATACCCAGACCGGATATCGTCTCTGCTGTGTCTCCAGGAGTGATTCTGACATGGTGACTCCCCCAGCATCTCCTCTTCTTGTCACGGGGGATGGAGAGGAGGTAGAGGAGATCCACCAGGTCGGGCTGGAGCTGCACCAGCGTGAGCTGGCGGCTATGGATGTAGAAATGCTCCGCCAGCTGAGCTTGCGCTGCTTCAACGACATGAGAACTGTACTTTTGGTTCATGACAAGCGTATGCTTGGTATCGTGAAGCAGGAGCTTCAGTCAATGGTTGAGCGCCAAGTGCTTACCCCAGATCAGGCTCTGATCCTGGATAGAGGCATCGCAGACACATTTCTTCCTGGTTCACAAATGCTGAAGGACATTCTCAACGCTTCAAAAGAAACCCCGGAAGTCAGGAATAAGTACATTCTTAAGCCTATCCGCAGTGGAAAGGGTGACGGAATTGTCTTTGGTAATGACTTTACTCCGAGGAATGGGTATCTGCCCTGGAACAGCTCCAGTCAGCTGCGTTAGTCCCAGGTGTAACTTGCGTCGTGCAAGGGTTGATTAAACCCTTACAATATGACATGGTCTTGAGGTCATGTGGGGAAAGGGTGAAATATCCCCTCATTGGAACCTACCACGTCTCCAATGGAAAACTTCTGGGCCTTGGAGTATGGCGTGCTAATAGTGGTCGGATTGTTGCTGTCAGTGGTGGTGGGTCTTGGATCTGTTCAGTCATGCGACAAGAATGATACAAGTGGCTTGTGGAACGGGACAACTTAAATGGCCCAATCGTTTACTCTACCAATCCTCTATGTAAGAAACCAAAATAGGACTTTCCTTGATCAGGAAAAACCCAGGAGACGGTCAGAGCAGCTCCTTTACGAGGCAGAATCCATAGTGCGGGAAAGTCTCCAGCATTTCCCAATTATACAAGCAGTGCATCTCCGAATAAATGCCATGAAGGTCTTGTGTATTCCCGATTGACATATCAATTGAGATGGCGCATTTTGCTTTTCATTCCATCCACGGAATTGTCTTTTGCTGACATGTTAACCATGGGAGACTGGGCTGCACAACCCTTCAGTCCATGGCCTTGACACATGACTATTCCGTCTCAGCCAAACATGCCCTGCCTCGTAGAGCCTAAGACTTCCCGAGACATCAAATCAGGCTCCAGTAATGCTACCCGAGGCTCAAATAATTAGGAAAATATGAGCAACCATCTTCGTTTTTGGTGATCTCCAGCTATGTGTAGAGACCATTGATTTTCCAAGACCAAATGTCGATCGAGAGTCTTATCTATGTTCTCGTTGAAACACAGCTCTTTCTCTTATCAAAAATCAGATTTCGTGTTACTTTAATAGCAAATTATACTATCCAAGCCAAATTTCGACGGTAAGTATTGTCCGATTGTGAGATCATACGTGACAGGCTATAAAAAGCAATCAAGTTGCCACAAACTTTTCTCAGCAACATACTCTTACACGGACTACTCTATCCTCTGATCCCCATATATGGTGTTTTTCAATTTTTCCTTTTCATGTGCACCATTATTCTCACACATGTCACGGAAGACACCTTTTTTCTCCCATAGCTCCCGCGGCGTACCGAATTCTGCCATTTGGCCATCATCAAGGACCAAAATACGGTCAAAGTCACAAATAGTGCTAAGCCGGTGAGCAATGACAATCAAAGTGCTGTTCGTAAACTGCTCTCGAATGGTCCGCTGAATGAGGGTATCCGTGGCTACATCTACCGCCGAAGTGGCTTCATCAAGGATAATAATTTTAGGGCGGGAGATGATGGCTCGCGCGATACACAGCAGTTGTCGCTGGCCCTGCGAGAGATTTCCACCAGATTCTGATACAGGACTGGACAGGTCCTGGAAGATGTTGACATTATTAGAAGGTTGCGTGGGGGAAGTTGACCGATTTGTCGTTGTAAAGTGCCGGGGGCCAAGTAGATGAACTCGCACGAGAGACTGCAGAATTTTCTCATCTGTTTTCTGAGCATTTGGGTCAAGGTTGGACCGAATGGTTCCCGAAAATAGAACGGGGTCCTATATAAGTGTTAGATACAAAATATTCCAAGACTTGTTCACGAGTTCTTACCTGAGGGATAATTGTCAGACGGGACCTCAAATGATGAAGGTTGAGCTTGGATATGTCCATGCCGTCAACCACGATGCTTCCCGAACGTGCTTCCAAAAATCGAAATAGTGCCAGAGTGAGGGATGACTTCCCGGCTCCAGTGCGTCCTACCACACCAATGCGCTCGTTATTGTTGACTGCGAATGACAGTCCCTTCAACACCGGAGGAAGATCTGGTGCGTATCCAACTTCCAGATTGTTGACTTTGATAGCCCCAGAGGTTGGCCACAATCGTGGAGGGGTCTCACCACCAGAAGCTTCAGTCTCCAGTTTGGTGTACTCGACCACACGCTCGACAGAATTCATGTCGAGTTCCATGTCTCCATAGCTTCGAATCGTCCACCGAATGCTCTCAGAAAAATCCAAAGTAAAAGACAAAGCAAAGCCAGCCAACGCAGCATCAATAGCGGGATTGATGACGATGACAATCCCGACGGCAACACAAAACATCGCGGCAATGAGCGCCATGCGGAAGCTCATCCATCTATTTGCAAGGGCTATATAGAAAGTCGTCATGTCCCAGATATCTAGACTCTCATGCATTTGAGTGATATATGCTTGGGTTCGTTGAAATGAACGAATAGTCGCGATACCAGCCAATGTGGCGTTGAAAAGCTCAAAGACTGGGGACTTTGCATTACTCTCGAGCCTCTTCAGGGGTCTCCCAGCAGACAGATATCTCCCGCCAATCATCATGCCGATGCATAAAAGGACGAAAGACAAAGGAATAAGGTAACCAGATGCTAGGAAAGAAGCGGCGCAAATTCCCATCAACCTCAATAAGTTGGAGAGGAACATGCTCCAACTTGTAGTCATCCGGTCATCAATGACGTTGCAGTCTGCTGTAAAGCGATTGAGAATCCTTCCAGTGGGAACGGTATCCAACCATCGCAGAGGAGCCCTCATGACCGCGAATAGTAGTTTCTGAAATAGAGACCTGCTCGCTCGAATAGCAAGATAATAGCCCCAGAAGAACCTTAAGACCCCTAAAGCAGCAGACAGGATGGATATGAAGATGTAAATCTTGAGATAATAAGAAACATTGTGTTCTGCATCATGCTTGGCGGAGAATAGGTATGGCAGTTGATGCTGAGCTGAAAAAGCATAGTTATAGACTGGACCGTCGCTCAATTTATGATTGGCATCTACATTGTTGGTCTCAGCAGTCCAGATTCGTAGCCACCACGCGCGACCTATATGCCTATCAGATAGTGTTGTTTTGAAAGAGTCCATCAAACTTACCCATTATACCAGCCTCAAACAATAGGAAGAGGAGAGCGCACATGCCCCAAGCACGCAAGCCGCCGCTACTCTTCAGATATGTCAGGTAAACATTTCGATTCACTGTACCCTTTTCACGGGTTTCATCCTGAATGAACTTCTTTGATGCTTTCTCGGGCAATGCTTCATTCTGGCCATTGTCCCCACTCATTTCGGTATTGTGCACGTCATGTCCCCGGTGACCTGCGACATGGTCACTGTTATGAGCTTCCTTGCTCATTTGGGTATCAGATTGACTTGGTTGGATGGATTCTTTCTGAGGGCGACCAGCATACAGGACTGTGCCTTGTCCAAGCTCAACAATGAAGCTAGCTTTGGGCTGGACCAGTCCAAGATGGTGTGTGACGAGAATGCGGGTCCGATTCTTGCAAATATCTCCAGTCAAGCAGTGCTCAAAGATCCAGCGCCCAACGGAAGCATCAACGGCACTAAAGATGTCTTCCATGAGCAGAATCTCAGCCTGAGAATAGACAGCCCGAGCAAGCGTGATTCGCCACTTTTGACCACCACTCAGGTTGATACCATTAGCCCCAAGCTCAGTTTTATCGCCATCTGTAAGCATCTCCAGATCTTTCTCCAACGCGCACACTCGAATCACCTTTTCATATCGTGCCTTGATAAAGGGAAGCCCGAAGAGAATATTTTCACGCAAAGATCCATTTTCAAGCCAAGGAGTTTGACTGATATAGGCCACAGAGCCAGGGATGATCCAGTTATTGGGATAAGATGTGCTACGGAGAGTGAGAGGGATTATGTCGGGCACACGGATGGATCCTTTCAGAATATCCACCTCGCCCAGAATTGAAGAGAGCAAAAGGCTCTTGCCTGTTCCTGTCTTGCCGGCGATGACTGAAAGCGCGCCGTTGGGGAATGAGAAGTGAAGCTGATTCAGGATAAACCGATCTTTGTCTGCTGTTTCTTCATCGACTGGCCATGAGACGGAAGCAGCGTCAAAACTGATGACCTCGCTATCGGTCACAACTTTCTTTATCTCAGGCCCTTTTAGGTACTCGTCGATTCTTTCAACTGACACCAGACTGTTGATTCCAAGAGTCAAAAGTTCCGGAAGAGATCCCAGAGTTGTTTCAAGAGTGTTGAACATTCCGATACTGACGAAAGCGACCGAAGGCAGAAGGGAACCGTTGATAAATACGTAGACGGAAAGTGAGGTAGCTGCCAATAGAATTGGGCTTATTACCCAGCAAGCAAAGAGGCCGCTGTCGGCAACGAAAAATTTCCACAGAGCCTTGAGTTCTTTCTCCCGCAACGCAAGGATTCGCTTTTCCCACTGTATCTCAGTGGCCGAGAACTTAATCTGTCGGATCCCAAGGAGTGCTTCGTTTACCTTGGCCAGCTTCTTGTCTCGCAACTTCATGAGCGAATTAGACTGTGCCATGATCCTCTTAGAGAACCACGTATTGGCAGGGAGAGTCAAGGTCCAGGCGAAAATACCTGAAGCAAAAGGGACCCATCCAATTAGACGCAATAGGAAAGTCGAGAAAATAGCAAGCTTGAAGAAGCCGTTGATGATGAGGAACTGGTACTGAAGAAAGTACGAGATGCGTTGAGCATCGACGCCAACCAGGTTCACGATTGCTTGTCGGGACTTTAGGGCATCGCTTTCCTCAGAGTCCCCATCCTTGTTTTGTGGGTTTTTTGTGTCTTCTTTTTCTCCACTGCCTTCTATGCCTCTAGTGTTCTTTCTCCGTAATGACTTTTCAAAAACGAGAGCAGAGAGCTGGGCTCGAATTGGTAGAGATAGGTCGGCAACAGAGTACCAGAATGCCCATCCTTCCATCCACTGTTCGTATGGAAGAAGTATGTTAGCATAGACCTTGACGGCAAACAACTTGGCGGACCAAAACTCACAGCGTCGAGGAGGTTCGAGACTGCCATGCAGAAAACCAGTATGAATAGTTCCAAGTCATAAGAGGCTCTGCTTTCATTTCCTTCTAGGATATTGATGATACGTAGCATGGTCCAAAATGGCAGAATGCTCACCAAACAACGAAGGATGGTGACCGACAGTAGAAATGCGACCCTGCCTTTGTATGCCCAGACTAGGGACCGCAGGAGAGTGGTTTGAAACCTAAACTTGTCCCAGCTGTCCTTGAGATCTTGAGATCGAAGTTTACAATCGGCTTTGGGGAGGTCCTCCACACTGAGATCGTTGTTGACGGTGGCGTGGGTGAGGAGTGGCTCCACCCAGGTCCAAGTCCATCTGCTCAGAACAGAAACCGTCCATTGGCGATCAACATTGCAATTCTCATGGAATACGTCTGGTCTCCTGGGTAGTGTACTGCTCGAAACAGCGAGAATACAGGCCGCAACGGTATTAACAGTATGAAGAACCCCTACAATGTCCTGGGGCAACGGACCAGACCTGGCTATTTGGAGCAATTGGGGAGCAGAGTACACTGCGAGGGTGGAAGATGAAATTAGAAGCCAGATCCCCAGGTTGTAGGATTTCACTGAGGAATGATGGGCAACTAGAGAGATGGTGTGAATGAAGATGAATGCCTGCAGCCATACGTTAGCGATGTTGTCCCGATGGAGGGGCAACTGAGCCTACCCAGGCTGTCGTGATCAACCAGCCTTCCAAAACAGAAGTTTGGCTGTGGTTGGGAATGGTTGAGAGGATGGATATGGCAATTGAGGTCCCAGTACCAATGGTCGAGGCGAGGAGAATCACCGCCTTCGTCCTTCGGTTGGAGAACTTGGCGATGCTCTCAGGGGTCCCACGTCCATCCTCATCCTCGTAAAAGAGGTCCCTCGCCTGTCCTCCTCGCCATTGAGCGTGAATTGCGCCAATAGCCGGCAGGGTCGACAAAGCTGCCGCTGCCAGGACTGCACACGTTACTAGCAACATGACTGGATGTGCCATGATGGTGCATCACAAGGAATTGTGTTTAGCAGTTGAAAATTCTCAGACCGCCTCCGCGAACAGAGAAAAATAGAATACCCCCTTTAACTAGTGTCTCAAATTCGGACCTTGTACATCTTCAAGGCTGGACATGCAAGCCGACAAGCGGGCTCTCACCCGCATGAGTCGCAGCGATTACGCAGAGGCATAGCATGGGCAAGCCGCGGGTAAAAGCTGCTCTACTCAACGCATGCCGGTGGATGCGAGATGGAGATATTGAGACACCACACCAAGACGTCTCTGCCGCTCATATCCCCCATCCATTGGCATCGAGGGGAGATGCACAGGGAGGGTCGATTGGATGGCGACGAGCGGGGCGGTGAGAAAAGCAAGTTCGTTTGAGAAGGTTGGAGCACGTCAATTGATAAACAGACCCTTTGCGAGACTGCCGGAACTAGACGAACGAGCCATCTGTTGCTCCGATGCAGCCCTCCATGCCCGCGGGATTGATGGGACCCATGGCGATGGATGCATTAGACGAGCCCCAGACATCCTGGCAGGCCGTCCGTCCAGCCACTTGGCGCGGCTGCTCCGTCGATCAAAGCGAGGATATTCACGACCCGTACGACATGTCATACTGCTCGCTGCAGGCTTCTGTGCGCAGTAAGACATGCGTCATATTGGCTTTTGAGCTTTTCCGCCGGGTTCCGTTGTGGCTTGGCCTTGTCTCAGTCCTGGCGTCTCGGGCCGCCCCAAGGCCCCGTACGGATGCACGCGCATCATCGTTGCGGAGGGGAGAAGGCTCCACAACACGTCGATCTTGCGGAAAGATTTGGCGGCGGGGACAGTGAGACACGGGTTGATCAGTACCGAAGAGGCTACGGCACGCATCTTGGGCTGGCTGAACGAAGAGGTTTTGTTCCGAACGGGTCGCCACCAATTTTGACATGCTCCCATCAGTCTACACATCAGCCAATGGGCAATTTAAGAGGCGGTCCAGACCCTGGGGTTTTCCTTTGACGAAGCCTCTCACCGGGCGCGGGGGTCTTCCTGAGATCATCGTCGCTCGGCTCTCGTTGTTTCTTGATTCGTAACCGTCGAGCCGAGGGAGCATGCGCGTTGAAGTGTGGGGGGCAAAACAATGCTGCGTGTTGCGCAAGGTATAACGATAATCCCCGCGAAGGAGAAGTGGCTTTGCAAGTGCGATAAGGTGTAGGTCGATCAATGTGCTTGCAGCTTCAATATGTTCAGCCAGAGGTTTGGAGGTAAGAGCCCACGCAGGACACTGCATGTCGGTATTTGTTCCTCAATTTGAATCCCCAGTGCTCTCAAAATTCTACATGCATTGTAGATATTCTCGAGCAGTAGGGTCAGGGGCAGGTTTATCAAGCTGGTATTACTAGGATTCTGGATCTAGATCCCTGTGGACATATCCTAACAATTCAACTATTGACCTCTTCTGTCTCCTTATCACGCGGATGGATTTCTCGAGGCCAATCTGATTTTACAATTGGCCAAGTTTCCATTGGCATGGCTCTTGACACCGGTGCTGCTGAGAAAGGGAGGCTCCAGCAGGCTGGTTTACCGGGCAGGCCGAGAATCCCAAAACTAAATTTGGGACATTTTTCACAAAACAAATAGCTGAGCTGTGATATCAACTAACTCAACTCAGGGCTCAAGTGTGGTAAATTTCATATTCCTTCAGAGTTTGAGTCAAGCAAATGCATCCAATGCAGTTCATTCACAAAGCTTCCGATCACACGGCGCGCCACCGTCCAGGGTAAGGGCATGAACCAGCCTGAGGCGAATCCCCGCCACCACTACAAGTCGTAAGAGGTTCCCGAACATGACTTCGCCAATAGACGTCAGAAATGGTGCATAGAATTCTCATGTAATGCCGCTTTCATCCTAGAAGAGGTGTCATATTTATCATGTCGGGGAATTCCATTTCGGGCACTCAAGCCTAACAGCTAGTGGCATCTACCTTGTGAGATGAATCACACCAATACCCAACATCTGATGACATGTCATGGGTGTGAATTATGCCTAGTGACTTACCCAATCGACTGGCTGTAAACCGATCATCGACCAACACAAGCACGATGCGGCGTATACGAGCCAAGAGATGTCACAGCCACCGTGAATTTTGTTGTCGTTGGTTGTTGGTTGGATTCACTCGCGTCGAGTGGATCGTGGTGCCTTCTGCCTTAGCTGCCCCGCTATCGTCAAACATCAAAAGCGTGAGCACTGCGCCTTGATCACCCAGTTTTATCCATCAAAACCACCATCATCGCTTAGATATTTCAACGCCACGCCTCTGCCAAAGTCTCATCACTTCGCCATGGCGCTTCATCAATTGCCCGGCGAGATTATAAGCCTAATCATTGCGGGTCTCGACAGCAAGCACGATCTTCTCCGCGCACGCCTAGTTTGTCGCCAATGGAGCAGCCTGGCCACAGAGCGAGCATTTCATACCGTTACGCTCGTCCCGGACAAGGAAGGATTTGAATTCTGGCATAAAGTAATGAATAGCGAGACTATCAAGTCTGCTGCTCATCGCGTCGTCATCAATAGCCGCGCCGACGACGATAGTTGGGGGGACTACGCCGACTACTGGGATGATGCGGAGTGGGAAAGACTCCAAGAAGAGGGAGGGCCTCAGCGTCCAGACCCCATTTCTCAGATCGTTGATCTCTCTCAAATCAATGAGATACACATACACTTCTCAGACCATTGTGCAGGGGTCGAAAATACCACAGGAGCTAACGCCTGGAGCCCGGACGACGTCGAGGGAATTGAGTCCCGGAAGGCCTTGCTGGAGTGTGTCTTCGAAGCCATCCAGAATCGCGCTTCTCAGCCCGAAAGAACGAAAGTTCGCTCTCTGATAATCGAGAATCTCCAAAACATCCCGTTACCTAGCTTCACATCATCTGAACTGTTCAAGTCCGTAACCAAGGATATCGACCAGCTCCACTTAAAGGTCGCGGAAGAATACAACGAAGCTGGCCCAGATCACGATGTCTACTGCGAGGAGCTTTTCAAATTTGAACCCTACATGCAGCAACACTGGCTTTCCCCACTAGCAGACCAGCTCACTTCGTTGACTCTATACTTCAATGAGTGCTGGGGCACGATGCCAGGCACTTTCAACGGCCATGGTCTCATTTTTCCCAATCTAAAAACCCTTAGACTGGGGTATTTCATTGTTTCGCACAACGACCACTTGGATTGGGTTACAGCCCAGACTTCGCTAACGTCCTTGAGACTGGATACTTGCTATATTATGTCGTATGTACGGACAGAGGCGAGCATGATGGAGAAGTGGAACACACCAACACATGACTGGGAGCCCATACAGCGGGGAATGTTGGGGTTTGATTTCGATGACGATGCTGTGTACCACTTCCCGGGAACATGGGAGTTCTTTTTCGATAAAATTCGCATTGGTTTGCCTCACCTCGTGGACTTCCAATTCAACAATGACAGCTGGAGCCCGAAAGGTTTCAATAACCCAAATCCATTGCACACGTCACTTTCTTACATGAGGTACATTGTATTTGATATTGGTTTATGCCCTTCTCGATGGATCCAGGTGCAGGACCACGACGGTAACATGGATTTTGGATATGGTGAAGACATGGATGGGAACCAAATAGACGATTTTAACCGCCATAAGGAAACAATGGAAGGAGACACCCGTGCCTTTGAGGATCTACTGGCGGCAACGAGGGAACGACGGATGTAAGGAGATAGCACCAGCAGGCTAAGGCAAGATTGTTATGCCATTTCCAAATAGTCATTAGGTCTGTTTTCCTTTCGTTAGAAGTCGTGGCATAGTCACATGTTGTGAGATTGACAGCTTCAAGAATCTAAAGACGATAGGTCTGCAGTTGAATAGTTCGATACAAGAATGTTTGAGAATAGACTTACGTGGAAAACCCACTTCTCACACATCATTCTTGAACTGGTAAATATTTCATGTACCTAAACGTGTAGTGCCCCCATTTAAAGTCTAGCTCTTTGTTGAGATAAGATTGTCGAAGGGCAAACTCATCCAAGTTGACTTCCAGGGTTCGGATCGTTTGAAACCTCATTCTCTCATATGCCCTCCAGGCTCCCTCTGATGAATGGACCCATGCAAACACACCCTTTTCATCACAAAAGTCCGTTCCCCATTTGATGAGAGCCGAACCAACTCCACGACGCTGGAAATTGGGAGAAACTGTTAGTCCCACAACGATCAAGCACTTGGTGCCCTCTGGCATGATTTCGGTCATCCAAGCTTCCATATCGGCATTTGTAAGGTTCTCAAGCTGCTGGATTGAATCCTCACGGTCGGGATCTGGTGGAGGGTCTGCACGAGCCTTAGCCTCAGCTCGCACTTTAGGCGTTGCTTTCGCCTCTTGATTTGAGTTTTCTGTGGAAGCTGCTGGTGGCTGCGTGCGACACTCGACAATGGGCATGTCCTCAATAGTCAAGCCTCGAAAAGCCCAAGTGCAGAAGCCCATAATTGTTCCAGTTTGGGGGTCTGTGGCTTTCAGAAGCACACACCGAGGATTCTTCAGGAGCTCGGGCATGCTTTGGATGGTATACACCTTCATGTCAAAGGGCTTTTGGCCGTAGCTCTTTACTTCGGTGTGTTTGTCATTTTCGAATGCGTCAGCGGACATTTGGGCCAGAGTTGGAACATCGTCCAATTGGACAGCCTCGATTTTACCAGCTTCTGCGGCCATAGCGACACAAAATATAGTAACGAATGACTTACCGTCAAGTTAGCATGTCAAGAGGCAAAGATGGATGATAGATATATAACGGAATTGCATCCAATGTCAGCTTTGACGACCTTCCTTTTTCGACCACTAATGAGTCATGCGGTGTCTGATACGAGACGACTGGGATTTCTCAATGTGCTATCTATTCTCAACCCAACCCTTCCATCGAGAATGATATAGACCTAAAATCAGCGACGTCCTCGCACTAACTAAGGCCAAGAATAAATGAAGTGCCAGCTCAATGATTTGATTTCGGAGAAGAGATATTTTCTAGCACACTAGGACCTCAACAAACATGTTATTCTCATCATACTCTGGATTTTCCGGCTTTTGAGCTCATAATATTCTCAATCCTTAGTCCAAAGCCTAATCCCCGTGGTGTCGTAGTCCTTCGAGTTGCACATCGAATCAAATATCCTGCGTATGCCTTCTCCATAGCTCTGAGCGCCGACTGCATCTCTTCATTGTGGATATCAAGGAGATTGAGTGCAAATAGTGTGGCAGTTATATCGGCTTTCTAAAGATTGGATGTGCGGGCAATATCTTGAGCGTGGTGGAAGAGCTGTTGGCGATGATTTTTGACGATACCAAAACAGTTATCACAAACGTCGGCAACTTTCCACGCTTCCCCTACCTTGAATTTTCCACCAATGAAACCTTGCCAACAAATTTCTCAACTTCATCTCCCCCTTGAAGTAGTACGCCAGTTATTCATATATATTCCATGGCTATCGTAGTCGCAATGCTTGCCGGATCAGTACCAACTCAAATGCAACCAAGTGATGCCATGCGATACTCCGCATGGTCTGTCACTGCTGTTGTAGGTGTGGCATCTGCAAATAATCAGCTCACCCCTCTGAGATCTCTAAGTTTTCCTGCTGACCCCTGCATAATGGGTGAATCTTGTGATACTTTGTGGCGAAGCAAAAAAGCGCGCTGTGAGAGGTTCCACGCGCTGCCGACAGCAGTGAGTAAGAAACTCCCTGACCTAGAATGAGTTAAATGTGTTATTTTCTTTATAAAAGGGACCAATTCCCAAGATTCTCGAGCCTTTCCTCTAAAACACTATCGTCGGGGCGGTCATGGCCTTCTATACTTTGAACAAGAATGTTTGTAGCATCACAGATTGAGGCGATTTCTAAAAAGAGATGAAGGGTTCTGGAATAACTCCATTCAGAAACTGCAATCTACAAAGGATTTTCAGCTTACTTTAAATGTTTCTTGTGGTGAAGAAAAATAAAGCCAGACCGTTTTCTACATAAATCGTCCCTCTGGTGAAAATATGCACACGAGTAGTTCTGTGGGAAAAGAATGCTAGATGCAACGCTACAAGCTATTTAACAAAACTATGATGCTCTCTTCAAAGTGGGACAATCACCATGGTCTTGAATCACACTTGGGTGCAAAGTGGCTGTAAACTGTATTGCCTGAGTGGGATGTCTGCCAACAATAAATATTCAAATCTTTGATGTATTAATACCGAAATAACGGGGTTGTTTTAATCGTGCTCTCAATTTTCTGGATCGTGGCTTCATCATTGTGCCAATCCTCGGTCCAAAGCTTAACCCACGGGGCGACGAAGCGATACCCGTCGTGGTCCTTACGTTTGCACATCAGATCAAGCATCTTGCGCATGCCTTCTCCGGTTCGTAACCGATTCTCAGCTATTTCGCCCACATTCATCAGATATTTGGTGACATATAAGATGTGTGCCGCAAATCCAGCCGCAATGGGTGTGGCGTAGGATGTTCCCGATCGAAGTGTAGGATTGTTGCCGTAGGCGCATCTGATTGCCAAGCCGAGCGTCATAAAATTGTCATCCCAATCCTCTGGAGCTGGGCTAATTTTTCCATCTTTTCCTTTTCCATCCGAAGCGTGAATACAAATTACGTCTCGAATGCTTGCGGGAAAGGTTCGCGGTGCGTGACTACCATGATTAGCTGCTGCAACAAAGAATATTTTGTTTCCTGCGTCTTTGATTGCCTTCTCAATAGCTCTAAATGCCAACTGCAGGCCTTTATCATGGGTGGCAGGAAGCTTTATTCCGAACGACATAGTAATTATATCAGCCTCCCAAACATCGACAGCATGAACGATTGCCTGGTTCTGGTGTCAGATAGTGGGGATGGTGTTAGCAGAGTCAACGGGCTATTACGAACCTCGGCAACATTCTTCGCTTCTTCTACGTTAAATTTGGAACCATTGAAAACCTTTCCGACATATATCTCAGCTTCGGGTGCCACTTGAAGTAGGAGGCTTGTAATATTTGTTCCATGGCCATCCCAGTCATGCACGTTGGCTGAATCATCGCCAATCCAACTATGACAGTTGGCATCGTTCAGTTTTCCAATGGCGAACCCTCCTGCTATTCCACCACTGGATTTGTCGATTCCAGTGTCAAGAACTGCAATACGAATGGGGGTATGCTGAACAGAATCTGAGCCACAAATCTGTTTTGCTCGTTGCTCGCAAGAGAATTGAAACTTTCGAATCCGCGCGAAGAAATCCTTAGTTTTGGTTAATTTGCTAGCGTTCTTCGTTAGCTTTACTTATTGACCAAAGCATACTCTAGAAAAACATATATTTGGGACCTTACTCTTCGCCACAACTGTGGTAGCAATCGTCGAAGAGTTTGATCGCTGGTGGTTCCAAGTCTTGGTTTTCGGCTGATGGGAGACCCCAATTTATATCGGAACCAATAGGCCATGCTTCGCTTAGATCTGTAGCTGCAGAAGCAATCTTTTTACCCTCGGGGGCCCTCTTTTCTTCTTCCTTCCCTCCAGGGCCTTTAGAACTGGTTGGCATGATGGTCTTTTGGATTTCTTCGGCAATATGTGTGAGTACAATCTCCCTGGCAATGGAGCCGACGTCCGAATACATTCCTCTCAACTTCCGAGACCACCGCTTGTACGTGTTGTTGAATTTTAGTAAATCCCTTACCACCTTGAGGTAGCGATCGCGCGCAACGATATGTCTGATGTCAGTCAAAGCATGTTCCTGGTTATTGAAGATCGACTCCAGCTCCTCATCCACCCATACACTCAACTCTTCGGTCCGCATTCCCTTGAGGGAACATCCATATTCTATCTCCAAAAGTATCCTTGCTAGATCAATGTAAATATCAATCCGCTGATCAAACGCTGCGTTCTCATTGTTTTCATTCACTGCCGGAACACTGTACACCATCTCCAGTTCGCATTGATCATTCTTCGTCAAAAAGAAAATATGCTGGGAATTCCAGCTACTAAGTGTATGTTTTGAATCCAAGTAAAGTGAAAAGCTCAGAGCAACTCTCGCTGCAAGACTCCGCTTCTGTTCCCAGTTGAATCGTTGCGATTTGCGCATAGCGTGGGGTATTCGCGGGTTCAAGCTCTGATCTTCAGTGAAGCTATTGCTCTCAATAAGCTCGGAGAGAGTTTTCTTAGGTTGTTCTTTGGGGTTGTTTATGTGCTTTTGGGTACGACACTGGTCCACACAAGGCACAAAAAGTTTCCTATCGACAGCAAGTAACTGAAGAGTGCAACCTGATGTCCACGCTTCATCAAGATCCAAACATAAATCACAGGGATCAGCCCCGTCTGTTAGATCGCTAAATCTCGTCAATAAGGGCACTTCAGAAACAAAAGATGATATATACCAAACACATACGTTGAGAGCACAACATCGCAATATCCGGCATGCCATTTGCAAGGATCTAAGCACATGGAAAGGAAGAAATCCAAAGTTGGATTCAGCCTCATCCTCTTGGGTCTAATACTATCCCATTCCGGCATTTTTACCAAAATCCGATGCCCTACACATTCGTCGGACTTTTCCGGGGAGATACAAAGGCACAAGGCCTCCAGCCCAGTTGCGGTTCGTTTTCTGAATTCGCTTCCTCTAGACTCGGGAGACGCTGTTGGTTTTCGGTGGTATTCATTGCTAGGCAGTATCTGCAGAGGGGGCGAGAAGAAAGTGGTAAATTCTCTGATCACGTTATGTGCCTCGATCGCGTCGTTTTGGGAGGCTAATGCAAACAGGGAATTCGCCTGTCCAGTCGCCAGATCGAAATGCCATGTGGATGCTTCAACAATATCAAGTAAATGTACGAGATTTGGATAACTGCATGTTGTCTCTTGCGATCGTGGCCTTTTTAGTTCTTCTAACCATAGACCAGTGTTGACGACCCGATCAAGCAGGCTGCACAAAGTTCGCAACTGGCCTTGGGCCTCGTCCGACTGTTGCTCCAGCTTGGTATCAACAATCGCATCTAAATCGCCCATGGTTAGTAACTGGCGTAAACCAGTATCGAAGAGTCCTTCGGCGTTGGTCCATTCAATTGGTATGCCCGTTTTTTGTGTTTGAATTAATGGTTGGTATCTGTGTTTGCGTTTTAGGCGGCCATGATGAGACCGAAATGCCTGCAATAGTGCCCACTCCGCATTTACTAAAGTCATTTTGCTGCCTTAGACGGGTTTATTACAAACCCATTTCATGTAGGTTCCGTCTAGGAGCGATGGTCGGTGCTAGGTGCGGTGTTTAGGCGCCCAAATGCCACGGCCTGTGGGCAGCCAAAGATCCAGCTCTTAGGTTGAAGTGGCCTGTGGTTTGCTGTGCTCTGTACAGATATCGGATTCAATGACAGCAGGAAAGGTCGCTTGCACCGCTCCCTGTCCAGGAAGAAGCGGGAATGATGAAGTGGTAGTTGAAGGAGAAGAGACTGAAGATTGTGCGGACAGACAGGGGAGCGTGGAAAATGAGATTGGGCTGCGAGGCTGCGAGGCGACCTATCACAATGCCTCTCAACGACTGCAAACCACGTGAAAGGCTCGCACTAATGTTATGAGATATTTATAACCGCGGGAGCACATCTTACCCCCGCATACTTGAGTGCATGTCAATACTTGTGATGGTGAGCAAACAACTTTGTCCAGCGACGCGCCAAAAAGCGTCTCTGGCGCCACGAGAATAGTATTTTCAATATGGAAAGCCCAAGCGCCGTTGGGACTCGAAGTAGTCCGAACGTTTCAGCGGATACCAGCTCTTCGATTGAATCAGAAACAGATGTGCCCATTCAACTCCTAGCGCGCGATTGCGAAAGCTTTTTTCAAGCAGGCCTCCAGAGGACCAGTGCCTCAACTGGCGATGTGGCTTTGCTAGTGGATCAGTATCATGAAGCCTTTATCGGTTGGACATCATTTGTCTGTGTCTTTGCATCTCCTGATTCATGCCTTGATTATCGGCTCCGAAACCACCGGGCTGTCCAAGACATTGTCATTCGGTTATTAGAGCTATTACGCCAAAATGTGTATTTATGTATGCGGCTTGAAAACCCGAGGTTAATTGCTTTCAACTTGACGCAGCTAACAACCAGTTTTAGTATCAAACTGCGATATGTTAAAAGACGCAATAAATGATGAAATTCCACAGCCTTCCTTGAATGAAGCTCGTTCTATTCTAGATGGTATACAGGACTCAATCAACGGTCTTAACAAAATTGGGATTACAATCAGGCAGTCATCTCGATCTGCTTTTGTTACGTTGGCGAGAAACCATGCGACCCTAAATGGATATCTAGAGGAGTTTGAGGATGTGGCATTGAATGCTCTGGAAACATTGTATCCAAATGCGCCTGAAAGCCTTCGAGAGCAGATCTGCGACACAATGACGGATAGATATGCGAGGCTTGAGTACAGTTCATTCCAAATTGGCAAACCCCAAACTCGGACGGACCCTGGAACCATCGATGCTATGACACCGGCGATGGAAGGGGGCAGAAGCCAACCGGAACTCCCTCTCATGCGGCCAAGCGCAGCACCAACCACGGGGTACACGTCCAAGCAGGGAGATAGCCACACTGCGGAACAGGCGCAGTATCCCAAGCCTTTGTCTTCAATTGACACAACACTTCTAGCCCGAAACCTTGACCCAGGCTATGCGCCCACAGCACGATCTAAGCGGACCATGTCGGTCTATCAATCTGACAAGCGGTTGCATGAGCCGCCACCACCGAAGTTTGAAGATGGCGTACCCAAGATGGCATGCCAGTGGTGTCACAAAGACATTGATCGATCCCATTTGACAAGAGACGGTTGGTCTGAACGTGGGAGGTAATTGGGACTACAGCTGTCTGCCCTTGCTTAAAGACACACGCTGATCAACGCTCTGCTTCAAGACAGCACTATAGGAATGATTTAAAACCGTTCGTGTGCCTCTCTGAGGTTTGCAGAGATGCTCGACCAGTTTTTTCCTCGCGACTTGAATGGATGAATCACATGAGGGCTCGCCACACGAATAACTGGTCTCAAAAACTTCACAGACAGCCAATGTGGGAATGCGATGACCATATATGGAATCCAATGTCAGCACATCATACACATTTACTTCATATATTGAGCTTCGGAGACATATGAGTATATTGCACGCGCCTTTCGTCAACGATCACTCTGCTCAGTTTAATGAGAGTCCAACTGACAAAACACTCCCTCTAGAGGCCTGTCCACTCTGTCTATTCGAAGAGGAGAGCAATTTTTCAACCAAAGGTGGAGAGCAAGCTGAAGATATCCAGCCAAAGATAGCGAATAAAAGCCAGAAGCAAGATGAAACCCCATCTTCTCAGAAGAGGAGTGCCGGTGTTACATTTCAAGAGACCAATGAACCGATAACAAGGAAAAAGCCGACTGTTCCAGAGTTTTCTCATGACCCAGGGGACGATTTATCCACGTCGATCAAACTGGAACTTCACATCGCCGCTCATCTCCAGTATTTGATGGCACTCTCACTCCGATTTATAGCAACTTTGGGATATGATCATGATGGCGACGGCTATGATCTCAACGAGAAAAGTCTATCTAATGCTTCAGCAACAGCATCGATACTCTCCACAATGGAGGACTTATTGTGCCAAGAAGACTCAGACGGAGAATCGAACACTTCGGATGTGGTGCTATCTGCATCTGACTTGAACTTTCACGAGGAAACAAGGTTGCAAAACGAAGAAGAGGATCCCGCACTACAGATGTTCCCATCCCCCAAAGGCGAGAGCTGGAAGCATGTCCAAACGTGGCGTGAAGTCCCCGTTGACAGTGATTCCGAAATGCAGGATGCAGTTCCATTGGACCCAGATCTAGCTGGACTGGAGTCTACGGACGTCAATGGTTCATCCATTGAGTATGCACTTCGTCAGGCAATGGAGCCTGATCTTACCGACAAAAGCAAGCGCTTCTTGCCTCTTACAAAGTTAGGAGAGATTTGTGACCAAAGGAACGTCACTTTGACAATTCAAATGTACTTTTCGGAACGAATTGCGGAGTTGGTTCACTTCGTTGGTGAGCCTCCTTCATCAAAAGTCCCATCAATTCCTCGCTCGGCCCAGAAGATCTTTGCTATTCTTGCTCTCTCTGGATGTCTCGGAAAACTCCAACAATTTGCCGAAGATGGCGTCCATGATACAGACCTTCCTTTGCTACGGCGCCCAGATGATAATACAGCTGTTTATGTGGCTCGTCAGCGTGATGACGGCTCTATCATACACACAACACCAAATTGCTTCATTGATTCCGGGCCCCTCTTCATAGATTCATTTGAACGCATTCAGTGGGAGGTCCTCGTACCATATTTCCACAAACCCGTCACAGTCGCAAGTCTTGATCATAAATTCCATCCCAAGACCATCATGCCTTGGACCCTGTATGAAGAAAGTTCTCCTCGTCAGAGAGATTTCCGGATATTCAAGGTCAAAATATGTAAAGGTCACCATGCCTTTGTGAGTAATGTCTTCTTGTTTGTTGGAGTGAGGAAACATTGAGATTACTGACAACAATTCGTAGGATTACGACAGCTTCACACTCCAAACCACGTCTTCAGAAGCCGCACTAAACTGCCGACTCTTTCTTCACCAAAGTATCTCAAGCATCCATCTGATTGACCCGTGTACAACATTCAAGCATGGACATGAATACTCGTTGCTATTTCCTTGGGCTTCAGGAGGTAGCTTGAATGAGCTTTGGAGTGCAAACCCGTCGCGATTAGTCACAAGAAACTATTCTGCCACAAATTTAATTCTCTGGATTTTTGAGCAGTGCGCTGGGCTTTCCGATTTATTAGCCGAGATTCACTCTCTTGATCCTAACCAACACGTCGAAAGTGAGCCCTCCACTCCCGATTCCGACTCAGATGCACAGGATGAACCCCATTCTTTCCATCGCAATGCACGCGCCGCAAGGGAATCTTCCACAGAGTTCAAACAATATGTTTCATCCCTTGCATTTCCAAGCTCACAAAATATCCTCCATTTCACTGATGACTGGGGTAAGTATGGGCTTGGGATACTCAAAATAGGCGGTCAAAGTCAAACGATGTGTGATCCAAGAAATAAAAATGAACAATCGCCAGATTACACCAACTTGTCATATACGGCGCCAGAGAACCGCCACCAAAGAGACTTCTCTACACTTGACATATGGGCTTTAGGCTGCTTGTTTTCAGAACTTGTCACATGGGCTATTCGGGGCCCATCAACACTCTCCCAATTTCGATCACATTGTCAGCACGAATGGAATAGAGGGGCAGATGCCTCATTGATGAAGGACTTTTTCTTCTTTAACATTAACACTGAGATGTCATCTTCATATGGATTACGCAGGATTTCGGTGAAGTCGACAGTACTTGATGTGAGTCAAACTTCCTACTCACCACTCCAATCAGCAGCAACCAACGCTCACGAACACAGTGCATGGGTCAAAACAAGAACGTAGTGATTGAGGATAGATACCACTCCATCTTTTTGTTGAAGTTCATAGATTTCATCACTGACAGAATGTTGGTGGTCGATCCCGAATCTCGGGCTGACATCACAGAGCTGCGTCGGTTCTTCTCTCAAGCAAGGTCCATCTCAGAAAATTCTCTGTATTGGTCTTCAAAGCTACCAACTTTCGAGGAAGGGCCGCTTGGATGCATACCAAGAAACTAATTAGCATCTCAAACGGGGAGTGTGCTAGGATTTGCCGAAATGTACGAAATCGGCACGGAACGAATGTCGCCGAAATGATGAACCTGGAGCTGCACAATCACATGCTCACCCTCAATTGAGTACGCTCGCACTCATCTCATTACAATATGGATAACACGATAGCATTGCACGTAAAGTGGAGGCCGAAAGGGGTTAATTTACCAGAGCCCATCCTTCGGCAGGGTAATAAGTCCAACTGGGGTCATGCATGATGTCCAAACAGCAATCACGAGCTGGGTCTCTGAAAGCCAGCACACGTTATGAGTAGCATCAAATTAGGAGGGATTCAAACATCTCGCTTTCCGAGATTCTCAACTGTAAAAGGATCTATATGTACAGATGCAATTTCTTGAAATTGCCTAATATTTACACAGACAAATACATGCCATTAAGACGGCGGGGCGCCAACATAAATGGTCCAAGTGTCAGAGTTGCCAGAAGAAACGGTGCCAGACGCGTTCTCGTTGCCATCTGGGTTAACATCATCGTAAGAGAAAGCATATCCCTTGCCGTCCGACTCGTACTCGTGAACGATGCGGCTGTAGTGGTTGGTAGGGTTGACGGTGTAGTAGCTCGCGCTGCCGAGGCTGGGCTGAGTCTCGCCTCCGGTAAGGAGAAGAGTGGAGCGGTCAAATGCAGCGCAGATGCGAGGGACCACAGCGTGGTGGACGGCGTTATCGCCATCCTGGAATCCAAACGCACCAGAGTTGCAGCCCCAAATGTCCTTGGCGACGGGCTTAGCATAGCTGCGGTTGTCGCCGTTGCAAGTAAGTGTGTCTCCGGAAACTTTGCACGCGACATTTCCGGCGTCTCCCTGGGTGTTAACTGTCAGGGTTTGGCTGCTGTACTTGGTCCAGACCTGGTCGACATAGCTGGTCCAGTAGTTGGCAAACGCATCGGGGTTGATGTCGGTGTAATCGATCGGGGCCAGGACTCGAATAGGGGTACCAGCAGTGTTTGCAATGCACATGGAGCTCCACGGGTATCCCTCAGAGTTCTGGGTAACAAGTTCATTGCAGATCTTGGCCACGCTGCCCTCCTGAAGGCCGTAAGCGCTCTGAGTGGTGCCGTCGGTGACCGAGAGCAGCATGCCGAGGATCATGCCAACAAAGTCTACGTAGCTAATGTTGGCGTACAAGACCTTGTTAGTGTAGGTGAATTCAACAAATCCCCAGTTGAGTGCGGCGCTCGGATCCTGGAGGTTGGTCACCGATGGCTGAACCAGGCCATCACCAGTGCCGATGTTGACCATGTAAAAGGTGAGCTCGCCCTCGACAAAGTAGATACGGCCTGAGCTCATCTCAATGGGAAGGGTGAACTCTAGAGTCTCACCCTTGGTCTTAATAGGAATGGCAATGTTCTGGGTAATCTTAACGGGGGTTGTGGATCCACCCGAGGAAGGGTAAATGAGGGAACCATCAGCACCGATGAACACAACAGCACCAGCAGAGTCAAGTCCAGAAATGTAGGCATTAACGGAGTTGCCACTGAAGTTGTTGACAAACTTGAGAGGGAGAGAAGCCGTGGTGGCTCGGCGAGTGGCTTGGTGGGTGCTGTTGTCATGGTAGGTCCCGTTGAGGGTATTGTTGGCCGTGACTTCAACGTCTTGGACACCTCCGGGGCTTACAATTGTGAATCCCTTGGAAGTGAGGGAGCCTCTGGGGATCACTGGGTTGAACATCTGAGTTGGGATGGCAGAGGCTGCGCCGAACAGGGCGGCGAAAAAAAAGAATGGACGCATTTTCAGCGAATGAAAGAGTGACTGGAATAGATAAAAGAGTGACTATTCGTGGGAGTATGCAACGAAAGAAAGAACAGGAAAAAGAAAAGAAACAAATCGACTATGGCATAGAAGAGATCAAAGCACAAGCAGACGGGAATCACGCAGGATAATATACCATTTCTATCATTCTTGGGGTTTGGGGGGGGGTGATGGGGGCCTCGGAGCCCGCAAGTAAGGCAAACTAGCAGGACTGTGGCATTAAAGTGCGGTTCGCATGTGATGACGCAAGATTCAGGTGAAAGCGGCTATTGGCAACGCTGGGTGTGGTGTTAGTTTCGGGCATTTCTTTTCCCCTACACTCTATCTGATGAGAAGGATCAAACTATGGCGAGAGCCAGGTCGGATCTCGGAGGCGGTGTTCCCATCATTGGCCGGGTTGTCTCGTCGTCTGACATCGCACTCACCCGGTTGCGGGGGCACGATCGACCCGGATCCTTGCAGGACCCGTCCGGCTCACATGGTTGGAGCTCCTCATCCAGGAGCTCCGTTCGCCGACTACATACGTTTCCGGGCTCTGGACAGTTCTGCGACGGCAGAAGAGGGCTATGTATGCCGTCTTGTTAGTCCATTGGCTGACGGTTTGTGGGGACCCTTGCTACACATCCATGTTCGGCACGGAGCAAGTAGAACATCTGGTGAGTTGAGTCCAAGCTCCCTGGGCCTCCGCGATCGAAATAGGCCCGACTTGGCTCACTCACACTAAGTTGGCGCCGCGTTTCAAAAAACTACCTTCTGTTTTGGAGCGTTCCCCTGAGAGCAGCAGCCGGTATCCTGTTTCGTCCACGCTCTTTAATGACATGCAGATGGCTCGACAGGGCATCTATCGCGCGTATTGGTCCATGTACGATCTGGGAGAAGAGCCTTAATAGATTTCGCATAATGCTTTTTCATCCCTTCTCTCGGGAGAGCGGGAAAGGGGCGCACCTGTGATTATTCCCGGAGCGAGCGCACACGCGTGCATAATCGCCGATGCTGACCAGGAAGACATATGTCCCGTAGGCAGGAACATTGGTCTATGTCCTATGGTGACGTTTCATTGCGCCCACATCACGGAGGAACCATCTCACGGTGAAATGACGAGGCGTCGAGAAAACTGGACCGCTTCGTGGCAGTGCTCTATATCGACGAGACTCAAAGAGTCAACAAGTTCGCCATTTCCCGCGTGCAGGAGTGCCATCCCAGCATCCTTGCGTTTATGCGTCCTTACCGTGGCTGTTTGTGTCTGTCGACAAGGCTGAAGGGTGATGGTCTCTGCCGATGAGGCGTGGCTTGTGTGCCACGGTTTCAGACCCACCTGAAACTCCACACAATCCTTCCTGTATCGCATCAAACACGCAAGTTTCAACACCGATGGCGATGATCTCGAGATGATAATCAATTTTTTTCTTTTTTCTTTGACCTGTCTTGGGCCCGTCATGACGTGTTTATTTGATTGAAACCGTGATTATGCAGCTAAAATAAGATATTATACAACGCTTTTTGTCCCCGCTCTGTCTACTTAGAGCTTGCTCTGCTTGATAAGGTGCAGGTTGACAGGCGAAATGGCCTTGCCAGACTTCTCAAAAGAAAGAATGTTCTCCATGCCCAGACGCTCGAATCCGATGTGCGAGTCCAATGATGCACCGGCGTTGTGGGACAGGAGCTCGACGTTCTTCATCTTGACGAGCTCGGGGCTGATCTCGGGCTCGTTCTGGAAGACGTCGAGGCCTGCGGCAGAAAGGTGGCCGCTCTGGAGCGCGGCAACGAGGTCGGCCTCGTTGATAAGCTTGCCACGGGCAATGTTGACGAGGCGGGCGCCCTTCTTCATCTTGGCGATGCCCTCCTTGCTCAAAAGAGCCTCGCCGGCAAAAGGAGTGGCAACCAAGACGCAGTCGGCCTCGGCAAGCAGGGTGTCGGCGCTCTTGTGAAAGACGGCCTCGAGGGACTGCTCCACGTCCTTGGGGGCCTGGACAACGTCGTTGTAAAGGATCTTCATGTCAAGGGCCTTGTAGGCCTTCTCGGCGATACGACGGCCAATACGGCCGAAGCCAATGACCCCCAGGCTGAAGCCGCTGGGGTTGCGGGAGACGGGAGCAAGGTTGCGGTTGGCATCTACGAACTGGTCCTTGTCGCCGGACCGGGCGGCGATGGCCGACCACGAGAGAAGGCGGAATGTGGAGATGATGAGCCAAATAGCGGCGTCAGCAACAGACTCTGTGCACGCAGCGGCGGCGTTGCAGTAGACGACGCCTAGAAGAGATTCGGGTTAGATTAAATCATTTAATGATGAGAGCAACCAAATGTAGAAACGGATGCGCGAAGGGGTTGCGAATGACGGAAAGAAACTCACCATGGCGGGCCAGAGCAGCGGTGTCGACCCAGTCAAAGCCAGCGCCGGCGCTGGCGTAGATCTTGCACGAAGGGGGCAGAAGCGAGATCAATTCCTCGTCCCAGTTGCCCATCTCACCGCCGGTGTTCCAGAAGGGGCGGTAGATGGCGAAGAAGTCGCCAAACGCCTTGCTCTTCAGCGCCTGGATGAACTCGGCGCGGGGCATGCTGTAGGAGCGCTTGATCTCAAACTTGTCCTTGAACTCGTTGTAGAGCTCATGGTTCCAGCGAATGTCATCACCGAGCTGCAGAACGATAGGCTTGGCCATATTGGCGGAGGGTAATTTTCACGGTGGTAAATTCAAAGGGGATAATTGGGCAACAGGAGCAACACGGGGGCAGCACAGGGGAGAAACGGAACTCTGGACGGCCGCTGAGGCGAATAAATACCGAACATGCCACTGAAGGAGAGCCCCCAGCCCCGAAATGATGGTGCTTCACCGTCCTGTGCGGTCAGCCCGCCGAGCCCCCGCCGCCCGATGAAGAAATCCGACGCCTGCGAAGGGCAGTTTTGTCCGAAAAACGCCAGTCATTGGCCTCGGATGGCTCGAGGGTCCACCGCCAGGAGCCCCAAGACTGTGGGGGTGGAGGCCGAGTTCGGGCTTCTGTCCGAGGGAGCGACGGGAAATGGTCAGACAATCGAATCAGCGTCGAGGACTCTGAGAAGTCCGGGCAACCGGGGCCCCACGAGGAACGACGAATTCCGGGGCTTTTGACGGGGAGACTACGCTCAGGCCGGGAATTGTTCCTGTTCTGCGGAGGTGAGGCTCAATCGACGGGGCAGAGGGGCCGAGGAGGGCTTGATATAATACCGTCAGTGCCCATATTATCCGCCAGAGGGGCCGTGGTCTGTGAGACATGTTTGCTTCCCAGTGGGACGGGTCGATTAATTAGGTGTCACTATATCGAAAAGACGAACTGTATGTTGGGTGGAGTGTTTAGGTTCTCGCTTCGCTTCAGGTTGACGCTGTGGTGGTTCAAGCCAGCACGGGGGATGCAGACGAAAGCAAGAGGACCTCACTAATTGGCTCTGTTCTTCATACCGGTACCTGTCTTTAATTGTTCAGATGAAACACAAATTCCAAATATTCAAGTGTTTCCTGACTCTTCCACCACAGAAAACAGTCTATTGTAAATATGTGCCGGTAGCCGTCATACTTTTGCCAATCTCAACGTTCCTCGGAGAGCTAAAACCACCATCATCCAATACGTCTACGTTTTGTCCAACCAAATGCCCATTCACACACAAGTCATTTGCTTTTATTCCACGGACCAACATTACCGTACCCCTCCCCTTCCCCATCTACTTTCGCCTCTGACAAGGAGGGCAACCTCAAATTGGGCTGCGCGTGGCATCCTTGCTCCCCCCAGCGGGACGATCCCGAGACGCCACAGCGCAGTGCCGATGCATAAATTATTCAGTCCCTCTTTTGGATGCGGGGAAAGGAAAGCCAGACCACCAGCACCACCACGATCAAGGCCAGGATGATCGGTTGCAGCACCTTGACGCCCGTCTTCTCAGCGATCGCGCCAATTGCAAACGGAAACACTGTGCCGCCCGTGCCGCCCAAGGCCATGCCAAACCCGATGGCGCTAACATGGATGTGCTTGGGCAGCAGCTTGGCCGTCATCATGACCGCTCCGGGGAACAGCGGGCCCAGGAAGAAGCCCAGGAACGCCACGGCCACCGCAGACACGATGAACTGCGGGACCAACCAGAAGAGCAGCTGGAGGCCCAGGCAGCAGACGAGGTAAATACTGACGCACAGCCGCTCGCCGTATCTCTCGGTGACGAAACCCAGACCAGCACGTCCCAGCGCCTGGCCAGCCCAGAAGCCTGAGACGGATGCTCCAGACGCGTACGCTGAGGCGTTTCGGACTCGCAACATGAAAGTGACGACCCATCCACCCAGACCAACTATTTATAGAGGTTAGATGAAAGTTGCAAGTTGGAAAATAGCAGAGAAGGGAGGGAAAATACCTTCGACACCCATGTATGAAAAGAAAAACAGGGCCGCCAGCCAAGTCACCTTCGACTTGAGCACCTCTCGTGTTCCGGCCCCCGACGACTCGTGAGCATGCTCGGCTCGGTAAACAGCTCCAGTCTTGTGCCAGAAACTAATGTTGAGGCCGATCAACTCAACAACAGAAATTCCCACCTTGACGCACGTTAGCATGCTCCCGAATTTCTAACAAATTTCTCACCATGACGTAGTAGAAGGTGTACCACGGCAAGTTAGCCTTGACCACCATCGACGTAGCAATCAGCGGCGCAAACAGAGCACCGACCGAGTAGCACGAGTGCAGGAATCCCTGGATGGTGTTGGCCTTGTCCATGGATCCAAGCCACGCGCAGAAGCATGCATCCGTGAGGCCATTTCCGAAACCACTCAGAATGTTGAAAACAACGAGGACAGGGTACGGGGGGTGGCAAGCCAGCACCGCGTAGGTGATGATATGGCAGAGCGGCGCCATAATGGCAACTCCCCGCTGACCGAACTTCTGATGGATGCGGGCATTGGTAAAGGCGGCCACCGAGTATCCAGCAAAGGGTGTCAGAAAGACGAGAGACACGATAGTGTAGGTGATTCCGTAGTACTTTTCGAGCTGCAGCGAAATAATGTGAGAACATGTCACTTCAAAGCTAGCCAACGGATAGAGTTTACATATGGTAGCAGGGCCTATGAAACGTTAGTGCTTTGACTCGGAAGCAGGGTAACAACAGTAATTCAGCATACACCAGTAGCGGCGTCATTCATGCCAGCAATTATGAAAGACCAAAACGCAAAACCGAGTCGTGCAATGTTGCCTCTTGGGTAGTTCCATCTTTCAGTCTCGCCCTGCGCATTCGGAGGAGGGTCTTGGGACCCAATGCCATTCTCCAGCGTAGGTTCAACAGCTACCGACGATTGTTGTTTGGGATTAATAGATTCCAGAGGAATCGATTCCACCGCGAAAACACGGCTTGATTCTGCTTGAATTGTCGTCGTGGTCGTCGAGGTCGCCATGGCGGTGAATGAGATTATTATGAGGAGCCTGGAGGCACGGAATTCAGATTGCGCGCCCTCTTTGAACAACTGCGTACGCCATTGTCTCCGGGGAATCTCGCTCTAGCATGGGCACGGGACGAGCCGAAGAATAGCCTAATGAGTGCGTTTAGGCACAATCCGAGAATAATAACTCCGAACTTACCCTATATCAGATCGCATAGAATACGCGTACGTTATTTTAGGAAATGGGGGAGGTAGGCCCTGGTTTTGGAAAGTTTCTTGGTTGCTCCACGTCTATTTTTATAAATCATGAGGTTTTACACCCTGCTTAATCCCGGTTTTCCACCATTTGTTGTAATATTTATACAAAGTTTTTTCCTAACCAGGCCCAACTTATATTCGGTCCTCTCACTCACAAGAAAACGCTAACCACTACACTTGCCCAAACCTTGTACTTATATACTTAGATAATTCTTCACGCGATACGTTTCCATCAGACCTTCTGCCCCTTATGTTAGAATAGTATCAGTCTCATATGCAATGTCACGAGGGATCAAAATGGGGGCAAATCCATAAGCTATGTGAGACAACTTGACTACAGGTGCGGGGTAATCAATAATTGATCTTCATCTGAATGGAACCAAACTGCATCCTATGCGGCAATCATAAGGCCTCAATAGAACTGCCGGATGCAACGGGGCGAACAATCTGCAGCAATGGGCACGTGTGCGTTGAAACCCATCCACCATGCACTTTCACTCACACACAAAATGCTATTAGCCAAACAATCACAAACGACCAGAACAGGATTGGGTCGGGGATTTGCCTCCCCCGCACTAGTCCCAAATCGGGACATTATCTCCGCGGGATTCCTTGCCTCCTTCGATGCTCCTCCTCATCCCCTGCTCATCGAGACATTCCCAGAGTCACAGGCGCGCCCAAAGACACACTCGACCCTGGATGAAGCGCGCACGATGCTGCAACGGCTGCCGGCGTCGCCATAGAAAGTGTGTCGTGCAACCAGGAGCGACAAAATGCGGTGGCTGCATCGAGTCAGGCCGAGAATGCCGCTTTGATTCCGACATTCGTTTCAGACACAGCAATGCTTGGGAGCTGAGGGAGTCAACATCGACCCGGAAATCGTGGACCAGGGTACCGAAATCAAGTATGTATCCATCAAGCCATCTGTATTAAAAACAATGCTAATAATGCCAAGTTTCTTTTGTGACGCCTCGAGGTGTTGGTCAAGAATTTTCCGAGACCCCCTCAGCATCTGGGCAAAACCAGCAAGTTACCCATGGCAATACCTCATCACAGGCATCTAGAGAAGGCCCATACGTTGAATCTTCCCTATTGGATACCGAAAATGTCGCTAGCGAGCAGCTGGCGGCGACCGGGGCCGTTAGACTGCAGGTCGATGACGAGAGGCCTTCGACTAGAAGAATCCGAAGCCATGACGCTGCATCCCGCAACAGTCCAGATCATCTCGAGCTAGTCTCTTTGTGCCAGGCGGATACAACACCGTTATATCAACCTTCTCCTCAACCTAGGTCTCAAACATTAGGATCTGCTCTTGAACACCACAAGGATTCATCCCCAGGTTCCATCATAGAGACCACTTCAACCTCCCAGGTTCTCGGCCCACCGTTTCCCGCCCAAAATTCACCGCTTGATATAGGATCCTCAGTCGGCGGATCTCCAAAAATAGGCCATACTCCTGCCTACATTGAGCTTGGACAATCGGAACAAGGGCCCAGGCTCTCAGAGCGGCAAGCATTCCTTTTCATGGCATATATACAAAAGTTGGCACCATCAGTGAGTCAAACCACCGATGGCTGAAGTATATACACTAATTTAGGTCATTAGTCAGATGCATGTGACGAGGCACGACATTTCGCTCTTGAAGTCCCTAGATTGGCCCTGCAGAACCAAATGATAATGAATGGAGTGCTTGCTCTGGCAAGCGTCTATGATTCCCGGTGCACAGGCGTATCATCAGATCTCGAGAGCACCTACTACCACAACAGATGCATTGAATTGCTGATTGAAGCTTTCGCGAAGCCACCAGAGACATGGGACTCGAAACTACTCACTGCGGTAGTAATCGCTCGCCTGTACGAAGAGTACGACAATGAGACTGACTCTAATTATCACCACCTCAGTGGCACTCAAAATCTGTTGAATCATGAGGCCGTAGCCCGCTTCGTTATGCAAGGCGGCCTCGCCGAGGCTGCAAGCTGGGTTCACTTGCGGCAAGCAATCTACGTTTATCTAGTGCGCAGAGAGCCCATCAATATTTGCCTGGAGAATTTCGAAAGGTCCACCGTATTCCAGAGAACCGATGACTCTGCATATGCGAACCACATCGTGTATCTTTTTGCTAAATTGATCAAGTTAATGACTCCAGTAGACGGAACGCAAAGTGCAAGAGATCCACAGCACCAGGAGTGGAAGCTCCTGGAACAACAAATTTCGAGCTGGAACGACACAAAGCCATTTTCATTTTGTCCGATATTCTGTAAACCAGCGAATTTGGAAGAGGACAAGCCTTTCCCTACGATTAAGATTGCAGCATCTGTTCCAGGCATGTCCCTGCCCATGCACAGTTGAGCTCCCAGCTAACAAGTCTCCAGTGGTTGCAATGCAACATTACTATGCTGCAAAGGCAATAATATCCTTGCAAGAGTGCAATACTAGTGGCTCAACTGTGGGGTTCCATGCTGCCAGGCTCCGGCACGATGGAGAGGTACGCAGACCACAATCTCCAGATCAAATGCATGCTGGGCGACTTGAATTATCTAAGGCTAACATTTCACGTTTCTATTAGCGACGAATTGCGTCGTATTTGTGCATATTGATGGGCCTGGCCTTGTCCAATGAGCACGCAATCAATGCGTTTTACTTGCCATCGCATATGCTCTCGTTATGTGCGTCCCCAGACGATTCAGGCTGACTTAGAAGCTCATCAATTTCTAGGTGGTTACTGTATTCGCGATCCCTGTGAGCGGACCCACACTATTCAGTACCTTCACAAGGTGAACACGATCCTCAAGTGGAAAACTCGAGCGTTGGCGGAGACACTTGAGTCTCAGTGGGCAGACATGGACAATTTTGAGAAGAGAAAGTAATGCAAACTTATGAAACTCGTATTCGCACTCTCCATGCGGGTAACTTATTATTTTCCAATTTCCAAAGTGACGCTTCATTCATGCCTGAACATGGCCGTGGTAGTACATATGCATCTGCAACAATGTCAGGGCATTATTACACTATCTAAAGCCCGTCGTTGAATTCATAATCCTTGTTCCATCGCTTCGAAAAGTTAGCCTTGCTGTTTCAGTGTCGAGGCATATTTTACTTACTGTGTCCCATGGGCGGCTTGAGTTGACAAACCGAAGGTCGGTACCGAGGCGAATACATCCCTCGGGATCATGGTTGATAGTGGAGGCATGGATCTGGTTATCTCGTCAGTACTGAACTTTGTGCAGCAATATCGAACAAGCATACCATATGAGGAGTGTGAATAACAACATCACCGGCTTCATATGCACTAACGAGCCACTTCTTGCCGTATTTCCTGCCAAAATCGGCAGGCCCCTCAGATAGGAATCCGGTGCTCATCATGTTGGCATTGTAAGCGTTGCGCATCTGAGCATCATCCATGCCTGCAGCCTTCGCCTTGGCAGCAAAGTCCTCTTCAATTTCTTGACCGAGTTTGTCGCCACCCTGCAAGTAGATGAGGCCGCCACCCTGGATTTTAACATCGCCCATAGGCACCCAAGCTGTTAAGGCGGTGGGCTCTCCATATCTCATAAAAGACTGATCATAGTGAACGCCGATGGCTCGGTTCCCAGGGGTGTTGTTTCGAAGCAGAGTTCGTCTAACGGCGAGCGTCGCCTCGCCCCAGCCAGTTAAGCGGGCAACAAAGTCTCTCAGCGTTGGATGGTTGCAGAATCCTCGCTCGCTTCCATCCTCGGAACCAATGTACCAAGGCTCAGTGTGAGCCTTGAGCGCGGTGTTTACGAACAAGGCCGCCCGGTCGGTCGAGCCAGGGGGTGCGTTCTTGACGCTTCCAGCCCCAATTCCGGGATAGTCGGCGGCACTGGCAGAATCATCAAAGATGCCTTCGACCGGCCTAGTTCCAGGCTTAATGACTCCGCTTGGCTCAAGAGACTTGAAATACGCCTCACGAGCGGCCAAAACGTCCTCTCGAGGAAGAAGACCCTTCAGAAGCACGTAACCATCCGTGGTGTATCGCTTGTACAATTCCTCAAGAGGCTCATCGGGGTATGAAAGCCGCATCTGCTCGACCTCATTAGAGGCAAGAAGATCGTCGTTGACGTGCAGCTGCACGCCATCGATAGTCGCTGACTCCTCAACGTGTGGCATTGTGACTCAAGGTAAAAAGATTCTGTTGATTAAGTTCAAGCGAAGCACGCTGTTATCTGAAGAAGCTGGGAAGTGACAATTTCCTTGCCCACCAAAACATGCAGAAGTTAATTCTTACAATACACACCTCTTTATAGGTTGCTTCGATGGTTGCTTAGCGTACATGAGATCGATTTCCGCGGGCATTCTTTCCTAATCAAGCCTTCCCCACAAGCCAACCCCACGTCCATGAGGAGGCGTCGCCATGTGCCCATCTCATGAAAAGGGCTTGGAACATGCTTTTCTGATATTTGATGACATGAGAGGCAGAGCGCTTAGATTATCACGGAAATTGACCGGCGATTTTGTACCTGTTCAGGAGAATTTTACCATTTGATCGCCACCAGCGGGCATTGACGGTCGTTTCAATTTCCATCTTTTCCGAAGGGCAGTGATTATTTCCGAGCCACGGTCTCTTAGTAGGTACTCTCGTTAAGCGACTAATTATGCCCAATAGTGGGATATGAGCAATCATTTGGTTCGCCACTGAGCTACTACGCAACCTTGTGTCGAGCGTGTCAGACTCTGTGGCCTGGTGTCCTGCTGCGTCGCAGAGTTGACCCCAGCTGCTCAGTCTGAACGATGAGAATCTTAGAATTGCTGCCATAGTCTTGATTTTCGAGAGCCTTGCGAGAATTGTATTGCTGTCATTATCATAATCCGCCGCTGTGTTGATTCCCAATCGTCTCCATTTTCGTGACCCCAGTGAGCGATTTCGCCATCCTTCTCGTTCAATCAAGGCCGTGTCTGGCGAATTTCAATCATAACATCTCATTCCAAATTTCAAACACCAGAAACACTTTATCTCTGAATTTTTGGCTTTGAGAGCCCAGTGCTCAAAAGTTCAATGTGCCCTCACACTTGAGTCCTACTTGGATTCTGACGTCCAACCAAAACCAAAGAACCCCCAAAATTCTCTTCGCCGCTGCAAGGTTTAACCCATAAGACAGAGACTTGGCAGGGGCATAATACATCGACCAGGGTATCCTTGAACCGAGGCCGAAATCCTGTCCAAAAAAAAAGAAGAAAAAAGTCTTTCGGAAATCATTCGGTAGCTCTGCTCAAGATTGGTTCGGAACTTGGGAATACTTTCCACTTTCTTTTTCGCTGATACGTTAGAAAATAGAAACTGGTGAATCAATAACTACGACAGCTTATTAGCAACCTTACTCATCTGTGAAATCGTCATCGCTGTCGTGATCCTGGGACTTCCTCTCGCCCCCACGCACACATCACTCCTAACCCTATTTAACCCTTATTCTCAATACCTAAATAACCGTGTTGGTTCTACCAGAAGGAACCATGACAATGGGTTCTTGATAACAGAAGCGCGCATAGTTGCATTAGCACGGCAAAACACCATCGACAAGTTTGCTGTCATTAATATTCTCAACAGTCTAGCAATCTCCTATATTTCGATAAGATGATTAAACTTTCCTATTTTCGTGGCGAGATAATCATCCCACAGAACAGCTGTATAACCACCTCTGCGTTAGTTCGCAGCGGTATCATGCAATCCTGATAGGCTGTCATTGGCTCGCACCCAGGTTTGACAACAGGGGTACGTGGCTATAAGATGACTGATCTCCTTTGATGAGGGGTAACCAGGTGTTTCGTGAGCAAATATTTCTCAATCAACAAAAGAACAGAATATCGCCTAGAGAAAATGTGTCCAGAAGACGAAGTAGCTGTCGGTGCGGATCCTGTGGTGGATCCAGATGACAATGTCCCGCAGCCTACCTGTTGATATATGGTTTAGAGCTAACCGGTAAACTAAAGGCCGATCTAGACTCAACCCTTGGTGATGTAAGAATGCCGTGGTTTCCCTTAAAAAAAAATGAGAAATCCTCTGACTACTTGAATCTGTAGGACGCAGCCTCGTCAACTCAGAGTGTTTCCAGCTCAATCCTCGACTACCGTCGTGAGAATGGGCGAACTTATCATAGATACAAGGACGGAAGTTAGTATTGTTGAACTTCTTCGAAGACCACTGTCATTTACAAGAGTAGAGTACAATCTTCCCAATGATGAGGTTGAAAATGAACGATTGGGTATATGCAGTTCTGGAGCATGATTGCGGGTGTTGCCTCACTGACAGCAACCAGATTTGCAACATCATCAATGGCTTCTTACTCTGGGTGATGGCCTCGGTCTTGCACCTCCAAATAAGGCAGGGTCTGGCGTCAAGAGAGTCCTCGATCTTGGTTGCGGCACAGGAATCTGGGTAATAGACTTCGCTGATGAGCACCCAGAGGCCGAGGTAATACGGACCACTCTTGAATGGCCAATCTCAGTAAATGAAATCATTACTAACATGATACAGGTCACAGGCATTGATCTCTCACCCATTCAACCAGGCTTGTATGACTTACAATGCAAGATATTCGTAGAAGAAGTTAACACTTGAGTAGTGTTCCCCCGAATGTCCGCTTCATCATTGACGACATTGACGAAGAATGGAATTACTCAGCCCCATTTGACTACATTCATAGTAGAGCTATGAACTTTAGCGTCAAAAGCTGGAAGGAATATCTTCAGAAGATATACGAGTAAGAGAAAGCAAACACCGCAAGAAGCATTCAGTTATGCTAATTTGAGTAGTAATCTAGTGCCTGGGGGCTATGTTGAGGTTCAGGAGATTGATGTTCTGTTAACCTCTGACGATGGCACTCTCAAAGAAGAACACCCGCTCCATAAGTGTTTTTCGCTTCTCAATGAGGCATCGATCAGGATTGGTCGCCCATGCGAGAGCTTTGAGAATCTGCAAAAGGCGATGATCGAGGTTGGTTTTGCTGATGTTAGCTTGAATCGCTTCAAGTGGCCGACGAACACATGGCCAAAAGACAAGAAGTATAAGGAGATCGGTGCATGGAACAAGGTAAACTGGATAGATGCCTTGGAGGCACTAACAATGGCACCTTTTACTAGGATCCTTGGATGGTCCAAGGAGGAAGTTATTGTTCTTCTGGCCCAGGTTCGGAAGAATCTAGTTGACCCGACAATTCACGCATACACCCCAGTGTATGTTGAACCTTCTAAACAACTAAGCCACTTGCTAACCCCATAATAGATGCTCCATTTATGGAAAGAAGCCTGAAGAAGAAACCAAGAAGGAATGATTTTTTTTTTTACAACAAAAGAGGTCATGCCAACACTAGATACCGGTCCCTTTGCAATTAGCGACTAAATTTTCTGTGGGAGTTGATGCTTGATTCCTTTAAAGTTTTTGCATGAGATTTATGTTTCACATTCCTGTCTTTACATAGATGGCCCTTGATCACAACTGATTGCTTTTGATAGTTGATAGCCCAAATGTGAGGTTGTCATCGGTGCTTAAGGAGCATTTATAATCATGTAGAAGAGTTAAGTTCCCATCCGACAAGTCAAACTACCTCAAAGTCAAATTTTACTGTGTGAATTCTTCTTCATTTAATTAAGGCCAGCTTCCAATGAACTATCTCTATGAGCCTGATTAGTCTCAATGCCCGTGTGCTTGTTTTGATTACCCCAGCATCATCGGAGAATTAACGGGTACGAAATTAGCCAATTTTGCTTGGTTCATGAATAGTGTCCCACGGGCTAGTTCAATGGTGTGTTTCTCTATTTGAGTACCCGATGTATTCATTATGCGTTACCCATAACTATCTGCTAGTCCATATTTAGACAGACGGAATGAGCAATCCCTTTTCATTTTCATTATTCTCTTACAACCTCGACTTTGTGCTCTCCTCTCGGCCCACAAGGTTGGGGTGAGGGGTTCGGACAGCTCGAGTAACAGCATAGAAGGCAAAACCTTCAGACTTGGTAGAGAACTGTAAGGGGAAGAAAATAGAATATGTCAGCCAATTGATGACTTCAAAAGAAGTATCGGGAGGGAATCGAGCGCATAGAATGGAAGCTGCGATATACCTTGACTTTGGATCCGACGTGGAAGAAAGCGAAGTCACCGGGGACTAGATGGTGGGTAATTCCTGTAGCCTCATCCTATGAAATAGAACCAAACTTGTCAGTAAAAGAATAGGGTATGTGTTTACGGATTGAAGAAAGATTTGAATGAGAAACATGGTGTGCATTTGGTGGATCAGAGTTGTGGGTCGCAGAATGACATACCAAAACATCGATCTGGCCTCGAAGGACAAACTTGGTCTCCTCGAAAGTGTAGTGAGCAGGCCTCTCAGGTCCAGCAACGATCTTGTAGAATCCTGAAGTAATGGGGGTAGCAGCATCGGGAGTCTGAGTCCGGATTGAGTGGAAGTCGGCAGTGGTGGCGTTCTCACCCTCGGGGAGGGGGATGAACTCCGATCCGGCGCCCTTGACAATGGTAAGAGGTACTAGTTCGGCAGACACTGTTCAAATAGATCCAATTGTTAGCTATGATGGATTTTATGTGCGATCTTGTTACCAGGGAGGTGCGTGGAACCCACTTGTGATTGATTTTAGGGAGATAAGAGATCCTGAGAGCCAGAAGAGTTCACAGGAGGAGGCAAGGGTGAGACCTTTATAGAAACCAGATCATAGAGATTAACCAATGCATGGACTCCTAGTACATTTCGGTTCTGGCCGCGACAATCTCGGATTCTCGGGATATGGTGAATATCTCGGATGCGCTCCCGATATCCACATCCTCCGATCGCCATGCCCCACCTTTTTGTCCGATCTGGAGTTGCGCATCTCGTCAAATTATTTGATCAAATGATGCCTTAAATCTAATCAATGTGAGGTTTATTGTCGGTGATGAGTCTTCTTTTTTTGAAATGCAAGCTGAAGATATCCTCATTCTTCTACTTTCAACACATCAATTGCCTGGTTTGGGCGGGGCGTTGAGCTGCGATCTTCGGCATTGAATAACTACTAAGCCAATTTAGGTCATACAACGAGAGGGAATTGCCGGCAACCTTCGTCATGTTGGGAACAGAAATTATGCAGTGCCTCCTTTTCTGCTCCTGTTTGACATAGGCTATTAGTGACTAAGCCAGATAAAGCTGAAAACGGATCACATCATTGAGGTCCTGATGTGAGATCATCCCTATCCAGGCGGTGTTAGCTCTCAAGAATATCGCAATTGCGGCACATTGTCGCGTAGTAAAAGACCGAAGCGATCTCTGTAGATGATCTTAAAATTACATCCCAGGCCTAATGCATAATTTGCTTATTTATCACTTAAATGTAGTTAGCTTAGCCGCAGTGCCATTTTTGGACACTGATGGCCTAGGCGACCGGGACGGTATCCGTGAACAGGGGCATGTTGGGTGGAATTGGCCGCCGCGGGTCTGCTGAGGGGGTTTCAGGAAATACTATTTTGAATCATTGCTATTAAAGAGACGTTCCATTCCCAATAAATTATTCGAATTGCTTTGGAAACCAAGGTGATTCATGCCATCCATTGTCGACACCTCATGAGTTTAGGTGGGGATTCATTATGCACGAGCCCAGCGGACCATGGCACATTTCCTACATATTATCCAAGTCCCATGCCAAATTCCAGGTGGAAATTAATAATTGCCGTAATATTTCCTTTACGTATAGCCAACCACACTCAGTCAATATTTAACAAGGGATGTGATGGCAGCTTTGTTCTGGATACGTTTTACTATCAAGGCATATAAGATCTCGACCCATTGACGCCCTACCAGGATTGATGCAGGTCTTTCAAAACAATACCTCTTTTTGCATTCAACTGCCACCTTTCATAAATGGCCCTGAACTCCGTAGGCCGGAACAACTTTGCCAGGTGACCGGACCTCGCCCCTAGAATCCGATCACGTGATAGGAGATATCCCATTTTCCGTGATGAAGTCATCGGAGAGCTCTTCGTTATCGGCCCCTAGCTAGCTTAGCACATCGGTCTAGTGTAGTAAGCTCTGAATTTAGGCAAGTTCATTGCGCGGCACTGTTCCACCCCGCCATATTTGCAAGCTATCTTCTCCGATATTACGCCGCTGGCCAAGAACATCTTCCAGTCAACCTCAAATTACCCCAGAATGGCTGTGCAATGCAAAATAATGGTAGTGACGGCGGCTTAGGATTTATTCATCCCAATGCTATGAGACTGTTCGAAACATTTACTTAAAGTGAAGACTATACCCCTTAGAAAATTGCGTTGTTTCCACAAGAGAAAACACCTGCAATAGTGTTGTCGTCGGAGTTGAAAGAATTGATCAGCTCCGTGATGGAGGACCACAATCCTGCCCCATTAATAAACAGCGACATCAGGATCAGGAAGACGTTTAAGCACGTCAAAGCTGTCCTTTTCCAGTTCAAGAACAGACAATCCCAGTTCAAGTTCAGCCAAAAGATGGCACTAAAGCCATATGTGAACCAAGAAACAGTCGTAGCCGAGGTGATGGACAGAATTGAGTCGAAAATAGGAATAGCATTCGAAAGAAGGAAGACAACAATCCAAAACACAGTGACACAGGTGACCCACACGCCCCAAGATTTGAAGCTGTTATCCGTAATCTGATGGATGGCACCCATCTTGCGCATGGTCACGACGTATATGTATTTGCAGCCAGTGTGGGCATTCGAAAAGGCAGTCGTGAGAATGGCGAACAGAGCTAGTCCGCAAGCAATCTTGGCTGGGACCCTATAGGCAGCACCCAAAACCGGCGAGACAGTGTATTCGCCAGCAAGGCAGTAGAGCACAAGAGCAACAGCCAGATAGAAGAACATGCTGCTGATTTCAAGGACGGCGAGGGAGAATTCGAAGTCGCGGGCCGGGTCGACCATCTCACCCATGTAGCTCACGAAAGTGCAGTTGGCGGCATAATCATAGATAATTTTGAGACAAGCGTTCAGTCCCTCTCGGAAAGTTAGTGAGCCCACGATTTCGATCTTTCGATGCCAGTCATCTGGGGCCTTTGACGGGCCGGAGACAGCAAGGCTGATCAAAGCAATTCCCACTGCAATAAGCACGCTGATGGCGTCGGGAAGACCGCACATGGAGACAAACTTCATTGTGCGAGGGAGAGAAAACAGGCAAGAAAGGACACATGAAATAAAGATCCAAGCGACAGTGCATATGGCGTGGTCGCTAATGGTGTTGAAGGCAACCGAGAGCGTAACGGTGGGAGAAGCAGAGAAGATGAACTGGATGACGTTCATGACACCAGCTACCACTTCAAACTGCTTTCCGCCAACAACCTTGCATATCTCAACCATGTTCACAACATGTGGGTGCTTTCGATAAAACTACAGCAACACGTAGGCCATATACCAGGTCATTCCACTAATGCCTAGGATAGCGATTATGCCACGGATAGGACAACGCCGAGGACCTTCATGACGGATGGCAACGACAAAACACCAAGTCCAATCTGGTTGGTGAAGAGGATCAAAACCGTATCCCATTTGCCGAGTGTTCGATAGTTCTTGCCACCTTGGCTAAATATGGTTGCGTTTTCGGCGGGCTCAGACAACGAAACTTGAAGGTCATGAGGCGGTTCGTGGATGGACTCTTTCTTGACTTGATCGGTGTCTTATGCACTTGATTCGTGGATCTTATCACAGCCAGCATCAGCACTGGCAGTTTTCGAGGTATTCTGAATAGACATAGTTGCAATTTTTCCGCAGGAATGGATTTCGAAGATTGCCCAGGGTTTTATTGGTATTCTGAAAGAGAGAATTGTTCGGATTCTTGGTCGTCTCGAGGAGAGATGGGTCAACACAAGAATATTCGATGGAAGCGACGGGTTTGAATGATGAGATGATCAGAGGCTGTGTTGAGTAGCAAAGTAAAATGAAGAATAAGCAGACTCTGGAGACCCTATATCTACATAGCCGTGCCCCATCGCCGAGTCAGACATCCCCACGGGAAACGTTGAAAGGCCGTGCTTGTTGCTGGACTTGATGGTCTGACGATGCTGCGGACGCGACCCTCACTCAATAATTTTCGGAAATATCCCCTTTCATCAAAGAAATGAGGCCGCAATTGCAAGGAACCCTAGCCCAGGTTCTCTAATTAATCTGGAGTGAACGAATACTTGGTCTTTTTGCCGCGCTTCTTCGGCTCATCGGTCTTCAGCGGTCCGTCCCCATATGTCCGCGCCGGCGGCTCGCGGAGACATGATTCTTTCTCCCAAAAAGGCCCCCTTTTCACCCCATGGGGGAAATGGATAACGCGACTTGGCTTTTGATAAAGCATGTTGCTGTTACGTGACAAGAATCCATTTACCCCGATATTTGCCTCGTCTTGGCAGAGTCGAATTCTGGGGCCGGTCTTCCGCGGTCATCGAGTCGTGGATCCCCCGGGGGGCAAAATCATGGTGAGAAATGACAAAAGGATTTGATGCGGAAACTACAACTCCCAATAGGACAAGCAGGCGGACAATGCTTATGATGTGTGATGTCCTCCACCATGAGTGAGCCTTTCTATGTCGCGACCCTCCTGAACCCAAGCCATCCGGCAGTGGAGTCGGCCGCTGGTCCACTTGCCTCTTTGACGGCTCGGCATGGAGATTCTGTCGAAGTGCCAAGGAATCCCAATCCTTTTGGACAGGGAGCAGGCGCTGATATGTTCTGGTCCGCTCATTGTGGACGTCATGCGAATGTAAGTGTGTGTTGGGTGAGTGCGAGTGCAGGTGTTTGCGGCATTCGATGCGACTGAAACGAGGGTGAACTGGTATTGCAAAGGTTTAGCTTAGCATGCGGGAACTCTCGCGCAAAAAGGTGGAAATGACGAGGGATTTGAGGCTGGAAGGCTTACTGATATACTTCCCCAAGAGCTTCCCCTTCTTCCCCAAGCCGCGGACAAGGGCGAGGACGGACGAGGCCGGGCACTAGAGAGCAGCAAGAGTCTCGGACTCTGGAGGAATTGGGATTTGTAACACAGATGACACCGCAACCCTTCCGATTGGCACGGCTTCATGGTTCGGATCAGTCGCATGCTCGCTATCCTTCCATGAATCTACCCACCCGCCCTCTACGCAGACAGACGACACCGTGTTTATGAACTCAGCGTCATCGCTGACATGGGAGTCTTTCATGTTTTAAACAGCTGGCCCTTGCTGGTCCCGCAAAGTGAAGGCGTCGCGGACACCTTTGGCGGCAGGCCATTACTCGGCGATTTATAAACCCTGCCCATCAATGGCACCAAATTCGTCAAGCAACAACGTTCAGAACGTGCACCGATTTTGGCATCACTCCACGCTCCGTGGCAACCCCAGAATCTGGCTGTATCAACTTGTGGCATGGCCAGGGGAAATGTTATCTTAAAAGTGTGAGATATTGATTACTATATCACCCATATCATCCAGGCAACTCTCATGCCTCAGACCAGGGAAAAGCCTTGTATCAATACAAGTGTGCCATATTTTGCTTGAAAAAATGCATGAAAAAAAAACCAGAACACCTAACATCTAAGACTGCAATGCATTTAAACCGAATCCTCCCAATTCCCAAAAGACCGGGGCCCAGTTTATAACTAGTGCCACAATTCAAAAGTGCCTCGTGTTGAGGATGCAAAATCGCCGCCTTTCCGGAGCCATTTAGCTCTTGATGTTCCGCCTCTAAAATGATTTCCAGGGCTCAAGTTCCATAGCCAGGGTGATGGAGTCGGCCGGCAATACCCATTCTGTGTTACTGTGTAATGAAAAAGGAGATTGATGATGAGAAACTGCTGGCCAAGCCTAGCAGGATCATGTAAGTAAACCTATGACTGTCTTTTCTTTGACGCCGAGGTCGCGATTTTTGTTGATAACGATGGGGTTGGTTCATTGATCCGAGTCTTCCTCGTCGTCGTAGTAGTCGTCGTCGTCGCCGTGGGTGTCCTTGGGAACGTAGCCCCAGAGACGCTTGCGCTCCAAACTCCACCATCGGGCAACGGCCTCGGCTTCAACGGCCCATTCGGCTGCATCGTCGTTGAACTCGCCCCGGGCAGCATCAGACAGGCTTCGGATGGACCACTTCAAAAGCGGCTTCAGCTCAAGCGGGTCGTTCTTCAAGTCGGTCAACCGGTACTCGGACTTCTGGTCCAGAGGCATCACCAGACGCCAGGGCGAATCAGCCGATGTAACGGAAAGCATGCGTCCGCCGGAGTTGATGATACCAAAGTTCCAGGCGCGTCGTCCGTCGTCGGATGCCTTGTATGGGCGGATGAGCGATTGGCCTTCGTAATCCTGGATAAGCTCGGATGCCACATATTTGTCGTTTGAGTTGAGCGAGCCGGAGTTGATGAGGAGATCAAGGATGGTGGGAAGAATGGACAGGGAAGTGGCGTTGGCAGTGTACTGGATGCGGGGGATGTGGGGATGCTTGAAGGTGATAGGAACGCGGAAGTTGCTAACATGCCCGTTCTCATAAGTGCCCGTCTTGGAAACATCCTCCTTGAAGGCCTGTCCGTGGTCACCGACGAAGACGACGAGGGTCTCGTTGGCGATGCCTTGGTCCTCGAACAGTTGCATCAGCTGGCCCAGCCAAGCGTCGCTCCAGCGGATCGTGTTCAGATACTTGTTGAAGTCGCTGTGCCATCTCATCCCGCCGTAGGCGTTGAGGTAATCAGTCGTGTCAAAGGCACCAGGCAGAGTCCAAGGGTGATGAGTTGTGCTAGTGAAGTGGGAGAAGAACATGCGCTGGTTCCTCTTCTTGATGTTCTTGATGAAGTCCTCCATGTGGGACTTGAGAGCAGTCTCTGGGTATCCAAAGTAGTTAATCTCCTCGAGCTCGTCGGCTGATTCGGCGTCAATCTCGAGGCGGTTCTTGGTGACGATGTGTCGGAAGCCAATCTTCTGGTCAAACTTCTTCTGTCGGTCATAGCCATCGGTAGTGGACTGGAAAAAGGCCGGAACCCATTCCTGCTCCAAAAAGTCCCTCGACGAGTTGCTCGGCTTCTTTAGTTCGTTAAAGAGCTCCAGGACCTGGGGGATACAGGGCTGGTAACTCTGAGTCTCGGCTTCCTCAAACTTATCGACCGGGATGGGCCAGGCGCCGCAGTGAATGGCTGCTAGACTCTTGGTAGATACTGAGCTTGTCGTGAATCCGCCAACGACGTTGATTCCCCCAAATCCATCCTCGGTTGTGTCCTTCCACTCGGGGTTTTGCTGGGGCTCAAAGCTTGACCCATCCTTCCTCATGAAGTTTCCATTCTTGCCGGTGAGCTTCTCGGCATTTGGCGAGAGTGTCGAGAGCTTTTCGTTGACTTGGTCCTCGTCACCTTTCTCGTGAGACTGCATGATGAACCTGTGCATGTCAGAGCCCTGCTGGAGCGGGAAGAGCTCCTCGCGGAGGCTCTCCATCATAATCAAAGCTACGTGCTTAATCTTGACAGAGTCATTACCAAGGGCCTTCTTGACGCTATCGAAGATGTCCGTGTCGAGGTTTGTAATCTTCATGGGGTCGCTGACGGGGTTGTAAAAGATGCCTTCAGGTCGGAGTCCAGGGCAGTCAGGCGGAGGTGGAGGGCCGCCGTGGTGACCAAAGGGGCCGTGAGGGGGAGGGCCATGACCGTGGTCATGAGGTGGGTGGTCGTGGTGGCCATCGTGGTGGCCATCGTGGTCCGGGGGTGGCGGAGGATGCTCCTCGTCCTCTAGGGGAAACCATTTCGCGAAGCCGTGAGGAATGGGATCCGGCAACCACTCGGGGGTAGTATCTCGATATTTCTGGACAAAATCGTTGTTGGTTCCTGGGGCCCAGCCCTTGAAGAATCCCTCGGGTTTCTTCCATTTCGTCTTGGAGATGAGGTCGGGCAGAGGCCATCGGTTTCCGTTCAGTCGGGCCTGTTCCATGCACACATCTGCAGGCGGCTTGAACATCTCCATCATGGATATGGGAAGGGTGGTCGACATCATGTTGTATGGTGTTTCGGGTCGGAAAATGGTGGTCAAGCCTAGGTAGACTAAGACAACGCTGAACAGCGCCCAAGAGGACGTCTCGCCCATGCGTTGCCGTGTTTGGCCACAAGGCTCTTGCCATCTCTCCCCGTACACTAGAAACATTGCCTCCTCGCTATCATCGGCGGAATCGGAGTCGTACTCGCTCGAATCTTCGTAGGGGTCGGGGTTTGTGGTGCCTGACTGGGCAAGGTAGTAGCGTCTTCGTCCTTTCGACATCCGGCAGCATGGCAAAACAGATCGCCAAACTGGGGGGTTGTTAGCATTGGAACCTGCGATGGCCTCTTGAGCGTCAAACTTGCCGTAGACGATGGGGGCACCGATAGCAACCATTGAAGAGCAAACGGTTCTGTAGAGATACCACTTTGTAACCCATGCAACAACAGCAATGAGAAGTCCCGACAGCGCAACAGGAACCGAGCCGCTGAGTAAAACCTTCATTCCCTCCTTGTCATGCGCAAACCCTAGTGCATCCTCCCATGCGATCCCATTACCCGTCTCGTAGAAGAAGCCAAGCTGCGCCGATGCGCCCCCTAAAATGACAAAGCTGAAGTGGTTGACATGTTAGCATCGGCGGACGACGAGCGTAAGGGTCAAGAAATGTTTTGCTCGGGAACGTACGAGGAGATGCAGCCCAGCATGCACGCCAGAACTGAAGGCCAGCCCGCCTCGCGCCGCAGGGCCAGCCGCGATATACAGATGACGAAGACATCTGGTAGGAATAGCGACGGCACGAAGGCGAGCAGGACTATTGGGTGCACAGCGGTGGCATGGATGTATAGGTGGACCAACTTGGTGAGGGTCAATGAGACGAAGATTACTGAGAAGCAGAAGGGAACGAGGGCGGCGAACATATTAACAGGTGCTATAAGGGAAAGGGACAGTTGAATAGGAAAGCGATCAGATGACAGGATGAAGACGAGAAGTAGTTAATCCAGGCGGCGACTGGGAGGGCAAGGAACATATACAAGTAGGTACAACGACAAGCACAGCACCGCACGCAAATGCACAGCTGCAGCATCCCTTTAGGTTTGGGGCTGGCTCAAGGGAGCCCGCATCGGGGAATTAAAAAAAAAAACAGTAACAGGTCGCGTGGCCTGTGTGTCGCTCCAGACAGACGCCGTCGCAGCAGCAGCGCATTTACGGCGTCTGCTAGCACGGGGAGAACTGGAGTCAGATCCTCAACAAGGCTGAGCTACAAGTGGCGGTTGCAAGGTGGGTGTGCGGCATGGAGGCTGCTTCTGCTCGTATTTGCAGGCCCAGTTCTTCTCTTGTCGCCGGTTCCGACCAGCCGAGAAGAAGGTGGTAGTACGAAGTTGGACAGGGGCGGCGGAGAGGCCACCATGGGGCGTTACATTACGCCCCCTCATGTGTGTAAATTGTGAGTGTGAAATGTGTAATTGTTAGGCAAGGTAAGCCCTGGGATAGGATGGGATGGGATGGAGGGCGAGACCGGGGAGAGGCCGAATCTGGCCAGCCTTCATTGCTTATTTTGGAACGCCGCAGGATCCGTCAAATCACGACAGTCGTTTCTTTTCCTTGGGCGGAAGGTCGAGGATGTGGAAATGGCTAGAACAAGCCATGGACAGCCAAAGTGCACAAAGCAGCCGGCGCCCAGCAGAGCAAGAGCAGATCGCAGCAGATGGCAACCAACCCAACCCAACACAGACCAGGCATCCAGAGATTCCAGACTCCGAGCTTCAGGGCAGTGCTGAGGCTACATACTCCATCCCGGGGCTGCCCTGTTCAAGTTAAGCGACCTTAGCGAAAAATACCCCAGGCTCTGGCTCTGGGCTGCTGCAGGGGTCACCGTGGCCCGGTTCGGAGTTCGGGTCAAGGTGCCTGGCGGCATCAGTGGGCTCTCAACGCCAATCATGGCGAGCAGGCCGTCATTGAATGCGGGCCCGTGATCTCATTGTGTCAATAATCTGACTCCAGCGCGCGAGAAGTGCGACAGGGGAGAACACAAGCCCCCACAGTCATGCACCGCCTATGTCCAGTAGGTACTAGGTAGGTGCTCTGTCCGTATGTCCCGTATCCTCATGTGAGACATTTCCCCTATGGCAGCTGGCGGCGGCTACGAGAACCGGCGCCTTTTAGCAATCTGTCAAGAAAGGGGCGGGCTTCTTTGAGATGGTGGAGGTGGAGCGGAGGGCACGCGACTTGAGGATAAATCCCAGGCACCATGCGACACCGCGACGCCGTGACACTCGAGTGACTCTGCGACACGAAAAGAAAAAGTGCCTGGCGCTGCCAAGTTTGGTCTTCAACCTCTCGTCTCGTCTCCCTTTCCCCTGCCTCTCGTTCCCCTCTCTAAAGTAGGAGCCCCCCTTTCCGGGATTCAAGGTTGTGGAGTATGAGATCCAGCCGCCGCCGGCCCTGGCACACGGGCTCCGAAGAACCCGACACGCGTCCACGCTTACTATGTATGGCTTTGGACCGGGTATTGCTGGTGGACGATGCTCACACCCTGGGCGGCGGCGGCGGCACACTGTACCTAATCCTTTGTCCTGCAGAGTGCATCCATAGCTCCCCTCCATCAACCAGGTCCCTCCTGTGCACACAGTAAACGCGCCCATCAGCAGTAGGCAATTTAGCGTCATGGTGGAATGCGTTGTCCATGCACCCCTTTCGCGCTGCCCGGATCCCAACCCCAACTGACTGATGGGATGACGGTGTTTCACCGCGACGTGTTTGTCTTGTCGTCCAACGCTTCCCCCAGAGCTTTTCCGTGACTAACAAGACCTTTTGAAACATGACGAAAGAAAAGGAAGAATTAGCTTCTCAATCAATGTACGTACGTATTCTCCTTGTTTCTTTTCTCCAGTTCCACGGCACGGTGCACCACAGACAGACACTGCACGCGTGACAGCTCTGTCTCCCAATAGCACCCTAGCCCTTTTGACAACATTGAAAGAGGCAAAGCGCAAGCGGCGCCCATTGGCCCTGGAGTACATACTGTAGTAAGACTGGACGGAGAACTCCCAGGAGGAGGGAGGGCGCCTGGAGGAGGCACCAGGAAGGAATCCCAGGACATGGACGTGTGCCGCCGAAGCTAGGATCGATGATTGGAACTTGGCGCCATGGTCTCATCAAGCCACGGCTGGTGCAAGTGGGGTTCGTGGGGAGCGCCTCGGCGAACCTTTGCCAATCCAATTTCGACAAAGAAAATCCTGAATGGCGGGCGGGTTCGATGAAAAGGAGGATAATCAAGCAAGCGTTGGAGAGAGTGTGTTGCTTTTGCACCATCACCAACACCGGATGCACAGCAGCGGAAGCACCAACGGCATCACCGTTTTTGTCATCATCACCAACAACGGACTGCACCCGGTGATAAGGTTATCTGCCGTTGCGCTGGTGCAAGACTATTTTGTGCGGCCCACAAAGTTTCACATCGATTCATCCTGTCTTGGGTCTCTCTCGGAAAGTCTGCCGAAGCAAACCAAGCAAGGGGGCCACACCGAGGAGCCACTGCGGGCCTCCCAGCGCCTGGGGGCCGCTGTACATATCCGTACGTATTCTTAGCAATTTTGCATTAACCTGCTCCGTCCACACGGACCGCTTGTCGAATTACAGGGCTGAGCCCGTGATCGCCGAGTGGCGAAGCCTATTGTTGCCCACCCGCCTCCGCCGCCAGCTTTCCATGCTACATGCCCTACAATGGACATGTGCTGTATCATGGATGATGCTAAGCCGGCGACTCCCACACGTAGCACAGGTTCCAGAACAAACATTAAGCTTCCGCCGCTGCCACGGGCCCTGTCACTTCTTCCACTGTCTCCGTCTTAGGCTGGGCGGCCGACCCAAACGTGAACCGCGGCCCCCCAGGTCCACGAGCTCTTCCAATACGCACACAGTAACTTCCCGGAGCCATGGACAGGTAAGGCAGAGGCTAAACTCACAGAACAAAGTTGGCCGTCTGCAGGAACAAGGAAGCAGTCTAAAAGCATCCCAGCTGCCTGGGGCACTCCTCACACAGAACACACACATATACACACACACCCCTGGGGGGCCCAAGGGGCGCTAAATCCGGTTTTGTTTGTGGCCTTTGTTCCCAGCAGCCTGCCATTCAACACACACATATCCTGGGCGGCGAGCTGAGACCACCGCGACTACCCTAGAGCGTAGCATCGAAGGCGCTGTGTCACAGCATCGCCGCAGACAAAGAATCATATTGGCCGGGAGTAAAACATGATACGTAATTGATCTGTAAGAAAGTTCCGATCGACAGTTCAAAATAAGCGTCGTCATAACAAAGCTGGCCCGTAACGACAGCAATATGGGTCACACGACTCGTTCCTACGTTTCTCGTCTCGCTCTTGATTTCGTCCGCTAGATGCAACCCAAACCCACACATAAACGTTTCAGCATTCCGCGCCTTGGTATCCTATCCCGGCAATTCTGTAGCAAAAACACCGTCTCGGCTCTTACCGGTAGTAGCGTTCTACCCAATAATCCCGGTCCTGGCCAATCTCATTCATGACCTCTCGGGAGCGTTCCATGCTGCGCAGTTTGTCACTGTGCATTTGCTGCTGGGCCCGGGCGCACTCGAGGTCGTTGGTTCTCCGCAACACATCGAGATCTCTTGCGTTTTGCTTCTCCATCTCTTCCAGCTCGCAACGCGCCTTTTGCAGCTTCATATCCTCCTCGGCCTCCCTCCTGGCCTCTCGCGCCCTCTCGAGTTCTGAAACCGAGGGCTTCGGCGGAGCATAGGCAAGTGTCTGCATCCAGCCGCCTGCATAGCCGGGCTGTGCCCGAGGCGGTGGCGCGGCTTGTGCCAGTTGCCGCCGCTGCTGCTGCTCTTGCTGCTCAAGTGAGCATGACTCCTTGGGAAACACTGAACGAGGCACATTGCCACGCTGCTTCCAAATCTCAGGTTGATAATTCTGGAAAATGATGTTTATGTCATCACATGATCGACCTGGGTTTTCAAGAGTCTCCACCTTCCAATACCTGATGAATCCTTTCCGGGTCAGAGCAGGCATTTGTGATACCACCGCCCCCAACTGATACCTAGGCAGCAGATCATAGTCGGCGGATACCCTATCATAAATGTACTTGGTGATCTCATCGGCTTGCTTCTCCTTCACTGGACCTTCCGCTTTGAGCACTTCATCCCTCCCTGACGGTTATTAGTCAGATTTTATGTGTCAGGCGGAGGGTTCCGCGGTAACCGACTTACAAATATTGTCCTCTGGTGGGCACTCAACAAGGTCCAGGAGATCAGCGTAGGCCTCTGGCGTCACATATCCAGTCTTCTCCGTATCCACGCAGTCAAAAATAGTAGACGCGATGTCAATGAAACTCGGCCTGGCCTCCAGGGTATCCAAATCAAACAATGTAGACCATCCTTGCGCTTGCTGAGGCGCCGAGGGAGGAGCCCGGTCCGCGCTGACTGGGCTCTCCTGTACTGCTCTAAACCCGCTTATCCTGTGGATAGTTGTCCTGTGAGCGGTCGTGTGCTCCGCTGTCACGACTTGGAGGATTGCACAATTCGCGCATAGATCGTAGTCGTGACACTGCTCGCAGTGGACCCGAGCTTTCTCGCACGGGATGGCCTCGGAGCACCCGTTACAATGATAGGGCGACATCTTCAGTGATAGCCAGACGATGCGGAAATGCGATTCCCACAAACAGCAGGCTGAAGCCTCGAAAGCATGCTGATACATGTGTAGGTATTCATTCACCTAATTCCGGAGCGCCTGGCGTCGAGTCTGCCTCAGCTGACTGGCGAGACCAAGCCGACATGGTCAGTAGCGCGCCACATGTCTTGACAGGCGCAGCGCCGCCAGCGACAATGCAATAAAGCTCAGCCGCCTCCATGTTTCGGTCACGTTAAATTCTTCTCCGCGGGGAGAGGCTACCGGCTCAATGTCGGCATGCGTCTGCAACCGATGGATATCTGAGTATGATGGAGTTCTAGACCCTGTCGGCCTCTGACTGATGCTGTTGATGAACGCTGATAAGCCTAAACCGACTACCGCCATAACTCCGCTAGCACGACTTATTAGCAAAAGACCCCGCTCCAGGCCGACCGCCTAGCCCACTTCGTCCGTTACAGTTTGATCTGAAGCAGTTTTGTCCCGATTTGTTGGGCTCCGTCTGTGTGGTTTCGTCGTTTGACTCCACCGACACCCACGACAATACGGGTTTTTGCATACGTCTCAAAATAGCGGGTCATCTTGATACGAAGTCTACGCACGAGCCTATGTGTCGGAACCTGCCGTATTTTGAGCTTGATGGACTGTGCATTTGTTTGGAAATCCATGAAAGCATTCATATTGACGCCAACAAGTGGATTGACCGCTGCAGTACTATATCGTTCATCGGGACCTTACCCATGTCACTATATGCTTTTCTTTGGCGGTCTGGGCTCTCGCCGCATTGCTTCTGTTACCCGTGTTGGTTGGTGATGTTGAAGATTCTTGGCTTTGCTTAACACCCTTGATGACCCCGCAAAATTGCCGAAGAACATGTACCAGGATTCTAGACGTGACTTGGGACGCTAGTGATAAAGGGGCTTTATAAGTTACGAACACTCCAATGAAAGCTTGTCTTGCGTGTCTGGACCGATGCATGTTGACTTAGGCTTTCGATGACTCGATGAGACGCCATTCAATGTATTCGTGTTTTGGATGAGCTTGGGATCCCTGTATTGACTATCACCGTGAGTTGTCCAAGAACTGGACTGAACTGATTCCATCCTCAATGCGGTATCTAATCTGAGATTGTTCTCATGGTCTCCCGGATGCGGCACCACCAGCGGATCACCAACCTCCCAAACATTCTCCCGAGATCACATTGCATGGACTGTAACACTTCAAGGAGAAAGCTCAGCAGCAATGGCATTTTCTCCGAGGCCAGTTTCGAGTTGCTCAAATCAAGGATAAGTCACTTACTTGCTACTCGTAGACGCATCAAGGGGCGGGCCGAAGAAGACCTGTTGTTGGGGCAAGCAAATCGGAATCGGCTGTGAGACGGCAAGAGAAATTGTTCGAAATTTATTGCTAATTCCGTGTACCCCCTATTTGAGAATTTTAAATCATCTGATAGGTGTCATGATTGAGGAAATTAACATCAAAAATGGTATCTGGGAGTAATCTGGTCACCTGATGACCAGGATCCAACAGGATCCGAATTAATTAAGACTCCTTGGCCCTCTAGTTTTTGTAGAATCCTGAAAAAAATGGCTACTTCAATACTTTAGGGTGCCATATGATAATAGAGCAGAGGTTGATGCCGAGGATGCCTTGTTGACTGACCTTGAGTGAATGGTCGAGTGGGTAATGAGCATAATCAAAAAGTTATAACATTGCCAATGAAGATGCGAATTATCTCACTACTGGTAGTTATTTCTCATTCCTTACATTCTTCTAATAAGCTCGAGAAATCGCCAAGGTGCCATCCCGAAAGGATTTACTGCAAGCTGTAGGACAGGCTAGGCTGGCGATGAAGACTATGAACTCGATCAAAGAGCGATGTCAACCTCTATGACCCTAAGAGTATGAGAAAGAAGAGGCAATAAATTCTCTATATTTTTGATCCATGTTTGACTGTCGTTTGCTTGACTCCTTCACTCCCTTCAAGTGCTATAGGGTAGGCAGTCATTCTCTCCCAGTTCCGGTATGTCTGGGCTTTGAAGGCTCCACATTTCCCCAGGTTGGTCCTCGGCACAATGCGATTTATCTGAAGCTTGAGCTTAAATTTGTTTGCAGCGATGAAGATGAGGCACACCGAGCGCCGGGCTCGATTGTTCAAACAAATGAGACTTCAAATCAGATTGCAAATGCCACATTTGAGTCGCATTTTTCTATTGCTTTCGAGCCATGGAACAGTGATGCTCATCATGATACTCTCTACGCCGTGGAGGTCAGACGAAGATAGTCTATCTACTGACGCAAGTGAGAGCATTGAAAAGAAGTTTATCGACTACATACAATCAAAATATGCATCAAAAGATACAAGGCCGACCAAAAAACGTCTGTGTTGTCTAGATGAGGTTACTGTATCTGATATGGTGATTGCACACCAATGTCCTTTCAGTGTTGGATATACTGATAGATGGATGAGGAGTTTAGGAGACTAAGAAATTGATTTCTCAGCCTGAAGTGCGAAAAATAAGCCAAGATGGTCTTGTTACTAAAGTTAGAGCAATATAAGGGGTTGGTCATGGTAAAAACCGAATGCATAGAGGCCGACAGGTTTCAAATCTCCCGTGCCGACAATGGGAAGTCTACTAACGACCAATGGCAAGCCCTGGTAGTACTGCATCAAACTCTGCTACATAAATATGTAGACTTCTTTCTTGTCAGCCAGCGTCCTAGTGCATGTCCACCACTCTAGAGACTAGCAGCCAAGTATGCCATGCCAGCACGAATGTGGAGACATGGGATCTGCTCTTTTCTCAAACTTCTGAGGCATCACCTACCCTATTTCTTTGAACATATGATAAGGTTTCTTCATTTTACGTATAGAATGATAGCATTGCTACATGAAACCGTCCCTGGCTTCGATGATGCCTCGATGGAGTGTCTCGGAGACATAGGACGGTGTCGGTGTGTCGACCCCACACTATAATGGCCCCATGGACTCGATCGAAGGAACTGATGCTTGGTGCATAGAATAACTATAGAGGATAATGATATCCGCGACCTAGACCTTTGGACTGCAGTATCAAGATGCTGGTGCACTAAAGCTTTCAACAAGTCCCCTACCACCGGAAGATTGTACCACCATCTCGCCATACTTTCTCGTTCAAATTGTCTCCGGCAACTATTCTACTATACCAAAAGTCTTGTTACCGAAACTCCATTTCATTATTATCGAGAGACTGTAATGGCACTCTTCAACCAATTCCTGCCTGCCAACTTGTCTGACAGGCCAAGTTGGATTCTCGCAATTGACGTGGCATTTATTGAAGCACACTCAACATTATTTCAATCAGTCGATGATGATTCGCAGAGTTGATCGAACGGACCGAATAATATCACTTTGGCGCAGGATAGCTAATCATGGAGGTTTTTTGCACTACAGCGTGCACACCAAAAGTTTCAAGAGCGCAATGGACGTAAAACTAGGAAGTGCTGGCATTAATTTGGATTTGATGGAAGTCGAATCGCTAGTGACAAGTTAGAGCAATCTTTGGTCCTATGGTTGAGTGAGATGATGGACATCGACCACTACAATAAAGTGCCCTATCTCGATCAGGAACAACCTTCAGCTACTAAGCTTCCCTCGTTATGCCCTGGCATAATCTCAACAGATACGCAGGAGCAACCATAGAAAGCCTGAACTTATAGTGCCCACTCCAATATAGTCACGAGCATATCCTCGCCGGAGGGTGGATCTACAAATAGTTTTCTGGGCTTAAAAGCTACTTCGCCGTTCTGCTGTCCCAGGGAGGGCTGCTCGCAAGAGTTTAGTCGCCAGTGTGATTTAAAGTCAGTTCTATCTAATCCCTTCTGTCTCATTACCACCCGCTCCTAACCGCGATTTTCGTGAGAGCTCCGATGACGAATGTCGTTATTACCAAACACGTGATAGTGCACATTAAGCCCGTCATTTGCAATGTAGATGGATGCGGGTATAGGTGGCTACTCAACGCGATTTAATAGAGCGGCACCGGCCCGCACAGCACTCAGAGAAGTTTGGGAAGCTGCAGTTCCCATGCACTGCCTGTAATCCTACTAGACTATTTGGGCGAAAAGATAATTCAAAGAGACACCAGAAGCGTGCCCATCCACGAGGTTTATGGGGCTGGGATAGATTTGTTCTACAGGACTGGACATCCTTTGGTTGCTGTGAGGTATATTGGGATTGAGAACTGATTTTGCATACATTGGATCTTTGCATTAAGATGTTTTGTTAGGTGCCATTACCTTGACTGTTCTCCTCTGAACCATTGTCCTATCCATTATCTCTGTTGGAGCCTTCAGCGACTTTCTGATCTTGATTATCCACGGTAACGCCCAGTTTATCATAGACACTGGAAGGTAGATCCCAGGGGAATCTCTGTAGCTCTTCTTCTAAGTCTTGCAGGTAGTCCTTCATTTCCTCATTAGCCTCATCTCGTTGGCCGGCTTCGAGCCTGTGCTGGATTGCGCGATACCGGGCGGCAAGGTCTGAATTGCAGACTTCTGTTTTCCACTTTATGAGACCGGGAAGAATAGAACAAGCATGAGTGATATTGTCAGATAATGATGCCTTGAGAGCCCTTTGCAACTCGGCAATATCGTGGCGGAGATTCCTGTCTCTGATGCGCTGGAAGAGTTGGACAAAAGCTGATTGTTCGTCTGGGGATGGGCGTCGAAGATTGCCCAACAGCCAAGGCTCTGCGTGAGTGAAGAAAATAAAAAGATCCCACAGAGTATCACCATTGTTGTCGCGAAGGAGGGTGTCAATGCCGTCAAATGCGGATGGCTGAAAACTAAGGAGGGAATGCAGGGTATCGTAAGTGCAATAACCTGCAGCGTAATGGAGCAAGTTCCGATTGCGATTTTTGACGATGCTTAATGAAGCACCGGCTTTGACCAGGGAGCGTAAGACTGGCACATTGTTCTGGTACAATGCGAGGATTGCTGGCCCATGTCCATTGTTGGATCGAGGGTTGAGATTGAAGTGGGCGCCGCCCGTCAGCAACCGGATCATCTCGTCCAGCGTCTCGGCGTCCTTGGCTTTTGCATAGGCCAGCCAGCGGAGCGGGCGTGCGGCCAAAATATCACGAGTTGAGGCTGGTGCGCCTTCGTCCAAGAGCAAGCGGACGGCATCCAAGGAGCCAGAGTTGACAGCGTGGTGCAGCGCCATTTGGCTTTGATTGCACGTTTCCCGGATCCGTATCCGGCACTTGGCCTGGAGCAGCCGGCGCATGCACTCGGTCTTGTTGTAGTTTGCTGCGAATATCAGCGGCGTCCTCCTGTGCCTGTCCTTGCAGTTGACGTCGGCGCCGGCATCCACCAGCAACTGCGCCGCCTCGACCCGACCGTTGGATGTAGCGTAATGAAGAGACGAGTAACTGATTTCATCACCCTCATCGAGGCACACTGTGCCGTCCATCTCTTCTAGTGCTTCCTCCATCCCGCAGCCCGACTGCGCTGCAGCGTGCAGCCTGGTATCTCGCTTCGCCCCGTCTTCGAACCCTTCAACATATGAAGCCGTCTGTTCGAGCAGCGCAATGTCCCGGTTGCTTAGACGACAATTTCCATGTTTAAAATTCATCGCTACCTGGTATCCAACCTGCCTTTACTCGTATGTCAACTCCATCAATTATTTTCAATCTTACCGGAACTCACCTGGATGCCCCTTGATTCTGGAGCATATTCGTCCATTGTTCCAACCACAGCTCCAAGACCCCATAATGTCCTTGATTGACAATCTCCGAGCCACTCTAAAGTTCAAACGATTCAACAGAAAGGAGCGGGGTTTCGGAATTAATTGTACAGCTTGCTCAGGCTTTCCTATTTACCTATCGCTACTCGCCTATCTAATCAGTGGCTAATCCACATGATGAGGCGAGCTGGGTGGTAGTGTTGCGTCAGGAAATTGGCAGATCAGGCTCAGTGAGAAGGCGCCGGCCTCCACGTTGTCAAAACGTGTTGCACAATGTTTCGGAGCCCATCAAAATCCTGGTCCATCTCTAGTTGGCGGAATGGCTTGTTACTGTGGATGGGCTGCACTTCATGCAAGCTACTGTTCTATACCTTGCTAGGCACTCTAGGGCATAGTACTCATGGAAATGCATCAAGATAATCCATCAAAAATACATAGAAAAATAAAAGGTCATCAACCGAATTGTAGGCACAAATCGTCCCCTTCCGTTCATCGACTCCACATCCCTAACACCTGCAACATGACACCTCGCGATAAGCCCACTTAACAGACACCAGTGGGAATGACATAGCTCTCCGTGCGGCTGGAGCTGCTGTACTTGGCGCCAGAGCCCAAGCCTCTCTTGGCAAAACCGGTCCAGAGTGCGCACAGGTTGGCTCCGCTGGTCAGAGCCTTGTCGGCGTCCAGGATTGCGTCACGGGCCTGGACCATGTTGGGGTTGCAGGGTTGCCTATCGTGAAGTGTTAGCATCTCGAAATAATGGGGTATAGCAGACTACAATAGTCTGGACAAACTTACAGTGCCATGCCGTCAACAACCAGCTTCATGGTCAGGTACTTGCCATCAGTGGGAACACCGCTGGAGCTAAAGGTGGGGAAATCGCTGTTGCTGTTGCCGTGCTTCTCAATCAGATTCCACAGAACCTCGTAAAGAACAGTCGCCCAGTAAGTTCCGACGGCGTGGACGCCGGAGCTGGCCAGCGAGTTGACGCTCTTGTAGGTGTATGGGTTGGTCGTCAAGCTGGTGCTGTAGGGGTAGGCTCGGATGCCGGCATTGTTGTTGTAAACCCAAGCTCCCATGGTGTAGTCGGTATTTCGAGTGTCGCTGGACTTGAGACGGATGGCTGTGGCCATGAAGTCGCCCCATCCTTCGCCCATGCCACCGGACTCGGTGCCAGACAGACAGGCAGAGTTGGCGGGTCCACCAGTGAGACGGTTGGACACTAGAAAAAGATCAGGAAGCCATTCCACAAGAGGAATGAAATCATAAAGTTCACTCACCTCCATGGGTATACTCGTGAATCACCACACCGGCCTCGAAAGAGCAGTCTCGCTTAGGTGTGCTGTAAGTCCACAGGTACATCCTCATGCGGCCTGGGGATCCGTCTGCTGGGGTAGCAAAGTTGGCATTGTTGGTACCACTTCCGTCCTGAGCGTTCAAGATGACAAAGTCGTTGCCGGTACCGCCCTGGCCGTTGTTGTTGATCTCAAAGTTGCCAGCCTTCTCGGTGAAGCCGAGGGTGTAGAGAAGGTCGTGGTACTTGTTGGCAGTGTAGAACAGCTGTGCGATTGAAGCATCGCGATAGCTGGTTGGGTCAGTGGTGCTGACGGAGTAGTCGTACTCGAATGCAAGGCTAGAGCTCGTGGGCCGGTAGTTGTTGAGGTAGGAAGTTCCTCCGGATGGGTTGACCTGAGCAATTCCATTGTTACCCCGGGTGGTGGTGTAGTTTGATGTCCCATCAGAGATCCAGGTAAACTCAGAGGTCTGAATGTTCCAGGGATCCTTGACCACAGATCGAGAGCCCTCAGTGGGGTCATTGATACCCCAGGGGCTAAGTAGAAAACAACCGTTACTGAAAATTCCCCAATTGAGCCTGGATAACTTACTAAACCTTGTAAGTGGCAAGGTCGGCAACATAGTCGACAACGCCAAACACCTTCTCGTTGGTGGTGGCATCAATGTAGGTGAGCAGCCAGTTGTCCATGACATCAGTCTCAACTCGCCAAGTGAGAGAAAGAGTGTCATCAGGCTTGACAAGGTAGACAAGCTTGGCCTCTGGGTCAGAAACCGCGCCGCTGGTTCCGGTCAAAGTGTAGTGTTCAGAATCACCCTTCGACTTGGCAGTCGCCTCCTTGGTGTCAACAGGCAGGGAGAGAATATCAACAGTTCCCTTGAGGGCCTCAACGGGGTCGGAAACATCCCGCTTGGCAAAAGGAGCCGGCACACTTCCAGTGAAAAAGCTGCTTCCGTAGGAGAAAACAGTTCCATCGGCAGCAACCTAGTCTCGTTAGTCCCATTCTGACTTGGATTGCGTTTTCTGCACCTACATTGACATTGAAATCGGCATTGTCAACGTCGATTCCATTCACAGTCTGCTTGAAATGAACATGCGCAACGCCATTGGATCCCACGTAGTGGTCCTCGACGAGACGGTACGTTGCATCGGGGAGCACGGACTTGATAAGATCCTTGGCAGTCTCGACATAGGTCTCCCGCTTGGCGATGGAAATAGGCGGGTCCTCTACAACCTTTTCATGAGTAACGTAGTCAGACATCTCCTTCAATCGAAAAGCCTCGAGGTCAATGCCTCGCTTTTCGAGAGGAGACGAGTTGGGCTGTCGCTTGGCTGGGTGAGCATTGGTTTTGACTGCCAGCCCGGCGAGGCCGAGAAGGAGAAGAGATCGCATCATGGTGACCAAGAAGGTATTCCAAAGAGTCAGTGAGGTGGTAGTGAGCCGTCGACTAAAGTGTCTGGTGTTATCCTGGTCCGAATTCCATCGTCTATAGTCGCGAATAGCTCTATATATGTTTGCGGTTGACGACTAGTGAATGATGCCGTCTCCCCTCATTCTCTAATCTACTATCACCTACCGTCTAGTGTCTAGTGCACTTGATGCCAAGCAACTTCCCCATAAGATGGGAACTTTTTGACCACAACCTCTGCGAGGAAGGTCTGCGCCGGATACGAGCCATCCTTTTCCTCACTCGTAGCGGTGGGGTTTGGGAACTTCTGCTTCGGGCCTCAGGATATAGAATGGGGCCGTGGATCGATCCCATCCGAACTAAACGCGGATCCCGGCTAGGGATAGAAACCCTGAAGGGATAATCCCTAGGCGCGAGAGGCCTAGGGTTGAGTCTGTGGGGGCGGTTTGATGGCTGGGGCGGTTGCAGATAGAAGGTGATTCGTTCTCGGTTCACGGCGACCGGACCCTAGTTGCCAAAAGGTATTGTCCTTTTGCAAAGGCTATGTTACAGCCATCAATTAGTTCAGATACGGTTCCTATCGCCGATGATAATGCAGGGGTAATTTCTAGCTTATGCCAGGATGCTACTTTGTTGGCTTTGCATCTAGAGGCCAGTGCACGAAATCACATGGTAGGCTGAACAAGAGCCCAATGACGAGTCTGAATGAGATAGCATTTGTTCCTAGAGGAAGCTGAATACATAGGGGGATTACGGATTTGCTACCCAATTTGCTCAGAGGATGGCAACAAGCACCTCGCCCAACAAAATATGACTGATATAGCAATAGACCCAATAGTTTGTCCTATTTCTACCAATTTATTCCACTTGTCGCGTGATGCAAAATGCCGCACGGGCTCATGTCGTAGGCGGCCGTGCTAGTCGCGCAATCGCCCAGTATAGGAAGCTCGCCTGAGATCTTTCTTGGCATCCTATTCTCGGGCCGCTTTTTCGCTACAGAGACCCTTTGCGTGAAGCACTTGGGATTCGCGGGAGCAGGATCATTCGTTCATCATCCGATGAAGCTTAACGTTTAAACTTACTCTCGTTCCCGATCGCGGCCATTCTGTTTCCATCTCGGCAGATGCAACCTTGGACAGGGGCCAGACCTTCCTGATGCGGACATAGTGGCCGGCCGGTGCAACCACCTTATCGCGATTGGGCAGGTGAAGAGACCAGTTATGTGCATACGGATTGTGCCGAGGCAATCTAATCTTTGGAGGTGCTGGAGAAGCGGCGCCGGTACCTGAAGTTGAACTCCGAGTTATCCCATTGGGCGTTATAGGTTGGTCAAGTGATGTTCCGGACCTTCTTTGCATACCGCCAATGCGTTGCAGAGTCACATCCTATCTCATCGGGCAGGTATAATCCATGGAAACACCCATAGGGCTGGGTAGTTCTCGAGAAGGCTGCTCAAGGTGTGGCCGCGATAGCGTCACGAGTGGCTCGTCCGTATTCACATCAGCACCACGATGTGCCAGAGCAAAAATACTAGCTAGGATGGTATTAATAATATAATACTGGAATTTCATGGCAATCATCGGCTCATGATAACCACAGTGAATAAACTGTTCGACATGAACTTTCTTGCATGTCCACCCTTGGCTATAGACTGCACCCTTATCATTGTACTAGATATCTGTGACAAATTGAACCAGGCATGTTATAATCCTCAAGTTTCAAGAACCCGCTTGATCATTGCTCGGGAAAGTAGTTGTCGCTTGCCCGAGTGGAGTATCTCCCGTCACTGGTGTATCGGGGGGAATTAAGGGGATACTGGTTATTGCCATATATACCCGTACGGACACGTCGAAAAGAAGCCTGGCCGCCAGCGACTGGTGCAAGGTTTGGCTGAGCAAAATCTGGTGGCCCAAATTGGGCTCGCGTACCAAGGTCGTCAACTGATCCTGATGAGTATCGTTCGCCGGATATCTCGTGAGTGGTTATTTGACGAAGACGAGGAGACCCCTGGCTCTGAGACCCTGGTCGAGATGTACTTGGGAAGATGAGGCATGATGCATTATGTCCGGTAGCTGGAATGATGCTGCATATGATTTCTGTACCTTCAAACGAGGCCTGTTGATATTTCGCTGTTGGCGTGTTGGAGGCGGTTGAAGGTGATCATTGCTGGCGAGTTCATCATCCGAGTCCTCAATGTTAGTTGAAGGATGAGTATCCATATCTTCGAGATGGTCTGAGTTTGCCACATAATTGAACCACGGGCATTCACAGCTCTTCCATTTGTCACCACATTCCATACAAAACTCAACACCGCACCGGCTATTTTCAGTTAGAACTTGCCTCATAGCCTTAACTATCCACTCCGAGGCACTTACCAAACGAGGTGATTGCATCCTTCTCTGGCCTCTACCGTAGTTTTGCAGTTTTGGCATCTTCTCCAACCTTCTTCCCTGGCCTTCTTTGCCTGGGCGTCCTCTAGACATTGTCCTGGATGATGCCACCTGTCACCGCAGGGGACGCACACACGAGTTTTGCATCGACTGCACTGACCCATCATTTTATTCGCAGCGCGGACGAGGTGGAAGGTATCTGGCTTGATCCACTCCCCACATTTCCTAGCCGGGCAGTACACACGATTTCGAGTGGAATACTCGACAAACTTGCAGTTCCATTTTCTCTTGAAGGATGCAGCAAAGAGTTTGTCCACGTGGCGTAATGGGATGGGGTCTGAGGTGCAACATGTAGGTGGCATATAAGAGGAGTCCACGACGGACATTTTGAACACCCGTCTTAGGCAAGAGTGGCAGATGCCATGGCCACATTGAAGCTTAGGGCATTTAGACTCGGGTAGCTCTTCGAGGCATGTATTACACTCATTACTTAAATCTAGAGTCAGCCTATTGAAATACCGTAGCCTTGCGTAGTTTACTTACAGTACAGCGACACTCTCGGGAGATGACTGGCGGGATAGGTCGTTGGTCGTGGGTGAGGGAGGACTGGAATCATCCTCGGTAGAGGAAGAATCCTCGTGGACGGAGGAAGACTCATCGTTTCCCTTCTTGTCTCTTTGTGGCCGTTCTGGGACTGACTGTTTGAGTGTGGCCCCGGTTTCAATGGGCTCTTCTTTTATTCTCGCGCCTGAATCATTGATAGGCTCTTGTTGGTCCCCGATGTCGGTTCCGTCAGAGTCTTCCTCTACATAAGGTATACGGAGATTTGGTACGGCCTTTGATGTAACGGTGCTCTCAAATAATCCAGTGGGGCTACTCTCGCGGCTCCAGGCAGCTGATGGTTTAGATGTACTCGTATCGTATTCCTCGACTTGATCGGCTGGTTCCGCCGTGGGTTGCCTATATTGTCTTGTTAAATTTGGTCTATGAATAGGTTGAACTCACTGACTTGTTTTGAAAATCTTCTGGTAGACTGGACAACGGGCTTGTCATCCACGCATGGTCGCATGCTTCGTTAACCGAAGGTCTGTTTTCAGGTACTAGGCTCATGAGCGCCGTGATGAAATCTTGACCATGTTGTGAAACATTGTATTCTATGAGAGACTTGGTGGGGAATTCCGCTTAGGCATGGCAGTATTTGGAGAGGTCTGCAAAGTTGGAGAAAGGAGTATTATGTGTCAGTAGGCGGTACGCAACTGCGCCTAGAGACCACATGTCGACAGCGAAAGTATACGAATCTATGCCTTGCTGAGAGTCGGCATCGAACCCAAGAGCCTCAGGGGCAGCAAAGCCAAAGGTTCCTCTCTGTAGGGTATGCAAAGTTGTGACATCTTGGAGCCTGCGCTTGCTAATGCCGAAGTCGGTAATCTTAACAAACCAGTCCGGGCCCATTGTGACAACCATGATATTCTAAAGAAGTCAGTATATGATAAAGAGAATCAATGGAAGAATATTTCTTACGCCTGGTTTCAGGTCTCGATGCACAAATCCATTATCATGCATATATCCAAGACCTTCAAGAACTTGACTGACGATCTCTCTTCCCTCCACCTCTGGCAACGGTTTGGTGAGGTTCTTTTGCAAGTCTCCGGCACTGAGGTACTCCATGGAGATGAAGACGGAGTCTGCATCTTCAAACCAGCCATGGGAACGTACGAAGCAATGCGAGTACTGTGCTACGCTTAGCTATGTCCGGTATTCATCTTCTTGAGCCAAACGCATACCTTTGGATGCGAGAACTTCATCACAGCCTCGAGCTCTCTTGTGTAGTCCAAGTCCTGGCCCAAGATCACGTATTTTTTAATCTCTTTCACTGCTCGGATCCTCTCCACCTTGCCGCCTTCACTCCGTTCCCTGTAGACGGTTCCATGGGCACCCTGGCCTAGAAAGGCATCACGCACCCAGCGTTCCTCTCTTCGCACATGTCGCTCGCGCGCTGACCGACCAGATATGTAGAAAAAGTGGCGAGTACAGGCGCCCGTAAGGCAAGTTTCGATCTTGGAGTCGCGGACGAGGTCAGAAAGTGGTCGATCGCGGGGCATTATCTCTTCTCAACGCGACAAGAGGTTGCGCTCGAGCGGGGCTGGTCGTAAGATGTGCGTGATGGTTCCCCGAGGTCCATGGAACCGGGGGTCGGTCGTGGCATACGAAGGTAGTTAAACAGTTATATTCCTACTCATTCACATGGCTGAGGCTGCGTGGAACGGCGTTGGAAAGTAGAGAGCGAAACCCTTCTCGGACAAGGTGTCTATGCTAGGTTAGGCGGGAGGTCGTGTGAAGCTAATCGCAGGCCTTTCAGCGGCCACACCTCACTAAATGGCCTGTCTGTTCTGTTAAAGAGATGTCTCTGTAATCTAAACCAGTGCTATCAGGGATCATGGCAGATATAAGGATATCGTTATGGTCCTGAGGGAATTTTGGGTCGTAGACGCGTTTCAACCCTGGTTCCATCAATGGCCCCCAACACAACCAATGTGGTTAGTTGCGTCAGAGAATGAAGTCCTACAGCACGTCTTAGACGCCTAACCACAACAAATTTGGAACATCAGGGTGACAAGTTGGCTCATTCAACATGGTATCTCAGTGTGCAAATAAGGCAAGGTTGTTAAAAATTATTCTGGCCTGATTTGTTTATTTGATGCCCATGTCTGAATTATCATGATTATAAAAGTACTTCGCTTTTGCGCTGCTTGGGATATCCAGCCGTCACATCAATCTTTAAAACGGAAGGAAATAAATGCAGTCTTTACGAATCCTCGTCTAATAGCCTCGTCCAATAAACTTCCACGGATGCTAACATCTCTAAGCGCACTTTTTACCATGTTTAGGGTCGTATCGTGTCCCATCATCCCAGGGATCGTCTTGGTTAGTGAAACAACTGCTTTTGGATGATCGCCGCGACGAGACCTGAGAGTGTTCAAAGACAACCTCTGAGACATTCTGACCGTAGAAGTCATTCGACGATTCCCCAAATCGTTCATTTGATGCGTTGAAGCTGAATTCAAGGGACTTTGATGAAGGGAAGCGCTTGGTGAAGATGTCCCTCTTCTCTGACACAATGGACTCGCGGTCGTGGAAGTAAGGGCGTAGCGATGGTAGACACGCGATGATGAGAGTGATGCCAAGTTCGAGAGTACTCCAGAGCACTGTGATGAAGAAGACAAATTGTCAGTGAGACCAAGGAACAGATATTTAGGTGGATAGGAGAGCGGGAGGTTTACCAGCATAGCTCACAGGAGTCTTGACATGGGCCTGTTGCTTCTCAAATGTCACATAGCGGATAAGGGAGAAAATAATGCTAACAAGGCCAAGGACGAACGTGCAGTACATTCCAACCTTTAACGTCGTCCTCATGCGAAGCCTGGGGATAACAAACCAGGGAAGTGCAAACACTGCGGATATCAATATCGATCTAGAGAAGTGTGTAGCATATGGTAAGTTACTCACCGAATAGGTCTCCAAAGAAATGAAGGAGCCAACCAACACGGTACACGAGAGGACCTGACCACGCAATCGAGCACTCATCAGTGAGAGAATAGTCCCTGTTTTATGTATTAGCAACAGTATTGCATCGCGGTTAGATGTCAAATTGGAAATCGAGGTTTCTTACCAATTTGCCTGGATCGGTCGGCAGATGAATAGCTGCAGCAAAAGACTAGTGACAAAGGAAATGGCAACATAGGTAATCGTAACCCAAAGATAGACTCGTTGATTCTTCATAAAGACGGGGAAGCATTGTAGGTATGTAGCGAGAAGCGACGCTTTGCAGAGGTAAAATGTCGTCAGAAAAGGGATGTTGCTGATCCAAAATAGCTGGAGGCCAGTCCAGGTCAGTCTAAGCTCGCCATGATGTGCTTCACGTCGCATTCAACCACGACAAATACTCACCTCGAAAATCCACATAATGTTGTGGTAGTCCCCACGGTAGCCTTGCATCGTCATTGTGACGCCGGGCTCAAGCACGCCTAGCTGGGCAAACACGATACCAAAGCAGGTGGATATCACAGCAGAAACCCATGCTGCGCACATCAGCGTGTCGCTCACCATCAACTTGCGTCCCTGAATTCGTAGGCGGAGATATAATCGAGCGATGATAATGATCGCGGCGATACCATTGAGAACCCATCCGGAGACCTGCAACCCGTATTTGTCAGTATCCAATCATAAAGAACGTCAATTCGGAGACGAACAATTACTTCCACCGGCCCCGGCTCTGATCTTGCCATGCTGGACAACAAACCCCAATTCAAAGTATTGTATGAGGCCGCTTGACGGTTTGTGTATTTGCTCTGTGCTTGAATGATGTGGCCGAGATGATTGTCTTCGTCGGGGATTGTCGGTCGGTCGGTTTTGGTGGTCGCAGGCTTCGAGAAACCGAAAGCTAGAAAGCTTTCAAGACCGGCGATCGCGGTGTACAAGTACCTTACACCACAATTCACAGGAGCTCGTAGCTCCCATATTAGGTTTGTTGTGATGGCTGTGATCGACGTGATCCACACTAGCTCCAGTGCCGATGGTGGATGAACAAGCGAGTGTAACCTTGCGATGCTCCTTTTTGAGAAATCCACACTCGGTCTGGCCGACTAGCGGTGCCGTTCCCGTATTGACAGCTCCACCAAGCGGAGCTCACAGAAACCCTATGGCCAGATGCGTCGATTTGTGAAGATGATGTGACAATCGCCCTGTATGGAAACACATAGTAAATATTGTGAGATGCAATAATTTGGGCGGCGTACCTCTGGGAATTAACCCTTCGCTGAATCCGAGCATGCCCCGCTGCAGGGCCATTGATGCTCGTTTGGCTTATCGCGGTGACCGAATTGGCGTCTCGGCCGACATGAGACTTTGTAGCGAGCATTATGAGAGATTGCGGAACAATGCATCTCGTTGCGCTGTTGAACTGCTTCATAGGAACAGCGTGGTATTCTGGATGTCGGCCATTACATACAGATTGTAATCCCTTTCGCCCTTACTACGATGCAAGTGGTATCTATTATTCTACAACACGGCATCTCGTGGTGGATATGATGGCGCTGACTTACAGTGAGTGGTTCTGAGACACAGCTCTGTTGGCGCTGTGAACATCATAACAACCATTCAATTCTCCAGTCCATAACCAAACTTTCCAGAAAGATACCTCATTATATTCATCTTCATCCTCACTCAAGTTATCCACAGACCACGGCGCTAGATCATGGCTTCCGAGCAATAGAGCATAGCTCTGACTTCTAGATGCCACTCTGCTCCGAATGCGTATCGAGCTGCAAGCTCGCAGCCCCACACAACTAAGACCGAAACAAGAGCCTACAACAAACCTTGACCTTTGCCCACGTGGGTAGGCATCTTAAACGACCGGGAGACGCGCGGACGGACTACGTCAGACGCAATTCCTCGACTGTGGTGCTTATCATATGTTTTGAAGGCTAGACGAGTCATCAAAAGGCGGATTGACACGTTATTATTGCGAGGACAAGGGAACAATTGGACAGACTGGGCTTACAAAACATCGCCCTCCCTTTGTTGATTGCAGGCCAACAAACCATTCAAACCAGCCTCCCTTCAAACCCCAACGTAAACATAAGTTGCCCAAACGAGCCGATCGCTTTTACTGGCGATAACAGTGACCTCGGTAATTCCGAGGCCCCTGTCCTCTTCCTCTTCTCCCTTGTCATTTTCATCCTCTGCGTCGTCCTCGACTCTGTCCTCTCCCTCAACTCCCTCTCCCTCTCCCCTCCGCAGATCCTCTCCTTCCATCAGCAAACGTAAAGTTCCTCAAGTATTTAACAGCCCTGTGCACACCCATTGCCGCGTTGGCCGTGGTACCCAGGCCGTCCTTCAGTTCGCTGTACACCTCCCTCGCGACGTCGACCGACGAGGATTGGATATTTCCTAGAGGGAGCTCATGACGTTCTGGAATCCCACAGCGTGGCATGTGCTTCTGAGTTCAACAGTTTCGTCCGCGAGGCCCTCGAACTGTGTTCGTACGAAGAGGCTGTGATGGACATGGACAAGATATTCCTTTTCTCCAATACCTGTTGTGAGACTGTCCTCCAATTCGGCCTGCAACTCGATTGTCCGGAGGGCAAGGTCCGTTTGTGGAATGACTGAGATATCATATCCGACAGTGCCTGCAGCTGGGGTTGGCACTGATCGCCATAGCTGGTATCTAGTTCAGTGCTTGCAGTCTCTCCATGGACCCGGCTAATCTGATCCATGACGAGCGGGAACGTTTCGAGTACCGTCTGACGTGAGGATCCTAGTGTCTCTCCGTGCACAGAGACAAGAAAAGAAAAAAAGAAAAAAAAGGAAGAAGAACCGAAACAATAACGAGGCTGACGTGAAGCCACGTAGTGACGATCAACTTAAGACTCTGGCGGGTGGCCGAGAGCTCGAAAAGCCATGCGACTTTCGATTCGCGGCTGGAAAGTCTTGGCTGGCTTCCATCCACGCCCTCAACACCACCGGTGGAAAAGTCCGCCCAAGCTGCGGCGAAGAGGTCGTGGTCTGGGGACAGTTTCGACGACGTCTCCAAATCAAAAAGTGCATCTCCTCGGCAGTTCTCGACCCCTCCGTGCCCTCCTGTGCTGCAGTAAGCCGACGCCGCGCAACCCTGAGTCCTACCTCAACTCGGTGCTGCTCGCCTCGCCGTCGGCCAGAGCCTGGCTGAGCGAGAAGTTGTGCGCCTCACGGGCTGTGGACTCACTGGACTACCAACGCAAGCTGCTGCATGTGGGCGAGTCGCGACACCCGCGCATCTGGCTGCTGACGGGCGTCCTGATCATCAGCGACGCGAGGGTGCTCAACACCAATTACAGTGCCTTTGAGGGTCAGCTCTCGCTGTCTGCCCCGCCGCCTGAGACCGTCACTGCAGCCATATCTATCCTCACTGGCCAGGACGGGCTGCTGAACCTGGAGACGACGCTGCAGGTTGACTCGGGCACAGCGACGGGGTATGGACATGGCGAAGACCGAGTGTGGGCGGCCCAGTTTGCGCCGCTCGATGTGCCATTCCATTCTTACTGCCTGACGAGAACAAAGAAAGCACATCGGAAAGCTTGTCTGTTGGGTGAATTCGGCTGTCGCCATTGGCAGACCTAGGCCCAAGTATAGTTCTTAGCAAAGTGGTCTCAAAGTCCTGGTCCATTAATTGAGTCCGTTGCAGCATGCTAACTATGACCTCGATGGCCCTGTCTTGAGCGACGTGCCGTACAGCCTAGCCGGTCTTCCTCCCATCATGGACATCGTGATGAGACATCACAGGAAGTCGATGGAGTCTTATTCCTTGCCCCGAACCTCAAAATCACCCGCGACGTTGACAGACACCACAATCTCGGGCTTTTGAGATTGTTCAATTTGCAATAAAAGACCAGGTGCCCTGTTAATCTCGGTTTCGAAGTCGCTTTTCAAGGTACAGTCTTTTTTCACGCCCGAGGCAGCTTCACTTTCCAGTCATGATGCAGAAATTTGATCATCACATCGCCTGGAATCCCCACAGTTCTAGAGTCACTCGACTACCAAGAGAGACTGGAACCTACTGAGTTGCAGAGGGGTTTGCAAAGGTGGCCTTGGACTTGAAAAACGAAGGGGTTGCAGTGACCCGGGCTTGGACGACCGGAGGGCCATTTGGCTTGCCCTCTGTTGCAAATTGCTCGCTATAGATATTGTATATGGCTCCCTTGACAAAACCTTAAACTGAACCAATATCAAGTTCGATTCCGCTTGTGGAACTGGAAATTACCTGACATGGTGGTTTGATGATCCATGATTTGCTTCCAAAGAACTCAAGATCGCCATCCCCAAGAACCCACGGCGTCTGGGGTGATCTCCCGTCCGATGAACATGGTCCCTGATCTGTGCATAAGTTGGGGGTTTTTCACCACCTTTTCTGTGTCGATTTAGTAGATCGAGTATCCAATGCGTCAGGATAACGGTTGACACCAGCCTCATCACTGTGCTCCATACCATGGGATTCGCTGCCGAGTATCTCTACCAAACGTGGCGTTACTTCTGCCGGTGCCCTAAGCCCGCCTCCTGAGAAGCAGTTGTCCAGCACGACGAAAACACGGGCCTTTTGAACATCAGCAATCTCGCGAATCCTGACACCTAGCTCCCAGCTTGTGAGGTATTTTCGATTTGGCAATGCGCCTGTTGGGACTAGCGGTGTGCCCATGATGTTGTCGCCACCAACATCAGCGAGTTTGACTTGGCGAAGAATGCCATGGCCCGAACAATCAGCGTAAACATTGTCGTCACCTTGGCTTTGAGATGTGAGTTCAGTGAGACGAAGGATGATGTTGTCATATGTCGAGAGATGCGGTTTTACTTCTTCATCGGAATCTTTAGCATTTTTGAGTGTTGTGAGTTTTACAACATCACGAGCACCGATCGATTCGAGATATACTGCAACAGAATTGACGTAATTGACATAGCTAGAGAGGTTTGCATAACTATGGCCTGTTTCTATATTAACCATGTAGTGATCAATCCCAATTAAGAGCACTCGACGTGGCGTGGCATCCATTGTGACTACAAGATTCACGGTCCTGTAACAGTCGTCTAGGTGTGAAGGATTGAAGCCGAGTCAAAGATTCAAATCAAATCGTCAAAAAATGCGCAATTGCAAACATATGGTAAAGTAAGTTTCACAAAAACCATCCCTTCAACGTGATAAGATAGCAATGTGATAAGATAGCCACGGAAATATTCATTGTAGTTGTGGCTGATCCGAGACCTTGTACCAGGATGCCTTTATTAGTTTGTGAAATGATTAAATAGGCGACGAGTAGAAGCAATCAGTTTAGCAGCCATGCACTCACTTTCGCTCTTTACCTCGCATCAGATATAGGTCACATAAAGTCTGGATACACTTTCATGTCCACTTGAGGTGTCTGAGGCTCGCCGAACAACCACCAAGAGGCGTCTCGTACGAGTTATCTCGCTCAAGTACCTGCTGTGCTGCTTTGTACCAGTACCTAAACATTGAACCCTGTCCGCTTGTAGATAGCACTAGTCTGATCCACGTCATGACACATCTAGTCTAATAATGCACAGCCATTCAAGGTCTATGAGATGCGTCAGACTGTGAGTACGACACCCTTATTTAGTATGGCACTCCTAGAATGCTTATCGAGGCCACGGAATTCCAACCACCAACGCGACAGTTACCAATCCAGCTTATCACCACATTCAATTGCGCGACAAACTGCAACATGAATTTAGCTTCCATCAGGCAGACCTTGGGTTAGATTGCGATAAACTTACTTCCTTCCGCCTCAGTAAATGTCGTGCTGTTGCATTGCTGTACTGTAGCTGGCTTAATTTCCCCCCCAGCTGTCGTTTCTTGCTGGAGATGGGCCTGAACCAAATCCGTGATCATAACTTGTCCATCTATATAAATATAGTCAGTGACAGCCGGCGATTCGCTGCAAAGAGCACATACTGATGTCATCAATTGGAGTCGGACCCGACTTGGCAAACTTTGCATACACTCTCTCGTGCTCTTCAATCATTGACTTGATTTGACATTCCAACTCCTCTTTGATGGTTCCCTCAAATTGGAACGACATTTTATTTCCCGTTGAATAAACATCGCATCTCAATGTGGTTTGCTGCACCGAGTCGGGGGCATACGTAATCTGGTACCAGAATGGACTTCCTATTCTTGCGTAGACGGTGGTCAATGGGAAGAAGTGTAGCTGTCCCATGTCCGCAGATCTATGAGGAGATAAGGCGTGGAAGATCCCACTTGGAAGAGTTTTAGGAACTACTTGGGACGCCTGCGCTTCGGTTTGAGCGCCTTTTCTGGCTGTTGTGCATATTAGCTTGCGAATAGCCATATCGGAGACTGATATGCGTACCAGTCACTTTCCAGTTAAATTTGCCTTTGAATTCCCAACTGTGAAGAAATCGTGACTTCTCATTTATTCTGGCTGGTTGACCAATCTTTGTGGCGTCCATAGGAGTCTCCTGACCAGCCTCCTTATCTGCACTTAGGTTAACATGTAGGAACCCATAGTCATCCACTTTCGTGTGAATTTCGTAGAGGCTGTTTTGGCTCTTATCGAAGCCGGGAATCTTTTCAAATTGCGGTGCCTTGATGAGCTGCCCTTTTGTATCATAGCTCCAACCGTGATACTTGCAACCTAGAACGGCCGATGACCCAGATGCCTTTCTGGCCACGGGAAAAGCCCGGTGACGGCAAACGTTGTGAAAAGCGCGCACTACATGGTCCTTTCCTAGAATAAGGAAGAACCGAAATCCAGCCACTTCGTATGAGACATAGTCACCGGGCTTCTCGAAGCGGCTGCGGTGACTTACACACAGCCAAGTCTGGCAAAGTCAGTAGGGGGACGGCATAGAACTGCTAAGACACGTACCTTGCTGAAAACTGCTCGACGCTCAAGTTGAAAAAGCGCATTGTCAGTCCACCAGCCCGGGATGAGCTCGATTCGCCTCGCGGCTGCTGGGTCTTTGGGTGTGGGTGATAATCGAACTTCGGGGGCGCTGCATTTTGAGGTAGGTTGAATCCCTCGAAATATGAACCACAAGTTTAATGAAACTGATATTGCGCATACTAAGAGAGCGCAAAGAAAAAAAGGGGGCGCAGGGTCCAAGAGCTCAAGCATGTTGATGTCCAGTGTGCGGATGAAAGGTTAAGTCCTAGAGGAATTGCTAAGACATCAAGGTCTGTTGAACACGATGTAGGGGCCTCATCGATGATTTTAGTTAAATGGAGCTAGAAGGAGATGGGCCACAGTCATTCCAGTGATATCCAATTCAGGGTAGTCCGTCCGCCAAACTTTGAGGCCATTCTCATGGCGGGTGGGCGCTATCAGATGATGCTGGGCGTTTAGCGCTACCCAAAGTGGAAAGTCGGTCCCCCAGCAGAAGACGACTTGTGATCAACCGTTTGAGACTACACAAATCTGGGAAAGGTTTACGCGATAAAACGATATCTTTAGTAGGCCCAATTTAACGCCTCAATGTTACCGGTCACTTAGGTTCTTTTTCAACGTGCCAGTCGTCGACCACCACGTTGACAAATCTCGCGCCCTGAAGTCACGTCGGTATCTTCTCGCACATCAATAGTCTCATGACATGCACATGCGCCGAGTCGGCCCTTTGGATGCAAGCAATCACTTTTGATAAAGAAATCGACAGCTCTATGTGGGATTTCACGCACTGGCTGCATAGAAGGGAAAGGAAGCCAAGAGGCGATTTCCCCCGGCATTATCAACTAGATTCGGAGATGTAGATAGGCGAGCTGCTAGGAGGAGCCCGGCCAAGCCGAGATATGGAATTCACGTCGTCTAACATTGGGACCTACAGTGTGGAAGATGGTAGCTGACGAAACATCCAAGCTAAAGATCCTCAATCTTGGTAGGAATAACTACACTGTTCACACTTTCAAAGTAGATCGAAGAAGGCATCTGATTTGGAGCCGAGATATCTGTCGGTGATTGGGAATAGATTTTGACGAAATCTGTCTGTAATATCCAGACAAGGGAGTATTACGGAGTGATTGTTTACGACCAAGTGAGCAATGCAGTGATGATATGTCCAACTCCCTTCTTCGCCCGCGACCCTTGAAGGAAGTCCAAAAAAAAATGGAGTTTTAATTTTCTAATTTATGCTCGATTGTTAGTAGAAGAAGAAAACTGGGATATTGACTACGTCAGGGGTCGAACGACCCACGTGCTAATGGCACCACATTTCTACGCAAGAACCGTTTGACCAAGATACAGTGGATGGATAAACAGATGAAAGTATACTGATCATTCTATAGAAAATGTAGATGGATGAAAATCCTAAGCTGCAGATGGTTCAACTAGATCGAGAGACTTTTGCCCTAACGGGGCCGACGATGGCGGCTTCGGCTTCTGCTTGTCCTGCTCATACTGCGTCGAGCACAGCTCAAATACTCGACCTTGGTAATCTATTCGTGGGTATTTAGCGCATGACCTTCAATCGCTTTTTAAGATGAGAACTTACATGCAACACCGTTTTCCTTGATCGGATTGAGGATACCAGCTGTGTAGATTCCGACCTCAAGATTTTCTTGTGCCTTTTCGCAAAGCTCGTGGTCCTCGATTGCAACCGTGCGCGCGAACTTGAAATATCTTTCAAATTCCTCAGAGCCCTCGTGTGCCAGGTTATAGTAGTCGAATTCCATAGTTGTCTTGGTAGGGTCAGCCGATGGACCGACACGGAATGAACTCATGCCTCCGCCATACAAGTTCAGCGTAGAGTTGGGGAAGAAGTAGAGGAATAAGCCGTCATCCGGCATGTCAGTCTCAGCAATATGCTGTGAGTAGTTATGCTTGTTACGAATCTCGTATGTTGTTGGAGTATACTGCTTTGAGAATGCTGGGTGCGCAAACGGACAGTGGAGGCATTCCTGGTATCCATCGACCATCGCCTTCCAGTTATACTTGCCCTCGTATAGAAGACTGCGTCTGACTGGAAGTTTGGTAAAGTCTACATGTTCAATCAAGTCCTCGAGGCCGGGGAAATATTCATCGAAACTGACGGCCTCGCTGGAGAATGCAACGAAGAACAGCCCAGTGCGAGTCAGGTGGCTGCGTAGCTCTGAACCCTATGAACTGGATTAGAAGAAGTAGAAAATGGATAGTCATCTCAACATACATCAGTTGAGAAAGCTTTGAGACTTTTCCAATCTTCAGAGGTTCGCTGAACAGTGAACTTGACTTGGGCCATCTCGTAAGAATGAACTTCTCCTTTAATTGGCCAATGAGTGACGGCACCAAGGAGAATCCATGCCTAAGAAATATCAATATTAAGCCATAGAAAATCACCATTCTTGTAGAATACCTTCATGAAAATAGCCCGTCTCTCCAGGCTGTATACAGCCTTGCTGGTGTACCAAGAGGCAGGAAGCGTCGTCGGACAAGTGGCCATTTTGACTGAACTTTGGCTATTCTTGTGGATGTAGAAATTCTACGAGTTATCTGGCAGTTTATCACTAAATAATGCATTCGATACTCATATACTATATACTCCTATTAAATGACGACGCAATTTTGGATATGAGGTTCACGAGACCTGGCGCTGTTCGCCACCATTTCAGGCAATGCGACCCGACTCGGATACAAGAATGGCTTCGCGCCAACGACTCCACCTCAAAAGCCCATTTGGGAAACGCAGTCCGCCGACTTTTGACCAATGAGGGGAGGGCAGTTTGAGGTGCTATCACACCGCGGTAATTTTTTGCCGCTTCGTCAAGGCCTCCAAGATGCATAGTTATCAAACCTGATGCATGATAATCTCTTGTTGTTTCGACTATTCCAAACTGGACCAATCACTCTCCGTACCAGTAGTTACTTATCGTTCAACTACGCAGACGCTTTGTTTGGCGCTATCTCAACACCCTTTCTGTTCGCTGTAACCTTGGTTCTGGATGTCACTAAAGATACCAAGATCTTCCCGTTATCTTATAGCGGGCATATAGACCCGCAGTAGCTGCAGCACACTGTTCCTCAAGAGATTGATGATACCTTGTTAAGATAAGTTCCGGCTGCAAGTGGTGGTCGTTCACGACACAGCGTAAACCGCGCGGAAACAATATGGGCCGAAGCTGACATATTTTTTGCGTCATACATCGCAATGTCGCTTTATCTTTTCAGACGCGCAATTTGCTCTGTCTCAAGTAGCTATATATATATCAAGGGGCTCTCTGCCCAGCCCGAAATCATCATGCGCGTCGCTCGGGTGATGATCCTGTTTCAGCTCCTCATAGGCTCTGAGTTGAATTTATTGATAAAAAAAATGTATCCAAGTGATCCATAGTTAGTATTTTTATTTTCCTGTCAGTAGTCTCTGCAAAGTGTCATGCCTTTGCTAGTGAATGTGTTAGCTAGTTTGAGCATGTAGACTGCATTCTTATCACTCAAAGAGTATTTTTGAATTGATTTTGTCTATATATTCATCGGCGATGGGATGAGAAGTTCTTTGATGAAAGATCTAGAAGAGGTCAGTCTTGGAATGTAGAGAATACTGACTTTAGAAAGCATCAATGACGTTACACACGAATGGTCATGGAATAATTCTCGTCGATCAAATGGCCCAAAAATAACCTAAAACTTTCTCATTTTTCCGTGGTATTAGCAGAAAGGTTGGAAATCCAGGGCTCTCCTTTTCGTATTACTAATGCGTACCTAGGTATAATGACAAATGTGCTAGAATTTGTACTTCGTTGAACCCTCGTTATATAGGCCCTCAGTCACCACAACATGTAGGTAAAGGTCAAGAACGATTTGGCAGAAATTTCATTTCATTTATTCTCGAGTATTCACAGGAAATAATTTGTTAAAATTCATGAGAGACAAGATGATTGGGGCGGCCGGGACGACCGCTTCAGGGTTTCTCGGGGACATGTCCGATTCTTTATAGTGGCTGTGCGAGTGTTCAATTATTTCATTCCATTCAGAAGAACCCTCCATTTCGTAGTTGTGAATTTTGCAGCTTAATTGATACTACCCTTGGCGACAGCCCAGAGAAGTCGGTATCAGTTGAAGCCTGTAATATTCCCTCACAGTGACTGACGCTGAATATTGTCTATAATTTTACTTAATTTCGTTTCCCCAAGAACATCGGACGAAGACCCCGAAATACCTGGGCCGGAATGCTCGTAACTGCATCAGGCTTAGGTATGCAATCGAACACGTGGATCCGTCAATGGGCAATTCCACACCGCCTGCGCCGACTCCAGATCCACATAGGGGCGTCAAAAGTGGGTGGTGGGGGTTGCATGCCTCGTTAGATAACATTGACTCGGATAGACGATACTAATGTGTGGCTGATTCCCTCCAAAGCATGGAGTGCTCTGCTAATGATATCTCATGGCATGAAATCAGCTCTTTGGGGCAAAACCACAGTCAATTTCAGACCACTGCCCAGGTCCCTATTTTGAGCCTCATCGGGTGTACTTTGTACGCATCGCGGGAAGTGCATGAACAACCTTGATTCGGCAACATCTTTTCCTGGTACAAGCCACCACTGCTGGAAAATTCATATTATCATTGGCTCGGTTGTCCATTGCATGCACTAGTTCAAAAATAGACCTGTTAGCCGGATGTCTCCCCCACTACTTATCACCTCTCGGGGAAATCTCATCGATACATGTGATCTCTCCCATCTTGACCCCGTCGAAAGAGCCAACGTCCATCTCGTCCATTGCAAGCGATAGCGTCCCGGTAGCCAGGTCCTGACGTGGAATGAAAGACACCACTCTCTCTAGCTTGAACTCACAAAATATACAGCCAGAGACATGCGACCTACTGCCAGTAACAATCACAATGACCAAGCCAGACCAGCCACGCCGGTTACTGCCTCGTTCTTCAGCCGACCAGACTCATAGGGAGGAAAGGATAAAGGTCAAGCATGGGAAAAGCCGAAACGGTTTGTAACCCCCTTCCTCCTTTCCATCTCAGTGTCACGCGGCAGCACACCCAGACCGCCTTTGGTTCTGGAACGCCGCACGGCCTAATAATTCATTGCCATAGGGTGTATTACGTGCAAAGCTCGACGAAGGAAATGCGATGAAGCGAAGCCATCTTGCTCACAATGTGCTCGTCGTCGAGTCGTTTGCGGGGGGTACAACAAGGATTTAAGATGGAAAGCGTTCGAGAAACCCGATGACGAGACCATCCATGCGCGAAATAGTACGCAGCAAACTGCTACATTTATGACGAAGATGGAATTAGCTAACCACGGCAGTGACTCAAATACAGACTACACACCCGAATAATCCTTCTCAATCTTCATATTCCTTTCAGCCCGGCTCACCCCGGCAAGACTCTGGGGGTGACGACCCGGAACGTATTGCTCTTCCTGAACGTCGATCAGGGAGACTATCCAGCACATTCGAAGGAACCACTCTGAGCGAGGCTCGAGTGGAGACAACTAATCAGTCAACTATTCGGCATGATAGTGTCAGGTTTCCTTCAACCCCTAGAACCACCGCCGAATCATCCCTCAACGGCCCGTTCAATTTATTGGAGCAGCTTGTGGACTTTGATGTCCTCTTTCCAGACATACCACCAATCGATGCCTCTGCATTTCTACAGTCAAACAGCCCAAAAGCGACAGAAGGTGGAAGTCTGAATGAATTTGCGCAGTTTCTTGGTCTTCAATCCGGAAGCCTTGAAGCGCCGGCGTCCCCGCTTGGCTCCCGTATTGAATCGGGTACAGCATCGCGCCCCGGGAGTCGAGTCACTTCAACCAATTCCCAAGGGTATGGAACAGAGAATGATAGTTTGGTTCCTCCACTCGAGTTCAATCAAGCATCCTTTCAAGGAAATTCCGACACTAGCCCCGTTTCGCTTTATCACCAACCGCATATGCAAAGCGATAGTCCAGAAAACATAGCTCTGATTTTTGATCGTCGAATATGCGAAGTCCTCTGCATTAAGGAAGATCCAATCGGAAATCCATGGCGAAAGATAGTGTGGCCTTTGGCTAAAGAGCATCCCGCGCTCTACCACGCCATCGCTGCGATGACTTGTTTCCAGGGGTCCAACAGCTTACCTCAATTTCGTGCAGATGGAATTCGGCATCTGGAAATGAGCATGCAAAAGCTTTCTCTAGAAGGTGATGGCAATATGCGACTTGAGGTGGCATTGGCTGTGACGCTTGCTCTAGGCTTCGCCCAGACCTGGCATTATCCGAGATCTTCCACGGGCACTAGACATATCCAAGGAGCGAAGGCACTTCTTCAAAAGGCCCTGTCCAGGCATCTCTATTCGCAATTGCCAGAGAAGGAGCTCGTACGACTGAGCTTTCTAGCCAATACCTGGATATATATGGACGTCATTGCACGCATCACTTGCAACAACTTTCAAAGCTTGGATTTCGACCTCATGACCGCATGCAGCTTATTCAGTCCATCCACAGATTCTTTATTACAGATTGATCCTCTTATGGGATGCGCTGGAACATTATTTCCTCTAATCGGTCGCGTTGCAGACTTGGCAAACCGCGTTCGCCGATCCCGAGACAGGCTAAATTCGCCCGCAATTGTGTCACGCGCAGCAGAACTCAAGGCCTCCATTGAAAAGTGGACTCCATCTATTGACATAGACATGGAGCTCAAAGGTGAACCTCTTTCACCAAGTGCCTCGGATTTAATACAGACGGCAAACGCGTATAGATGGGCTACAATCTTGCTTCTGCACCAAGCAGTCCCAGAGCTTCCTGACCGACTTTCTATACCAGAAATGGCCCAAGAGGTCCTTGTACTTCTTGCTACAATTCCACTGAGCTCCCGCGCAATAATATTTCACATTTTGCCGTTGATGATAGCGGGCTGCGAGGCTATAGAGACTGAGGATAAAGATTGGGTGCGTGATAGGTGGATGTCTTTGACCACGGGAAATACGTCTGGGATCGTCGATCGCTGCCTTGAGTTGACATGCGAAGTCTGGAGGCGACGGGAGAATTTTCACAACCTCCAACAGCAGTCCGGTAATGAATTAGGAGCTGAACCTTCTTCATTTTCAAGATCGGAGGTTTCTGGCCTGTCTGGGAGTGCCGACCGAATGGTTGCACACGGAACTCGAGCTGGCAACTGTTGTCAGTGCTCGTCTAAAGAGCAGCAACAACCTGCCGAATCATCAGCTCATGTACGGGAATTTGATTCACGGATAAAAGCCAAAAATTCGATCTACACAATCAAGAGCAAGTTGCATTGGTTGAGTATCATGAAGGAATGGGGGTGGGAAGGTAGGAGAATTACGCTGCCTTGTTGCTCAACTGCTAACTTGTTTTAGTGATGCTTGGTTAAGTTTTCGTCACGGAGGAAGAGATTGGGGAGAAAATATGTAAATAATACATTTTCGCAGATTGTGAGCTTCATTCGAAATTTTACGTGGCTGTACCTTACAGTGCATGAGTGAGCATGGAGAATGAAGATGAATCGTTCATAGGTTATCTATTGATATTTGCATTATGGCTGGGAACAAAAAATGCAATATAGAGTGAAAAAACGCCATATCGACCTGATGCAGTTATTTCAAGCTCGGGGTGCGATGAAGAAATGCCCTTGTTACCTATCAAGTTTCGGCCAACCAACGACATAGGCTGAACAGACCGCAGTTAGTGATATTGATTCTGTCAGGGATGAGACCGCAATATGATCATAGCCGAAGCATAGTCCAAAGTTCTTCCAAGACTGGTGGTTCTGGCGCTGCTTACGGAAGATGCCGCGAGGCATTCTCTCCCACGCAAACCCGGCTTTGAACACAGCTGAGCTTACATGAGTGTTAAATCGGACTATCCACTACATTCACTTCAACGAAATGTGAAATTCGAAGGAGAGGCACCCATAATCAACTACCCCTGGAACAAGGCCTGTTCATTCGGACGGAGTGGTCAGTAGTGCTCTAATAAACCTGTGGCGACAATTCAATGTCTAAAGATGCCGTGTGCTGCCTACCTTCCATTTTAGATGTAAGGAATGATCTTCTGGGAAAAGAAAATCTTCAGTTAAACCAACATCTTACAAGATAGCAATTATATACAATGCTTTTAATTTGACTTAGTCCACGACAGTAAATGGGTGGAATCAGGATGGAATTCGCGGCGAGCGATTTTTAAAAAAAGAAATTATATTCCAGTGGTCATTAGCCATCACACGTCAACAATGGCCTGATGTTCTCTCGTTAAAGATTGGCCAGCCGACTCATCTTTGTATTATCCTTGTCTCATTGAATGTAACCTTGCCCATGTAAACAAAACATGAAAGCTCCTAATGGCAAAACTGAAAAGAACATAAAATGAAGGCAAGTAGACTTGAGGATGCTGTGGCGTAGAAGCTAGGTACATGTGATTTCAATAAAACTCAAGGCCAGAAAGATTGTCCACCTGGATAGAATCCGAGAATTCAAGTGAAATGTGAACTTAATCCAAGAAGGCTTAACTCATGCCCCGTGGGCTAATTTTTGAAGTCGGTTCTTGCTGCAAACCGTGGGCCGCTGCCGCTCATCAGAGTCTATGCCAGTGGAAACATGACATTATTCATTAATTGCGGTCTTTTTATTGCCGGCCCTAATATTGCCTGTCCTAGTGGTTCCTATTATTACTGATATGCATTATCCTTCTTCGTAATACCACTATTAATAACAAGAATGCGGAGACATGTGCAATTTGAAAAAGAACTTACCTCAAATCACTAACGCAAAGCTATTATATTCCCTGGTAGAAGAGGTCGACAATACCACCCTAACACTAGCCTCAAAATGGGTTGTCTGGTGTAAAATTTAGTTGAATGATAGGGCCATGAAACGATATAAGTCAACCACGGGATTTCTTAAGCTTTTCTGAATCGCGAAGTATATCCATATCGAAGTTCCTCTGGTGAATAATCCGAGTACCCGGGCGCAGAACATAAATTCGTATACCGCTCGATTCCTGGATCCCCAATGACCTTTTGACTGAAATAAGCAGGTATCTTGAACGGGAAGGGAGAAACAAGCTCAGCGATATCACAAAGGACTTTTGCCGATTTCCCCTTAGCTTTATTGAAGGTCAAGATAGTAGGTCAGCAATGTCTCATCCTTCGTCATTTAAGTAGTCCGAAACCCACGAGTATTAGCCTCATTGCTGGGCGATGACGACAGATTGCCTGAAACGCGTCCAAACAGACTAGTAGTTGCTTGACCAGAACCGATGCTTGAGTTTCCTAGGATTGACGGCTTGGTAGAATCCGACGAAGACAGGAGGCTGTTGGGCTTTTCGCTCGAAGAAAAAAGAGAGCTCGAAGTCCTAAATGGTATTTCAGAAGCCTGGTTTGTGGTGGCACCCATTGCAAATAGCCCGGTCGATTTCGTCTGCGTGGCAGGGACCTGGCCACCCCCGAAAAGACTAGGGATAGTATGGGTGGCATTTCCATTGGTGTTTAGACTTGACGTAGTTGCTTTTGGCCCAAACAAGCTGCCAGACGCACCAATTGTTGGCGTTGGCGTTGGCGTTTGGTTTGACCAGCCACTAGTAGCAGCAGTTGTTAGAGCCGGGGACCTGGACCCAAATAATCCTCCATGGTTACTAGTTGTCGGTGCCGGAGGTATTGAACCAACGCCGATGTCGGCAGTGTTGGGAGCTACAACTGTTGCGTTGTTGCTAAATAGACCTCTAGAAGTGTTTGGTGGTGGAGTTGTAGGCTTCGGGAGGGAGGCTTTTCCAAGGCTAGAATTTATGACTGAAGTTTGCTCTGGACGAGAGACTTCAGCAATTGGCTGTGCAGTCTTTGTGACCCTCTGTGCTGGCGATATTCTCAACGGGCCAGATATGGCATTCTCAGCTTTGGCTGTAACTGATGATTCTAAGTGGTGTCAGCTTGCTGTCTTCCTGTCAGTAAAATTCACTTACTCGAATCATAATGTACCCTCGCAGGAGTGGACGGCAGGGCTGTTTTTCAGTTTAGTTTCGTTCAAGTCTTGGAAAATTGTCCTCACCTGTGATTGACCTTGGTCGGTAACGACGACATTGGGCCAAACCCTCACGTAAGATCTTCACCTCTGCCTGAATGAGTTCTCTTCGAGTTGTTGTGCTATCCGATTCTGCAGCCAACTCTTTCAGGCGCTCCTGACTCATGGAATCAACTTTTGTTGGCGTAAAAATTTCTGGCAAATCGTATATGAGAGTGCTTTCAATTGCCAAGTTAATTACGTTGTCGGTAAATGTGCGCAAGGACATCTGCGAATGTCAGTATCATGCGAAAAGCTAATCCAGTCGGAATCTTACTTCATAGTACACTGTCATCATATCGATTACCTTCTCCGTGCCAAACTCACCATCCTCTAAGCCTTCATCTTGAGCAACTGCTTGACTTATCATCTTCTGCGTGAGTATTTTCTTGGAGTCTCGCTCAAAGATCTCTGGATATCTCTCTATCATGATATCTGAGAACCGGTTGGCAAGCCTATCAATAGACCTTTGAGACAATGAGCGATAGAAGTCTGCATCCAACGGAAGTGCATAGCCACGAACGTAGGGCCTTATTAGCTCATCAAGTTTTGACTCGAGCACTTTCTCCTTCTCTTCGAAGAATGGATCCACACAGGTTGACAAAATCGCTTCTGTGGTGCGATTGGTGCTTGGTGGTCCAACTATGTGCTTGAACACTTCATCAACGAAGGCCTTGGCGACGATAGTAACACGGCTGATGTGAAACTCAGCAATCTGCTTCCATGGTGCGGCCTGCTTCTTGAAAAGTTGAAGGGCAAGCTCTCTGTTTGGTGATCCTGGGAACTCCAGCCCTTGATTCATGGCGGCCTGTCTCTGAAGTTGCGTATTGAGCTCCTCTGTAGTAATTATCTCAGGATCTGGGAGGTCGTAAAGATATTGTTCGAGAAGATCTTCAAGGTATTCAGGAGTGTCTTGCTCTTCGGGCTCATCTTCATGCGATGCAACAATCAACTGGCTCGACCCCTTGGTCTTGAGGACATGGTCAAAGGCACGGTTGAAATTTCGAAGTTGTGCACGAAGTTTAAGGGCTTCGTCATCCAGACCGCCAAAGATAGGATCGTTGTAGCGGCCATCAACTCCATCTCGAGCAAGCCTCTGGAAGTCACTAGCAATTGCTAATAGGAAGCTTCGCCTGTCTTCCAATGTTGACCTAGGATTCCCGAGTCGACGAAGTTCTTCCTGACGATCTCGAAGTTTTACCTCTATATCTTCCACAACCCCAGGCAGGCTGTTCCGGATATGACTGTACAAAACCTCACTCAGCTTCTTGCGAAGGCTTTCTATTCCTTTGTTGTCTCGAGGAACTGATGCCCAAGCCCCAGTTCTGAAGAACCTCTCCTCAATCTCATCTCGAGCATCGAGATGGGGTTCATCTTCTGCCCTGTTGCGAAGAACGTGCCATCCAAGTTCCAACTTGTTTGCGCCCTCCTGATTTTTAGCAACCTTGATGTACACCCGCTCATCGGCATATCCAGGTCGTGTGAGGTCAGGTTTAGTAATAACTCCAATAGTTCGCTGTCCGAGAGGATCTATTTGCTTGACTCGGTTCAGAGCAATGTGGCTTGCAAGCTCGTTGTTGGCGGTAATGACTACCAAGATTATGCTGTTAGTTTGTCGCATGTAACCATCGACAAGCTCATCAACTATTTCCTTGTCATCTAGAGACTGATTTTCAGTGCGATTCTGAAATAGACCAGGAAGATCAACGAGGCTGAGCGGGTACATCTTCGGGCCTTGGATCTCAAGCCGGAGGACATCCTTGGAAAATCCTTTCCCAGCTCGTGTAAAACCCATGCATTCCTTCGCCTCTTTGATTATTTCCGGGAGGTCATATTCATGGAATCCAGCTCTCTCGAAATCTTTTGGCGCCTTGGATTTGTCGGCAAACTTGACACTAACATCAACTCGAGTTTCATCGGCCTGACGAAGGACCAGCTCCGTCGCAAACCGAGTGCATAGGCCTTCCTCCACAGGAAAGTGAACATGGGAGATAGCCTCGAGAACTGAAGACTTTCCGGAAGACTGTGCACCGACGACAATAATCTGCGGAAGGTTGACGATTCTGCCAACACCACAGGCGCTTAAACTGTTGCTAATCTCGTGCAACCCTTTGGCCTCCGAGGTGTTGAGTCGATTGAGGACATCAGAGGCGATTGAAACATCCATACTGAGATGAGTGAAAATGCAGAAAATGTAAGTGAAAGCACAGACATGGGAATCTGATCAAATAATAGGTAGGTATTTAAGTGTGGCCAACCTGGTTTCAAGTTCCCAGGCCATGTCGGAACATGGGCACATGTTCACTTAGCGGTAAATGCCAAGATGAGATCCCACTGGTCAGCGGACATGTCTCAGGGATGATTGTGGAGTTGAAATGCAGGGGCGGGCGTTACGTGCTGGGGCTGATGAAGCTGAACCAACACCTCGATAGCCTCCGACCTTGCGACTGGCTACGTCAACGTCTCAACCAACAGCATGTTTCGCGCCACTAATGTATAGGCTTTCAAAGTCCAGCTGAAATGGTGGATACATCAATTTAGGAGTTTGAGCTTACTGAATAGAGATTTTTTTTTTTTTTCAATCCTGGGATCTGTTCATTTTTGCGTAATCAGTACGGTCTACGCTATCGTCATAGGTGCTGAATGGCAAAGAGGAAGAATACAGAACCAGAAACCATTCGTAGAGCGTTGAGGCTGAAGGAAGACCAACCGTGTGCTTTGGCGGTTAATGAAACGGTGTGGCAGCGCCCCATCAGCCCAATGCGACCCTGTGAAATAGGCATCGGTGAATGAGACACACAGTGTGTGTTAGTGAGAGCAAGTCATCATCACCCATCCAACAACCTTGGAAGCAGATTTATGGACCCCAAGCTAGGTATTATTCCCGGGTAGGATGAAGTGAAGGTAATGGATAAATCGTACATATCCCCCTTTTGAGATGTTAAAGCATTCCTCCAAGTCCAGCTGAACTAACAGATTTGCTACTCAACGAAGGTGGGGCATACTCTGTGAGTTATGTAAGCTAGCTTTCAACCCCACCTCTCCAGGATCCTTATCTTCATCACCATTTATACTTGTCCTCATATTTACTTTATCAAAGAGATGTAGGGTAGGTTCTGCACATGGCCAACTGAGAACAGCATCCGTCTTAGACATGCGAAACACGTTCAACAATATGAGTATATTTATGACCATCCATCAATTGAAAATATTTAAATCAATAGGCAACGACTTCCGGGCGTTTCGGGTGAGCGGCTTGAGTCGCTCATCGAAGTTAGAGGGAACAGCTACTCAAAACGAAACCAGTCGGTATGGATTTACGACAGCCGCTTTTCGCGTCCAGCTCAAGTCTAGTCCAGGCCTACATATTGGTATGAAATGATTTAGTAAAGTGGTAATTGATTTTATGTAGTTGAAAGCGCCCAGTCCATCGAGAGAACAAAAATTGATTTCAAAAACGCAGTCGTTGACGTTGTCTGTGGTAGTTGCTCAGTGCGGTCTTAAACTAACGTGCTTTCTCATGTTGAGTTCGGTGACACCATCTGAACGCCCAAGATTAAGATTGATCCTGCTCCCAATCTCCATAATTGCCCCATCGGTTGCAGCCTGGTTCATTCCCAACTTATTTTTTTTGATCAGTTTTATTACGCTAAACTTTCGATGGCCGGATAGTGTTTCTCTTATCTAACCTCTATTACCTACAGTATGTGGCTGGGTTAAATCCGAGTCTTTGACTTTCCCGACCTTCTCGTTTGCAGAAGGAAGATTTTCAACCAAATTTGAGGATGAGAAACAATACCCGACTCATTTACCCCCATTCGAAAAGTTTTAGCACGGTCTTATTACTATCTTGCGCGTCACAGTTGTGTTGAAGGCTGTTCGAAAGGTAGACAATCACGCCTTTCGACTCTTTTGAGATGGTTCAACCAACTGAACAGTAAATGTCGCAGATGCCCCTGTACTGGAATGCTATGAACTTTGATCTCGAGGCAGCTTGGTTATCAAGTCAACATTTGTCGAAGTTTTGAATGATCTGGCCTCACTAATATGCACTCGCAGACTCATCGTGAGCTGCAAGTTGGTACCCGTCAAATGCAGCGAGAACCAGACGAGGAAACCACCCTTTCGAGACGCGCTGAAGCGCAACTGGACAGACACTCTCCTCGACAGTTCGCGATCTTGGGCAAGTGCACCTTTGGCTCATCTCGTCATAGTTCGCACATGGAGGTTCGTCGACGCCTTTAGCGTTTTTCAAACCTTCTACATCAGGGAGATGAGAATAGGAAGGGAATTTGAGGTAGCTTGGATCGGATAGACGTAGCTATTCTTGTTCTCTTGTTTCGGTATTTCAAGTTGGAGAGCCTTGGATACTGGTTACTACCGTGCGGTGTTTGTGGCAGGAAGTCTCATTTCACTTTCTGGGATGTTCGCCCTTAGCTTTTCTGAAGCGTACAGGCAAATATTCCGGACATATGGCCTGTGCGTTGGCATTGGTTTTGGTGCCGTGTTTTCTCCTATCATGGCACTGACCGGTACATATTTTAAGTGACATAAGAGTCTTGCTCTGGGACTAGTGACAATTCGCTCGGCGACTAGTGGGATGGTGTTTGTTGCCATTTCTGCTCAGATGCTGCCGTCGGCTGGATTCGGTTGGACAGTGCGAACCGTGGGCTTCGTTCAGCTTGGAACCACCATAGTTTGTGCCATATTCTTAAAGGTGATTTCAAATTACAAGCGTATATGTCTTAATCGCGCTGAACATCCGATAGCCTCGCATAACGCCTCGAACTCCAATGGGCATCATCGAGTGGGAAGCATCGCAATATTTGCCCTTAATATTCACGCTCTTGGGGGCATTCTTTATATTAAGAAGGAAGCTCTTCGATGCAACGCAATTACGGATACCTGAGGAGAGATGCAGCGTTTGCTGATAACAAAATTCCAAATCAAACACCCACAGCACAAGTGACACACCTAGACTTTAAAAAGTGGATGTTGGAAATAACATCCCTGTCGGATGCTGCACCAGCTTGTGGGGGCCGATCATTATGTTCCAATACGCAAAGTGGTTAAATCAACGAAATTTAGGAGGAAAAAAAGGGAACTATACGAGAAGCTGCAAAGACGTTGAGTTGATTTGAATTCACTGTCCAAGGAGGTGATGGGTGTGACAACAGAAACGTAGCTCGGACACAGGGCGTCCCCATGAAACTCCACAGAAGGAAGAAGGATTCAGCGACTACTGCAATTAGTCGTACTACTGAATTCTGGCCCCCAATCTGCAACCCAGCCTTTCCAGATTGGACCTCGGGGCTGACGTTGCAATGGGCTGAGGAAATGCAACCATGTATCTAAATTTGTCTGTCATCCGCTCTCCTCAGGCACCAAGGTCGATTTGTAATTCCTTACTTCCGAGCCTGATTTCGACGATTTCCCAACCGTAAACTTCTTCAACAATCTGTCAATTGACACGGTGGCTTCAAGGCCCCAGATCTATGTCTATTAACCGCCTCAAGTGATATCTGTGCGCCAACAAAACCCCAAAAAATACAAAGTCATGAGGCGATCGACGAAGACTCACAAACCCAGCTCTGTGTCGCACGGGCCCAAAGCAGGGAAGCGAGACAAATACCCCATCCTGATGCTGTTGGTTGTTTCCAATACGCTCGCTATCATGTTGACTGTGTTAAACATCAAGCAGTGGCGTAGTCCATATTCACTGACGCGTATGATCGCTGAAAACCCGGCTGGTGTCGGTATTGTGGTTCAGATAATCTCACAGCTGCTTGGCCTGGTGCAAGTGAGGGCTTTATGTAGGTGTGCCAAAGCTGCCTCGTGCTCAACTACGAAGAGTAGAGCAGAAAGGGTCGAGTTAGATTGACGCTGATAATCTTCAGGTATTCTTTTCAATCTCAGTGCGAGGTTGCAATTGGCTACGCAGAGCTTGAGTCTCGAAGCGCTAAAAGTTGCCAATGCTTTGTCTTGCAACCGAATCGATTTTACTGTTAGAACGCCATACATCGGCTTGTTGACAATTTTCTGCATCTTCAATATGCTCCCAGCCGCTCTTTGGGCCGGTGCCATTACCCCGGTGGCCACAAATTCAACCTCCCAGTACGTGGTCAATGTACCTGACTACTCGAACGCAAGTGGCACCGCTTTTCGAAGTGGCCAGATGGATTACCTGTACAAAACGGATGCCCTGGGTACATACACCTTTGGACCTGAGCTTCAACTTGTTGGACAAATTCTCAACAACGCGCGAGACGCCTTCAGTCCGTCGGGGAACGTCAGCCCTCATGCCAAACTCGATAAGACAGGTTATATTTACCAGACCAGAAGCTATGGTGTGGGTTCAGCCGTGGGACTTCTCGACTCGGTCCCTCAAAGGGTATTGTCCTATCAGTACTCGGAGACAGGTCTCTATGCATCGGCGAAATGTACCTATAACGATACTTCTGAGTTTAGCCTTCGACGGCTCTCCGGTGCCGGAGAGGGTTGGACTTTAAAAGTGTTTGAAGCAGAGGGAAAGCTACCGAATGGAGCCATGGTAACTCACGCAGCTGCTGCCATAGAAGAAAATGGAGCATTTAGTATTGGCGCTGCAACTTACCAAAACTCTTCGTACCTGGCTCTAGCAGCATACACTGATGGGAATCTAACGAGCAAATACATTAGTTTGCACAAAATTCAATGCCAGCTCATTTATACACCGTACGAGTTCCTTGTCACGGTGAACACAACTCAAAAGACAATCCATGTCAAACCACAACGGTCAGTCAGCGGATTCCCTCACAAGGAATCATGGGTAGCGCTCAGCGCAGCCCAAATTCAAGGGATGGCTATGATAGTGGCGACCACACAGTGGACATCGATACTTGGCGACCTCTTTCAAAATAACGTTGTGACTGTCCAGCAGTTTCATGACCAGACCAACGCCAATAACACATCGGAGCTTAAGAAGAGCGGCAACTCGACAATTTACAAGGGTGTCAGTTCTTCCGTGGAGTCAATGCTCGATGATGTGCTTCAAGCTGTGTCTGCAGCTCAGTTGATGGTGCTTCAATACAACCAGACAACACAAGCCATTGTGTATTCTCACAGTTATTTTATCGGCAGTCACGAATACACTTACTCAGTTTTGTGTGTCAATCTCTTGATTGCTATCATTTTCATTATTGAAGTGATTCGAACTCGTGTTTGGAGGCATGCGCCGGAGTTCGACTTTGTGGATCTCAAGGCAGTCATATTGAATGCTGCAATTCCCGGTAATAGAATTGCCGAAGCCGCAACTCAACTATCCACAGGAAAGAGAGCCAGCAGGACCGACCTTAGTGATGATTCTCTCGGCAATATGAAGGTTCAATTTCTCAACAGGGATGACGAAACTCAGCTGAAAGCGCAAATAAGTCATGGAATACCTCTCACTGATACTACGAAAGTATCGTCATCTGATCTAAAGCGCTCCAACTCTCAGAGCTCCAACTCTCAGCGCTCAAGTGCCGTTGTTCCATTGTTGGAACGTCAGCCTTTCGGTGAAGATGACATTTCGACATATTCGTTTAGAGCTTGAATAGTGTCATATACATTATTAGTCTCTTTACTGATCGTGCCGGGTGCCGATTGTGCTATCCTTGATGCGTTGAAATATGTCTTTTATGTCTTTGAGATGGTTGGATATGCGAGCGTTTTGTGAGGTGGATCTTTTCAGGCAAAGGTCGAGGTATCGATATTACTTGTGGCAGTAATTGGACTGCGGTACAAGATAAGGCAGCATGCTCCCAGATAAAAGCTTGTCTCGGATCTCTGAGATATACCAATATCTCGCTACGCTGTACTCCTAAATGAACAAATCAAGAGTGCCATATGTCGATGGCGCCCGCGCTTCTCGTTGCTCTATCAAGACGTTGGCGACACAAGCCGTTAGACCTCGGCCTGTCTCTACATAACATCGGAGATAAGATGTGGAGTAGAGATAATAATGGGCTATACTGCGGACAATCGATAATGAACAGCCATTCTTTCAAGGAATGAAACCTTTCTCAAGATAGTGATGCGGGGTAGTCGTGCGTGGCTACGCTGCTCTCGATGTCCACATGATAACCTGGCAACTCTTATCAACTTCGATATCGGATCGACTATCGGAATGGAGAGATTAGAAGAAACAAGATGGCCTGTGAGTGGTCCTTTGCATGACACTTTCTCCCAGAATGTTACACCGTTGCGACCCTGTCATGATTTTTCGGACAAAAATGTGTGCTAACCACGGCGCAGATTGTGTCACCCCAGGGCCGGCGGTCACGATGTTTTATATCGTGCGACCACTTCCCTATTCCACACCTGCCTTGACAAGTTAGATCAGGCGTGATTTTCATTGTCAAAAAATATAGCACGGTCCATCTTGCACCAAATTTACCCCACAGCACGTGGGTTTGCAGCCAACGACGCCATACAGGATTACGCAACTCGGCAAATATTTGCCGGTGGTGGAGTGTCATTGCCAGCCAGAGCCTAGCTTGGACAGGGCCCTTTCAGCAACAGCACCAGTTTGAAGCATGTTGGAAGGAATTATAGTTTACCGTTATAGTAAATCTCTACCTGTCGCCATTTTGCGTGGGTCTATCGCAAACACTCCCTCGGCAGCACGCCATTATCAGTATGCCTATCAAGGAAAGATTGAGGGTCTTTTGCAGGATGTTGGCACAAATAAGATTGGGGAAGAATTATGGCCGCCGGAGGTTCCGTCTTGAACACGTCGCAATCCTTTTCTTCCTTTATATTTCTCCTCGTTCCGTCCTAAGTCGACCTATCCCCGTTGACAATATTCTACTGCTTATCAGCAAAGATGGCGACCGAGATTCATTCGACACGTGACGCTGAACAATCATCTCAAGATGCCCGGCATGATGCGGAGAAAAAGGGTGCTTCATCATCGGCGAGGGTTGATGACATCGAAGCCGACGCTTCTATAGATGACGATGGCGATCTCAGCGAGCGAGAGAAGCTTGGTCAGAAGATTGAGAAGACAGAATTGACACCTGTTGAAGCATTCAAGTGGAACGTAGAGGGTGATCAATCCCCATGTGAGTAATAGGCTACCAAAGTCACGATACAGGAGCAAGATGAAAGCTGACAGTGATACTCCTAGTTCCTGAGGTTGCCGCCTGTGTGCCCAACACTGATGATCCAAGTATTATCTGCAATAGTGAGGATCTAACCTTAAACATCTTTAGACCTTTACATTAACCCTGTTATTAGCTGTAAGAGCATGGATACTGACCACTTTCTTCGTCATTGCTTTTGCTGGTGCCAATGAATTTTTCAGTCTTCGATATGTAAGTGCGAATTTGGAATAATACATTGCCTAGAGAAAGCAGCTGAGCAAAAACGTGATGCTAATGTGTCGATCCAACAGCCCTCACTAACCATTGGATATGTCGTTGCCCAGCTGCTTGTCTTTCCTGTCGGTCGGGCCTGGGAAAGGCTTCCTCGGTGGAGAGTCCCATTTGGAAAGCTGACATTTGATATCAATCCTGGCAAGTTTACGATCAAGGAACATGCGTTTATAGTCATTGTTAGTCTTGGCACACACTTGGTTAACCTGAAACCTTGCTGACAGTGCGTTAGTGCGTGAACCTAAGCACAACTGCCGCTTATGCGACCGGATCCCTGATGGCCATCATCAGCCCCGTCTACTGGAACAGGGACTATGGTGCAGGGTTCTGTTTCCTTTACCTGTTGACCACGCAAATGCTTGGGTAAGAGTACCTCATCTCAGCTTATGGTTAATGCTTCACTAATAAGCATTTGCCGCCAGCTTTGGACTTGCGGGAATTGCACGACGGTGGTTGGTGTACCCGGCTGCCCTCATCTGGCCATCAACCCTTGCGTCGACAGTTCTGTTCCGGGCACTGCATGAGCCACAGGAACGAATTGTTGCAAACGGATGGAAAATTACCAGATATAGATTTTTCGGTTACTTTACTGTCTTCGCTTTCGCACTCTTTTGGTTGCCTGATTACCTTTGGACTAGTTTGGGCACCTTTGCGTTTGTGACTTGGATTGCGCCTCACAACCAAAAGGTCAACACCATATTTGGGGTAAGAAAAAGCCCAACGGATATTATAAAACTTTGGGCTATATTTAACAAACCTATTTACAGATGAACTCTGGCCTAGGATTGCTCCCCCTCAGTATCGATTGGACACAGATCAACTATGCTGGTAACCCGCTCACAACGCCGTTTTACGTCACTTGCAATGCATTCGCAGTCGTCATATTCTTTTACCTGTTCCTAGCCCCGATTCTGTACTACTCCAATGTGTGGAACAGTGCCTAGTAAGTGCACTAGAGCTAACTAACCACAAATTGCTCTCCCCATGCCTGTTCTAACGCATTTCGCAGTCTCCCTCTCCTGTCATCAAGCACTTTCGACAACACTGGCTCATCATACAACATCTCTCGAGTCATCGATAAGAACCTCGATTTTGTGTTGAGCAAGTACCAAGAATACTCTCCCATGTACATTTCCATGTCATACTCGCTCACTTATGGCCTTTCGTTCGCCGCTGTCACTGCCATCATTGTTCATACATACCTGTACAATGGTACTGAAATCTGGGCGAAGTTTAAAAACTCTCGTCATGGTGGAGAGGACATACACAAGCGCCTCATGAATGCTTATCCTGAAGTCCCTGACTGGTGGTACCTGGGATTGACTGTGGTTATCCTGGGACTCGGCATGTTCACTGTGGGCTACTGGGAATCCGGTCTTCCGATTTGGGCCTTCCTTGTTGTTTGCTTTGGTTTCGGAGTGCTTCTGATTGTCCCGGAAGGAATTCTGGAAGGAACGACAAACCAGAGAATTTTCCTTAATATTATTACGGAAATGGTTGCGGGTTATGCTTGGCCTGGAAAGCCTATTGCAAACATGTATGTGAAGTTCTACGGCTACAACTCCGTGAAGCACGGCATGGACTTTGCTCAAGATCTAAAGCTTGGCCAATACATGGTAACTTGGTTAAAGTAACTTATCGCTAGGCCGCAAGCTGACTTTTTCTGCGCAGAAAATCCCCCCTCGCGTTCTCTTCTTTGGCCAGGTCTACTCGACCATCTTGGCTACAGCTGTCCAGACTGGAGGTACGTAACACTGAGACAATTCTATAGCGTCGTAATTTGTGTTGACATTTCTTAGTTCTTCGTTGGATGATGGGTCACATTAAAGATCTGTGCAACCCTAAGAATACTCAGCGCTTTACATGTGCTGGATCAAAGGTGGTTTACAACGCCTCTGTCATCTGGGGTACCATAGGCCCCCAAAGAATGTTCCAGTCAGACCAGGTCTATAATGGTCTCGTATACTTCTTTATTATCGGAGTGCGTATTAGGTTGATGAGCCGTCCTTACTTAGAGCTAACATGCAAGTAGCCTGTGGTAACGGTACTGGTTTACGTGGTTTACCGTCGTTCCCCTCACAGCTGGGTCCGATATATCAACGTGCCCATTTTCTTCAACGCTGCAGGCCAAATTCCTCCAGCAAACGTCAGTAAGTCTAATGTGCCCCAATCAATATTGTCAGAAGGTTAACATGGAAAGCTCAATATTCTCTGTGGTTCATTGTCGGATTTGTTTTCAACTATTGGATTCGAAAGAGAGCCTTTGACTGGTGGAAGCGTTATAACTGTGTGTTTGAATCGGTCTTTTCAACGTGGCACTCTGCTAATTTGGGAAATAGACCTGCTACAAGCAGCCATGGATACTGGTACCGCAATTGCGACAATCATCATATTCTTCGTTCTGACTTACAATGGCTACACATTGAGTTGGTGGGGAAATAATGTTGGGTCTAACACCGATGACAGCAACTCTGTGCCATGGCTCAAGGTTGCCAAAGGAAGTCATTTTGGTAAAGGCCCGGGTCAATTCTAGAAACTTTTTAGACTTGATGTTCTCGTGCCAGTTGTCAAGGGGGTAAAGAAGAAGGATGAAGACTACCTACGAGATAGGCCATCACACTAAACGCCAGAATGAATTGCCCAAAGAAAGCCATGAAATATTGAATTTTGGGAACAAAGGATAAGATTAGGTTGTGGAACGACAATATTGCGAAACAAAAAAGCTATTGTGAGCACGGATTGTTCGCTGATAGTTTCTTTGCTCAAGATCATTGAATCCTAGGCCAAATATCTCGTTTTTGGCCGTGAAACAGTCAATGGACTAATGGCCATATTAGTTAGATTGACGAAACAACGCGAAGAAAGATCTAGTAGTTATACATTTAATATATTATTAAATTGAGAAATGTTCCCAAAAATTCTTTTAGAACCATGAAATCAAGAAAACTCCTTTTGTCCTTCGTATCACTGTTGCATTATACATCGTCCATAGCCGACGGACCCCAGTAGCTCAAAAGGGCTTTCATGCACGCTGCCGCCGTCGCTGCCGCATACTTCTGAAAGACCTTTGTCTTATGACTATCTGCATAGTCACAAGCCCCCTTGATCACTATGCAATGGAACGTGTCCCATACACCAGCAGCCTCCATCTCGAAGCCAATAATACCTTCTTGCCGAGCGATTATGTCGCGCTGCGCTCCAGATTTCATCACGGTATCACCTGATGCCACTAATCCAAAGTGAATCATGGGCTGCGTTGATCCTTCCTTGAGGCGACGACGTGATAATATTTGGCCATCACATCCACCTATATCACATGGTACTGTATGATCTACATGTTGGTATGATGCCTCAAAGAGCTGATCATGTTGGGCACCTGGATAGTTTGCTTTTAGCTGCGATCTTTTCTGGAGATCCCGGAGGTAGGTAGTCATTTGAGCCTGTAGCGCTAGAGAAGTGCGATAACCCTTTAGTTTCGCTAATAGGCCTCGAATCTCGGCACTAGGCCTCCCCAATGAGTCTTGATGTGAACTTTTCCGCGCAAAGTGCTCAGGAAACTGCCGCCCGAGGTCGTACTGAATGATGCCTTCGCTGATAATGACATCTCCCAGAACGATTTCATCGCATCCTGCGGGGAAGGGAACGGCGCCGCAAATACCAACAATCATGGCGAGTCTGATATTTGGGAAACTTCTGCGGCAATTTGCTGCAACTATTGCTGCTTGACTTTTTCCCATACCAGGCATATGGACGAGGACCACGTTTTTGCGACCGATGGACCCCGTAGAATACGTGTTGCTATCGTTGGCAGCCTTTTCATAAAGAAAATCCTCATCGTCCCAGTAATCGTCGAAAAGAGCCTCAACAGCACTGGCTTCCAAGGTGAGGGCACATATTATTGCAATCTCAAAGCCATACTTCTCAGGCCTGATCGACCTGGGGCCCCTGGATGCGGCCCGACTGGGGACTTCGTAGGCTGAAATCTGGTCATATCTCTTAATTTGATCTGGGGTGTTTGTCCGGCTCGTGTTGGGGATATTTTGAATGTACTCCTCATTCACAGGTCGCGATACCCACCCATCTCCCGGCGCACTAGTCCGAGCCTCTGGCTTAGTAGAAAGGTAACTCATCGTATTGTCCGCTTCTGTGAATGCTCGGTTAAGCCATTCTAAGCGAGAAACTACCCGTTGATAAAGTAAATCTCTCCTTGCGTGGGAATCCCGATTGTCTGGAGTTTCCACTTTACCCATTAAACCAGTATATTTGAGGCACTCCTCCACTGCCTCTGTAAAAATATGCTTGTGTGAAAAGTTTTCCCATGTGACCGACTCGAGGGTTTTGAGATATTCCAGGGCCATTTGGTAACGCCAGTTAAGTTGTCGAGTAAGGGGGTCGAAAACACGGTTGGGGAAGGGTTTGCCAAGCCCAATTTCGAGTAGCAAAATGGCCAAGGCTTGGATCCTAGGACATCTGTGAATAAGGGGCATCGTTTCTGTGTATTCGAAAGCATCGGAAGCGCATTCTGTGGCCTGTGGGTCAAATGTGATGTACGCCCTCAATGGCAGGCGTTGTGAATCGTCCTGCAGATCTGGCTCTGGCATGAACCAGATCGTATTGCTGTTCCAAACCCGATGCATCAACTGAGAATTATAAAACTGCCAAAATGCCATTGAAACAACATAAGCGAGGGCAAGTTTCTCTCTGACGCTTAGAACGTATTGGTTCAAGACATCAGCAAGGCACAGGCCCTTACCTGGAGATGTTCGATGTTTCAATGCCTCGATGCCTAACCGAAACAGTACTCCCTCTTCAAGCTTCAAGGAGATGCGACAGCCATCATCTTGTTGGAATATTTGGCAAAATCTATCCAGAGGTTCCGGGGCTCTGGGAATTGATGGACACAAAGGTTGAACCAACTCATTCTCGCTCGGAGCGAACGCCACGCGTTGGCCAGCCGATCTGGAATCGATATTAGCACCTAGCTACTAGTTTCATCATAAACTTTAGGCATACTCTGATAATTCAATGCAAATATCTTGCCAAGTGCCGTCGGTGATAGACGATGTGAGAACGTCGAAACTGACTGTTCCATCATGACTCTTCCTCGAGCCCATCAAGACTAGTCTCGTTGGATGCCAACAGCCAACTTCGGTGTCCTGGCGTGCGACGCAAGATTCACATTCAGTGTATGCAGTGAGAGCGGGAAACAATGCCTTGAAAAGACGCGAGTGATCCTCTGGCACTGGCATCTCAACAGCATTTTCTAAATCCTCGGCTTGGAGTTGGTGGAGCAGTTTATCACAACTCACACTCAAGGCTTCAACAATGAATATGGGATTGCTGAGATAGGAGAAAATATTTCTGCGAAGCACTTTTATGTATTTCTGGTTCCCTACTAGCTCTTGAAAGCTAGTTAGGGTTTTCTTTTTTCGTGGCCACTAAATACAAGTACTCAGCAAGTGCATTCCTCAGTGGAGGCATTGCCGTTGACAAATCGATGCCGACGATAAGAAGACACTTACAAAACACATGTCTTCCAATATTTTCAACAGATTAAGAGCTTGTCTTTCGATGTCCGGATCGAACAATGCTTCTGGGTCCTCATCAAGCTGGATCGAAATCAAGCTCAACTTGGCTTCGATGTTCATGCACACCCCGCATAGGTTGCCAACCATCTGGCCTGTGGGACATGGCGACGCGTGCGGACAGTGGCTTAATGACTGAATCACTTCGGAGATCTTCCCGGCGCTGACTTCGAGGTAGTCAGCGTTGTTTTGGGCGTCCATCTTGGACGTTTGGATCGTTGAGATATTTCTAGATTATCGGTCCCCGCTTCAGCTGACAGCTTTCGGCCACAGCCTCGTCAGGTGCCTCGACAGACGGAGAAATGATTGGACCGTGAAATCTCACCTCAATCAAGCTCAAATCACGATTCCCCTCTCGACTCCAGGCGTTGAATCGAACAACAGTGCTCTCCAATCGGCGCGTCTTCTATGAGGAAGTTATATGCGAATCCAGATGAAACACTACAAATAAACCCGCACTAAAGTTGTGCTTTGGCCATGGAGCCAGCAGGGCCCTCTGCAGCAGAGCTTGCAGCTCAGTGCCTCGCCCAGTTCGACAGGTGTCTTGAGAAAAATACGCTCGCTCACAAACAATGGGCCGAAAATCGAAGAGCAGACTTTCATTTATGGGTTGATGGAGTCGGGGCCATGGCTGGGAAGACGGCTTCCCTCGATGCGAGGTTTGAATCAAGACGTCGCGAATTGACTCTTGCCAAGTCTCTCCTCGTAAGGCTACGCAACTTCTTGGATACCTGCTTGCATGCAGAAGAAGCAACGCAGCGAAGGGAAGCCAAAGAGGGAGTAGACGTTGCCATTGATAATCTCGCCTCTATCGCAATTGCAATTCGGCAGACTGGGCGAAAGTCTCGACTTCTCAAGGCCGACAGACGCTTTGATGCGCACACACTAGAGGCATTTAGAGAATATCTGCAGTGCATGATTCTCATTCGCCCGACCTTGGAGGGCGAGGATACTTTTGGAGACCACATTCAAGACCCGTTATGGTGGCGGAAAGAAATCAACGCTAGCCCTACCCCGTTGCAAACTCGACTGATCGAAGCGAATCTACGGAGAAGACATCGGTTCCTTTATGCTCAGAGACACTCCCAAAAGCTTGCTTACCGACCATCAGAAGCAGCTATATCTCAGAAGCCGGCCGATCTTTCCCATGCTTCTGGGACGTCGAAAGATATGCAGAAAATACCAACCAGGAGCGAAGTCGGCGAACAGAAGAGGTTGGGGGTTCCTCTGGCAGCGCTAGCAGAAGTTATCCCGACACTATCCGGGACCTCTGCATCTATTCCAGATAGCAATCTTAGATGGAAGGAATCACAGAGGGTTATCCAGGCACCAAAAACCCAAATAAGCTCCATCGCCAATGCCGTCAAGTATCCCAAACTTCTTAATCCTAGCGAGTCACGAAAGATGAGCTTAGATCAAGAGGCAACAGAGCAACCTAAAATACTAAAATGCCCATGTTGTTGCGAGGCACTACCATATAGCATTTTGGAATCTGAGTCAACATGGAAGTAAGAAGTTATTGCAACTCCCCAAGCGACGATCCTAGTGCTTACTTTAGCTTAGAAAACATCTCTCAGCAGATCTCCATCCTTATACCTGCATCGCTGCAGATTGCCCAGTGCCACAGGTGCTATACCGCACTCGGGCAGAATGGGAAGATCATCTAAAGAAACGCCATCCAAGAAGGTGGAGTTGTCAGTTGTGCAACGATGCATCGAGCAGCAGCTTTCTAAATGTGAATCATTTAGTCGAGCATGTGCGACAGAATCATCTAGATTCGTTACCAGAGGAGCTTCTAGGGACTGTGTCCCTTTGGCCATCCACCCCTTTGATTGAGCTCGATACATGTCCTTTATGCCGCTCAATTGGCCCACAGGACGACCCGAGATTGATTGATCACATTTTGGAGCACACGTATGACTTTTCTCTCCGATCACTGCCTTGGGCGGACGAACCAATTGAACATCTGCGAAGTGCACAATCAGAAGCCTATGATCTCACTTATTTGCAGACGATTGAGTCCTCTAAGTCACCTTCGTCACCGCTACCATCAATGATGCAGATCTGGTTTGATGATTTACAAATACCTGACCAGGGACAATGGGAAGAAGCAGAAGCGGCGTTGGATGATTTGCAACACTCTGAGCCTCAGGAAAATTCTAGCAGAGATATCGGTTATTTCGGTACGAATGATTACTTCGCCACGAAGTCTGAAGCTTTGTCGCTGGACATACAACCCGGAGGGGCTTCAAGTATCAACACTTTGGAGAGTATCTCATCACTTAGGCGACCAGAGGGTATTGGAGACACCGAATCGTTACAAACTGCCCGATGGACGTCATCTGAAGGCAGCGAGTCTGGGATGCATCCAGAAGATATTCGAGACACTGAATCCTTACAAAGCGCCCGCTGGACCATATATGACGGTGACGAGTCTGGTATGCAACAAGAGGATATTAGAGACACCGAATCGTTCCGAAGCGCCACATGGACTACATCAGAAGGCGGCGAATCTGGTAAGTGACAAAGATTATTGATGTTGCGCCTTCCCGATTTCAAGATGGAGAACTAAAAAAGACGGTAGATAGAATTTCGAATCCTCCTCAACCGGATAGCCCCGGGGAATTCTCACAAGCAGCAAATATTGCCGGTAACAAGAACTCAGTCGAATTATTACTAACATTCGCTAAACGGAGTAGGCAATACCTTGGAGGCTCCGGAGAGCATCTCGAATGTTCCAGAGACCAGACGTCACCAACGTCCACCCACACCTCCACATCCAAATACCGATGCTTCTTCATCCTCATCATATTTTGGAAAAGCCAGAAGTTCTAAGGTTGACGCTCACTTCGGGGGAAACCAATCGACTCGACCTGATAGTCCTCCATCTCAAGAACTTGCTATTTTCCTAGGTCTCGAGTATGGCGATGAATTATCATTGGATTTGAATAGACCCCAACCTCTAGTGAAATCAGGGTCTCTTCGGGCGCTAGTCGAACACCTTACGCGTCACGACAGGCTTGACTCCAACTTCAACACCGCTTTTCTCCTTACTTACCCGTCATTCACAACCCGGGAAGAACTATTCGATCATCTTGTTTACCGTTTCAACATTCCCAAGCCAATTGGTCTTTCTCAAGCCGACCAAGAGACATGGGTAGAAAAGAAGCAGAAGCCTGTCCGTTTCCGGGTCGTCAATATCCTAACCAGTTGGTTCAAAAGCCACTGGACAGATACTGACGAAGCCTCAAAACTCTTCATTCAACGCGTCTACGCATTTATTGAGGACACCATTGAGCCTTCAGAAATCCCTGGCTATAGGTCTCTAGTAGCTGTTCTAAAGCAGAGAGCCGAAGGAAAAGAGGACCCTTCTAGAAACCCTAAGTCAGCATCAAGGTCGATGGCGCCACCGCCTATCTTACCACACAATATGAGGAGAATACGATTTTTCGATATAGATATCGTCGAATTTGCCCGACACTTTACACTGATCGAGTCTGAACTATTTTCCAAGATCAAACCAACGGAGTGGCTTGACAAAGCGTGGCAAGGCAAAATCGATGATGGGAAACCGAGCCATGCTCCAAACATAAGAGCGCTTATTCGTCATTCCAATCAGATAACTGGTTGGGTGTCGGAAATAATCTTGTCTCAAGTAGAAGTAAGGAAACGTGCTGCTTTGATCAGGCAATTTATACGTATCGCTGAGGTGGGTTGATCGATCAGGGATAAAAGTGTCAGATGATGGCAGACACTAACAAAAGAATAGCAATGCCGCACATTCAACAACTTTTCGACCGTGACTTCTATCATTCTCGCAATTCAATCAGCACCAATCACTCGTCTCAAAAGGACATGGGATCAAATATCACAGCCCACGCAAACACTTCTAGCCTCTTTGGATGGTCTAATATCCCGATCCAATAGCTTCGGCAAGTATCGAGAAGTACTGAGCAATGCACAGCCACCCGTTGCTCCGTTTCTTGGTATTTTCCAATCTCCCCATGACATGAAATTCTTCTTAGGCCCCTAATAATTCGATTAGGTGTCTTCTTGAGCGACCTTGCATCTATCAATGATTCGATGCCGTCCATTATTAACAGAACCAGATATATAAATTTCAACAAATATATGAAAACTGCAGAAATAATTCGCGATATTCAGGGGTTCCAAGATATACCATACTCGTTTCAACCGGTCCATGAGTTGCAGGATTTCATTCTGAGAAACGTCGAAGCCGCTGGGGACTTGGCTGAGATGTACGAGAGGAGTCTGATGGTTGAGCCTCGTGAAGCAGCAGATGAGAAGATTTCGAGGTATGTGAACATCTTCATTTCACAAATATATCCCAATTCCGACCTCATAGCTACCTGTCGTAAATCTAACAAAAACGCCGCACCAATTACACACCATGCATTGGAAACTCACCTGTATGCTGACTTGCAAATCGCACTCTAGGATTCTTGCCGAATCGGGATTTTTGTAGACAGCCGTGCGTCAGGTAATCAAGCTACCGAAAAAAGCTGATATATGCGTTACGAAGGTTTCTCCGTCATCAAGGTCTTACATGTTATTAGAGTAGTATCCATTGGAAAGCAACCAGTTGATATCAGATAATTTTTTTGTGGACAAGATGCATCTAAAATACATGCTCTCGGTATTGTGTATGGACTTGAGGAACGACATGGTGCATCTCAATTGGGTTGGTGAATTCCTGTATTACAGCTTTCTTCCAGAATGTCCCCCACCGATGTTCATGTTTCTAAACGGTCCGTGATAGGTCGGATGTACAACATTATGATACTTATTCTCTGTGTAATAATAATCCTGTTAACCCCGATCTTAAATTCTCTTACATGCCCAACCTAATGGTCGGCTTAGGGAGGGTTAACATCGTTCATATCATCAGTGACGACTTACATTAAATAAAAAAGCGAGCGAAAAGGCCACTTAACATCTATATGTGCTCTATAAATCAATTTTATACTCTCTTATGTAGACCCACACCATCTATATTTCACGCCTTGTGCCTGCAGTTTTTTCATTCTAAAACTCTCGGATTAATACTCGTCGCGCCATTCTTCAAGTACTGAATTTGCTCCTTTGTCTCAGCTTAGCTCCATATAGGTAGAAGACAATAGGAATCGGAATCCCTAGTGTTGCAATCCCACCCAACACCGTGCTAGCCCAATTTACGCCCAGAGAGTTGAACATCGTCTTTGCGAAGAGGGGAAATCCGGCTCCACAAAGAGAACGAATAATCGCACTACCAGCATTGACAGAGGCAACGACTGGTAAATAAGTGTCGATTAAGTAGTTCAGGAGTTGTTGGAAAATGATGAGAATCCCTACCCCAGTGAATATACCGGAGACTGCCGGGACGATCCAGTGAATGTCAACACGGTAGCCTGACCACCCGAACCAGAAAATTCCCGCAGCAAAGAATATTGCCCCGGTCATTGCAGGAGGCAATCTCCACTCCGGCACTGCTTGGTTGTTGTTTGCTTTGAGCTTTCGACGATATGCTGGTTGTGCGTAGATGATGAGGTAAATGCCTCCTCCGAGAACACCAATCACCATACCGAGGTAGCATAAGCCACCATTTCCAGCACTCATTCCGTGGATACTTTGGAATACAATAGGGTATGCGGTCAGGAAGAGGTATACAATGCCGTAAATAAATGCGAGATATAGGGAAATGAGGAGAACGAGTGGCTCGGTGAAAAGGAGAACAATGGGTCGGGTTAGATATTTCGTGGTGAACTCCCGAATGTTAACTTCCATTTCCTCCTGCTCTGAATGGATGGCCCAATTGCCAGTTTCCTTCCTGAGTTGTGCGGCCTTCTTAGTCAAGATCGACGGCGCATAAGTTTCATCGAGAAAAATAAGATCGAGCAGTAGGGCTGCGAACCCCATGATGCTCGCTAACCAGCAAGTCCATCGCCAACCAAGGAATGACTCGGCAATAAATCCTCCTACTGAGGGAGCAAGAAATGGCCCCATAAGAATAGTCATGGAGAAAATTGTTGTCGCAGCACCTCTGGATTTTCCATCAAATGTATCTGCGAAAACACCTGCCACGATTGTCATGGGCGATGCACCGAAGATCCCACTCCAAAATCGACAAATCAGTACTGTCTGGACATCCTTTCCAGCTGCCACCCCGAGCGAGAATATCGTAAATCCCAACATACCGAGAATGATGGGCGTCGATCGACCCTTGAGCTCGGAATATGGAGCCCAGAACAGCGGTCCCGTAGCAAAGCCTAGGACGTAAAGAGATACGCCCAATGTTCCTATTTCATGAGAAACACCAAACTCTGCAGCAAATTGGCTAGTGGCTGCTGAGAAGAGAGCTGAATTCAGAGCCACAGTGAATGTAGACAGTGCCAATGGAATTGTCAAAAAAAGTCTAGCATTACGCAAAGCAGCGGTAAGCATCAGACGATGGATAGCATCTTTCATCAAACGTACTTTTTTAACAATGACCAGTTGTACGGGTGCATCGGGTCATCATCCCCCACAAAGTCAACCAACGTCGCACGCTTTGTTTGGACTGGCGCTGGAACCACCCGGTCTTCATCCGCCCCGGCCATCTGTTCGAAAGACGCTCCTGTCGATGGAGTTTCCATTTTGGATCACTTTTGACGTTGTACTTTGAGCGGAAGAATGGAGTAGCAATATCCCGGAAGTCGCTAATGTGAAGACTTGATTGGGAACAGAACAACACGCCCAAAGCTAAGTCTATATAAATGAGAATGGAACATGGAGCAGCGAAATTGGCAAACCCAGCACATGTATCAAATCGTTGGTCACGTAATGGAATTGGCATAAGATTCAGGTCCGCAATCTAGTCTGCCGACCACTCAGGCAGTAGAACGTCGAATGAAGGTCGGCAAATCGAAGTTCTGTTTTAGCGACCGGCATTTTGCTCCGGCGCTACCATCACGAGAAGCCCCTAGGTAGGACCGTAGGAGCCCCACATGAAATCAGGGTAATGATTAGCATCGCCTGTTGTGATTATCGAGCCCACTCTTATCGTGCTTGCGTCAAGCGATACGAGTGATAACCATACGTCCCGAACCGATTAGGACATTCTAATAGGATTCGAGATTTTCAAGCTAGTTAGAGCATGCAGCTGAAAGATTTGAGCTTCGTTGTTTTTATTTCCTAATGTATCAGTGTCAATTTGAACTTCGTCAGCCACAGCAAACGCAACCAGCAAAGGTTTTTGATGGGAAATGGTAAACTTTCACCGCAGGAATTGCATGTGGGAGTTTTGGAATTACTCTCTAACCTAGTTGTCATGGAAAAATTCTACATGAGGCGTATGAATAATTGTATGATGATATCTATTGACGCACAGTTCCATGCAGAGCCTCACATGTGGAATGGTTGGTGTAGGGTAGCTTTTCTGGGAGGATTGTTCTTCTATAGCCAGTTTTAGGTTAGTATTCCATTCCTAATGAAATGCAATTTCAGCTTCGTGAAAGGGATTGTTCCAAATTATTCGAAGTTTTCATGGGATAAATAAACCTTTGATAAAAACGTCACAGATGGGACAACTTCTGGAATATGGTCTGAAAAATACGGGTATGATGATATCATCAATTCTAAACCCCTTCTGCGGGTTCTCTTTTTATAGGTCTACATATCGAAATGTCTTTTTGCTTCCGATGAGAATTGTTCATCGGCTAGAATCCTCCAACCAAGCATAGCCATCCCCTTAGAGCACTTGATGGCCTCTTCATGGGCTTCCGCTGTCGCCGCCGCTTTGGCAAACTCGGGGTGATGACCTGGAATACCAGGATCTGTAGGAATGCAAAATACACCGTGAAAGCTTGGAACCTCGTACGAGATATTACCTATGTAAAGGATATTTTATTAGCGCAAGGACCTCGTCTGATTGTGTTCAAGAAAAGAGGGATGGAAGCATCTCGTACCCATGTCTGTGGATATAGTGGCAGGCTCATCCTGCTTGAAAGTCACATTTCGACTTAGGAAAGACATCTCTTCGACATATGCTTCGCATAGTGGCTCATTTATACGTAGGTCTTTATACATCAATGCTCTGGTAGAACATATTAGCCAATCTTGCTGTGTCGCCACTTGTGAGTATGCTTACGGAATATAATCGACTGTGCAGCCAGTTGCAGTCGCAGACGCTTCAAAGCACGCCTTGACTCTTTTCAGGAGCGCATCGGCCCGTGACGCATTGGAACTTCGGATATTCCAATTCATCCTGGTATAATGAGGGATGACATTGGGAGCCTCCCCTCCCACTTCGATGATTCCATGAATACGCTCATCTGGTTGAATCTGCTGTCTGAGCATGGAGATACTGCTATAGGCAGCTACGGCGGCGTCAAGGGCATTGATTCCATCCCAAGGGTCACCAGCAGCATGAGCACCACGTCCATGGTACTCCACCCGCAACTTATGACTTGCAATAGTTTTGAGACCAGCAAGACCATGGCAGCCCTCCCCGTATGCATGGGATGAAATTGGATGAGACATGATAGCCGCTGCAATGTCATCGCTCAAAGCGCCAGCGTCAATGAGTTTGACTTTGCCTCCGCCACCTTCTTCTGCGGGCGTGCCAAGAATTCTGACCGTGCCTGCAATGTGGAGGCTCGTCAAGGTCTTTGCCAGTCCCATGAAAGCAGCCATAGAGCTGGTTGCAATTAAATTGTGGCCGCATCCGTGTCCAATGCCGGGCAAAGCGTCATATTCAGCGCAGAAAACCACCAGGCGACCGCCTTGACCAATTTCGGCCATAAACGACGTTTCTAGACCGTAGGCGTGGCGAGCAACCTTGAAACCTCGGCTCTCCAAGAAATCGCATAGCGTATCGTGTGCGAAGCGCTCCTCATATGCAACCTCTGGATGGCTATGGATTTCCAAGTTCAGCTTTCGTAGAGCTTCAGCTTCATCATCTATCGCCTTGGCGACGATTTGACGTGCTGTGATGTAAGTGTTGGTCATCTTTCTTGAGTTGTGTTTTCCTGTCGGGAGATGAACGATGAATTGATGCGACGAATTGGCTATCCGTGATATTAAAAAGTGAACGACTGGTTGACATACATCTCATCACTGCTCCTTTCCATTGGCTCAACGAGATCTGCTAAGCACATTGCGTCTCTATGTTAGGTGAGGTGGGTCATGAGTCGTCAGATTCTCCTCACTTAATCCCCTCTCATACTAGACTGGACCAGGACCTTGTGCTTTCTCCCAATTGAGAAGAGCTGACTGCGGGGGATTTGCCGACGAGATATGGCTTGAGCGGTGATTGGCCGTTTCGGCTAATTCGCCATACGAAAAGTGTCGAAGCGAGCCATTGTTCTGATAAGGTCACACACAAGGCACGCGTCATAGCAACATCTCGCCATTTTAGCGAAATATGTGACTAGCATTTTCTGAGACAAGACTTCCAAAATACCCGATAAATATGGATGTGTGCTCCAACACCCATGTCCCATCGGCGCTTCTTGCTTCTGCATGAAACATGAAACCTGTCGCCTAATCTACCCGCCTAATCAGTCCGCCAACATCAACCTACAAGCCATGTAATATGGACATGGCAAACGAATCAGAACGAAGAGTGCGCTCTCGTCTCGGGTGTTGGACGTGCCGTTCTAAGAAGGTCAAATGTGATGAGGACCGACCCTGTTGCCGGCGATGCGCAAGACTCGACCTGACGTGTGATTACGCACCCCGACCCCGCAAGAAGTACACGAGGCGCTTCAACCAAAGCCGAGTCATTGAGCGATCTGCAAGCGCAAGTCACAGTGATGTGGGTTCCCAACTGATTGATCCTCTCCTGCTACACCATCCAGTTGACGCATCCCCGGATTCTGAGCCATCGCTCCATGTGAGACTTCCACAGGGAGCCGGGGTATCGGAAAGGAGTGACAAGGACGACCGTAGCTTGATTGCCGAGTCCTTGTCCCCTAACTGTGTGTCCATACTGTCAACGACAGATTATGAGGCTATCGGTTGCTACCGTAATGTGGTTTCTCCAAGCATCGACACAAAGGACCCAGAATATTCTGTACCAACCACAGTATTCACAATGGCATACACGAGCCCCATGATTTTACACATGGTCTGCGCTTTGGGTTCACATCAGCTCTGCTATGAACGTAGCCGATTGGGCGAAAGAGACGATGACAACTTGGAGTCAGCCGCCGTAGAACATTATGGTGCCAGCATGAGACTCTTGGCGCAGCACATTCACAAGACTCCCGATTCAGCGACCCTGGACAAGACGCTCGCTGCACTTTGGCTAATGATTGTTTATGAACAAAAGTTTGGGGACGGCTCTGGTGTAGGCCTGAAAGCGCACTTGATAGGCGCTGCTTCCGTCTTGAACCTGAGGCTATGCAATCTCCGGAGTCTCCTGAACTGGGATGAACGATACGGAGTTGTTAGAGCATGCGACGCAGACGAAGCTGCTTCAATCCGTCTCATTGAGTGGCCTATCTCTCCATTCTCGGCGCGTATGATTGTGTGGATCTCCTTCCTTGACGCTGGCGCGGCATTTTACCGACTAGGCGGAAGCTTTAACCGCTCCCTTGGCAAGGTCATGACTGGACTAGCTGAGAATGAAACCATGTCACGACTTCGTGGGTTCTCATCGGTTCATCGGTACTCCACACTCATGTCTAGCACTATCTGGGGACTCAAGTACCCGCAAGAGCAGCTGTTAGAAGATCTCCAAAACAGAGAACTGTTCTATCTGTACGGCCAAGCTGGCCAGTTGAGGTTCATCCTGGCCGAGCTCATGGCTGCTAATGATGATGAGCACACTGAGCACAATGACTTGGCGCAAAGGGCTGCTCATGCACTACGGGACATGGGGGAGAAGAACTGGGAGCTGCTGGAGGCGGCAACTCGTCTAGATTTCCTCTCAGCCAACGAAAGGCAGCGAAAGTTTATCACCAACATTCGCTTCATCGTTCCATTCTATCACGGAACAGTACTCTGCTATTTCCGCATCACTAATCGAAGCGCACTAGCCAACGCTAAACAGCGCCTTGCTCTCCAAGAAATCATGGCACTTGCGTATCAAAGCTACAGCGACGAGGGAGAGGAGGCCATGGCGCGGATAGGGTGGCCATTGTTTATAGCGGCACTGGAGACGGGTGATTTTGTCCACCGTGACTGGATTCTCAACAGGTTCTCGCATCTACAGCATCACGGGGAAAATTACCGACGAGCTTATGCGGCGCTTAGGGCAGCGCAAACTAGGGACAGGGATCGAAGTGACTTCATCCGCCTTTTGGAGCGCGAAGATCTCGATAAGTTTGTTATTTAGAGCGGGGAAATGTATCTAGTGGAGGACTCTGTAGAAAACAACCGTCAGTGCATGTGGGCCATCCCGATATCTGGGAATCTAGATCATCCGGACTCGTCGAGTTTTCTATGGCTGCTCGGCAAATTCAGATGCCCACCGGCAAATTGGCCCCGCTAAAACTCGCCAAATACTTTGAAGATAACAGCAAAAGTTGGTGGAGTCGAGAACTGTGACTCCACTGATAACAAGGTACCTGGTGGTCGCATGATCGACGCCTACAACCATCCTTCACTTTAGCATCGCAAAAGATTCAAGATACTTGGATGATGTATAAGACGGGTGAAGACCGTCAGGTTGAAAATAGCCATTGTCAGCTTCATGCACCTCTACACTGAGAAACTTCTTGATAGGCGCATTATTTGTCTTGTTTAACCTGATTTGCCGCTACCAATGGCTGAGGCCGAGAGCGACATGAAAAAAGTTCCGGTAACGGACTCTCCACTGGAGGACAAAATCTCCTGTGAAGTTGTTCCGTTGGAAGACGATTTGTCACCTGCGGAAAATCGCCGACTGCTGCGAAAGGCAGACAAATGGCACGATTAATCGAACAATACACACAAAAGACCTTGAGGAGGCGCTAACTACTTGCTTGATAGGATCTTGCCAATCCTCTTTGTGACTTATATGTTTCAGTACCTGGATAAGTCCACTATGGCCAACACTGCTATTCTTGGATTGAGAAAGGACTTGCATTTGAAGGGCCAGGATTATTCATGGGCGTCCAGCGTCTTCAACTTTGGATACCTTGCAGCTTCTGCCCCTGTCGCATGGATCATCGTCCGACTCCCCATGGCCAAGTTTATGGCTGTTTTAGTGTGAGTTTATTTCTAAATGGGATTCTATGAGACTATTCTAATGGGCGTGCAACCATAGTGCGTTGTGGGGCGGCGTTTTGATGTGCATGGCCGCCACTCATAGTGCTGGAGGACTTATTGCCACTCGATTTTTCTTAGGATTGACGGAAGCTGGTGTTGCACCTGGCTTCAGCATCATTATTTCTATGTGGTACAAGAGGTCCGAACAACCCATTCGAAATGGAGTTTGGTTTTTAGGAAACGTCGTCTCCGGGTTCTTTGCTGGACCTCTAATGTACGCCTTCGGACACGTGGAAAGTTTCTCGGCCTGGAAGGTAAGTTTAAGATTTCATTTCTGGAGATGCTCAAATGCTAATTGCAATCTCCTTCTATAGCTCGTATTCATCGTCTTCGGTGGCCTCACCACTCTGTGGGGCATTGTCGTGTTCTTCCTCATGCCTGAATCCCCTGCCAGCGCCTGGTTCATGTCCGAAGATGAACGTGTGAAGAGTATCAAACGTGTCGAGGAAGACGCTGTTGGAGTCAAGCACAACGAGTGGAGAGTGGAACAAATGTTTGAGGCTCTGCGCGATCCCAAAGCTTGGTTTACAGTGGTCATCATGCTGGCCACAAACATTCCCAATGGAGGAATCGGTAATGTTAGTATTTCCATCCCTTATCGACTCTCGTCAACATTGTTAATGATCCTTTAAACAGTTTGCTGCCATCGTCATCAATGGTTTCGGTTTCACTGTTAATGAAACCTTTTTGGTCAACATGATTGTCACCGCTTTTCAGGCATTTTTCGTCCTCGCCGCGACCCTTGGAAGTACTTACTTGCCAAATACGAGAACCATCTTCATGGCGATTGCCACGACAATTGGCCTTGTCGGCGCGGTAGTCATCCGACAGCTGGACAACTCAAACCTTTGGGCACGATACTCTGGTTACTGCCTGCTGAGCGCCTACACGATCAATTTCCCCATGGTTTTGATCATGAATACGGCCAACAACGCTGGAATTACCAAGAAAACAACCGTGAATGCGATGGTGAGAAGCCCAAATCGGGAGACGTGAGTGAAACCAGAAACTAACTACCACTCGTGATAGTCTTTTGTTTCGTACTGTGTCGGTAATATCGTCGGCCCTCAGTTGTTCTTTGACCATGAGGCACCAAGCTACCCCTCTGGATTCGCCAGCATGATTGTTTGCTTTGGCGTAGCCATCTTTACCACCATCGGCTTGCGATTCTACTTGATTTGGGAAAACAAGAAGAAGGAACAAACTTATGGGCCTGTTCCTGAGGATAACGATGAGACTGCTGGTGAGCTTTCTGGAGATAAAACAGACCGAGAGCTTCCCTACTTCAGATATGTTTACTAGTTGCTAGGATAGAACTGAGAAATCTGAGATGTATAGGTCCTACAGCTTGCTAAAGTTGTGCAGCAACAGAGGGCTGTTCGAGACCTTGATTATCAATTCAATTCTACACTTCGGAAGCTCGCCTTCGAGAGGTATCACAATTTACATTGATTTCTTGAACGGGGATCTCGAGATCTGTTTTTTTTTTTACCCGAGTGGGACTTTTGTCAAAGCTTTGGTCGCAACATAGACAGGCCTTTCAGGCCTAAATGTACCCATGAACTGATGTTCAGGGCGCAGCCAATAAGAACATCATCTTGTCATGATTTTTCGTATAAGCGGCTATCATAATCTTTTTCTGAAGAATGCGATTGGGTTGCATGTTGCCTACAACATATACTAGGAGCACGTCGCTGATCTCACATAAGATCCTCTGCAAAGTAGACTTACCTCTGAACCAGGCTGCTGGCGGCTCAAGAGCACTGCCTCGGAGTTGATTAAGCCTAGAAGGTGTATAGGCTATTAAGCCGAACCATGTTACTGTCTGTTTTTAGTCGTGTGGGTGGCATTCTTGAGCGATTTCTGCACCTACAGGAGATTTGAACATTGCTTCAAACTAAACGCCAGACTTATAAATATCTGCTGCCTTTACACTCACTGTAATCTGTGTTGCATTGATTGTTTCATAAATATGCATAATCTATGATATTCCATGCAATTGACTCTTTGTCAAGTCATCAATTACACTCTGACCAATCTGGCGCAAAAAGGTCTTCCCTTTGTGCGAAACAAAGGGCATCAAAAGACGACTAGCCTGTAATGTAACCTCTCCATGGAATTCCCAACCCCCAGGATTTTCTGACGTGCCAAATGTGCTTTCAGGGCTCACGGGTGAGGCTGTCGCGGGCGAACGACCTAATGCATCCGAGCAATAATACTAGCAGGTGCGCTGTCAATAAGCTTTATACTATCAGGGGTCTGCTGGTAGACCATAGGCCACCCAATATCTTTAGCAAGACCAAGGCCTAGCCAGATAACCTCGCCAACTTGGAACGTGCGGATACTAGAAACTACAGGCTCGAAGAAGTGGTCGTCGACAATGCCGTTCGGTTTTTGAAGAAGTCTTAGCGTAATCGATCATGCTGCGATGATGATCTGAAATTGATTCTTTGAACGTTGTGTGTAAGTTCATTCTCGATGTCTTCGAGTTCCCGATGTTCATCCAATCGGCCATCAGTAGAGCGGTGAATCTTAACTCTGTCCACATACTATTTTACTTGCGGCGTCAATCACTTGTAAAATACTTGTGGCAATAGCAATGCCCTCTCTTCCATGCATTAATTACGGTTGAAAATTGAGGGGTAGAACCACAGAAGCATTCCATTAGCGCATCTCATTGCCTAGCTTATCACTGACAGTAGTGCTTACGGATAACGAGTGATACGAAGTAGACCCAAAGGCTGAAGCGGGCAGTTTCATGGAAATTTATTGGGTCACGATTCTAAGCCCTGTGGAAAGACTCGCAAGGCGTTCGTGAGGCTGACCTACAGTGGGGCATCAAAAGTTACGACACATTTTCATGTACCCCGCTTTCCCTCTACCTACACCATAATCAACATTCAACTTCAACAGCTTATTGCACAGCCAAATAAGGTCAGAATGGTATCGCAAGTGCATCATTCACCTCATACAAGAATAAGGATTGTTTGGAGGTATAACTTAAGCGTATCTACTGCCTCTATTGCACGCAATAAGGGGCTAAGTTGGCATGCGATTTATAGTATGGTAAGGCAATATTATAACCAATAGAGCGGCTAAGATCAATTTAGGTCTAGCCGGCTGCATAAGATAGGAGCCTAGAAAAGGAGATAGATACTATAAGTTATAGGGCATAACCTTTATATTTAAATTAAGGAATTAATTAAAGAAGTTAGATTAAGCTATTTAAAGAAGATAGTTTTAATGTTCTTTAAAAAGGAAGGTATTATATACTTTTAGTTATTTATTTAGCCTTTTATTAATAAGGCTATAGCTAAAAAATAATTATACTTTATTAGGCAATATATATATATATCTATAGATTTTTAGAAGTCTTAAATCTTTTTAAATAAAGTTATTATAGCCTAAAGTAAAGGCTAAAGATACATTTAGTGCTTTTATAAGCTAGTATATAATCTTTTTATAATTATAATTCCTTTAATAGTTTTTAGTATAAAAGACTATTTAAAAAGAATATTTAGATTTATATTACTTTAATAAAGCATTTATAGATATTTTTTAATGCCTTTAGCTATTATAAATGCATTTTAATAGTCCCTTTTTATAGTAATATAGACTTAAATTATAGCAGTATTATAGCATAAGTTTTACTTAAATGCCTATAGCAATACCTTCCTTAAATTATTATTAAAAATAGCTACTTTTAATATAATAATTTCTTTCTTTTTTAATTATAATTAATAATAAGCTAGCTACTAAAATAGTATAAGAACTAAAGGGCTAAAGTAATAAACTGGCCGCTCTATAGCCTTAATCTTAACCCTATTAAAAATCTATAGGCAATCCTTAAAATAAGGATATATAAGCAGTATTTTAATCTTTTAATTATACTTAAAAATAAAGAATTAAAGCAATGCCTTATTAAAGCTGCAATTAAGCTATAGAAAGAGATTAAGCTAAAGGTGCTATAAAACCTAATCTTTTTAATAAAGTATAGAATGCAAGTAGTTATATGCGCATAAGGCTAGTATACAAAATATTAAAAAGGCCATTAGAATCTCTATCTAAAGGGCTATATATTGATATATATAGATAGTTGATATATATTTATTTAGATTTATTAGAATTATTTAAAAGTGAAGCCTCTTTTGGTGGAGGTATAGTGATACTGGGTTGACTCGAAATGTATTGGAATTTTTTCACCCCCACTGTAGACGTTGGGCATCAAACAAGGCAACTTCTGGCTGCATGTCGGTGGGCCTCAAAAGTCGTACAGCATTGACTAGCTGTTGTCATCAGCCCACCTTCATACTGATGACGAGTTTCTGCCTCACCGGTTATCCCTTCATTGTCGGCGAGTTGAGCTGCACGAACTCAATATTAGTGAGCAATCTTGTTTATTCTAGACCAACTAAAGCTAACGGTTGTACATTCTCGTTGCCGGTAACGAAACTTAACAATAAGCGGCCTGCATCCCCATTCTCCATATCAATCTTGTTATTGGCCTTGCTTCTTCAATTCGCCAAGGTCACTGGAAATCCCAAAATTTTCATGCCATTCTTAAAAACAGATTGTGTCGTTCGATACAAGATCAACTTTGCTTTCTTCTCCCCCACGCTGACTTCATCCTGTGCATCGCTGGGGCCAGCCTCTTCTTCGTCTTCGTCGACATCGCCCTGGTCTGTGAGTATATACAGGGAATCATAAATCTTGTAGAGGTAGCTGAGCAAAGTATGCGGCTCCAATGACTTGTAAGTTGAAGCCATGACATCGGGAAATTGGGCCAGAACACGGAGCAAGTCTGCAGAGTCGTCATCGCTCAGCGCGGCGTAGTCCGGCTCTGCGGCATTGACCTCATCCGTATCCACCTCAGAGATTAAATTGGTCAGATTCTTGAGAGAGCCTTGCAAAGTGAACCCATTGTAAAGGGTCGTTGACGCCAATTTGCTTGGCTCAAAGCTATAGCCGTGACTCCTTCTCCCGGACATCTCTTGTGCGAGCAGGGCGCTGATTAGGTCAAGGTCGTCAACAGTCCCGGGTTCTTTGCTTTCGGGCTCTCCTTCGCCTTGCTCCTCCTGCCGTGCATCATAGATCTTCTTCGAGCATTGATCTAAGATGTCGCTAAGCAAGACACCATCGAGATCCTGCGCGGCGGCAAAGCTGACATGCTGCAGCTTTTCCTTCAAGTCAGGACGGCCCATCAGTTCAACTGCCGTAAACAGCTGGTGGAAATGGTTGTCCTGCCTGGCCGTGACAACGTAGATCATCTTATCAAATTCGAATTTTCGTGAACGGTCCAGAACAGCCGCAATGTCGCGAAGGAGATAGCGTGTTACTCCATCACGACCTCGAATGACCTGCGTGCCGAGTCCCTTCTTTCCACCATGTTTGACAAAGTCGATGACCCATGATCCCTCGCTCTCTTCCAGAACCCCCTTCTCTTTGAGCATATTCTCAACTTCCACTATTGTTTCCGTCTCGATCTGGGACTCTCCGGAGTATTCATCAAATTTGATGCCGAGACGCTCATATCCACCATTGAGGCTGTCAATTGTGACATCTCGAAATCGCTTCCACAAGGCAAGCGCTTCGGGATCTTTCTCTTCCATTTTCTTCACAAATGCATCTCTCTCTGCAAATATACCCTGTCCTTCGATATCAGCAGTGCTTTGTTTGTCATGTTTCGCTTTATCTCTTGCTTCCTGCTCTGGCTTGAAGAGTTCTTCGATCTTTGTGGAGACCTCTTGCAAATGGCGAATGCCAGTGGCTGCCAGTTTCTCCTCAGATCCGAATCGCTCGAAGCCTGCGGCAAGCACTCCAACTTGCTTCCCCCAGTCACCGAGATAATTGAGGCGGGTGACATTCCACCCCATCGCCTCGTAGAGGTTGGCAACAAACGCACCGAGCAGTGTGCTTCGGAAGTGATTGGCGGTAAAGTCTTGGGCCAGATTGGGCGACGAAAACTCCACAATGACCTTCTTCTTACCCTGGTCGGGTGCCGTAGGATCCCGAAGGCCCACTGATACATCATGCCCGTACTCCGATGTTCTGTCACTGATGTATGGCAGAAGGAGTCGAGGCAGAATCTCAGGTGAGAAGATCATTCGTAAATGGATTCCATCCACCCATGGCTGGAGAAATAGAGGCGAAGCAGGGAACTAACGAATTCAAGTTAGCTACGGTGCAGTAGGACATGCAAGAGATGAATATTACATACCTGCGACCCAAGGTCAAAAGCTAACTGCTTTAGGCCATTGTTATCACGGTCCTTCAACTTCAGACGGGGTAGAATGAGCGCCAAATCTCCAAGCGAGGGCTCAGCCGTTGTGCTAATTGCTTCATGGATGGTAGCCACGTCACATTTCACCATTGTAGAGAGAACTCTGGTCAGCGATGCTCTCCATATTTCAATAGGTCTTGTTAGAGCCTCAGGCGATGCATATGTGGGCATGGGGTCGAGCGAAAGGCCCTCGAGAAGGGCATCAAGCCCTTGGGGAGTGACGGTAAGACATGACATCTTCAATGAGTGAAAGGAAGCAAGAGTCTGAACCGGACGAAGTTGTTTTGAGAAGCTAGAATCTGACTGTACATGTGCAAAAATATGGCCGGTCTTGGGCCTCGACAACACTGCGGGGAAATTGATGACGCCGGGCCTTGCTTAAGGGCCGCAGTAAGCGGCATGCCTGATGTTGGGCACAGATCGGGTAGGACAAGAAGGCTGGCCAACGATTCGACCAAAATGGCACTTGTGATATAACCTGATGCGATAGGAATGAGAAGAAGAAGGGCAGATGGTTGGGAACTAGGCTTCCAGACGCCTCGCCCAATGCTCAGCCCAATAAGCGCTCGCCACGCATCTCGACAGCCTTGTTTTGACCACGGCCATCTGCAATTAGTGCATTTCCCCGTATCACATTAAAGCTACGTAGCCTTGAAAATATCCCATGTGTATGTCTGCATGAGCATTCACGTGGGATATTTTAAGGCTATCCGGCCCTCACTTTGTGTCGCTATCGCTGTTGACTCATACAGCCTCAAATTGGGCAACCCTGACGCACTACGATACGCAGAAAGCGGCAGGTGTCTCGCATCACCAATTATCGCGATTCAGATATTCCGGGCATGTGTATATTCAGACTACGGGAGTTTATCAGTGCAATAGAACAATGAAGATAGCATGGTGATGGAAAACATGCAACACGCAGGCATACCGTATACGCACAAATCCCACATTCCCATCCAGTGTCATACGCCACCATCTCTCATATGGTAGGAAACTCTCGACTAAACGGAAATTCAAGAAATTCTAAAAAATATATTACGTGTAGATTTATGACGGGTATTCGCGACCATCTCCCTGTGAAAGCACACCGTCCTTATTCACAGGATGAACAATACCCAAAGCTAATGCGTTTTGCATGTAGAGTCAGATATAAACCAACATAGCTCAGCTTTGTCGAAAGGACGGTCAGAAGGATTTAAAAAGAAAATCAGCACATCTTTGAAATCATTGCTGTCTTCTACCCTTGGTACTGATGGGAGTAGAATATGTGCACACATCCAGGTACAAGTAATTCCACAACTGCATGTGAATCAAGAGACAGAAAATTCATTCGCCAATCCGCGTCCACTGACGTTATTATATGGTGGTTTTCTATAAGTACAGTCTTTTTTTCAAATATCAACTTCTAAACTTTCCAAAGAATACTCGGTGCATCCTCTTTAGATTCCTTGAAACACGTATCATCAGAGGGATAAATTCTGACCAAAGTCTCGCGACAACAAGAGAATTGCCGGCTCTAGAAGATACCTAAGTATTTACACTAGTGGTCATATTTACTACATATGCTAAAAACCTTGAGATAGACCCGCCTTTTGCTAATCATAGTTTCCAAGTTTGTGACTCAACACCCTCCACTTCACAACACCCAGTCTCACTGTCCCCAAGGATCCACCCATGTCTCCGTAACGTTCCCTTCCCACCATTCATCAGCGCTATTCCGAGCCAAAGGACGCGCTACTGTTAGGTAAGTGAACTTATCATCCATGTATGATATTTCTTCTTTTCAGTGTGGGCAATTTCATGAAGATGGGATGGTCTTGATGGCTAAGCACTACATCCCAACAACCTTTACACTTTTCAAGTCGGAAACCCTCTCCCAAATTAATGTAATTGCCGGCGCGATATTCTCGGTTTCTAATCCATTGGGCTCTTCGTTAGAATTCCGTATCAAAAACTCCCACTTTTGTGACCACGACAACAGTGGTAGACCTGGCCCTTCGTAAAGTATTCCAGCAGGCCTAGAGAAAGAAAGTAAGTGAACTACGACCGTTCTTTGGTTCCCAACAGAAGAATTGGACTAGCGAAACGAAGGTTAATCCGGATGTGTATGAAGGAGAAAGTTATTGAGAGAAAGAGACAACAGATGAAATCAAGTGGACAATGGACTGGACGATTGCTAGGTGAGAGGACACAACTGAGAGAAGGATTAAGCATACAAGAACCTCAGATATCCATGTTTTTAACCATTCCTTCAATCAATGAAATTGCCCCAATGCTCCTCATCTAGTGTTCTGTCCACGACTCGACACTATTGCCCGTGCCCTACCGGGTTCGTATCCGTTGGACAACGCAGTAAGCACACCGGGGGGAGTGACAGCAGTCGGAGAGAACTGTATGCGGAGACATGCCACCATGGCCATATTGGCAACAAGTCCATCGAGTGATAGCTTTTTTCTTGGGACCGTGATTGGTGCAGTGCCCGAGCATGAGGAGGGGACTCTTAGGAGTCGGCCTATCATAACAGCAAGTCAGGGGGGCAGAAGTTCCGGCTGCGAGGCTGATTTGTCTGAAATCGAGCTCCATAACAATTCCCCATTGATCAGAGCCATGGATACTGTTGGAAGGCAATAGCCGACTCAACACAGTCTAATCGAATCAACTGGGAACTGCCAAGGAATGCGTTCGACAACGAATGTCGGTGGTCACGCGCTTGGAGGCCGATGGGGTGGTCAAAATAGTGGTTATAATCTTTGACATTTGCTGGATCGCGCTTCATTTAAAATCTTGTTATTAAGAAGCCATAGCTGGGGTCCGCAATCAGCCAGGCTCGAGAATGCGATGCACTTCAATTGCCTCTTTGGCGATACATAGATGATGCGGGGTCTGGCCAAAATGGTCTGAAATTCAGTTTTAGACATTGTTTTCTGGGAAAGCCTATTGCGGTTCTTCTTCCTGGGTCGTTGCGAAGCTGCCAGCACTTGGTATAGTGCCAACTTTTAGATCATTCTTGGCCATATATCTACATTGGTGTTCCTTATACTAGGAAAACAGACTTCTACACAAGGTTTGAAAGACAGGTCGGTCACTGAATCATTTTCCCTCATTATGTAAAATTAGCGAGATTCCAAAATTTATGGAGTTAACATCATTGCTCCGTATTCTTTGAAGCGGTTGTGACCAAGATATCATACCATTGGTTCCACCAGCCTTCGGCAACATTGAAACCCTTGCAGTAACACGCTGAGCTGGAAAATAAGGGCATTTTCAGATATTGGAGGTTTCACAATTAATTACATTGATCTACATGCCGACATGCCATGTAGCAGAGGCACAATCATCTTGTGGTAGCGGAGCACTAGAATTTGCGAGGATTGTCCCAACTGGTCATTCAGCTAACGATTTAAAATGGTACTGTCATGAAATAAGCTTCACTGGGTGATCAAGTTTAGTTTATAGCTGCACAAATCAAAGGGATTCATCGCACGGTACATCGTGAGCTTTCGTGGACCCGGTAGTATCATTCACGAGGCTTCGTGGGAAATTGACCTGAGAGGGAAAACTATAAAACGATCAAAAATGTATTGGTCAATGGACTGAGCCAAGATGTAACCAGTATCTACTTGCCTACATACATCTAATTGTGCTAGCACGTGATACCCTCCAGGAAACACGCAGCGATACAGAACTATACCCTGCATTGCTAATTACACCTTGCCCATCGCTCTCTGGGCAGCCATCCCGTACTTGTAAAGCATCCACTTAACACCAGTGCTATGGCCAAAACCAATTCGTTCATGAGAGAACTTGAAATGATGTTCAAAGCGAGGAAGGCTTTTCATATCGTAGGCTTCAACTGCGGTGTGCATCGAAGTATTTCGGCAAATGTTCTGAGCCAGATCCCATCCGTCTTTTAACGCCAGATCTGCTCCGGTGAGGACAAAGGAGTTTAGGACATGATTTGCCTCCCCAATAAAGACGACTCCTTCGTGATCAGACTCGTGACGGAAGCTCTGCTTTTCTTTGGCAGGGCGAATAAATGCCGTTGATGGGTCCGTCGCTTCAACAATGGTTTTGAACGGCTCAGTAAACATAGAAGCGGTTTTCAATGCCTCCGCTTTCAGGGAAGCCAGCTCATCTGGGGTAAACGGCCCCGATTCCGCCTTTCGCTCGGGTTCTACTCTACTCACTGCCCACCCAATCGTGTTTTTGTCAAAGGGTGTGTAGATGCAACAGACGCCTTGACCTGAAGACATCTGCAGGCCATAATCCTCGTCGAGCGGAGCAGGCAGTCCGTTGGGAAAATGCGATATTCCGCCGATTTGGTTCGCACCAGCATATTGAAGCTCCATGTCACGAGGCCTCATGATAGCGCCTATGCTACTATTGGCTCCATCTGCGGCAACAAGTAGGTCGCACTCTTCTGTTCTAGTGATTCCTGTATCAGGATTGGAGATGGTGACACGAATGCGTCCAGATGAGAGCCGTTCTGCGGATGTGCATGCACACGACCATATCCAAGTTGCATTTGTTTTCTCGGCATTTTTCACCAGAATGGTTTTCAGGTTCTCCTTGGTAATTCGAATCGCTGTTGAGGGTAAAGTTGAATACCTCGTCGGATTGATCGCGGAGAGTTTCTTCCATTCATCGCTCCAAACCCAAATGTCGCCGCTGTTGGAAATTGAATGCGCTTGGATCTCATCCAACAAACCTAACTGCTGGAGCGCAAACATTCCTTCATCTTGGCTACCTCCGTTCAAGGTGAACATATAAGGTTCTTTTTGTACGCATGCATCACGGTTATCTTTCTCAAAGATCGTGATTTCAGGGCGTTTCATGGTCGGGTCCCAAAGTCGGTAAAAGGCAGTGACGAAGGTTAATCCTGCAATGCCACCCCCCGCCACAATGATCCGTTTTCCACTGAGAAAATGTAGTGGATTGGTTGCCATTGTAAATGTAGAAAAAATTTAAAAACACAAATAAAAGGGTAAATTTCAGCTGCTCGACTTCCTTGCGTGCGCAGTGTGGTCAACGAGATTACTCGGTTGATTGAGAGAAGATGAGTCTTAAAATACAGGATAGGCGCTCAATAATCCTAATTCATCCTCCTCAAAAGAGAAATGTCCAACATGTCAGCATCCTCTCGCTTAGGCCAGGGACTTGGTTGAGAAACGCCGTTAAGTCCAGTTATTGCCTTGGGTCGTCCGGATTTATGTTTCTGTCTCGGATTAAAGATTACAGGAATCGGAAAAACTTTAACGACTCAATCCTATCATCATCCGCCCAGAGTGGGGTGATGGTTGCTTGGCCGGGTCATCTGTCAAACTAATCCGTTCCACCGCACAGCTCGGTAGTGAGCGAAGTCTCCATTCGGTTTAACAATAAGAATGGTTTTGCCGAGACATCCTGGTACAGAAGCCTCTCTTGGAAATTACACATACGCCGCAACAAGGAGTGCGCTGATGGCTCCTTAACCAACCCTGAGTCATGGACCTCAAGCACATCAGCTGTCAATAAATTTTTATGCTTCCTCATTACTAATCCAGAGCGAACGATGCGAAGAGCTCTCAAATAGTTAAACATGGAGGATGATGTTGGTGTAACTACTTCATCAACATTTTCAAGCGGCATCTCAATAGCCTAGTCCCAACCCCTAGCGCATGGGCTTCCATTCCAGACCCACACTGATTAAATCAATATTGCAAGGATATAACAAGCCCTGTACACTAAAACGCAACCAATACCCGCCATCTTGTCTCAACTCCATTATCAATCTTCCGTCATCATTTCGAAACCATGACATCTAGCACAGAGGGAGAAGCAACGCCACCCCCGGCAACACCACGTGGGCGCCAGCGTCCCACCGCATGCGACGAGTGTCGCCGTCGTAAGCTGCGGTGCGACGGGCAACAGCCCCAATGCGGTGTCTGTCATCACGGAGGATTATCGTGTGAGGTAACTAAGCGCGGTGCCCGAGGACCAAAGAAAGGATACCTAAAGGCTTTGCAAACGCGACTTGTGCACCTTGAGACTTTACTTGAGAATCGTGTTGCTTACCAACAGCAAGAAGCACAACGGGAACGAGAACGGGAGCAACAGCAAGAGAAAGAGCAAGCCAAACAACAAGAAAAACAGTTGGAAGATGGAATATCTACCAATTCTGCATTTCCAGCACCACCAGTGGATGCTTCAGGTCCTCCAAATATGGATTATGCCCAGTCTTGGATGCCAGAAACGGCTGCTTCGGTCTCCACACCCGAAATTCTTCTATCCAACACAACCGGCCCTCTCCCTGGCCTAGAGGCATTGTCCTGGTCTCTAACTTCAACGGTTCCCTCCTTTGCTTCACCTCATTTGCATGTGACAGATGTCGTGCAGGCTGAATTGTATGTAGCGATAACACGGTCAAGTATACATCACAGCTAATCCCACGTGGTAGGGACCAGCTATACTTGGATCGTGTGCATCCATCTATACCCATCATTCATCATCGGCGGTATTTGTCATGGTCCAAGACTAGTACAAAGTCTCAATCTCGCCTATCCCTACAATACTCCATGTGGGCGCTGGTCACTCTACTCTCAGTTCAGTTCAGGGATATGACTGAGCCGCTGTATCGAGAAGCCAAGCAGTTGCTAGAGTCTCTTGATATCGACAATCACGACCAAAAGTGCTGCGAAACAGAAATGGTGCAGGCATGGGTTCTCGTTGCGATATGCGAATCGATGCGTACCAATCACCAACAGGCGTGGATGAGCGCTGGCCGAGCCTTTCGCCTGGTGCAAGCCTTGCGATTTCATGAGATTGACAGTCCGAAGAACAAGGCCAACATGTCGACTCTCGACAGCAGTAGTTTTATTGAGACTGAGGAGAAGCGCCGAGTTTTCTGGCTAGCATACTTTCTCGACCACTTGTTTAGCATCCGAAATGACTGGCCGATCACACTCAATGAGCACGTGGTAAGGCCCTTCATATTCCTCATGAAGCACACAACTGCAAGCTGAACCGGATGCTAATCCGCCGACTTGGCATCTACAGATCTGCACACGTCTGCCCGCACCGGACATGGAATTCCAAAATGGTCAACGCGTTCTAGGAGGTTTCTTATCTGAGGCAATGACGGAGTCAACCCTTAGGGTGCGGTCTGCCTTCAACGAATGCATCATCGTGGCCACCATATGTGGCCGAAGCCTCCTACACTGCCAGCACGACAACATATCCAAGGCCTATGGTGATACAGCATTGGGCTCACCGGACCAGCGTCAGTGGTTGGACAGAATCCTCAACGTAAGGCTGCAAGTCTTGTCGCAATGCTATACTTCCCCTCTCAAAAGTTCTGATCCCTTGCTTCTCTTTGCCAATGTCCTAGCTCAGGCTGCGGTTGTTTATCACTCCAAGTGGGCGATGGAATCCACTACTACTCCGGTTGATGTTCCAGAATCCAGGGCCAAGGTTATGGAGTGCCAACAGAAAGCTTCTGCTGCCGCTGCAAGCATAGTTCGACTCGGCAAGGCGCTAAGTGAAATGCACTTCTCTAAGGCAAGTTACATCCAGGGCCAGCGTGAAATCTCCTCTTATGCATTTGTATTGACTAAGATGGGCAGGTCCACCCACTCATGCCCATTCCGGTGCTCATGAGCGCGGAGGTTATTTACAACCATCTATCTACGCATGATTCATTCTGTTTGCGTCTCCAAGAGATGACAAATGTTTTCCGCAAGCTGAAAAATGTCAACAACCACGAACAGAATTATTTGGATTTGCTTTCGGGGTCATGTATTGCAGCCTCAGCTGAGTTATTGAATCATTGCAACAAGGGGACGCAATAGGAAGCTGAACTGGTCGCTATTCAAGAGTCCTTCGTTGTAAATTAAGGTCATAGTCATTAAATCAAGTGAGACAGGGAGATCTGAAAGGGACTTTGAATGAAGCCCAGTGTTATCTTATCACTCAATACTCAAGAGGTAGACTAGAGGGGGCTCAATCGACCCCAGGACCTACAGCCTACCCTAGAGCACCACCAAATTTTGGCCAGGTTCAAGGCATACGATGGAACGAATACAGATATATTGATAGAGAGGACTTTCCAATGCTGTCAGCAAATTCTTGGCTTATTATTCACACCTTTTTATCCGTATTCTCAAAATTTATTGCCGCGCCAGCTAGGCACAACAGTGCCTATCTTCACGTTTGTATCACCTCTCGGCTGCCCAGTCTTCAGACAACTGTACAGACTACGGTAGACTGACATTCCTCAGCCCACCGCACAGGCCGCGCCAACCACAATGTCTCGGGCGATAAGTTCTCTTGTCAGTGCTTACTGTACGTAGATAGGGAGATTTCGGGGAATCAATCGCCATAGAGATCAGATCGGCTTGAGCATGTGATGATAACGATAACTGTTGAATTGGAGGCATGTTGGAACACCAGGGCTCCAGGGAGTCACGTGAGAAACAGGGGGTTGTCGGGCCCGACTCGGAGAAGGCTCGCCGAGCCTCCGGCCGGCTAGCCTGTATTAGTAAGAAAAGGAAAGCTAGACCTCCCTAACCTTAAGGGGCGGGAGCTAGTCTAGAGGACAGATAGACAATACCTACACACATGTTCAAGGTCATCAATTGGTCATACGAGCTATCCAACAATAACATCCTGTCCAGAAACCAAAAAACCACCGTATAAACTCGATAAATTAGCCGCAAATCCTTGCTTAAGATAGTTAGCTGAACATGATTTATGCAGCTAGATCATGGGATAGTCCAGTCTGATGTGGCCAATTGTCTTCAGTGACGGTTTTTATGGGGCAGACTAAGCGGTCAATTTATCGAGTCCCTACGGTATTTGGGACAAAGTACCGTACATTATTCTCTCGACAAATTGGACCACCGTAGCGTCGGCGGGATCTCCGCGTTTTACAAGAAAAAGAAAGTTCCAAGCCACATAATTGGCTGTGTGCACGTTTTGTGCACTTTCTTGAAGAAACTAATAAGGTGGTCCAATTTGTTGAGAGAATACGGTGCACTAAACTGTTGGCTAGAGGCATGACACCTAAGACAAGTCGTTTCTAACGATCCTAGGTAATCAACCTTGCGCGTGCTTCATTAGATGAAATTATTGGCACTGGCAGTAATATCTAGAGCAGAGAGCGTGCCATGGTGGATGCGATACATAGAATTTGGTGTAGCTTCCACCCCATTGCAAGTACCTTTTCCAACGGCCATCGTTGTCATCTTTTCTGTTGGGAGGGTCAAGTCAGCAGTGGGATCAGTGGCATCATACTGGCCACCACCAAGGTTGGATCAGAGGCTGTTCAAAGGCGCTCCCCAAATATGCAATCGGGGAAAATAATACAGGGATCCTTGCCTTGGATGGAATACACGCCTATTCTGGGCAAAGTGGACCAACCGCTGGGATTGCCGTCAGCCGGTTGCATTGGACCAGGCTCGCATCATGGAGAAGTGGATATAAGTGTGGGCTAACGTCTCCAGTCAGCGATGCTGGAGGCGGGTCATGAATGCGACGATTCAACGTCTGTTGAGTCTATATCGTCGAAAGATGGCGAGCTGGTAGCGGAAACCGCGGATTCCGTTGCTGTCTATTTCTGCTTAAATTATGGCCATCGTCTTGATGCCAATCTCTCATCTGCATCTCTTTCCTCATCCTCATCCCCATCCTCATCCTCGTCCTCATCATCATCACCCTCTTCGTAATCTGTGATCACACTCACGGCCCAGAATGGTCAATGTTGCCATCGCGGGCGGAACCGGCACTGTCGGAAGGACAATTGCCGAGGTTTTGGCTGGGCAAGACAAGCACCAAGGTTTTGTTTTGACTCGAAAGGCGAGGCACAAAGGAAAACCGCCCCGAGCTGAACGGATGCTAATACTAGTAGTGCTCTACTCCGTAGGAACCGACAGAAGCTGGATTGGCCCTACCCCACCTCGTTGTGGACTACACCGACGTGGGGTCGCTCACAGCGATTCTCGAAGAGCATGCGATTCACACCATGATTTCCACGTTTGGAATCAATTCTACTTCACTGGCAGAGTCCCAGATCAATCTTATTCAGGCAGCAGAAGCCTCTTCGGCCACCGAGCGCTTCATTCCGAGCTCTTTTGCGATTAAATACCCCGAGGAGTGAGTTTGGTCACTCCAGTTTGGTTGACCAAAGCCCTAACAGCGGCGTCCCCTAGCGGTGCAGAAATTCTCCCCCACTCCAGTCATATTTTGACTCGCTGAATGCCCTGGAGAAGACGAGCCTGGAGTGGGCTGTAGTGCACAACGGAACTTTTCTGGATTATTTCGCACCCCCAACCCTCAAGTCTTACTATAGCCATAGCACGCTTGTCCTTGATATTGAAAACGCCGTTGCTGGGATACCTGGCACGGGAAATGAACCGTTGACGTTGACATACACATTTGATGTTGCACGGTTCACGGTCGCGGCCCTCGACCTGCCGTCTTGGCCGAGAGAGTTGCGGATTGTTGGCGACACCTTGACATTCAACCAGCTCCTCGAGCTAGTGGAAAATGCGAAGGGGGTCAAATTCAAGACCGAGTATGACGACCTAGAGAAGCTGAAAAGGTTCGAGATTACGGAACTTCCTGGTCATTCGCGTGACTACGGGAAGTTCCCCAAAAGCGTTCTGTTGCCCTTTTTGTCGATTTTTCAGCGATGGATGGCCGAAGGGAAGGGTGTTGTGACCAAGGACGGATTGCTGAATGAGATGTTTCCGGAGATTGAGCCTCTCACAGCGAAAAAGCTAGTGACGGACCACTACAGCTCAACGACGTAGGTCTTGGCCGATGATTTTGGAATAAAAACCATGCACGACTCTTTTTTGCTTGCTCTGCCACACTTTTTCTCTTCCTTCGTGATTTTATGTCAATTTTTGTCATGGGACACCCAAAAACCAAATCCAAAATATTGATCGGCATCATTTTAATCACGCTCGTCGCATTTGCCAACTACACAAACAGCTGTGCCTACCGGCCGGTACATCAGTGCCAGTCAAAATAGTTCAAATCCACATCCGCAACTGCAACATGCCTCAGCCGTGAGTTCGCTCTGCGACCTACCCGCCATCTGTCGGTCGGCTAGCCGCAGCAGATGTCGTCACATGATTCAAACCCTGCGTTGCACTCCGTTGCCATTGCCGGTATACAGTACCTACGTAGCTTGTTCTCGTATCCTCGCAGCTGGGTCAGTGTCAGCATCAAACGTGGCACGACAAAGATTTTTTTGGGGCCAGGTATTGGCACTACCGCAAGGAGGGAATTTAACTTCAGTCCACTTCATGCTCGTGTTAGGCCGCCTTGATTGGTATAGTAGGGCTTTTGTCATTTGTTCTCAAGAGGCTTTGAGCTCCAAGCACGAGATACATACAGCGGTGCATGATTTGCCCACCCACGTACTTGGCACCAGTGGTGCATGTCGAAGGTGACAAGGGTGCGCGAGTGTCTTGATCCTGGAATGCTGGTGTGCCGCACAGTGGCGTCTTGGTTGGTGAGATTGCCTGGGTCTAACTGATGCTGGACCAAGCAGAGACCGGGAGGGCCCTGAAAAGACGGGTCGGGTTGTCTGCAGGGGTTTGGGGAGGGCACCCACCGATGAAAGGTGTGAGTTCTTGGTTGGTAGATGATGCTGTGAGTGGTACCGGTAGAATGAATTCGGCTATGGCCATGGGTCTGGACGGACACAGATCGGCTGAGATGAAGGTAGGTGAAGGCAGATGCAACCTAACCCAACGCAAAGCAGTCGATACAGATAATTTGGTCTCCCGTCGCCATGGTCCTGGGGACGGCCTGCACTCCGGGCCAATCAGTTGATGCAACTACCGAAGCCCCTGTATGCCGAAGCCGGGAATGCTTGCTACTCTACAGGTGATCAAGAACAAGCAACACAACTCGCCCGGGGAAAAGCTGGAACGCGGGAAAAACAAAGAAGGATTGCACAAGTCTCTTGACATGGCTAGTGTAACTATCAGATTCTGCTTTTCTCTAATAAATCCAAGCCTCCAAGAGTGCGAAATGTCCCGAGTCTGATCCATCTCACGCTCACCGAGATGCCGTCATACGCCTGTTCTCCCACCCCCGCTCTTATGGGCCCTGACAGGGGGCAACTCTCCGAATCGGAACCAGGGGCCATTAGCGCCAGCTCTAGAAGTGACAAGCAGAGTCGAGCGCTGCGTAGTACCTACGCCGAGACGGTCTGTGAATGACACCAAGGAGGGTGTCTCATAGACTTGTGCCCAGATAGCAGACTGACGGACCTGCCCGATCACGCTTTGTCCCGCCTCCTTCTCCTCCTCCTCTTGACCACCTGGATCTTCAAGTTCGTCGAAATTTCCAAGGTCTTCAAGGCAAGAGCTCTTGACAATCTGATCAATGGAATGCTGCCCCCGCGGAGCTGAAGCTGATCAGATTTAGCAGTACCCTAGGGCAAGTCTCGACTATCGCTTGACTACTGGTCGCGTCGTCATCCGCATTCACGCACGATCAACCATCACAGTCATCAAACACGCTCCTCTTTCATCCCGGCTACCACCAAAGTTAAGACAAAACGATCGCACGCATCCTGTCGACGCCAGCTATAAACCACGTCAGCCATCAACAGTCATCGGCCGAGAAATACTCCCCAAAGCACCGGGCACCAAGCAACAGGCACCAGCCACCAGCCACTCAAGTTCTCGCCTGCTGTGCAGTCCTCACAAAACAATTGCCAAGCGTCATAGCCTCCGCGGAAGTCAAAGGCTTGTTGTCCCGGCTTACAAGGTCGATCATGCATCTAATGAGCATCGAAGATGGCTTACTGAAGCCAGCGGTGCCATGGCTTGAAGGCGTCGATGCTGAAGTTGAAGTTGAAGTTGAAACCCGTGTCTCGGCAAGCAGGCTTCGCGGGCCGAAGAGAAAAGCAGTAATCCTCTGGACCTGCTGTGTGTGCGCCCACCCTGGTATGACACTTAACATTGAAATATGTGTGTACTGCGGCGCTCCCCGATGCCCTTACTGTCGTGTTCAGCGCTACAAAACCAGACCGACTGGAGAAGAGCACGTTGATGTCGCATGGGAGTCCGAGGAACATGTTGCAGTCTGCTACCAGAGTAAGAAACACGGAGGACAATTCTAGGACCTTATTTGTTCATTGCATCGATTATCTCGATCGGTTTGCATGCGTTCGTGGGCGTGTCATCGTCATCGTCCGTGGCTCGCGTCATCGTCAACGTCGAAAGGCTTCGCAACGGGTTATATGAAATGTCCAGGATGTTGTCTGGTATGTTTTTCGTTTCTTCCAGCATGATCTGGCAGGCGCTCTGAGGAGTTAATAGAGTTTACAACTGAAATCGAGGACGGAGGTCCGAAGGGTTTGGAAGAAAACGAAGAGCAGAAGGGAAGGGAATGGAAGACAGTCAACGTTTGCCTTTAGTTGAAAACAAAGAACAAAGCAGACCACAAGATAACTCCTCATTTGACTGTTGTTGTGTGCTGACTGTGTTGAGAGAGGAGGAAAGCCCAACTGACCTCCCCCAGCAGCCTGATCTGTATTAATGTTTCGTCGTCACCCACCACGCCCCCAATGGATTTTCAGGCTGTAGTATTGCATGCGCTGATCCTTGGATGCCACACCGCGACTATTATTGGTGGCTTCAGCCCGAACAGAAAGCTTTATCCAATCGAAGCTAGTCACGACACGAATATTCTGAAGAGGTAGCTGCTTTATTGGTACATCTCCCACGCCAGGTCGTAACGAACTGCCTTGTTGGGATCCCCCACATGCACTTATTTTCGCCATCGACCTCTACTTTGCTTGATGGCACCTACACCAAGATAAGCTGAGCCTCTGTTGTGTCTCCCCCTTCGTAGATGCACAATGGTAGGCTTTGAATTACTGTCAGTTGAATCGATAAAGATATTCCTTGGTCAAGGTTGGTCAGCACACCGCGGGAAACACCTGACATGACCGAGGCCTATATCACCCACATGCCGTTGGTCCAATTTCAACATGCCTTTCTTTTTTCAACCCGACAGGCGTGTTGTGTTGAGGAAAGCCACAAAGCCTGCATGCTAGCCCAAATATGCCGGAGCATGTACTGGAGCCATAATGCAGCCCATAATAATAGCCTATCAAAGGAGCTAAAATCAATCTCAGGAAGACATGATTCTAACCGTCTATCTCGCAGCCGACAGCTTGGCTGGCCTCAATTGTACCGAATTCTGCGAAAAGTCCCGGTGTGGCCGAGCCTCGTCTTGCCAAGCCACAGAGCCTGACTTTGTCCACGAAGCTTGCAGAAATGATTTGACATGAAAATAGCGCTATTTACGCATGGTCTTTTATTCCACTTACTCATGCTTATTACCAAGCTACCCTTTCGCTGGTGATCAGCAATATACTCTGAATCACTCGCGCGACCACCTCCATATCGTATGAGCTACACACAGATGTCGGAAAGTCGTCGTGGCAGATATGACTGGAACCAGCAGAAGCTCGACCCAGACTCAGTGAATAAGTCGACCGTTGAACTCTGGGAAGAATGGTTGGATGGATCCCCTCTGGAACTCTTCTTGCAGATACCTGACGGTTCGCACAAATTCCGATATCAAGCCAAAGAAATTGAAGCTATTTGCTCTTCCAAAATACTACAGAGGGTGCGTGCTGGAGACATTGATCCGAAGCGCGAATTGATCGCCTGGCTGGACGATAGATCTAGGAGCGGGGAAGCTAGGAGAGACACCCGATTCCATTCACATGCATCCCTGTACTCTGCGCTAAAGGAAAAGGTACGTTATTGGACCACTTTTAATGCCATCATTGGCGGGACATTATTCCACTCACGAATTATGTAGCGACTTCAGGACCACAATGGAAAGGCGGCGGTTGAACCAAATGTGGATCGAAGACTTCTGTACGAACCTCTTCCATCTCCATGCACTTCTGCCATTATTGACATCGATATTAGCTATCTACCAAATCCAGATCATAGAGGCCTATCTCCGATCATTATGACAGTGCCTCATTTAGAAGCCCTTATTTTCAGAGACTTTCTATGGAAGTATCTGAAAGCCGACGCTTCCATCGTCGCGTCTTTCCCCGTACGTGTTTCTGCAAGTCCTTTACTCTTTCTGGAACTCGGCGACAGAGTCTTGCTTATAATGCTGTTGCAGATTAGGATCTTCTCATTGGAATTCCACCTGCCCTTCTACGTTTGGAAGCGATCAACAGTCCTGCACACTGACGAACGATTGGGGTCCGACAAGACTCCCCTCAGGAAGTCATGGTCCCTCTCATTTATGAAGAAAAGGAGCGAGAAACCCTCCACCAAGCAACCCGCGTGTCTATATGAAAGCCAATGGTCCTTTGTAGTTACCGGCTTCAACAAATCAGTCTGGTCGGCTTATGCGTTGACAGATACCTATCTCTACGACGATGGAGATCCATCAGATAGGACAAGTATAAGTTATTATAGAAAGCTCGTACAGGAGGAAGAGGCCGAACAAAGGATGCCAAAGCGAAAAAAGAGTGTGTGCTTAGACCCAATCTGCCCATCAACATGCACACACATTCAAGACCCTCGAGAGTACTTCCTGCTCGCGCTTCGTGAACGCATCACTTATGTAGTCGAGGAATGGACCAACATCGTGGCCGTGTTTTTGCGTAAGGTGAACAAGTATGTGAGTACTAACTCTCTATCCATTTCAAGTTCTCCGTTTATCGTTAAGCCTCTGTAAAGTGTTGGCGATGACTATCACATGTAAAATTGAACGCATGAACAATCGTCCAAGCTAACGGTCATGCAGATTGAAACAGAAGAGGATAGCTGGCTTTGCGAACCATTGTCATCAAGGAACCCAAGAGAACGATTGGCATGTCTCCAAACCTCACAAGCGTGGAACAAGAAAATCAATTACCTCTTGACGCGGCTGATAAAGACAATCAAAGGCACCAACCGGACTTGGAAGCCATTCAAATCCAGGGATGTGTCATATCTGTACGGGACTGATGCAAAGAGTGAAATATCTAATCGCATCAGGTCTATGGTACATACGATCGATATAGTATTTGCAGAACTGCAAACGCTCCAGACGCAGCTTGAAGATTTATCAAAAAGGAATGACCAATTCAGGAAATTGGTACGTGTTTCATGAATTCCCGCTTCAAATCTCGATTCCCCCATTCGTATGTGTACTAAGTAAATGGAGCTCGAGTCTCACTTGCATATCGAGAATGACCCAAACGTGGCGCTGCAACAAGTCAATGTGAACCTTGTAAGCACAACAACCAAACTCTCTCAAAATAAGACATTAATTAACCAAAAGTTCATCGGCAGTTGAAAACCATATCGCCGCCCGCACTGGCAGCGGCTATGATGCAGTCAGACGTTCTTCCCTGGAAATCCGGGTTCCTTCCATGGTTTTTGATGACAGCTGTGCTATGGATCCTGATAACCGCTTTGGGATGGATATTGACCTGGAGTAACAGAAACTCGATCATTGCACGGATTTTGAAAGCCGCTACTACACGCGTCTTGACTTTGCACCATCGAATTTGGAGACGAAGACCGGGATCAACGGGGGTTCCTTCAAACATCGAAGAGGCGAAAATAAGTGACTGCTGTGTGAAGCCAGACTGAGTGCGAAGTGAGCTGCAATGAACCAAATGGGTGACGGGTATCCTTTTAATATTGGAGTATCTGAGAGACGAATCGCCGAAAGGAAAGAGGTGGCTGCGAAGAGTTCCTCATTGAATGGGATATTTCCACACCTTCAACCTACCGTATTCTCTCACCTTAGTTTCTTTAAGAAAGTGCACAAAACGTGCACACGGCCAATTATGTGACTTGGAACTTTCTTTTTCTTGTAAAACGCGGAGATCCCGCCGACGCCAAGGTGGTCCAATTTGTCGAGAGAATACGGTAGTACCCCCACGAAGCAACCACATGCCCACATCTTAGTTTGAACCCTGTCATTTCTGTATCTCCGGATCACTAAATATTGTTACTCAGATTTGGCATGAATATTATGGAATACCATGTTTCTCGCTTATTTGGCTCATTTCTTGTATGGCTTGTAGACCTCCTTGATACGGCTCTCATTCTGTGACAGGCTTGTTGCACGCAACACGCAACGGTGCTTTTTCTTCTCCTTTCCACCCCCACAAGGGGAAAGCGGTGCTAGCCCGGGACAGGAAGCTGGACCCAGAATGGCAACTTTTCTTATTTCTCTTTGAAGCTTATGTCGAGATCAACCTTGCATCGATTTCCTTTTTTCCCTTTCAAGCTCCCACGCCAATTGTTTTTAAACATCCCCCCATTAAGTCCCTTTCCTTTCAACTTCCCCTCCACAACCATTTTGTTTGGGCTGTACCCAACCGCAGCTCCAACCCCCCCCCTGGTGCCTTGGTGCGACCTTGGCTTCGTTCTTCAAGTCGCGACGCTGTTATACGCTCATTGTGGGTGACCTTGCTGTTTGCTGGGCACCGTGCGATTCCCACATAGGCTGGTATGTTTCCATGAGGATGGCGAATAAGGTTATTGGGTAAAGAATTTGTTGTTTCTCATTTGTCTCAGGGTGAATCAGCTCAGCTGGCTCGTGATGAGATCTCGCTTGTGTGACCCAAGTTATCGACCTGCAGCGCCCCAAGTGGAGGAGGCGGTCACACAGGGAAACACAAAGTAAAATTGAGTTTTGCAAATAAATTTACCATTATGCTGATTTTGAAACGATGTAGATAATGAGACCTGTGGTGGTTTGTATTTTGGTTACCCGTTTTGTTGAGAATTGCATTCGATGTGACATGCAACCATGCGAACGGGTATTATGCGGTTAAATTCCTCTGACCATTTTCGACTGATACCTGCCTGACCTGTAATTATTAAAGGGGCTTATGTTGAGAAACGGCTGTTAAAGCAACTTGAGCACCTCAATTATATCTGCCCATCTTTCACGGTGTCCTACCATCATCTATCGCCTTGGATAGACTGTCTAGCCGCCTCAATTGACTAGCTTTCACATATCACTTGCTGAGTCGGGCGCCCTGGGAGACGAGCAACATCCAGAACCTGGCCCTCCATGATTCGTTTGGCTTGGCACTACCCTCGATCCTCACTGAAAGACGACGAACGAGCCGATATCCGCGTGAACATTGCGATAGAACGAGTCCGATTCGCCACTATAGCCGGGCGCTTCGATCCTGCCCGACAACACGAAACAGGATGGGCACAGACACGATTCCCAACGTTTCCCATCAAGGCTGTGTGGAGAGAGGGCTGAGATGCCCTGGTAGAGGCTGTGCCGGGTGCCTCCAGTGCAACCTCCAGCGACCAGGCGCTGACACTAGTCGGATCGAGGCTCCTTGGACGCCGCAAACCGCGCCGGACAAGATCAGTACCAACTGCGATGACTTCATCGATCGTGGTCCGAAACGGAAGGTCGTCACTCGTTGGGCTTGCTGCAACTGTTGCCATGGTGGAATGTCTGTGAATATTGCGGTTTGCGAGTACTGCGGCGTGCCGCGTTGCCCGTACTGCAAGGTTGAGCGCGTTCGCACAAAACCGGCCGCTGCCATGCCATTGCGTGATTGTGAGTTAACAGTCGTGATGGCCTCGCTCCGGAGCTGGACCGAAGGGGATGATGGATAGGCTTGGGGGTGAGGCGGGGAAGGATGCACTGGAATAGGATTGATCGCTGCGGGAGGGGAATTTGCGCCCAACGTTGCATGCCATGCTCGATCTAGAGAAGGCAGCCAGTCAATGGTGTTTCTTATGACGCGCTTTTTGCGCACAACTGGAGTTCTGGGGTCTGGTTAATGGAATGGGATGTTGTAGAACAAAAAAAAATAAACAAAAAAAGGAACCGAGGAGAACTGGAATATTAAAACCTCGTGCTCTGATCATTTGGTGTTGTCAAGGTGATAAGCTCGCGGACCAAGCTTGACCGAGGAGAGCCCTATATTGCCACGCGTGCAGATGAAAGAGGATTTGAGTCTGTGACCTGCCTCATTTGGTCAGACATGTCGGATGAGGGGCTGAATGGTGAGGGTGGAACCCAATTGTGGTGGCCGCGCCCTCATATTTTCGCAAAAGTGATTGGCGTAAAAGGTAGGAAGATGCAAGGTCAGGGGGGATTGGTTAAGCCCGTGTTCTGAGGCTGTGCATCAACATCAACATCATCATTCATCTGGGCCTGCGAGAACTCCACAACATACAGTGAGACACCAGCCTTAGGCTTAGGGATTGGGCGAGCCAAAAAAGAATATTTCCCATCATTTGTCCTTAGCATCATGACATAACACATGGATCTGATCTGCAAAAGGTGCGTCGGCTTGAAGCGTACATCTGGCTGTTTCGCATCTCACATCTGGTCATGTGGCGGTCTCAGTTTAGCTGGGACGAAACTAGTATAAGCCACCCTTCGTGCAACCAACGCCAACAATGGAAGGCCCAGTTATCGGAATGCAAGCTGTTATTTTCGGGTCACCTCTTCGCTTCTTTGATATGCTGCCCAACGGGATAGAGCCGGTTAGGATATCCATGGCCATGCTCGTTGGGCTCGGAAATGAGCACATAGCATGGAGATTCTCGTCCTGAACGAGGCATGCATGGAGAGTCCTCGACAAGGCGACCATTGCGGCATTATGTCAACAATATGGTCACAAGACCGAGTTCCTGTCGTCAAAAACGTCGCGGTTGCGCCCCGTGCCAACCAAAACCCAACCACAAAGTTGACAACTGCCTGCTAGCCGGATGGATCCCCGTCATAAATCCTGCAGTTGGTCCTAGAGGACCAATTCCAATCATTCTCAATTTTCCAGCATGCAGCTGCGCCGACTTTGACGCACCACAATGCCGTCAGCCCCAGCTTTGCCTTATTGCCTTGCCACATGTCCCAACCTCTGGCGACAGTGTCTTGATCTCGCATACTGCCACGTGACCAACTGAGACACCCTCTTTTCTGCAGTTGCATCTCCTTTGTCCCATCTCCCCTTTGCCTCGGGCCTCATTGCCTGAGATTGTCCTCCATGGTTGCGGATATGTCCCAGTGTTTGCACCGCCTCGCTGACAAACCCCAGTGGAGCCAGTTGTGCTTCGAGGCACAGCACACCGGATTGCCTTGTCTATTCCTAGTCCTCCTATTCGAAGATATCTGACTCTTGGTTGCCCAAGCATGGATTCGGAGTAATTGGATGTTTTTCGAAGTGCATTTCTTTTCCATCACAAGACTCTGCTCTGACCTATTGTAATCTCACTCAACCATCCTTGATGAGTGTGTGTTCCGTTGTAGGCTCAACACTTTGGGTGGCCTCAAAATTCGCATACAAAAATACACTCTATGAATATATCGATTTCGGATAGGCTTGTCGAATCTATCACCGGGGCCTTGACCGCAACGATAATCGTACTAAATCCCCCTTTGTCTCCCTCCGTGATAGCACGCCCATCCTATTTCCCGCAAAGTCTATCCTCGGAATTCTCAGAGTGGTTCTTCATTCAATGGCATGAGAATCATGCTGAAAGCATGGCTTCAACTCAGACACCATTCCCTCCCAGCGGCAGTTTCAACTGGAACCAACCTAATCCTGACCCAAAATGGGTTAATGAGCCGGCTGTTGAGGTTTGGGGTGAAGATCTTGACGGAACCTTGCTCGAGCTTTTTTTAGTGATTGCAGAAGGGGCTTCTACTAAACATCGCTATCTAGTTCCAGAAATTGCAGCTATATGCCCTAACGAGGCCCTTGAGAGGGTCTATGGTCGTGACATTGACCCCTCATGTGAACTTGTGGCCTGGCTTTGTGACATATCCCTGACTGGAGAAGAAAGACGACAGAGCCGGTGGCACACACAGTCTACATTCTACGATGCTTTAAGAGAAAAGGTATGATAATATACTCATATTCTTCCGAGAGTCATATTGACAAGTATGAAGCGTCTGAAGGAAGGGGACGACAAAAATAGTAATGCACCAGATGCTGAGCAAAGACTCATGTGAGACTTTGTGATTTCTAAACAGATGAAAAAAGGATTAACCATAAGCATATCAGCTACCTTCCAAATCCAGACCATCGATCCCTAGCCCCTCTCTTCTTAACCGTACCCGCACCACAAGCCGCCGATTTGAGAGAGTTTGTATGGAAATATTTAGTATCAGAGACTCAGATTGAAGCATCTATATTGGTAAGTCTTGAGTATTTCTATTATCCATATCGGCGAATGAGCTAATGTTTCCTAACCATGAGTCATATCATGAGTAGCGTCAGTTCTTTACCTTCGAGTTCCACCTTCCATTCTACGTCCTCAAAGAATCAGCGGTCCTAAAAGTGGACGGTCGTCTTCGGTCAGATGGGTCTTCACTCAGAAAATCCTGGTCTCTTTCTCAGCTAGAACCAGAAGGTGAGCATGCCGATGAAGATACAACAGCCGACTGTTTATACGAAAGTCAATGGTCGTTTGCAGTCACCGGCTTTAACGGTAATATTTGGACAGCATATGCTCTAACCGACTCATATCTATATGACGATGGTGATCCGTCCGATGAAGCAAGCATGGAGCATTTTCAAAGAATCCGGGAGGAAGAAATAGAATGTAACCCAGATCCTATCCGTGGATCAGAGTTCATCCAGGTTAGGGATCCACGCGAATACTTCCTTCTTACGCTCCGCGAACGAGCAACAAATATTGTCGAGGAGTGGAGAAACGTGATCCTCATGTTCACGCGAAGGTTGGATCATGTGAGTAGTTATCTATTTTACTAGTTTCATCCATTTACCTCGTATTTCACTAGTCGATTTTCTCTCTTTTCTTTTCATTGGTATTGGAATCTCAATCCCCAGATCTAGAGTTATTTAGATTCCTGAAATCGTAGAGAATACACTCTGAACATGTCTTTCTAGATCGAACGAGGCATAAAAAACTGGCAACAGGGTTCATTCTCATTATCAGCCGCCGATACTCGTCCAATACCACCACTACAACACTCAAACACATTGATCAGAGAAACAAACGACATGTTAATGCGTTTTACCGAGAAAATGGCTTTCTTGAAAAAGGCTGGAGAGTCCTTCAAGTCCAAAAATATTTTTCGGCTATTTGGTGCCAATTTAGAGAGTGGGCTGGGCGTTGGAGCTGGATTGCTGCATGACAATATCAGCTCCAAATTCGACGACCTTGAAATTCTCAGTATGCGGTTAGGATATTTGGTAAACAGGACCCAGGCGTTTATCAAATCGGTAGGCTTTATTTTAAGATCCAAAATACGTTTTGATAATTATCTGCTAACAATATGGATTATTTACTACCAGCTTGAACTGCATCTTCAATTTGATAACAATCTGGCAATCGTTCTCCAACAGACAAATATCAACCTTGTATGTCAACTCCTGAGTGAAACCACGAAAGAACCGCATTACACTTGCTCACATTATCTAGGTTCAATTCATCTCATCCCCGATGTTGGCCGTAGGCTTGATGCAATCAAATGCACTTCCCTGGCCCCCAAGTATACCGCAATGGATCATTATCACAGCAATATTCTGGGTCTTGACTATCGCTCTTCAACCACTTACAACCGTAACTCGACGATCAGTAACCTGGTGCCAGAAGAAGTTCAAACCCCTTCGTCTATTGACTGAGAACAGCAAACCGTTACTGGATTGGTACAATCAGAAATTAGATTTGTATTCAAGACCAAACGGTATACCAAAAACCTTCGAAGATCCTGTCTTTCATCAAATTCATGGGACTGCTAGCAACATTACTTACCCACCACGCGTCTTTCAACCTATCGAGAGGTTTTATGACTCATTAGGAAAGGAAAAGAGGTCTAATCGCTACGAGAAGCCAATATTCTCCATTTGATCGCAGGCAAGTCCATGCCGATCAATGCCCTCCCTTCCATTACTTTGACATCACTGTTCGGGTGTTCTTCCACTTCGTGGTTTTGCGGTTTTGTGGGTCCATGAAATTTTGACTTGCTCAAAATCCTTTCTAGACTTCACCTTTCCATCCTATTTCTTTTCTTCTTGAAATTTTGTTTGGAGAAAGCGAAGGAATCAGAAATAGAAATCACGGATTGTCTGGATTGTTTGCGACATCAGGTACCAATTGGTGCATAGACTAAATGATTGATTCGGCAAGGGGGGCCGTTTATACATATCTATCGGACATTGCATTCGTCGGGCACATTTCTGGTATTTTTTTGCCCAATACCTGAAATGCCCACACAACAAACTGGGAAATTTTTTATTTCTGAACTAAGAGCCTAGGAGCCATAGTATGCATCAACCAATTTATCAGTGTTTTCGTCTTCCTTTGGTTTCTCCGCAGGCTCGGCCTTGGCAGCCCAAAACTTTTCCCGTTCCTCCATGATCCCATCAACCCAAGCCTTCGTTTCTGGCTTCTTCAAATACTTCATTGCACGGCTAAACTCATACAGATTGACGCGGCCTTCCTCACGCTTCTCATACTCAAACATCTGAGCGATCATATCGACCTTGTCAATGTCATTGGCATACTGGCTCTCGTCCGTCTCACCATTCTCAAATTCAAGCCAGCAACTCAAAATGTCAGAGCCAGAAGTAGCTTCCTTGACCTGAGTATCAGTGATGTACTCGATAGCCTCTTTCTCCCGCCTGTACTTCTCATCTTTGGGAATGCGGTCCATTGGAGTGTAGTCGCCCACAATGGACTCCGCCAAATCATGATACAAGCACAACTTCATGCATCGATATTTGTTGATCTTGTCCGGAAGCTGCTCAACCAGAGCGACCATTCGAAACGAGTGTGCGGCAATAGACTCGGCGCTGGAAGACCAGAATTAGCGTGACTCTCATGGATGACGAATATACCCACTCTTCGATCCCATGTCTCCCCCAACCAGCACGCTTAATGGCTTTAAGATCTCCAAGAAGATGAAAAAGGCCCAAGGAAGAGTTCTGTCTCTCTGTGTGCAGGGGGAGGCCCTTGGCAGCTAGTGCTTGTCTAAGCGTCCATTCTTTCGAGGTATTGCTCATGGTGATGTGATCTATCGCTAGTTAGTACAACCTCCCTTCTAGGTCTGGCCGTGACTCTACTACATACAAGGACCGTTCCCTCAGCACTGATTCTATCCAAAGAGTGTTTTGGTGGCAAATGGGTGGACAGTAAATATTCGTCTCCTCGGTGGAATCTCGCAATACATTTTGCAACCCCGCTTTCGCGACAACTTTGGCCCGGCATCCGTGGAACGCTGTGAGTGGCACCTCGTGAGGTCTCAAGCATCAATACAAGTTGCGATTGTGTACTAAACAAATTGGACACATACATCGCCCTCTTTTAATTATGACTCATTCTTCATGAACTACTTTACTCTTCTGCTTTGACATTTGAACCCTCCCAACAGGTATCGACCTCACCCTAAGGCAGCTCTCGGCTGTCTCCGAATCCTCTCGGCTGTCTCCGAATCCTCTCGGCTGTCTCCGAATCCTCTCGGCTGTCTCCGAATCCTCTCGGTGCATGTGGCTAGGATGATCAATACAAGTGTTGAAGCAACCAGTGCACAGTGTATTTATCATGCACAATCAACCAAATCAAATGGATTGGATGGAATTAAACTACCGCGTAGGTGAGAAGTTCACCTGTAAAGTACCCATGCCTGAGTAAGACGCTCAGGTGTGTCTCCTTAAGGCTTTCCCTGACAATGCGCAGTGGCGTCATCCGCTGCCCAAAAAGACGAGCGTGCATCACGCGACTTTACTCCGTAGCAACGGATATGAATGCAAGCCTGAGACACGAGGCCAATGGCCCAGCATCAGTGACATCAGGGCTTTCTAAATACGCGCTTGAGGGTCGTGTCGAGAGAGATTACCGCTGTGCGGTGGGGCTCAGCTTCGTCTCAGGTCTCCGAAACGTCTTGGTAGCAGGGGTTTCACTGGCGGAAAATCCACACAATGTTTCAAGACAAGAGCTTGTGGATATAATGTCCATCCTTGCCTCGTTCTGCCTTCGTAGCCATCCTTTTAAGCTTAAACCTTAAGTGTTTATTGTTAGGTATAAACTGATTGAGGAGAGCCCGCGGCTTCCGAAAGGAGACAAAATGCCTCGAGGATCAGGGCATCGTCAGCCGGGTGGATTGGCAAGATCGGCTATGCCAAACTCATCTTGTTCCGGTATTTCACCGCATACTAAGAGGCAAACTGGACGCCAAGAATCTTACCGGAGAAATATTGCTTTCCGAGGATATTAAAACGAATCGTTCATGCCTGGAGGCCACCGTTTTGGAGCCTGGGGTGGTTTATGACTCCACACCTGGTTACAGAAGTTTCATGGTTTGCAATACGGCACACCTATCAGGATGCGAACAACAGTTTCAGGGCCATTCCCAAGAACAACAGGTACGCGTTTTTAGCATTTTGGCATGGGTGATCCTCGCAACGATACTGAAGAATCCAATCCCCCTGATGTAGCGAATATATTCCCGTCGCTAGCTCCCTGTCGCGGGAAAATTCAGCCTTAGTTCTCGCCGACCGGGGTCCTCGTTCTCGTCCCGAGCGATATAAACAGACTGCCGTACGCCTCCTTGATGATGAGGTAGCCCCGACTGCAAACACTTTTCATTCTTTCCAATCTCAATCATGGTTCGATTCTTCAGTTCTACGACAGTGCTGGCACTTGTCTCCCTCGCCCAGGCCGAGTGTGGTGCCGGCACTCCCGACGCTCTGGTCTCTGGCTCGAGTGGTTCCTTCACAGCGACTGTCGGCTCAAGCTCAGTTTACTCGGGATCTGACTACCTCACTGCCATCCAGACGGCGCTGGACTCCATCAGCACTGGGCAGCGCGTCGTTGTCTCGGCTTCTGGCTCCATCGGTGCTGGCACCATCACCATCAGCAGCGGCAAGACCTTTGAGGGCTGCGGCACCATCGATGCGTCCCTCCGCAGCGGCCATGGCGCCATCGAATCCACCGACACGGCCGACGTTTCGATTCCATACCTCACCATGACTGGTAGCCCATACTTTGGCCTCCGTTTCTCAGGCACTTCAAACTTGGTTCTTGGTGAGATCACAATGAACCTGAGCGGTGGCATTGGTATCCGGTTCGATCGTGACGCGGCCGCCAACACCAACGTGAAGATGGGCACCATCTCCGTCACCGGTGCCAGCAGCCACGCAGTTGAGACCTGGAACATTGATGGTCTTGAAATCGACTCGGTTATCGCCCGAGATGTCGGCGAGTGCGGCTTACTTCTCCAGAAGACAACAAACGCACAGGTCGGGCTTGTTGATGGTGACAACGCCGGTACTGGCACTGGTTACGCGACGCTGCGATTTGCCAATGCCAACGGTGACCTCGGTAGCGGCAACTACGAGACTAATGTCTACATCGACAAGGTTGTCTCCCGTGGCGGTGGTCGCGGTATCTTTTGTGTCTCAGAATCTGGTGGCGCCCAAATCAAGACGGTCGACCTCTCCGACAATGGCAACAACGCCATTCTGATAGAGAACTGCTACAATGTTGCCATTCTGGGCGGCACTGTGAGCGGAGGAGGCGAGGTTCGCCTTGCAGAGCGTGACGAATTCGAGGGCAACAGTGACATTTCCATCACGCTGGAGGTGAACGACAACTCTGTTCGTGAGTCTCCATGTGGTACGAACATCAACTGGGCCATAACTGGCAGTGCTACGCAAGACATTTGCTAAGTCCAATGCCGCCACCACGCAAGAATCGACTGCGCAATGACTTGGGCGAGGTTCTACATAACAAATTCTTTGTATCTATCAAGGCCTTTCAGAACCGTTGACTTGGTGTCTGCAAAGCGCGAGTAAATAGTAACTAAAATCAAGATGGCTCCGGCACACACGTAGTCTTGCCGAAAGACGAACCTGGCTTTTATGCCACACGCACATGAATGTGAATGGATGAACGACTTCTTTTCTGCTAAACTCGCCTCTTTGAACCAGACGAGAGCAGCGGGGAGAAATCTGAGATGAGATAACGAACAGTTGCAATCATGATCCCATACCCGGTCTGCGTTGAAAATTGATCGCTGTCGAGTTAGTGTAGAAGCGACCGGAGTGGATCTGGGCTGCTAACCCCCATATCCGTCGTATTTTGTTCCCTAGAACCTTCTGAGCCCCCCTAAACCTCTCTAAATTCGACAGCAGAGAGCACCAAGATGATTGCACAGTTTTCCTGAGTCAACGTCGAAGACAGGGCCGCCACTATTTGATCGCGCTCGACCTGACGACAACATTTAATGTACCTTGACCAATCTCAGTGTATTTCATGTGAGTTATGACTTGTTTCTAGCTTCCCAGGTAAGCTGTGATCACTTCCCACGCGCGACTTTTGCGTTACAAAAGCTCCTCACTCGCTGCGAATTACAGTTGAGCAAGTATCCACATAGACTGTTGCAGATGGCTTAAGAATTAATGGACTATGAAAGGAACAAGTCGTTACAGAACCCTCGATAATATTTCTCAATTGGCTCTGAATCACGACTGAGACCTGGCAATCCTCTCTATGACTGACCCGGTTAAGTCCAACCATGTGTTTTCTCCTCCGAAAGAACCCGAGAAACAGAGATCCAGATGTTACCCAGCCCACTGCTACTGTTGTAGAAGACACACCAGAGAAAAGCCAGCGACACAAGCCCAAGCAAGCCTGGCAGGGCCAAGAGAGTTGGGCGTGGAAGGGCGATTAGGAGTTTCAGTTACCGGAAAACCAGGCTCAGTTTCCCATCCATGTAAGTGCCTTCCCGCAGCCACGTACTAGACAACGCAGTCATAGACGGCAAAGTATCGAACACGGCGATGGAGGTAATGATATAGGAGCCAGGTTGGGCGGAGAGGCCGGTGCAAATCTCTCAGGAAGTGGCGGTAGGCTAGAGGGAGGGGCTGAAGGAGGGGGAACAGATGGAAGGGGGCAGCGAGCGGTGGGGGAGAAGCCAGAGGACCAAGGGGAGTTGAGTAAGCTGCGCTCTCTGCCTTTTCTAATTAGGATGGCCTTGACATATTTTTACTCCCCAACACGACGTCTCAAGGAGGAAAGCAATCTCTATATCGCCTTGGCCGTCTCACAGACAGGGCGGGTGGGCAAGAATTGATTCGTGGTTTCCCTCATTCAACTCTACAGTTGCCGAGCTAATGCTCCTTTACTCAACATAGACATACATTTTGCACAGCAGTTCTGATCCCAATGGAAGGGCTTGCAGAACAATACTTATATCCAGGCAAGATAATTAAACACTAACATAAGCTTATTCTATACAACTCCGGACTTTATAGGATGGTCAGGCACACCATCATCTACTAGAAGAATCCCAGGTTTTCCAAGATACCAAGCCGTCTGCTGTGAGCGGTGCATATTACTAACCCAGAATAGGCTAGTAGATCCGACGCATAGACTTTCCATATCAAGGCATAGGGACGCAACTAATTGAGCTTATCTCGTGATCCACTGTATTTCCGAGCTTCTTCATCACTTAGTTTTGTCAATTACCTACATCTCAATCACATAGACCTCAACCTTGGAACCACATCACAACTTCTCACCTTTGAGCACACTGATTAAATATGTCAGGTGAGCAATGACCCAACTCAAGGCCTTATTTACCATCTTGAAAACTGATCTGGCCATCAACACATTTAGATTCTCATATCTTCAAGTTATTGAGGACTGATCCGGGGTTGCCTGCGCCACATCCAAGCGAGCCATATTGGCTGCAGCCATCTCATTCACTCAGCCATAAGCGGTCTCCTCTTCTGACTCAAATCACCGACATTGTGGTTATCGGATCCGGTGTTACAGCAGCGAGCGTTGTCCGCACGCTGCTTGAAGAAGACCCGGCTTGCCGCATTACTCTCTTGGAAGCTCGAAGTTTGTGCTCTGGTGCTACTGGCCGAAACGGCGGTCACCTCATCACCTACGGCGCACTTATATACTCTGAGCTGAAGACGGCATTTGGCAAAGAAGCAGCGACTGAAATCACAAAATTCACCCTGGACAATATTGCGCGCACTAAAGAGTTGGTAAGGGAATTTGGCAAGGATGCGCAATATAGAGAAGTGACTCGCTTTCGAGGATTTGAAGACGATGCATCCTTCCAAGACGCAAAACAGAGCATAGCAGAATTCGAAAACGATAACCCTTCCATGGCCGGAATGTACCGTGTGGTTGAAAAGGATGACGCAGCTAAAGTGAGCGATATCCTGGGAATTTCATCCCCAACAAAAGGGTCTGCTTGAAACTAATAATCAATCGCGCAGAATCATGGTGTGCATGGAGTCGTCGGCGGGATCCTCTTCGCTGCGGGTGCGCTTTGGCCATACCGCCTTATCACGAGCATGTTTGAACAACTTTCCAAGCGATACGGATCCAGGCTATCTCTTGAGGCCTATACGCCCGCTCTCGAGATCAAACATGATCCCAATGCCTCGTCAAACTCCTACTCTGTCGTAACCCCAAGGGGAACAGTCAAGACTTCGCAGGTTATTCACTGCACCAACGGCTATACAGGCCACTTGTTGCCAAAGCTACGAGGCCCTCTTTTCCCGTTTCGAGGTAGCATGACGGTCCAGGATCTCGGAGAGTCTATCTTCAACCTAGGCGGAGAGAGCTCGTGGAGCCTGCATCACGTCGACCAGCATGATCCCAACACGGGTCTTACGCAAGTTGGTACCTTTTACCTTCAACAGAATCAGCTCTCCGGACAGTTCTTCTTTGGGGGTGAGAAAACAACTATGGTAGGGGCCATCAATTCGGATGATTCGATTATTGATTGGACCACTGTTCAATGCCTGCAAGAGAAACTGCCCAGACTTTTTGGACTCCCAGCTTCTCAGGCTCGTTTAGTTAGCGCATGGACAGGAATCATGGGATTCACATCAGATGGCCTACCTCTTGTCGGCCAGCTGGGCAGTGGAGTAACTGACCGATCTGGGCAGGGTGAATGGATCGCTGCAGGTTTCAACGGAATGGGCATGAGCATGTGCGTGCTGTGCGGCGAACGGCTTGCAAAGAAGATTTTGGGCCGGACCTCTGGTGCATCTATTCCACTCCCGTATCAGGTAACAACAGAGCGACTTGTGAAGAGTTTGAAGATTGAAGGGTCTGTGGAGATTATCAAGGAAATGTTTCCCTCGGAGAACACTCTAACTGGCGGCGTAAGAGGAAAGCAAGCTCCCAAAGCAAAACTTTAAGACAGCAATTTAGATTACGGATGTATTGAAAAAAAAAATCCCACCTGAACACAAGACACCGTCACTCGTGAGATTTGAAACAACTCTTTACCAACACATGAAAATAAAACAAGCGGCGGCCCCCATACCCTGTGCCTCAGTATCCTAACCAGACCTACAAAACTAGGCAGATTGAAAGAGCTAAAAAGCGTGAAGAATACGGATAGAAAGGAAGGGCTTAAAATGACTAGCACGTGACTGTCCGAAAGAGGGCAAGTGACTTTTTGTACCAAAAGGCACATCTTTTTTCTTGTTAATGCTTGTGGAACTTCCCGTCGCACATTTATTGCCAAGCCCATTAATGCAGACTAAGCTCGTACGTAGCCTATCTCGTTTATTCTATTTTCCATGTTCAAACCCTTCCAACAAGCAACAGGATCAAGACAATTGGCTTGGAAGGCAAGCAACGACCTGCAACGACCTGCGCCATTCTATCTAGGCTGGAAATGAAGCACAGATTGTACTTACCCTAGACTTTGTGAGGATCGAGTGAATTAGGTTAGCGTTCGAGCACATGGTCCGTGCAGATCGGACCAACCAATTTCATCGAGCTGAGTCAGCACATAGACTAACTAATCCCAGGTTGCCAATCCTCCTTTGATCTTCCCAAGAAAACGGTTGACTTGTTACAGACAACCTATCGCTGATTTTATTGATTCAGGAAGAGGTATCCTCTTTTCCCAAACTTTAGGCTTCTTTAGTCCATATCATGGGAATATGTTGCTCCCGGACCAAAGTCGAGCCGGTCCCCGACGCGTCTGACGCGTCTGAGGCGACTGACCTGCCTGAGCAACGTTATCAGCCTGACCAGCCTCGCGAGTACGCCAACGATGACGAGATTCCTTTTGCGCCTGATGGCAATGGCCCCATCATAGACAATCTTGTTGAGAGGGTCAAAGGGAATTCCGGCCCTTTCAAAGGTCTCGAATGTGTCCGCAAAACTGTTATCAAGGAATCAGACCCCAGTACACGAGAAGCTACGAAACGCAAACTGATTCAAGAAGCAAGAATCCTCCACTACGCTCGTCACCATCACGTTGTTCGTCTCATTCATACATACTTTGACAACCGAGATCAGGGACAGGTAAAATTCTCAGTTGTCATGGACAGAGCAGATGGAAACCTGTTCGAGTATCTCAAGCCTGGGAAGACGCCCGAGAGAAAGTGGTTTGGTTGCCTAATTGGCGTTGTGCACTATATCCATACCTTGGGTGTCCGCCACAGAGACATCAAGCCGACAAATATTTTGATCAAGGGCGAAACAGTCCTCTTGGCAGATTTTGGAATATCACAGATGGGCCTTGGGAAGACGATGCCAACCACGAATCTGTACCGGAATTCTTTGAGGACACGACAGTACTGCGCTCCTGAAGTGGACCAAGGCAGGACCAGAGGACGATCGGCAGATATCTTCTCGTTAGGTGCTGTGTTTCTAGAGATGCTTCTTGCTCATTATTATCCAAGTGGACTTCAAGAACTAGGCGGCATCTTACAAACTCCGTCTGAACAGGGATCATCATATGCCAAAAACATCGACATGGTCCATGGATGGATGAACCAGAGGCTTCACCCGATTGGCTGGGAACAGGAAATCCTCACTCTTTGTCAGATGATGTTGCAAACCGATCGGAACCTTCGTCCAACTGCTGAAAAGTTGGATTTAGATTGGTCAGCGAGTGTGAGCTTGGACAAATCTCTGATTTGCAAATGTGCCGGCCTTAGGTCTAAAACAAAGGAAGATGCTTTGATAGTGGCATGCCAAATGGGCTCAGTAGACCAAGTTAAATGTCTAATCAATGAAGGAGTAGACCCGAACACCATGAGCGCGATTCATCATGCTTCTGCAGCTAGATCAAAAGCTACTGTGCAGGCTTTGTTGGAAGCTGGGGCTTCCGTTGATGGCCTGAACCCTAGCGGACAGACAGCCTTGCACTGTGCAGCACGAAATGGAGCCGAAGACGTGGTTACATTGCTTTTGGATCACGATGCTAATGTCAATGCAAAAGACGAAAACGAGCAAACAGCACTTCAAGGCGCAGCGGCACATGGGTATGATAATATTGTGAAAATATTATTATATGCGGGAGCCGATCTTAATGCAGAAGACTATGGTGGAGAAAACGCATTTCATTTTGCGGAGAAACGTGATCACCAGGACGTCTTGGAGATATTGGATAATTTTAAAGAAGACCTACGACAGCCGTCGACTGGTGATGCTCCAAACTAGTACAGGGGCCGACCTAGATGGGCTTGGTGCATGTAAATATATATAATACTAAATATGGAATTAATGGAATATAGAGATAGTTGACCGCTCAACGAATATTGAGCCTAGGAGATCTCACTGGGCATGCTAAATTCTAGGTGCACTATGAATGGTAGGCTTAACGGACACTGCTCTGCATGAATCTTCGTATTGCTTAAATTAACGCGTACTATTTAGCATACAACGCTTGACCTTAGTAAAACTGTCTATGTCAAATTGCAACCCCTTTCAGTTCCTCAACTACAAACTCAGTGAATGCATCGTGAAGTTTGACGCCAACATCTGAGTCCCGTGACTGATCAGAATCCTCCTCGACGTGCATCCCCATTTCACCATGAGCTACTAGACACCGCCTCACGGCTCTCCAGTACTTATCTCCCACAATGTTACGTAGCTCTCGAAGGGGATCTGCGGTGCCAAAAGGCGGGCGGCCTAACTCGCCTAGCAACCAGCTGCGGATTTTGGCATCCTGTGGGTTCGACTCTGGCCACTTCTTGAGACACATGAGTTTGTGAAGTGGCTTCCAATGAGCAATCTCCAAGAGAATGAGCCCAAGACTGTAAATATCAAATGTTTTCCGAGAGTTTCCATTGGTAGGTTCTGTGTTGTGGATCCTTGGCCATCGATATATGTCCCACTTGACATCAAGGGAGCGAGATGTCGTTTTGTTGCTCTCTGGTCGGGCATATTCAAATCCCGATAATATGGGCTTCTCAGGATCGAATTTGTCTCCATTGAATGCGAAAACAACATTCCCACTATGGATCCCCTTGTGTAGCCAATTCGTTGTGTGAAGGTACAGCAGTGAAGAAGCCAACCTCCATGCGAGAGAAATCCGCTGAGCCAGCGTTGGCTTATATTGCTCCTGGCCCAAAACATTGTGAAGAGACTGAAGCGTCGTTTCCTTGTTGGAACCTTCAGGCATACTGAATATCCACCCGTATTGGCGATTGTTTTCATAATCGTTGATAAATCCGACACAATGCGGCGAATACAAGTGCCGAGGCTTGTTGGCATGCAACATCCGGGCAAGAGTTAGCGTCCGCAATCTGGCCTCGTTGTCCTCATCAAAACCTTGTATTTTGATCCCGACCTTTCTCCACTCGATCCAGACCTCCAGGTTCTTACCATTACTACATAAAGTGCCTCGCGGTCGGCATGGCTTGGATGAATCTTTGGCATTTTCGCTCTCTGCGTAGAAAAAAGCATCGCCTAGTGTAGATGAATCGTACTGATTGATACTAATCAACCCTTTCAGATCTTTCTCAATTTCCGAATTAATTCCAGCCCGCATTCCGTCAGAGATTCGATTAATTTCTTTCAACCGCAATAGATCTCGCAGCATTTCATCGTTTTCATTGCGAGAAGTCTTGACCAGATTGCCAGAGCCCCTGGAAGTGCTGATAAGATTAGTCACTGCGTCAAACATGGCTTTGAGTTGATCGATGTCGTTGTGGACAAGGACTATCTCCCGATAAGCCTTTGCTGTAATCTCCTGGATGCGTTTCTCCCGGTAACCTCCCATCAGCTCATGCATGCGCTGTATCAAGAAGTGTAGATCCTCGAGCAAGTTTTCAAAGACTTGCTTATCCACCATTACCCATCGAACGCGCACGGGGTGCGTAATTATTTCCTTTGCATTCTGTGCCTGTTTTGACATCCATTTCATGATCTGCTTTGTTCCTCTCAAGTGTTTGGATTCTTCGCTTGTCTTCTCATAAGCCCTTGCTAAACTCGAAATTTCCTTGATAGTATCCATATCTATCGACTTTCCATCACCTTTGAGTTGATCGTTTCCTCGAAGTGGAGTTGATTCGTTCTTCCAACGAGAATTGAGATCCTTGAATTCCCCCAACAGCCTCCCTATGCGCGAAATGATGCCGCAGAGTTCAACCGCATTTGTCCCAAGTGTCGTTGCCACATCCGATCCTTCGGGCACATCGATCAAGCCAACCTCCTCGCCCCAAGCAAGGAGGCGATTGTACTCGATAGTAAGTTGAAGCCGACACTTCTCACAGTCCTTAGGCATGTCCACCATAGAGGAGAGAAATCTGAAAACTAATGGGTTGTTGGATGTTAGGACAATCATGAATGCGACGTATTCGGTGACCCACGTTTCACAGAATGATCAAATACATCAAATGCCAATGATGTCACTCCAATCGCGAGCCCACCTCCTGTGACGGGATCCATGATTGATAGCCTCTTGAAAGATAGAACTGTGGTGTGGGTACAATTGGAATAAATGATGTTGTTCCGCAGGGTGTAGGAAAGGAGAGCGCTGGTGTTGCAATTGCAATGGAGATTGAGGTATTTTCTTAGAGTGACCGCGTCCTCAAATTTCTTATTGACTGGGAATAGTCTAGGACTCTACCATATTTATTTATCGCATTTGCATGGGTCCTTAGCTTGGGCATACTTGCATCAAGGGGTGACCCATCTCCATATTAGGTGCGGATATGTACGCTAGTATTCAGCTCGCTCGGCGCCTGATTTCCTCTCTTCGCAACCATTGAAAACAACTGATAAGGCTCAGTAAATGATGTTTATGAAACCCTAGCTTTCCTCGTCTCGAGTAAGTCTCAATTTATTGCAGAAGTGAGACGATGCCTACGGCCATGAAAAAATCTAAATTGAATTGGGTATGATTGATGTGCATTTCTTCTGTTTGATGAGACCCTGGCTCATATCAATGAGCTGCTGCCTAAACAGGGCGATAATGGAAGTGCACGTTGTCAGTCTTGGAGACAAACTTGGGTCGCCGCATCGCAACCCCTGCCAATCGATTTACGAATGAGATTTAACTGAGGGGCAGTCTATTCCACCGCTAGCACGCATTTGGCGCACATGCATTGAAAGCGCGCTCTACTTTTAGCAACTAAATCGTGGGCTCTGCTAACTGGCTTGGTGTTCAGGCACCAAGCCTCGCTCGACCTCGTCATGTTCCTAGGGTTATGTTGTGGTTGATCATGAATGATCAAATCCCGAACTACCAAATATTGTAGATGGAAGCATCATGCTCTCAATATCTGCTTCCCAATTCCCAAGGAATGGCGCCATTCCGAGTTCAGCATCAAAGAAACCGGTGAACCGCATGGAGTCAGGTCTCGTTTCATCCGAGTGGTCCACCATGTCCCCTGCAATATTCCTCGCATGTGTCCAATCTCTGAGATGTTGAGACTGCTGGGTTACTCGAGCCTCCGTGGATTGAGAGTTACGAGCCCCGGATATCAGTCGTCGAGGTTGCTCTTCCTCTGAACAAGCCGATGGCATTAGCAATCACATCCTCGACAAGGCCATCAGGAAATTTCGACATACCGTTATGAACAGACTTGACTCGCTTGCGCAGCAGTGTTAGAAATTTCATGTAGTCTCGGGCTGGACAATATTTGTCGCTCATGTGTTCCAGTGTGTGTATGCAACTTCTCCAACCCTGTTCTAATTCCAGTGAGTCAAAGTGATGGGTATGCAATTGTACGTATTCAGCAAGAATGAGTATTATCCCGGAAGTTATTACATCTATCACCCGTTAGCTGTTTTCTTAACACATTACAAGTAACGGAATCATACAAAATGTGCTGAACCACCATGCGCCTGTGGAATCATGTGTCGTTGCCATCTCCAGCGACTTGACAAGCTCACAAGTCGCTGAAACACACTTGATGGCACAAGGAATCCGGAGAGCCATGGCCAACTCTGTGTTGTTCGGCTGACTACTGGGCTCGTTCGTGTTGGCACTTTCATGCCTCTGCAAGTCTGACCGCACTGATGCGCATAACGAGCTGAAACTTGGACGATATATGAGAATTTTCAAATGAAGATATCTGAACCAAGCCAATTTGTTAGTTTGAGTATAAATGGCCTATAGAATGACTTACCGTGCCCGAAGAACATTTGACAATCGCTTGAACATTGCATCAGAGGACCCAGACCTTGCATCCCTCTGATCCCAGGTCAGAGCCGGATGAAGGCCTTTTTTGAATTCTTCCAATAAATAATTTAGACGAACCATAGCATCGAAGTTTTGATGATCATTAGTTGGCGTCTGGCTTATCTCTGATGTAGCCTTCGATCTCAAACCCGGATGATAGATCTCAGTTAGGATTTCAGCGAGGATTTTCGCTAACTGGATATTTCCCACTGTGAATAGGTTTTGCGAAAGGACGCCTTCGAGCTGATTCACAGACCCAGAATCGAGATTCAAGTACCCATCATCTACCGGCTTGGGCAAGGGCACATTGTTGATTACATGGATGGAGGGGGACGACCAAGAGTCATGCTCACTGTCCTTGTAGATTGTTAGCCATATAGATCCATGAATCACCTGGCAGTACTCACATTTCCATTTGAACGCATCCATGCCAAACCCGCCGTCGAATTTCAGTTTCCACCTCAGATTGTCTTTTGGCGCACCCGTTTGTTTGGAGACCAAGACCGACAGCCATTCTACCGGCTAAACCGATGATGTTATAGCAGCGGGTAGGGTACTGCGTGCACGATAAGTACATGCCAGCCATTAACAAGGCTTGTACATGCGAGATGCCACCGTTGTCGAATAGCTCAATATTAAGAAGCGTCTTCATTCTGGCAAAAAAGAGTGAGGACGTGATTTCCTTTTCTTCTGGGGGAAGATCCGAAAATTGGCAGCCTAGGGCAAACATGGCATTGAGCGCGCAAAAGAATACTGAGCGAGGACATTTGCTACCACCTAGGCCAATATCATTTCCCGGGCTCACCGGAAGCTCCTGGTAACCCTCTGGGGTCCATAAGGAGCAGTATTGGCGCCGAAACGCTATGGAATGAATCCACGGATAGAAGATGTGAACATGCGCGAGGAAAGCATCGAAAAGTTGGTCTGCTGCCGCTCGTGGAGGGAGGGAATATTCAGATTGTAACATATTGCTGATTACTTGCCCTCGTTTTGGTGTGTAGTTCCTATCCTCGGTGCTCGACATCTGCCCTGGTCTTGGCGCATCGACATCTTGAATATTGGAATTATTACTTGACGAAGGGACATCTCTTAGAAGCGATAGAACGGATGACTGTCCATAGAACTCATTGCTCCTAGAATTAGGGAGTTCAGTTTGGACGGTTATTGTAGCCCCCATAGCACTGATGGGACTGGGTCCGTTGCCTTGTTCTGGGGCATCCCGCGGCGACCGGGGCTCCCGGTGTCCAAGAGAGTGTGGATCATTGCTATGATCATCACGAAGTGATAACCGATGTGGCACATGCCTTTCGATGGAAGGTGTTGATCCTATACCTTGGCTTCTATTGCCATTGTCTGCTGGGATAGCATTTGTGCTAGGAGAGGCCCTCAAATACCAATATGAATGTCGACGATCCTCTGTTTCTTGCCCTCCTGAATATGATTGGCCAACTTCAGATGAGACAACGGCATCTAGATCCTTACGGGTATTGCCCGAAACCCTTGGCTGTTCCTGGAAGCCCTTGATGACTTGCTGCAGCTCACGGACCTGGTTCTGCAGGGACTCGATATATCTAGGCAATACTTAGACTGCCAGTCTTTTGGCTTTTTGAATCGTAAATTAACGTACTCTTGTTCACTGACTCGCTTTGCACAGCTTGGTAGAAGAGTGTAACTGCAGTTTGATGACTTGTCACCCCGCTTCCCACATGGCCCGCAGATGGGTTTGGTACCGTCGCATCGAATCTTGCGTTCCCTGCAGTTGTCGCAGGCCAGGGCGATTCGCTTGCGCTTGGAAGGCCTACCAGGACCTCCGGGAGAGGAGTGTTCCTCAGATTCCATCTGCGAGTGCTTTCAACAAGGGCTCTTGTGGATGAAAGGTCGGCTAGGGCTTCCGCGTCCGACAACGGGATGTTCCCGAGAGTCACAAGCGAGTAGATCACGTGGGGTGGGAATCCGGGCTGTTCCCGAACCGGCCACACAGGGTTTGAAGCCAGGTTCCTAAGATTCCGACCGGATCAAGAGGGATTATCACCTTGGTTCCGAAGATGAAATAACAAATAATAGAAGACTGGATGGAATGGGTCGGAAATGTCGGAATTGTCTCCTTTTCTCTTTTACTTGGATTTTATTTGACTTCTAAGTGATTTCCATCAGTATATTTACTGGGCTTATCCCTACGACGGCCTAAGGAGGACGGTTCCTACGATTATGTCTACATGAGATACCTTTATGCACGTCATGCCATGGTTTGGAAAAAGCCTTATAGATATGACTAAAGTCTCTTTGTCCAAGATCCTTATTAGTTCGTTCCGTACCAAGCTGGGGCGGAACAAAGATAAGATGAAGGCATCACTTGCGGAATTGCAGCGGCGCACGACGAAATGTGGATCTCGGGAGGGTCCCGTGCCGAGCATCAAGGCAAACCTGCGATCACTACAAAATGGCTGGGGTTGTGGCAATTCGTTATCTCCCGTAGAATTCGTCATTAGCCCACTGTCAAGGACATGTGGAGAGCCAATCGTCTGATAAACTTGACCGCTCTGGTGCGTCGCCAGCCCATTCGGCCCCAACAGCCATGGCGTATCAATGGACATCTCGCCAAAGGTGCAAGCCGTAATTATGAGAGCAAAGCATCCAGTGGTGTGTCACAGAACCCGCCGACCAAGCCCAAATCCGGCAACTTATTCTTATTGGTATCGATATTGGCGACCGGTATTACAGCTTGGCTTGTGGGTCGATACCAGCGCCATTCAGTCCCGGAAAATAGTAGAATTGTATATGCGACGAAATCGCAAATGGAAGTAGTGAGTTTGAACTTGATTCCCTGAGTAATTATTTCCAGATTATTCAGTCACTAATGTGCGATTCTTCTTGCTAGGCCATTGAAGAACTTCGGGGGTTTTTGGGAGAAGACGGCGTGTCTACAGACGACGAAATCCTCAAAGCCCACGGCTATTCAGAATGGTCAAGTGTCAATATTGATAGATTGCCAGTGGCAGTTGTATACCCAAATTGCACTGAAGATGTGTCAAAAATTGCCAAAATATGCACTGCCCATGGTATACCAATGAGTAAGTACCAGATTCCCAAGAATTCGGCCGATTATCTCAATTTACACTTTTAGTCCCCTATTCTGGTGGCTCAAGCGTGGAGGGAAACTTTTCTGCACCATTTGGCGGATTTAGTATTGACTTTATGAATATGAACAAAATTTTGGAACTCCAAAGTGAAGAGTAAGCTGTCGGCAGTGTCTATCGCGACTATTCCATGCTGATGATGATAGTATGAACGTTCGAGTGCAACCGTCTGTATCCTGGATGGACTTGAACGAAATGATTAAAGATAGCGGTCTCTTTTTCCCCATTGACCCAGGTCCATCTGTCAGTCGCCCTCCCAGGAACTTGAAGAGCTCTACTGATGGCTCCCAGGCACAAATCGGCGGTATGATAGGTACAAACTGCAGGTAATGTTTCTTACCGTCAGTATTGAATGGCTGTCTGACTGGATGCAAGTGGAACGAATGCAGTGCGATATGGTACCATGAAAGACTGGGTTGTTAATCTGACTGTGGTACTAAGCGATGGTACGATATTAAAAACCCGACGAAGGCCTAGGTAAGAACTAGAAAAACCCTCCCGCCCCCAAAAAAGAGCCTATTTAATTGATTGGTCTGGCAGAAAATCCTCAGCCGGGTACAACTTGAATTCACTCATTGTTGGCTCTGAAGGGACACTTGGATTGGTCACGGAGGCAACCCTCAAGCTCGCCACAATTCCTGAAGAAACGGGTGTCGCCGTCGTCGCCTTTCACACAATCAAAGATGCTGCGAGCATGGCTGTCGATGTTATTCACAAAGGAATTCTCGTAGGCGCGGTCGAAATTCTCGACGAAGTCCAGATGAATGTGATCAACCGTGCTGGAGCTACAGGAAGACAGTGGAGAGAAGCGCCAACTCTGTTCTTCAAGTTCAGTGGCACAAAAGCAGGTGTCGCTGATAACATTAGCCAAGTGCGCCAAATCGCAAACAACTATAGTAACCTGGGATTCGAGTTCGAAAATGACCCAGAAAAGCAAAAGCGGCTTTGGTCCGCGAGAAAGGAGGCTCTTTGGAGCATGCTCTCGCTAAGAGAATCAGGAAATGAGGTATGGTCAACAGATGTTGCAGTTCCGTTGTCAAGAGTGGCGGAAATTATTGGTAAGACATTGAGCGCTGGAGGAGAATGTTTGCTAATGATGTTCATGTTCTAGAGTTGTCCAAGAAGGACCTAAACAAGCTTGGGCTCTTTGGAAGTATTGTTGGACACGTTGGGGATGGGAATTTCCATGAAGCCATTCTTTTCGATGGGGATCAAGAGCGCACAATGGTTGAAGACTGTGTGCACAAAATGGTTGATCGAGCATTGGAGATGGACGGAACTTGTACAGTCAGTCACTAACCCTTCACATGCACCACTATCCAAATCACTAACTTGAAGTATAGGGGGAACATGGAATCGGCCTAGGCAAAAAAGAGTATTTGCGCAAAGAACTTGGTGATGCACCAATCCAAGTCATGAAGACGATTAAGAGGAGCCTTGATCCGAAGTGGATTATGAACCCAGGAAAGATTTTTGACAATGAGGATGTATAGATGCACGGGGAATCAGGAGACGTTATACAAGGAGTATATAACCATCCTTATTCTGTCGGCTCGAAATAAAAGACAGATTAATTTATTAAAAATGATCTACGTTACAAAGCCCTCTATAGACCTGCGTGTCGCTCTGACTCATGTCATCTTTGCCCCGCAGGCACTTCCCCGCAAGACAAGGGCAACAAGAAATAGCGTCGACGCATTGATGAGCGGGGTTGGTTGTTGATGCTATTCGCACTGTACGGATTTCTCAAGACTGGTACGATATCAGAGATTCCAATTCCTCCTATTGAAACATCATCCTCTCTCCCCCTTCAGCCGCTCTGTCACATTTGTGAACGCGAAGACTTTCAACAAGCCATTTCCTAGCCTAAAAGCCGCTTCGCACAGCCTCAAGTCTAAACCCCTCACATTATGAACGAAGGATTCTTTGGCGTTGCTTGCAAAACATGCCGCCGGCGTGGAAAGAAGTGCGATCGAAAACTTCCTACATGTATGAGATGCAATGAAAAAAGCATTTGGTGTGAAGGCTACCCACTTCGCTGGGTAGGAATAGCAGCAAGAGGGCGTCTTGCCACCCCCATGTCTCAGAATAACAATCATGCGGCTCCCAATGCTCCTCAGAGACGCAAATCTAACAGGTCCCCAACTGCATCCTGTGCAAAGGGAAGCGAGAATGCGAAATCGAAGGATGATAGTCAGGAGGCATATCATAGCCTGTCTAATGTCTCCAAACGAAAATCCGAGCCTTACCGAGCAACGGAAGGGCCTCAAAGAAGTGGCAGTGATTTCCTTCTTAGCCAACACAGAAATGGCTATGCTCTGTTGGATCTATATCGGCAAAATTGGAACATTCCTAACCAATTCAGCTTTGGATGCGATAACCTTGAAAAGTTGATTGGCTACTGTGCTGCGTCCACCTAATCAAGACAGAATCAATTTCAACTAACCATGATTAGATACTCAACAATTTCGCACCGCATTATTCCTTGGGCTTGGACCAGCTGAGACACCCTATGCTTCCTACATCCTTCCCATGGCCAAGAATATCCCATCTGTGCGATTTGCGATTGCTGCATCTGCATCTTCCCACCTTGCTAAGAGACTTAACAAGGACCACCTCGAAATGCAGAGCCTTCATCTCCGACTCACGGCGACTGAACTTCTAAGGCGCTCCTTACCAAACGACAACCGGGTCTTTGATGCAGGCTCCATGGTTTGTATGATGCTTCTTGCACAGCTTGATGTGCGTAAATACTAATGTGACCCTGGAGCCCTTCATTTTCTGACCTTGCGCTATACAGATATGCTCTGGTGATTGTACCGAGTTCGGAACACACATCAATGCGGCCATTGAGCTTGGAAGGCTACAAAGCTGGGACGAAATGGATCGAGGCTACTTCCATCAGCGAATCACCTGGTATGTTAGAATTTCCTCTTTTCGTTATACTATTACTAAAAGGTGCAGGTCCGATATCATGAGTGCGACTACTTCTTCTAGAATGCCTCATTCAAGCTCAGCAGATGTCAAAGCAGCCTTGAGCAAATTCAAGACGCCACAAGGCAGGGAATGGGGATTTGATGTATTCCCTTGTCCCATTGATTTGTTCGAGTATATCGCAGATATTACCATGTTGTATAAGCTGCAAACCGACTCCAAATCTCCTTCTCAAGACACTCTGAACAAGGCTATCACGTTGGGAAACGCTGTTAAATCATGGGTATGCTCGACTCACACATTTGGCCCACGCCTTCACCTCGTGGAAACATGGCGGTCAGGAATCTTGCTTTACCTGGTCCGCCTGTTTCAATTTCCAGATGCCCTATTTTCAACTGCGCAGCTTGTTAAGCATACGCTCAAGCATGCTAATACTGTTGCGCCAAGCACCATCTGGAGACTAGCTATGATTTGGCCACTCTTGCAAGCTGGTCTATCGCTACCACAAAGTCAACACGACGATCGAGACTGGATAAGAAGCGAATTCCGAATCAATTTTAGGGCAACAGGTTGCTCTCATTTTGAACGCGCAATGAAAAATTTGGAGAGGGCTTGGGATATGGAGGATGATCATTACAACTCAATTACACTGGAAGTTCAAGAGATATAGTAAAGCGGGCAATGATTGAATCAAAGTAGACTATCGGCTTATATCAAACTGACAATTCTATCATGACTGCTTCTCGTGAAGATTAGGGATGATGTTTATCATACACAGCCCCGATTTCTTGGAGAATGGCATCTTTGACGTCCTGCTTGGCCCATGAGATGTTAACAGAGTTTCTTGCCAACAGAGCAAGGTCCTCATCTGTGAAGCCACACAACTTCTTCACAAGCAAATAATTGTGCAAAATCCACCAGCCCTCCATATAGCCGGGGTCGTCGCTGTTGACACAAATTGGAATCCCTGCGTCGAAGAGCTTGCGAATTCTCGGCCCAAGTTTATCATAGGACGAATATCGCATGTAACCCCATGGGCAAAGCGTCATACCGATACCGCGTTGTGCGACCAGCTCGAGTAAGTCGGATCGGTCAGCGGCGTGGAGGCCGTGGTCAATTCGATCGGCCCCGGTGCCGGCCACAGTTGTTATAACCTGCGTGATGTGCTCATGCGTATTTTCCATGCCCACATCGCAGTGGGCCGTGAGTTTGAACCCATCTTGACGGGCTAAAGCAAAGACTTCCTCGAACAGCGAAGGAGGTCTGTCAGCCTCGTTGGAATCCAGACCAATGCCGACAATCATGTCTCGATACGGTAGTGCAGCTTTGTAGTGCTCCATCGCTGACTCGGGAGATAGGTCGCGGAGAAAGCACATGATCCAAGCAGATTTGACCTGATGTTGAGGGTTGTCAGATTCACGAACGCTAGCTGTGGTGTTTGAGTATCTCAGACTTACGTTCAATTCCTGCTCTGCCTTCTTCTGGGCTTCTTGAAAGCCTCCCATCATATCCTCCCAAGGTATTCCGCGGCTTGTGTGGCCTTGAGGGTCGAAAAAGGGCTCACAGTAACGGACATTCATGGATGCGGCATGCTCAAAGTAGTTCATGGCAAGGTCGAAGAAGTCAGCCTTGGTCTTCAGGGACTCGAACCCTTGATAATAGGCGTCGAAGAATGCATCTGCCACGCTTGCGTTGTCATGGCCACGGTTAGGACCAGGCTGAATCGCGTCCATTGCGGCTTGTAATTCTTCGAGGCTGTGAAGCTCAGGCCCATTTTTGGAAATCATGACCTTGTCTGAGTTTCTCTGTGCCAATTTCCATTTCAACTCTGTTGTCAGAGTTCCTTCGATGTGAACGTGTAGCTCCACCTTTGGCAAATCATGAACGAAGGCATGGGCAGCTTCGAGCAATTCTGCCTTCAACTTCGGGCGGTTTTCAATAGGAAAAGAGTCGTCAACGGCCATGATGATTGGATTTCAAGAGGTACTGGAGAAAAAGAGCTGAGGTGTGTGTGATGAACCTCATGACTGGTTTCTGGCTGCGAATTTATACATCATCGGTTGGGATTATGTATCACATGTCATACCCACGTATCAATATCACTGGCCCTCGAGGCCATCTATCTATCCCAAGACAGGCCACAATTTGAGCCAACTTGCATCAGAAGCAGACACATGCAACAACAGCTCGTCCCACAATTCCCCTCGCCTATGCTCAATATGGCCAACCAGAAGCAAGAGCATGGATCCATTCAGATGATTGAGTCACCAATGAACTATATCAGAGAAATGACCATGCCTAAATAGGTCACTATTTCAGCCAGCGATAAGAATTATTTCGATCCACCGTGCGACTTTACTTGCCTAGTTCCGGATCAAACCAGGCCACTCCAGCGATAATCTTGGTGGGCAACCAAATAGACGACAGAGCATATAGTCAGCCGTCAGCTATACCGCCCCCTGGTCCGAGGAAACCACCCTACCAGATAACAGACGAGTATTACGCTGTATTTACGTAACAAAGCCCAACCTTTCCGTTAGCTTTGTCCTTTGTCGAATTGCCACGGCTAAACATATCGCACTGTGCGAGGAGCGTCATTCACCCTGGCAGAATACGTCACGATTCTCCAAAACATATCCCTGCATTCCATAAGATGAGGGGAAATGATCTATCGGACAGGTTTGGGGCCATTCCTGGGACCATGAAAAGCTGGAACTGATCAACCATCGATAGCCTGTGAACGCATATTACTGCTATATAGCTTGCGAAGTTGAGACCTAGCCTTCAAACAGTCTAATCAAAACTTGGACAGTTCATTGGTAACATGATCCCTGAACGTTCCATTCTGCCTTGGTACACCCGCTGGCCATCCCTCTCGAATCTGTTCCAGAATTCCCCATGATTGCTCACCGTTGACGCTGTAAGCGGGCTTGCTAGCAAAGCCAGTCGTGTTGATAGAGACCATCAAAAATGGAGAAGCTTCCGCGGGGATGATTGCAGGGATGGAGGCCATCTCAAAACCATCCGGACTAAATGCTGCTGCGCGACCGACAGTAGGAACCAGGGTATACGCTCCGCTGTTAACGGCATACATTGAAGCTGCAGCCATGTTGACCTCTGCTGACTCCCAGTACTGGGCGGTTGGATTATGAGGATCCGGAGTATAAGGCCATGCCGCAAGGTGAATTGCTTCTGCCTGGGCTTGCATCGGGAATGTCATCGAAGGATGGAAATGCCTGGTAAAGAAGTTAGTGTGATGAAAGGTGGAGTAAAGGATAGGGTGTGATCATACTCCCAGCATTCTAGCATGCCCATTCGTCCATATGGAGTCGAAACGACTTGCAATCCATCCATCGTTCCATCACTCCAGATGCTGCGTTCTCCACCAGAAGGTCGAAGCTTGTGACGGTGAATCAAAACCTTTCCGGTTGGGTCAATCAAAGCCTGGGCCATGTAAATTGCATTGTCAGCCCGTTCCGAAAATGCTATGGACAGATAGATGGCATTTCGCTTCGCTGCTGAAATGAGCTTGTTCCAGTTATTGTCTCCAACCGTGATGGAGTTGTCGATGTAGTTGTAGACCCATTTCTTGATCCAGGCGGCATCGTTTCCACGAGGGTATCTTTTGTCAATATCTTAGCTTTTTATGTTTCTTGGCCGTAAAGAGGATGAGGAGACATACCCTGGAAACCAAAGCTCTGGAAATGCAACCAGATTGGCACCTTGCCTAGCAGCACTGTCGATGTATTTGACTCCGAGCTCCGTAGTGGCGTTGATGTCAACTCCAGAGTACACTCTGCTCAGGATTGGCTCGCTCCAGAGGGCTGGTGGAGCTCGAATAAGAGCTGCGGTGAGTGAAGTCGCTGCTTCGCTACGTATAGCCATCCCTTGGGCCAACCCCATACACGACACCACTAGGAGGCAAACAGAGCTGAGCATGTTGTGCAAACTGTTCGTAAGTTTGGGTAAAAAGATCGAGTGTGACTTACACTTTTCATGACTGAGATCTTTTGCCCTTACTTATAGACGAGGTCTTCAAGTGCTGCTATCCCTTATCATGAGCAGCTACTCGGCGCTTCTGAAGTCGTATCCATAGCCTGTTCATTATCACCGACGTTGAGCCGGCTCATTAAAAGATAGTACACTGATTGCTATGATAAGCTAAGCGATACTCTGACAAAAAGAAACTCAAACGGTGTGGCGGGAAGATGCTGATAAGACTGGATGTGGCCTCTGACCATGTGGTAGGGCGGTGGACCCCATGCCTTTGAGAATTCCCCATCAAAGAACACACCGTTGAGCGCCACGAGTAGCTTAGTTTTGAAGTCAACACCAAATGTTTTATCAATGATCACCAAACGACCTTTATTCCTGTTGAATTGGTCGTGCGTTGTGCAATTCGTCTGATTCTTCCTGTCCGGGATGACCAGCCTCCTGCTCCCTCCCCCATCCCCATTTCCATCATTGGTCGATAGTGTATGATGTTATTTTGGCCAATTTACATACATTATCTAAGGAATTGAGTTCCCCTTTGTTATGTCCCCGTTGATGGTTTTTTGAAATGAACAGATTGATACATGATCGCTTCCCTTGGCCCCAATCGCGTACTCTCTTGAGTTCAACAACGGATGGTTCAGATATTGTGCCTCGAAAAGAGAACACCATCCACAAAATTTGCTACCAAGATAAGTTTAAGCTCATATAGCCTTTCTCCTTTTTTCTACTCGTAAAATGTGCCAAATACTTGTTCTCGTTCCTAATCATCTGACTTAGGTCGAAGTGGGGAACGGGACATTCCCGGTGCCGTCTGCACAGATTCAGGTATCCGGGTAGCTCCCGAACTCTATCACAGCTATCATTGTTATCTATTTTTATAAGACAGCGGTGTGTGTTACGTTTTATCATCTTGATTCATGCAATCATTATCTTTGCCTACTTATCTCACTGGAACTATGTGTGTGAATTAGCTAACTCTTTTGGCACGCGGCGTGATGCTAACTCGGTTAGGTATACAACATCATTCGCCTTCTTCGAGGCCTTGATCGAGGTCAGCATCCCCAGACCAATTTTCATGTTGAATCCATGTCATTAACCTTGCAAAGGCGGGGGTCAAGAACTGCTTCGTCAACCTCGGCTCCGATCACCCCAGTATCCTGGAAGCTATGGTCAAGGGTCAGCAGGAGAACCTAGATAAGTTCCCTCGTATCATAACATGCCCTAATGAGATGGTGGCACTGTCGATGGCTGATGGATACGCCCGACGAACAAACGAAGCCCAATGTGTCATCGTTCATGTAGATGTGGGCACATCTGGGCTGGCTGCTGCGATCCACAACGCGTGCACGGGGAGAGCCCCCGTTCTGATTTTTGCTGGGCTCTCTCCTTACACCATTGAGGGGGAACTCACCGGGTCTCGAACGGAGTTTATGTAAGATCATTTCGATTCCAATGTGGGGTTGACTGAGGCTAACGAGACCAACAGCCACTGGATGCAGGACATCGTAGACCAAAAGCAGATTGTGGCCCAATACTGTCGTTATGTCGGCGAAATAAAGACGGGCAAAAATGTCAAGCAAATGGTCAGGAGGGCTATTCAATTCGCGACAAGTGATCCAAAGGGCCCCGCGTACTTGATGGGAGCACGCGAAGTCATGGAGGAAGTGCTTGACCCATACAGCATTAACCCAGCGCACTGGCAACCCGTGGGTCCTTCAGGCCTCCCTCCGGATGCCGTCTCTGAGATAGCCACGTCATTGGCCCATGCTACTCAGCCCCTTGTTATCACAGGCTATAGCGGTAGAAACCATGCGGCCGTGGCTAGCCTTGTGGAGCTTGCTAATATTATCAAGGGCTTGCGAGTTCTAGACACAGGCGGCTCCGACATGTGCTTCCCAGCGGACCACCCAGGCTGGCTTGGCATGAAGTACGGAGTTGACGAGGCAATCAAGACGGCAGACGTGTTGCTTGTCTTGGACTGCGACGTCCCGTGGATCAATACGTTGTGTACGCCTGGTCCTACTGCCAAAATCTTTCACCTCGATGTCGACGTTTTGAAACAATCCATGCTCGTGTTCTACATCAACGCCGAGAAGAGATACCGTGTCGATGCCCATACGGCTCTCGGCCAAATTGTGGCATTCTTGAGGTCATCTCCAGCCTTATCAGATCGTCTTGCCAGTGCAGAGTTAGAGGATCGATGGATTTCCCTGCAACAGAATCACTCTAAGCTGATCCAGTCGTTGGACGCCAAGGCCAAGCCATACGACAATGGCTCCATGAATGCAGCATATGTTTGCTCACTGTTGCGCAAGACACTTCCCGAAGACACCATATTTGCCGTCGAAGCAGTTACAAATACAATCACAGTTGCTGAGCAGATTCGTGCAGAAACTCCGGGGCAATGGATCAACTGCGGTGGTGGTGGTTTAGGCTGGAGTGGTGGCGGCGCCCTTGGAATCAAGCTTGCCGTTGACGCCGAGGTCGCTGATGGGCAGAGAAAGAAAGTAGTGGTGCAGATTGTGGGCGATGGGAGCTTCCTCTTTAGCGTCCCTGCTAGTGTCTACTGGATATCACATAGATATGGTATCCCTATATTGACTATAGTTTTAAACAACAAAGGTAATGCCAAGCCTACCCTACTAACAAAGAGCTTATCTATGCCCATGCGCCTCCCTCATGATCGACTAGGCTAATTGGAAGCTTTTAGGATGGAATGCGCCTCGAAGATCTATGCTTCTAGTTCATCCAGATGGACCAGCTTCGAAGGTATCAAACAAAGAGCTGAATATATCCTTTGATCCCCCACCAAATTACTCAGAGATTGCAAGGGCAGCGAGCGACGGCGAAATATTTGCGGCAAGGGTCAGGGTGGTTGATGAACTAAAAGATGCTTTAAGCGAAGCTATCAAATCAGTTCATTCTGGGACATCAGCAGTTCTAGATATCGCCGTCAACTCAATGACATAAGTCTTGTGAATTGGAATAGTAATTAGCTGAGAAGAAACATTATACAGGGTGGCGAGATCTTGATGCCTCGAATTGGTGTTGGCAGTGTAGCCTACCCTGTAGTCAAATTTGACTCCAAAACAGCAATAGAGAACCAAATTTCATTATTTTATTGAAAAGAAAAACGGGTTTTAAGTTTAAAATGTTTTTGAAATATTAATTAGGTGCCTCCTGTCTTCGTTCAACAACAATAGATTCATAAATCGTTCTTTAATCATGAGCTCTATGCAAATTTGAAGCTCAGATGGATGAAAAATCAAACAGGCCTGATTTAGACGATCTGTACGTTTAAAATATTACAGTAGAAGTGGCTAAACCTGATTTGTTCCTTCTTCGGTGTCTCGAGGTATGATGCTTCGATCCAACTTTCGACGCGGGACAATCCCGGTTGTTGAGTCGGATAGCTCCCGAGTTCATGGCCCACAAAAACACACGCGATAACGCACCTCATAGTATCGGACTTTATGGAATAGATTTCATGCATATTTATCGGATAATAAAATATGAGCGGATTTTTATCTCATGTGTTTGTGGTTTTATGGTGATATGTTCATTTCTATCCGCGGACCCCCCACACTTGGCAGCCCCACTGATGCAGATGGATGCAGTACGGGAATCCAAACAGGCGACAACGAACCCACTGGCAATGGGCAAGACATGGTTTTGTTTATCCAGAAGGATTGCATGGACTGGCCAAGCGTCTACACATGGGCTCGCTAGCGTTGCTCAAGGATTAGACGAGTATCCACTGTAGATAACTTGAATCGCAGTAAGATACCAGTGCTGTGAGAAATCCCTCTGACACTGATCTACTGGCCCTAGTAACCTTGTGAGTAGCTCTGGCGTGGTTCCGACAACTGGATTCGGTTGTAGCTCTAAATCTTGTGCTTATCGGATTTGTTCATGACAGGCTTGCTACCTTCCATGTTATAAAAACGGGGATTGGCAATTGTTTCTTGGCCTTTTCGATTCATCGCCATCTTGCGACAACCGAGCCCATCATGTTCTCATTTTTGTGGAAGAATCCCGAAAATGCCGTTGCTATCTTCCTAGCTGCCTCTCTTTGTCAGAGGGTTGCCGCCATGGACATTGTTAATCATGGCCTGGTCCTTAGTCTCAACAATCTGTCCTATTATGTTGATACAGAAAGCCCCCAGGGATATCTGGCAAAAGATCTGATTCCGCACTACAATGAGACAGTTCCTGGTGGTCTGCTGCCAATTACCATCATTGACACCAAGAATTCCGAGTTCAATGATACGATGTTGGATACGTCCATCGGTTATTTCACGGAGAACGATGATGTTTTCAATGGCGGCTTTCTCAATGGTAAATCCTGAATACATTGTGTCTGTATCTTATCCGCAATACTAATTCTCTGTAGCTGTCTATGTCCGTCCTGCTTCGGAATGCACACCCATCGCCATCGACGTCTCAACTGGGAGGACCGCTACGAGTTACGAAGTGTCAAGCGTAAAGGCAATCACCCTTTCCTTGAAGGTGCCTCAGGGCCCCTATGTCTTATCGCCAGTTTCTGGAGCATTGTTTATTCCCTATAGGCTGTACTCTGATGTTCAAGGTGCATTTTCCCAAGGCGTTGTCCCCGATTCTGATGGCAAATACAAGCCGCTTTCAGCAGCGCTGCCAGGGTCCAACTCGATCACTATTGCAGTGCCTTCTCGACTATACCACACGCCGAGCGCTGCTCTTCCCCTCGCAGGAGTTCGTCTGGGTATTAAGGACATTTATGATGTTGCAGGAATCAAGACCGGAGCTGGAAGTCGTGCCTATTATGATATTTACCCTGAAGCAAACGTCACTGCCCTAGCAGTGAAGCGCCTTATTGATGCCGGGGCTATCATCATCGGCAAGATGAAAACCACCCAGTTTGCAGCCCCTGAAAACGCGCGTGACGCTATGGATTATCAGACCCCCTTTAATCCACGTGGAGATGGATACCAAGAAGCCGGCTCTTCATCATCTGGGCCTGGTGCTGGGGTTGCTTCATATCGCTGGCTTGACCTCGCACTTGGGTCTGATACCGGCGGTTCAGTTCGTGTACCCGCCGAGAACAACGGTATCTTTGGCAACAGACCGACACATAACCTTGTTGAGCTTACCAATGTCGTCCCGCTTGCTCCCCAGCTTGACTCCGCTGGATTCCTGGCCCGAGATCCAAAACTTTGGTCCACGGCGTGTCATGTGCTCTATTCAAACATGACTACCAACTACACGTCCTACCCCAAGAGTGTCATTACATATGCTCTCCCTGAAGCCGGGGGCCAAAGTCTCACACCTGGGGACCAGGTGGTTGTTGATTTCGTGGAAAAACTAAGCAGTTTTCTCTCTGCCAATGTGTCCAAGTTTGACTACGAAGCGCAGTGGAAGGTATCTCACCCCGCCGATACTCCTGAGGATTTGCAAGATTTCCTTGCTCCCACTTGGGCCGTTCTTGCAGGCCAGGAGCAGACAAGGCTCGTCCGTGACAAGTTTTTTCGTGACTATGCCGCGATTTACGATGGCCGCACTCCATTCGTCAACCCTTCTACTAATGGTAGCTGGGTGTGGGCCGACTCTCTGCCACCTCTGGTCGACGAAGCGGTGTTGAACAAAACTACCTTTAAGAATTGGTGGAATACAGAGGTTCTGCCTCCTAACCCTGAGACCTGCTCAGAGAGTGTTGCACTATACACCTTCCGAGATGCGACCCCCGCCTACAGGAACGTATATGGCAGCCCGATGGGCACGGGTGGCAAGCTCATTGGTGTCTTGTATGGGCTCAACTCTGGTTTTATTTCCCCCCTGGCCGGGAATCCCGACTTTTCTATTCCCTTGGGCCAAGTATCATACCAGAGCTCTGTTTCCAAACATAAGGAGAATTTGCCCGTCGCTGTCCGAATTATGGCGGCCCCTGGGTGCGATGCTATGTTGCTTGATTTGATCAATGAGCTAGTTAGTGCTGGTATTCTGCCATAAGTCTAGCCTGGTAATAGCCTCAGCGGGGGAAAGATTTACATTTAGTCCTCTGAACTTCTATCGAATCATATTATTATAAATTGTTCCATGATGGGATATCAATAGCATATCTTGACATGTCTGAGATTATTCTTGGTTAAGTTGTTGGGAGCCCTATAGCCATCATCGGGGCATGAATCCGACGTTCTCGTGCATCTTGCATGGAGGGAGCGACATAGCTGGCCCTCTCCACTGAGAAGTGAGTAATTAATATGTAAATACTGACAGTGGCTAGTTGTCTCACAATGTTCCATCAAGTCATCCGTATCCTGGGCCTACAATCTGGTCCAAAAATTCACAAACGATGATGGCTAGGGATCAAAACAACCTACTATGATATGTTATGAGCCGCTGCATATGGCTGCAGCTTTAACCGGCCGTGCTGTCACCCCGACCACATAGTTCAACTCCAGCCATCCAAAATTCATTGCACACACACCAAACACCAATCAAAACAAGGCGCCTTGCTGACCCAATCGCTAAAAATGATCTGAATCATCCTCCATAATTCTATACAGTTGGAATTACTGAAACAATTGAACATGTGAAATAACAAAAAGAGAAAGAGATATCAGGAACCTAGGCTTTTTGATGTCGCAGCTCCTCAGTCAGAACGTTGGTGATGTTTCGGGCCATTTCGGACTTCTTCCCGAGACACCACAGCGCGCGGATGCAATTCTCAGCTCGTGCAAGACTGTCTTGCAGTTCTTGTGTCTCATGTCCCAAGACAGCCCACTCGTGCTGATGAAGATCATCTGCAACAGTCAAATGGAAGACCGAGGCCTTGCTGAACGCCCTGATGAGAATGATCGTCCACGGCTCAGTCAAGAGCGGGCCCTCAGCAAGTGAGAAGTGGAAGTCTGGCAGCTGATCTGCAGGCGTATCCAGATCATGAATCGGTGGCGTAGTAACCTTTGCGAGGTCGGAAAGGTCAACTGCGCTGGCCTTGCGAATCCGATTGGTCATTCTGGAATCGATCCGCCTCAACGTTGTCTCTTCCAGGCCGAGAGCGTTATCATCCACAAAGTCAATCAGGTCAGCCAGCATAAGTGAGCCGAGATGCCATGGAATGGCGATGCAAATAAACCAACTCTTGATTCGCGGGGGCACAGACTCGTAATCCTTGACTAACTCCCTGAAGAAGGTCCCGTGGGTCATGTTCCAATACTTGTAGAGGCGTGTCACATCTTGGATGACATCCTCGACTGGTTGCCCGAATTCCCTCTTTCTCAGAGCATTCTGTAGATAAGATAGATGTCGGAAAAGCATAATTTTGACCGGGGCCGATCTTGTGACAGACTTGGCAGCAGCCTCGATTGGACAAGGCCAGTGGGCTAAGGACGCGGGCTTCTCGGGGTTGTCTTGGACAAAGAGGTCGAGTTTCCACTTCCGATAATCGTCGTCACTGTTTTGGCACGATGATTTAGGCTTTGCTGTCGTGGGTTTCTCTGCAGCATCGTGTTGGCAATCTTCGTCTGCAAGCGCGAGAGGCCGTTCGCTCATCGAAGAGGAGACGGTGTCAAACATGACGGCGAGCCAGTAGAGAAGCCCAACAGTTCGGCGATCCCCAGGTGTCATTCTGGGATCGTCGTCCATATCCTGCTTGCTTGATTCGAGGAAGCCGATCTCGTTGGCCTCGAGTCGGAATTTAAGCGCGTGAATTTTACGTGTTGCCCTTTCCATGTACACTGGTGGTCCCTCCTGAGAGATGATATCCATGATCTGGTTCAATATCGCATCCTTGACGCTCTTCGCCCGCGCCTTTTCTGATGCCCGACGACCGACTCTTGGATTGGGTGCGCGATCCTCGTACACCCATGGTCGTTGGGTCAGACCAAATATGAGTTCAGCATAGATAACTCTGTAGGCCTCGAGCTCAGAGACGTCTTGAAGGGCCTTCTTTGCCTGCTCCCAGATCGACTGCTGGAGATTTCTCTCAAATTCTTCGTTGAGGGCGTTGGTCATTTCGTCCTGCTCTTGCTGCAAGGGATCGAGTGAATCCGAAAACGGCCGGAACTTCTGCTTCCGCCGGCTCCCTTGAGCCCATTGGGTTGCAAAAGCCATGATGACCAAGTCAAGAGCCCTGGATGCTGCCTGACTCTCAGCTCGGGTAAGCCGGATCATTCCAGTTGCCTGGGCGATTCTGTCGAGTTGGACGACGCGGCGGTAGATGCGGTTTGGCCAGCCAGTGCCTCGTTCCGGCATTAAAAGTGTCTCGCCAGGATGGCCTCTTGATGACCTTACTAGGTTCATAATCTGGTCTGTGTGTCCGCGTTGCATCTGGTATGGACATGTCTCCTCCGACAACCAGCATGCAAGATTATTCTCGAGAACGTCGTGGTATATCTGAAGGAGACTTTCGGTGATGAGGTGGTTGTTCGAGGTTAACATAATTGCGGAGTCATGGTCGAGGAGTGACGGCGAAGCCCTGGCGTCGCCTTGCCAGTCGTCCGATTCCCGACGTCGTTGTCTGTTTGGGCGAAAGTTGCCAAAGCTAGTGTCGTAGCCTAAGCGTCTAGATGAGATCCCCAACTCCTGCGAGTCTGAGTAAGCCTGGGAGAAGTCCCAGAGGGAGGCGCAAGCGTCGAACTCAGAGCCACGGGAGTCGGAGTATGATGCAGAAGCGAAACCGCTGTCGGACCTCTTTCCGTGCCCAAACTCATCCGCGAGGTCATCAAGGCCCAAATCATAAAACCCGTCTTGAGAGCCCAGTTTCTGACTAGACCCTGCGATGTCGCTGTAGAGGGAGCTGAGTGATGGATCGCCAGCTGAGTCTGGGTAGGACCCCACGCTTGTGAGGGTAGTTTCCCAGGAAAAGGAATGCTGACTCGGAGAAGGCGTTTGAAGCAAGTTGAGTATATTTGAATTGAGATCCAAGCCCCTGGGAACACCAAAGCCGGAACTATCCAAGTTCTGGTCTTCAGTCCTTCGCCTCTTGGCTTGAGAATTTGTTCCTCGACTGCTTTCGGCTGATGCGGACGACTGAGGGCCTCTGGCTTGCGCCTTGGCCGCCGCTTCCCAATGAGGGTTGAGTGTGCATTGCTTCTTGGTCTTGACGCAGTACGAGCAAGGTAAGATGCCAGATTCGAGATCTATGCCAAGTAACAAGGCTTTGTTAGCATGCCGTGCGTCCCGACCATGGCGTCGGGTGGGGGAAGCTGGGAGACGCTCACATTCCCGCTGTCTGGACAGGTGAGAGATATATGCCGAAGAATGTCGATCAATGCTGTTGAGCAGGTATCCGTCACATGCCTTTTTGGACTTTCTGCATTGGTCGCAGGAGTGGTTCTGCCGTCTCGTCCTTGTGTCGGCCATTGAGCAGAAGTGGAACTCGTGACGATATCAAGGGCCCACACAGAGTCATACAACCACGCCCAATCAAGCCTCTTCTGCAGGGTTTTGGTATGTATGCACAGTTTGCTGTGGCCTTCGCGGAGCCGACAAAGTGTGGATTTTCGGGTCAGGACAGAGAAAAAAGAGGAGATGGAAGAGACGAGAGTTAGTCTGGCCTTCTTATCAAAATGCCATTCCGCGCTGCCGACCAGCCTGCTTCCCCGCACTGCGCTAGAGGAACGACTCCACATGGATCATCTCGGCCACGGCTTTTGCGCCGTGTTCGATTGGCTCAGGAGCCGTCCGTCGTCCAAGCGATGCGCAAGCCGTGCGGGGAGCCGGGGCCGTGCAGACGAATGCTCGAGCGCGTGAGGCGTCTGCCGGCGTCGAGGCTGTCAATCAAGTGCCGTGGTTTGATGTCTCTAGACGAGAAGAAGTAAATACTGAGTTGATATGCAGGGCTCGAAGCCCTTGCTAATCATAATGTGTTCACTGAGGAAGCGCGAACCCCTCGTCCCGGTGAGTTTTAGTCTGAGACTTGCAACCCTACGCGAGACGCAGCAATTCGGACAGCGAGGAAGGCAATCCCTGGCGAGGCTGTCATTCAGAAGGAATCTATGGAATATGCGAGAATTATAAATAACCCGGCACAGCTGAGAACCTAGCATCGAGCGACTAATACGAGAATACCGGTACATTGACTGACAGCCCTACCACCACACAACAGCACACTCTATCGCTGTCGCCGGAGACACCGACAGACTAGGCTTCACGACTGCCACCACCAAAGTAAAGCTGCTGCATCTAAATCCTAAATATAGTAGTTGCACGCATATCCTATTCTCCTCTCACCCCCAGTCTTCCTAGTGTGCAGCCAAGTAAACAAGTTTGCGTCTGTTTGTACTCAAGAGGCAACGTCTAGACCTTCTCAGCCTCTTTTCGTTGGCGGTCTGTGCGTCCTGCAACAACGGTTGACAAGTCACCCAGAGGAATGACCAGCGGAAAGTCGACCGCCAAGAGGATCAGGGCCAAGAAAATGTACCAGCCCAGGAATGATACAGCGAGCAGTAGACCAGCACCGACATGTTGGAGTACCAGTGCGTTTGATCCGCCATGAGCCACGGCAAAGAACGAGCCAGAGAGGCAGCTAACTGTTGGTTGCAGCCCATGTTAGATGTAATCCAGACAAGTGACGCTTTGAAGAGAGAAGGTTAAACTTACAGCAAGGAACGAGCAGCAGAAGAATAAGAAAGAGCGCAATATTAGTGCGAATACTGGCAATAGTAAAAATGGCGCAGAGAATGGTCATCGAGATCAAGAAGAAGGAAAACGTGGCATAGAACTGCCCTTCCTTCAATCCGTCAGAGACCGAACCAGTCGTAGAGTATAGACCATATGCGCCGAAGTCGGGTACAATGGTTGCACCGAATGTAAACCAAAAGCCCCCAAACAAGCTAAAGACGGTTGCCGGAAAAGTGTTTCCTGCATGCCCCCGTTAGCCGTGTGTTATAGTAATGCGAACCGGTTCGGGGTCGAGTACCAAGAATCCATTCTCCAATTCCACCGAGAAGAAGCAATAGACCACCGAGGAAGAAGTAAGAGCCACTGGAATCATCCATGAGTTATGCACAAGTGTGTTTGGGTGAGTTCAACCTACACGTTTGCCCCGCCTCCGAATCCACCAGCGCCTTGCCAGCCCAATAAACACATAGATAGGGGGGTGGTACAAAGGAGGAAGCCTCCCAGAGCTTTTCAGATTGTCAACACAACTATCACGGACCAACCCCTCGAATCATCCTACCTATCGGTGTTGGGTTTCCCAAGGTCTGTCGGAGATCGCCCTTGACTCGGTTTTGTGGCGACAGGTATAGCTGCTCAAACAGCTCCGGAGAGAGCGTAATGCTAGCAGCGGTTTGCATCCTCTCCAACATCTCGTCTCGGCCTTGATGGTTGACTTTGCTGCTATCACTGTTAGACATGGTGGCTAGGTAAGTAAGCACTAAGTTGAAAGATCTGAGAATAAGGATCTGGGTGTATACCGTAGAAATCAGATGCGGGAAGGGGGCCGAACATATACTAAAGAACTTCCCCGCATCCTAAATACTGAGCGTAGCATCTCAACTATCGATCCTCAATGCGACGCAACCCTTCCAGCCATCCTTTCAGCCGACGGGGCCCCTCTGGGGAACTGAGTAGAAACGATGGAGCAGATCGGCGACTTAGCTCCAATTACTCGCCGAATGTTCCGGCAAAAACAAGGCGCAAGAGACTCAATGGTTGGGGCGAGTCCGTGTAATTGGAGGGTCAGAACGGGGTTGACAGGGGAGGTCTTAGAGGCAACCACTAGACAAGGAGATGGACGACCAACCACTCGGAGTCTAATGTTGGGATACGGTGGAAAGACCCGATAAAGCGGAGGTGAGGCACAGCATGGCTTCCACGGGATCTATGCTAAACCTAGTCAGGTGGAGATTGGATCACATCTCGTCCTGACTGAAAGTCTGATGGTGATGGGGGGAGGAAGATCCGAGGACGCGGTCTCTCGGCTGCCTCACCCGTGATTGAGACAAAGGGTAGCACGGGAGGCAGCAGGGGACGTGTAGGATGGACTGTGGAGATGTTTCGGACGGTATGATTGGGTCGTTGAGTTGTCTCGACTCTCTGCGGAAGTGAATCAGCCGCTGCGGATTAGCCATGGCCGTCTCACAATGTCAACCACATGAATCCGGGGCAGACGAACACCCCGTGAAATGTCCCCCCCACACATTCCTCTGTCTATTCGAATGCAATATGCCGCCGTAGCACGTGGCGCGACGCTCGGTCTCCTGGTTTTCCTGGGGAATGCCCTTGAGTTTGCGGGGAGTGGGACTAGCATCGAGGCCGTTGCGAATCCAAATATCACGGTGAGTCGGCTCCGACTAAAACTAGTTTTGGAAAAGTCGGGTCCGCACCAGCTCGATCGGCTCCGCAGTCTCCGCAGTGTTGACAGCCAAAGCTGCCGATGCGGGGTTGCAGTCTGGGGTACGGCATCTGGGGGAAGCGGGGAAGGCTTCGCTGGGGATATCGTCATCATCTTCAAGCTGTCGGTTCGTGCCGACTGTGGGCCGATTGAAGATTGTTGGTTGACGGTTGTGGACATGGACTACTTAATGGGGAAACCGTTTCTGAAGTTTGATGACACTCTTCAGCATCACCACCAACCAATCCAACATCTCTAGCATCGACATTCATATCGAATCAGTTTTCCTATCTCATCAGCTTTAACATCTTCATAACCATCAATATCATTAAACCATCCACAATCACAAGCATTTTGACCCCGGGTATTTTTTAGCCATTTATTCTTATTATTATTATGGCTACCGTCGACGTCCAGCCAGTTCAGCCGGTCCCCTCTCACATGAGGACCGTGCCCGGATCTGTCAATATCCCGGTGGCCAAGTTCCCATCTGCACCCAAGCCAACTGGTGAAGTTGATGCGGCTCAAGTGGCAGCGGCTCTGGTGGATACAGTCAACCAATATTTGGCCAAGAACGACTATGCGGCTCTATCACAACTCTTCGTCGAGGACGGTTACTGGCGTGATCACCTTGCCCTTTCATGGATCTTCCGCACTGTGCAAAGCCCATCAGATATCCGCGGATTCCTCGAGAATTGCGCAAAGTCAAAGGATGGCTTCCGCCTGAAGAAGATTAGTGTCGATAGCACGTCGGCTGTGCGAGCTCCCAAGATTCTCCCTATCGATGCTTCCGGGAACGTAAATGGCATCCAATTCTTCGTCCAGGTGGAGACCATCCTCGGAACTGGCATTGGTCTGGTCCGCCTGGCTGAACAAGATGGCCAATGGAAGATTTTTACTATTTACACAAGACTCGAAGAGCTTCGAGGGCACGAGCAGGCCATCAACTCTCGACGACCAAAGGGTGCCGAGCATGGCGGAAAGCCCGGCCGAAAGAACTGGGCCGAGAAGCGATCCTCTGCGGCTGACTTCAAGGATGGTAGCGATCCTGTTGTTATGGTAATTGGTATGTCTCAGATATTGCACTGAAACTAATACAAGTATTAACCTCTCTTCAACAGGTGCCGGCCAGGCAGGTTTGACAGCTGCGGCTCGCCTGAAGATGCTTGGTATTGAGACCCTTATTATTGACCAGAATGAGCGTGTTGGTGATAACTGGCGCAAGCGATACCACCAGTTGGTTCTTCACGACCCTGTCTGGTATGACCACTTGCCTTATCTTAACTTCCCTGCCCAGTGGCCCATCTTCACACCCAAAGACAAGCTTGCCCAGTTCTTTGAGGCCTATGCCACCCTTCTTGAGCTCAATGTTTGGACTAGAACTGAGCTTGTCTACACTAAGTGGGATGAGAAAGAGCAAGTTTGGACCGTTATTGTGAACCGCAAGCTGGCCGACGGGACAAGCGAGGTCCGAACCTTCCATCCCCGTCACCTTATCCAGGCCACTGGACACTCTGGCAAGAAGAACCAGCCAGCGATCAAGGGAGTTGAAAACTTCAAGGGCCACCGCCTATGCCACTCTTCTGAGTTCCCCGGAGCCCGAGAGAACAGCAACGGCAAGAAGGCTATTGTCATTGGTTCGTGCAACTCTGCACACGACATTGCACAAGATTTCTTGGAGAAGGGTTACGAAATCACAATTGTGCAACGATCAACCACTCATGTCGTGTCTTCCAAGGCAATTACTGAAATTGCCCTCAAGGGAATTTACTCTGAGGACGGTCCTCAGGTTGATGACGCCGACATGTTGATCCATGGCCTTCCCACCCCAGTTCTCAAGGCTATTCAGGTCAAGGTGGGAGAGCGACAGGCAGAGTGTGACAAGGAGCTTCTCGAAGGCCTCGACAAGGTCGGATTCAAGGTTGACCGTGGCCCCGACGGCGCTGGTCTTTTCTTCAAGTACTTCCAGCGCGGTGGTGGCTACTACATCAATGTCGGAGCTTCGGAGTTGATTGCTGAGGGAAAGATCAAGGTCAAGCAGGGACAGGAAATCGACGAGGTCCTACCAAACGGCCTCCGCTTTGCTGATGGATCTGAGCTTGAGGCCGACGAAATCGTCTTTGCGACCGGTTATCAGAACATGCGAACTCAGACCCGCATCATGTTTGGAGATGAGGTAGCTGACAAGGTTGGTGATGTTTGGGGATTCAACCAAGAGGGAGAGATGAGGACGATTTGGCAGAGGAGCGGTCACCCTGGCTTCTGGTTCCATGGCGGAAATCTTGCCATGTGCCGGTACTACTCGAGACTCCTCGCCCTCCAGATCAAAGGACTTGAAGAGGGATTGTACCAAGACGGAGAATTCTGATTGCTTAATGATCCTACTTTTAAACTGTATATGCGATTTTCATATAGTTAGTTACGTCACAAGATTATGTTTCTATGATCAAACTAGGAGTAATGTGCCAAGTAAATTCCATACCTTCGCATTTAAAAAAAAAAAAGACATCTGTAGGTATTTCGGAAATGAGAAACCTTCTAACGGAAATCTAGGCTGAGGCATCAATGAAGGGATAGGGTTCTCGAAACGGTTGGGTGCCATATCGCCGCAAATATGCGGCTACAGTTACTTAAGGAAGTTCAAATTGTTCGACGAAGAATTTTGCTCGAAGCCTGCGACTAGATGGAGCATACTTGGGCGAGATATTTGTTGTCAAGCGCAAGTATCAGCCCAATAGGCCGTCTTGACAACAAGAGTGTGGGGAAAACAATGGCCGACACCATGGAGATTGCAAACAAGATCGGACTTCGCTACCTTTGGGCTGATCGGTTTTGCATAATGCAGAAAGACAGCGATACCAATGAGAAATTACAGCAGATAGATCGAACTCACGGAAATGCGACGGTCACTATTGTCGCTGCTTCTGGCAACCATCTCGATAAGCCGATCATCGGTGTCACTAGGCAAAGGTCTGTTAGACAGCTTGATAGGCTGGTGAAGTAAAACCCTGCGATTAATATTCTTGTGCCGAGCAGGCGCAATTCAAACCTGCGACCGTGGTCGACAAGGGTGTGGATACTACAGGATAAATTATTGTCACGGCGGCTTCTGATCTTTCATAACGGGATTGTTAACTTCTGCTGCCCTTGTCACGTTTACTACGAAGACATGACGGCGGAGGACTCTTGCATCAACAAACCGCCACCACTTGTCGGATGGTTATCTCTCGAGAACACAACACTCTTTCTTTGACCACGCGTGGATTGAGACTGCTCCGCTCTCCCATCTTTTCACAGTACGCAGCGTTGATCAAACAGTACGCGCCGCGACAGATGTCCGATCCAGATGATGCCGTGCGCGCAATATCAGGCATGATCCATATTCTCATCACGAACCAACAACTTTCTGGGAGAAAAGCACCACCACTGAGTGGCCTCCCTGGAGAGTTTTTGGCCCAAGCCCTGCATTGGCAACCCGCAATCGGCGATGCTGGATCTCTCAGGCTAGGTCCAAGGCCAAGAAATTGGAACAACGAGGGCGTCATGTTTCCAAGCTGGTCTTGAGCCGCGTGGACAGCCGCCAAGACAGACACTACGGGAGCCATGGGGGTGTACGCTACGAGTCTCTTTTTAAGGCCCGGATTGATGATCGGGGAAGATTGAGAAAGGTTGCCCCAGACGAGGCAGCTGATGGAGAAGAATTCATGAGACCGTTGTTGAAGTGGTATGTGGTCAATAGAGATTTTCCGGATAAGAGTCGCCATCCTCTTCGCGCCCTGAATGGGACAGGTCTCGGTGTTGCCTTGGACCCCAAGCTCAAAAGTGAAGAGTGAAATAAGTTGGCCGACGCACCGATAGGAAACTTGGATTGCAACGTGCCCTCCCTAGACAAAGACGTGATTAAACGGCTTACAGAACAGTACTTTATCTTTATTACGAAGATTGCCCGGTTCCAACTCGGGAAGACGCATACCAGAACTGAGACTACCTAGAGGCGAACTGGCCGCGGCCAGCTCGTCGCCTACTCGGAGCTGAAGATGCGCGAAACCTCCATTTTATCTGCTGGTGTGGAGGTTGGCCGTGTGTGGGTTCCGGACCCCGACGGATATCCTGCGGGCCATCAACCATATGACTTTGCTCTAATTTCAGAAGCGCAGCATTTTGGTGACGAGAAGACCGTCGATTTCACAGAGTATCCTCTTTTCAATATCGTGCTTTTACGCTGGGAGGCCGGAGGCCTGCCGTTGCTAGTCACATGCCGATTGGAAGAATCACCAAGGAAGGTCGGTGGGATGTCAGAAGTCGGGAGGAGGTAGTAGTTTTGGGATGAGTCAATCAGTAAAACAACCCAATATTTCTGATGAGTGTATGGTTTCGCGAGAAATTATAATTTATCTTTCATTCAACATTCTTGCTTTCAGTTCAAAGCTCTACTTGTTGTCCAAGCCACGTTTCGACGACCCGGTGAGTGATTAGACACTCTAAAAGATCTTGAGCAGAAAGAGCCTAGACCACGTTAGTATGAGGGTCACTGAAATTACATTTTTGTGCAGTGTAATAGAAATTGCTCGACGGAGATCCTTGGCTTTCATATCATTCCTAGCCAATAGAGGAGATATTGGTAATCTAGTCCGTAGATCGGCTACTTCAGAAGCCAGCTCCTTCCGTCCGCGCCTGTGGTCCTTTTTTATCGAGACTGCCTTGTCGCCTTTTCGTTTTTCAAGCGGGGTTTTCAAAATTCTTGGCAGACATTGGAGGAGATATTCAATTTTGTAGCAGCCTGCAGTTATGGTGGGTGACAGTCGTGGTTAATTGGATGATAAAGTGAGGCGGGCGACGAGAGTGTGTCTGCATCCAAGCCCCGGCCTTATTTATCAGTTGATGCCGCTCGTGACAGTGAAAAGCCATAACGAAGGAGGATCCAAATCGATAAACATATATTTGCTGCATGGGGCCATGGCGGAGTTACTGTCTCTGCTAGCCGCTGCGACAGGTCTACTCGACGTTGCCGTCCGATCTTCGAAAGGCCTCTATGAACTGCACTCTCAATTAAGAAACGCACCTGCCTTGATTCTGGCCTTAGCCAACGAGACACAAGATATCAGCGCCGTCCTGACGCGAGTTGAAGATGCAGCACAAGACTCAGAGGCGGCTGGCCGCGGAACACCAACCAGCGCTGACATTCTCACAAATCTGGACGCCGAGTTACGCAAAGCGAAGGCTATTTTGACCGATCTCGATAGTTTCACTCAGAGACTGTTGGCAGAACCTCCCAGGCGCAAGAGAGTTCAGTGGTATCTCAGTAGGTCACGGGCTTCGGAGATGCAGAAGGGATTGAGGGAAGTCCGATCGAGGATCAACGAACTCCTTGTAGCTCATAACAGGCAAGTATTGGTTCGAGTACAAAAACACATCCCTTGCTAATTATGTCTTCCCTTCAGCTCAATTTCAACGCAAATTCAACTAGAATTGCGTGACGTCCGCCTCGAAATGCATCAAAACCAACAGGCACTTGTTCAGAACTTGGCAGCCAGTTCTCGTCTTGCAAGCGATCAATTGACGGGGAATGAGACCACGGCAAATCGAAATTTTGCAAACATTGTTTCCATGCTGCAGCACTTCCAAGCTGAAATGACCTATCTTCCCTCAACATGGCCTCAGACAGGCATTAATCAGCTTGCAGCCCTTAGTAAGGAAAACATGAGTATCAGTAGAGCTATTGAGAGGATTCAAGCGCAGATGACACAGGAAACCATGACGGTTCCAACCGTAGTTCCACATCGATTGAGCAAAACTGGGGTTAAAAGCGATGAGTCGGGATTCAACACGTCCGCGAGCTTTCCACCGCTTCCTCCTACTTTGTCAAATTGCGCCATATATATCTCCTTGCGCCTGATGAATTCTGCGTGCCAGAACCAATGCTGCTGCAGATGCCACGCCCTCCGCAGGTCTAGCCGATCCTGGAAACTTCCCAAAGTGTTGGACTCAGCTTTGGGCTCCCTATTCCTTGGATACTTGGGATACCCAGTGGCGCCTGCAGGGTGCAACATCATAGGCTGTTCAAGGAGCAGATATATCCGTCTCACGCTAGCATACGCCTTCCCCTTATGGTTCCTGAACGCCGCCTTTTATGTGTTCTTAGAAGCTTCGACGTCTGGAAATATGAGGTTTGGTCTTTTAGCATATCGTCGGATCGAATTTGAACCTTTGGAGGACAACGTTTTTTATCAAGCCCAGTATGGAACTGGCGCTTCCATGCGGACACTCCTTCTAGGTCGTCGTGCCGCTGTGCTCGACGTATATTTTCGAGATGGCCGCTCTGCCTTACACCTTGCAATAGCAGGATTTCGAAGTTGGGATATCAAGCTTGAAATTATCAAGCTTCTCCTGTCAGCTGGCGCGGACCCCGACCAGCAAAACGATGAAGGCGTCTCGCCACGACATCGGATCGCAAATTTCTTAATCTCACGTGGTGCCTCGCGAGAAATCCTTGACCAACTAGAACAACTATTTCCTCTTTCAACGTGTTTGGGGGATCTAGGGCTATCGTTTCTTCACAAGATTGTCGTGAGGCATTGTCATGTCGACCTAGTAGAGGTTCTTCGGAGTGCAAACTCAGATATACTCCAGCAAATCAACCAAGGGGATCTTCTGGGGCGAACCCCATTGATTTATGCAATAGAGTGCAGTGAATTTTCCATGGCTAAAACGCTCATATCTGCCGGTGCAGATGTGAATGCGGTGTCGACGCAAGGCTATAGGGCGTTAGACCGTCTAGCAGTCTCTGACATGCCAGCATCACGCTGTGCAGAACTTGTTCGTCTGCTTCTGAATGCCGGCGCAGACATAGAGGCTTGCGATAAGGGAATTGGTAGGAGCGCTCTTCATAAAGCAGCCGAGAGGAACAACGTAGAGATGGTCAGGTCGTTACTATCGGCGGGCGCCAAAATCAACTCCAGGAGTACACATTCTGGAACAACAGCTCTGGCTTACGCGGCACGGTATAATGCTACCCAGGTCCTCCAGCTACTATGTGAATGTGGTGCAGACATTAATTTAGTGGACTATTATGATTCGCCACCTATTCGGTTTGCAATTTCATACAACAGCCATGAGGCACAAACCCTTCTTTTAAACCTAGGTGCTGATTACTCACAGGCGACTAGGTATGGTACCATTCTCCATGAAGTAGCTGGAACTGGTGACAAAGAGACGTGTCAGATACTCACCGGCTTCAAACTCAAGGGTCTACCGGTAGATGTGGGCATTGGCGACAATGAAGGCGAAACGGCCGCGCAAGTCTTCGAGGCGCGCCGCAATGTATCATCTGACTTGCGCTCTGCGTTTTACAGCTTTCTAGATTCTGTTAGTTCGGCTCAGGAAGGTGACGAGTCTGATCATGTCGCTTGTGATGAGATTGAGGAATTTGTAGATGCAGTTGAGTTTATAAACTAGTATTGTGCTTTTGTTGAGATGTGTAAGGAAATGAGATACGTTGTGAATACTTGATTTCTTATTCCGGTAATCTTATCACTTGTCAATTTTGTTCTTTCTATTGCATCAAGCTTCCTAATTTAGTCAGATTTTATGCAGCTATCTTACTAATTGCTCAAAACAATACAATCCAGGCCCGGAGAGGAGTCCCCGGTCAAAGCGACAACCACCTTGGGCTTGTCTGCCCACCTTTCTGCCAAAGATTTGGCAGTCTTTTGACTTCTACTATTCGAGTTTGCCGCAATAGCAAATACGCTAGTCGCAAAGAAAAACTCCTCACCGGGTTCAAGACCACTGACAATATTACGGTCAACAACGGGGATCACGCTCCTTGGGTAGGCCAAGCTTGTGTTTGTGTCTGGTTGAAGGGCCTTGGAGGTTGTCGAAGTCCACTTGAATTTTGTGTCAATTGGTATCGCTGATATCCCACTGCAGCCGGCATGTGAAAGGATCAACGTGGAATTTTGATTTGCGTGGATGCTCTCGGTCTTCCCAATTTCCGCATCCACATCGATACTATTTAGCGTGCGAATCTTTTTGCCATCCTTTATGCGGCACAGAGGCGAAGCAAATCCTCCCTCAATCGTATGAAAAGTGCGCAGTGTTTTGTGTACCATAATTCGATGCACTCGGATATGCCAGTCTGGCCATCTCTCAGTTGGTGGGATCAAGGTTGTCTGTACTTCCACCTGCCCATCGCTCCACGGGTACCAAAGAACACATGCGGCCGTAATCGATATACTTTCATTTGCGACTTTCAGATTCACTTGCGGAAAGGTTGCTTCTGAACATTTCCATTTCACTGCCCAAGTCTCTGCACCATCACGACTAAGCGCCAGGGTGCAGTCAGGAGCCATCTGCTGGATCAATGGACCTGTGGGCACGGAGAATGGGAAATTAGATGAGTACTCAAACTTGCAATACTTGGCTTGAGTTGCCTTCATTGGCCAGGCGACGAACTGAGCTGGCGAAAGGAAGAAGTGATGATTACCCCGCGGATGATTACTGAGAATTTGCTTTGGTGCTGGGACAAGAGTAGGCTTGAATGGTGCTGGATATGGCTCCTCTTCGGCCTTCCAAAAGTCATCTTCCTTTACGAGCGATACCGCAATAAGGGTTTTCATGCACCAATAAGGCGATTGCGGTGAATTGTAGTCCTCGGCCATGAACATGTTACTACAACATGGTTAGTCTAAAACATGTGGAGATGGACGTCGTGCTCACGGGTATAGCCAGCCAATGTTCATTGTGCCATCTGTGTAAAAGATGTTTTTTGAGTTATTTGCCCACCAGCGAAGATGCCGCAACAAAAACCCCTTGATGCTACCAGGTGTCGACAATGCAGCTGGCATGTCGGGGACTTTGGCCACGGCCAGAGCAGCGAAGAAGCCACCGCAAGCAAATCTGTAAGTTAGAGAGCGTCCGAACGGGATCGCTGAGCCTAATATTCGCCTCTTTAGTAAACTTCAGATATCAACATTTCTTGATTCAGACTTACCCGCAGCATCGAAGTACCGCCAAATCGATGCTCCAAAGTCTCTCGCTTGCTGCTGATACTTCACTACCCGCTTCGGATCAATGTCGTGGGCAAATTTGGTGTATAAGAGCTGACTGAATTGGATGGCAAAGCTTCCTGAGTAGTAGTCAACCTGACGCCCGGGCCCGATATCATCTCTTCTGCCAGTCGTCTCATATGCTGCGGCTAGCCGGTCTTCTTCATCTGTGCTCAACCAAGGGCCATCTCCAGACCAGCCGTCTTCCAAGTAAAACGAATCCAATATCTCAAAGTCAGATTCCATTTCCTCCCACACATCCTCGGTTGGAACACCGCAAACACGAATTAAGGCGAGGTTTGCAAACACTCGAAACCATCTCCAGTTCGTTTTCGGCATCTCCTTGCCTTTCAGACCGCGCAGCCAGGTCTCGATGTTCTTCCTGATTCTTTCATCCTGACTATGGAAAAATAATCCGGGTGCACTTAGTAAGGCAAAAGCTATGATTTCAGCTTCCACCATGCGTTGATCCATCTGGCCGACAGCACCCCAATACTCCGAATGCTCTGGATCAGTGCCGTTGCGCATACCTACAACCCATGGTTCGACCACGCTTCGAATCTTGTTTGAGAGATCATCTTCATTACCCGTGCTTGCTGTTGACTTCAATGACGAGAGTAGTGCACCAACAGCCCACAATGGACGCGCAAAGCCTTCCAAATCAGCAGCGGCCTCGTCAAAGTGTGCGCCAGTAGAAACTGGAATGCGAATTCGCGCTCGACCAGGAGAAAAGTAGGGAGTCAAAGGCTCTAAAAGTGCAAGGGCTGCTAAAACTAAATCCTCTCTGGTCTCTAGTCGATTGTCAGAAAACCCTTTTAACGGAGGCATGTCTCGTGACTGGGAGCGAAATGAACAACTTGGGATGGCGTTGGTACGTTGCAGAGTACTATGAAGCTAGCGAACTGCACATTTTTCTGCCTTAAAAGAATGCTTTGTCGTACTCGGAGGAATCCTCGGGATAAAAGAAACCAAGAAATCACAGGACTACGTGGAGGTATCTCGGGCCGTATCCCGAGGCACCTGAATCTGCTGTGCATCGGGAGAATTGTCGGCTGGCTTACCCGGGACCAGCCAGAATAGGAAACCCGACACCGCCACCGGATCAACCGGATCATAAAGCAACAGACATGCAGCAAGTCGTGATGTACGCGCAGATTTAAGAGACACTCTGAGATAATAATTCTACTCGTATTTATTTGTCTTGCTACCTTGGGGATTTTTGTTTCGACATTAGGCAAATTTGAATGAGTAGCCCTACTAAATGCCTCATCGCCAAAATGCACAAAAACAGCCTGAGTGACGATTCTGCTATTGACCTGCCTTCAACAGAAACCACAGACAACACTCAATGCAAAATATCAGATGGTGCTTTTATGGACAATGAAAATCCGAAGACTCAACTTCTCGGCGAGCGTCTACATGAGCTCTTTGAAGAGAACATTACGGCCAAGATAATTCGTGCTGGCATCAATTCTCTTCACAACAACGTAACGCTACCTTTTAGTTTGAATCGGTACACAATTGCTCTCTAATACTCTACGATAGTACCCAATAACCGAATGTCCCGAGTATGTCCCACAGACAGGCCCTGACGCAGGGAAGTACCTTTGTCGGGAAGCGCAATTTTGGACATGCGGCTTCTTCCCTGGCTCCATCTATAGCCTCTTAGAGAGATTCATCAAGTATCCGGGTGCGGCCCCCGGTGGATCTAACAAGGCTCTGGTCGCTAGGAAGCTACGAGAACTTGGAGCTATTTGGTCCGAGCCTATCCACGACATGGCCTCCCGTACCGACACACATGACATGTCATTTATTGTCCAGCCCTCAATGAGACAAAAGTGGGAGCTGCTAAATGATCAAGAAGCTTTTTCTTCGATTGTGACAGCTGCCCGGAGTTTGCACACTCGCTATAACCCGACAGTGGGTGCTATCCGGTCATGGGATCGCCTCACTCAAAAAGATGTCAACATCACGTCCATGGTGAACGACTTTCTGGTTATCATTGATTCAATGTGCAATCTGGATCTGCTGTACTACGTGGCTGCCCAGACCGGCGAGTCTGAATTGTCTCGCTGCGCTACACAACATGCTCGTACTCTTATGCGGACGCTGATGCGTCATGAGACAACAGAATTCTCAAGTCGCAAGGGCTATGATGGCCCACTATTCAGTACAGCTCATGTTGCAAATTTCGACCCCTCTACCGGAGACCTCAAGGAGATTAGAACTGGCCAAGGGTATACAAAGGACTCGACATGGGCTCGTGGTCAGGCATGGGCCATTTTCGGTTATGCTCAGACCTTTCAGTGGACTAGAGAGAAGGATTTCATCGAGGCAGCGTGTGGATTGGCAGAATACTTTTTGCTGCGACTGGAGATGTTGCCGAGCTGTTTTGAGCGACCAGTGCGCGCATCCACTACGAATGGTAGTGGGGAACATGAGCCGCTCACATGTGGCCGTTTTGTCCCTCCGTGGGATTTCGATTCACCCTTCGACGAGAAGAATCCCTTGAGAGACTCTTCTGCTGGCATCATTGCTGCAAATGGCATGTTGGTGTTGTCGCAGAGCTTGAGAGCATGTGGGGAACATGCCCTGAGCCAACGATATCTTAATGCTGCCATTTGTCTTGTCGAGGATGCCCTGGACTTTTCCCTGGCAGATGAAAAGGCAATACTTGCTATCAAAGGTCGTTCCGTCTCTGTTGAGGACTCGCAACCCAGCCGAACGTTTGACGCTGTACTAAAGAATGCCACAGCCAACCACAACGCCGGAGATCACTGTCGGTACTGGGATCATGGTTTGGTGTACGGAGACTATTATCTGATCGAGTTTGGCAATCGTCTTTTAAGAATGGGCCTAGTTTGAATACAATTGAGTCACTGTAGGATAGAGGTTTAAATACAGGCTGCTGGTTTCCATGAATGAAGTATTTGCCGTTTCTTAACCGATTCCCTTACCTCTATATTCATTATTAACCCCACAATTTACAGCCTTACCAAAAGGCAATCAATATTTTTCTCGCGCGTTTCATACAACTTAGCAGTATTTTCAGTAACTCCTAGCTATGATACTATGAACATTATTGACCAACTGGAGGGAGCATGTCAACAGAAAACACTACATCATCGCTACTAATCACGCGGTCCATATCCATGAAACTTCGATCAAGAAGCATGTAGGATATGGCTGACAGCTCGTCATTTGGAGATCCCTGGTTCCCATTATATCCCATTGGTGCTGGAGCAGTTTCTGTCGCCTCATCATTGGGAGGGCGTGGCTGTGCAGACATGAGAGCGTTACCGTCAGAAAATGTCCTTGGGCTTCCGTTGGTATTCAAACGGCCATCAGCAGCACCCCATAATCGAGGAAAAAGATGCGTGGTTGGTGTAGATTCAGAAGGTCTCTGAGTGAAAGAATTTGACCTTTGCACTGGCTGCTGTTGTGATGCGCGTGGTGTCTCTTGCTCAGCCGCTCCATTTTGTTGATGACTTTGTTGCCAGGTGTAGTTATGTTGTGCAAAGCCACCTCGGGTCTGTCCGGCATTCTGATTTGAAATAATTGTTGAATATCCGAGAGCATCAACACTGAAATTGGAGTCCGCGACACATCTTTGATGCAGGTCCCGGAGATGGCCAGCGTATATCCCGGGCAGAGATCGGGCTTCATCAGTTGAGGCCTGGATGGAACCAAGCCACCTCTTTGCCATAACGTCCAAGCTTTCAATCAGTAGCCAAAGCTCTCGAGGGAGTTCTGAGCCGTAATATCTTTTATGTACTGGCGAATATTTAGCTTCGAGCTGAGACAACTTGAAGCAAATGGGAAAATTCTTCGCTTACCTAGGAGCACTCTGGCGGCAACGAAAACACAAAATGCGAACTGATTACCAACTGGACTATTATCAGAAGTATTTTTCAAATATTTGGCAGTGATGTTTTGTATTTCAATGGCTGCATTGTAGCAAATTTCCGCACTACATAACCTAGGAAGCTCGACAATATTGGTCCAGTCAGCCGGCGGATATGCTATTCGTTGGTGCAGGAGAATCATGGAGGTGTTGTGTGTTACATGCGCAAGGGTAAGGTTCGGGTCCATATTAATAACTGTTGGCTGACGAGAAATATTCGAGTCTTTCCATTTTTGCGGCAGAAACATTTTCCAACTATGTCGTGATTAGTTCAAATCGCATCACGAAGCCGTATTTGAGAGCGGTCCAACATACTGAACTAAGCGGAGATCCAGTTCCTTGAATCTTGTCAACCAGTTGCTGACCTCTTGTCTATCGTGGAAGTTGATTCTTTGTTGCAAGAAGAAGGTAGTGACTCGACTCAATGACTCAGTTGCTTCGATGCTATAAGCGAATGCTCCCACCGCAGACATGTCGGGTTGTGTAGAAGTCCCTGCGGCGTGAGATGAAGACTGCGGAGATCCATTTGCGATTGCCGATTGCGAATTGTGATCAGAGTTGGAGTAGTTTGTTGGTAGAAATGCAATCGAGTTGCCGATTCTGGCCGCTGAACGGTCCCAAATTCCAAAGTACGGCGTGGTAACTGCTTCTTCCTTGTACCACAGGCCACCATCTGCCGGCAGCCTGCGATGCACGTCATCAGCTGTGAGACTAGTATTCCACCTATCAAGAAAGGAATGTCAGCGACGGATGTTTTTGGTAGTTAAGCAATTCATACCCGGTCGTGACGGAGCAAAAACGGTCTAGATTGAAGATGCTCCAGAATACCCTCCTCCTTTCTTCTTCTTCTACCCACTGCTGAGAGGGGCGTAGAGATAGGAGAGGTTTTAGCAATGGCTGGGTGTCATGGTCTTCACATTCAACACTAAGCTGGAGATACTCGACAGTTCTCGTTAGTGAACCAACAATGGACCAAGCTTTAGATGCGTTCCCATGTCCAATCTAGAAACCAGTCAGCAGGTAGACCAATATCTTAGTGCATGGGGTTCTTGCGTCGTCAAATGCGATGATTGTCAAAGCCTGGAGGTTCTCCACTGATAGCCCATCCATGGCTGTCAGCAGGACTGTGCTTCTTGACTTTTTTGCCCAAGCCTCTAAATCATGAGTTCCAAGTCCATGAGCCTCTGGGCGGATAAATCGAATAGCTGCGACAACTATGGACTGCAGGACAACGACGAGGCTAGGTCGTTGCTCTGGGTCGAGGATACGTGCTCTGAATCGAGTCTCATGCAAAACGGGGATCCATGGTTGGATGTTGTTGAAGTATGAGTCGACGATATCTTCGAGTAAATCTGGCGGTAATAGATTCAGCGATGCATAAGCATAGTCCTCCACTGGAAGTTGAATCTCCAGTTTCGGATTTCCGCAACTATCCAACCGCCTTCGCTTACGTGACCGCAGTACTGATGCATCAGATGAGTTGTTCGCCTCATGGTGTTGTCGAGACACTGAACTAGCTGGTGATGCGGTGTGAGCAATACTCACCGGGCGTTCACTTGTGGAAGCGCAGGTTGGTGAAGCGTTGCTGTTGATGAGTTTGCATAATTCTAGGCTCAAGTTAGAGAGCACTTCGAGAGAACCTTGGAGCCGTTCTCCATCGCCTCTTTGCTTCTCAAGAAGAGCATCCTCGAGAACCTCTATCCTAAAAATCAGTAATTGTGATCAAAAGGCTAGTTAGAATATAACGCAGGTGTGCATAAGAAAGACCAGACATACCAATCCGACGGTTCAAGCTTTCGACAGCCCCCGACTTCAATCCCGGCTTATTCTTCTTGCCATCATACACACATTGGGCACCTGCAAGTAGAGTAATGAATTAGTTCTTATTATGGAAACGATGCAGAGGCCAGCGAATAAGGTGGCTAGTTGGCTATGCTTGCTCGCGGAAACTTACCTAGTCGGTGACAATGTGAGCACGACGGAAGCTCCCTGGAGCACTTGAGCTTGCGCTTCCTGCAACCCTGACAAGACCCCAAGTCGCCTTCACAGGTTGAGCGATCGACCTCTTCTACAGCATTTGAAAGATCCATTGGAGGATCCTCTTCTGAGACGTCGAACAGCATCCAAAGGAGGGAATTGCAAGTTTCCACAAGCAAAGTCAGCCTAAATCAGGCGCCGCAAAGACTCGCCCCGGTCAACAGTCGACTCTGGCAACAAATATGCCGACTTCCCCGAAGCTACCAGGGTTGTTGAGTCCAAAGCATCCCCGTGATCGACCACAAGAGGTATGATCCAACACTGGCGTCAAAACCTCACCCCACACCCCGGATTCTGGTCAAGTCTGCCGTAGAGACTTTGGTGCGGGGAACCTTGCAAGTTGACGACTGGCCTCGGCGACACACGACGCGAGCATTTCCCCGCTGCCCGATGTTCTATGTTGACCAATTACGTGGAGAGAAGAAAATACGAAGACGTGAATCGTTTAGCTTTGAATGCGAGGACTAAGAAAGCCACGATTGGGTGCCGTCAAATCCCGTCTTGGCGAAACGAAGATGGTTGCACAACACGAGAAATAGCATTTTTGGTGTGTAAAACTACCAGACACATATCCCAACAGCCCGCGTTTCACTCTCTTTTAAGCTCGATCAACCTGCTCCCGCTCAGACTTTCCCTCCCGTCCATACTTCCAAGCATCGTCCCCATTAGCATCCAGACCCAGCTGCCTCATGGCATTGACACCCGCAAGTGCATCCGGACCATCGAAAATCACGGCGACCTCCTCAAGACCGCGGCCCTTGGTCTCTGGGAAGAAGAAGTAGATGAGAGTAAAGTTGATGCCAATCATGATGCACCACACAATGTAGTACTTCCAGCCAATTGCGTCCATTGCGACTGGGTTGGCGAAGCTGTTGTAGATACCAGCCAGATTGCCCGTCAGTTGGTACATCATGGATGCCTTGGATCGAAGAGAGTACGGCACAACTTCCATGATATAGGTCGGCGGGACCGGAGAGCACACGTGGTAAAATCCCGAGTAGAGGAAAATCATGGCCAAAACACCTCCTGCGTAGCCTTTCTGCTTGAAGTTATGTTCCTGGTTCAGGGCGGAACAAACGGTCCAAATAATGTAGGCTAGGCCCATACCCGCCATACCACAGAGGAACAGACAGCGACGACCTGCTTTGTCAACCAGGGTGGCACAGTAAACAGCCACCAGGAAGCCCCAGAGAGACAGGCAGCCATTGACAATTAGCTGAGTCCTCGAATTGGTGATGTTGATGGAGTTGAGCACCTTTGCAAGGTAGTATGAGGTCAATGCATTGCCGGACCACTGCATCATGGCCGGAATCCACATGGCGAGGAACAGTCGATGTCGGTTGCCCTTGGTGGAGATCCACTCAGCCCATCGAGACTTCTTCTGGATCTTCTCCATTTCCAAAGTAGCTGTAATCTCTGCCATCTCGAATCTTGCCAGCGAGGAATTAGCATCACCTTCGGCATGGTACTTGACGAAGAAGTCGAATGCCTGTTTGTTGCGGCCCTTGTAGATGAGCCAACGTGGAGACTCTGGAGCGAGCAAGCTGAGGACGGCCTGGATGATGGAGAAGACGCATTGCAACAGACTAGGCAATCTCCAACTCCAAGAGGAATCGTGCATTTGGAAACTGCCGTATGTAGTCCATGCCGCAATGAGCGATCCCAGCGGCCAAGACGTGAGGTAGAAGGAGACGAGAACACCTCGATGGGCCGGGTACGCGACCTCGGAAAGCAGGGGAGGTGCCGCGACGGACACAATCCCAAGGCCAAAGCCGACCAAGAAACGAGAGAGGACAAACATTCCATAGTTGACAGACGCAGCCTGAATGATGGAGCCCAGAATGATCACACAGGATCCACCACAAATTGGATACCTTCGACCAAACTTATCGCAGAGCTGAGACGAAATCAAGACGGATATCAAAACGCCACCGGTTGGGCCAAAAGTCATAGCGCCAAGGCGAGAGCCGGTTGGTTGGCCAAAGAACTTCTGCCATTGAGGCAGAGACTGCATGCCGTTGAGCATACTTGCATCGAAGCCCGAAGCTGTCTGCGTGAGAAGAGCGCATAGCAGCAACGAGTTGAGTTTGAGGAGAGTCCCGTCCTTGTACCAGGGCTTGCGATCCTTGGGGATCATGTCCTTGAGCTCGAGGCCCTCGAATTCATTTTCCTGGGTGCTGTTCGCCATTGTTGCTAGAGTCGATGGCAGCAGAGATGGTTGAGTTGCCGTCCCATGCGCGGGTGTGTTTGAGGACGCGATTGTGTTGGCTCAATCGCAAAGACAACATCCGCAGCCTTTGTATTTGTATCGAGTAAAACCATTCGGTTCAATCATATGATTGCCGGCGTATGTTACGGACGTTGGTTGCTGGACCGCTCTAGCTCTGAGAACCGTTCGAGCCTGTAATGCATCGGGTTGTGGGCGAATAGGACTGACTGGTCCCCGAGATTCAGCGGCGGGCAGGATTCCAGCGCCGCGCGGGCGAACAGAGTTCAAGGTTGTTCATGACACTAGAGCCTTGTGGGCGACGGGCATCGGGAGATTGACCAGCCGAAACTCGTCCGGTTAAAAAGGCGATGAGTGCGGGTTACCCCAAACAATGCCCCAGACCGACCCGGCGTACGTCGACGAATCAGATGGCAAGCAAGCGCGCCAAGGACGAGTTTAAACAGAAGTGCCGGGTCAGTTTTGAGCATTCACCGACTTAGTGTTTCCTTCGGGGATATCGGTGCCGGTGGATCGCCTGGATGTCTCTTCTCATTTGTACACTCTCTATCCGGGGCCTGCTCGCGAACTGGCGGCATTACTACATGAGTATTAGATCGTGTGCTGATTCGCAAAGTGTATAGTGTTTAACATTAGCAAACCGAGCCTGATCCTATTCCATGTTTCTTTGATGAATCCCCTTCATTCGTGGTCTACGAAAGGTAGCACGCAAATAAACTAGAGTAGCGACGCGCCGGGAAGACGCGCACGACGGCATCCCACAACGTCGGCGGCGGCGCATGCGCAAGCCAGCGCAAAAGCCGACGCCGGCCAGAGCTGCAGTTCCCGTGCAATGGAGAGATCGACGACGATGGCCGGGATTCACACCGTTAGCGGGACGGTCAGCAAGTTGCCGATGCCAGTAATGCACGAAATGATGGCCACGGCTCGGCTGCCAGAGATTGGCTCGTCTTAGACATCTTCAATTGGCATCACAGAGAGCGAAGCAGTCTAGATAACTTCTGCCACATCTTGGTTTGGCATTGCGGCTTGTGGATGGACCAGGGTCGTTGGCATTATATACACACATGGAACGAGGCTATCACAGCACTGTGCGCTGGCAAAAGTGCTTATTCTCTCATGTATAGGCTACCTTGGTGTTATAAACCAACTCTTCCTGTTCTATGCCCTTAGCATTCCATTTTGCTTGTAAACGCGTCCGACTCAATCGTTCCATGGGTCGTTCCGTGGGCTAGCAATAGCCACAAACCTGAAGGTGGAAACAGGCACTGTGCATGCAACTCAGTTGTATCCACTTGCAATACCCAACTTGGCGTTTATAAGATTAGATGCCTCTGTCTTGGTGACGTAGGAATTACTAAACTTCTCCACTATTGATACGAACCAGGACTGCTCCTCTAGTACAATGGGTGGGCTATAATATCTATACACACAGCTCATAGTTGCTTCGAAAACCGTCGTCTATGACATATAGTTGGCGATGCCTAACGGAGGCAGAATGACGTCCCTCGGCTCCCCCAAAACACGCGGGGCAAGCACAAATAATAAGAGATATTTCAAAGTTCTAACTCAAAACTATCCCTTCTCCGCCTAAGATTTCTTACAAATTTGCAAAGCTCGCGAATATGCAAAGCGCACCTTCCTCCGTTCATATTAGATCCTCCATGATACAGATCTGTCATGCACAACTTTCCCTATGGTCGCAATTACAATTCTTATATCTTCAATACTTTACCAACTTTTCAAAATGAGACCAGCCTACGTGGTTTACGTTCTTAGCGTCCGTCAACTCCTGCGACCGCGACTTGGTGCCTGGAGCAATCCAACAACCGTTGTTCAAGAAAAAAAGATCACGGACAAGCCACCACAAACTGTTGCAATAAGCTTAATGTTCAAAACCGCGAACGTGGTTGTTGGGTTGAGGGTGTACTTTGGGAGAGATTTGGGTCCTGTCGCCAAAATGACTGGGGCTGCGACGGTGTCATAAATTAAACCGCGACAGTTAGCAATCATGACCATAGACGGCTTCAGAATCAACAGGCAAAATTTTATGGCAAAAAAAATGAACGAATAACATTTCTCTAAATAACACTAATAAATTCACACAACTTCTTTTAATGGTATCAAGTCTAATTCTCACTCTCCCTATGTCCTCGGATAAACTTAGTTTCAATCCCGAGCGCGGTGTTGCAATACCTTCTACTTCTAGGCTGACCAAAATGTCACTTAAATTACCAAATAGGAGCTGGTCCAAACTTTGCCTGCTTCTTTGGAGGGTACTTGGCAACAATATCATATGCCCAGATGGAGTAAACAAAAACAAAGCATCCGACAAAGTAATATGGTGGCTGGGCGAAGATTTCGGGGATCGTCAGGGCCCAGAAGCTGAAGGGTGCAAACGTCCAAACGGCACAAATGATGTTGACCAGACAGAAACCAAGAGAAAGGCCTTCTCTTGAACCACGTCGCAGGTACTCGTGCGTTGGTCCAATAATAATGAGGACATTGGTAAGACAGAACCATTGCATGAGGCAGCCATATCCCATCAGTTCCATCATCAGAACGACAACAGAGTACATGCCCACTTGCATCATAACAGCATAAAACAGTACTGCAGGTAGTTCCGGGTCAGGGCCAAGAAACGATGCGAAGTTGGCATTACGATTCTTCGTGATAGCCCTGTAGATGCAGAAGATTTCCAGCATGGACCAGACAAATAAAGCCACCGAGGTTCCCCGCAAGAACCAATGGTTGTCGTATGCAGATGCCACGCTACCAAGTATAAATGACCAAGTAGAGTCATGGGCTAAGTAGAATGAATGCATCCAATATGGCATTGGCCCCTTGCCTTCGCGGAGCTCAAGTCTGATGGCGTACATGTACTGCATATACCCCAACACATAGCTGATTCCCGCGGCACACAGTAACGGGGTATTGTCGAAGGTGAAGGTCTCTGTGAGTCTCTGGTAGTAATCGATCTCAGCCATATTGTCGGAGTCGGGGTAATAAAATAATGAAAAAAGGATAGAGAGTAGTACGAAGGGAGGGCAGACCCAGGGTATCAATTGAAAAGAAAACGGAGATGAGCGATTTAAATGCTAAAATGAGACAGCATTTCTAAATAAATTGGCAAGCGTGCGTTGTTTAAATACTCGACAACAAAGTTCCACATCTCCAGACTTTCAACATCGGGTTCCTTGCCTGTAGGTTGATTTGTGCCCCAGATGAGAAACTAGTTGCGGAGCATGATCTTCGGGCCGGCGCCGAACTTCCCAATCCAGCCACCAGCGTAACCTGCGGATTGAGAGGCGCACACTTTGTTGCTTGGTCGAAAATGGAATTGGAGAAGGATAAAAGGGTAAAAACACCAAAGCATCGATATCTTCCATGTCTTAGACTTTCGTGGATCTCTTTAACTTCAATGATCGCCAGTAGCCGCGGTATGTGATGATCACAACCGCAGAAAGGTTCGGCAAAGCTAATGTCAGCCACGGCAGGCGACACAACTGCGAAACTCCGTTACGCCGAAAAAGCTTTATCAGTCGGGTGATGAGTTAGCTGTTAATCTCGTCTAGTTTCGATTCTTGGTCCACTCACCCCATAACATATGGCGTAGTCCCCATTGAAAGGCCGCTCCTTACCCTATGGAACCGAGGATGGCTGGCGGGAGGCCGCTTCTCGGCGTTGACAGAGCTCCGGAATAAAAGCACCAAACCCACGAGTCCTCCTTTATTGCCCCTTTATCTTGCTCTTCCCGCCGGATGTATGCCTAGATTGGTGGCGGTTCTAAGCTCGCCCACTGCGTCGTCACACTGCCACATGATTCCGGGCGGACTGTTGGAGGTACGTAAGAGGCTGCACAGTGGAGAGACATCCTTAGTTAAAATAATATTTATTAGATCTATTATTTCTCCGGACATTAAGCAGAATCGCATCTCAAAACAAACTCTCTCTATCATTATGCTGTCTTCGAACTTTTGATCGCCTCCGCAATCTCATCTAGTTGACCCAACTTCTTCATTGTCCCATCTAGCGCCCCGTGTGGTAAAGCAGATCCAATCCGGGTGATGAAAGATGACTCTCCCCTCCAGATCACTGAGGGTGGGTTCTTCTTCAACAAGTCTTGGACAGTCAACTCGGCCCATTGTTCGGCTGGCATCCCCTTTCCTTCGAATTGTTTTTGGCTCATTACCGCCTCCACAATCTCCCTCGCAGACTCGTAGATGGATCCCTTGGGTAGCAAATTCTTTTTCTGCTGCACGTTCTTCATAAGGTTCGTTTGGACGACTCCGGTTCGAAGATCGACGACGGTGATTCCAAAAGGTTCAAGTTCGAGGCGAAGAGAATCCGACAGCAACACAAAGGCCGCTTTAGAGGCGTTGTAGATGGCCTGGAAAGGCATGGTGAGATGTGCGCCGATTGATGTTTGATTCACAATCATGCCCTTGGGCGACTTGAGCAACAGGGGCAGGAATGCCTGAGTTACCGCAATGTGCGACCACACGTTGATATCGAAGGTCCTCTTTGCTTCGCCAATGTCGACGTCGGCGATGGGCATCAGCATCTCGGCACCAGCGTTGTTGACGAGGATGTCGAGGTTGGGGACATTCGCAACGCAGGCCGCTGTAGACGCTCCCGACTGCACGTCTAGTATGAGGGTTTCGATGCCAATAGCCGAAAGATGGCTCATCTTTTTCGGGTTTCGGGCTGTTGCATAGACGTGCAGGCCGGCTTTGTGAAAAGCAAGTGCAAGTTCGGAGCCCATGCCTCCATCGGAGCAGCCAGTTATCAGAACTGACCGTTTCGGGCTTGTCATTTTCAGAGAATTCAAATTTGGCTTTTAATATTGTGTAAGTTAATAGGTGAGAGAGGATACAGTAATGGTTAGCTGTTACTTGGCCCACATGTCATCCTCCTCCCAAATTCATGGCGCACGTCGACTCGATGATTTATAGACAATCATTTCGCTCAAAAGCAACCAAGACTCTACTTACCAGTAGAAGCAAGACGCAAATATCTCGAGTCAATTCTCTGTTCGGCCTGAAAGGTGCAGCCGGCTCGGTGCAAAATTGCCCCGACTCCCTTCGATACCGTCTAAAACGGTGCGTCTAATGGAAGAATGGAACCGCCGACTTGTCAACAAGCCAATGAGGCAATTCAAAAAAAAAAAAGCCAGGGTTTTGAGATAAATGCTAGAATAGGACAAATCCGCCGTTCCTTGCGGACTTTCGGACTTTGCGTGATGACGTGAGATATTTGGCGGTCGCCAGTTTCTTCGATATACACGAGTATTGTACACGGGATTGCGCCTATACACGCAGAGGATCCTGTCTCGACGACATTTCGTTATCGTAGAATAATCTCTCTTTAGCACCAGTGCATCTCTGTGGGGTATGACTGACCACAACTCGTGATTGAAAGTTCAACAGTTGGGCCCTCCCTGCAGGAAAATCTGAGATGAGACACAAGCCAAGAGTATCAGCTTCAAAGCAGAAGTCCTAAGTTGCATGCTTCAAGTTCGTTCACTCAGGGTTGACGACCTAAGGCAAATGGTTTGCAGAGTTTCGCTCAAACCAAGCATGGCAGCCTAGGACAATCTAAAACAACAATCATATTTGATAGAGACGTTTGTCCTCATCTTCAACATTGTGTATGTACCATGCGTATATTTACTTCATTCATTTTATCGTTCCAAAGCAATTCCGCACACTAATGCTCGCAAAAGCTATACTCTACCTTCTGCCAGTGCTCTCTCGAGTTGTCCTGCACTCTGGTTCTCACGTCCATCAACTCAAGCCGATGCTTCTTTGCCTCGTCCAGGCTCATCGGTACAGCGTCACCAAACTCCTTGGTTACCATGTTCATCAGCTCAGGGGGCAAATCCTTGCCCTCCAGAGCTGCTTCCAGGCCGGCATGCGACGGCGTCTTTTCAAGTACGAGCTCCGCGAGGGCCTTGGGGACGTTTTGTCTTCCGGTCGACTCGTCGAGACCGCCAAAGGCGCGCTCCATCCACCAGCTCTGCTGCTGGGGAGGGACGTTGCCTGTGTTGATAATGCGACAGGTTGGGTCCACCAGCCACAGGGCGATGAAGCGGCGGTGGCCGGGCTTGGTTTTATCAACCAGCTCAAACGGAGAGACTCGATGCTGGAAGACATTTGGGAAAGCGAGCAGCCGTCCCTGCTTGGTCTCGACGCTGCCGTAGTTTTGGAGACAAGCAGCACCTCTCAGTTCCGTGCCATAGACTTGTTCGGCCCAGCGGAATGAGTCCTGGCCGACTGAGAGATTGTCATCTTGCTCATTGCTGGTCTGCATGCGGAACGCAAGGCGGCTGGACGTGACGTTCTCCGAGTCCAGGTAATAGAGAGCCGTGGCGGCAATGCGCTCGTTCATTTGACCTTCGACGTGCCAGCCGCCGACGGGAAAGTCGGGCTTCTCGGGAGTAAGCTCGATGGAAGCCATTTTGACAATGATCTGGAGGTCCTTGAACTTTTCCCGCAAGGACGTTCCAGGTTTTAGCTCATAGTTCCAGGGTTCAAACTCGGGAACCGGAGGTTGAACTGGCTTTCGAGCCAAGCACCAAGCCACGTGTTTTCGGCGGCCATAATAAGTGTGGCCGTCCACGTCCTCTTCTTCAGCTTCGTCGTCATCGGATTCGTCCTCCGATGCGTCCCCCTCCACCTCGACGTCGTCATCGTCGTCCTTTTTGGGATCTTCCATGTCTTCTTCTTTCGGGGTCCAGTTCTCAGGGTTATCATCACTAGGCGGAATGTCAATAAAATGTTCCTCTTGAAAGGAGCGGAGTGAACAGGGTCTCACTCTGGTTCCTCCGGGAAGGGGTATCGCGGCTTAGTTCTGGCGACGCCATTCGTTTCAAAGTTCTTGAACGAGGGCATGCAGAGGTCCCAGGCCGGTATAGCTTTCTCGATCAGCTTTTCGATGGTGCTGTAAATGTCACGATACTTGACAGGGTGCAGGTTGTTGATGTAGCTGGTGAACTTGACACTGCCGTCATCTTGGAATTTGACGTTCGCGGGCAGCCATTGGTACTTGGCCGACCAGAAGTTGTCGGGGATGACGCTGCCTCCATACGAGGTAGTGCCGTATCCAGATGCCTTGGGCAGCGTTTCTTCTGGGTCAGCGCTAGGAATGACTTCGCCCTTGCCGGCCCATTTGTCGACCGCATCCTCAACGCCAACCACCTCGTCACTGAAGGCCCGTGAGCGACCATATACGAGAGGGTAGAGGGAAGGGTGAACAAGGTCAAGAACCTTGTCGTCGGAGCGAGGATGCCAGTCCGAGTTGTCCTTTTGATCCTCCTTGAGCTTCGCAAATGCATCACGCAGGGCATTGTGCAGCGACTCGTCCACAATGCCGTCAGCCTTGGCGACGGACGCCGAGGCATCCAATGTTGAGACGAGGCCGGTCTTTTTAAAGTACTCTGCCTTTACTCGCAGCTCTTTGATACACTGAGAGAGGGGGGGTCAGATTTAAGATGTCCGTCGGTTGGTAAATTGGGCATGTCATACGTATTCAAGGCAAGCTTCATCAAAAACCGTCTTGAGCTTTTTGGGGGCTCGAAAAGCTTCGGTAGGTTTTCCGCCCACAACCTCGTCGTATATTGGGCGCGAAGGCATGGCCAGGGCTTCTTGGATCCATTTCTTGGTGATTTCCTCATTGAAGACCTTTACGTGCCAGTCGGGTTTGTCGGTGAGGCGGTCCATCAGGATCATCATGGCGACCTCTCTGACCAGGAGCATCTCAGAGTCGGAGCCCCAGTAATCGGGGTGGATGCCCATGGGGTAGCACTCGTTCTCATCGTTGCCTTGGTGATGCCGGCGGAGGGGGTAGCCGTAGCCAGGATACTTAGGCATGGCAGCGGAAGCAGAGGCGTGAGAAATAGGATGAATTGGCGATTTTGGCTTCGGCAGTCTGATCTGGTGAGTCCAGAGAGTTGATTCTCATTTGAGACCCCGCAACGATGACGATGGATGCATGTCGGCTTTAAGTAGGAATTAAGGCGGAGGCTGACGAGCCCAAACACAAGCTCCAGGATCAGCGCCAGCACCAACCCAACAGCAGGCATCACATCCCTGTTTCACCAAGCGGACTAGTCAAGATAAGTTACGTTATTGTCAAGGTGCTGACGGGAGATATCGCGAAGTCACGTGGCTTCGTGGCGTTTCCCGCATCCAGCCAACACGTCCAACACGTGGGGACAAGGTGTGCAAAGGCTGTAGCTCCAGGCAACCGACAGCGGAGCCCGAGGCTAAACTGCACGGCCTTCTCTCTTCTGGCTTCTTTTCTGCCTGGAAATGACTTGTGCGTGTCGTGCTTGACGACCCGCCCGGAATGTTGGGGATTCGGGCGTTACTTGAAATGGTCGAGCTGAAAAGCATTGAGCGGGGTTGTGGGGCGTGAATAAGACGGCATAAAGCATCACCGCTATCAATTCGATGCAGTGCACAAGTTGCGGTAGTTGGGGCTACGGGTTTTCAATTTTTGTTGTGTTTTTATATCATTGATTTCCGCCCTTGGGCTGTGTAGTCTCAGGTTGTTAACTGCCGGCTTGGAGTTATGCAGCGCCGCTGACACATTGTTGGGAAGTAATCTTGCCTCCCCACACTCATGTTGTGGTTTTATTTTTCAACCCGCGAAGTGAAAATCGCGGTCCGTCGCGTAAAAATGCCCAATGCAGACTGACATGGCATCAATTGAATTCAAAATAAATAATCATTGCCCCTTTACACGTCAATGAATGCGATTCTTGCTTGGCACACGGAATCACGACTGCAGGGATTTTTCCGCTGTGTTCAGGGTAGGTGAGCGTGAATTGCACCATAATGCACACACCACCAGCCAGTCTGGATCAACATGTTCCCTTCCCCCTTTCGCTGCGCGTGGCTCTTGCATCTCGCAAAAAAAAAAATGAAGAAAGTATAATCATAATAGCTTCGATATTTGAATTTGACTTTTTATCATCTGTTTTCTTCCCATTCAACCATGGGCTCATCAGCAGACTCCACCGCCTCACAACGCTACCAATGGCGCCAAACATCTGACGGCCTCTGGCGCCGTGGCATTGATGAAGCAGAGCGATTCTACGCGACGTTTTGTCGTTCGCCCCAGAATCCCAATGCGGCTTCTTTCCCGGTTACAGGCCATGCCTCATTTTATCTGGTAACTGAGAAAACACAAGACCTGGCAAGTGGCAACGCCGATATCGAGACTCACTTTCGCAACGCCTGGATCGCCCTCCGTCGTGAGCATCCTATGCTAGGCTCCTGGGTTCAATTCGACGCCCAGACGGGAAAATGGGAAAAGGCCTACGCTTCGTTCCATGATTCTCAGGGTTTCGATGCCGCTCAAGCGGAATGGCTGTCGCAAACATTTTCTGCCATCACAGCCGATGGGGCTCAACCTTGGATCAACAGCAATCCTGCCGTGTCTAAGCTCGCCACGCTAACGTTTGTGACGCCTCCCCTATCGTCTAGCCAAGGTCAAGGTCCCTTCCGAAGCGGCTCCGTTTACCTGAGATCTCCTCATGACATGGTAGACGGCCTTGGAATCCTGAATCTTCTCAACCGATTCCTCGAGCTGGCCGACGAGAGCTACCATGGTTTGGACATTAGCCCAATGCCGTATGAAGATGAGATTAAACGGCTATCTCCGCCTCTGTGTGTGGCTGTCGATATAGTTGACGATGCAGTCGACGCGACAAAAGCGCGCTTCAATGAAATTGCAGGCCGAAATGTCAATGTTTTGACCGAAAAGCCGTTTCTCGGCTTCCCACTTAGTCCAAGTGACAGCAATGATTGCGTCAAGCGCGTGTCGGTCAAGTTGCCTGCAGACATGTCGGCTGTTCTCCTCGCAAGATGCAAACAGCATCACCTCACCATCACTCATGTCGTCAGCGCCGCGATTATTATTGGAATTCGCGATGCCCAAGTTAAAAATCAGGACGTACCCGTTCTGCGATATACAAACCATGCTTTACTCAGCCTTCGACACTTGTGCTTACCCGCTTTCGATTCCATGGCAATCGGAAATTACCATATGCTGGCGCCTGAAGCCATGGCTATCGATGTCGAGGCTCTGCCCGCGGATCAGCCAGAGCTTTGCCAACGCACTGAGGAAGTGATCAATATCGCAAACCAGTTCCGCGATTATTATACCAAAGTTCGCGTTGGGCCTAAAACCCTTGACCCGGGCCGTTTAGCTCTTGCTCCTCTTGTTTGGGATTCTTTTACGCCAAAAGGCTCTATGGCTCCTCTACCGCCAGATCTGCCCGCTGCGGTGGCAATCTCATCGGTGGGAAACATCTCCAACATCGTGAAGGCTAGGCATGGTCCACTAAAAGTAACGGATGCATGGGTTGCCGGGGAAGCATTGGGGACGGGCATTAGCACATTTATCCAAACTTGGGCGGGCGAGATAGACATTTCCATGCTTTTCAACTCGAGCTGTCATTCAGACCGCTCGGTCAGTGCATTACAGCATAGCATCTTGGGGTGCCTAATTGAAGCGATGGAGCTATTCGTGGAGTAGGCACATTGACGATCTCTACTAGTTCCTCTGTTACACATTAAAGGCATGAAGTATAGTAATGTTGAAATAGACACAACTTGTGTGCTATCGTCCTATGAGTTCATCAGTCACCCGCGAGTCTAAGCTGGAGAGCACATCCAGCAGTCGCCCTAGATAAGCGCCCGCCCTCTGCTTGATTGTTTCGTTCTCGACCTTGTGCTCCAGTTCCAGCAAGATGCTCCCAACCCGACGAATCTGCTCCACCTATGTCGCATGTCAACAACGGCAATTCCAGAAAGGAGGATAAACTTACACAAGGCTCTCCTATCGCATGGAGATACCGAATTGAGACTGCCTTTATCGTCTGCACAAAATCGCGCGCTATTTCTGCCTCCTTCATCGCCAGCATCAGAGGCTGGTCATTTAATCCCATCACTACGGCAAGACCGTGCTTGATGCACTGGTGCAGGATGACCATCCTAAAGCAGTGAAAGCTCATGACGATGTGCACCCACTGTGTAAGGAATGAGTCTGTTTGGTAAGCCGAGACGTCCTTGACTATTTGGTCCCCTGGTTCCGACGTTTGCACCACAAAGTCTCGTGGCGATTCCAGCCATGGTGGGATATCGTCAAGGAAATAGCAAAACTTCAGGTACATATCCGATAATCTTGATATACTTTCCGGCTTTTCACTGGTTTCGCGATCGTGAAATTTAATCCCCGCAACAATTTTGGACGCAAGAGTGCGCATGCGTCGGGAGAAATGAAATGCTTTTAGCACGCGCTCCTCATAGGGCGGCTGATGATACGGCGATGCGGGATCTAGCAATAGTACTGGATTCGGGCCATAATCCTCCAACGTGAGCTCACTGTCAAATACGGCTTCATGAAGATTAAAGAATCGACTTCCTAATGCAGAGGCCGACCTGTCCGCTGCCCACAGCAGCCAGAAGTTATTTCTTAGGAGTTGTGCTTCTACGGGGTCGTATTTAGCGAGAACGCTCTCGTCATGGAGACGCATATCCTGGGCCAATAAACGAGCCTGGCCGCCGATATGATTCGTCAACTTTGACTTGCCTGCAGCGTGCTGAGTTGTTAGCGTGTAGAAAAGGCGCATGGCAATGGACGAAGAGTTGGGATGTTCAACATCCCAATCTTCGAAAATGCTCAGCATTTCGCGAGATGCCTTGTAAAATGGCTCAGAAATCTTGGCGCTCCAGGCTGGTAATGTTGTCTTGTAGTGTATCGCAGCGGTTGCAGAGCAGAGCGCTGTCAGTAATGCATATGACCTCATCAACTCTCTCTGGTCTTGCTCCTGTTGCTGACTGATCAACTCTTGACCCCAGCTGAGACCATTGCCTTGATCAGAGGGCCGAAGAAACGACGTGCATCCTGTCGTAAAGTGGGCTCGTGGACGGTAGGGGAGGATGGAAACGCGTACTGCAAGAAGGCAGTGATGCAGCTATCCACTGCGGCAACGATAGATATCCCGAGTTGAGAGGCATGTAATGACGCAACGAGAGACTGCTCTATTTGCAAGGCGTGTTGGATTGAGCTACTGGAGCAAGGATCCTTTGTAAACTGGGACTGAGAAGGCTCTGGATAAATTGTGTGCTGAGTATTACTAGATGCTTGAGAGGCTGGCGACCCGCCAACGTGATCCGATGTCCGTGAGCCTGGGCAATCATGTTGCATTCCCGCTGGATCTACAAACCGCGGAGAGAGAAACGAGGGTGCCGTGGAGGCGGGAGATCTTGCGTGTGAAGTCTTGGGACCTCGTTTTCTGGGTGCAACATCATACGTGCACGCCAAGTTGGAAATCCGACAATAAGAGCAAGGCGGCGTACCGCCGTCGCACTAGAAGTCTTGTTAGCACAAAGCCGATGCCATACTACGGCTATAAAGCATGTTCAAGCTTCTGCAAGATCTCGCAGACTGAAATTACTTGCCTTGACTTTCCGATGTCGGCAGATGTCGCACGCTCGCCTGGTGCTTGGGGACGATCGCTCGAAACCTGGGGAAGCCGACATTGAGACGACGGAATTCTCGAGGAGCGTGCACAATAGCCAATGGCCTTTGCTTCAGCCTTGGCTTTTACCGAGAATGTCGCGTGTTAATGTAATAAACAAGGACGCTCGAGTTTCGCCACGGCGATATTGCGGAGTCATGCACTCGCTTCCCACGAGTCATGGCGCCATTGAAAGTGGAGCATCTGTTGACAAGGAGTGAAATAACACGAACCATTCATCTGCCGCATTTGAGGGGGGACGGTAGCCATGACGGCAAAGTCTGGCCTGAGAAGAGGAGCATGTCTCATAGGAAGGATGACAGCTCACCTGACTGATAAATGGTGGAACGACTGGGCCAAGCATTTCACATCTGAGGGTCGCTGCTCAATCCTAGGTCATGAATCCTCTCTTCTGCTAGTTATATGCCCCAGGAGATGGCATCATCATTGTGCAAGGCGAAGATAAGTACTGGGAACCAATTCGCTTGGCTGACAAAGGCATACGTCCTAACATTGAAGAACACTAGATCCAGAGTACCATCTACGGTCCCCCCCCCCCTCCAGACGTCGCCTTCACCAAGGCACCTGCGTCCTGTCATAGTTCTGAAAAGTTCCGCTAGTTTCCCTCGTAGCTCCATCGATCGTCTTTACCATGGAAGCGACGCTTGTGTTCACAGAGCTGGCGCCCAAGTCAGAGAGCTTTAGAGTAGAGCCCTCCGCAGTTTCCACCATCATGAACTGGTGGAGCACAAATCGGCCTGAGGGTTTCTAAGCTTGTGGGTGTTATAGGCACATACAGCGATGCAACTTGCCATGCAAGGCGTTCTTGACCAATCTTAGAGTCTTGTGGATGAAATGGTGCTTCCAATGGGCTATTGGTACTTATGTTGCTTTCTGGTTCGCGGAATTCTCCCACGTGCCATAGGGTGGTGTGGGCCATCAGGCTCTGTCTGTTGGTTGATTTCGAGGTTGCTTGGTAAGATGGATCACAATACTTTCACGCTCGCATGGTACCCAACTTCCGCAACACCAAGTCCAGGAGAAGCTTGAGAAAACTCGAGGACCCCAGCAACATCACCTGGAGCGATCGAAGTTGTGTTCAAGATGGCCCTCGCACCATGGCTGTCCCCAAGTTCCACAACTCATGGTTTGGACCAAGTGTCAAGTGGGTCGGGCAATAATTCATCTTCCGATACGGCAACTACTGGTCGAACGTGATAACTTTGTGGAGACACCTCATCTAGGATTTGCAGCACAATTTTCATAGAGTTTCTCAAGACGAGAGCCTTGGACAGTTAATGAAGCCGAACCAGAGAAGTTACATCAAGTAACGTGAGAAGTGATGACTGAGGTCGTCAAGTCTTAAAAGCTTACCATGCGTACAAAGAATCATTAGATTTAAGCCCAAGTCGGGTACGTATACGTTGATAATTGATGCCGAAATAACTCCAAAATCAATTGTCATCAGACACGACATGTTTGACCCCAAACATAACTACCCTGTGCAGCCCTGCCGTCTCTTCCCCTCGAGACACATGGACTATCTGAAGTGTCATTCTTTGTGCCTTCGACGGGGAATAGTGTCAATATTCGTCTAAACTGACATAATCTATCAAGCTGAATCATGATTCTAACATAATTGCCATTCGTATTTCCACTCACACTCCCCTCCAAGCGAAGTTCTCCATCAACTCAAATTTCTGCTCAAGCATTTCGTCCTTGGGATCTGCACTTCGCGAGACAATTGCCTTGAACGCTCCCTTTTCCGCAAGCCACTCCTCATTTTCTTCGTGCCAATACGACAAGGCGTACTTATCCAGTTTCACAGTTGCCGTTTCCACCTCACCTTGCTTGACCCAGACCCTGGTAAATCCTTTGAGCTCCTTGCGTGGACGTGTCGTCTTGCAATCGACGTCCTGTACGTAGAATTGTACAACCTCGTAGCCGTCACGAGCACCCGTGTTTCTCACATCGACGGAGACCTCAAAGGTTTTCTGTCCCTCTTGAGAACTAATCTGGACCTGCTTGGGCACTTGAAGATTCTCGTATGCGAAGGTGGTATAGGACAAGCCGTATCCGAAGTAGAAGAGAGGTGCGTTCTTGAGCTTCTCGCAGTATCGGTAGCCTAAGAATACTCCCTCGCCGTAGTAAATCTCTCGATCGCCTTTACCAAATGTCAAGAAGGCAGGTGTATCTTCAAGTCGGCGAGGGAACGTCACTGAGAGACGACCACTCGGGTTATGTTTCCCGAAGAGCACGTCGGATATGGCGTTTCCAGCTTCCTGGCCGCCAAACCAAGAATGAACGAGAGTATGCACCTTGTTAATCCACGGCATGAGAATAGGACACCCAGATTGGGTCACAATGATCTGAGATTGTTAATATTCAAGGGAAACGATTGAGGGTTCGGAAATAAAACATACCGTCCGAGGATTCGCTTCAGCCACCCTTTGAATAAGCTGGTCCACGCCCGGAGGAAGATCCAGGTTTGTGCGGTCGTGAGCCTCGCTTTCATAATCTGCATTAAGACCAGCAATAACAATGGGAACATCGACCTGTCGTGCAAGCTCCACAGCCTCTTCCAAAGCTGTTACAGGATTGATCTTTTCGCAGCAACCGATTCTTAGTCCGCCAGCCTTGAGAGCGCCGAAGCTGGCGGTAATCGATTCGTTTCGGAGCAGAACCATAATCTCATAGTGCTTTCCGGCTTCAACATCAACGTATGCGGTCACTTCCATAGTGGCTTGATTGAACATGGGCGTCTGGTGCGTCTTTTCTGGCTGGCTGGTCCAGAGGTCAATGACCTCCTTGCCATCAACGAAAAGCCGTCCCACGCCTAGAACGCAAAGTCCAAATTGCATAGTGGTTGTCTTTGTTGCAGAATAGATGGTACGCGCATGAAGCCAGTAAGAGCCTGGAACATTTGACGGAAGATTGTCTGCAAAATACATTTGGGCTTGAGTGGTTGTAGTTGAATGCAAGGGCTTCATGCCTGGAGCAGCAATCGGGTCTTCGGCAAACCATTCGACTTTGTAACCGACTTTGTCTGAGCCTGGGACGGTAATATTGTCCAGTAACAACGGAGTAAAGATGTGACCTAGATAAATAGATAAGAATTTGGATTACCAAATTGTAGTCATGTCGGATTTAATTAAACATACCATAGCATCCTGTGGCTACCTTGACATTCTCCTCGCCTACTACGCTTTTCACAGCCTCCAAGGGCTTGCTAACATAATATGGCTCGAGATCGGCGGAACCACCACCGCCAAAGGTTGGGTGAACAACACCGGGTCCGATGAGACCATATGTTTGCTTCGCGCTGGCATTAAGAGGTAGCACGCCCTTTTCGTTCTTCAGCAGGACGACTGATTGGCGAGCAACCTCACGACACAAATCGCGCTTCTCTTGTGTGTTTCCTTGGCCAGGCTCCCCAGGCTTGAATGAGAGCGCTGGCTGGACTTTGTTAATGAGGTTGAGCAGGTTTCGAACTCGATCATCAATGGTTGATGCCTTGACCTTTTTGGATAGTATAGCCCAAAGAAGAAGGTCTCCTCTCCATCTGGTAGGCCCAGGCATCTCCAGGTCCAGTCCAGCATTAATGGACTCGGCAGTGCTATACGTGCCGAACCAGTCACTCATAACCAGGCCATCCCATCCCCAGTCCTTTCGTAAAACAGTGTCTAGTAGCCAAGGATCTTCTGGTGTGTGAACTCCATTGATGCGGTGGTACGAAGACATGAACGACCAAGGATTGGCGTCTTTGACAGCAAGCTGGAACGGCAAGAGGTGCAATTCGCGCAGTGTACGCTCTGCAACGCGGACAGAGTCCTCCAATGACATGGAAGACTGGTCGTGCGCAGCATAATGCTTGATGGATACACCAACTCCATGTTTTTGGATACCATTGACATATGCAGATGCCATTTTACCACTCAAAGTTGGATCTTCACCAAAGGCCTCGAAACCGCGACCAATTAGAGGTGAGCGCTGGAGACACACTGTTGGAGCGAGAAGAACTTGGCATCCCTTTTCCTTGGTTTCTGATGCTAGCATCTCGCCAACAGAGTGCATTAACTCAGCATCGAATGTTGCCCCCATGGCGGTGGCCGAGGGTAGCAACACTCCCCGTGGCTGAGATGTATCCCCATTAGCAAGACGTCTGTATCCAAAGCAAAAACGTCAACTCACGCCATTGAAGAAACTCGTCCCACGTGCCCCATGAGGTCCGTCGGTAGTCTGCATTAGAGGTTAGCGATGAGGCGTCCTGAGGTGGAGCAAGAACGGTACCGTGATAGAGGGGATATTAAGGCGCTCAATTGGGTGTGTCGACCACGTATCTCGGCCAGCCAACAGCCTGATCTTTTCATCTAGAGTCAGATGCTTTAACGCTGCGTCTACGTCAATTGGTTGATTCATGTTGATAATTGCTCCCTATAAAGAGTGGTGAGAAAGAGAGGAGGTGCTCGCGAGGAGCGGCCATAGCCAGCGGTGGGAAGGGATGGGTTTTGAACTGGCGCTAGATGTTGCCAAAACAGGATCTCCCTGTGATGATGACAAGAGAGCGAGTGATTTACCGGTCAGAATACTAATATCATCGACCACTATCGACTCATGATGCTGCTCGTGCTCCACCCGTCCCAAGTGTGGATGCCGGTCCCGCAATTCCACCGCGGCGAAATATCCCTGACGCCAATACAAATCAAGCAAGCGTCGAAACGCCTCAACACCAGCCCGTCCTTTTCGAGCTGTCACTCCGGCACGCGTGTGGTTCGACGGTTCTTCTCTCCACAACCATGGGCTTGGTTCTGGGGTCCCCAGAAAAGGTCTTGTGATGATCAAGTATTAGCGCCGCCACTCGGGGTAGCATACATACGCGTGGCTTCACAGTTGTCGAATCTATAAATGATTGGACATTTGCCGGGAGCCCAGATGGTTTGCTGAAACGCACTCGTACTGAGCACTCGCTTCTTCTTTACCTCATTCTGCGAGAATTATTTTTGCCCCAACTCATCAAGTCAATTGCCCAAGATGACTGAGTTCGCGGCCAAGGTCTCAGACCACCATTCCTCAGAGGTCAGACTAGAGATGGCCAACCAACAACGAACACTTTCAGAGGTTGCACCAGACTATGGAAAGCCATGGTGGAAGGTACCTCATCTGATCAAGCTAAACTTGGCCTTGATTATCCCCGCCTTGACCAGCTATGTCTCTGGTTTTGACGGAAGCATGATGAGCGGAATGCAGGCAGTGCCAGCCTGGGAAGAAGGTATGACTTCAGCTCTCCAATAACCCAAGATGCACTTTTCACCTGACAAAAACTACGTAGCGTTCGATTACCCAACTGGAAGTACGCTCGGCCTGGTTTCGACCATGCAGCTCATCGGTTCGATTGGTGCATTGCCCATCTCCCCGTACACCACAGATCGTTTCGGCCGACGCCATACCATCTTTGTCGGTTCCATCATTCTCATAGCAGGCGCGGCGATCCAGGGCGCATCCAACGGAATGGGAATGTTCTTGGCCGGCAGGGCCCTGGTCGGCTTTGGAGGAGGTTTTGTTGCCACTGCCGCAGCTCCCTTGCTTGCTGAGCTGGCATTTCCTACGCAGCGTCCTACTATCACGGCTCTTTACAACACTACATGGGTAAGCATCTTCGAGTCAATTGCATGCTACTGGCTCTGACCTATCGACTCAGTATCTTGGTTCTATTGTTGCTGCTTGGGTCACCTATGGAACATTTAGAATGTCTAGCTCCTGGAGTTGGCGAATTCCATCGCTTTTACAAGCGCTTCCGTCTCTTATCCAAGCCGCTTTGATCTACGCCATCCCAGAGAGCCCACGCTGGCTTATAGCAAATGATAGAATGGAAGAGGCTGAGAAAGTATTGAGCAGATACCACGCTGGAACAAACGAGCCTGACGACTTCGTTCGGTGGGAACTGGCCGAAATTACAAATGCCTTGAAAAACGAGGAGCTTCAGAAATCGGCTTCATATTTGCATTTCTTCACGACAGGCAAGTCTCTAAAAAGAAATTCGTCAAAAGGTCATATAGAGTCATATTAACAATATCAATAGCTGGAAACCGTCACCGATTCTTCATTTGCGTCGCCATGGGCTTCATGATCCAATGGTGTGGCAATGGACTTGTTACATGGTACCTTGTTCCTGTCCTCAAAAGCATTGGCATCACAAGCGCAGAAACCCAAAATCTCATCAATGGTCTGCTGCAAATCTTTAACTACATTACTGCCATCCTTGCAGCGTTTGCAGTTGATCGATTTGGCCGTCGGATGCTATTCCTACTGTCCATTTCGGGAATGATCGTCGCATTCATTGTCTGGACCGCCATTTCTTCCCAGAACGAGCAACAGAACTTCGAGAACAAGGGTCTTGGACTTGGAATCGTTGTCATGATCTTTGTGTTCTTTTTCTTCTACAACATCGCCATGAACCCGGTACCGGTTGCCTATCTTCTTGAGGTCTTGCCCTTTACTCTTCGTGCTAAGGGCATGACTGTCTTCAATACCGCGCAGTTCAGCGCCAACGTCTTCAACGGGTTCGCAAACCCAGTCATCATTGAGGCTATTGCATGGAAGTATTACATTGTGTATATTGTTTTGCTTCTTGTCTGGATCACCCTCATTTGGTTCTTTTTCCCAGAAACCAAGGGCCTTACTCTTGAAGAGGTTGCGGTTATTTTTGATGGTGATGATACCGTGGATGAACTACCCGAAGGTGTCTCGGGAAAGGCGAAGGATCTTGAGTGATCGATACTAGAGGGTAGCATATGGATTGAGTACTATGAATCAAAACCCCTATCAATCTTACGAGCTCCCTATTGACAGTTTCCTGCTGTGCTGCCTGCAACTTCAAATCATGCCGACAGAGATTTTTCTTCCACTTTTCTAGTGCTCTGTGATTTCCTCGCAACATCGCCAGTTAAAAAGTGATGCATGTTTCTAATGAACCACGAAGAAAATACTGCAGTTAACCCAAAGGCTAATGGAACCAGAAACATGGTTCGAAGGCTCTCCACATTGGCGGCCTTGACCGCTATCTTGATTGCATATTCGATTGCAGATGTTAGCCCGGGAATCTTCCTATATGCTGCCTCAGTTCCCGCTTCAACAGCTGTGATTGCTTTCGGAATGACAGTCCCATTGAGTCCCGCCTCGACTGCTGCCTGTCTAACATGAACGGGGATGTTCTCTAGATTCCTGTTTACGAGGATAGTGGAGTAAATTGCCGTTGCGATGGTGCCCATATTACCTCTGCATGAGGCCTGGAACCCGGAGGTAAGACCAATATCGCCCGGCTTTACAGTGAATGGTACCATGACCAGAGCTAGGAGCTCAACGTAACCAACGCTGAGGCCTGCCATCGTAGTGAGAGTAATAGCTTTCTTGTCGTCCCTAAGTCCCACGGAAGCGAGGCCAGCTACAAATGCACACATTCCTATGGCTCCGGCGCGCATTTGCCAATGAGCCTTCATTGCTTTCCCAAAAGGCCGGAGAGTGATGCCGGCCAAGATCTGGCCCACAGCAACAGACCCGCCCAATGCACACTATCGAAACTAGAAATGTGCCGTTAAAACGTGCAGTGTGACTTACTGAATACCATCCAATCTCCATGACATTTTCTGTGAAAAGACTCTCCACCATGTTAGGCCAGAGCACATTCATGCTTGTATAAATCATCGTTGCCACGGAGCCGTTTGCTGCCAGTGCCACAAAGTCCTTGTTCTGGACAATTTTGATGGGGATTAAAGGATACGAGTTGGGAAAAGGGTAGTAAGTTTCTAAAGACGTCAGTTATACCAAAAATGCCATGCCTGACACGGACATTAGCTTACCCAGAACCCAAACACTACAAGGGTCATGATGCCACCGACAAGCAGTCCAAGTATGTGCGCTGAGTTCCATGCATACAACTTCCCGCCCCAAGTGATGCCAAGTAACAGCATGATGAGTCCACCGCAATAGAGTAGAAGGCCAATATAGTCAAGTCATTTCAGCCCTTTCCCAGATCTTTGCCTTGATGAAGGAGGCTGAGATTTGGCGGGTGGTAGAAAATGTAGAGGAGCATAATGGATGTGCAGCAAATGATTAGGTTGAGCCAGTAACACCACATCACAAACTGATCTCGCGCCCACAATCAGGGAGCTTGCTCAAAATTCAATTAAGAACAAACACTTTGATGGTTCACCGATCGGTGTTCAAAGTGAGTCCGAAATCCGATCTGAGCATGTTGGTATTGAATTCTGGGGCTTGTTTCCCTGAGGGATTGTATGGTTACTCTGGTAAATACCAGTTCGTCAATGGCACGGCTAACGCGTACGTTAATAATACGTATAAAGGCCTTCGCATTGAGAGCGAGAGCTATGGCTTTTATTACTCAGTTTGGTGTACCAATGAGAGGGAATTATATGACATGAAGGTATGCTGAGGTGATTGGAAACGCAAATGCCGTGATGTTAATTGAAGATGACGAGACCCGGAGCAATTGAACAATTTCTTGGCACCCCAGTCAGGATCAGACAATAATGATTTAAGACTTCCTGACCGCAACATGCAGTACGTCGTTCATCGTTTGGATGCCCTTATGATGGTCTTGAAGTCCTGCAAAGGAGATTCCTGCCGACACCCGTCGAGGCATCTTCATCCTAGTGGTAATGTTGGTGTTTTGGTTGATGCTCTTGATGCGGAGTTTGACTCTTTCTATGAGGATCAGCCAAAGGTATCATTCTCTGCATGCGAGCTTATATATATGATTGATGCCGAAGGACCCCAGCACGCAACTGCGTTTGGACCATGGCTAGTGAATGAAAATGACGAGCAAAAGCCTCTCTTCAACCCAGAATGGAGCCTCTGGGTATAGATGGTTGGGACCACATTTCAATAACCTGCGTCAATCAAGATAACCATGAAAGCAAAATTCCACGCATTAGATAAATATTTTAAATCATCTTTAGTCGCTTTCGCAACAACAGCGTCGTTTCTTTGGGTCGTGAAACTCCCCATTTCACTCGGGCTACCAATGTCACTCCCAGTGAAGATTCCGCAACGAGTGAGACAGCTAGTCTATGTCACTTTGTAGTCTTTGATTTTGAAAGCAAATTAATAAGCATGAATCTGTGAGCTACCTCTCGGGGCGCTTTGGAGGACTAGGTCCAGCCATGCTCGGTATGGATAAGGTCATTGATCTCCACCATGTGCATGCACGTGTGCATATGGCTCGGCCAACGGGTAGAAAGACACCCAACACTCCTTCCAGGAATCGGGCCCATATTACAAACCTATGAAGGATGGTCCTTTTTCTGACGTGATCTAAAGTCAATCGAAAAGGAACCCGTTTTCCTGGCTATACTGGCGACATTGCACGGTTGCTAGCCTTGAAGAGTACAGGGCGAGCAATAATTATTTGTAACAGTGATGAGTTTGCAGAGTTGAGTGCAGAAGTCCATCGGAAGTATGACCCGTAGGGCTGTCCAGTACATTGATGCATGACCCAGCTGAACCGAAATCGTGCTAGGATCTGAGGCGCTAGGATGCATGTGTCGTGAGCTTTCCCGACACCGCCTCGCTGAAAGTCGCCGAATATGGTGAACATATTAAAACTGACCAATGGCACCAGTTCTCCAATAATTGGCCTCCCTCAAGCCGGTCGTAGGGAATCATCCATTCATCAAGGTTCCCAGTCAATGGCAGCATCTCCACAACAAGATCCGCGCTTCGCTGTATTAAGGCTGGTTTCTGCAAGCTGCCAGGCAGCCCTTGCTATCGTGAGACCAATCGATTGATATTACTTTTTAGTTCCGATTTGCCTCAGTGGAATCTGATGACCCACTTGTGGACTTGTAAGACGGTTGTCTGCACCGCTCGAGCAACCCTATTTGAAGATGGCAGTGCCAAGAGCTTTTACGAAAGGACGAGGCCAGTCATCCTTGGCGGTCTTAATGCACGAAACCAAAGTCCCCAGTGGCTATGCCGTCGGTTACTGAATATGGGACCATGTGCCGCCAGCTAGACCTGCGCGACCGAGGAAACTATTCGTCACCTTGTTTTCAATTGCCGTTGATCTCTATACTTGATGCTTATTTTAGCATCAATAGGTCGAGGCTCCCTCTCTAACAACAGCATGAGGTCGATCATCTATGGCTCTGTCGTAGAGGGAGGGAACATCATGTGTTGATGTTGGGTTTAAACCATATCCACTTTGCAATACGCAGGCTGACAGCATTGAAGGTACAACGCAGCCTCACCCGGCCGCGGTGGCCTAGAAGACCTTTTGCCAGTGCTCTACATTTCACATCCTATAAAGTGCTCACATCTCTTCACTCAATAGATCATCATCTCATTACCAGTCTGCAGAGGTCTTCAACCAGCAGTTCTTCAGATCTTGGTCATCAATATGTTTCTGAAAAGCTTTGTTCTCCTCTTCTTGTCGACTAGCTTTGCTAATGCATTGCCCCATGTCGATGACAAGAGGTCCAACCAGGGGTTGAACTGGAAGTCTTGTGACGACTTGGGTTTCCCAACGAGCTGGAATCTAAGCACGAAAGCTCCACGCTACTGCGCAACGCTCGAGGTGCCACTGGATTACACTAATAAGAACTCGGAGAAACTTAAGCTTCAATTAGTCAAAGTCAAAGCTACAAAGCAGCCATCTAAGGGAGGTGTGTTGTACAATCCTGGAGGGCCTGGAAGCTCCGGGGTTGAAGCAATTGCCGCGGCTGGAGACCAGTTTGTATCGTAAGTTATTGCATCATATGAGCCGAGCGAAGCTGATCAAATAGAACAATGGGGGGCAATTTGATATTATCGGGTTTGATCCCAGGTAAGCTGCTTGCTGGTTTCCAATTCAAAGCTAATCAGGGAATAGAGGCACTGGTCGGACCATCCCATGGAGCTGCAACACGAATACTACTGCAAAGTCTGCCCTCTCTCGACGAACCAACATCACCGTGATTCTTCCTCAACTTGACCCATACACGGTACTCAAGGATTCGTGGGATGAATATAAAGACTATGCCAAGGCCTGTTACGAAGTAAACCAAAAGACCGGCCGTTTCCTGTCAACTCCATTCGTGGCCCGAGACATGCTTCGAATTGTCGAGGCTCTCAACGAGGGAGGTTTGATTCGCTACTGGGGTACCTCTTATGGCACTTTGCTTGGGCAGACTTTCGCAGCTATGTTTCCGGACCGCGTTGGTCGTATGCTTGTCGACAGCGTTGTCGTGCCGCACGAGTACTACTCCGGTCTCTATGTATCGGATTCTCGAGATACCAGCAAGTCTCTCAACAACGTCTTCCGCGAGTGCATAAACGCCGGGCCCCAGAATTGCGCCTTGGCAAATTTCTCCGGACCTGCCACCACCCCAGAACACCTGTCTGCGGCGTTCGGGGATGCTCTTCAGAGCCTTCTCGACAAAAACAGCGCGGAGAGTAAAGGAGTCTATGTGACGGTGAAAGACTATATTTTTCAACCCATGTACAGCCCTCAAAAGATGGCTGAGATTATTGCTGTAGTTGGTCTGGCCCTCCAGGGAAAATGGGACACGCTGACAAGTGCCATTGCCAAAATCAATGAGGCGACAGAGAAAGCCGCGGAGAAAGCCGGAGAAGATACTACCTGGGACAAGTCCAGCGGTGCGATCTATGGAATTGGGTGCTCTGATAGCCCTTTCCGAGGAAAGGCTCCTGAGGACCTTTACGGGTTGGTTCAAGCTCAGGCTGCTCAAGGTCAATTTGTCGATGTAATGCAACCAAATTGGAGGTGCGCTCAGTGGAAGTTTGACGCTGCAGAACGGTACACTGGCCATTTCAGAAACATCAGCACAAGTTTCCCTCTCATGTACATCAACACACCATTTGATCCCATCACGCCCTTGAGTGGAGCCTACGAAGCATCCGTCGGATTCAAAGGCAGCAGAATTTTGGTGCACAACGGACACGGCGTCAGTATGTCCAAGTGGTCGTGAAGAAATTAAACTGACAGTGAAGCAGCATGGCATTATAAACCACCCCTCGAATTGTACAAACCGAGCTGTCACCGAATACTTCTTGAACGGAGTGTTGCCAAAGCCAGGAGACAAGTGCGAGCCAAACGAGTCAGGATATCGCATTTCGATGAGGGCCATGGGATTAACTTTCAAGTCTTAGGAATCAGATTTGGCACGGTGGATATTCGAAATTTAGTTGATATATGCGCAAGGAAGGCTATAACAGTATTATTGTTTTGACAACTCAATAGATTGCCCAGATATATCTTATCAGGGAGGACTAAACTCTTTCAGACTAAGTGATGAAACCATACGCGGTTGATTTCTAATGTTTGCAACCTGACTATCACTGTCCAGTAAAGACTCTTTTTCTTTCTTTCCCAACTTATATCATTGGACTCGCCGTACCTAAACTCGTCTTCTATATGGGCTGGACTTGGAAATAATATGTCGCCCATGATTGAAAACGAGCCGACCGACATTATTGGTACCGGGTCTTCAATGAGATGAAATGGCATAGGGCTGATGAACAACCCGTGCATCGTACTGTGCTCAGGGTGTTGACATAGGTTCATTGACGATGTTAAATCAGCGACAAATGGCAGACCAGATATTCCCATTTTGTGTATCGTTTCATCGTTGCCATTTTGATAGGAACAAGCTTTCTAAATCGTATCCCAAGTTGGCTGGGTAGACAGACCGGTCATGTTAAATGACTTGTCGCCACTCGAATTATCTTCACTCCGCAGAGGTGGAACCGAGACCCTTGGTTCGTCTAGATGATTCGCAAGAAAAGTAACCTTAGGCAGGCCTAGAGTCATATTTCCCAAAAACTTATTCCATAAAAGCCCAAGGTGTCATCCAAAGCTGGGATGGAGTGACTACAACGAGTTTGACCAGTATAGCCTGTTAAGTCACATCGCCATAGCTCATTTGCTGGTGCTTTCTGGGCTGTGTTCATTATTTCCAGGACCCCGTTTCCACTAATTCTCAAGAGAGGCTAGATTCTTTAGAACATGATATCAAATTCATCGATAATTGGTGACTAGTGTGACACAGCAAACTCGTACCACGCGGAGAAGCCTAGTAGTGGTTTCATTCCATATGTCGTCGATACTCCTCATGGGCAGCCGTGTAGTTTTTTGCCTGTCTCTCTGGTAGTGCGTGAAAGTATTGGGTCTTACCCTTAATCAGAGCCTCAACAGGATACTCGTGAGAAAAAGTAAAACTCTCTGCCAAATTTTTGCACTTTGTGTTTAGATGATGGCAGTGATGTATGAGACGAGTAGTACGAGAAGGAAGAGCCAGAGCATGGACCTAGACTTCGCGTACTGTGGAAGCATGTAAATAACCTGACCAAGGGGCATGCAGGAGCCGATGGTTTTTGACAAAGCTTAGAACTCAGTTGAGTGTGCTGATGGGTCCCGCAAGGAAGATATACTAAATGTTCCTATAGTAAAAATAATAGACCAGGACATGTCAGAGCCCTGAAAGAAATTAGCATCAATACACAACGTATTTTCTTCGGAGTCAACGGGCTGCGTGAATAAGGAAACGCCATGAAATAACCTAAGCTATTTCTAACGAGAGCATAAACGCGATATCAGTTATGGGAACATGCAGGGTTGCAGTTTGCACAGCCGTTCTGACAAGTAAGAGGGCTAAAACGCATAATGATATGCAATCAACCTTCCGTGGAGTAGAATATAATAGATATGTGCAAGATATTGCAATTATAATTAGGGAAAGTCCAATATAGATGGGGAGCAAAGTCATAATTGGTTGATACATCTTGCAACATTCCCTAGGTCCCAGTCCGACAAGGTCAGTATCACAAATGACGACACTAAACCTGATCCCCGAATATTATTGATGGCCGGAGAGAATGTTCGAGCACTTGAGAGTTTTGGTGACAATGGACCGCCTTCAAAATCTTTGTCCACGATGAAAAATAGTGTTGTTGATGCTGGTTGCTTTATCTGTGTTAGGTTGCCGCCTCCTGTGCACCACATGGGCGGCTCACCACGTATCCGGGGCTGCTGCTTTCTGCTCTGCAAAGAAAACAAGCTGAAATACTCAATGCTACTACCCATAGCACTCGAGAAGATACAGATTCCGTTATCATCCTGTCGGATCTCATTGCCATGGGTATTGAGTTGGCAACCAGTCGCCTCATAATATTGGATAGTACCAGAACGCTTGCCCATCCGACTAATTCCGATCCAAGTTTAGATTCTTTGGAAGACATCCATTGTGTCGATAAAGAGCCTGTTAACGCTGCTGCCGTTGACATAACGTCTCCGCTGGCACAATGAAGCCGACAGATATCCATTGTTGATCAGACTTCGGTTTTCTTCAAACTTGACTGTCGCGGCTGACTTGGTTAATTTTAGATACTGCATCTCTCAACAAACCTATATTCACATTGTCTCATCCTTGTAGGGTGTGCAAATTCCCGCATTTTCCTTCAGGCATTCGCTACTGTCATTCAAACTGACCGCCAGCTCCACTCGACTGAGGCCTTCCCCTTTCCAAACCAGCCGTACGCCATGCTGTTGAGGCATAAGCGCCTTGCCACACTTCCAACCCGAGCACTCTTCCTTCAACATATCTCCATCATTCGCTACCTCCTCATCACTGTTTCTATTTAGGTCATCCTTGAAGTTGCATACGTACACTATCGTCTGAGTCAAGCATCTGAAAGACACCAGTCTCAGATGAAACTGCACAACCCGACTAGTCTGTGCATATGAAGCTTTCATCGGAACGAGGAGAAGATCCTCCCTGAATCCTGGAGTAACAATATTCTAGATCTGGCTGAGAGCGTCGGCCCGCAAAATTTTATTTCTCAGTGCTCTCGAAAGTGGAAGTTGGGATCACTCAAAGGACGCTCTTCGTGAGCTAGACGAAGGTCTCAACGTACTAGGAGTTGCACTCAATATTAGCCTAGATGACACGACATATGCCGATGAGCTTTCTTTCCCGCCGCGAGAGCCGGGAAAGGGCTGGGACAAGACAGCCCAAGGCACAGTAGGGCTTCGGAGGATCCCATATCTTCCAAGGTTAGGAACATATCTTTACAGCCATTAGTAGAGATGGCAAAGAATGATGTGTTGTTTGACTATGTTCTGTTTCTGAACGACATCGCATTTGCAGTGCGTTTCTTTCCGGGGGTTCCAGCCTCGTTATTTAAATTTCTGACACTTCCAGGTTACCGATGTAATAGCTCTTCTGAACACCAAAAATAGTGAATATGCTGTGGCATCTTCGTTAGACTTCCGCAAACCTCCGAATTTCTACGACACTTTTGCCCTCCGAGACACCGATGGCCATGAGCACGCAACTCAAATTTGGCCCTATTTCCGATCATCCAAATCAAGAGGAGCGATAAAATATGGTGACCCGGTACCTGCTGCTAGTTGTTGGAATGGCATGGGTAAACACGCTCCAGAATCTCATTGAAGTGGACTAGGTAGAGAGCTGATAGGTGCATGCTACTAGTTATGATACCTGCATCGACATTTCTCGGTGAGAACCCCATAAGGCTTCGAGGGATCGACGATGGTTTGCAACACCATGGTTCAAAGAAGTCGTGGTACAATTGCGCCAATGCGAATGAGAAAGCGAAGACCCATGGAGGAGAGGGCTAGGAACAAAGTGCATGATCAACGAGATGCACGTCCTAGTTCGAAATGGCTGGGCTCATCGTTGATCCAGGCCATTTTAAATGAATAATACTCGAAATAAATGCAATATCCAATATTGATGGACCAATCCTAGGTCTTTTCTAAGTCTTCATGCTTGAGGCAAGTGAATGTTTAGTGGAAGTCGGACCTACCCTAGAGCTTCCACTTGATCTTGGTCGTGTGTTGGTCAAGTCGATTTGAAGTCCAAGTATAATGCGCCCTGAATTGTGTGTTATTTTATGCCTAAAAGCTAATTCGACCTCACAATATGTTTATCTCTAACTGACATGGCCTTTCTGGCCATTGTATTACTTTTATCTGGGCGGGCTCCTGGCTCAGGGTTGCAAGCTCAATGCTATATCGGGGTAGTAGCCCTGATATAGGGAAGGCATATCGGCTAACCCGGAAAGCATTTCTATCTCGGGGTAGAGTCATTTAATGGTGTAGTCGCATGGCCTTGGAGAGGAGGAGATAAGCTCTTGGAGTGGCCATCTGCGAATAATAAGCTCATTCATATCTTGCCTCTGAAGTATTCCTGCGAGACCAGATTCCCCCTCTAGCACTCACTCCCCGAGTCAGCCAGAGGAAAATAAAAATCCCATTTCGTCTTATCGGAGCACCAGCATGAATCCAGCGGCTTCCTCTGCTGAGACATCAACAGCGCGACGGCGCTCACGTGCCGGTACGCGCGTTCACATTTACCTGAGTAACAAGAGAATGACAGCCAAATCTTAGTGTGTTATCCGTGCCGTGTCCGAAAGGTGCGTTGCGAACCAAATCATGGCGGTTCCGGGAACGAAGAGTCATCATCAAAGTGTTCGAATTGCCAAAGACTGGGATTCCAATGCCAGTGGCGCGCTCCAGATTCCGGTGAGCAATTGGTTCCGCCACCAAAACGTAGACGGACAATAGGGCAGCGCCGTCCACGGGCGACCGGGAGGAGTGACGTGATCCCATCGCCAGCAGCAGACGAAAGTATCGACCGTCAGGGCGCGGATCGGCCAGTCAGCAGCGTACAAGCTCCCAGATTAATGCCAGTTAGCAGTGGACTCAAAGGCCGAACTCATAATAGCCACGAGTTATCACCGCATCATCCGTCCAGTAGCTCGCAACACGGACAAATCGGAGATTACATGCTGGACTTTGACCTGGGGCTAGATTTTCTGGATCTCAATCTTGGAGGTGAAGGGCTAGATTTTATACCATTACCCACTGTAGATCCCTCGATACTGCTGTCGACGCAAGAGAACCCACTCCCCGAATGGCAATTCGCAATCAATGATGTGGATGTAACACACCTGAACCTGAGCCCGACATTCGATGACATCGATGAGTCGGATCTCTCCATCAACGACAACAATCGCCACCTTGTCAAACATTACCTCGAAGTTATGAAGGGATACTCAAAAGTTGACGATCGGTCCAAGGATTCTAACAACTTGTTCATTTCCGCCTTTACACAGTCTCTCACTTTCCCTCCACTATTTTACGCCATACTCGCCTTTTCGGCTTCCCACTTGTCCATCAAGGAAGTGACCTACGCCGACCAAGCCAAGAAATTTGTCCGGATGGCCGAAGAATCTTTTGACGCGTTTAGGGAAAACTATAGCGCAGAGATTGAAGGGCTTCTCTCTGCACTCTTTGTTCGCATTAAGATGGTCCATGTCATGGGTGGAAGCGTTGATTCCTTCTCTAACCTCATCACAGCGGCGGTAGATGTTATTTCAACGACGCAAGGCGAAAAGGCACTCGAAGATCCAACCGGTCTAGCTCGACGCATCATCCTTCGCCTCGCTTTGCTAGATGCACGTGCTGCATGTTTCCGCCTTGGTGGAGGGATACTCGTCGAGCACTTACGAAAATCGCCCATGCTGTCGTTCATTTTCAATCTCGACGTCAATATTCACAACACGGCATCAATAGGCGCTTCCATCAATTTGCTGCGTGCAGATATTCTTCGCGAACGCGTTGGGCAACTAGAGATGCAGCTACATAAACAGCTAGCAAGTGAATTTATCACCACTCCACCAATCCGGACCGAAAAGGTCAAATCACTGTATGCGGATATACAGCGTGAGATTGATCGATGCGAGACCGAAATAAAGAACCAAGCAAAACCACCAAACAGGAGTACGTTGGTAGATGAGGTTTTGGATTCAGCACACTACAGTTATTATGCAGTGTCATCGGCGCTTCACTCCGCCTTGCTGTACTTATACCAAGTTTATGTGAGTACATCATCAACCTTATTATTCTGCATGGGATAAGTTGCTGATGCGGAGCAGCCACTACCATTATTTCAAGCAGAACCTTCTATCTCGGCAATTCTTCACTGCCAGCTCAAGATTCATCGCGACCCTTCCCGCGCTAACTCGCCCTCCTCCATTCTGCCATCGTCCCTCTTCGTGGCGGGATTGACCACTCCCGATCCAATCCATCGCGACTGGGTTCTCAATATTCTGAAAAAAGGCGAGGCTTGGGGTCTGTACATCCACAAATCACGCCAAGTTTTGGAAACAATATGGAGGATGCAGTCTCAAGGAAACGCAATTGACGTTTGTTCGGTAATGGATCAAGTCACGGGCAGATTTGTCATATAACTCGGAGATTATATCTTGGCCACCACCTGGCCGTCACATTCGTGCGCTATTCACTTTCCTAACTATACACAAACTCAAGCCTCTGAACGGCTAGAATCCTCCGCCATTGTATATAAGGCTACAACAAAGCTTGTCGTATCCAATATACCCCTTACAGAGTATACCTGAAAGTCTCCCACTGCTCAAAATCGGTCTTATCAGTGAACTCTGGCCTGGAGTTGGAAGATTGGTCGTTTCGAGCTTCCACAAGCTTCTGACGACGTCGGTTCTCATATCGATACCAGGTGATTTGAAAGATGGGAATTACAATCATCAAAGCATAGCATCCCACTGTGGCCCGCTGGGTTAGTGTGCCAGTGAGACAAATCGGTCAGCAGTGACTTACTCAGCATCTTGAATGCCATGTTGTATGTTGGTGCTTCCTCGTCAAGAAAGAATTCTAATATCGTATGAGCTTATATTCAGGTGAGAGTCGGAGCACTTACGGGGGCCTGCGATAAGCCCTGCGGCCCAACCGGCGAACACGATTCCTGAAGCAGTCGACTTCTTTGTGTTTCCAGCATAGTTGGATGCCATGAGGCCCGCATTAAGGGTCCATGAGACGGTATGGCTCGTTCGAGGTCAGTTTCAATTCAAGTGAATTCGTGATTTGACATACGTAAAGGTAAGATAGTAGCCAGCGAGACGTCCTGCTCGGTTAGAGGTAGGAAGGGTGTGCAGAAGTGATGCACCAATCAACGGAGGAATAGAAACCAGGATAGAGAGTATAAGGCGAATGTTGTTGTGTCGAGAAGCAATATACGAGAAAACAAGGAACGACCCAAGCTGAATGGTTGCTGCAGGACATGTCGAGATGATAGTGGTCGTCAAATTCGAGAAGCCAAATCCTTTCACAATTTGACTGGAGAACTTTTCTCATGATTAGCATATTTCGTACTGCGAGAATTCCAATATCTTACCTGACTCGCAAACGTGGATGGCATCGTGTTACCTCTGTCAAGAAAGTAAGTATCATAGACTATAAGAATTACGCCATATCTCACTTACACTGCGGTAATGAAGAAGAATGTTGTTTGGGGGTCCTTCAATGCTTCCCAAAATTGTGGCCACTTCCATTCGTCATTGGCAGTCACTGTTTGGTTGACCCGCACTCTCTCAATGGCGATATCCTTCTCTCGCTTACTGAGCCACCTCGCATTAGCCTGATTGTCAGGCATGAGATACATGAGGACAAAGGAAAAGGCAAAGCTGAGTGATCCGAAAAAGAGGAAGAATATCTTCCATGTCGCAACAGGACCGTTAACTAGGAATGTTAGTGGTGGAAGTCGAAGGTGAGAATTTGAGACTGACTGGACCCCAAGGCATAAGTCAGGACACCGCCAAGAAAGTTTCCAATCTTTAACCATTAGCACAGGTAGCATAATTGCAAGTCGCCATTACAATGCTTACAGGAGTACCGCCTAGCCAGAATGCGGTTCTGAAGGCTTGCTCTGGTCGTGTCCACCAATTACTCGTGATGATGACAAAAACGGACCCAATGATACTTTCCATAAGTCCAAGGAAGAACCGAATGGCCATTATCCCGGAAAAGTTGACACAAACGGCTAGGAACCATTAGACCGATGGCAGTTGTTATTTTTCGGTACAACTTACGTGTAAGGAGAACAATGGCTGACCAGACGCAAACAGCTCCCGAAATGAACTTGCCAGCATGGTTTGGCCAGCGCTGTACAAGTCGAGGCCACATCATGGAACCAATCATGTAGCCGATGTAAAAAATGCTGTCCAAGTTAGATAGACCTAACCATCGTGGCGCCTTGTTACCAACCTTCCAAGCCAACTGTAATTGGATCCTTCCAGATGCAGAGCCTTCTGGATCCCGAAAATGGAGGCATAGTTAAGGATTGTTTTGTCGAGAAACTGGAAACCAAATCATCATTATTAGCGTTTCAAATCGCAGTATGGTTATAACCAATGCTCAAATATCTCACAGAGAATATGTAACAAGTACACATGAGTGGAAGAAGAATCCGATCAATCTTCCCCCTGACTCGATTGCTCTCATCCTCCAAATATTCAATGGGCTCAGAGTTTCCGTAAATGTTCATTTCACCAGAGCGGTTGTCGTGCTCATACGGCTTCATCTTGGTTTCAGTCTTTTGACTGAGTGATTCGGCCATTGTGTTCTTTGTCAACGCACGCCAACGATCGAGAGAAATCTGTGTATTGAGAAACAACTGCCACTAGAATAACAGAGTGGGGTGAGCAAGGACAAATCGACTTGTGTGAGACAACATCATCCCCTATTTGTATGCACTAACGTCATATCGGAGCTTCTCCAAATGAGGCAAGACGATGCCGACAATGTCGGTGGTCAGAGTCACATGATCCTGTCGGTCTTGTCGGTATCTGCCATCGGCTCATATCCAGTCATGTGACCTTGTCGGTGATTTGGTCGCACTTACACCTTGGACCGGCAACGGGAGATAAATATTGTCTTGTTGGACTGAAATGTGTCACTGCCTCTCTCTCTCGTCTTTACCATAAGAGAATTTCGGTTAAAATGGGATCAATCGATCAGCAACCTCAAGTTGTGCGTGTTTCAACGCCGACAATCTCGTATCTTGCCGTGACGGAGGCATCCCGGGCTGTTGTTATCGAACCTTATCATGTCGATCTCCTCGAGGAATACGATTATGTCAGCCGGGAATATCTGATGAGTGGCATTGCTGCAGGGGAATCGTATTGCACTCGTCTTCTTCTTCGCTGCCCTGCCAATGTTGATGCCTTCAGCGGCTTCGTCGTGGAAGAGCCGTCACATCTCTGGGGAGGAACGAGCATCTGGCGCCACATTAACCGGTGGCTCATGCGTAACGGTTCGTAAACGGACCCGTTACTCGCACAAACGACTTGTTGACGCTTTGAATCTAGGCCATGCTTGGTTAGAGGTCGACTCCCAAGCCCCATCGGCATTGGGCAAAATCAAGAATGCCGATCCGGAGCGATACAGAGACATGCACTTTGTCCCTGGTCCATTGTCCAAGGATTTCCAGGAAAGCATTCCATTTGTGTCCGAAGCCTCCAAAGAAAGCCTCAATGAGGCATACAATAGCTTTAAAAGCAAATGGTGGCCAGCAACCCTGCAATCCCCTGAGATCATTGCAGCCGCCTCCTATGCGCTCCGCACCGGACAATTGGGTCTCACAGCCACTAGAATAGTGCTTACCGGGTTGTCACAAACAGGAGGCGTAACGAGACGCTTTATCACCCACTCCAGCCACCTCAGGCTTCCCGATGGCGATGTGCCCTTTGAAGGATTTATTCCCTGTCAATCTGGAGGTGAGGCACTCCCCGATGCCCCCGGCGCGAAAATCATTGAGCTTCTCGGCGAGTCAGAGTTCCTTTCAGTCCGCCATCCATGTGGCGTCAGTGGACAAATGAAAGACACCATCCATAGGCGCAAAGAGAGCGACTCATATCGCCTCTACGAGATAGCGGCTATGGCTCATCGAGAATCTCGATATGCGTCACCTCTAGACTTGGAACGTTGGTCGGTCGCAGACCTTCGCGGTGCGAAATGGAGCACCTTTTCTAACTCATTCATCTACCATGCTGTTTTTGAAGCTATGGAGAAATGGACGAGTAAGTCAGCTGTTCCTCCGCCTCCGAGTGAGATGATAAGCACAGTTGGATTGAGCGATGAGATTATTCGAGATGAATATGGCAATGCTATTGGAGGAGTTAGAACTGTACACACTGAGGCTCCGCTGGCGAGATTTGTGGCTGCGACTCCAAAGGGGAGGCCCAATTGGTATTGGGGTAAGTCGTTGACATATGAACTGTATCTGGCGGTTGACATGCAAGTACTGACAAAAAGTTAGGATCCGAGTGGCCTTTTGATGTTGAAAAGCTCCACGCAATCTATGGATCCGTCGCCAACTACCGGCGGGCGGCAGGACAGGCCCTGATTAAGCAAATTCAATCTGGCTTCCTTCTGCCTGAAGATGCGGAGATTTTACGTCGTGAGACTGTTGAGAGTGTAGTTTTCTAGACCATTTGCTTTGTTCACAATGCAGCAAGACGTAGGGTAGTGAATGTCTCTAGAATAGTAGTATTGAGTCAGGATGGTGAGATGCAAGAAACAGCGAGGGGAATGTAATCAATGATGATTGCGCGTATTAGAGTACAAATAAGTAATTCTATTTACCGGCAGTATGCTTTTTTATTCATAGATGGCTGTGGCTGGCGTATGGAAAGAGTCTAGAAAGCTGTTCTGGTGAGGACCGTGAGGCAACGTTTTGATCATCGAGTATTGTATGATAGGGAGCCTTTTGCTATACAGAAGCGCATCCTTTTTTAAGTGACTCAGCACATGGGGAAAGATTTACACCAACGTTAGATGTTTTTTTCGGCCTCTAGTGTGATGTGTGAATTATTTAGTTGCCCGAGATGAGGTGTGAACTGTTGTGGTGCATCTCCTGGCTCCGCACACCAACACCGCCAAATGTTTCTCAGTATGAACTCCATCCGATTTAGACCTTGTTTGCGAGGTGGTATCAGAGCACAGGTCATATGTTCTACCGCGGCAAATACACAAAATTGCTCGGTGCATCAATGGCCGACGGACAAGGTGGGAACAGTGCACCCCCGGTCCAAAGCCCACCCCGGCTTTTTCTGTTCGGCTTTTCCGGGCAAGCTAAGCTTGGTAGTAAATTATTGGGTTCTGTACTGTATAACTTATACTTGCTCGCTCCAGATAACTAGCATTTCTACAAGCATTTCTCTGCCTTCACCAGTCGCGTAGAAGCTCCTGCAAACATGAATCCCGACAAGAGCATGAAAAAATTGGATATCCCGATCGCAAAAGCACCCGTTCTTGACCGGGTTTACGCTGGCATTGGGATTTTATTCGTCCTTCCAATTGCCATAGCATCATTTCTATTTCGCCGAGCCGTCAACAATAATGATCTTCCCTTTAGACACGATGCTTTCCGATCGATAGCAAGACGGTATGTTGTATCTATTAGCCTATTTTCGTCTTGAAGGGACCACTAATCAGCTTGGGTTGGGACAAAGATTGTCCTCTTTTATTCCGCGCTCTGTGATCCGACAGTACTCAGTTCCGCGAAATCTCGATAGCGTTCTTCAATGTCCACGGCTGAAGCCTTTTAGAGACCAGTTGTGCATCGAGGTGTCGCAGCCAGACTTTCACGCATATTGGCTGTGCAAGGGAGTTCCGAGTACGGCCTCGAAACCTTCCACGGACATCACCCTACTCTTTATCCACGGCGGCGCGTATTGCTTTGGTCACCCTCTGAGTGATGTACTGCTCTTTTTCCGAATCGCCGAAATCGCCGCCATGAATGGTGTAAACCTCAGTATCTTTTCCCTGGATTACACTGTGGCCCCGGACGCTGTATTTCCACAGCAACAACACGAGGCAGTCGCCGCTTATCGATTCCTGGTCGAGATTGAAAAGCTACCCCCTCCTCTATCGTCGTTGCTGGCGAGTCTGCTGGCGGTCATCTTGCACTTTCTTGCTTGGTAGGGATTGAGGAGGCTAAGTTGCCACGACCTGGAGCGGCTCTATTGTTAGCACCGTGGGTGAATCTCGGAAACACAGGTGGTTCATTCGATAAAAACAAGGACAAAGACTTTCTCGACAAAGCACAATTAGACGAATGTGCTGATTTAGTCATTGGGCCATATGGACGAGAGCGCCACTCAGACCTGATCGATTTCTCTCAACCGTGGTTGAATGGTAGGAGCTGGAAAAGGATCTTGCCGGAGTTTTCGTGGATCAACGTGGGATCTCATGACCTGTTTTTGGATCACATCGCAGAGTTCAAGAACAACGCTACTGTGGATGGCGCATCCATATTTCTCGATGTCACACCCAAGGGAAGCCATGGATGGTACATTTTTCAGGATGAGCGCGCCCTAAAGAAGTACGCTACGATGGAGCCAGAGGAAGAAATCGAAACTGGTATGCTCGTAGGTTGCGAGGCAGTTGCATCTGGGCTACTCAAGCTGGTTCATAGCATGTTGGAGGAATGATATCACCCCTGTGGCATTCCAAGCGTTGGGTAGGCCTGGGGAATCTGCCTGCCTTTGGGCTGATATTCTCGACCATTATCTATTTCTAAGGCAAGTAGAAATCTTTCAAAACGCTGTTCGTCATCCACGATCCTTGCCCTCGGTAAAGGTGATATTTAATTATCAACTCCGTGACTCGAAACGCGCTGAAGGTTATTGGATGAATTTATAATAGCTATATGAAAGATAGGCGTCACGGCCCATTGAAGACCTGCGAGTTACGAGAGATTGAAACTTTGAAATAGTTATCCGAATTAAAAATCATTCTAATCTGGACTCTTCCTAGTGCCTAGAAAACACCGAATTCTGTCAAATTTTGCAAAGGCGAGCCTCGCTATCCAAAACAGCAAGGTGGCAGGCAGATATTTCCTCCACCTTGGTAACGCTGGTGAAGTTTAGTTGTTTGTTGAATGCATGGACATGGTGAGGTGATTTTCACTTACCCAGCTAGTCCCATTGTCAATTTGAATTCTCTCAACAACAGCTTAATAGCTAATTCAACGCCGTTTGATCCATTCCACTAGAGGAATTCTTAGTGAGAGTCTAATATCAACTGTCGCAATCAAGATCAAAAGGAAGGGGTAGGCTACGAAGGTGAAAAATAAAATCATACAGCTAGACCCCATATAGGAATTCTTCCTGCAAAACAGAAATCAGCCCCTAGGGCGAGGGCTTTGAAGATGTCGGTACCGCGACGGATGCCACCATCAATGGCAATTGGAATCCGTCCTTTTGCTATTGGAGCACATTCACGGAGGGCATCGAGGGTTGCTGGAACGCTATCAAGCTGTCGGCCTCCGTGATTTGAAATGATGACTCCATCAAACCCGAACTTGATTGCAAGGGACACATCGTCAGGGGAATAAACTACCGAAGTGGTTAACGAACAGCTTTCGAGTGTGCACCTTCATACGAACTTCCTTTTACCCAGATGGGCAATTTGGTATGGGATTTTACAAATCTGAGAGCCTCCTCCCATGTGACAGATGGGTCTTATAATAAATATGTTAGTACGATGAGTGGCACTATTTTGAGACAACTTCGCCGTCATACCATACGCAAGGGGGTCCTTGACCTTGGCGAAGCTTCCGAGATCTACACCGTCGGCCATGTTTGGATACTGTAGTCCCTCTGGCATTGCAAAATTGTTTTTTGCTTCATTTAAACGGATACCATACATTGGAGCATCTGCTGTCAACATAATACCATGATATCCAACGGCTGTGGGCTCATAGTAAGTGTGAGATATCTCCGAACTATGAGGTCTGAGGATGGGATTACCTACCTTCAGCGCGAGTCAATTGTTTTCTCATGATATCCTTGTCCATAAGGAAATTGATTTGCATGAAATAGGGGTTATCTTTCCCAATTGCAATCACATTTTCCAAGGTATCGCTTGCGTATGCGGACAACCCCATTGGAACATTCATGTTCGCGGCTGCACGAGATGTACCGACCTCCCCATCTGGATGGGCGATTTTGTGCGCAGCTGCGGGAGAGAACCCAAAAGGAAAAGTGACCTTTCGGCCCAGGATAGTTGTGGAAGTGTCTATGCTGGAGATGTCACGAAATACTCTCGGTCGAATCTTGAAGCGATCAAAGGCGGCTTCATTGTCCCGGAGACTGGAGTATATCAGCCGCTGATTAACACGATAGAGGGTTTAAATATCCCACGTGATCATGTCCATTGAGCCATGATTATAGTATTCTGAATGATGTTGATCAATGTTAGCGATGTCTCAATGTGCATTGGGGCAACAAGAATGAGTCTTGCCGGTCTAGGATCCGCACCTGAATATATCTTTGAGATCTTTTGAGATCCCTTTCTTGGAGATCTTTGATACAAAATATCTCCGGATCAAGAGGCACGCCGCGGTTTGCCATGATGAAGCGCTAGGCCTGGAGAAATCGAATTATGCCGGTTTTGAGACGTTGATAGTTGTTATTACGGCACTGACATAATCGGGTGGAGCTTAAAGAGACTTGCGTCCATTTATGATCTCAAAAATTACCAAACGGCTATTTAAGGTATGAAGCAGATAGTGGGGGTTACGTGTGTTACGAAAAGAACTACTTAAGCCGAAGCATACCGGTATCTTGGAGGTTAACACCGATTGGCGTCGCTGAGCACTTCCAGAATTGAATTGAGGTTCACGACCTTTGACCAAGGCGCTATTGGCGGCCCCACCATAGATAAGACGATCAAGCTCGAACGTGCCGCTGCCAAGTTGTCGATGTCCATCCAATCAAAGTGACTGCAACTGCTGAATGTGCTTTCCGCAATGAAAGGACGCTTATCTGCTGCATCTTGGAGGTTCTTTGGGAGTCCATCTATACCGTAGTAAATGCAGTTGTGTAACAATCGGAGATGCTCGGTCTTGCACTTCCAAGTCACTTAGCATGCAAATGTCTAGTCCGTACTCCTCTCGTCAAATTCAATATCCAACATTCATGCATCTGCCTGATATCTCGGTAATGCTTCTCCTGCTCTCCATTTATACTTGCTCCCAGGGTGACCCTCTGATAGCCGTTTGGAGCCGATGAAGACCTCTCTTGGTCCAAGGAAGGTTTTCTGTCCCAGGTACGGTATCTGACCAGCGCCGCACAAGGGATTGGATACGTGGGGAGTTGCTATACCGAAAATCTTAGTCGTGGGCATATCCAGACAGATCAACTCCAGTCCAGCCGCCGAATAATGCCAAAGCGCCCTCTTCATCGGCATATGTTAAATCTTCATCGCGTTTCGCTTTTGCTTCATCATCAGTCGCTGTAACGATAATATTGATCCCCACGATAATTCTGACATAATTTGGATCCCGGTCCTCCTTGGCGGCGACGCGGTGTTAGGTCGGTCCAGAAGGACAGCATCTTGTCCTGATTAGTCTTGTTTTTCGACCACAAGCCGATGTCGCACCCATGATCAAGGACAGAGCTAATCTAACAGAAGACCATGTTGAGCTCTGGTGCCACCACGCGGGCTCGCATGGGTGATTTTCAACTCCTTCTGCCCCTTCGCTTTTCGAGGTCTTTGGGGTTGAAGAACAACCGATCATTGTGCATGCATCGTGCTAGGAGAATCCGAGATGAGCCATGAAATAATTGGTACGAGACAGCGCTTCACGATCTATTTCGCATCAAAAAGTATTCTATAGTTAAGATGTCCTACCCGTAGAAATGCATAACCGTTTATCGGTAGTTGGGCGATTTAACTTACAGTCCGGGGTAAGGATTATTTCGGGAATGGGCAAAGGTCTAACTAATTGTATAAGTGGAAGATAACAAACAAATATTACAAGCCTGGTGTTTGGTGGTTGTCACTTACATAACGCAATGCAGAGCAACGAAGATGTGACAATAAATTGGGTCTTTGATGTGCCGAATTTCCGGGAACAACACCTTCACCAGGAGACCAGCGATTGCCATTTTGCTTAATACTATGGCTATTGCATTACTATCATTGTCACACGCAGAGTTGAGCAATTTGAAGCAATATTGGGTTTCTTAGTGGTCGTAAAATTTTTATTCTCTGTCGTTGAAGCTAATTCGAAATGTCTCGATCAAGATACTCTCCGAGAGTTACGAAAGAGATACCGTATCGGCCAGGCCTTCTTCATGGCGATTGTTCTCATCGCCTTTATAGCCTGGCCAATGCTGCTTTACTAAGACTACATCTTTACAAAGACATTTTTCAAGACATGGACTGCGGTTGCCATCATCTGGCAGTTTTTTGCATTCTTCGTAGTGGTTGTTTATCGTCTCTACAATGGACGGTATGAGATCACAAAAGGAATAGGGGTGTGTATCGGGAGATTTGAAATCGATTAACTTCCAAGTGATCTCGAGGAACTGTGGCCCACTGATCAGCTTAGGTTGATTTTATTACCCACTGGTCAACTTCCAGAAGATGACCGAATGCCACCTATGGCGCTACCTGAAGGGCGCTCAGTACCTAATTAATATGTAAGTCATACTTTTTTATCTAACCAAGACCGCCTGGGAAAACCGTGCCCACTGCACGGATTGAATAAAAAAAACAACAGTCTCTACTTCATGGAGCTAAAACACCCCTCGTGGTAAGCTAGAACTTCGTCTGCAGCTTCGGCCCAGCGACAGCGATTCGAGCATAAAGATAACACAGCAGGGCCAGACTATAAGCAATTCCCGTGAAAACGATCAAGGCCGTCCATCCAGTATTCCCTCCAATTCCGAGCAAAGCGCCTCCAATGGGCACACTAGTGAGTGTTCCGAAACTAGCAATCATGCTGGCTGTGGTGTAGTAACGGCCAAAATCTTGCACATCACAGAATTGGCCGATGCAAACAGAAACCAAGCCGAGGTTGCTGCCGCTCGCAAACCCAAAGGTCACGCAAAACGCGATCAGGCACGCCACAGAATCGCCAGCAGGGAGCCAAAGAGCGAAGGCAGAAATGGCACAAAGCGCGTTGGTTAAAATTATTACGTTGAATCGACCAACCTTGTCTGCCAAGAGTCCGGGGAGGAATCGGCCGAGGACAGATCCGGCGTTGAGGATAGAGAGGAGGGCAGATCCGTCGATCCGCCCGGTAATGCGGCTGTCCGCGTAGGATACGATGTAGGTTATCGGCAGAAAGAGTCCCCACTCCATGAAAAATATACCTAGAGACGACACGGCGAATGGCGGATGCTTGAGAATTTTTGCATCAAACCAAACTGACCGGCTCTTTTCTTTATTCTGAGCTTCGGGCAGGCAGTCGCCCCGGCCCCGGATGAGGAGATTCGCAATGGCGCAAAGGCCAAGGAGGATGAAGCCCAAGATCCGACAACTCCAAGCAAAGCCGACGCCGTTCTCGCCAAGCAAGGGACGCAGAATAAGAGGGAAGACGATTCCACCCACGCCTCCAGCAGTGGTGGCGATACCTGCGGCGAGCCCACGTCGAACGTTGAAGTAGTGAGCGATTGCCCCGTATGCAGGGCCGTTCAGCATCGCTCCGCCCAAGCCGCCCAGGACAGAGAAAGTCAGCATAATTTGATAGTACGCTAGGAAAACCGGTGTTAGCACTCTGGTTCTAAAATCAAAATTTTAACCGACAGGTAAACTCACTCTTGGAGATGCTGAGGAGCATCAGACTGGACACCATCAAGACACTACCCCCAGCAATCAAGGCACGCGGGCCATGGCGATCAAAGATGGGGCCAATCTGGACCCCGGCGAAGAATACCAGGAACAGATAAAGACTGAAGATCCATCCAATTTGCGAGCTACTGTAGTCCTTGAGTTGGTTTTGCTTAAAGTATGCCTCAAAGACTCCGCTGGTGTTGATGAGGCCATACACAGCGCCCATAGCGCAGAATGATCCGAAAACGACGAGCCATGCTCGCAGGCCTCCCTCTGGGTATCCACATTCGGGAATGAGTGTTATTGTTGAACCATTGGACTCCAGATCAGGAATGGGGGTGGGAGAAGGAGACTCTGGCTTTTCCCTTCCGGTCACGCTTCCATCCCCGTTCCTAGTGGTAGACCTTGGTGTAGATACATGCTGAGCAACGTGAGGGTGTTTTTTCACGCAGGCCTCCTCTGCATCGTGGGTGATGGGTGGCATTGAAAGACCCTGTATGAGAGTTCCGAGAGCCTAAACGAGTTGACTGATGCGATGCTTAAAAAAAAGCTAAATCTAATCGCTGGGAAGAAACTGTTTTATACCCTTGAGTGTGAGTCTCAAACAGACGCGAGGCTTTCCCCAATAGCCTGGTTTAACGTGTGGGTCGTGTTTGTGATGTCTTGGTCGGCGAAACACTGGCGAGATGTTGACAGGCCTGGACGAGATCGGTTGTATAAGACCAAAGCCATCTCCTAGCTTCGGATTTGAAACCAATAATAAATACGACAAACTGATGCCGAGATTTCTTATTTTTCTATAGTGCGTGGCCACTGGCGTACTGAGACAAGTCTGCGCCGCGTGCAGGGTAAGAGGGTGTTTTTGAAGTGTCTCGTTAGCCCTGATCGGCCATGCTGTTAGCAAGGCAAGATCGGACTGAGAAGGGCGCCCTATGAAACAGTCTTACTTTTGACATTGCCGTGGCCGAGTCTGGATCACGAGGGCGTTTCTGTGGGCTTGGGCCCGAGGGATTCTATTGACGGAATTCAGTTCTCGCATTGGCATTCCAGCTGCCATTGGGTCCATGATTTGTGAGTCGTGGAGAACGTGCCAACAGGTCCGGTGCCACCAACACCATCCGTCGGCGTTTTGACTCGGTCCCAAAATAGTGTGCATAACCGATGGGGCTTTTCCGATAGGGTAGCATCTGCAGTACCACGCGGGGCTTATTGATGAAGTTGGGCCTGGAGTAGCAGTTTTGAAGGAACGATGCGATACACGTCCACGTTCGATTGCGCGTACACTGGGACTGATAAGGGGCTTCAATTCGCAATCTCGCTTTCAATTGAGTCTAGGATCCATCGAGGGCGTTGATGGAAGAAGCAAGGGATGCCAAGGGCGAGGTAACGATCTTTTGTTCCGGATTGTTCAGTATCACTTTGCTTTTTCACGGATCACAAAATGGAGTCAAATTGCGCCTGATCAATTGTCTTAAGGATGCTTCAAATTCGATCCCGACTTGGTATCCGCTCTGGTCCCAAAAGTAAATGAAAAATTAGATCCTCTTGCCATCCAGCCACTTTGGCTCTTCCCAACCGATAATCATCTGAGCCTCGGCTCGCTTGAGGAACGTCTCCTCGTCGGGGACGACAATGCGTAGGTACTCTTCATTGGTGAAGACCTGCATGCAGAAGACATCAGCCACTGGGTACATGTGAAAGAGATTCGAGACAGAGCTTACCTCGAGAAGGTCCTCAACACTGTTGGCCCACATCTCAGCCGCACCGTCAAAGGACGCGAAGGGCATGGCCGCCCCGTAGGCAGCCGCCAGGGCTTCGTTGGCGTGGAACTGAGAATACTTGACAATCTTCTCGCGGACAATTGGGACGGAGAGCCAAATATCGGGATGCTTCTCGGACCAGCTGAAGAAGGAAAATTGCCGGATTAGAGACGTCTGATAGACCTGATGGTGAAGCTGTCGTTGAAGATACGCTTACTACTTGTGGAATTCTTCGTGGCTTATGTCATCCCGCTTATGGACGAGAATAGTGATTCGGACAAGCTTAGACATGGTTAAGTGGGTGTGTCGGGTTTGGTTTTTATTGGGTGTTTTGTTGTGGAGGAGCTGATTGAGTTCGTTGTGAAGTCAGGTCAGGTGTGGAGGAAGATGGGAGTGTTAGATGAGATGGATAGGACACGGTTGTTGGAGGTCAAAGGCGATTGTATTTATGGCCCAAAAACAAATGAATGAATTCTGAACGTCGCAATTGCATCCATGACGTCCCCACGGGAGGATTTGCTGACGCTGCTGGTTGATGCGACTGCGCCGTTCACCCAAACCCGTGGAATTGGGCCTTTGCTGAATCCCGTGGTGTTGGCGAGCGCTGCCAAAACACGCTGCAAGCGAATCCAGCGGTCATCGGCCCCGCAATCGCTCGGACCCAGCGCCTTACTGCAGTCAAGGCCCCGCTACAGCGCCCTCCGCCACCACCCAGCAGCCCGCTCGCGGCGCTGTTATTACCGGCGCCGGTTCCAAATCCGCGGGGTTCGCGAGCTTCCCAAAGCTCGGGTTTTTGATGGACACTCTCCAAGGATCAGCGAAATGGAGATGACGGGTGCTCCGTCGAACAATGGCAAATCGGCAACGGATGCTATTCCACAAAAGGACTGAGCCATTTCTTTCGAGCCAGCCTCGCTCCCATGCTTTTTTCCTTTTTGTTGTTGTTGGAACTCCGACCCCTACCCGACGCGCTTTTGTTGTCTCACCGGGCTCGTATTACGAGTTGCTGTCTATGCGGTATTTATTACCAAGCACACCAACACCACCAACATGAACGGGCCACTCTGCCAATCATGCAACAGGTCTTTCACCTCAGGTATGAGCCTTCGCTGCTGCAGAAAGGGAGACCTGGGGTTGGTCGTTTTCGCTAATGCTGGGGACGAACTTGGGCCGGGCTGTAGAGATTCCGCTGCAACGCCATCTGCTCAGATGCCAGATGCGACCGCGGAGCCGGCGCAAGGCCTGCATGGAATGCGTCCGCGCAAAGACTCGCTGTGACCAGATGCTTCCCACATGTGGCAGATGTTCTGTAAAGTTCCTCACTTGCGAGTACGCTCAACGAACGCAGCAGTCCGCTACAGACGAAACCTTGCAGGTACCAACTCCACGCAGTCGTCTCAAAGGCCGTTTAGTCTCCTAACCATTTACTGTCCGCGGTAGTCACTTATACCTCCTGCATCCTCGTATCGAGATATTCAGCTAAGCCCCGCTCCTCCGGCCACGCCCCTGTCCGTCGCCGGCTCGGACGCCGGTTTTATGGGGAACCTGAATGCCGAGTCTCCGTTCCTTCAACAGCTGCAATTCACTGCGGCGTATTCCAGCCTAGAAGTGCTGTGCGGACCGGATTTTGATCGTGCAATAGGATGCAGAGCGACTGACACTGAGCGAGGTGCGCTGCAAGACGCCAGAGTCAGGCTCAGTCAATCGCCAAACACGACCGAGCTGGAACTGAGTGCAATTGATGACGTGTTCAAACACACCTTCGAGGGCATACTCGGCCAACCCATAGAGGAGATGCTTTGAACACACTCGCAGCCATGGCGCAGCTGTACGTGTCGAGGACGCCAGAGTCTGAACCCATTGTGCTAAACCTTGTCGGTGCCGAGGTGCAACAGTTATTCTCAAAGGTACTTCCAGATTACATGCGATTATATGGCATACTAACCTCGGCTTCTTCACTTGTAGAGAGCATCATACACGCGGCCTGATAGCCTCGCTGCTCTACAGGCCGTGACCGTATACTCTGCCATGCGCATCTACAGCACAGCCCACTACATCAATGACATCGTCGACACTATAGCCATGACGTTCACCCGGGTAATTACAAATTGCCGACATACTCAACTCTGCACACATATTAACTACTTCTCGAGTACATGCTACGGCAAAATATGCATTGCTTGAACCCCGAGACAAATGTGCAGCCTGCGGATTGGGGCAAGTGGATACTTGACGAGAGCACTCGCCGGTCTGCACAATCAATACCCAGTCCAATGATCGTGAACGAAGTCTAATCTGTACTGGCAGGTCTCATTTTGCCCTGCATGCGCTCAATGTCGTTTCAAACGCCCGCAAGGGCTTCTCAACTACGCTGTGCGTGGCATTTCCCGAGGTGCCGCTTCCATAACCCATGCACGTCTGGGAAGCAGCAACGTCGGAATCATGGGCTTTCCACCACAGAGCCTGGGAGAAATATTGCGGCGAGCCCCTCCACGGGAAAGATATTCTTGATTGGGCTAATGGAAAAGAGACAGGCCGCGAAGACCGACTACAAGCGTGGTTCACAACCATCGGTACACTTGGCCGAATCATTTTAGTATGCGCAACGGCCCAATTATCGGCTTCGATGGCAATTCGCCCGGCCTAAGGGTTTTGAACGGGATAATAATACATAGCACCTTGTATCATCGAGTATTGATGGCGGCATCGACTGTCTCTGCTCTGATAGGTGTACTAACTTTCCTTGAGCCCTTAGTAGCATCGGCCACAGCATATGAGGGCTCTTGTGGTGCAATATAGAGAAATGAAAAGTTTAAATAGAATACACGACGCCTTATAAGTGCGAAATTTAACGTTTAGGCTGGCTCACCTTTGTTGAAATGTGGTGGATCTGCCGTTCGGACCTCAAGTGCACTGATTTCACATCAGCAAACTGGTATTTCTCTCAGATTGTCACTGTGAGGAACTTTCCTTTGGGTGATCCGCAATGACCGTATGTTGACTCTGACATCACACCTAAGCTAGTAGCAAGATATTGTCACATTTTTAATACTGTCATTGGATCTTGTTCAAGTCCTAGTAACTATCCGCTTGAAATGCAACGATATATACTATATCACCATAGATTTCTACTAGCATGTTAATATCACAAAAGCCTTACAACAACCACGCATCAAACCAAGCAATGGCCTGATAAAAGGCTTGCTCCTTGGCAAATCGAGCAATTTTCTGGGTGTGGTCAGCGCGAAGGCCGAATCCGTGTTCCACCTGACTGTATAGGGACATCTGATACGGGAGACCCTTCTTGGCCAATATTTGCTCGCTGAGGTGACGCTTCTCGGCTGGGAAGATCTCGTCCTTCTCGGCCGCCGCCACAGAGAGTGGACCTTGGAAGCTCTCCAGCTCCGCCTCTTCTACGAAAGACGGGTGTGCGATGAAGCCAAACTGGATGTCTGGGGAGTGGCGGATAACGTACTACAAAACTTGTCAGTGCTCTTGCATTTACAACTTCAGTTGTGGAGACGAACCTTGGCACCAAAGCAGTAAGCTGCTGCGCAAATCTTGGTAGCACGTTTCTCTTCCTTCACATACTTCAACGCAGCCTTTACAATGGGATCGATCGCCGCGGTGGTATGCGGGTTGTCGCCCGTTGAGCCCTTGGCGAGCCACGAAAAGAAGTTGAAGTCGGCGGGGCGGTTGAGTGACAGCGCATCGCCATTGAAGATGTCAATGATGATGGTAGTGTACCCGTAGGCCGCGTACTGGTCAGCCACCAGCTTACTGTTCTGCCAGATGCCAATGACATCTGTGAGAAGAATAAGGGCAGCGCTGGCGTGCGCCTTGGGTCCCTTTGCTTCTGCGAGGTAGGCATGGTAGTTGTCCACCATTATGCTCTGACCGGTAGGTTCTCCCCTGTTATTTATCTATTAGCAAGCCGTGAGTAATACGAGCGGGAAGATGGGCAAATGCAAGGGATGACTAGTCGTGATCCAAGAAACATCTGACACGGTGAGAGGGCAACTTACTCATGTTTTATGCCGATGGTACAGCACTGTGCCGGGGGGTTGGAGGCCATGTTGGAGTCGGGTGTTATATTCGGCACGAGGAATTGGAATCTCTTCAAAGTTGAGGTACTGCGAGTTTGTCTACTTAATGTTTCGGCAGATAGATGTACTAGAATTTAATTTCTTGATGAGGGAAGAGAGGATAGTTTTAGAAGATTTAAACACCCAAGATCTGGTCTACACCAAAGCATGAATTCACCGTAGGCTCGGCCGATCCTTTGGCGGAGACGCGGAGTTGCTCGCCCTCAACTCTACACTTCGAGCCTCTTCAGGCTCTGGACCGCTGACATCATCTCTACGTTCCATCCATCCATCTTCGGCGTCCAAGAACTAACTCCAGAATCTACGACCCCGGCAGCACAAGCGCTGACAGCTTCAGTGCCGCTACCCGGAGTTCCGTCACTTCTGTGGGGCTCGGACCTCGCTCTTTTCACGCCGCTCGTCTCGGAGCTTCTGCCCCAATCGCCGCAAATTGGGCTGGAGGTGCATAAGCTTACCAACTGCAAAACAATGCTCAATCAAGATGGCAAACAGACGAATAGCCAACCTTGTATAGTCTGGCTTTCTTTGGGCCTCCACAGTCGTTTTCCTGTTCCTGCTCCATGGTTCCGATCTCAATGCAACGCCCGCCCAGTCCGTCCATACATGAAGCGTCGGCATTGCACCGCATCCAATTTGTCATTTCCGTTGCTTAACTATAAATATAAGTAATAATTGCGTCAGGGATGGGCTGAGCTTCCGAATATCCCGGGCGCAAAGCCGAGCGGCGTATACAACGAAATCGTCTGGTGTGTATAAAAGCAAGCCGCTTGACTTTAGAAAAGCAGTCAATACATGCCATCAAAACTCCAGCAATATTCAGCAATTACGCAAGTTCAACTTCTTTTCCAAATATGGCTCCTCAACTCTTGTGGATTGGCCTCGGAAACATGGGTCGAGTACAAGCCCCATGATCAATATCCTTAAAGATCCAATACTGAGACCAAACCTAGGGCATGTGCCGAAACCTCGTCACCAAAGGATCGCTTGAAAAGCCGCTGCTCGTATACAATCGCACCAGAAAGCGCTCCGACGACTTTGTTGAGGAGTTTGGCTCAACGGGAGCGCAGGCTCCGAGCTCTCTAGAAGATGGCGTTAAGGTCGCCGATATTACTTTCACGTGCCTGACGAACGATTCTGCTGTTTTCGAAACCTACGAGTCCATCCTCAAATCTGGTGACGTTAAGGGCAAGCTCTTTGTTGAGTGCTCAACTATTCACCCGACTCCACCGAAAAGCTCGCCAAGATGATTACAGATGCCGGTGCCGAGCTTGTTGCAAGCCCTGGTAAGTATTTACCCCGCCAGCTATGGAGCTGGCATGTTAGCATTCTCAATGAGGCATCTGATAAGTAATTTAACCAGTATTTGGTCCGCCTCAGATGGCCAACGCTGGTACGCTCGTTTTCGTGCCAGCTGGACCCAAGTCATCCATCGATAAGCTGCGACCCTACATTAAAGACGTCATGGGCCAAGCCGAAATTCCATTTGATGACAAACCATATAGCAGCGCTTCAAAGTTCAAGCTCATCGGCAACACCTTTGTTCTGAACGTGATGACTCAGATAGCAGAGGCATTTACTCTCGCCGAGAAGAGCGGCATTGATCCAGCATCAATCAAGCAGTTTGTCGATAAACTGTACGGTGGAATTTACACAGTTTATTCTGGCCGCATGCTCGAGGGTGTCTACTGGAAGACGGATGAGCCCTTCTTCTCCGCCTCGAACGGACTCAAGGATGTTAACCACGCTCTAAGCCTCGCTTCTACCGCTGGCGTTGAGATGAAGAACACCAAAACTGGTCGTGACTATCTTGAACAAGTCGCAGAAATCGGAGGCGGAGATAAGGCGGATGTATCCGGGATCTATGGAGTGGTCCGCAAAGCCAATGGTCTCAAGTATGAGAATGACGCCTAAATTACCCTGTAGCATTGCTTGGGGTACCAGCTACGAAACTTGCGTCATCAAAGGAACGGTGTAGACGTCTAAATCATCCGATACCTAGTTCTATAGCTCGCCATCTGCCCTCCTAATGCGCATAAAATCACCAGTTTGATACAACAACGACGGTGTAATCCTTGCAATCTTCCAGTTGTTGTCGACCCGGACGAACCGGTGCTCCATGTAGCTCCTCCCGTCGCTTGTCTCTGTGATTCTCGCCGCCGATGCGTCCCGCACGTTCCCGTTCCCGGCCTGTAGCCGACCGTGACTTGCTAGCTGTTGCCATTCCACAATGATCTCATCGGCCGTCACACTCTTGAAGTACGGCTGCGCCAAGAGATGCTGTGTAACTAACGGCTTGAGGCCCAGGTGTTCGTCCGAGAGCCACAAGGTGGTAAAATCAGCTGAAGCGTATTCCTTGGTCCCCCACTCGGGATTAACCAGGGTGTAGTCGACTGTAAGCATGGGTGCCAAAACAGCCAGGAGATGTTCTGGGCTCTTAATTGGTGAAGGGGGAGGAACCGGAAGTCAGCATCACCAAGTTGATGATCCAAGAAATGAAATCATGTATCGAAGAACACACCTTTTTGTCATAGCCATCAGCCCATACCCTTGCCGTCTGGACGATGGCAATGTAGTCTTGGAAAGTCAAGTTGGTTGGAAAGTATACCTCGAACATGATGAGTTCAGTGGAGTGATAGGTGTTCAGCCCAGAAATCTTCTATTTTGCAATTAAATCTATCTTTAGGGCATACAGAGATAGTCTAGAAGATCAACTTAGAACTACCGTGCCAACTCATTCCTTATACCATAGATTTTCTGAGGCAGTTGTTAGCCCCCCACCTCGGAAGCTCCCCCACTTCGGAACCTTCTCGGCTGTGAACCAACCATTCGATACAAACATAGCTAGCCGAAGTTGATACCGATACTCGGAACATCCGAGCTGCTTCCCCGCAGTAATGAAGCTTCCTCTAACGGGTAATACCTTGGGGGTTGATACATTACCAAGTCAGCGCCGCAATGAATGCTGGTCCGGTCATGAAATGTCTTGCCTCCGAGGTTACTAGCGTCCACTATGCCCGCATCACCCAGTCTTCGTACCACCGTTTACCCTGAGATTGACCCAAGTCGACTAGCAGGTTCACTCTCCGGCAAAAATGTCCTGATAACCGGCTCTGGCAGAGGGATTGGCCAGGAGATGGCTCTTGCTGCAGCACGTGCTGGTGCGAATGTTTGTGTGACGGCACGAACAGACAGCCAGGTCGAGGCGACTGTAGCTCATATCGAAAGTCTGAGTCTCGGTATCGTTGTTGTTGGTATTCTCGCCGATGTGCTAAAGCAGGCGGACCAAGAACGCCTCATCCGCGAGTTCCGGGAAAGGCTTGGGCCCGTCGATGTGTTGATCTGCAACGCCGGGGACAACTTCTTTCAACCGTTTCACTTGACAGACGCAACCAGTTGGTGGGACATTATGGAACTAAACGTGCGAGCGCCAGTGGAGCTCACCAGGATTGTGCTCCCGGAAATGCGCGAGAGGAACCAAGGCACCCTGATCTATACGTCTTCTCATGCTGCCACAGCAGACCTGCCGTGGACGACGGCCTACAATTGTGCCAAGACAGCGATCACTAGGTTCGCAGGAACGTTGCAGGTCGAGCTGGATCAAGTGCAGCAGGCGGAGAATAGAGTGGGCAACCAAATAAGCGTGTTCAGTATCAACCCGGGCGAAGTTGAAACTAGCCTTCATGACAGGGCATTTCCGGAAAAGACTAGACAAAAGGCACCCTATGTTCTTGAGCACATGGCCAAGATGAGTGCTGGGAAGCCACATTTTGAGGGCGTCTTGTCGGCTTGGACATGCGTGTGGCTCAGTTCGGGGAAGGGCCGGGCCTTGAGAGGGAGGTATGTTGATTGCACACGAGATGTCAATGAGCAAATCAAAGAGGTCTTACAGTCTGCAAATTTATAGCCATGCGCTATAGTTAGAAATAGCATTCTTTGTCATCGTCATGTGTTTCGGTTCCTCGGGAAGATTTCGACTGTACGCGACTTCGGTTTGATGATGATACTGCAGTCAATATCTTGCCTGTCAATATCCCTGCGCAGTGGAATACCTACTTGACAAAAGTGGTGATTGCGCAACGATGGCTGTGCTGGTTAGGATAACCATGCCAAAAATTGCATAAAGCGAGAGCCCAGGCGAATAGAACTGGGCTTGAGTAACCAACGGCCAAAAAGGAAAAGGTGTAAATTAAAACATCTAAGGATCAAACCCCCATCTTCCATATTTTCATTCAACACTTGGTTCGTTATTCCCCTTGCGTAATCTAATTCGCTCAGAAACCCGTCTCAAACTCGATCCAAGTCGCTAAGAGAGTCTCCACACGAAGTATGAGGAGATAGCCCGACTCGGTTAGCGCAGCAGCTGCCTAACAGGCTGAAGAAGGCATTCATAATACGGACTTTCATAAACTCCTCTGTGACCCTTCTTGACGATTTTGCTAATGCAAAGTTGGCCTCGACTTCATCATGACCAATCTGCTCGATCTCCCTTCAGAACTCATTGTAGCCATATGCCACAACTTGTGCCATCGCTGTACAGGTACACGTCTAGTGCTCGAACAACATCCCGGGGCGCTGTCCTACTTGTCTCAGACATGTTCAACCCTGCGATCTCACGCACAACCCATCCTCTATCATTATCCATACCTCCCGAAACACAAATACGTTTCACTGCTCCATGCCTTTATTCAAAGGCCGGACCTGGCGGCACAGGTGCGAAGGCTCGACGTGGGCGATTGGTGGCGCCTGGCTGGAAAGCACACTGTAGATGATGACGATGTCGAAGTATTTGAACACCTCATGAATCAGTATCCAGGGCCAGATGGAAAACCGATTGCACTTGATCCAAGCTGGTCAAACGACTGGCCAGACAAGGCAGGCGATGGGAAATGGTTCGCATTTGAGCCTGAAGCCGCCCTGGCAGCTTTGATGGTCGCCCTGGTCCCCAACGTCCAGTGGCTCAATGTTGTCGTGGGCTGGCATTGGGGATTTCCATTTTGTCGCCACGGATCGTTACAGCATCTTACCAAATTGACTCAATCCTGTGAGGACTCACACATTGGCACTGACATTGCCGTCGTGCAGAACATTCTGGCAGCAGCCCCGAATTTGAGATTCTTTGGTGGTGCTTACATTTCTCACGTTTCTCCCGAGGTCAATCACAACAGCTTAGTCGAGGTTTCCTTGGATCAGAGTGCGCTAGACCCCGAATCGCTTCACAACATCATGCGGAGCTTCGAGCAACTGCAGAGGTTTACCTTCAACTCTGGTGGTATTCACATGTCAGGCGATCAATCACTAACGCCGAAGGATGTCTCCGAAGCTCTGCTCATCAGAGCAGATACTCTGCAGCATGTTTCGCTCAACTTTGAGTATTCCTCTTCCTACGATAATTTCGGGCCTGGAGATATCCATACAAGCCTCGGAGGTATGAGACAATTGAAAAGTTTTGTAACTCAAGGCCCAGCTGTAAACGTATGGAGAGGATATAAATGGGCTAGACGCAGGCCGTTGCTTGTTGAACTGCTTCCCAGCTCGATCCAGAGTCTGACAATCGGTGATTCAACTGACTACATCCCTCCAAGCATGATGGAAGAGCTAGCTAGTCACGCAAGGGACCAGTTTAGTCAGTTGCAAGAGATCAAGCTCCCAGAGATAGATGATGATGAGTTTGGTCTCATCAAGGCTGCGTTCAGCAACACTAACATTAGGGTATCTAATTTGTAGATATAAATCAACATGGAAATAAAAGCATCGTTGTAATAGTGGATGATTATAATCAACTAATGGTACAACCGTCTGCTCCCTTCTTCCAACCATGTTTCTCAAACAACGTCACTATGTCTTTGCTTCCTCTAAACACCGCCCTGCTTAGCTGATCACGGCCAAAACCATCTGGGCGACTTTTTGCCCCGTGAGTAAGAAGATACTCGATCACGGACAAATTCCCTTTGTCAACAGCAATGTGGAGTGTCGTTTCCTGGCAATCGCTTTCATCGTTGCATTTCGGGTTCCATGCTCTCGGATCGTGATCGCCTTCCTTCCACCAAGTTGTCGCATCATTGACATCCATGCCACCGATTTCAACCAGCATCTTCAACACCTCGAGACCTTCGTCATCGGTCCGAGCAGTAGCGTATTTGATAAGGATAGGGTCTCCTGGCCACTTCGGCTGCGGTGGTGTTCCAGTGTACAGAGTTCTCGGAATGTAAGGAAAATAGGATCGTAGCTCTGAGCTCGGAAGCTTCTGGGCACAAGAACTGAGCACGCTCCCAGGTGATTCAAATTTTCCAAGGTCGGAGGGAATCGAAAAGCCTTTCCATGTGCCCCATTTTGTACCAGTTGGTGCATCTAGTGTTTCCGATGTTTGGAGCCAGCCTTCAGCCTTAAGAGCGTCCCAAGCACCGAGGGAGGGGCTAAATTCTTTGAGGTGAGATATTATCAGAGTCGATGCGAGATTGAATATTCCGGTATTCGAAGCCTTGTGTTGAGCCAGACGTTGAAGGACGTCGTAGTTGTGGTGCTTGAGTGCAACTGCGAGAAGCACCTGGAGAATTGAAGGCGTTTCTACCGTCGAATGACCAGTGTCGTCATCCAATGACATCATTGCCCCTTCAACGATATCACCATTGCTAATGATACATCGATTTAATAGCCTAATGAAATTTATGGTTGCTAATGAATGCCATGTCAGCTTCTTCAAATGTTGTAATGCTAAAACAACCTCACCATTTTCTGGTATCGTATCAGGGCTCTTCGCTAGCACCAAGAATGATGCATAGACAAGGTCAACCTCGGCTATGACCCGTATCTGCCCATCTGTCAAAGGCGAGCTAGCAGCTTGGCGAGCTGACTGAAGTAGGCAGTTGTTGAAGTAGGTCCACAACGTGACTGTCCCAAACGGGTCTGACTCGGCTCGTTGTAGGAGTGACTTGTCTAACGACGAGAGATATAAATTCGGGATCATCTTTGAAACCAGACCGGGTAGAAAGTAACAAAATGCGGAGAAGCAAGAAGCTTGAACTCAATTAAGCAGCAGTCAACTCACACACCTCAAGTGATGAATGCGAAAATTAGTAAATTCGGCTCAAGTCCTCCTCAGCACTTGGATGCGGGGTTGTCAGGTGATTGATCCACTACGAGCAGGACAATCAGAACTAATCAGGAGAAGTTCACTAGTGAAGACGCGCTTTTGCGCTGATTCTTGTGTCTCATGTGGATCTTCTATTCAGCCTTAAATTCTAAGCATACATGTTGCCACCACCACTAGCATCCAGGGCGCAAGGAGACTAAGCTGATGCGTCGCAACGCCTGCAGCTTTTGGAACTACAGTTGGAGAAGTCCTGGATGCGGGAGCAGCTGTGCTGATAGCATTATGCTTCAACTCGCTCTTGGGCAGGATACCATTCTTACCCGGAACCACTGCATCTCGGTAGTTGGTGGCTTGTTCATAGGTGCAGGCGGTAGCGAGGAGCTCCTCCTCTAACCATTTCCTTCCTAGGAATTTGATGCCGAATCGAATGCCCAGCGCAACATAAATCAGCTCTCGAGATCCCTTCAAGACGGGAACGTCATAAGGGCAAGATCCAAGAGGGACGCTAATTGCGGGCAGTCCTGGCGATGAAGCCCATGTCGGTAGGTGATGAGCGCCGCCGACAGATTATACTCGTTCAGAATTCCGGTAATACCACCCTCGGCGTCCATTTCAAAGCCTGTCTTTGCTGCCTTGATGGCACGAGCATCACTTGCATTGTACCCCAGCGCGAGTGAAATGTCCCAGAGCATAACATCACGATCAGGATATTCTTCACGCGGATTTTCGGCTGTCCAGCTCTGTAGCTCGGGAACAGAGTGGATGACATTGGGGTTACAGGTGAGCTCATCCACATACGCTGTTAGGTCCGAGATAAACCCAGTCGCGCAGTCGATGCCCGGATGGTTCATCTTGAAGCTGCGAAGCGGCTAGTCAAGCTCCGCCGCAGCCGTTGCGCTGAAGTTCGCTGGGCCAACAATCTCAGCGCCCAAGATGCGAAGAACATCGATGGCGGAATCAACGGTCCCTAGCAGGTAGCTGCGATTCACCCTCTGGTAGAGCAAGCCATCATCAAACACGTTGCGAGGCAATCTGAAGCGGATCCCACGGAGACTGGTGTACTTAGTCGTAGCCGCCACGTAATCGGGGATTTTGCCGTCATGGGGGATTGCAGAGGTCAGCTCATCTTTCTCATCAAACCCTGCAATCACCGAAAGAACGGCTGCTGCATCCTTGACTGTCCTGGCCCAAGGACCGACAGTGTCTTAGACGCTAGTGATTGGGATAACGAGTTGATGGGCAGTGAGACCAACAGTAGGCTTCACGCCAACAATGTTGCCACAGCTCGCCAGCTCAAGAATACTTTCTCTCGTTTCTGTTCCGAGGACAGCAAATAATAGACCAATTAACGCGGCAATACCCTCACCGGAACACCCCTACCAACATGATCAGCATTAGAATGGTTCATAGGCCTGTCCGCCTCTCGAGCTCCAACCAGAGGTGGTATTGCTTGATCCGCACATGGCCCACTAGCTCATGCTTCTCTTTCCCAGAATAATTGTTCCGGAAGCCTTGAGTTGTGCCACTATCCCGCTATCCTTGGGGACCTTGGCACCTAATACCGCGTGTGAGCCTGCAGTATTGTTCATTTGATCATATGTGGTGATGTTATCCTTGACTAGGATAGGGATGCCTTGTAGTGGACCATGCGATTTGCCAGCAGATCTCTCTGTATCCAGCTTTGCAGCAATGCTGAGTGCATCCGGATTCACTTCAATGACAGCATGGACGTTGTCATTCACCTCTTGGATGCGTTCCAAGTATGTGGTCACTAAATCTACCGCGGTAAAACATCCGCTTGAGAGGCCAGTATTGAGCTCATTAATGGTTGCTGAGTACAGGGACGGGTAGACACAATTGCTATTTGCAGCAAGCGCTGCTTGAGCACCAAAGGCGATAGTCAACGCTGCTATTAAACCCATTGTCATGAGGCGTAAGTCAAGAGCGGAGAGAAGACGACATGTGAAGATGGTCCAATCTCCAATTGATGCCCCACGGTTTTATTTACGCTTCATAAAGGCTAGGAAGACCCCGTTTGATTTCATCGTTATCAGTCTTATATGATGCCCCAGACCAATGCTCCACTTCACCTTGGACAACCATGTGGGGAGATGAGGACAGTGGGTTTTACGGGTCGCGCGAAAGGCGGCGTACCAATATCCTAGGAATACCAAGCCGAGATCTGAGGTCATTGCTGCTCAGAAAGCATTTGTGTGCATAGCTCGGCAGGCTGAACTCCAATCACTGAGCCAGGCGCGAGGTGATTGACCGTGAACGGAGTTGTCAAAATCTCTGCAGTGTTTTCCTACCTGACCCCTGCCTTTCTAACTGCTGCCAATAACTTAGTGTCATGCCTGGGTATTCTCTCCTCGCCTCGCTCATGCATTGATGAGAGTTCAAGGGTATCCTATTGTTTCATTGCCCGATCTCATTACTACCGTAAAAACTCAGCAAATTCGACCGCTCTAGCGTCGACGGGATCTCCGTCTTTCACAATTAAAAGAGAGTTCTCCGTCACATAATTAGTTGTGTATACTTGTTCTGCACTTTCTTGAAGAAACAAAGGTAGTCGAATTTGCTGAGTTTTTATCATCGATTCAATGTACAATTGTAGACTATGATAAGGGCATAGAGCGACCACGCCGGACTATACGCCATAACATATCATGATTTGGTTACTGCCCGAAGAATATTTAACTATTTTAATGCCCAGCATTTCCTCATGTTCGATGCTCGGTCGGATAGAGTCATCCCATTTACCATTACTACTCGTGCGCCATTAAAAGGCTTCATTATCCGCCCCTTCGTATCGAAGTGCCTTGCTCCATACTAACTTGGCTAACGTTTGGGGAAGATACCTCGGCCAACTAACTCTCACCAATCGTGAATAAGCATCATCCCATTTTGTTACTCCTGACTTTTTACTCCAAGTTCGGAGGCGACTGTAAATCTGAGTCTCGATGTCTTGAAGTGTGTTGTCGTAAGAACGTGATTGGTGCCGTGCTAGACAGTAGGCAGCAATGAAATGGGCCCAAAACCGCACATCTGATGATGCAGAGTTCCTTTGCTCATCCTTTGTGCGGTTGAGATCCCGAATGAATATTGTCAATACATGTCGCAACAGTCGGCGATCTAGGAGTGCACCGTCGTTCAATATACCAAGCACATTGTGCAAATAAAGCCCAGAGGCAATTATTATGGTGCACCACGAAGTAATGGTTTTTTGTGCACCCGACGCCTCATTAGACGTCTTTCTTCCAATACGATTGAATAATGAGGAGATGTGAGCATCAATGCCAGCAAAATGCAATCTTGACAAGTAACGCTCAACTCGGCCCCAGTGTTGGCCACTAACGCCGTCGTTCGGGTCAAGCTTGATGGAATCAAACCATCCTGTCAATGACCCGAGGCATTCGACGACGCGAGATCCATCAATATTGTAAAACTTTGTCGTAGTTGGGAGTGCTTGGAGGAAAAATGGGAACCTCGTCAGTGCCTTCAGCTGGAGCTCCAGAGCCTCGGAGCCCTGCCAATGCAATTCTTGCACCAGTCTCATGTACTCGGGGAGATCCGATTGTTTTGATTCTTCAAGCAGCTTTGTGAGTGCTTCGGTCTTTTTTATTCGACTCTTCACCGTATGTATGATGTGATATGTTCTAAACAAACTCAGCAATGTCGGCCTGGTACTCTGGACGGCAAAATTACTCACATTATGAGAAAACGGGATACCAGCTCTTCCTCAGACTCCATAGGAGTATCAAAGGTTTCATCACGAGGACAATAGAGATCTAATAATGCCACAAGGCCGTTCAGGTGGCCTTCAGCTGTTACAATTTCTCCTTGGGCGCACTGGATGGTTGGTTAGTGTCACAGTGGTAAATTGAACTGCGGCGACACAGCAGTGCGGACGGCAACATACCTCAATGACGCATAAGATGGAGATGTGTCGAAGAAGAGACCATAACCCACTTTGTCGAGGGTTATAAAGTCGCTCATTGGAGAGTTTGATGGTCTCAATTTTATGAAATAATACAGTGGGCATGTATTTTGAGACGTCACCAGTTGCCCAAGTGTATCGTAATCCGGTAATGAGCAATACATCTCGGAGGGAGTCTGCATTGTGCACGGCGAATGGTAGGCTGCAAGACACGGTCAGAATGAAGCACGACCAACAGCAACAACAATCAACAGCAATCACGATATAACTGATGCAGGGATGCGGATCACTTGCATTTCTTTTTCTTGTGATTCTGGGGAACCGGAAAGGTCATGCCTTAATTGGTTGACTAGAGCCCGAATCTCGTTAGCCTGCGTAAGCCGACGGTAGTGAGTTACCCACAGTAATGCAAGAGTTCCCTCGACTTGTATGGCATTTGCACCGGCAAAGAGTCGAAAGGATCAACCGCGTCAGGATTCAACGCCTTGAACACATGGATTGGCATTGGCTGGTTTACGCTGATGGACCATGGCTGCTGCTCGCTGCCACGCCATAAGGCTCTACGCTCCCGAAGAGGAAGATCCGGGGCGGCGAAATCGCACAATTTCCCAGCCTTGAGACATTGATCACTGAGCCTTGGTTAGTTTAAAATGGATTGCCGCCACACCTTATCCGCCCGTCATGCTGCTTTACATGGCAAGGCGGGCGGCGGAAAATGGATCTCCACGTACCAGACCGGCCGGTTCTCATCGCATCTCTTGTGGCGTTGCTTGCAGGTCCGGCATCCTCCCCGGCTCCGGGTATGGTAACTGCGAATCCTCTGCCCATCGGCAGCATCAGCCTGCTTCATCACGGGAGCTGGGAGATGGATATCGCGATAAGGAAGGATTCAGCTGCGGCAGGGGGGGATTTTAAACTGCTCGGTTTTTTAGGACGTGACGCATTGTCAGAGTGGACCTCGACCAATTTTAAGATGAACACCCGGGTCGACGCTTTGATGACTGAAGCCCCTAACCGATTTGAGACCAAATACCGAGACGTTGCAGACACAACCCCTGTCACAGGGGCCTGTTCGCAGTCTGTGTGGACAACCAAAACCTATTCAGGGTGAGGATCGCCTAGTATTGTTTGGGAAAATAACGGCTAAGCTTTCAGCACTACAAAACTTATCCATCGCGCCTGGGCACTGAGGTTTACAGACTTTCTATACGCAGGTCAAGAACAAAACGAACAAGCCTAAACCGCCATTCGGGACTTGGCCCGCGTCTCCACTGATATAAGAGTGGTTAGAAGACCTCCCATGTCGCCCCTAGACCGCTTGAACTCCAGTCACAACGGGGCGACAGCAGTTTTGACAAATAAACATCCACGGCCCAAATGCGATGACAGGACCCCACGGAAAATGCCGAGAACATACGTTACAGTCAATCCACACGGTCACTATTCTACCGACGGCGGATTTGGTGAATTCCCTGGGGGCAATTCCACACCAATAGAATGCCGCTCCGATACGAGAATGCGTCAAAAGTTCATCGCGGCACGCTACACAGCGCCGTTCCAATATCGCACAAACCAACATCTATGGCGAGAGCAAGAAAAATAATGAAGCCCCTTTTGAGCCTCAGATTGATCGTATCAACTCTACATTTGATAGAATACCGGTATGTCAAACTTTTGTGGGGCGAAACCCATTCTCAGTGCGGCCTTTTTGCATGTCACGATGCGAAATTGAATAACTTTACAATTAAAATTAGAATGTAACACAGAATTCAGCTTGCGGGGCTTCGGGAGGCATTGCATATGTCTGGCCATGATTGCAACGCAGTTCTCTCAGTCACTACAGCTGGGTACTTCATCTTCTCACAGTTGTTAACTTATCCAAATCTAACTTGCATAACAGAATAGTCGTAGGGCAAATCCCTCGTGTCCTTATTATTCAAAAGATTCCGCCTGGAATCTGGTTGCCTTCTATGGTTGTAGTCTGGGCAGGCCTTACGGGAAGAAGACAACTGTAATGTGTTGCCGAGTGAGATTTTGATGGCACTGACGATGGTTATACGTTAGATGGCTAGTGCAAGCGTTAAAACTACCACCTAGCTATGTGTAGTGCGGTTCTTCCTTAGACTAGCCGAGGTCAGTACTTATGCTGGGACCATATACATTATTGGCTCATGGTATACTCCATCAGAGATCGCGAAACAGACTGCCATTTTCACCGTCTCAGACCAAATTGGAACCATGTTTGCTGGAGTCATGATGACAGCTATGTACAAGGGAATGGGCGGTATGGGCGGTCTTGGGGGTTGGCCATGGGTCTTTTAATAGGTATGCAAGATTCATGACATGGAGCACGGCTCGAGTTGTCTACTGACGTTTATCTCATTCACAGACGGCATCATCACTCTACCTATTGCCATCTTTGGATTCTTTTATTTCCCCGACATCCCTGACAATACAAAAGCCACGTAGATAAGTGGTGAGGACAAGAAATTGGCTGCATCGAGACTGCCTCCGGTCAAGCCCAAGGGACACAGTATTCGCCCCTGGTCCTGGCAAAGCGCTTATTGCTCACTCCAACCTTGCAAGCTACCTTTCGTCTCTTGCTTTGAGCTTCCTTGCTGATTTATTGTAGTTAGATTCTTCTTTTTTGGTCGCCAGTTTGTGCTACACTGGAGGCATTTTCTGTACAAAACAATTTCCTGCTTTAGCTCAAGTACCAATCCACGTATTTTAGCCCGAGTCAGATCAACACATATCCACTAGGAGTGCAAGCCGTCGGTATCGTGGCCAACATGTTTGCCGCATGGCACATGGATGCTACCTGCACTCGGATCCCAATGGCTCTTCTGGCGTGCATCTTCCAAGTCATCTCTGCGCCGATGTTGTTGGTCCCAAGTCTTCCATTTGCAGGAACATTCTTTGCCTTTCTCTCGGGACCTTTATATATGGTGAATCCACTTATTTTTGGTTGGGCAAACATTATCCTGCAGCGGAGCGGTGACGATGCAGTACGCAGTGTTACTCTATACTCCATGAACATTGGTTCCATGGTCATGTATACGTTTTGGGTAATTGTTCTATACTCTGCCGAAGATGCGCCTGATTGGAAGAAGGGATCCATCGCCATGATTGTCCGCTGTTTTATAATGCTCACCTATATGTGGGTTATTCACAGGGTGAGAGGCGAGACATCCATCCTCTTCTAATAATTTGCTAACCGTTTGTATAGCTTGATCGACAGACATTTGAGGAGTATCAAAACACTCTCACCGATGAAAGAGGTGGCTCAGATAGAACTGTCGGTGATCTGGGAGATGATGAGAAATCAAACAAGCAGGCTGAAAACTGACGTCTGTCGGGGAAGAATCGAGTTGAGTGGGAACGTTGGTCTGCGATTGGTGTTGATGCACAAGGAGATAATCACTGGGCTATTCGACTCTCGAAAGGATCTAAGAATGGAACAAAACACACCCAACAAGGGAATCAATGATCAGGCACATAGCTCTCTCATATTTTGACATGAAATAATTTATAGAGAATATAAATGTCTCAAATGTCTCTAGGGTAGGTTGTGAGCTAGGCCGAGGTTGGTGGGGATAGTTCGCAAGAGATTGGTGGAGGCCCAGTTAGGACGAGAAGCCTAACAGCTCCTAATGAGATGGTAGATTTGGTCTTGTGTCTGAAAAAAAAAAACACCTTCCACGACGTAGAAGCATGCCTTGTATCCCAGGAGTATCAGAGGATACGTTTAAATCGCTTCAATAACTCTTATCATCGCCAGCAAGGAATTATCTTTTTATCAGTGGGTCCTTAGAACCAGCCATGCTGATGCGGTCGTAGCGCCCTTTTATCCGAATGGCGTTATCAGGACCCTGATTGACGAAGGCACAGCTAAAAGGCATACCCCTGTCACTTTCTTAGAACGATAAGGGGCTCTTGAGCCCCCCTATGAACCGCATTGATATCTGCTAGGGTGCCTTGGAAATCGATGTTTTGTGCTACGTATCATCCTCCGAACTGACTTTGCAACTCTCCTGATCGGTCCCTAGTTCCCTAGTGGACCTAAAACACCATGTCGACCTCATCAGTGCATCCAGGCGACGATTGTGACTCATCAATCTCCCCACCTGTGCGTCATGAGGGTAACGGTACCAGTAAACCCACCTCCCTCGCCTGTATCGAATGCCGGCGAAAGCACCTCAAGTGTGACGCAGGCGTGCCCGAGTGCTCACGCTGTAGATCCTGCGGGTTGAACTGCCAATACCAGCCGTCTCGGCGTGGCCTGAAGAGAAGAAACGTCTCACTCAAGCAATCTATCCGATCTAGTTCAATTTCAGGGCATGTCCGATCCTTCCGAGTAAATGCCACAACGGAGGGACAGAACAAAGAGCCCGAACAAATTGTCTGGTTTCACAAAGACCCACAGGACTCCGTTGATGAGAATGGTGCCTGTGAGGGAGGGGCAGCTGGCGAGGTAGGAAACTGGCAGAAACAGGAGTTGATCTTGCCGACGGACCAGGGCCACCTTGCCATGGACCCAGCCCAGTATAGCCTCAGCTGTACAATGGCTAGCAAGGAAGAAGAGGAAGTAGAGGATGATGAATTGTTCATCAACTTATTCTACGCCAACTTCCACGTCGCCCACCCATTCCTTGTGCCTCGTGGCCTATATCTTTCACAGGCATACCCTTCTTACCTAAAGCTTGTGGTTCACCTGATTGGATGTCATTACTCAGGTACTGTGTGCAGCGAAATGATGCAAGGCCTGGCATCTAAAGCTCTCGAACAAGCTTTGGCAAATGGTGAATCAAGCTTCGTGCTTGTACAAGCACTTCTACTCTTTTCCATTGTGTTGCACGCTCGATGTATCACTGGCCAGTCCGTTGAGAATCTGGAAAAGGCTGTGTCATTGGCTTTGGAGATAGGCATGCACAAAAAAGAATTCTCTACGACATATGGCCAAGGTTCTGGCATTTTGGAGGAGAGTCTCAGAAGGACCTGGTGGGAGCTGTATGTCACGGATGGCTTCATGGCGGTTTTGCAGCGCAAGAAAGGTTTCCAGAGCCATGCCGTGGACGCAGATGTTCCACTTCCCTGCGACGAATCTCTATATGTCGAAGGTGCCTTTATGATGGAGCCATTAACTCTTACACAATTCGACTCTCGAGTCTACACAGATCAATCACCTTACTTTTCATCCTTCACCTACCGAATCGAAGCAACCAGGATTTTGGCTCGCGCCCTTTCCGTTGCCTGGATACACGAGGTTCATCAAGACCAACTCCAAGCCATAGACAACGCCTTGGCAGCTTGGCGTCATCACCTAGGCCCAGGAAAAACCGAGCCTGCGAACGAGTTGGGTGACGTCGACGAAATGTTATTCCAGGCACACATGCTAATCGAATACATCATCATGTATCTTCATTTTCCTCGAAGTGATCTCCGAGGAACACTATCGATCGCATCTGATATCACCCCACAAGGACAACTTCTTCCGGTATACTCTCGATCGATGCATAGAATAAAGGCTGTTGAGGCTTCGAAACGACTTGGAGACCTCATTTCGCTACGATCGTCGGTACACAAGCAAACGCCATTTTGTTTAGATGGACTCCTTCTCAGTGGAGCAGTACAGCTTTCCGTGTGTTCATTACGACCATCAGGATTCCGAGATCACTACCACGATCGCCTTTCCTTGAGTACTGGCGTACTCAAGACGTTGAGCCCTGTATGGGCACTGGCTAGGGGGACCTTGGAAAAGATTAACAACATGGTTTTGGCCGTGGACCCAACAAACAAGGACCTCATGCCTAGCCATGCCGATACTGTTAGTGACAGCGCTATTGGCCTGGGGACAACGGCCGATATGAATATTCTGGATCTCCCGTGGGACCTCTCCATGTAGTTCATGCAAACTTAGATACCCAAAACAAGCTAAAGCTTAAAAAAAGCAAATAATTTGATTGTTTGTAGAGATCAACTGAGTTGCGGGCAATAATATCGCAAGTTGCCGCATTAATAATCGTGAGGGTTAGATGGTCAAGCCCAAACGGTGATGTATTCTGTTATGATAAGTGGAAGATGATACAGAACGTGACATTAATTTCTAACCCCATGAGAAATCTCCATTATTCTAACTGACCGGAGTGAAATGAATCATTCGCAAGATGAACTCCGGGCATGTTAGCGTCATATTATCGCCACCGCTTCGGTTTCGGGGTCTGAGTGGAGTCCAAGACTGGTTACTCGGGAGGCCGGCAAGAAACTAAGGCGAGGCTCGATGCATGCACAGGGGACACCCTGTCAAAGAATCTACGGGGATGGAATGGCGAGACACCAGGGTGAGAAGTCTCGTGCTTTTTGATGGCCACTTGACACCGTAAAAGCCCCCTGGAAGCATGCGACTAGAGCATATCCGGGGTAGACCTAAGGCAAGAAGATCATTTACGAAAGAGCATCCTTCAAGATTATGCGCTAGCCGGCAAACTCACGGTCTGGTCTGAAAGTCGACCGAAGTTTTGAGATTTGGCGCAGGAAGTCCTAAGCTTGCGCGGGACGAGACGGCGAATTAGTGCATTACATGGAATTATAGTCTATTGGAGGGTTTTTATACCTCGGAGTTTGAGTCAGACATTTAGTTCGTAACAATGTCTCATGCACGCCCTACTTTGAAGATGAATTTACTATAGCCCTTGTCCCAAGGACTGATAGTCAACATTATCGCGGCTCTCCTGCAACCATGATAAACACGTGCGGCATGGCTAGCGGTGCCACTCGCAACCCGCCGCAATGGGTCTGAACGATCGATTGAACCATGTTTGCACAATGTACATAGGCTGGGTGTGACTGGATGACGGCCATGGTGAGATGTACGGCTTCTTTCGCAGGCCTTGTTGCACGTTATCGGCATCCACGACCCAAATCCAGGGAACAGACGCCGGCATCAAACCAAATGAGTAAAAGATACCCATGAGACTAAACCAAAATTGATCAACAGTCCCCGGGTGCAGTGTTGTGGGAAGGGCGGGAGAAAGAAACCCACATGTGACCCACAAGTAGGATCGGATCCGAATGATGCAATCGTTGAAGAATATTGTAAACACCGTAGTATACCTGTTTGTAACACCACTTAGATGGTCTAGGATATCCAAAGGGAGAATTATATTGAAGATAGATCAAAGTATTAAAATGGCCATGCCTGCAAAAGTCTTGGTTTCACTTCTCCATCACTGGCAACTCTACTTGATCGTTTTGGTTGGACTGTGGTAAAGCGCAGAGCTCATCATCGAGGACGCAATTGGGTACAACGACCTGACCAAAAATGAGCGAAGAGAAGAAAAAAGAGCCTGGAGTAACCTTCAGGCGTACGAGTAGCTCAATTGGTGATCAGAAGATCATTTCAAGCAAGGCTGCCGATGAGACTCTGCAACTGGTTGAACAGTATGAGTCTGAGGCTGGCGAGCTGACTCCGGAGAAATTCAAGCAGCTCAAGAAAAAGCTTTATATACACGTCCTTCTCTTGGCTACTTTTATTGACTTTATGCTCTATGTAAGTCAGACACGGGTTGTTGCTTTGCAAGGAATTGCGACAGGTCTGACGACGATTAGGTTGACAAATCAACTCTCGGCCAAGCAACTCTCCTTGGTCTTTTCGAAGACACTGGTCTTGATAATTCCCAGTACAACAACTTGAACTCTCTTTTCTATACCGGTAGGCTTTCCTGCAACGGGAAAATACTTCGTTGTTGCTCATGGTCGCAAAGGTTACATTCTTGGTCAAATTCCTGGCCAATTCCTGATTCAAAAGCTGCGACTACGAGCTTACGTCACCGTCACAATCCTAACATAGGCCGTCATTGTATTGCTACATTGTACGGCAAAGAACTACGGGGCATTGATTCCTCTGCGCTTTTTTCTAGGCTTCGTTGAATCATCGATGATTCCAGCCCTTGAAATTACCATGGCCATGTTCTTCACACCAGATGAGCTTCATCACGTTCAGCCAATCTTCTATATTTCATGCATCGGATCGCCAATCTTCACTGGATTAGTCTCTTATGGGCTACTGTTTAGTGACTCAGTGGTCAGCCCGTGGAAGTACTTCATGATTATCACCGGAGGGACATCTCTGCTCCTGGCTGTGCTTACTTGGTTCGCCTATCCCAACAACCCAGCTACGGCCTGGTTCTTGTCAACCGAAGAGAAAGTTCACGCTATCCAGAGGGTCCACAAGGCCACAAAAAGTTCAATTGAGCAGAAGAGCTTCAAGAAGCATCAGTTCTACGAAGCGCTCAGGGATCCTGTCTCATGGCTTTTTGCTGGTGCAGGATTCACACTGATGCTTGCAAACAACCTTGCTTACCAGCAAAGCCTGCTCTTCCTCGATCTCGGTGTTTCCGACCTTGGATCAACCCTGGTGTGGGTAGCTTCCGGTGGCTTTGCCGTTCTTGCCTGCGCCGTGGCCTCTGTTCTCATTCGGGTGTTCCCTGGTTACAGCGCTTACTGGGCCGCCCTCTGGTGTTTGCCATGCATTGCTGCTAGTATCGGTATGGTTACGATTTCCTGGGATAAGACTATTCCCATGTTGGCTTGTTTGATCCTCCCACCTAACTGTTTTGCTCAAACCTGGATCATCTCACTTGGTTGGGTGTCTTCAAGCTGTGCGGGACATACCAAGCGACTTACTCGAAATGCCATGTTCATGGTCCTCTATGGGATTTCCAATATTATCTCTCCTCAACTTTGGAAGTCCGGCGGACCTCGATACTATGTAGCCTGGATCACTCAAATTGTCGTCAGCTTCACCGTGACACCAATTTTGCTGCTCACGATCCGATACATCCTCACTAAGAGGAACAATGAGCGAAAAGAATGGATTGCTGAGCAAGCTGCTATTGGAAACTACGGGAATGGCTACATCGAACAAGTGGATGATGGGGGCAATGTGTCCAAAGTAAAGGTCGACATTTCAATGCTGGACCTGACAGATTTGGAGAATAAGTTCTTCATCTATCCATTATAGACAGATGCAGGTGCACCAAATCACATAGCAGCAACTGAGGGAAACCTTGTTATTTCCATGCTTACATATGTTCAATTAATGATGCTATTGAGCGGTTTCGTTCCTCCCGTACGCTATGCTGCCAAGAGACTTCGAGCATACAAAATATTGTGGACTATGAATATGAATGCACGAGGTGGAAATTATTACGCACAATGGCTTAGGGCACGCCTGGGTGCATTTGAAGAATGTTAACTATTTCATCTATAGTGCATGTCCACAGCACTTTAGATGAGAAGGAAGGATACTCCGACAAGAACGGAAATGCCGACGAAGAGTGTGTTATGGGTCTGCATGTGACCAGAACTCGTGGACGATAACGTAGAGGATGGGGTTGCAATCGATTCGGCCTGGCTTTGTCCAGAAGCCTTTGATTGAAGGGTAGAGTCGGGTTTTGAACTGGTCTGAGTAACCGCGGTGACCGAAGCGGTGACCGAGGCCGGAGTGCTGGTTGCGCCAGGGTTGAGTTTCTCAGCTCCTTCGGTAATAACGGCAGCGATGTAACGAGTGGACAGATCGAGCTCCGTTGCAAGGAGAGAAGTGGAAACGGTTTTGCTGTTGTCTCCCGCCGATTCAATTTTGATGTCGCACGTGGCAACCATCTTTTTCTCGTTGATCTTGCAAGCGAGATCCTCAGAGCTGGCACGATGTAATGAGAAACCATGGAACCCAGAATAGACTTGTTGAATAGTAACTCACAAATACGGAACCTCGGAATCACCGGGGAAGTAGTACACGATCGACAGAGTGGATGGGCCCTCGATCACGGTCTGTGTCTGTAGAATATGACACTGGACGTTCTCAACGCCCTTAGGGCAGTGCAAGGCATAGGTAGTAGCTTCGGGTCCAACAGACACGACAGTACCGTACATGGTAGAGATGCCCTCGACCGGAAAGACAATGTCCAAGGTGGTCGTCTGGGCAGCGACGAAAGTGCCCAAGAGGGCAAGGAGATACAAGGAGCGAAGCATTTTGTGCATTGTGAGCTGATAGGCTCAATGTCGATGAATTGTAGGTAATCCTGCATTAAGACATGAAAAGAAACACGAGGGATATATAGGTATGACCATAGGTGCGGTTTGGATCAGATAGTCCAATCGCCGAGCCGGCCACCTTGATGGCCTCAAGCCGCATGTTGGTCGTTGGCGTCTTTCGGTTGTGGTGCCACCAACTTAGCACGTCAAATTGGATCTTGTAAAGACCAAATTATTCTCTAGCTCCAGTCAATCACCTAGACTCCCAGCCGATGGGATCGAACCCTTTCAGCCACTACAGCCCCATGGCCTGTGGTGATAGCCTGGTGATAGCCTGGTGCAAGCATGTTGGCACGAAAGAGGAAATCCGTCAAGGTGGATTTGGCACCTATTCCAGACTCGGCTTGTAGCCCGGTTGAGGCGCATGGTGATACGACCTTGATAGACATAATCCCGAGTGAAAACATGAGAGGACTTGGCGTAGTTCATGGTCGCCGATTAACACCCTGTCTCTAAATTGTTGAGCTATTGTACTCGCCAGGACATTGTTTTCGACCTTTTCTAGTTGTTATCTGGAGGGCTTCTTGGAGGGTACCCGAATGAGCTAGCGCTATTATTAGCAGCAGTGTCTCTCGACTTGCTTGTGGATGCCGAAACAATTAATCTCGTCAATTATGCCCATTTAGCCCGCCGATCACAGGAAACTCCATTGCTAGTCTGAGAAAACACAAGATGCAACACAATCAATAACCTGTTTTAATTAGAGGAGGAATTTTCTGGGATTTTTCTATCGATTTTCTATGTTACGTTATCTTGAGTGCTAGACTATGAAATTGCATGATGTGTCGTGCATGTTCAATAACAGGCCCAGGTCAATCTTCCGCTTTGCCCCCACGTTTCTCATTTCAATCACTGGTGCCATTTCACTGGACTTTGGGCGTGCTGGAAGCCGCAGTCCGTGAAATGGAGATAAAATCATCTTGCCCAGGCTGCATGTGTCTCAAGCAAGGATAAGCCCACCACGGTACCGTCCAGGCCAACCACGACGCAAGCCACGCGTAGCCAATGACCCTTTTCAGATGAGCATTTCTGACCAGGCCTAGGCTTTTATTTAGGCCCTTGACTGCATCTTCAAACATGAGACCAACAGCCTGAAAGGTAAAGAACTGGATTGCGGAAGACTCGCGTAGCGTCATGCCCGTCGCTAGATCAGGCGCCATATGTATCAACCCAGACAGGTAGAAAACGACGAAATTCTTAGTGTACCGAGTGAGTAATGAAGCTTTAGGCAAATGCAATAATCGCACCGCGACCCAATCCGCATGGTCTGACAAGAATAGTCGCCATGTCTGATGCCACGATACTCTATACTGAGAGGTTAGGGCTGGAAATTGCATGAGTAGGTGGAACAGAATGCGACGTACCCCCAGAAGTTTCGGATGCTATAAGCCTCCTGGAAAGGACCAAACCAAGGCGGGAACATGATTGGCTCACGTAATCCTAATACTACAAATAAGATGGCGATGCCGTTGTAACAAATCTGACTTGTTGCCCCGATACCCACGAGCCAGGATACGGTGGTCATTGTCCGTTTAAATAGCTCCACGTAAGTAAGATCCCCTAATCGGGAAAATATGTGCACTTTGGCTGGTGAGAAGTCATCCGCGGTCGAACTTGGCTGTAGGCCGAGCGCGGCCATATACCCCATGGAGATCAGCACGACGACAATCCGGTTCACAATGAACCGCCCCCTAGAAGGAATGTAGCTCGGGTCGGATGACGAGAAAGGGGGGCTTCCTCGGGCTGGACGGGGGTTTTGATACGCCGGAGATTCCATTGCATACTGAAGGCCCAAAAAAGACGGCCAAGTAGGCTAGCGTTTGCACATAAGGCATCCTCGGTATCAAATGCTGGGTTTGAGGACTCATCGCGCTCCTTTCGAACATGTCCCCTGGTGTCAAGATACTCAATATTTGAGATGGAAAGTAAAGAATGAGCATTGAATGCTTGGACCCAGGAGAAGGTCACAAGGAGGCATCTGAGACTAGCATTGTCAGAAACTGCCTGAACACTTCGGTCACCCGCAAGAGTCAGGGCAAAAATAAGAAGCGAGACAAATCTCCGCCGCCAAACTGCTCTAGCCGGAGTCAAGCCAAGGGTAACTGTGCAGGCGAAGTGTGCTAGTGCAAAGAAGCCAAGCGACCAGTGGCCCAGAGGATAACCTCCGTATGAGCTCATTTCGGTGCTGAAATCAGCCATTGGTGGATTAAGTATTGAATAGGAATAATCATAGATTGTTTCAAGAGCTATCGTATGACTGAAGTTGCTTATATGTGTTTCTCAAATGCCGGGTATCTGTCTTCAAACTAAACCCACAGGGTGATTGGTCACTGGATGGAGCTGAGACTGGGAGTTGATGTTTGACGAAGTGAGCACTGTTCCTGTGCCGCTGGTGGGTAATTTGTCGGCGCACTTAGCTCGGCATCAGCATCACGAATCAGAGGATCGCTCAATCTGAATCTAGTTGATCGTACCAAGTTCTCGCTTGAGAATGCGGGTCGTGTCGGTGACCGAGAATTCCCCACATACTCGAATAACGGGCCGTTGTACATGTCGTGCCGAGAATCAGACGAGAAGCCAGAGGCCATATTGGACTACAAGGAAATTCCGTGACCAAACAAATTCCATTCATGCCAAGCTGAATCCTACCTAGGCACCTCTACACCGGAGTCTAATTCTGCTACGTCTTCGTAGATGTGACCATCACCTAGGTGCATGAAAAAATTTGCCAACTATACCCTGGCATTTGTTACCGACCAAACACCGAAGACGAAATGCAGGGCCCTCAAGCCCAAGAAATCTTGAATTCATCGAAGGAAGAGGTCCCGGAAAGAGATATTCATGAAGTGATGAGTCAATCTACTCAACATGACGGGGACTCTCATCATGTGGCTGGGTTTCGCTTGGCTCTACTGATTCTAGGCCTGTGTCTTCCGGTTTTTCTGGTAGCCTTGGTGATTATCCTCTCCCACGAGCGTTTTTCCTCGACTAACAAATTCATAAAGGATAATACGATTATTGCGACCGCAATTCCACGAATATCGGACGAATTTCAATCACTTGATGATATCGGCTGGTATGGGTCATCCTACCTCTTGACCAATTGTGCATTTCAACTTCTATTTGGAAAGTTATACACCTTTTTTCACATAAAGTTCGTCTTCTTAGCATCTGTCGCCTTGTTTGAGATCGGATCTGCCGTTTGTGGAGCCGCGCCGACATCTGAGGCCCTGATTGCGGGGCGAGCAATTGCTGGTCTGGGATCTGCTGGCGTATTTCAAGGAGCGATGATTGTGGTGGCCTTCACGGTGCCTCTGGAGAAACGCCCAATGTGTAAGCATTCTGACAGCGAATGAGCCTTCCTTTTTGGAGCAACGGCCTAACTCACCTATAGATAACGGATTGTTTGGGTCTGTGTATGGCATTGCATCTGTTTTTGGACCTCTTCTTGGAGGAGCATTCGTAGATCACGTAAGTTGGAGGTGGTGGTGAGTTACAGCTGATTGCTCATGAGTATTCTTGATCCTAACACTTGTATAGCTTCTACATCAATTTACCTATTGGCGCCGTTACAGTGCTTATTACTGCATTGTTCTTGCAGATCCCACAGCAAAAAAAGCACAATCGTTCCCCATGGCATATTTTCTACAACGAGTTTGACCCGCTTGGGACATGCGTCTTTTTGCCTGGAATTGTTTGCCTCCTCCTCGCGCTCCAATGGGGCGGTACAAGATATTCTTGGAACTCTGGGGTTGAAATTGCCTTGCTTGTTCTGTCCGGAGTTCTTCTACTTACATTCATCTTCATTCAAATCAAGATGGGAGATCATGCCACAATTCCACCTCGCCTATTTCGACAAAGAACGATGGCATTTGCGAGCGTCTTCACTTTTTGTCTGTCGTCGGCCTATTTCACGATCGTATACTACATTCCTATCTGGTTTCAAGCCATAAAAAGTGCCTCGGCAGTCAAGTCTGGCATTATGTCGTTGCCCATGATCCTGTCTGTGGTAGTTTTCTCCCTCATTGCTGGAGGAGGTGTCACCGCTAGTGGATATTTCGTCCCTTTCGCCTACGCAAGTTCAATTATCACCGCCATTGGAGCTGGGCTCATCACAACTTTCGAGGTTGATACCGGGCACTCGAAATGGATCGGATTTCAATTCTTGTTTGGAGGTGGAGTTGGTCTTGGTATCCAGCTTGGTGTGATTGCTTGTCAGGCTGTCGTGGAGGAGCGTGATATCGCAATTGGCACAGCGCTCATGTCTTTATGTCAAACTATGGGCGGTGCTATTTTCATCGCAGCTGCTCAAAGCATCTTTGGAAACCGCTTGTCTCAAAAATTACTAGACACGGTGCCGGGAATCAGCAGTGACATTATAAGACAAATCGGTGCTACCAACCTCAAAGATGTCACCGATCCACAGCACTACGATGCTGTATTGTCAGCATATAACGATGCATTGGCGGAAACATGGTATGTTGCTGTCGCCCTAGCGGCTCTCTCGATAATTGGGGCAGCTGGTATGGAATGGAGAAGTGTCAAAACTACGGGGAGGAAATAATATTCTAGCAGATGTGGTCTCTTATCCTAGGCAATGCATCATGCTTTTGCTTTTGCAATAAACTTGTTCATTCTGGTCATCAACATCAGCAACGATTGACGATGCGAATATGTGAGCATGTAAATAATGAATACACCTTGTCCTATCCAATAGCATAGAGAACGATCATTCCATAAAATAACGTAAAAATTCTTTTCATCTTTCTACTGCCTCAGATACTAGATACAGCTCCGAGGCGTACATTTAAGCTTCATTTGTGGATGATTTATCCAGTTCTCTGGGTCTCTTGCCCACTCCTTTGCTTGATCCTCTGTCAAACCCAGTTCGTAGTTCTCGACCAACCGCACCAACAAGACCCGCATCATCATATCTGCAATGTATTTCCCCATGCACTGTCGGGGCCCGAAACCAAACCTCCAGAAATTGTATCTCATCTTTGTCAAGCTTGCTTGAAGATGCCGATCAGGCCGGTACTCCTCGCTGTCTTTCCCCCAAAAGCTGTTCCTTTGATTTATAGCATATGCGTCCACGATGAAGTTAGTCCCAGCTGGAAACAGATAACCCCCTACTACTCGCTCGGTAGGTATTGCTTGGGGTACAGAAAATGCCGCCAGGGGTCGCAGTCGAGATGATTCGAGAATACATGCTGAAAGATACGTGGTTGTGTCCATGAAGTATTTGTCAAAACTCCCCCCTTGAGCGCCTTGTCGCCATCTCTTGATTTCTTCGTAAAGGCGCTGCTGGCAGTCGGGATAGGCCGCAAGAAAGACAAAGTTCCATGAAATCCCTCCAAGCGTCACATCAAGATTGGCAAAGAGAACCTCGTCCAGAGTGTGTAGAAGATGTTCCTCGGTCATAGAACCTGCCGTCACGGCATTAAATAGGTCGATGATAGGCGAACGAGCCTTTGACCGAAGTGCGCGACTGTATGCACTGCTATTAAAAGCGGCCCATTGTGTTTTGAACCTGTTCAATCCTTTATTGGTCTTGGTTGGTAAATAACGTGACCAGGTAAATCTCGAAGCACCGCCGGCGACAACTTGGCGAAAGATGTGCTCTCTGAGAGGTGCTATATCAGAAAGAGATGACTCCATTTCAGACGATAGTGTCCCGTAGATAACATCTGCAACAATCCAGAAAGGAAGCATTTTGAAATCCTTGGCGGGGTCAATCTGGTTGTTCGGCAAATCATTTCCCTTGCTCAGTTTCTCGAAATGTTTATTCGTGCGTTGCTTTATCATGTCCAAGTATGCGGGAACCGTTGTTCTCAAGAATGGCACTTCGGTAATGGCCCTCAATTCTTTCCACTCATCCTTACTGACAAGTCCGACGCACTTACCCAATAGTTGACTCAATATGTATCCGGAGTTGTTGTTCACAGCTTTGATGTGCTTGTCTGAATCCTTGAACACCTGCTGGATGTGCTCGGGCTTTGTGAGAACACTAAAAGTGACTGTCAGTTGAAATGAAATCTGAGAAAAGAAAACCGGCACTTACATCTCTGGCGTCCATCCTGACCAAATTCGATAAATAGAGCCGTGCTTCGATTCCCACGCGAGGCTATTCTCTTTGCCATGCAGAAACTTTGCACTATCGCCTTGACCATTTGGAAAGCTATATTCTTCTGATGGCAATATGTCATTGCTTTCTGTATGTTTAATCCGATGCTTGTGCGACAGCCATGCCTATGATCAATTAGAACCGCCTAACATATTAGAGCTGGAACGTACTCCAAGAGCGCCAGAGACGGGGGCTAGGAATGTGGCCTTAACTGTGAGGTGAGAGATGAAAATAAAGGAAAAAAATATCCCAATCCATATCCACCAAACATTTATTTCAAGGCTTAAGATGCCAAGGTCTGCATTGGCGTTGGCCATATTGTGATGGTTCAAACGAGGCCGTCGTTTGTGATGCCGTCACACGAAAACAAGCTACTTCTTTTGAAGCCTTCTCACATATTCTTAAATAGCGACAGCCATCTTTTTGTCACAATAGAGACTCTAATCATTGTCTATCTGACTTCAATAATGGATCACACGCCTATAGCGATCAGGGAAAAGAGTGTTTTGTCGGTCGGCAATCGCTGTCGGTCACCGAACTAGACCCACCCAGCTTACGGCCCGTGGTTATAAATGGAATAAAAAAAAGTCCACCACGTCTCACATCTTGACAATATTTATCTGGTGCATTCTTAATGGAGAATATTCAATCAAACCGATTGGCTCCTTGCTAGACATATATCCGGTTTGGTCACAATGTTGAATGCCTGGAAGCTCTGCTGAAGCGACTAATTGTGACCAAACCGCGGTGCCCGTTCAAGTACATCCTTTACTGCGGGCCGTTCCAACATTCTTTGTGCCCATTCATCCACCGCCGGCCAATCTTTGATGTCTACCCCAAACAAGTTGAACATCCAAGGCATGGCAAAAGGTAGATACGAAAGGTCTGCCAAAGTCGGCCTGTCCTTCAGCGCAATGTATCTTTGTCCTGGTTGCGAGAGTCGCGTATTCAGAATATCCCATTGCTTTATGGTGTTCTGGTGCAGCCTGTCGCATAATTTTTAGTCTTACTAGAAATTGGTACTTGGAGAGAATCTCACTTTTCGATGGTTCGTGGAAGTTCAATCGGGTTTTGTCGTGTCGGATATCCTTTCAAGAAGTACAACCAGTATTTTGCAGTTGCTCTGGGTCAAGGTCAGCGGACCAAATTGAGGCTATACACAAACACGCTTACCCTAGCCCAGCAGTCTGGTATGCAGTCCATGAGAAGACACTGCCTCTTTCGGCTGCAGTCCTTCCTGTCCAGTCGCCTTTTGTGTCCCATCTGTCTGCCAGGTATTGCAGGCAAGCGGTGCCTTCAAAGACAATTACATCCTCTCCAGTCTCCGGGTCTCGGTCCTTGAGAGAAGGAACATATCGCTCTGGATGAATCTTGTAAAACCATTCATCCTTTGTGTCAATGATTGAAAGCACGTGTGGGGCCTGTAATTCCTGGGCTAAGATAATCGGTTTGATGTAATTGATATACGAGGTTTGATCGGCTGCCGAGAAATGGTCAGTCAAAACCGCAATTTGTTAGTTAACGGTGGTTTACCCTTAATTATGTAAAGAATCACGCGACCATCTGCAATGAGGTCACCCGTGACGATCTCGCCACTGGGCTTCTGAGGAGATGAAGGGGGCTCCATCGGGTATGTCACGAACAAATCGGATTGAAACAGCTACAAATGCACAAAGGACTCCATAAATATACAAGGAACCTATCTATCAGGGTCTACAACAATAATAACATCAGGAACCTTTAATTCATCGGTCACATGTATACGGCCCGCATCCAAAGCTGCTCGGTTCAATGAAACCCAATCTTTCAGGAAACTAATCTCACTATCCGTATTAGGCTGGCCTCAAATCAATGGCTTGCACCCAGGCGTTTCTCAAAGGATGGACGGCCTCCGTCCTCCATCCGGACTGTTCGGCCAGAGCCCGCCATTGAGCCTCAGTCCTTTCTTGGCCCTTAGCAGTCATCATCATGTTGATGTCCCCGTAAACAGAGAGCCGACCGCTCCGAGAATCCGACAACACCGATTCAAGTACCACCAAGCGACTGACAGGGGTGCATTCAATCGCCAACCGAATGTTTTTGAGGATCTTGAGGGCCTTCTCATCGTCCCAGTCATGGAGGCACCATTTCATGGTGTAAACCTCATACTTGGGTACATTCTCCATGAAGTCTCCGGGGATAAGATTCCCTCGTGGCACACGGCTTTCTAAATCAGAGAACTGTCCCCCTTCGACGAAAAAGGGAGCAATATGATCAATTACTGCTGGAAGATCAAATAACGCGCCTTGCATCTCTGGGTTAGCTCTCAATAGCGAAGCCAGCAATGCTCCACCGCCACCACCAATATCCATCACAGTCCTCGTACCCACCTCATGCCAAGGGTAATCAGCAAGGATCCCCGGCGCCATAGCGGTTGCTCCTCCGCCTAGTGTCCGATGTAGTTGAGGAAGCCAACCCTGGCTTTCGAAATACGAGAACATATTTGAATCCGTGTCAAAATTGACCTGCGCTGCGGACCGATCTGTTTCATTGCGGACGGATGATGGGATTCCTCGGGCAATGTCATAGAACTGATTTCCGTACAGCCCAACCCAGTTGTGCCATTGAGTCCAGTGGTCTTTCAACAACAGTTTTGAAACATGGTTCAATGAATATTTCCCCTTCGTCTTGTCGTACGTAAAAATATTCCTGCTGTGTAGAGCGTGCAGAATTTGCCGAAGTCTCTCACGCTTTGCCTTATTGGTGGCGGCCAATTCGTCAACAGATTTGGGGCCATCCACCAATAGATCGGGAATCCCCAACTCGACTGCAGCACAAAGGCACTTGGTATCGGTGTAGCCTAGAGGAACTCCACTGTCAGGAGTGGAAGCACTATGGACACTGGTTGGACAGACCTAAGAAGTGGTCTGCGAGAATGAGATGAGCCGGCTCGAGCAAATGCTGCAGCTCTCCGAGTCGATCTATGACTCCGGCCGCGACCGATGATGTCTCTTTATCTGGGAGGCTTTTGTCGTCATGAAGTTCCTTTTGTAGCTGGCCATGCGTTTCTGGATTGTTCAAGACTGAGATGAAGGTCGCTAGGGTTGCCTCAAGGCCTTTGAGGGTTTTTTGGAGGGCCATGCTTCTTGTTTCTTGTTTGGTGGAACACACTGGTCAATGGTAAGGTGCGATTCAAGAGGTACTATTCAGTGTAAATTTCTCTTATATATTTCTAACACGTGTAACTGTATATCTGGTTTACATTGCCCATTCAATCACAGTCAGGCGGCACTTCGCATCCCCTCGGATGGCCGTGATGGACCGTCGGTCGGAGAATCGGAGACCCCACGACACATCCTTCTTCGGCACGCTGCATCACGGCAAGTTCAATGTCCGTCCATGAAAACAATCCCGGCCTCTTGCCGAAAGTCGAGAGAAGAACCCTTGTGGCCATTTCACATGGGAGGTTGGCGCTTGAGCCTTGTTTGGTAGCGCTTTAGGATTGACCGGAAGAATACTATGGTGGGTCAACGTGTTTTAACAAGCCACTTTGCAATACAGAATGTACAGGACCTGTTCAATGCCGAGTATAATGCTATCTGGTACCTATCAAAATAGGAAGCTATTGTAATATGCGACGATTATATCTACGTTAATGAATATACTAGTCGTTCTGATTTGTCCCAGTCATCGGCATCAGCATCTGACGTATCAATTCAATTGTTATTATTGTATTTTCTTATCCAATGCCTTCTATTGACAATCCTATTTAAGCCAGCTCAGCTCCCAATTGAGCAGCCAAGCCACCAGCAGCTAAAGCGCCCATGCCAATTGCTTGTGACACCGCCTTCAGAGGGGTAGCACAATCACCAACTGCGAAAACTCCCTTCACAGTCGTTTCCAGGAACTGTCCTTCAGTCTTGATGTCGCCCTGTGGTGTAAGCTCCAGTTCCAGCTGTTCTGCAAATGGTCCATTCACTTCGCCCTTCGGGCCGTGAACTAGAAACCCCTGTGTGACCTCGGATCCATCCTCGAAGGTGATGAGAACGTCCGAGTCCTTAGTACCTTTCATAGTAAACCGAGTTATCTTGCGGTTATCTACAGAAATTCGCGTCTTTGCTCCTTGAGTTCCCGTCTTCTCTATGTCAGATAGAATTTGATCTCCGAGACTTTCGACACCATTCGTGTACACAACCGCTTTTTCCGCTAGCCTCAACGCCATGCGTGAAAGATGAAGGGCTACGGGCGAAGAGGCACTCAGGTTCATTGCCAATACGCCTGCCGAGTCTTTCCCTCGCTCTTCATATCCATGACAGAAGAGACAATGGAATCTATTGCTGAGTTAGTACAAGCGAGTATAAACATAAATAAAACAGGTTACCAACATTCCCTTTGCCCAACATTCAGCATAGCCTTGAATGTCTGGTAGCAGGTCTTTCCATCCTGTTGCTAACACCAACTTTCTTCCCAACCAAGTCTTGCCCTCTGAGTCTGTGATCTCGAATCCATTGTCAACCTTCTTGGCTTCGTTGACTTTGGTATCGACGAACTGAATTAAGTCGCCATATCGGCTAGCAAGATCATCTCTGGCCTTTGATCGGAACTCCGAGGGCGATTGATGATCCCAAGTTGCTAAGTTGTGCATGTGGTCGGAGGGGTCATTTCTGTAGACTTTGGAGTCAAAAATCGCAACTGTGTAAACCTGCCGAACCAGGCCCGTTGCTACGGACAGCCCAGCAGGTCCACCGCCAATAATCAGAGTATCGATGATGGGGGTGATAGTTGTCATTGTAGATATACGGCTTGTCCAGAATTTGAAAAAAGGCCAGTGATTAATGCCTAGTTGTTGAACAAGCATAAATGAGTGCCCAAAAACCGCACAATAAAAGGACCTTCGAAAATCAGGATACAGATGTCCGTAGTATCGAGTAGGTGGCCGAACGGCCCTTTGCTTGTGTTTCGGGCCGAGTGCAATCATCACCCGTTTTGGATCTGACCGATTGGCGACCGTAAAGCTCGAGTAGTGGGTATCCGAGAGATCGCAAATCAGATATCGGTCCGACTAAGTCATTGCGTGGCACAGAACCTTGTCACACCCAGCTATCAACCGCACCGGTCCGTGTGTATTTGCCTCAGAAGTAGCAAGAGCTAGGAGGCCATTACAGACAACCATTGGACGGAATTATTGCAGTCTCGAGATTTCATTAGGTCAACCCGAGCGAAACTTATCTGCGGAGGCCATGCGTCGAGGGAAAAATCGAGTATCTGAAAATCTTCATTTAAGAAATACAACATTTCATTCGTTTTAAATGACGTGATCATAACTCATGCAACATAGTCACTATTCACTGAGAGATGTCTTGCCAACTTATCGACAACATCAACATATTCTGACAGAACCAACAACGGTTGTCTTGGGACTCTCAGTTTTGGGGCATTTGACCATTGGTGCTAGTTTCTGAGGCCCACCATGGATCAATTATTTCTCAACCACGTCAGTGAAGTTTTGGGAGTTTCTATGTTCGACCTGGACATAGACTCAAGCTTCGTTCAGAATGGCGGGGATTCGTTGAAGGCTACTTCGCTTGCAATCTCTTGCAATAAGGCTGGCATTGAAATCACTAGAGAGATGATACTCACCAGCAAGGAAATCCGTAGCCTATTGCGGCATTCCGAGAGCCTACCGCTATTGGCATCAACATATCACCACGACCATGCCCCTATTGCCATCAAGTCCAAGAGGCAATCTAAAATTCCCACGAATACGGATCGATCAACAACATATGGCTGTTTGCCAGTTACTAAGAGATCTATAAATGCGACCGAAGAATCATTGTTTCATACTATAGAGGTCCCCGAGGCGCCACTTTGCGACCCAAAAGTCCGATGCACCGGCGACACGCAACCTACCGAAATGCAACTAGCGTTAATTCATGGTACCCTCAAAAGTCCTCGGAGCAATGTTATTCGATGTAAAATGATTCATCGGAATGAACACATTCCAATCCTCAAGGCATCGTGGAAGTTTGTCATCCAAACCTTGGACATATTTGAGACTTCTTGGGCCACGGCTTACACCGGCAAAAAGCAACCGGCCTTTGTCTGGAGGACGAGCACTGAGACCCCTGAAGATGACACTGGTCTAATTGGCTCCTCATTTACGCTTCGATCATTGAAAGATGGAGACGTTCCTAATCTTTCTGAATTGATTTGGACAGTCCATCACTCTCTAATTGATGGTATATCTGTCAATCTGATTCTAGACAAAGTCCTCAAATATGCAAATGGAACTTGCGTACCTGTCAATCCACCGTTTTGGGACTGGGCTCAGCAACTTCGATCCTATCAAGACGCTCACGGTCACCGAGCGACCCAATTTTGGAAAATACAACATGGACTCTTCGAGCATGCCAAAGGCACATTTGAGTTTGCACCTCTTGAATGTGATCAAGAGCAGGGATCCAAGACAATAAGTCTACGGCTAGATACCAGAAAAGGAGCAATTATCTCAGCTTCCAGACAAAACAATGTGACTCCAGCCATTTTCTTTTACGCGGCCTGGGCTCTGGTCCTTGCAAGTTTTTCCGATTCTGATCAAGTTGTTTTTGGAGCCATTCTGAGTGGAAGAAACTTGCCAACCACGAGCTCAGAAAATGTGATTGGTTCCCTGGTTAACCCTTTACCGCTCTATGTTCTCATTGACAGAGAAAAATATGTCAATGAGTTTCTAGAGTCACTATTTAGGAGTGTTCTAGATCTGGAACAGCTTTCATGGAGCAACACTGAGCACGGATTTGAAAGATCGTATGATTCGGCAATGTCAGTTGAGACATGGGAGCACAACTGGGAAGAATACTCCATCAAACCACTCGATTTCTCCAGTACCCAGGAAAGCGATGTTCCTCTAGGCATTCGTATCAATATGCAGACTGAAATTCAGTTTCAGTATCAAACTGACCGTCTCCGGGACAACGACGTCAAGACCATAGTCAATTCTTATGATCAGGCTTTGAATCAACTTCTACGGAGGCACACAAAAATAAAGGCTGTCATGGAAGCCATCTTGACGTCTCCATCTAGGACAGTCCTGGCTACTATGGGTAACTGTCTATCAGGGAGAACCACGAGACAATCCATAGGCGAAGACCTTGTCACCTTGCATGAGCAGGTTGTCAGAAATCACCCCGACTCGGTGGCAGTAGATGATGGGAAAACCCAAGTCACGTACCGAGATCTTGATGCAATGTCAAACAACGTGGCCATCCGTCTCTCGCACAAGATTTCCAAGGGAGATGTGGTTTGTGTCCATTCAGACAAGTCATTGAATTGGATCATATCAATCTTTGGAATTTTGAAGGCAGGAGGAGTTTATTGCTCGCTTGACCCTGCTCTTCCTTCCTCACTAAGGGCAGCAATGTTTCAAAAGGCCCAGGCCAAGTTATTCCTTACTCCTCTTACATCCGAACTTTGCGCCACACCTTCCACTTGCCAATTGTTTGAATCTGTGGAGTCGATACTATCTGAAGACGATGGTCAAATTACTCCATGGACCCGGAGAGATGCAGCTGAACCATGGTCGAATGCATATCTTTGCTTTACATCTGGGTCAAGTGGTACTCCAAAGGGCGTAATGTGCACTCATGAAGGATTGGTAGCGTTCCAAAGCGATTCAGAGGTACGCCTCTTCGCAGGTCCAGGAGTTCGCATATCCCAAATCATGTCTGTAGCCTTTGATGGAAGTATCCACGAAATATTTTCAGCACTCACATATGGTGCAACGTTGGTACTTCAACCAGGAGGTGATCCGTTTGGAGCATTAGAATCAGCTAATGCGGCCATACTAACCCCCTCTATCGCAAGGGTTCTGGATCCAGCTGACTACCCCACGCTTAAATGGGTGAGTTTACAATATCCATCATGAGCAACTGTGACTAATACAGACCTAAGGTATATTTGGTGGGTGAACCAGTTCCCCAATCTGTCTGTAACCGATGGTCGGACCAGAAAGCCCTTTACAATATGTATGGCCCAACTGAAGCGACTTGTGGTGCCACAATCAAACGGCTCAGGCCTGGATTGCCCGTTACTATCGGAGCTCCAAACCCCACAACTAGGATTTACATATGCAACTCGAAAGGAAATCTGACCCAGCCTGGTATGGTGGGAGAACTGTACCTGGCTGGAGTTCAGGTCGCCCGAGGGTATGTCGGTTTATCCAAGGAGTCCAAGGAGCGATTTCTGCCCGATAGCATCATGAGAAATGGAGAGATGATGTACAGGACTGGAGATCGCGGATATTGGAATCAAGACGGCGAGATTGTTTGTCTTGGTCGAAATGATCGTCAGATCAAGTTGCGTGGATACCGCCTTGACCTAAACGACCTCGAGATTCGCATCGGGCGAGCCGCCCCGTATTTAACTGCTGTCGCCCTTGCTCGTCAAGATGACGAGCTGATCGCTATGGTGCAGCCAGTCGGCATCGATGTTCCAAAGCTGAAGACTCAGGTATCCGCCACGTTGCCGCACTACGCAATTCCACGTCACATTGTCGCAGTTCAACAAATTCCCATGACACCAGCCGGAAAAATAGATTATCAGGCTGTTGCCAAATGCCGCGGAATCTCCTATAATAAACGGTTATCTCTTAATGCCACTGAAAGAGTAGTGTCGGAGGCTTTCCGACAAGTACTCGGTCTCCCTAGCACCTCCACCCTTACTCCAGAGTCGGACTTTATCCGGCTTGGAGGCCATTCGCTGAAGCAAATACACCTATCTCGCTCACTGACTGAGACCTTTAATTCAAGAATACCGCTTCAGCTGATCTTGGCTCAACCGTCAATTCAAGGTCTTTCAGAGGCAATTAAAACGCTTACGACGGCTACAGAACCTATCTCCACAAGCCACCCAGCACCCAGCGACACTGGGATTACACCTATTGAGCATGAGTGGTTGATGAAGTATCAATCCCCTAAAGGAACCTCTTCTTTCAATGTTTGCTTTGCTGCAACATTTGATAGTAATTTGGTTGATGTCTCGCGCTTGATTCTTTCCTGGAATTCTGTCATGAAGAAGCACAAGATCCTCTCTTCCCGATATCGATTGAACGCCGAGGGGAAATACAGGAGAGACTACAGCAGTACTCGGCCCCAAGTGGAGAAAGTGGAAGAATTTGACATTTGGAAAGAGGCAAATCGACCATTTGATGTTGCAAAGGAGAGTCCAATTCGAGTGTTCATTTCTCGAACAAAGCTCATTGCTCTTATGAGTCATATTGTCGCGGACTATACCACTCTAGCACTGCTTCTCAAGGAAGTCTCAAATACGTATCATGGCAAAACAGCTCCAAAGCCACTGCACTGTTATGAGCAGACAACCAATTGGATTGGTTCTCCGCCGGAATGCGCACAAAAGTTTTGGTTGGATTATTTGCAAAACATACCACAGCCACCACCCATCATCTGTCAGAAGCCACGGACCACATATCAGGGCAAATCGTTTACAAAGGCTCTTGAAGGCGACCTGGGGACCTCTATCTCTCACTTCATGTGCTCGAGGAGCTTTACTGGACAGCAATTAGCTCTGGCTGCTGTTGCCACCTGCTTGGGGTCTCAAGGCACTGAGCTGGACATCATTATTGGAGTACCTCACATAAACCGTCGCTCTGAGGTTGACATGGCTACAGTTGGCCTGTTTCTGGAGCCTTTGCCTATCCGTGTGCGGCATTCGCTCCTTACTAACCAATGTGAGAAGCATATTCCGTCTCTCCCATTGTTACAGTCTGTACAATGCTCTATGCAGTTGGCCTTTGCAAACGTCATTCCTTGGCATCAACTTGTCAACATGCTAAACACCGATCGTGACTACCCAAATCATCCATTATTCGATATAATGGTCACGTTTCTCGACGGATCTATGATGTCAAATCTGACTATGGACATTCCAACTTTAAAGCCTTGCTACCCACGACCTGGTGGCGCCAAATTCAAGCTGATGTTCGAGTTTATAGTTTTACCCTCGAACAAGTTAGAACTACGGATAGAGTACGATGATTCGTGTATTTCTCTTGAAATCATACAAGGGCTTGCAGGGAATGTACAGGAAGTCCTGAACATGCTGCTTAAGGACGACATCGATCTCATTCAAGTTCAAAGTTGGAGTATTTCTTGATTTCAATAAGACGGGGAGCTCAAAATGGTAGAAATGTAGTTACAAAAATTGTTTTTCTGATAGTTGAGACTTTGCTTTGAATTACATTCTGTCTCGATAATCATGCTAGTTTTTCGTCCATGGTGAATAACTTGGTGGTAGCTAATGTAGCTAATGATACTGACGTAACCTCATAAATCTCCCACCACGGAAAGCCAATGGGGCATGATTTCTACCAAGTCGATGCTTGAATTCTTTCGAGCTCGGTTTCTTGTTCTCAAATTCATTAATCGATGCTGTTCAGAGCGGTAGAATTTCGTTAGTGAGGTATAGGGTAAGTCTTGTTTTGCGTAGAAGTGGGGTTGCGTCGGTGGCCGACTCGGCGGCCGAACATAAGTTAGGACCGGCGTTTGGAGGCATGCTTTAATAAGCCTCGGTGGCCGATTCATAGGGCTGGAGTGCATTTTGAAGCATTAGAATGAAGTCTGAGTGGTTCATTGGTCCTGGCCCTTGGGCCATTGCCTATCAACTCGTAGCCTAGATTGGGTGGGCTTGGTAACCATCGTTCCTCGAAGGGAATACGTGACTAGTATGCGATGCAAGAATATTTAGCTGTGTGATTAAGAGCATTAAGAAATTCCTCCATAATAAATTGCTATGTCATATGAAACACCGATGAACTCTTCGGTTCGTGGTTTCTGAAAGACGTTCTCAGGTGCCATTCCACCGCATTGCATTGACACTTCAAGTGAACCGAATACCACCGAACACAACGTTTCTTCAGTCAAAATGGACGACTCTTATGACATCCTATCTTCTCGAATGAGAGATACTGTTTCTGCAATATTACCGACAGTGGTATCTACAGTATCAAATCGAAACTCCTCCAGCATCGACCTCGCTACATCCGAGAATTGGCTGATTAGGCCAGAGCTTCTAGAGCTTTACAAAAATGCCATATCGGAAAACTTATCTGGCGAAGTAGTATCCACTGAGATATCTCATATAGTCGCAGACTAACTTGAGTTTGAAGCATCTATCATATGCCAAGGGGTTTGGGGGTGATCCGGCTCTCCTCCAGGCTGCTGCCTCATTCTTCAATCAGCACTTTGAGCCATCCTTATCAGTCTCTCCTGATCACATAGTGGCTACTCCAGGTGCAACCTCTTGTCTTGATGCGTTATTGTTTAGTATCTGCGATGAAGGAGACGTGGTACTAGTAATGGCTCCTTACTGGAGTTAGTCTTCACGATCCCGACTTTCTATCGAGAGCTGAGCTAACGAAAGATTAAGATGGATTTGATTTTCACTTTGGCCTCCGAGCTAGAGTGAAACTTGTCCCTGTTTCGGTGAATCTCAATCTAGATCAACTACTTGATGATGATCAAGGCGACATGTCAAATCTTCTCGCCACATCTGTTGGCACTGCCCTTCAAAATGCGTTTGAGTCTATACCGGAAACCGACCGTATCAAAGCACTCGTCATGACGAACCCAAATAACCCTGTAGCACAATGTTTTGATGAAAGGGCCCTCAGTGAAGCAGCACAGTTTTGTGCTACACACGATTTGCATTATATCTCAGACGAGTTATACGCAATAAGTGACTTCCAAAGGTACGAAGATACCAAGCACGAAGAAATCATCCCATTCAGGTCGGCTCTAAGTTTAAAATGGCCTGCTATGAATCAAATGCCAAACCATGATGCAAATTCAAAATCCCACGTCATCTGGAGCCTTAGCAAGGATTTAGGATCAAGCGGGCTGCGCATGGTATGTGACTCTGGACTCATTCGCGGCGAGCTGATCTAACACAGTCTTTACAGGGGTTTCTTGTGAGTCAAGGGGCCAGTTCAAAAGCTTTACTGGCTTCTGTCTTTGCTCTCTCAACAATTCACGTTTCCTCGTTGACGTCACTGGCGGCTACTAGCCTCTTGACATCACCCAAACTCAAAGACTTGCTATGTTTGAGTGCATCTCGGCTTCATGAAAACCTAGCCATCGCCTTGAACCGTTTTAAATCGTGGGGTCTTCAATTTGCTCAGCCCAGTGCTGGTCCGTACATATTGGTTCGATTATTCAAATACGCGAATACGCCTGGGGCTGAGGACAGCATGATGCGCAAGGTCAACGAAGCCGGTGTTCTAGTCGCTCCTGCTCGAACATTCGGGGGTTGGGCCAGGTGTACAAGAGAATCTGACCGTCATGGATGGGTACGAATTACCATAGCTGTCCCCAAGGATAGCTTGCTTAAGGCCCTGGATCGTTTAGAGAAGGCTTTAAATTTCGGCAACGTCGCTATCTAGCTCAATGTCTTTTGGAGCATGGCATAGACCGAGCAGCATTACTCCTATTACAATATTGTCAAGATTCATTTGATTTCATCTGACAGTTTATAATCCATAAAACCTATAGCTTTTTGGGAATTTCTACCTCTCTGATATAGAAACTTTTCCTAGTCGTGATAGAAGTTGCTCGACTCTGTTTTTCAGCAACACACACCACTGGCCAATGACCCTCTTGTGATTGTCCACATCTGTACCCTGGAACTCTCTCGTAAACCCATGAATGATATCTCCACATCTTTGTACCTCGCGTTTTAGAATCCCTTTGGTCATTGCAATTTGCTCATCTCGATCAAGCTCGAACACGCCAAATTGCAGCATTGGCAGTTTCCCGTGACATGCTCGACCATCTGGTACTCCCCACTTTTGGTTGTTGACCACTTCTTCGAACAAAACGACAATTAAATCCAGGGCGGTAGACACAATCATATGGCAGCACCTGCACCTGTGATATTCATCCATGGTCATTATGGTTACCAGGTCAGACATGCAAGCCTTGTTGACTCGTAGGATCTCGTCCAACGAGTGTGATTTTGACTGCACATGAATCTCCAAAACGCGCAAGATCTTTGACATTGCCGTAATGTGCGGAAATTTTCTTCCATCGTGCTGCACTTTGCGAATCGATGGTGTATATGATGCCACGATTGAAGAGTTTGAGTATTCTGGGCTGGGCGGTAACTCTCTTGGGACCAAGGCTCCCGTGACATGAGTTGTAGGCCCACTATCCATGTCGACATCAATAGGAAGATGGTCAAAGTTGAAATCTAGATTTAACTGAGACGCTTGAAACGCATGGTTGTCCTCAGGGTGACACGCTGTTAAGGTCCCTGAAAATAACCCCGCGTCATCCTCAAGTTTGTCGCTGTGAAAGAAGAACTTGTCCGTACTCATAGGCTGTGATGGCGGCCGGTCATTGATTTGGTGCACTAGTTCGGAGCCAAAGCAATCCAATGCCTCAAAACCGGGCGGCGATTCAATTGGAGACTGGCTGAAATCATGTGATGAATTGTTGTGGTCTTGGTGCTGTTGGTCCTCGCTCCCAGTCTGACGCTTGTTACGCCGGGACATTCTGCCCACCATAGAGACTTTGTAGATGCACTTCATTCCAGACTGTCGGCATCGTAAACAGCCGGACTTCTCTCCGCTGCAGCGCACCTGATTCACGCTCATTAACCCATGGCGGCTGTGTTGGAAGGACATGCTGACCTTACCTTGGCAGCATGGCACTCGGTACACGCCGATCGCATGCGCGGAGGCTTTTCCCTGCAGGGGACTTGATATCAGCGACACTGAAGAACCCCTGAGAAGGCGGCTCGGATGCTACTGACATGGTCAAATTTCCTTAGCCTAATAAGGGTGCGATTTCGACAGCGACGCTCTTTCTGATGACAGTACAAGGACGTCTTGATGAAATCGTGAACTTTGACTGAGCACAGGTATATACTTGCGCTTTGAAACGGTTCGTGGATTGGCCATCAAGGTATGAGCGACTAAGATGCTCCACTCGCAAGCCTCCAATGTCTACAAACCATGTCGTGGGGGCGTTTACGGAACGCGTTGTTTGGGTGAATCCCATGTGGACGGCGATTCTACGCTACTGTCCACGGATAATGACACATGCATAGAGGGAGCAGTGGGCCTTTTGCTGGTCCCCGTAGCCATTCACAAAGTTGCTAATGTTACTCTGCGCCAAATGTTGCGCCACCGTTAAGTGACAATGCTAAGTTAAGAAATCTGTGTCTTGGCTCCGTGCGACTTTGGCCAAACATGGTAAGTTACTATTTACTTTTCGTCTCTCCTTCTGCCTCTGTCTCTGCCTCCTTTTGCCACATCGCGAGCTTTCCCTCGAGCTTCCAGGTTCGGATGTCTCGCACAGCAGACTCGCAAGCCCCTCGAGCCAGGGCTGTGTAGTTGACCTCGATATCCCTCGCTGCTTGCGATCCAGGCTCCACGTTGTCGAGTTTCAGCTCGTACATGGCTGTGAGGAAGAGCTCTGCCCGCTGAGCGTTATCACTGGGCGACGTTCCGTGAGACATCAGAAACGTACTCCTGGCGCCGGTACTGGTCGTTGTCGCCTCGACCTGCATGTTCAACCTTTGTGAGCAACGCGAAACCGAGTGACTAAGAATTAAGTTGAATGCACTGTGTGGCACTGCCGCTATCCCACAAAATAGACTCGAGAAAGAAACAGGGGCAAAAGGTTGGAGGTTCAAGTCAACTTACGTGGAGGGGGGGAGCAATGATCACATCCTGGACAAGATCCTCACCAGCCGCTGTGTGAACAGCTCCCTCTGCCAGGGTCAACCTCCGCCGAAACTCGTTCTCGCCCCCAGAAATGACCTCGCATGACGCTACATAGGGTGCAAAGTCGTGCGGGTTCCGACCTCCCCGTCGAATGCCGTACCAGAGCTCCGTGGGGGTCAAGATTACAACCTGGTCAGGATCATTGACAGCCTGGGTGAAGGCGATGTTGAAGGAGAATTTTGGGCCAGACATCTTTGCAGATGCAAATATTCGGGTGTATGCTTTGGAAACGGCAATCCGTAAAGGCTGGTGACTCGGAGGATTTCGCAATGTGACGTGTCCGGCGGCGGGCGCAGACCTGCACATGTTTGTGCAAGGCCTCTATATATGCGCCTCCAATCCTACAAGGGCTCCGGTACATCGCGCCGACACTTGGAGAGCCAAACCCCAGGCCGTCATAGGTCCCCTTCTTGCCTCCGACAAGCGAGATGCGGGTACCGCGACGGCCCGAGTTGGAGCGGAATTGATGCGTCGTGAGAACCTCTGCGGCCCAAGCAGGGGCCTCGCTCGGGTGCATCGTACCAGACTGTTAAAATCGCAGCGATTGTGAGTGTCAGGCTTATTGGATACCGAAATGGCCAGCCTTAGGCAATATTTGAACGTAGATATTACTGAAATAATCACCGAGATCATGTTCATCAACTCCTGCACAGGGGTCCAGGTGACCTTTTGCAATTAATATCGCCCATGCCTGTGACTCAGTGGCTTTACGCAAACCATCGATACGTTTGACAATATTAATGCTATTCTTCATTTCATAACTTCCATTTGGCGAAAGGTTCTTCTCTCGAACCCATTGACGTTACTTCGCCATGTCCCTCGCGATGAACAAGAGAGGTATTACTGAACACGCTTGTAACTTACATCACATTGAACAAAATAATCACAGTCCGGAATCTTGATTCAGTAGATATCATATATGTAATCTATATGTATACAGTTGTTCAAGTCATTTATTTATTCACAAACTTCGCCATCCACGTCATTCTCTAGCCTTGAACAAGATCTCCGCCTGTGCATCTGGCAAAATTGCCAGACCGTAGTGGATTTGCCCAGGCTTCTTTGTTCCGTCCTTCAGTTTCACATCATATTTTATTAGCAAATGGGCCAGTACCACTTTAATCTGCGCGCTGGCAAAGAACCTGCCCGGGCAGGCCCAGATCCCGTGCCCAAAGTTGATGTTTTCCAAGCCCGTCGACGCATGCTGGTACTTTAATTCGTTCCCCGGAACCTCTCGAAGCCTAGAAAATCTGAAAGGGTCGAACCTTTCCGGCTCTGGATACACCGACGGGTCATGGTTGATGAAGTGGCTCATAATCGTCATTCTGGTCCCTGTTGGCAGAACATGCCCAGTTGATGTCTTGAGGCCATCGGGGCTGGTTACAATTCGGGGAATGTTTACTTGGTAAAAGTTTTCGGTTAGCAGTAAAACCTTTATGTGAGGCGCAGGATATTTACCTAGCGAGGGAGGGCATAGACGTTGCGATTCTTTGACAAAGCTGTCCAGTTTTCGAAGCTTTGCCAAAGAGTTTTTATCAATAGCCCCATCAGACCCAATAACATCCATAATCTCTTGCCGCATAGCCTTAACATCCTCAGGCAAGGTTGCAGCTAGATCAAACAAAATATAAGTCAAGGCATTGGACAAATTGTAGATCGATGCGAATGTCGCCAACAGTTGATCTCGTCCCAGCTCCTGCACAGTAGGTGTGCCGTGATACTGAGAGATGAACCAATCCAAAAGATCTCCCCCCGCAGGCTTTTTCGGTTTCTCTTTAGAATTGGTGGGCTGCGACTGCTTTTCTGCTAGTAGGGGGGCGAGCTTCATCTCATTCATCTGCCTCTGGCGCTTCAGACTTCTCACTTGTGGGAGGAAAGGAGCAACGAAGAATCTGATGGGTTGAGGAATCATTTTCAGAATCATCCAGGCCATCGATACGTCAGCCGTGTAGTTCACATTAGCCTCAACCCAATCTTCTTGTCTGCTCAATGGTAGACCAACAAACGCCCGTCCAGACATGAGAGACGCAACCCTACACATCATTTTGCGTCCAATGACTGGTGTCCAGTCTTTGCATGGACCGACGGTGTTGGTAACGGCATACTCAACTTCATCTTGAAATGCTTCAATAACGGTAGGAGTATTTCTTGTGAGGACATTTCTCATAGTCGAGTCAAATTCGTCTGACTTAGTACCCATATAAGTATATTCCCCAAGGAATACATCGTAGTGGTGCTTCCTATCCTCAGTCAGAATCAGCATGCCCAAGTGTCAGAAGGGCATATACTTGATAGACACAACAGTTTCTGGGAGACTCCTAATTGTTTCCACTTCAGATGGAGGCAGAACTGCCATTTCCATACCCGGTAGCTGTAACATGAATGGAGTCGTGGGGTACTAAATGTTGGTTAGCATGAGCTAAAGAGCGACAAGATACCAAAACTAACCTGCTTGTACGCTTGTTCTAGAACTGCCAACACATTGTTGTCTCTCAGTTTAAAAACTGGCAAATCATGCTGTGCTTTCCGAAAGGCAAACCGGTATAGTCCATAACAAACAATCAGGACCACCACAATGGACCCGTACCGGAGGTGTTGGCTGCCGAGTTGCTGAGCTTGGTTCACCAAGCTTTGAATTAACGCCATCTTAAAAGAATGTTTCCGAGTTGTAGATTACCACATTAGTTTCATCGGATTGCTTATTGGTCATGTATTATACGATATGAGTGCCGCGGATGACATGGGTTGCTACGAGGCGAGAAACGTCCACCCTCGGCTCACTTGTTTCAGCGATACGACGGGCCGAAGAAATGTCCCTGGAATTATTTAGTGCAAAGCATTTGGCTGGTGTATTGAGGCAACAACCAAGAGAGTGTGCGACAAAATGGCTATTCCGGATGAACACAATGCAGCCGACATCTGGTACTTTGCCTACGGATCCAATATGTCCAGTACGACCATGGCTCGGCGCAAGCTTACACCCTTGGAGGCTCGGGCCGTCTTGATTCCTTCGCATGTTCTCTGTTTCGACATCTTCGGTGTCCCGTACAGCGAGCCCGCCATGGCCGGGGTCCGAAAGCGGAGCGCCGAGGACGATCTCCACTCGGTGCCCGCGGTCCACGGAATGGCCTACTTGCTAAGCCATGACGACTATCATCGAATGATTGTGTCCGAAGGAGCCGGAGTAGCTTATGCAGAAGTCGAATTACGGGCCTGTGAATTGGCGACCGAATCACCGAGGCCAATGCATAGATCGGACAACACGCCGACTTCACTAATTCCGGAGCTGACAGTCCGGACTCTAGTAGCGAGATTTCCGTTCCGACCTGAACCGATTCCCAGCATACGGTACATGGTAAGCAAATCCCAACAGCGCACCCTGCCGGGTTACTCGGATTCTATCAGAGACCGAAAACCTACACCACTTTGCGGCCCGGGATTGACCTAATTAGAACCTATTGATCCAAGGCGCCGAAGAGTGTGAGCTGCCCCACGGCTACCAAAATTACCTGAAGGGATTGCCAAGGTATCGGAAAATACTCACTGGGTTTGAGGAATTTGGGGCCACGCTGTTTTTGGGCTTTTGGATGCCGGTGCTCAATTCTATCATGAGAAGAGTCAAAAGAAATGCCGGACTTGATGGAAATGCGAAGCCATGGGCTGGCAAAGTTGTTCAAACAGCATTTTGTGGTATGTGGTGGTACTACGACGTGGTTCATTCTCGAATTTGGGGGCGTAACGGTGGCAGGCATCCGTAGTCGCTTATATATAAATCCACCGCAAGACTGCAAAACTAGTGACGACTTCAGCTGGAATTCAAAGTAATTTCTCCTTTAGCACACCTCTATTGCACAATCCATGGAGTCACCTCACCACTCTGACGCCCTGTTAGGACAGGCTCACGCGATCCTAGAAAGGGTTCCATTGATAGGCTAGTGACCCAACTACTGTACCTGCACCACTGCTGACAGAAGTTCTGCTACGCAGATGGGCATAATGATTTCCCATACATGATCCGAGGATGGTACTCGAACGACTTGGCGTTACCATCCTTCAACATCCAAAATATGCCAATCGGGCAAACAGATTTAACTAGGTCACGAAAGGGGCGCATCGGAGGACAATTCTGGAGTGCCTTTGTCCCCAGGTAGGACCAAATGCTAGTCTTTGGTAAGGCCTAACAGAAAAAAGCTGATATTGTTTAGCCCAAAAACGAAAGGCCGACTCGAACAACTTGAAACTCTATTAAAAACGATACAACAGATAGATGTGATCCATAATGTGATTGAAAGATACCCTGACTCATTTGGCGCAGTCCACTGTTCCAGAGATATCATGAGCAATTTTAGAGAGGGCAAGATCGCCAGCCTCATCGGCGTAGAAGGGCTCCATCAGATTGCAGAGAGTGCTGCAGCTATGAGGATGTTTCACAAGCTTGGCGTAAGATACATTACCCTCTGCCACGATGAAGATAACATTTACGCAGATTCCGCCGTACGTACAACAATGTCCAATGTAATGATTGTACAGAAGCTAAAGGGGGCAGACTGGAAAACTACGTCTCAATCGCGGATTATCGAAGCATGGAGAAGATATGATTCGAGAAATGAATCGAGTGGGAATGTGAGAATGCAATGTTGGCCTTATGAAATAAATGAGTGAACCTAATAAACCATAGGATCATTGACTTATCCCACACAAGTGAGGAAACGCAACTACAGGTAATGCAATTGTCTCAGGCACCGATCATGTTCTCCCATTCCTCATGGTAAGCGGATGCACGCATTGTTTTGAAGATCTAAGTCAATGACAATTCGTAGTTCTTCACTCTGCGAGAGCCCTCGTAATGTGAGCGACAAGGTTCTCGATCTAACCAAGCGAAATGGCGGAATCGTCATGATTTGCTTTCTTCCAAATTTGACCAGCTCCCAGGAGGGGATGAAGGCATCTTTGAGTCAAGTCGTGGACCACATCGTTTACGCGGGCGAAAGAATTGGATACAACCACGTCGGAATCGGCTCGGATTTTGATGGCATGCTTGAAGGGCCCGACGGGCTGGACGATACATCACGATATCCTCAACTCGTCGCCGAGATGTTGCATCGCGGGCTATCGGAGGAAATCATTGCCCAGGTTCTCAGCGGCAACATAATCCAAGTCATGCAGCAAGTAGAATCCGTCTCCGAGAAGCTACGAAGTCAAGTTCCAATTCTCTGCGATCGAATTGATGAAGTTTGGACGCCTGAGCAGAAAGCATTGCTTCTAAAGGCCGGGAATGCGAGGGGGCTGGGGAAATAAATCCACCAAGATATTTGGCAACATTAAAAATGAGACAGATCGAGAATATCATTGTGAAATTCATGTTCCAGGTGTAGCTAGCCATATTCAAAAACATCCCAGCGCTGCCGTATCGGTTGATTCACGCAAAACCGGCTAGGTCGCTTGCTTCCTTTTTAAACCCCGTAAAGTCCGCCCGTGGTGCCACGTAGACAACCGAGGTCTTCCTCGTTCACAAATGGGGAGCGTCATATCATATGAAATAATCGATATCAGCAGCAGACAGTCTTACGCCATCAGAGAATAACAACGTGATTCTTGAACAAGAGATCAGCAGACTTGAATGTTGGTCGAAAAGCGACCGCGTTCCTTTCCTCCGTGGCCACCGAAACTCCCGTGATTGGCTGCATCCTAGACCGTTCTAAGATTAGGTTCTGACGCTGAGGCGCAGAACATTTCTGCTGCGTGGCTCCAACTTGCTTCAGCGCACATTGATATTCACAGCTGCATCTCTACAGCATCCAACGGCTTGGTTGTCCAGGACAACATTTTAGGATTGAATCTAACGGCATATTCGACACCCTCTATTCAACGCAGCGCGGACTGAATCTCTCCACACCTTGCGCTGCGCCTCTCCTCCGTCAAGCCTCAGTCTCCAAATTCAGCTGTCTGCTGATCCGTCGTAACACCACACCGCATTTATTTAGGTAGCGGTCCAAAGATCATCATCATCTCCATCAAAAGATCTTGCGTCAATCTGCTGAGAGCAGACTGGCATTTTACCAAACTTACAAGCTCCCATCAACAATTGCCTCGGCCTAACCCACCTCAATCGCCAAAATGTTGACCCGTATGTACCACTTGGTATCTCAGCTCTTTCCTCCGAAGCCTTCATTTACAGAGGAGCATCTTCCCGATCTCACTGGCAAGGCAAGTTTGACGTGTTAAATTCATTTTGCACCCGCTTCACACTAATTCCCAATAGGTCTATCTCGTTACTGGCGCCAACACCGGCGTGGGCAAGGAACTGGCCCAGATTTTGTACGCTAAAAACGCCCGCGTCTGGGTTGCTGCGCGCTCAGAGGAAAAGGCCGCCAAGGCGATTGATGACATCAAGGGGGCGTTGCCAGAATCTTCCGGAGAGCTTCTGTTCCTCTCTCTCGACTTGGCAGATCTCAAATCCATTGCCTCGGCAGCTGAGCAGTTCTTGCGCCGAGAGTCCAAGCTTCACGTCCTCTTCAACAATGCTGGTTTGATGACCCCGCCAAAGGGTTCAACGAGTGCCCAGGGATACGAGCTCCAGCTTGGAGTGAACAACGTTGGCACCTTTGCGTTCACAAAGCTTCTCACTCCAACTTTGATCGAGACCGCAAAGTCCGAGACACCGGGCACCGTGCGTGTCGTCTGGGTGGCATCATCTGCTGCTGAGGCACCTTTGGTCCCCAAGGGCGGCGTGGTTATCGAGGATATCGTCAACTACAAGAACAAGGCCCCCTTTACTTGCTACGCACTCAGCAAGGCAGGCAACTACCTGCATGCTGTGGAAATGGCCAAACGCGTCCAGGATCATGGGATCGTCAGCATTCCTCTCAACCCCGGAAATCTCCGCTCTGATCTGTGGAGGACGCAAACAAGCTGGGCTAGGTGGTTTCTGGAAACCTTCTGGCTCCACCCATCCGTTTATGGAGCATACACCGAGCTTTTTGCTGGCCTCTCTCCCGATGTTACTATGGAAAAGAATGGACAATGGGGTAAGTGCAAAACCGATCTAGCAACTAATCATCTACTAAGCGAATACAGTTGGTCCTTGGGGACGATTTCTCCTCGTTCGTCAAGATCTACTCCTGTCATCGAAATCCAAGGAAGAGGGTGGATTGGGGACTTCTCGAGAGTATTGGGAATGGACTGAGGCTGAAATTGAAAAGTGTCTTTAACTTGTTGATTGAATTGAAGAGTTCCGAAATCAGCAACATCTACTTCGTTTGAGTAGATGCACTATTGTTAGACAATGATTTGTTCGAGACTCGCACACTTAGTACATGGGAATTTTATTAATATATACAGATCGAATCACTACAGTTCGCTGAAAACTCCCAAATCCAACCATTACCTGCATGACGCCTCCAGCCAGTAGCAGGTTCCCTTATTCCAGCAGCCACCCCGGCAGTGCCCTATCTAAACTGTTGCTATAACGGCCTAGTCCTGGTCTAGGGTAGTCCGGAGGTTTTTGCAACCCACAACAACTGCCCAAAGCAAGACCCGGCGGCGAAGCGAGTATATTGTCTGTATATTCCGGTGAAGCACGGCAGACCCAAGTTTCTCGCTAACATCCATCTGGGGGATTCGAACCCACGCCCTTGTGCTTATAGCGCTTGCAAGCGGCAATCACTGCGCTATGTGGCAGGGATGGAGAACAAGAAGATGAAAAGCAGAGAGATGGGAGTGGACGGGGTTTAATATGTAGAACACCGAAGAAATCGAACCCTTGAATTCTGAGCGAGGTGCATTGCCCTCGGGACCAAGTTTCACATTAAGCGTGGAGTCTTCCTGATGGGATGATCAATCTCATGAAGTATACTATACATATAGCTTTAGTGGAGCCTCTATCAACAATTGGCAGAGTGGCCGAGTGGTTAAGGCGTTGCACTTGAACCTCCTCAGGAATGCAATACGTTCGCGTTCGCAAGTTCGAATCTTGTCTCTGTCGGAATTATTTTTTTGCTAGAATTCAGATCTCTCCCTCCTCCCGCTCATTTTTTAGGACTTCTTTATACTCGATTAATTTTTTCTTCGTAAATTTCATGTTATCTTCTAGATCGACAACCCCGCTCAGTCATACAATACTTTTTACCCCATAAATTCCTGACTGGCCTGTATTCTTCTCACCCTTCAATCTATTCTCTGTCTTGATGTCAGTACAATTAGATGACTAGTTTGGTGCAGCATCATTCTGAAGCGAGAGAACCTCTGCTTTCAATTTTCATGATGCAATCCTGAGTCATAACTGTAGACCATTACGGCCGTACCCTCTCCTTTGGGATGTATCGACGCGGACGCTTGCTAAGATTGGTCGTATCGATTTCATCTAGAACTCCATCTGCAAATACATGTGCGGTGAATATAGCTCCGTTCGTGTTTCTTTCCAAGTGCATGCTAAATAGATCGTTATTCTTGTCCCATATGCTCCGAGTGCAAGTCTGCTTCCCGCACCAAAGCTGAGAGCCCTTGTAGCCCAAACATTCGGATATCGTTCTCCAGGGTTCGGAACTTCTGGGGAAATTGTCAGGTGTCGTTCCCCGAAGTCCATCCACTTTGGAAAAAAATATTTGCATGAAGCAAGGTGTGACAATAAGCCCCCGTTGTGTGCTTTCTCGGGAACAGTAGCTTCAAATCCGTAGACTCAGTGTCGATTTGCTGGATGTTCATCAAGGGTGTCCATGAGCATAGCACTTTCAAGCTCTAAATCACCAACCTCGTCGACAGAGAGGCTGGTCCATTGTGTATTCTCCGTAAGAATTTCTTAGCATTCACCACTGTCTAGGGATTCGTCTGAACTATTGAATAAATGTTTCAACTACTCACGAATATCTTAGGCGTCCTCGCTAAGCTCGACATCGTCTTCCACATCTTGTGTGTCGTGTGGGTTTAAGGCGATGCTCTTTTGCATGAGAAATACGTTTTTGTATGTCCTACTGTAGCTGCTTTTTGGCCTCTACATGAATCTGAGCTACTTTTAAAGGGCATGTGCATCAAATTGCTGCTCGATTGGTCTCAGCCTTGGGCCATCTGCACTTGGCTGATCGCCCTGAAGGAATCCTTCCATGTCCAAGGCTCTGGGGCCCACTAGGAAGAACATGCAGTAGTATGAGTATTCCGCGTGTGAGTGACGCGGCTGCTTCTTTGATTCGCTTGATGTCCCGATCATCGGCGATCCCCTTTCGCCAGAGCCATGCCCGGAGACTTGTATCAATTGTGGCTGCTGTGAGCTTGTCACCTGCATCGTTTTCAGCTTGTACTTGGCGATAAACCACTGGCAGAATACCTGTCGCCTCGGTGAGCGAAAGCGAAAACTTGATGATATAGTCAAGTCTACGGGCTACAATATATTCTTTTTTGGCTGCGGCTTCCAAGGCAACTCGTGGCAGAAAATGTAAATTATATGCAAGGTTGAACTTATTTCTAGGTAGATTCATGTCCTCATATTAGATGTGCTTGATTCATAGCTCATTTGCTGAATCTCTTTTCAAAGCTTCAACAATAAGTGTTTTGTAACCTTCCATGGCTTCCTCCAAATCCGACACCTTCAAGTGCTCATGAGCAGAGTGAGCCTCTAGAATAGTGCCGGGACCGTATAGGTACTTCTTATGACTTCCTTTCAGATTAGGGATATCTGTCCCATAGTTGACGATAATGGATTCGAAACCTCATTAATCGTCAGTTAGTATCGCATAACAAACAACTGGTATGGGGCCGATGCTTACCCTCCACGTCATAATCAATCCGAACAGGACCCACGCCAACATTAAACTTAACCTCCAAATCTGGAGAAACCTCCGCAAGGATACCTCGGATCAATCTATGAATCTCATCGGGAGTACCTGATGCAATCCTGACTGAGGCATATGCAGTCGCTGATGCGGCAATGACATTTGACGCGACGCCACCGTCGATTTTGCCAACATTCAACGTGGTGTTCCCAAACTCCTCGCTCCATGGCCACTCAGCTGACTGCAGTGCATATAGTCCCTGGACAAGAGTATCAATCGCGTTACGACCAGTCTCGGGGTATCCGGAGTGGCCCGCTTTCCCTTTCGCTGTCACGTTGAAGCCTGTCACGCCTTTGTGACCCCGAGCCAGTTTAAGCTCAGTCGGCTCTCCAAAAATGACCGCCTCCCATGATAGATTGAGATCATTTATAGTACGCATACCGATGCCGCCCTTTTCTTCTCCAACAACAAAGGCCAATGCGACATCGCCCTCTACGATCATCCCGGACTCCACCAGCGACTTTACGGCGATGATTTGTGATGCCACACTTCCCTTGTCATCAACCGATCCACGGCCCCAAATTTCATCACCTCTCCTCTCATACGGAAAAAATGGCGGAACAGTGTCGATGTGGGATGTGACGAGGATTCTGTTCCTTCTTGAGCCATTTAGATAAGCGAATATGTTTTCTCGATTCTCCTCAACCGTCTGAGTCTCCACAGTGAGGCCAATCTCCTGGAGATAGCGCTTGAGGAATATTGATACGTCAAGTTCATCGCCTGTGACTGAAGGGATTTGGATGAGGTCACGGTGTAAATCGAGTAATTTGGATGTCGATGTTGATGGTTGATTGTAGAGCTGGTGCTGAGCCTTATCTGCCACAGCTACGGCCCATCCTGCTGCCGACACAGCCAGCAAAGATCCGAGATGTTTCATGACCGCGAGCGTTGCGGTGCGGCCAAAACAAAGAGTAGAGGACCCTGTGACCAAAAAGGAAAAAAAGATGAGAAATTTTTGCAGTGACTAAAGGCTGGCGTGTCATCCGCGGTGAGTATTTATTCCTGATGCAGGCTACATCTCAAAGATCACGCCCAGCCTCCCCTCAATTATGGAGATTTCACCATTTTTCTCCACTATGCCGAGGCGGCATGGCCTATTTCAGAACCCGGTGTGTCTTTTGAGCGTGGGGGAACCGCATTACGCAATCTTGGCGAGCTCTGGCGATCAGTTGTGATTGGCTTTTCAAGTCAGATTGTGCCGTTGACGATAAGGATCAGGACGGCCTAGAGCAAGCAATTCGAGGCGGCTTATCTGAAGAAAGGATGTCGGGTATATTCTCTCATGTTAAATTTGCCAATAGATCTCTACGCGTAGAATAATACTTCCCTCTATGGGCAATGAAATTAACCATTGAGAAAAGATAGATTCAATGCATCGCTCTACCGTTACAACTGACCAGTTTGGGCTAGTCCATGAATATGCTAAAATGTTGCCGATATCGGCTGGCCACTGAGGGTGCTATAACTATGGTGCATAACCTACTAAAAAACAATGGGAATATAGAGGGTGCGAGGTCTCAATCTAAGGACGTGCAATACGTAGCATCTTGCTCGTCTTGAGGGACAAAAAGTTACTCCGGAAAGGAAAAAAGTCTAATACCCAGTCTGTAATTCACACATGCCCCAGAAATGACCTCTCAACAACGAGGTGTATGAGTGCTGGGGCGACTTCGAAATAGGAACCTTTCTCAAGTGAGCTGCGGCTCAGTTACACGACGCCCTCAACGCCAACATCATCGTAAAAGGATTGGTTGGCCAAATTGTTCAAGGTCATCCAAAGGACTTCCTAGCAAGGGTGACGTTTAAGTTCAGCAAGTCAGTACAAAAGACAGGGGTCAGACGCGAGCTACATGCCCCAGGCTGCGCTTTGAACGGAGCATTTCCCGATTTTTCTCACTATCATGTGCAGCTGTTTCCCCATATGGTATTCTCATTAGAAGTGAGAAAATGTTCAGCGTCATGTATGAGCCTCGCCAGAACGAAACCCACGGGATTTTATTGACGTTATGTTATAAATGCTAGACTCCTTTCTCGATGAAATTATCGGCGTATGGAATCAAGGACAATTTGGGACCGAGTGAGCTGGCAGAGCCTTTCAAGCCCGCTCTGTTCTTATCTGTCCACCACCAAATGGCCATCTCGCCATCCTGACGAAGTTTTTGGGATTCCTTAGAATAAGACGGGGATATGAGCAGGCACACCATACCTATGAATTAATACGCAAGGAGTCATCACAATGGTCAGCATGTCATTGAGACAAAGAGAGGGTTTTCAAATGTAGTCAAAGCGTACCACCCAGGCATATTATGTTTCTGTGCACATTCATCGTCGTTCGATACATTCAGCGGGGTTACACATCGGCGTAAATCTTGAGACCACATAGCACGCGTCATACATTGTGGAGGCACACATTCAGTATGCTCTGTGGTGCAACTTAATACTATCCTACCATCTATAAACAAATGACTGAAGGGTAACGGCCACGAATCGATGTTGTGGGAATCACGCAGACCCTGATGAGTTCAGCCCGGAGGTCTACAAGTGAACTATACGAAAGCATAATCCTCTCATTCGTCCCCCTCGGCATAATCCACCTCCATACGGCTAGGTTGCACATTCGGGAACGACTGCAGCCGTGTGATACGAGCCCAAGTACCACAACAATATCCGTGAGATCAGGTACTTGGACACCGAGTTCACGTACTACCAATGACTACCCCATCAATGAAGTCTACAAACATGATGCCGCTGTTTACATCAGGAGATGCCATAGAGAGGCGCTGATGAACTGAGACATGAGATGCTTACGTGGAAGGTGCAGAGGTTATTCAGTTACAGCCAGCCCTTGGTGGATACCCTTCCATTGAACGGAATGCATTTGACACGGCATGCAAGCGATCAGTCAGTCACATCAATCGATGCGCCAATCGAAACAGATCGCAACCCGCCCGGAAACGATTTGGGGGTTCACCGGTCACATCGGTGTGTCAGGATATACATTTTCCTGTAATATGTTCTCTTTTTGGACGCGTACCTATGCCGTGTTTGTAACTTACCATACAGGTCAGTATCTACAGAGGCATAGCTCCATGGACTTGAGGGCTTCAGTGGCGAGCTGATATGCCGACCGGCCGGTGTGGAGTACCTCAGGGCCGAGCCGAGCAGCCGCAATGGACAAGACGTCTAAGCTACATGCAGGATAGACCGGCATTAGTGGCCGCATTCCCGCTCATCAACTTCCAATAGTTCCTGATGATCATTTGCCACGAGATGGGTCTAGGGACCTTGCGTGTCGTCAAGGCCCAGTACGGGATAGTTGGCGGGTCAAATAGTTCCCAATGCGTCTAATTGGAGTCTATTCTTCACCATGAGAACTCTATAATTTCGCCATATCCCCCCTTGTGGTCTTGTATCTCGTATCCTGCAAACACGAGGAAGCGGTCTGCAGAACAATTGGTTTCCCAGCGTCATAGCGCGAAGCAGACTTCTGTCTGGACGCCCTCGATGCAAGGAGCTCCGTGGTCAACTAATCACAGGCAAATGCGGCAACGAAGAATGTGACGAAATAGAGTGGCGAGGGGCGTCTTCGTGTGCGGCACAAACAACTTCCCCGCTCTGTGCTCCATTGACCTGCCGGGAAGCCCGCAGCGAGCACGGTCCGTGGCGAAGTGAGGGGTTTGGACATCAGCCGCCGAGTTGCAAGCCTTGTAAGCTACAAGTGGGGGGGTTGAAGCTGCAGTTAACCGGGTCTGGGATTGTCTCGCTGAGATGGCATCCACATGTTTCCGTTGCAGGCGCCACAGGGGCTATACAGGAATGATCTTCCCAAGGGGACAGACGGGGCATCAGTTGGCCATGGAGCTATCATATGCCATTAGTGCACCTGATTGGTTCGAGTCTCGGGATGGACCTGTCGGCAGAGGATCACTCAACGCCACACGATCAAGTGCTCTCAATGATGACACCATGCAGGCAGTGGCAGATGGCCCATTTGAACTGTGTACTTGTCAGAAATGCGACTAAATAGAACTCCCTAATATCCAATCGGAGTTTGAGCGGATTATATCCGTCCATGTTTGGATAGGCACATGTGAATGGTGTATAGCTATGTCTATTGTGGTCAACCTCAACCGTGCCGTCCATCCTCTCTGTATGTCTCACGCAGAGCCTATCCGAAGTATACTCATAGGCTACGGATAGAAGGAGAAGAATGTGATGCATCTTTCAGCCAGCCACAGCGTCGACTGGATGGGGTCGTGGAAGAGGTTGTAACATGTCACTACCACCTGCCAGTGCAGGGACGGGCTGAACCGATCTCAAACTGGGAGAGGGGACAACGAGAGTCGTGCGATGCCAAGTTAACAGTCAAGAAAAGACCTTAAAAGGGTGATTTACGAGGTACACTAAAGTATATAAATGAGGCCGTGTTCCTCCTGGAACAAATCTCTCTTCAGCCCTTCACGCTTCATCACTCGACTCTCAAGAAGCACGACATTCTCACACCTTCAAAGCCACTTCTTCTTTAGAAAACCAACCCCTCACACAAAATGTCGCACAACACTGTTGGCAACGGCGAGTGGTTGATGAAGGGCAACAGCCTGTGGAGCCAGGACGGCTCTGTCGAGTTTAAGATGCAAGGAGATGGCAAGATCGCCGTCTACTGGGGAGGCCAATGTCGATTCCAGAACACTGCCAACCAGCGCCAGGATATCAAGGGCATCCACATGCAGGAAGATGGTAACATGGTCATGTAGTAAGTACCGCTCGTTTACCCATTTACATCCGGCACACGCCGCAGCTTGGATTGAGAACTCGGTGTGCTGATACGTCTTATGAACAGCGACAACAACGGCAAGGCTGTCTGGTCCACTGATACCGCAAGCCCCAAGGGTGACAGCACCGTCATCTGCGCTGTTCAGAACGATGGCAACGTTGTTCTCTACAAGGGCACCCCCATCTGGTCCAGCAACACCTACAAGGGCTAGAATACAATAGCATAAGGACGTCGATGCAACATCCACGGAGATGGAAACTTGTGAAACTGAAGTGGGGTGCGAGTGAACATCGGTTATTAACTAGTATTCACCATAGCCAGTGGTACCCGATCCTTTGCTAGCTAGGATATGAATACAGACCCCCTCTTCCACAACGAAGTGCCTTCTCTAAATGTAAAATCCTTGACATAGCCATGACATAATAAGTATTATTGTTTGCAGCCAAATACATGCCGAGGGCCCCAATTGAGTGCTAAATATTGAACCCGGCATTGCAACACATTCTTCTAACGCACCTCCTTCGCATTTCGCTCTGCAAAGTCTGCGGCCCGGATAGTACAACTGCGAATAAAGCAACCCTTCTACTACTACCGGAAGAACCTGGGGCTAGTGGTTGGGACACACAACTGAGGTCACAAGGACCAAGATAACTCGAGTGTAGTTCATGAAGTATCCCAGACGCTTTCCGAGGGAGAACTCCGGAGGGTTGGTCAAAACCATGTCACGGCCTCGAATGAGCAAAATTATGATTGGTGCAGCGTATGACAGGTTGAGGAAAAAAGTGCAGCTGGAGATGTAGGCATTGAAGGCTACGTCAGGACCTGCGAATTATTTTTGGCGCCGATATTCCACGGAACATGAGTGATGCAGCTTACCAAGGTAGATGAGACCAAACAAGAGGTTGAAAATGGCCTGGACGATAATGGCGCGCACGGGGACATTGAGCTTCGAATAGAGATGAGAAAGACTTAGGGTTAGGTGACACATCCGTTGGCTCCGTTGACGAAGCAGAGTGCTACAGCTACACTCAGAGCGGTTGAAGCTGCGTTGCTGCCAGTTGCTTGCTGGATCAGCTCGGTCAGAGGGCTCTGGGTGGGCGAGGCCAAAAGGACGTATAGGTTGACGAAGCAGAAGAGCAGGACGAGAATAAAGGCGATGCTACTACATCTGTTAGTAAGTAGTTATCAAAGAGGAAGAAAGCGTGTTACACTAACGTTACGCCTCCAATGAGAACAGACGCAATCATGGCAATGGGTGCGTCTCTGGCAGGGTCGGGCATCTCCTCAGTCATGTGAGCGACGGCATCAAAACTACACACAGGTTAGTGCACATGTTCTGGGCAAGTTTGATATACACTGACCTAATGAGACTCAGAGCGGATTGAAGCAGTCTACGCATCCAAGCAGTTCCATCGCTCCAGCCGGTGGTAAGCAAAGATGTTCAATAGCACGCCGACAATAGATACTGCAACAAACATCAGGTATGGGCCCCATTTTGTAATCTCGTAGGTATAGCCAGAGCCTGCTACTGCAGCGGCGGCAAGGAATCGAGCTGTTAGATGTTAGATTGAATGCTTTTGCGTCAATGTTTAGCCCATACCTCCAAAGTAGGCAGCGATCGTGTTCAGTGTAAGCTAGCCGGCAATGTTCGTCCATCCGACAAGGAAGCTCTGCTGCTTGTTAGTGCATGTACAATCAATCCAGGCAGCGCGCCTCTCGCCATTGACATTTTCCACTTTTCAGTGGACAGGGCATAAGCATGATGATACTGTTCTCCAGCAATGGGCCATAGCGAAGCGAGCTCGCCCATGCTAGCCCTTGCGCAGATGTTGCACGGCACGCAGAAATTCAATCCCTACACGAAAGAGACCGAACCGCCAGACGGCATGACCAATCCGATGGATCCAGCAAGGGAAATCCAAGTACTATAGAAATTAGCATGATGATGGTTTTCTCCTTGCTTCAAGAGGATTGTGTACTTGAGAATGGCAAAATGCCATGCCAATCATGGTGATTTTGGAGAAGCGCTTCTGGAGATTGCCTCCGTGCCCTGAGGTTGGCTCGCCATGGTGATTTCCAAGTTTGCGACTGTCGATGCTTTCGAGAGCAGAGATTAATGGGACCCGAAGATATTCTGTCCCTCGCAAACAAGATATAAACGGGATCACAGGTTTGTTAATCTAACCACGGACGCCGGGTGTCGCCTGTACTACAGAACCCGTCGCCTGACCCAAGGCTGAGAACAGATAAAAGAGTCTCGACACGCGGCGGCCCCTGATGGCCAAGGCAATCAAAATATCGCGGGAGAGCAGGGTGTTATCATGAGGCACTAGGCCGAGAAGGGCAGTCATTAGCAAAGGAAAGCCGCCTGGAGGTCAGTGGGTCGACGGAATCAGCTGCGGGGTGCGTCTGGAGCTGAATGAGATAACTGAGAGATAAGAGCTCGGCAGAGGTGGTCGATGATGCTTATTGGTGCTCCAGGTAGTTGATTCGAGAAGAGTAACGTCTCCGCTGGGGATTCCACGCTGCTGGATCCGGCACTTTGACGTGTCGCAGCCGTATTTTCCAAGCCAGGAGGTGAGTTGGAGAGATGGGCATGAATCGCTTAATTATTGAGAGTCTTTCTTTGTAGTCCCATATGGCGATGGGTTACTGCCTTAGCGAAGAATGTAACGTCCACGGCTCGTATCGTCTCATGTCTTAGTCAATTCACGGATAGTTCATCACAACTGAGGCTCGAGCTTAAGCGTCGAAACTAGATCAAAATCCCTACCGATCACTTAGTACAATTTTCGTAATTGAATGAACTGGTAGCCAATTATTTGATATGCTTAATTCTGACCACCTGTACAATAAATCGTATCTCATCATAGGCACTCGGCCAGATCTTAACTTAATTTCATGCTTAACCCATCAATGTTTCGAAGCCTTTCTCTATCATGACATCCATCCAGTAAATATTCTGCTGCTTCTCGTCCATCCAAGCCCATGTTTCTTTGATCAGAGTTAGCATTTGCCGCACAGGTTTTGCCGCTAGAACATTCTCGAAATAGGACAGTCGAGATATAATAGTCCTCCTGGCTTGTAAAATATCAGTAAGTGTTGGGGTCACCTTGATCCTGGGACTCGATGCGATGCTTGCCACAGGGGCGTGTTGCAAGTTGGTGATGGAGCGGAATGGGCGGTTGAGAGGCAGCTCGCTGCAAATACTGACCAGCAGCAGTGGCTGAATGGAGCGGCTTCGCGACGACACAGGGACGTCTTGGACTAAATCCAGGATATGAAGGGCCAAGCAGGTCAACCAGGTATCTATCATGGATCCAGCGTCTGCAGGAGAGCCGCTGGTTTCGGGTGTTCTTGAACATAAAGAATGGCTGGCATAATCCCCGGTGGGATCGCAAAACGAAAGTAAATCTGGGAAATTTCTGTAGACCTGCAGCAAACCCATGCACCGGTAGGCTTCTGCAATCTTTAGTAGATGGACTGTTGGGGTCATTTCGTCGCCCGAGTCAACCACTGCAGCCTCCATTGGCAGGTCAATTGCACATAGTTTTGCGTGGAGCTCTTCCGCAGCTTGAATGGCATTTCTCGCCTGCTCAATATCTTCTCTTGAAGAGTATTGGCGTGATCGAATTCTGGTTCGCTCCCTTCTAACCAAGCGTCCAACCTTAGCCAGCAGTTCCTGCACTTCAATGCCGAGTCCTGTCTGCGGGTGAGGCATACGAAGTTCCCACTGCTGGGTTATGATGGAGCGGGCTGGCGGCTGCTGAAGATACGGTGCCGTTGGATATGCCAGGTCTTGGTCAGTGACAAATGATAGGAGCATTCGCCAATAAGTCAGAGAATTATAGAAGAATTCCTTCTGCTTGTCGCCCAACGGGATGTTTTTGCAGCTTCCATCGGGAGCGAAGACTGTTTTTGCGAGGAGGTTGAATTCAGCCAGGCCCAAGCTGCCTGCATCATGCCATGAAAGGCTCATACCAAGCATGACCAACGCCAACAAAGACGAGGTATCCATTTGGGACACATTGGCTTCTTTCTTCACGCAGCTGACTGCTGCATCTCGGAGCTGGCGGCTGACGGAATTGAGATTGGGCGATACCTCTGATAGGCAAGCAGCGGCCATGCTCTGAATGATAAAATAGAGGGACTGCGAATTAGACCATACATTGGAAATGGCTGTTCGGTAGGGATTCATTTGACTGTCGTAGCAAGACATGAGCCCACACACTTCCTTGAAGTAGTACTCGACGAGTATTGACGAATGGTCCTGGAGGGCTCGGGATAGTGGCAGCTCGCAACGAGGGCTTGAAAGTTGACCTAGCGGCGTTCGGCGCTCTAAAGCAGCTGACCCTGCTGGTACGGTGCGAAGGAGAATATCTGGCCATAGTTCCTCCGGGCTCAACTCTTGCCATTCGGTGTATGAATTTGACCCCGGCACAGGATCAAGGCTAAACTGTTGTGCGTCTTCCATTTGCAGAAAGGGGAGTGGCGTGTCGTACTCTTGGGTCCCGACGCTTTCGGTATAAAAGATGTCCGTGAATTGGTCCAAGAATTCAGGAGTGCAGAGGTCTGGGGCAGTCTGATCTTGCGACTTTGATGAGTCAAATGCATACGCTAACACTCCCCCAGGGCTTCGGGATCCAATGTTGCCAGGAGTCTTGGGTCCGGCCTTAGAGGCTCTTGACCCTGATGCCCATTTCACGGGTTTTTGATAGCCCGGGCAGGGAATTCCCAGCCTCTCACAGCGAGAGCAGGCCGGCTTGGCTTCGTCGCATTTAAGCTACACCAACAGTCAACAGTCAACTCTCAGCGAAAGTGGGATGCCTCAAAAGTAGGGGAAGGGCCACATACTCTTTTGGATTTGCAAACGGCGCATCCATTGCGAGATCTTGTGATGTTCTTGCGCACCGAAAGAGACATGGGAGCATCCATGGCTAGTGATGAGTTAGACTATTACAGTATGCTGCTGTATGAACGAGTGGATCATGGCACAAGAATGAGCGTGGGCCGTGATGGCAGCGCTTTTGGACGTGACGGTTCACGTGCGAGCCAGATGTGGCTCGTGCGTCACATTAGCTGTTAACGTCTTAGTTGCGAACAAGTGCTTATTATCGGCCTAGAGTGCAAGGGCTCGATGGATAAGACTTATTGGATACATGAGGGTTTCTTGGGTGGGGATACGTCTAGTTGGCTATGCTCAACGAGTTAATGGATGCAAACGCATTTCTAGAAGACCGATATATAATGACTGGTGACATAATTGGTGAAAGGGGACACGTGCCTTGTTGCGAAGCTCAAACGAGAGATGAACAACCGAACTTGGCGATTTGCTATCCAGAGCCTGCTGACATTTCTTGCTAGTTTCGGTATTGGGTCTGAAATCATCTTGTACTACCACATATTTTAGACATACAACAAGAAAAAAGAAGAAAAAGGATGAAGTGACTGGCTCGTTTCGAATAGTTTGTTCCACTAAATCATTGTTCTCCACTGTGGGTGTTTCTTGGATATAGGGTAGTTGCACCACTTGTCGAATGCCGGGGATATCCTTAGCGCGTCCATACAACTCAAGCACCTCCCACCTTTGACAGCAAATGAATCAATGTTTAATTTCTACCACGGTTATCATCGTGCCACTGATGGTTTCAATTGACTGACGAAGCATTAGGAAGAAGGTGAACAAGAAGAATGCCATCACACTATATATACATGTGCATCTATACACACAACCCATTACACGTATTAGAACGCTTGTAAAAGCCTACGTGTTGGGCTACTGCTGAACGGTCCACAGCAACCACTTGGTCATCTCGTTGATTGCCACAGAGGCCTCGGGAATCGGCAACACGGGCCATATATGCATCATGGCCTCTCCAAAGAAAAACTCCACATCGACCCCTTGCTCCTGCGCCAAGGCCACAAATTTCTTGGTGTCGGGCGTCAGCAAATCCGCTCCACCAGCGAATACTAACATTGGAGGCAGTCCCGTAAGGTCCCCGTAAATAGGACTCAAGCGAGGATCTTTAGTGTCCAGGTCCGGACAGACCAAGCGCGTCATCTCTGCAACCCCTGGGACATCAAGCCACGGATCGGACTTGGCAGCGGCGTGAAGCTCCGGGTTCGTCAGACTATAGTCAATGCATGGAGAGATGAGTAACAGGCGCGATGCTACGGGCAAGCCATTGTCAGTAGCATGGCGTGTGAGAGCAAGCGTCATGGTGCCACCGGCCGAGTCACCCCCGCACCAAAACAGCTTGTTGTCTGCCACAGATGCCGCAGCGATTTCATTGTAGAGAGGCTGTACGGCCTCGTATATCCTGAGGAGTTTGACTTCTGGCCCGAGAGGGTATATCGGTACTGTGACGGTGGCTCCGAGCCGTTTTGTGATCTCAGCAACAAGACCCCAATGCTGCGGGGTCATGTTGAAGATGAAGCCGCCGCCGTGTAGGTATAGAAGGTTGGCATCGATGGGCTTGTCGGACTTGGGCGAAAGGGTGTAAACAGTGTAGCCGTATTGTTGTCTCTCTTGTATCTGAAACTGGTTGTAGAGCTTCTTCGGAGGAGCCGGGTCCCGAGTCTTTCGGTCGTCGTCAACGGCCTTTCGGAGGGCCTCTGCAGACTGGCAAGTGCTCTTGGCCGTGAACCACACAAGCCAGCTGAAGAGGTAACTTTGAAAACTAGGCATTTCAATAGAATGGCGAATGCTGAGGCGTACGGGTAGATGGCGTGTACACGGCGGATGGCGGATCAAGGGGAGACTACTATGGCTTAATAATTGCTTCTAGTACTGCCTCCTGTTCCTTTAGGGACAGAAGTATGGTAGCATGAAGACCTAGGAGGCTACTAGGGTGCTGGTTCCCGAGTTGCAAAAGAACCAACAGCCTTCACAGGGGCATCGGAGCAAAGCAGCAGGTGTAGACCATCAAAACTGGCCCCTGTATAGATATTGGGTGTTTTTGAAGTCTGGAATCCCTTCTACGTCACCTTCATTGGTTAGAGCAAGGGACGGATGCAACATGGGCCCCTAGTGGCCGTTTCTAGTACTAGTAGCGTCGCATCACTGAACCCCAGAACCAACACGTAGTAATTGTACCTGTAGCGCGGAGATCCCAGTTGTGTCCTGAATAGCACTGAGCCGACCAATCGAGCAAGCAGAGTCAGCAAGTCGGGCCTGTCCCGGGTTCCGCGGAACAAAGGGGTTGTCCCGAACGACTGGGGCAGCCTCGTTCCCTGCGCCTCTCTCATGCGCACTACAACTGGATTTGTGGCGTTCGCTTGGGATAGATAATGCTGTTTCCCCACTGGTGTTGGTGTCGCTGTTCGCTCTCCCTAACACGGCGAGAGCCTTTTAGCCTATCCTCGATCAACGGTCGAGGCCCATCAATACGCATCCGTCAACAACGGAGCCTCGACGGCCATGGCAGTTGACGATAAAGGCCCGCAACTGCAGGCCGTTTGCATCACCTTTGTTGTCTTGGCCGCTGTGTCTGCTCTGTTGAGGTTTTACGTCCGAGTATGCCTGGTCAAGTCTTTTGGCGTCGACGATTGGTTCATGGTTGCAGCCCTGGTAAGTTGCCGAACCCGCCATCTCCAAAACTTTTGGGCGAATCACTTACTTTAAAAACTAGATATCCTTTGTGCTTTTTGTCTCTAGTGCCATACTCGGCGTTCACTTTGGTGCTGGCCTTCACATTTGGGTTATTCCCACAGACGACAGGATACAAGCGATAAAAGTAAGCATACGCGCAGTTTGTAAGCGAACGGATATTGGTTTCTAACAACAACATAAAAAGTGTTGGTGGTTCTGCTATCTCTGGTATTGCCTCACCATGACGGCATCCAAAATATCCATCGGCTATTTCCTTATTCGGGTGATAGTCAAGAGAAGTCGCCTAATGATAGTCTACGGCGTCATGGGCTTGACCATTCTGTCTGGCATTGCCTTCTTCTTTCTGACCCTATTCCAGTGCAGCCCAGTTCCCAAGTTTTGGGACCGAGAGAAGTCTGGAAAGTGTCTTGGGATGGAGGCTGTCATCGACATCACATATGTGTACGGCGCGTGTAGCATCGTATGCGATTTTACATGCACGCTGTTGCCCATATTCATCATATGGGGGCTGAACATGGACAAGAGGAGTAAGATCGCGCTCATGCCTATCATGGCATTGGCCTGCGTGTCCGTGATGTTGTTTTCCCATCTGGGATTGATTTGAAACTGACAAACCGTCAGGGCAAGTTCGGCTACGGTGGTACGCTTCGCGTATTGCAAAGACGCGAAAAGTGAAGATTTTCTCTGTGGGTCGCTCTATTCTAGCTACTACCTTGCACTATGTGACGTGTATGATATACAGAGTCAAAACTAACGCTTTTAGACGCGACGATCAATATTGTTATTTGGTCTACGATAGAACAAGGTCTCGCCGTCGCGGCAGGAAGCCTTGCCACACTCCGCCCATTGCTTCGACTCGTAGCACAACGACTCGGCTTTACAGCCGCCCGACCCTCCGAGCTCAAAGACTCTGAGCCGCAAGACGGTTTCGCGTACGGCCGGCGATCGCGCAATAACTCTTCAAGCAGGCCTGGCGATGCCTTGCACCTAGCTCCAATAGGACGGCCCCATGGAGCACAACGTGTGGCGAGTGATTTGGCAGGAAAGGATGATGTGGTGTGGAAATCACGGCCGATTCCAGATAATGAGAGTGAGGAAGAACTTACGGCACTCAGTAGCAACAGCGCTCAACACGGAAGGGGAAATACCCCAAGAGTTGCAACATTCAAAATGGGAGAAGATCGGGTTTGAGGGTAACTAAAAAGGGCGGCATGCTGGCAGCTTTGCTATGTTCGGGACTTCGGGAATATTGCAAGGCAAGCGATTTCGGATTCAAATATTAGTCTATTACCTGCTCACTGAGCCGGCCTCATCCGGGAATCTAGCCAATGTGAAGCAGCCCGTTCCATCAGCCCCGCCAAGTCTGACCATGGGATCACACATTCATTCATTCATCACTTTGCTACCACGTCAGTGTCGGAAAACTCGTCGGAATTGACCAGGACTAACCCTATCGTCAGATCTCTACGTCAGTTAACCCCACTTCATCGCTTGGTTTGGTACCTTGCACCAATTGGATTTATCATCATGATTGCTGGGTGATATCTCCGTCCTCAATATCCGAATGCTCCACAGAATTGTATGACCATTATCAAGCATTTTGTTATTTTTGAGCTGCATGACCAGTTATGGGATGCTGCATTATTCCGCTTCAGGTAAGAATATGTCTTGGAATACGAGAGTACTTTTACTCATATTAGTGTAAACAATGCGGGGTACCTGAGGATGGTCAACGATTTACCACCACATGAGACTAGGTCGTGAGGTGCATTCGCATTAAGCATGCGTGAATTACTCTCCCATATTCCAACATATCGTCGGAAATTAGAGCGGGATTGCATGGTTACTTATGGCCTTTCCATCGATGGAAGTCTTTCCTGCTCAACAAAGACCCCCTGCAATGTGATAGATACACCATCCACGGTCGCTCTCTTGGAACATAAAACACCCATTATTTCCATAGAGGTTGTGAAATCACAAACCTGCCTTTCAAGCCTTTATTGCTGCAGACGAAATGTCGTTCCCCGAAGCACAGCCAGACTGGAATAACTTGCACGTCCTCCATCGCAACACCCTGCCAGCCAGGGCACACTTTTTCACATATAGTAGTGAGGATAAGGCCCTTTCATTTGACCGAGAGCAGAGTGAATATCTATCACTCAATGGGACCTGGAAATTCCGACATGACAAATCTCCATTCGAAGCCCCGGACTGGGAAACAACAGATCCACTAACCTGGAACAACATCAATGTGCCAGGAATGTGGCAACTCCAAGGCTTTGGGCGCCCACTATACTCCAACGTCAACTACCCATTTCCTGTTGATCCGCCAAATGTCCCTCACCTTAACGAGACTGGTTCATACTGGCGTCAATTTGTCATTCCTCCTAAATGGATGGGTCAGCAAATCAGATTACGATTCGAAGGTGTTGACAGTGCATTCCATATTTGGGTCAATGATCAAGAGGTCGGATATAGCCAAGGCAGCAGGAATCCTAGCGAATTTGACATCACTCCGTTCTTGAAGGACGCTAGCACTCAAAACAGTTTAGCTGTTCGTGTCTACGAATTCTGTGATGGTTCATACGTGGAACGACAGGATCAGTGGTTATTGTCGGGTATTTTTCGCGACGTCTATGTCCTTGCTTTCCCTCCTGCCGCAATCACAGACTTCAGTGCCGTCCCCGAGATTGATGACACTTTCACCAATGGTATTCTACATACTACGGTAAAAGTTCAAGGCAACGTCGCAAGTCAGGTTATTGTCAAACTTCGCCATCCAGATGGCCATTTGATCCAAGAAGACTATATCGAGACTACTGAAGCAAGTTCTATCAGTGTGGTTGGAGATGCTCTGAAGTTGTGGTCCGCCGAGGATCCTATCCTATATACTCTGACTATCACTTTTGGAGAACGAGTGATCAGTCAGCGAGTTGGGTTCAGGCGTGTTGAGAATGTTGGGTCCAACATCCACATTAATGGGAAACCAGTGATATTTTACGGCGTAAACAGACACGAGCACCACCATCTTTTCGGAAGGGCAGTCCCATACGACAGCATGCGTGCTGATCTGGTGCTCATGAAGAAAAGCAATATAAATGCCGTCCGCTGCTCGCATCAACCCAACGACCCGCGTTTGTACGAGGTTTGCGATGAGCTCGGCCTCTATGTCATCGCCGAGGCAGATATCGAGACACATGGCTTTGTATCTATCGAAAAGTACAATGTTGAGAACCAGCACGAAAAGACTCGGACCCAAGTCATTATCCAGGCTCTTGAACTCTCCGCAAAATGGGTGTCCGATAACCCAGACTGGCGCCTCGCATACCTGGACCGCGCAGAACAGCTTGTTGAAAGGTTTAAAAACTTCCCGAGCATTATCTTTTGGTCTCTAGGAAACGAGGCGTCGTACGGGAGAAACCACGCTGAAATGTATCACTGGATCAAAAAGGTCGACCCTAGTCGACTTGTGCATTACGAAGGCGACCGGGATGCTGTAACGGCAGATATGTACAGTGTTATGTATAACACAGTTGAGGAACTCAAAGAGTATGTCTCTCGGAAAACTGACAAGCCGCTGATCCAATGCGAGTTTGCCCATGCGATGGGCAATGGCCCTGGAGGTCTCGTCGACTACATCAAGGCATATAGAAGTGAAAAGCTTCTACAAGGAGGATTTGTCTGGCAGTGGTGCAGCCATGGTCTGCTCAAAAGGGATGGTAACATATTATACCATGCTTATGGTGGGGATTTCGGCGATTTTCCTAATGACAAAGATTTTGTCCTAGATGGGTTGCTGTGGTCGGATCACAAGCCGAGTCCAGGGTTGGCTGAATATAAAAAGGTAATCGAACCGGTGACGGTCGGGGTCTCTGAAGGGCAGTTGAAGATCACAAATCACTACGACTTTATTGATCTTAGCCACTTGTCTGCTAAGTGGCACATTGTTAAAGAGTCGGGAAATACTGAAGAAGTCCAATTGGACCTTCCGATTGTCAGTGGCGGACAAACCAAACTCATCGACTCTCCCGTGGCCCTGTCAACGGTTTCGGAAGATGCTTGGCTTGAAATAAACTTCCGTCTTAAGAATGACACCGCATGGGCCGCGGCTGGTCATGAAGTGGCTTGGGCTCAAATCCCTTTCCCACGGGCGGACACAATATCTCCGTGGTCACCACTCACAGGATCTCATGATCGACTATCGGTTCATAAGACTAATGGGAAACTCTTCTTCAAAAGCCTTTCCTTCAATTCTTTGTTCACTTTCGATCTGGTTCGAGGTGATCTCCAGTGGGTAGCCGACAGTGAGGTCATCTTCAAGAGAGGACCAGAATTGGGCCTCTATCGCGCCTTAACCCAGAACGACCACGGCTCTCGTGGTGACGGTATTGAGTGGAAAAGATTGTTTCTAAGCTCGACTAGAATGCACGTACGAGCAGTTTCTTGGAACGTTGATGAAGATGGAGTTGTATCTCTGGAAGTATCAGTTCGAGTGGCGCCTCCAGTGATGGATTGGGCTTGCAACGCGAAAATGGTCTACACTATTACACCAAGAGCTATCCATATTCATACGACTGGCAGCTTTTCTGGTGCTCACCCCAAATTCATTCCGCGTCTCGGCCTTACCATGTCATTGCCGAAGCATTATAGTGAAGCTGCGTGGTTTGGCCGGGGCCCTGGTGAGTCATATCCCGACAAGAAACAGGCAGCTCGATTTGGAGTATGGGAAGCATCACTGGGCCAGTTGCAAACGGCATATGAGTGGCCACAAGAACATGGAAGCAGGGCTGAAGTACGATGGGCAACATTTAAATCGCAGCAAACTGGCATTTCATTGAAGGCGCGTATGGAGACACCGTTCAGTTTCTCGCTCAGAAAGCACAGCACGGAAGACCTCGACCAAGCAAAGCACCCACATGAGCTCTCTGAACTGGATGAGAGCATATTGAACCTCGATTATGCCCAGCATGGCATGGGAACTGGTAGTTGCGGGCCGCCCCCTTTCGAGCACTATCGTCTGGAAGCTGCGCCTTTTGAATTCAAGACGTCTATCGAGTTACTGTAACTCGCTATTCTATAGATTCATTTGAAGAAACCCACACAAAAATCCCGTGTTCTTCCCTTCTAGCTCGCATTTAATTCCAAGCTAGTGAAAAACTCTCGGACATCCTGAACCCACTTGTCAGGGCACTGAACAGCTGGGAAGTGCCCTCCAAATTCATATCGCTTAAAGTATTTGAGATTCGTGGCGCGTTCAACCCAATCCCGAGGCTGTCACTTGATGAGTATGCAATAAAAAAAGGTCAACGACAAATGGAAGACGTACTGCCAGCGGAAATCGCGCAAGGGTCTTGAACGGGCCATTGACATTCCCCCACTGGCTCACGCCTGTTGGAACATTCGACCGGTCGACTACTTGGTCTTTCATCTGGATAGCATTGGATTAGTAAAAATGCAATGGCTAGTTGTTCAAATACTGGATACCAACCTTCAGTACATCTGAGTAGACGCGAAAGCTTCCATATGGTCCTTGGATCCAAAACATCATTGTATCGGTGATGCACTCATGAGAAGTGTAATCATATCCATCATTGCTGGCGTACTTTAAATCCCAGATCCAGCCTGCCAGCCCGATTGGACTATCGGTCAACGCCAAAGACAGGGTAAGTGGTTTTTGTATTTGCGCTGTTGCGTACATTGAGTGATGCGAAAACCACTCGTGCATTACCGACATGAAAGTATTTTCTTCCTCAGTGGTATGCCCCTCGGCTTTCTTGGCCAGATCTCGTTCTTTAGGTGGAACGAGGAAGAAATCAGTGAAATGTCCAATAATGCTCGAAGTAACATGGTTGACCATCCAAATGCCGATCATCCAGCCAAGATCTGTAGTTACAAGCCCGTAATGATCGTATCCTAGCTGTTTCATCAAAGAATCGAAAGCTAGGGCAATCTCCTTCGGGCCTAGACCTGGCTCAGTCGGTGCTGGGCTGAAACCATGACCGGGGATATCGGGGGCCACAATGTGAAATGGAAGATTTTTGTCCTCCACCAGAGGCTTAATCACCTTAGTCCACTCCAGATGAGAAGATGGCCACCCATGAATGAGGAGCAATGGTATGGCCTCTTTGTTTTCAGATTGATGGTGAACAAAATGAAGAGGAATAGATGGTGAATAATCTCCTTTGCTGGGGACCGACGTTACGAAATGGGCTAGTTCTCCATTTATTTGCTGTTCAACTTCCCTCCAGTCGTATGTGCTCTTCCAATACTCTGCAAGGAGCTCTAAAGAATTTGGTGGAGGACCCTCCCTTGTCCAGTCGGCAAAGAGACCTTCCGGACTGCGATAGTCTTGGAGTTTTCTCAGGGTCAGATCAAGAAAGGGCTGATGGACGTTGATTGAGAAAGGTTCAGGCGATGTTGTGTTTGGAAAGGTGAAGTTGCACGTAGAATGAGACTGAGATTCCATATTGAAACCCAGGTCTAGGACCGAAACGTCTTACTTGGCCGGTACTGAATGACGATGAGGAGAAGTTGGCGCAGACAGTTTTTTTCAACAGCACAGAAATCTTCTATTTATTATGCTACAAACGTACTTCGAATGCACGCTCATCACTAAAGTCTATTGCATGTCCCTAGTTTAGTGGGATTGTGGGATAAAATATGTCTCACATTCTGGTTGGTCATCATCATTGCATCCCACCAGGTATTTGTGGAAAACCTGTCGATGTGATGGTTATGGCCTTCATTAATTTTCGGGAGGAGGATGGGATTGAATTGACGCACATTAAGACATGCCACGAATTGTCATCGTCGGGAGGATTGAGGGATGAGAATTCGTAATGGGGATCAGCTGACACTTTCATCCCACCCCGTGCCGAAAGGCATAAATATGATAAAATATCTCAGATTGTTAGATTATTTAGCATGGAATCCGGGCGATTGCGAATTGATTGTGCCGAAATGGGTTCTTGTAACCACGCCTTGAGGCTAGAAGATGTGCGAAGGCGACATTATGAAGAAACGAGAAACCGCACAAACTTCCTGAGGCAATTTTATTGACTTTAATTATTGACTTCCTCTGGAACATAGTCGCATCCGTGGAAAAAATAAAAATGACGTGATGGCAATTATCGTCGGTCGAAAGTAGGTATACTGCGCTTAGCCTAGTTTCTAACAAGAAAGGAAATTGAAAATCCAAGGAAAGGCTTCAGGGCTTATCTAGCGCCGACGCTAATAAGCAGAGCAGAGGAGTTCGGCGCCTTGCCTTTTTGTATGGTAAAGGGCGATATGCCTCACTTGTATGCCTTGTCAATAGACAAGATAGGTGGGTGGCAGTGTTGGAAACACGACCGCCTGATGTTAGGCAGACAGTCCTGAATATTGCCTAAATCTGCTCACACGTCACCACTTGTTACTGGCAGAGGTTAGATCAAACAACTAATAGTAGTAATGATGCAGTACCTGGTTCGATATATTAATTTCCAGAGATTTGAGGGAATTCATTAGCATAATGTCGGTAACCCAAGGCTGCTTTGTGTGTATCGTTCAAATAACAGGGCGTTTCGGGCTTTTTCGTGCGATATTTTCCCCTGAAATCAGGCAAAGCCTATTGTTTTTTTATGTGTTTATTTATTTCTTTTTCTTGCTCCGGCTCCCGACCGAGACGGAGATGGCGCATAAACTTCTTGTAGTAAACTTTATCCTAACTTAAGTATTACTAGCACTAGAATGCTTTCAGCACCTACAGGTCAGGTGTTCTGTCGTAATCTCTATCTCTCTATAACACAAAAGAAGAAGTAGGTTATTGACAGCTTATAACCGCAATCGAAGTTAGCCGTAGGCCTGGAACTGGGATCAGGGAAGGTTTGGCTGCGATGAGGCTCCTGGCAGCCCCTGCTCAGCCCGCCTTAGCTCAAGCTCGGGATTTTCAGTCCTCGTTCAGCGGCAGCTCAGCTTAAAGCGGCAGGAACTCAACTCTAAAACTGGAAATAGATTTTGGAGTGCTTGAGTTTCATCTCCGAGTTATTTAGCAACAATGCTAACTCGTCTGTTTTTTAGTTCTCCTGCTTCCCACCCGCAATCCCCTTCAACGGAGATACCGTGAGTAAGCTTCTCCACCTACTAAGTAATGATCATTTTTAACGTGTCTCAGATTATGTCGTCGCCGTTCTTGGGATCTTCTTGGTCTTCCTGGCTGGGCTATGGGCCTGGAAGAGAAAGGCCTATAATGGACTAAAGTTCGATCTTATTCTGGGCGAGGATTTGCCAGTTGCAAACACCAGCTCAACGGACCTGCATCTCGACAGGAGTTCCAACTCTGACTTAACACACCTCCCAGTATAAAACCTAGCGCCGGATTATTTTATCAGTAGAAGCATTAATTTGGAGCAACCGTATCCGATAAAAGAATTGACATTCTTCTGTCCAAATTTTTTGGTTTTGTCATTCTCATCATTCAGCATTGTTATTCTACCGTAGTGATCGATGTTGACTTCAGATTGGTGGCTAGACATGGAGCTAACGATCTTACACATATAATACTGGTAACTAGGTGGGTGACTTGGGAAGATCAGTGAAATCATCAAATTATACGAGAACTTGTAAATGTAATTAGGATGTATAAATATGATATTGTACAAGAATCTCACAGCAACGGTTGCTAAATTGTCTGATGTACAGTCCAAATGCCCCTACCATGCAGTTGACTTGAATAGCGATAAGAATGACCATCTTCGCCAGAGAGTCATTTATTATCTTCCTCTTCAGGTATAATTGCCTACAGCGTGCTTGTGGTCTTCTCATAACCATAGTGCCAGTCCTTTCCAGCAAGATCTTGCCTGACTTGATAATTCTTCTCCGCAAGGTCAACAGTTCGCATGTCCACTTCCAACACGCGTGTCCCTTCTTCGCCATCTTCAAAACTCCCCTTTACAGTTCCTACAATCGGCAACACCACTCGGCTGGAGCCGAAGAATCCCTCCTTGGCAGGACCGCCCGCATTGCAGTAGATGACTGCTGCGGTGCTCTCGAAAGCTCGAGTAATTAGTGTAGATTGAACAAACATCTTCTCGCAGTCGGCGTTGTAGGCAAGGCCTTCTTCGCACATGTCCATGGCTGTCCAATATGATGGCATGATGATAAGTTTAGCACCGGCGAGGACGAGTTGCCGGAATGCCTCTGGGAACGCGAGGTCCCAGCAGACCAGGATGCCAACTGATCCGAGGGGAGTGTCGAATACTTTATGGGGGTTTTGTAAGCTCTTGTCCGTCGTAGTTTGACGAGCATAGCTAATTGATGAGGTCAAATGTTGACGCTCGGGAATCCAGAGATTGGTTTTGGTGTAGCTGCCGAGAATTTTGCCCTCGTGGTCGATGAAGTGTGAGGTATTCAAGAGACATCGGCTAGGGCAATCAGGTTTCTCCGACGAGGGGACCTTTGTGCCATTTGGTGCTTCCGAGACGATGGTTCCGGTGCAAATATTAATATGAAGCTCTGCAGCCAGGCTTTGGTATCGCCCCAGGTATTGGAGTGCAGCTTCAGGAGTCAGAGCAAACGATGGCTCTTCTGGCACCCATCCTGTCAAGTGATACTCTGGCAGGACTGCCAACGCCGCTCCCTGACCAGCGGCTAGCCGGATTTGTTCAGCGGCATGGGCAAAGTTGTACTCGGCGTCAAGCGGCTACCAGAAGGATCAGTATCATGCTGGAAAAAAGAATATGAAAAGGGTCTAATGTAAATGTCAAGCCTTTATTGACGTACCTTTGGTCTCATCTGAACGACCGCAGCCTTGAAAATGGGGCTGGTTGCGGTAACTGCCATGATGTGTAGGCGTGACAGTAATCTTCTACGTACTTTCACTCTTTAGTTTTAGGAAGTGACCAGTCTGTAAGTCGGCAGCCTTGGGGGTTGTGTGGACTCTGCATGGCTTATCTACGTCACGCAGTAGTTTGAGGATTAACGCCATGCGAAGTGATGCGGATCGGATGCATTAAGCGCTGCTTGCATTGTCCCGTTTGAGCAGGTATGGATATCCTTCGCAATCGACATCCATTTTGGGATAGTTAGGCGAGCGACCTTCTCCCATTCTGGCTAGTACAACCACACCCCACCCCACTCGTTGGGGGTGAAGATTGGTTTTCCGTCGCTCTGTCTTCATGATTTTACTAAAAGTATCCGTACCAGACAATCTTATCAACCGGCTGTTAGCACAAGACTAGATAGCTTTCGGAAAGATTGGTGGAGGTACGTTGGCCCAAAGCTTTGTCATCATTTTTATCAGTGGGTGGTGGCACGAACTGGTGATGCCGACCGAATCGTGAATCATGAGTCCTACCCTGGAGTACAAGTTTCAGTCACGGTGTGGTTATTGTCGACTATTGGTCCTCGGGGAGAGGCATCAAACAAGGCTTCATAGGGGAAGTGTCAGTACAATTAATTTGGACATGACCGTACATGTTAGAATTGGGTTTTTTATGTATTGTCTGAGGTCACCCAATTGACAAGGTGAACGTATTGCATCTCACCGAGAGCTGAGCCAACTCCAATCCTGAGGTGCTGGCCGTGCACCTTGACGGTTGACAGTCTAGTAAAACACCGCTGAAATAAGATTTAAAACAAAATCGAATCCGTTTCCGTTTCTAGACCTCAACTCTTGCTGCTCAAAGCCGGGGAAGTACTAAGACCGGGCCGAGACCCCGGAGCTCAAGCTTCAGCGGGCCGGGAGCGGGCTGAAGGGCCTGGGGCGGGTCAGCTTTGGCCAGTTTGGGCCTGCTTTGGGCTACTTTGGGGTCGTAGGGCCCTGTAAGGTAACGGTCCGCCCCCTGCGGGACATGCTAGCTATAGTTGCCGGAACGCACCACGACCGCATCTATAAAAGTGATGGCTGCGACGCTGATGCGGCCATCGTCAACTCTCCGATCCGAAATTGCAGTCGAAAGGACCCCCATCTCTTCGAAACCCACGGCTCCTTCTACCCCTATTACACCGGTCACGAGGCCGTCCGGTATCCTTGGATGGCTCCACCGCCAGCCGGGCGTCGTCACGGGACGATCAGAGACTTAACTGCCTCTCCACAGCGAGGTCATGTGCCACAACAGTACCGCGATGTCGGATGCGGCTATTAATCCTGCATGCCAAAGACTCCGTGGAGAAACCGGTATTGCGCGTGGCTCTGCGCCGTGGCTCTCAGCCGGTGCTCCCGAGATTAACCCAGGCGGAATTGCTTTGCTTTCCCTTGGCCTAGAACACGACGCCTCCCATCAAAGAGCCATTTGAATTTTGAAATATGCGCCTCAAACTCCATGATCTGCAACCGTCGAGCCCCACATAGGGCTCAAGCGATGGCTAGCGCTGCGCCGGCCGTCAGCGTACTATGCAGATCTATGCCGGACATCTGTCCCGCTGACCGCTACAGCGGCAAAAGGATACGTATACGTATCAAGTCGATCATCTTACCATCAGCTCACCGAGCTGTATGCAGCCGGGCATGCCTACACCTTGCCCACGTGGGTTTCCGGCCTCGAGACCCTGGCCATGGAGTTTTAGCTTAAATACTTGCCAGACCAGATGCCAGAGCTCACCGAATTCCATCCACAATTCACATTGTTCTCACTCTCAATTGCAAAACCTCAAGGTCCGTTACAAACAAGTCCCAAGGGGCGATTTAGGCAGCCGAATAGAATAAGCTAAAGCATCCTCTGGTCCCAGTTTATCAACGTTGGGCCAATCCAAACACGACATCGGGCCCATATTATCGAGAGCCAGATTCTCCTAGCCTTGGTTCAAAAAAGCCCGTCATCAGGAGTTGGCGGTGTGTTTGGGTTTCTGATCTTTCAAACCACAGCCTCACTGTTGATTTCATCATCCGGACTCTTCCCTTTCCCCCCCCTTTTCATCGCACGATTGCAATGGCCGTCAGCACGGAACGCCGCAAGCTCAACAGCAAGACGCTGCCTTTGATTGCTGAGCAGCAGGGAGACCGAAAGGTGGAAACCCCTACCTACGAGCGCGATGGCCTCAAGGAGGGAATTGTCCACTTCGGCGTCGGCGGCTTCCACCGAGCCCATCTGGCCGTCTACATCAACAAGTTGATCCAGAAGCACGGGCAGCGCAACTGGGCCATTTGCGGTGTGGGCCTGCGATCCAACGATGCCGCCATGCGCGATGTCTTGAACGCCCAGGACCACCTGTACACTGTCATTGAGCGGTCGGCCAAGGGCAGCATCGCCAAGGTCGTCGGCAGCATCAATTCGTTCCTCTTTGCGCCCGACGACCGCGAGGCCGTCATCGCCAAGATGGCCCACCCAGACACTCACATTGTGTCCATGACCATCACCGAGAGCGGATACTACTACAACGAAAACACCCACGAGCTGCAGGCCGACCACCCGGATATCCAGCACGACCTGGAGAACGGAGACGCCCCCATCAGCGCCTTTGGCTTCCTCTATGCCGCCCTCGCCAGGCGTCACCAGCAGGGCCAGAAGCCCTTCACCGTCATGTCCTGCGACAACATGCAGCACAACGGCTCCATCACCCGCAAGATGCTCCTGTCGTTTGCTCGTCTCCGCGACGCTGAGCTCGCCAAGTGGATCGACGAGGAGGGAGCTTTCCCCAACGCCATGGTCGACCGCATCACCCCCAGCACCTCCCAGAACGACATCAAGTCGCTGGCAGAGCGCTTTGGCGTCGAGGACGGATGGCCCGTTGTTACCGAGCCCTTCATGCAGTGGGTCATCGAGGACAAGTTCTGCGACGGCCGCCCGCCATTCGAAAAGGTCGGCGTCCAGGTCGTCCCTGATGTCAAGGATGTTGAGCAGTTTGAGAAGCACAAGCTCCGTCTGCTCAATGCCAGCCACTCGGCCATGGCCTACCCCGGACAGCTTGCTGGCTTCAAGTATGTCCACGAGGTCATGGAGCACCCTCTGTACCGCAAGTTCATCTGGCAGATGATGCAGCAGGAGGTCAAGCCCCTGCTTCCCGAAATCGCCGGCGTGGACGTTGACGAGTACTGCAACACCCTCATGGAGCGTTTCTCCAACCCCACCATTATGGATCAGATTCCCCGTATTGCCCTGAACGCCTCGGGCAAGATCCCTCAGTTCATCATGCCCTCCATTGCTGAGCAGATTTGGACCTCTGGGCCTTTCCGCCGCCTGTGCTTCGTTGCTGGCGCCTGGTTCCACTACATCAACGGCGTCGACGACGCCGGCAACAAGTTCGAGGTCGATGATCCGATGCGAGAGGAGCTCCAGGCCCTGGCAAAGGCCGGTGGCAATGACCCCAGGCAGATTCTCAGCGTCAAGATGCTGTTCGGTGACGACTTGCGAGGCGACCAGCGCTTCATCGACGAGGTCACTACAGCCATGAAGCTTATCACCGAGGACGGCGTGATGGCAACCCTTCCCAAGTACGTCGACTAAACAGCATTAGAGATACAAGCTGTTGGTCGACTTTGTTAGAGTACGGAATTTTTAATGAGCACGGATACACCGGCATTCTTAAGACGACCAACGAGAGAACTTTGAAAGTTTCTTATATATGACCTAGGGGCATCGTCAGCTTTTAGAGTCACTACCTCCATTTCTGCAATGGGCTACGTGCAATTCAACTTGCAATTGCTCGGCAACACGAGTAGAGGTAACGCGAGATGGGCGACGAAGAAAGACCAGGAGTTGACGAGTTGCTCGACCCAAAAGGGTCAGGAGGAGGTGCACAGGGCTTGTTTCGATTCCTTGTCCGTGTCTTTGGCAAAAAATGCTCAAAGTTCCTCATTTCAAGATTTAAAAAACTGGTACTGATTGGAATAATCACTACCGTCGCATAGAGATAGAGTGCGTTTGTTACGTAGAGCTTACTAAAATAGATTTGTAAGAGACAATAATGGTATTGAGAAGTCAAGAATATCCATCAGGTGTATGAAAGTTTGAAAATTTGAATGTTCCTGGTGAATCGAATATGTTGGTGAATATGGAATGTTGATTGGGCAGTCTTGAACCACCGAGTCTATCGTGAGACTATTTCATTGTCTATTGTACATATATACCAAGATTTGATATCACTTAGGCCTCCAATGGGTTACTGCCTTGTGGAAGAGTGATTTTGAAGACCAACATTTGGTTATCGAGATCGTACCCTGATCCATCCGAGAACGGGGTTCTGCCAAAGTTCATAAATCCTTGTTCTCAAGTTAGTAACAGACCAAAATATGTTCAGGATGGGACGTACCGTTCTGGGTAATAAAATCATTGTCAGATGACGCAAACAGGAAATACTCATTGCTATTGGATTTCCCGTTGCCGTCAACTGGGACCAGGGCAATTCCTTCCCACTTCTCGTTGAGCAGCGCGCCATCCTGGGCGCCTCCGTTGTGGAGCCCAAAACGGTTGAGTTGCGCATTGATATTGAAGTCAATGAAGGGGCAAACCGTAGCAGCCTTGATGGTGGAGTTGAGAACGCCATCTGTCGACTCTTACTTAGTTTTTGGTATCCGACAGGGGAACGAGATGGCACTCACCTGAGCTAGCGATTGATGCGTTGAAAGAATCAAAAGCTGCGCCCTTGATATTTGTGGCCCCGGAGATGTCAAAAATATCAATGTGTCGGTAGACTGACTGGGAGCTTGACGTGCCATGGCCACTGTTTGAGTCTCTGGGGAGGAAGAAGAATTGCGTGTCGGACACAAAGTGCAACTCTGACTGAGCAGCGACAAGTTTCTTGCCACTCGCATCCGTGTATGTCGGGAGTGGGACAACATACTCGGCGCTGTACACAGGGGTCGCAGCATGATTGTTTCCACGCTTACCGTCCTTAAGAGTGTACTGCAACAAGCGGACGTGACGGCGAGAACTCTTGGCTGAGCCACCTTCCTGGCGGGCGGCAGACTGAAGAAGCACCCAGAGAGACTTGCCATCAGGACTGGCAGTCATTCCCTCAAAGCCTTGGTTGTTTTGGCGTCCACTCGTCGGATCAGTGGGAACAGGTGCCTTGCTTGGGTTGTACAACGGTGGGTTGTTGGATGCAAAGCTGTAAGGTCGTTATTAGGGTATATTTTGATTTGTTTTATTAATTCGACCAACAACTCACCTCACTGTGCCATTGCGCAGAGGAAGAAGCGCATCAGGTGGCGCGACAGCAGCAGTCATCTTGCCATCCTCGTTGAACTTGTAGACATACGGGCCATACTCATCACTAATCCAGAATCCACCATCGTCGGCGAGAACCAATGCCTCGGGGTCCAGCGTAGCACGCTTCCCGCCCTCGCCGGCTCCGCCAAAGCCGTCTCCCGTGTAAGTGGCAGCGGGGAGGATGGGGAAGCCTGAATATTGCATGCCACCCATTTGGTCCGCATCCAGGCCGGTCATGGGCTTACCATCAGGCCCTGTGAGCAAGATGGTGTCCTCGTACACAAAAGCAACATTTGGAGCCGCGGGGTTCTGAGCAGTAGCATCAGAAACCAGCCTCAATGTCACGGTGAATTCGTGGATGCGGGGCTGGAAATTGACGGTGCCATTGGTGTTCCAGCCGCGATCTGGCAGGCCGTACATCTTGCCTTCATATCTGGAGCCCTTCTTGGACCATTTCGCAAAGGCGATGGAAGAGCCCAGGCTGATGCTGTCGCCATACTTGTCTCGAGCAGCGCTGGGCACGAATCCGTAGCCGGCGAGCTCATTGTACGTGTACGACTTGCCGTTACACGTTGTCGAGAAGACTGAGGATGCGGCGGGAGCTGCCACGGCAACGGAGGCCGAAAGAGCCAGAGCCACGAGCTGGGAAAGCAGTCCAACCATCGCGAAACGTGAGGCACGAAGCAGAGAAACTGGCTACCTGGATTGACTGCTTCGAGTTCCCTCTCCTTCGGGGACCTCGGTGTTTTAGTAGCAAACGCCGGAACACATCTTCATCTCTGGTGGGATAGTTTCCCAGCTGCTATGCAGGGTATTCCAGCTATGATGCACCTCTTGACCGAAGGCTCTTTTTGGCAACATCCAGGCACATGGGCATGGACAAGCCGCTCAATTATTGGTTGTTCGCATTCGTGATAGGATCGTCATCTACTGATCAGGTTAGGCATTGATCGTGTGATTATCGTGCTGCTTTAATCCGCACCCAGTCGCAGCGGACTGCCACTAAGCCCTTCACTAACTATTTTCTGGTTATAGGGGCTTGTCCACTGAAGCACAGGGGACAAGGCTTGAGCAGGAGTGGACTAAAGGCGGCGTGCCAATCTAAGGCTCGGCCTAGCAGGGGATGGGGCTGACTGCTACACTGTTCATCTTATTTCCAACAGGATTCCCGCCGCCACTTACGGCGTCGGTCTGTCGCACGTGCGAAGGAGTCCCCGGTACCACGAACAAGGTCGTCATTTGTGGCTTGATTCTTGCTTGAACCCATTGTCTTCATGGGACCTTTAACCAATGAATATTAACCAGTGGAGATCGATTTTGCCTGGTTCTCGCCGTGGTTCGCAGCTTCGGAACTCCACCATGGTCCCCGAGGTCCAGAGTTGGGATTATCCCGCTTGTTCGAATTCTCATGGCTGATTATCAACACTGAGATTAAGGGTGAGGCTGTTGATTGCTAGCTTGATAAACATCTTACTTGGATCATTGAAATCAAAAGTAGCACTCTTCAGGTATTCGTTGGTGAGAAACATAACTGTGTGCATGGGTTATTCTCATTGGGTAGCCAATTCAACGGCGCAGGATGTGACATGTTGGTAATTGATTGGACAAAGGTCCAAGTCTCGGTTGCAAGAAATACTAAATCTTACCCCATGTTTTAGCACCCATCTTTGTGCTTGGCGCCCGATCTTGTTCTGCAGAGGTGGATTGATCCTGTTACCCACCGCGTGGGTTGCTCGTACGCCCGGTCACTCTGGATTACGAATCAAATTAAACTGGTGACAGGTTCAACTCACCTTCGACAAGGAGAGCAAACAAGCTTTGTTGAGCTCCTATCTTCCCACGCCGCTCTCTTGGCCATGCATATCGTGGCGTTGTTCGTTGAAGCTACCGCTGCTATCAGCCATGGCAAAGCAGACGCAACGCCATGCCCTTCAGCAGGTGCACAAAGCTGATATAATATCCAACTCAACCCCATGATGATCAGCCAGAAGTCGAGTAGTGCATCACATCATATGTTCTGCGACTAATCTAAATTGTTGAAGAGAGTGATTGGATCTAGCCAAGCATAATAATGTTCATTCCTTGGTAATATGGAGTGGTTCCGGGTGAAGAGAGATACCCGCATGCCATGAACCGGAAATGCGGATATTCTAGCCATTGTGTTACCTTTAAATTTCTATAAAGTCAGTCTTTACTAAAAAGACGATGACAAAGCTTGCCAGTTGGATGATAATGGCCTACACTCTCGATTCTATACATAAAAACAACATGGGATGCAAGAATACTTACAACCACCTAATTTTACAACCTTTATTTTTTCTAAATGCAATCATTTCTCGCCCTATATCGCTCAACTTTTCACATAATGCGACTACTATTTCTTCAAAAACATAAACAACCTGGCTGCCTTCACTGCATTCCCATATTCGTCTCGCCGCAAGAACGGAATCCAGATCCAAACTAGTGTAGCGAGACACGCAACTGGAGACGGTGATTGCAATATGCAAGCGTGACTGGCTACCCGAATATTAGCCTGGAGGACATGGCCTAGGAAAATAGCGTTGATGAATTCCTCAAGGGAGGCAAAACCATACTTGACCAGAAGTATAACCCCAACCCCCCGAAACCAGTATCGTCAACATTGGATCCCTAATTCGTATCATCCACAGCAAACTGTCCAACGGCGACCAGTCAATCCAATTCAACAACGGTTCACTCAGAGCCCCTAGGGCACTATGAAGCTGCCTTTCTGTCTCAGAGAATTCCTTTCTCATTCATACCCGAAATCGAGTCATGGTCTTGGCCAGGGTTGCGTGAATGCGGCCATGTACATTCGCAGATCAAGGACTAGGTCAGCTGATCTGGCGCAAGGAAGCAATTGACGTCGCTCATAACTCTGTTATACGAACCAGATGAATTGTGCTTGGGATGTTTCTTGTATCCTCAAACGGCATAGCTTGTTTAAAAGTTAGCATAATATATCTAATACTATTTCTAGTGCTAATTGATATTGAGTGCACTGGCATGCCTCGGCAGATTATTATTATTATTATAGTTATATGATTTATTATTTTACTACACAAATTACTGCTCCCTGATGTGATTTCGTGTTTTTTTTTTCGCCTCGTTCATTATATTTCTCACTACACTGGCGTTTTGTTGCATCATTTGCCAATATCTTTTAGCTGGGTATATCTATTCTCATTTTCATACCACAAATTAGCCATGCCTGAGAGTGACAATAGCCGTCAATTTATTCAAATCGCTTGTGTGAATTCTGGACGTTCGATGCCACGTGGAAAGGAGACATCCAGGATCTGTTCGCGGCCCGGTTCGCAAACGCTGACGCCATTAGCTCTTAGCCATCTATATGTCGCCTTGCCTAATTACTTTGCCTGTCATGATTGATTAGTTTGGCCTAAATCACTACTAGATATATGTTGGAAGATATGCCGCCACGAGAGACCAATCTACGATGTGCACCTTGAAACTAGCTCGTTGTGTTGCCTCGTCAGCCTGCTTTCAAAGAATCAGGCTACCTCATGCACCAGCCCTTTTCAAACTTGATCACACGCAAATCATCTGCTTCACCACCATCTGGATTCTCACTTCCTTGCTGGATTCTGAAACAAGATCAAGAACAATATGCCTTGGAGAGGCTCGTTGCTATTTTCAACAGTCGATTTCCTAGGCAGATTCAATTCTCCAATTGACTCTGGTCCTAGAGCTTGGTGGATATACCCCGCAAATCCGTAGTTGGATTTAATGCTTGCACTGTAGCCGGCCAACACTAGCGAATAGGACACCCCAGCATGAATGATGTCAGGCCGTAGGCAGCAGTCAGCAAGGAGAGCGGTTTATGTGTCCATTCCTAATAAGAATGCCGAAAAGAGTAGCCGATTTACTTACCGCACTATAATCATCCAACCCAACAAGCTATTCACACCTACTACTAGTCGGGTCTATCAAACTAAAAAGAACAACCACCACTGCATAATCCACCACCATGGCAGCAAACGCTTCCTCGTCCATCCCGCAGATTCACCTGCTATGCATGGAGGAACACTTTGGTGATGCATTCGAAGAAGCACGCCAGGCTCGGCGACTCCCCTCGTCGGTGCAGGTCCAGATTCACAACTATTCGCTCTCTGGGCTCCCTTCGTCTATCAAGTTTGACACCGTCGTCTCCCCTGCCAACTCCTATGCCCGGCTCGATGGCGCCTTTGACGACGCCATTTCCCGAGCTTTTAGTCCCACCGACGACTATCTCGCCCTCACTCGCTCCGCCCAAGCGCAAATCTACGACATATGGCGTGGCTATGCGCCTCCAGGCTCCTGCACGCTGGTAGATATTCCCGAAGAGTTCCACGCACAGTCCCGCAACGTGTGGGGTGCCCGACGCATTGCCCTCTGCCCGACCATGCGTGTCCCCGCCGACGTCCGCTGGGACCGCGAGGTTATTTACAACTGCATCTGGAGCCTGCTGTGCGCTATTGACAACCACAACCGTGACGTGGCGAACGGAAAGCTGCAAGATGAGCCGATCCGCAATGTCCTGATGACACCACTGGCTACGGGAGTAGGTCGCGTGAGCGCTGAGAAATGGGCCTTGCAGGCAGTATTGGCCATGAAGCACTTTATCGAGGCCTCTGAGAATCCCGCAAAATGGAGTGCGCTGGACTGGGCGGATCTCGGCAGGCCAGCTAGTGAGGTAAAGCTCACCTGGAACAAATAATCATGATGGCATCTTGTCAGCACTCAAGTTTGCGAAGGGACAGTGTTTTTGCAGTGCATAGCACACAACTTGGCCACCAGCTCATTATCAGTATATAATGCAAGAGTATAACCAACGGGACAAGCTAGTTCATGCAGTGCCCGGGGTTTTTACTAGGTCTACTTGAACCAATCTGGGAATCTACTTCTGCGTGTTGGAAAATCTAGGCTATCAAAACACTTATTCCATGATTCATATGATTCTCCACATGCTCCTAATTAACACAGTGACGACCATTATAACGATGGGATATCCATATCCAGGAACCGTACCATAAGTAGGCATCCAACATTCTATCGCCGCTCCCAAGTTGCTTTTTGCAGTGCTTCCAATGCAGTTTTATCCCCTTCTTCAGTCTCTTTGTGCCGATTTAATCCCCCCTTGGATCCATGAACTTTGGGTGGCTTCCCGTCTGGGAGTTGCCAGTTTCCATTCCCCTCCTCTTCCTTCTCCAGCTGAGCAGCATCAAAAAAGATTCCAAACCGTATCTTGCCACTATTTGGATCGGCCTCTATCCAAGGAGTCGGACATAGTCCATAATCAAACACAATGTAGCGCAGCGGTGAAAGAGCCGTACGCAGCGGGCTTGGGTCGTCAAATCCGACCGGGCCCTTGTAGTCGTGGAAGAATTGGAAGTCGACAAGTTGGGGAAGGCTGATTTTGATTTTGGCGAACATGGACTCCCAAGTGCCCGAGAAGTAATAGGTGAGATCACTGTTGGAACTAAATCCAAATGGCTGGCTGGGTAGCTGCTCCCACTCGTAGGTTGGAACATTCCATGTGTCCATGTTTCTCCGGCTAAAATGTAAGTAGGAAGCAATAAAGCATCCATCCAGTCGTAGAGACTGCAAGGATTTCATCGCCAGTACCCAATCGAGATGATCGTGATGCGATATTACGAAGGAGCCCAACTTGAGAGACTTGAGCTGCGGGAATGCCAGGCCTCTGCCAAAGAAGACGCCCGGTGCCGTTCCCCAACACTCGTGAAAATATATCGTCAGTGATGTAAGTTGGTTCCCTAAGGGGAAAAGCCAGTGGTGGTGCAAGAAGGGCTCAAACTGCACACGCTCGTCAAGAAAGAGGTCGCGATCCGGGGCACGTTCGTTATATTCGTGCGCGACTTGGAGCCTCAGTTGAGTAATATCCTTGGTGACTGCTTGGAAAAGCTCCGAGGATGTGAATTCCGGCAGTGGGACATTTTGCAAGTCTTCGATAGTGAGACATCGAATCGGCTGCATGTTTGGTTTTTTCGATCGCTCCCGTATCGCTTTGAACACGGCCACCAGCGTATTCTCTCTTGTTGCGATTTCTTCCAGCTCTCCGAAACGGAATATTGGTTCTGGACGCTCTCCTCTGCAGCTTCGGGAGAAGCGTATGCATACCTCGTCAATCTGGGAAAGCTCCCCGATTCGACGCATGGCGTCGGTAAACTCAGGATAACTGCCCTTGCGCCACGTTTTCCAGACATCGTCATCCCTCCTCCAGAGGTCAGCCGGCGTGCTGCAAATGACGACACGTCGCGCAACAGATTTGATCGTCTCATTCCCCAGCATGCCACTCCACGCCCTGAAGCCCGGCTCCGAGGGCACCAAATTGATAGCGCGGAAGACGTGGTTTACCGCCAAGGTGTTCCATCTTCGGCACACCAGGCGTGCTGTAAAGATATCGTCTACGCCGAGTGATGGCCAGGGGTCAAAGAGGTCCAGAGGCCGATGGAGATGATGAGGTCGAGGGAGGAAGAACAGGACTTGGCTTAGGATCTCTGAAGGGAGATGGTTGAGCTCCATGGCCCGGACCAGCGGGCAATATCCCGGTGCGATTCGCGCGGCGGACAGACGAGCGAAGCGCTTGCTGCTTGTGTGAAGAAAACAAAGTGAAAGAAACTCCACGCAGCCAAGATGGCGATAAGAAATAGAATTCCGCTGACGATGCTCGATAGGTCCGAGACGGAGGCAGCGAGGGAGGCTCCGTCGGTGGCATCAGCGGAGCGGAAGCCTAGCCACCGCATTTCGAAACCAACCAATGATGGACGGCTGGCGTGAGTGGGACAAACCTTGTACACCGCCCCTACTACTACCAACCAAGCTTATGCGATGCGATGTGGTGATGGGTCGGAGGTCTTGGACTAAAATGGCGCGTGGGTCTCCAACCAAGAGTCTGCGCATGAACCAAGGTCGGCTATGGTGAAACAGCGAGGCAGCTCCAGGCGGCTGACGAGGCGTCCAAAAATTCCATTTGCGGACGTCCGCAAAGGGATACAACGACAAAGTCAATTTACGTCCTCGATCCTTTTTTTTATTTATACTGTCCGTCCATTAAGAGTCCCGTCATGTCCCAGCTCAACAGGTTGAGGGAATTGCTGCCGTCTTCCAGGAAGATATCCGGCCCAACGCCGCTTATCATGCCCTCCCATGACACATCTATCGGCGACTGCGGCGAGAGACCTCTATCTGTAATTGTGTTTTGTGCAACAGCCAGGTCTAATCTGCTCTCTTCTTCGTCCATTGATGTCGCCGGCTGAGTCTGCGAGTTTGCATTGTTCGGCGTAACCAACTGTGACTGTCCAGAATATCGATCCATGTACGCCCGGGTCCGCTGCTCGCCGCCGAGGATAATGGAAATATCAGGCACGAGGCGCTGGGCATCTTCAGGCGAGGCCCCCTCCGTCCACCTCCTGTCGTATAAGGCAAGCATCTTCAACAGGACCTGTCGGCCGTGCGTGGCCATCGGAACTGGGCATCCTTGGTCCTCCAGTAGCTTCAGGTCCTCGGTCATGTCCTTGATCTGTTTGTGCGCATCAGGGATAGGCAGAGACCCCTCGACCAACAGAAGAGCTGCGACTGTAACTGAAACGGAAAAGATTTGGTATGCTTGGGCAAAGAATTTATGATGGGAAGTTGGTGCTTTCGCCGTCCGTAGCGTTCGGTAAACCACAAGGGAATCGTTCGCAGCCTTGACCACATTCTCCCAGGCATCATCGATGCGGTCCACGAGAAATGGACGGTACATTCGAATTCGTTGAGTGCTCACGCAGGTACGAAGAATATGATTCTGCCAAGTGACGATTTCTCCCAGTGGCTCGGGCAATTGTGGTGGTCTTCCATCCTCACCCAGCTGGAGATACGGTGGCAAACTCGCCATGAGCCCGAGAAGTTCGGCGTCCAAGACATGAACTCCCTCCATTGACTGGAGACAGTCGCCGTTCGTGGCGCAAAAGTGGCGATTCAGTATGAGAAATGTCCGAGCCCGGAAGATATTCATGCTCACCGGCGTGGGCTCGTCAATCGGCCTCGGGTGGACGCTGGTGTCTGTCATGTCATGATCAAAGCAATTCAGTGGCAAAGGCACACCAGGATCCTTCAGACGAATTAGCGGCTCTCGGTCGAGGCAAATTGTTTGAAAGCTAACTCAAAATGTTAAAAAAAAAACTACCAAGACGCATTATTCTTACCACTCACGTATCAGCATCCACTAGATCCCACCAAAGACGATGTCGCATTTCGTCTTGAAGACAGGTGGACGGCGTTGTGTCCTTGTCGAGGTCAATGGCTTGGGCATTTCGAACAGCTTGTCCGAGATGACTGCTATGTGTTATTTTCTTATTTTCTCTTTGCAAACGCCTTGTTGCGAATTTCAACTTACGAGTTTAGTATCTCAATGTTGTTCGTGGCATACCAGTATAGTTGCGTGATGGAAAAGGTTTGAAGCTGCGTCAGGCACGGCCGGGATTCATAATCCCCTGCCCGGAGAGCATTTTGCGAAGCGAGGTGCCATACATGCGCGAGATGCCTAATTGAGTCTCTGGGACAGCCAAATAACTCCATCATCTCGAGCGGAACATACAGTGCACTGACAGAGATGACGGTGAAAAACAGCGAGAGCCAGATAAAGTTGGCCTGCTCAATCCCGGCGTCCCAAAACGAGGCATATTCGCGGCGAAAAGAGGGAACATGGATGGTCTGGAAAATCCAATTGACATGTTCGAAATAGTAGTTTATTAGAAGATCGCATTGCGGTCGTGATGGAAACACTGCGGAGAGCTGGTGTCGCGAGACTCGCTTCCGATGATGGGTCTCAAGGAAGCTCCACCCACCAGGAGGGTGGTTTCCAGAGTTGGCCTCTGCCAACATCTGGACTAAAGAAGGAGCTTGCGGTGCATTAAAGTCAGCAGTGAGGCCAAGCAATCTTGCTAGAGAATCAAGCGCCTGCGATTGACCGGGCTGAAGAGACGGCGGATCATCACCATGGGCCGTGTGTCCAGCATCAATGCCACGGGGCCTCGCCGGGTACGATTGGACGCCTTGGGGAGCCTCTAGATTAGAAGGGCCACGCTCTTCATTGACCTGCGGTGCCCTTGAGACAAACACTGGGCCTCTACGTCGACGAGGGGCGGGGTTTTCGCGACACTCCTCCTCTCGTCGATGGCGAATGCAAGTGCCGCAGGGCACGCGTCGATCGCATCGGAGCTTGTGCTGGCGACACGCCAGGCAGTTCAGCGGTGTTCTCTTGCCGCCGCCGCGCCTAGCAGGCTTGCTGGCCTCCTGTTGATCGGCCATCTGGTCCGGCTAAGGCCTTCTAGCCTGCGCTCTCGGACTTGAAGCTCTGTGGGGGACGCTGTGGGGTATATCGGAGAAGGCGCCTGTCGTCATTGGGGAGAATGAGTCTTACGCCGTCTCCGAGTGGAGAATGGCACGGAGATGAGCTCACTTCTCCGGTCGGATTTGGATATTGCAGCATCATTGGCCGCCTTGCCCCGTTGGAGGGAGAATCCACTACCCTATACGACAGTCTAGAAATGACGATTCATGACGAGTCATGATGTGGAAGGTGCCAGCAACAGACACCATCACAATTGATAGTTGGAGTCTACAAGAAAGAAAGTAGGTAATTATTTTCTGTCGCCGTTATGTTATGGCACGTTACAAATAGAGACCTTGTCGTCTGATTGTAGATGTCGTTCGCAGCGTACAGTCATGTTCCGGCTCAGAAGACACATCATATGGCTCATAAACAAGCCATCCTTCTTTTGCTAATGGTATTAGTAGAAACCCCAAGGAAACCACCTGATGGAATCATATGTTTGGAACCCTGATATGCCAATGAAAATTCATGTTAATGAGATATCTATGATTTCTGGGTTGGAACAACCTGTAGATAGTCTATTGGCACTTTCTAAGCGACTTTTATCTAAACAAGACCTATAGCCTATTGAAAGATTTGAAATGGTTCACGCAATAGGCCGTCAAACTTCGCGGCAATCCCCGATCCCTCTTTGTACGCCTCGGCAATCGCAGCATCGCGCATCTGGCAAGCGTCCACCCCAGATGCCACCCTTCTATCACCCTGTTCTCGAGCTCCCTTGACTAGGAGCGAAGTGCGGGGTTGGCGCTTCTCTGCAAAGGGACGGAAGATGGTCTCAGCCAAATCTACCTTCAGAACCTCCAGGCTCTTCTCGTATTCAGCACTCTCCGGTGCTAGGTCCGGCAGTTTCTGACTGAGATGGAAGCAATCCTCCCTACAAACCTGGTTAGAGGCTTCTTAAAATGCGGAATAGGCACTCACAATGCTTGGTTTGCTCCTTGGCCAAGATGAGGGCTTGTCGGATGCGCGGCGTCACCAATCAGAACACATCGCGTTGAGTACCATTGATCTGGCCTCAACTCCTTCCGATCAAACAATCCGAATTTGATTAGTCTCTCTGATGAGTTGACCATTTGCAGAATGGAAGGATCCCAGTCGTGCAAGAGATCATTTAGCTTCTGCCGTTGCTCTGGGATCTCGTCAGGTTGGTAGGGGCGCCACGTTTCCTCCTTTTCCTTGGTCTCTCGCTGGGTAATTGCCCATGAGGTGTGAGTTGGGCCGATGGAATAGGAGATGACGTGTACTCCGTTTCCATACCAATTCCTCATGGCAGATGTGTTGCCAAGTGCCTCTGGAGTTTTCGAAATACCAGCAGTCTGGCCAATTTGTCAATCGGTGTAATCTTGGGCATTGAAAAACAACTTACTTGGGTGAGCCCGGTGTACACAGGTGGACCCTCGCACATTCCCTTGTTGCGAAGAAGAATGCTCCGCGACGCCGCTTTGATTCCATCGCATCCTACCAGGAATGATCCTGTCACTGAGCGGTCTCCATCAAAAAGTGCCGTCACAGAGTCTTCACCCTCCTGAATGTCAATGAGCTTCCAGCCCTCTCTGACATCTATATCGAGATCCAAAAGCTGCTGTTTGAGCTTGAGATTGATGATAGTTCGTCGGACTCCGGTAGCTGGCTGGGAATATTTGGCTTCAAATGTGCGAGGCAGAGCAGATTTTCCTAGTACGGTCCCATCCTTTGAAGCATCCCAGAATTCCTGCAGAGGCGTTGACTCTGCTTTGAGTGCGTCCGCAGCGCCAATCAACTCAAGAACCTTCAATCTATGCTTTGTGATTAGCTTATTTCATACACGAGTACAATTCGAACTTACCCATTGGACATGAGCATCAATGAAGCTCCGGCATCTCCAAGCTCAGGGACCTTGTCAAAGACAATTGGTCGGTATCCCTTGCGTTTGAGGAAGCAGCCCAAGACAGGACCAGCGATGCCACAACCGATGAGGAGCACAACAGGTGAAGACATGGTGTTGAGTGTGTTTTCGACTTTGGGGCGATGAGTATGTTTTGTTGGATGACAATGTCATTTCCTTGAGACAAGGAGTCTACATCCTTCTTTTAAGCTTGTCTGACATACATATCTGAAAGGCGTTCAATTGTGGCGTGTGGGTCTCAATTTGAACTCCGGTCGCATCTCCGAATGCCATTTCGTCACAACCGGACCTTAGCATTGGCCTCCACCAACACGAAAATAATCCGATACAATGAAGATCCGGCTATGCGCTGTCCTCCGTGTTCATCCTGACACTCTGCTCCAAGGTTGTCCACCCGGTTTGTCCCATTTCCTTCAGCAGGGACTCAGCCCGGGGAGCCAACATGATCCGACTCGTGTCTGGCTCTGCCTCCGGTATGTCCGAAAAGAATGGCCTGTTCAGATACAACTTCTGGATGGTCAATTGGATACCTCTCCATGTGTATGGGGCTGCATAAGCAAATATTCTTTCATCTCGGACTTCCGGATGCAAGAGGGCAGCTAAATGCAACCGTGCATTATCCTGCACGTCGACGTAGAAGACTGCAACGCAATGTCAACATAGCTCTAATAACAGGGCAAGTTTGCCACGAACATTGATGAGAACCTTCTATGGCCGCATGATCACCCACAAGGATGGCGTGGACGAGGGCAGAAGTCGATGGATGTCCCTGGTTCTTCAAATCTAAAGTCTTTCCCATATTCATGCTAGGAAGCACTAGTATTGTCAGCTAATGCAACGAGCGTGACATGCTACTTGTCAACGAACCGGTGTTTAGAACGAAGTTGGGTTTATTGTCGTTGTAGAATTTCCACAACTCCCTCTCGCCCTCCGTTTTGCTCGCCGCGTACACAGCAAAGCCGCGGCCAGACTCATATGGCGGAGGAGCCCAGGCCTGCTCCACGGCCTCATCATTCCAGGTATCATGGGTGATGGTTGACGCACAGCCATTCTTGGGGCTTGTTGCTGCAGCGCAAGACGAAGTATACACAAACCTAGAAATGGTGGGTTGCTTAGTAGCTGCTTTTAACAAACCAAGGCCGGCTGCGACAACTGGTGGAATGACTCGGTTTGGATCTGGGCCGAAGCTCATGTCGGAGGCGGTATGTACAATCCCAGAAACCCCTGTTGTTCATTAGAAACGGATCATCATCAAGTAGATAAAAATTATTAATACAGACCTTCCAATACCGAGGTAAATGCATCCTCGTGGTCCATCTTGGGCACAGCACAAAGCTTAAACCGGCCTGGTCCATATTTCGCTTCAAAGAGAGTATTCACCCATGCATTCTTGGTAGCATCTCGAGTGATTCCTCTGACATGATAGCCATGACCAAGCAACTGGTCTGCAATGTGACTACCGATAAAACCACTAACACCCGTGACAAGGATGACTGAGCTAGGATTTATGACGGGTGTATGGGAAGCAAACATGGTGATGTTCCAGGTATCGAATTGAATTCCTGAAGTGTCTGATATCGAATGCTCCAGCTCATGGTCTGTCTACCCTTTATATCGAAGAAAGGTTGTTACGAATTGCCGGAAATGCCTTTTTCATTACTCTATAGTAACTCACTAATTCAACCGTATGTGTGTTGGTTCGCGTCAATGGAGCTATTGCGCTGGAAGTGGCCAATAACAACCCCGGCGCACCTCCATTGAGACCACATCCAGAGCAACACCTATTATGACCTTGGAAATTCTCTCTTGCCATTTCCAGCTGAGACATACTGGCTGCTCTTATTTCATAGCCACCTCCTTTGCTCGGCGTAAACCTCGTGCTTTTGATATTAACTTGACAATCTCTTCATTCCCAAGTTCCTTTGCATACGACAACGATGTTCGATCGTGCGCATCCTTTATATCAACATTTGCGCCGGCTTCAATCAAGATTTTCACAGCTGTTGAGTGACCCCCGATTGCAGCGAGGAAAACAGGAGTCTGAGAATCAGCAGATGGATGATTCAGATTGGCACCGTGGTCGATCAGCAACTCGATGATGTCGTCTGCGCCCTTGGTAGCCGCAACGCCTAATGGCGAGTTCACCCCATCGCGCTCTGGACCGACTTGGGCCCCTTTTCGAAGAAGTAGTCTTGCGAGATCCCAGTGCCCTTCTTGGATAGCTGTGCCCAGAAGCGTGAGGCCTGAGATGCATCTATCTTCAAGTTCGGCCTCATGATCAAGAAGCAGCTCCACGATGGATTCATGGCCTTTCTGGACCGCGAGACCGACCGCTGTCTGATTCCCAGAAGTGTCAGTTTCGTTGCTGCTCCTAGCTCGATTAATAATCTGACAACTTCCACATGACCCATAGACGCAGCCACACAGAGCGGCGTCCCTTCTCCGAAGCTTCGTTGGTCAATGTCGGAGCCGTTACTGCACAGCAGTTTGGTCAGGGGTATATGACCCAATTCAGTGGCATGGCTGAGTGCTATTCTTCCACGTATATCCTGAGTATTAACATCTGCGCCCATGCTGATAAGTGTAGTAGCAGCGTCGATTTGTCCAAATCGTGCAGCCCAGACAAGTGGCACCTCGCGGTCATCATCCCCATCTATTTTTGCTCCTACCCCGATCAACCGTATAATTTCCGCAACTTGGCCATTTTCTACAGCTGATAATAACTCAGTTGTGTACTTTTTATGCTGTCTTGATTCATAATCGACGTGTTCTATGCGTAATTTCTCATTGAGAATTTCCTGTTCTTGTAGAAGCACGGCAATTTCGTCATGGCCATTCCGCTCCGCTACAGCCAGTGGCGTATCACCCTCGGATGTTGTAGAGTCAATGGTGGCCCCAGCCCTTACGAGTAACCTTACTATGTCAAGATGACCCCCAGCAGCCGCGAACAGAAGTGGCGTTTTCTGATAAAAGACGGTCGAGTTTGGGTCGCTTCCTTTCTTCAAGAGGAGATCGACGATGTTTGCATGTCCCTTCTGTGCCGCCGCACACAGCGGAGTTTGGCCATCGCAATCCACGGTGTCAACAGACACTCCCTGTGAAAGCAGATTGCGAACGATTGCTTCATGGTTATATCTTGAAGCCCACCAAAGGGCAGTTTCTCCATTTGTATCAGTCGAGTCAAGGTTAGCCCCTTTGCTGATCAAGAGGTTGACCATTGATTCTTGGCCGTTTTCTGCTCCCAATGACACCGCGCTACGGCCATTTATATCTCTGGAATCAATGTCAACGCCCTGTTGAAAAAGGCTTGTTACCAGAGGTGTATCGCCATTGCCTGCAGCAGAGACAAATTGGACGACCAATGGGTCTTCAGATTCCTCCAATACAATTTTTTGCAATGGGTTCTTTCTGCTAAGTAACGTTGCCATAGAAGCGTGGTTGTTCTCCATGGCAATATTCTTTGCTAGTTGACGACCAGCTGTAATTGCCGATGGATCAGCACCGTTTTCGAGGAGTTTCTCTGCAATTTCTTCCCAGCCATACCGGGCGGAATAGTGAAGAGGAGTCCATTTCTGGTTGGCAGTCTCGTTCACTCGAGCACCATGCTCCAGCAGCATGGATACAATCTCTTCATGCCCATGCTGGACGGCAAGACATAGACCTGTTTGACCAGAGCCCTCTGCCTTAGCATCAACATCGATTCCTTTTCGCAGAAAAAATTGAACGAGATGCGCATCTTTTGCTTGGATTGCAAAATGCACAGCCGTCAAGTTGCCCTCTGCCGTCGCCATTGGATCGGCGCCACGATCGGTCAGAAATGAAATGGCTTTCGTTTCTCCCTCTAGCGCAGCTGCAAGTAGCGGAGTCATTCCGTTGGCATCTCTTGCTTCAATATCAGCACCATTTTCGAGGAGAAGTTGCATGATTTCTCGATGGCCTCGACGAGCTGCGAAGTGTAAGGGCTGAGCTCCACCAAGGTCAATGGTGTCAACACGAGCCTGGTTTTCCAGAAGGAGCCGAACTATCTCAGTTCGCCCTTCGAATGAGGCAGCGCTCAAGGCGGTGTGCCCTCTTCTATCTTTTTGCTCCGTGTCGGCCTTGTTCTGCAAAAGAACTTTCAATACAGATTGTGCATTCCCAAAGACAGCTTCATGCAATGCTGTCTGCCAAAGAACGTTCTTTGCAGTTACATCAGCGCCATGGTCAAGAAGACAGCGTCTATCAGCAGCGTAGTATAAGCGAATGTAGGTTTTTTATTAGGCCTCGCGAGCAGATTTGAATCACTCCAGCTGACGACTGGGGCAAAAACTCACACAATGTCTGTATGGTTTCGAGCCGCTGCCAAATGAAGAGAAGTTGCGCTGCGCCGAGTTGTCCACCAGGGCTGCGAACCTAACGACAAGAGCATTTTCACCGCTTCGAGGTGACCATACCAACTCGCTACATGTATCGGAGTGAGTCCATTATATTCCAGACATTGGATATCGGCTTTCATATCTCCTAGCATGCGTATGATTTGGCAAGAACCCTCTCGCGCAGCTAAATGCAAGACAGAACTTCGTCTTCCTTTTCCTCGTGAGATGCTAGAGCCATGACCGATGAGTAATTTGGCAGCTTCGTAATGCCCATGGCTTACTGCATGGTACAATGCTGAATTGCCTCTGTTGTCCGGCTCCTCGAGGACCGCGTTCGCCTCCAATAGCATGCATAATATTTCGCATGAGCCACTTGCTGCAGCCATGTGAAGGGCTGTGGCTCCGGTAACGAAATCCTTGAAATTTGTGTCAACACCCTCATCTAGCAATGTGCGAACCAGCTGTGAGTTGCCCCGTTCAGCAGCCCATATGAGAGCGTCGTCACTCCAGATTCGAAGCCTCCCTGGTTTATGTGCATCGATGAATATCGACATGTCAAGTTCTGGGGAAACCGGAAGTGGGTCTGACATGGTGAGCAAATCCTAGTAGTTTGATATGAGAGATGTTGGGTTTTACTTGTTGTAACGGTGTAATTCGGAGTTGGGGTTAGTGTTGCAACATCCAAGGGGCGCTCGATAAGAGTGATGGGAAGAGGGAGAAACTGGGACTGATAAGTGGAAAATTTTCCCTTGAAAGTGTCTTTCAGGCCTTCTTGTGTGTCTCAATAGGTAAGATAGTGTGATGCTTGTTGTTATTTACTACGTCTGACACTCATGCGTGTAATCTGACAGCAACACCCAGGAACAAGCAGGCAGGTTTAGGCAGCCGGAAGATTGATATTCCGGTAAAAGCAAGTGGCATTTTGACTGCCGGAAGCCTCCACTTCTCTCCTCGCTCACAGCCAACTTAGTGAGGCTTTAACAGCGGGGTCAGGACCCGAACCCAGCATCGAATCTGGGGATCCTAGGGATGCGTTTTGCTACAGGGTATCAAGTAGTTGTTTTTAAAGAGCCCTTGGGGCAATCCATTCCATGTGGAGGAAAGCCGGGATGGTGTCGTGATGGTGAAAGGCCACACGCAAGTGGCGATGATGCCATCAACTTGATCCACTGCACGTTTGGGGAATGCATTTGTTCGCTGTCTATTTACGCGACACCCGAGCCGAGGAGTTAAGTTCGGGTGGGTCAATCACCGATGCCGCAAGATAAAAGATGGATCGTTCACCCCGCACAATGGCGATCGATCATCGTTCACTCAACAACGTGTCGACGGATAGATCCGAGTCAATTCTGGGAGTTTTGCCTGTCTAGATATCCTGACTGATTGCCCAATTGCCGAGTCGAAATCTGCCGTGTAAGAAAAAAAAAGCAACTCAAACAGCTACCCTACAGCAACCACCAACATGGCCTCCTTTGAGACTCCGCTCCGCACGGCCCTCCAGGCCCAAGCCCAGGATTCGCAGTTTGGGTTCTGGCTCACGTTAGTATTCCCCGGATTCGTCTCCACTGGTGAAGTTGATGCGAGGAGAAAGATCAACGAGTCTTCGGATCAAGGATTTTGGTTTATTTCAAAGCTTTTGAGGGATTTTGCCCTCATTCTCCACGGTTACTGACGTTTTGTTCGGATCCTGTAGCATTCCCAGTGCTCCCGTTGCTCGGGTATTTCTCCGAGCGGCTTCGGGTTCTCCGTTCAAGAAGTTCAGCTGGGTTTTGATCGACGCCGAGCACGGTTTAATATCAGACAACCACTACTATGAGGTACCTTCGCCTCCAATGAGGTCTTTATGAACCACGAATTCCTAATGAAGAGTTTCTTAGCTGGCCACCGCCGTCGCCGCTGAGGGCGCCAGTCCCATTATCCGACTTCCCTGGGCCGAAGAATGGATGATTAAGCGGGCTCTTGATGCGGGGGCCCACGGGGTTTTGCTGCCCATGTGCCATACTGCGGTGGGTCTGCTCCTCATGGCGTATTCATGGAGTATTTTCATGGATTACACGATCTCTCACCGGAGAAACTTTTGCTAACATTTTTTTTATTTTCCGCCCGTATAGGAAGATGCTAAGCGGATTGTTCAATACTCCAAGTACCCGCCACTTGGATCGCGCGGATACGGACCCATGTTTGCTCCCCATACATTGCCCGGACTGAGCGGAGCCCAGTACGACGATGGTGCCGACCAGAGCTTGTTGGTTATGGTTCAGATTGAGTCGAGGTCAGCAGTCGAGAATGTGGAAGCGATCGCTCAGACAGAGGGCGTTGATGTCCTCCTTATTGGTAAGTTGACATGCAACTGGACAGGACTATATGCAACTACTAGAAGATTACTGCAAGAAGTGGAACCCGTAAACAAGCAAACCGAAGAAAAGATGATCTAAATTTGATGAATTCCGCTAACCCACCATGACTAGGACCTTTCGATCTCGCCAAACAGATGGGTGTGGTTCGTGGTGGTGAGGAGCACGAGGCCGCCATCCAGGCCACTCTCAAGGCCGCCAAGTCAGCAGGCAAGAAGGCCGCTATTTTCTGTGAGTGAACTTGTATTAGGCGTGGCAATTTTTATTCCGCTATTCCTTGGTTTACCTATGAACTTTATGTTTCTGTACTGACCTGCGAATCCCTAGGCTCAAACGGTAGCCAAGCTCTTGCTCGCGCCGCAGAGGGTTTTGACATGGTGTCGATTACTACCGATCTGGCTGCCATGGAGGAGGGCATGACCAACGCCCTTAAAGCAGCGAGCGGAAAAGAAGGAGAAGAGTCAAAAGCTCGCGACGGATATTGATAGAATATATAGAATAGAATATATCTGAGATGACCAATATTAAAGCCTACAGGTAGACATGGCGCCTGGAATAAAATCGTATTCTACATTACCTCTTTGCTACGCATCATATTTAAGACTGGAGTTGAAACTAACATAAATTGGAAACGATGTTCATTAATCCGGCAGTAACGCCCGTAATGCGAATAATATTTTAGACATCGCATGCATCGCCATTTTCGCAAACCGGAGATGGTAGAAGTTGGCATGCAAGAAATGGTCGGTTCAGTCATTTTTCCAGTCCTATGTTCAAAACCCCGGTGATGCTCTCAATAATATACAACAAGTGAAAAATGTGCGGAAATAAATGGTCATCCTGAAAAAACTCCCCGCTTGTCAACAAACGCTCATGCAGGCCTTCCATATTTGATGTATGCTTCCTCTCCCGCTTAGTACACAGTCGTGATCGGGGTCTTGATGTAAGACTGCAGGCTGGTGGTGCCGTTCATCTTCTGGTAGATGGCCTGGGCGAAAGCCTGGGCGCTGAGCTTGGCACCGGTAGGGCTGGTGTGGGTGTGGTCGTTGGGGTACAGGGCGTTGACGGCGGTGTTGCCGAGCTTCAGGTACATGTTGCTGACGGCCTGGAAGTGGTCGACAAAGACGACGCTGCTGCTGCTCAGGGCCTTGGTGGCCGTTTTCTGGTAGCCGACGAAGCGGGTGGTGGTGCCGACGTAGGAGCCAGTCTCCCACTGGTTGTTGGGAGTCTGCGAGCTCAGGATGACGGTAGCACCCTTGGCCAGCATGAGCTTGGAAGCCTGGATCACGTAGTAGACAAAAGTGTAGACGGTCTCGCCCGTGTCGTCGGAGATGCAGGTCTCGGTGCCGGAGCCGGGGCAGTCGGACCGGCCGTTGTCGTTGGACTCGGGCGAGCCGCCGTCGTTGTGGCCGAACTCGATAACAACAATGTCTCCCGAAGTGACGAGGTCGGCAACGGCCGCAAATCGGCCCTCGTTCCAGTAAGAGCGAGCAGAGCGGCCGCCAATGGCCTTGTTAACCGTGGTGAGAGAGACATAGCTGCTGATGTAGTTGCCCCATCCGTCCGTGTCGCCGTCGTTGGCTCCGTTCTTGGCCATGGTGCTGTCGCCGCAGAAGTAAACAGTAGGCGTGGCTCGGGGAGCCAGCTTGACGGGCTCAGGTGCTGGAGCAGCCGCCACCTGGGCGACACCGTAGACCAGGGCTACGAGAGATGCAGTGGTGAACTTCATGGCGTAGGCAAGATATCCAGTATCCGTAATCGAGAAGGGGACCGCAAATCGGAGCAAATAGAAACAGAAAAAGTGATGCTTTGGCTCTAGGGAAAAAACTCGAGTAGAAACACCAAGAAAAGAGGCGTCCAGCTGCAGTTCAAATACGACGGCTCGCACAAGCCAATACGCAATACGCTCGCGTGGCCCAATGTAGTAATCGAATGGTTTCCGAAACGGAGACCTGGGCGTTTCCATAATAAAGCTGTCGCGGAGGCCAGCTCCGCTTAGCCAAGTTTGGCGTTTGTTCCGGCCCTGTCCGTTTTCTCAGACACAAACAATTTCCCGCCAGTGAGAGCGGGCAACTAAGGCATAAGACACAGGTCCCTATAGTCTTTTTACGCGGAAAAATTAAAGGACCTATGGACAGACGAAGGGTTTCAAGACCACAAATCATCTTATCGCCAAGGTACCGCGCGAAGGCTAAGTGTTTGCCGCTCCGCTTAGAATTAAGAGCGAGCCCCCCCGCAGAGCATCTGCGCGGAGCGTGGGTTACCGGGACTTCCGAGTACGGAACTTTATACAGGGAACAGGTTGCGAAAATTCAATGCTTTTTTAATCTTGTTTAACTTTGATCGGTGGATAGTAGTTGAAAGCTTAAGGGGACTATTCCCGTTGGTGGATTGTTCGGTTTCGCACTGATAGCGCCGGGCAAGCCGAGGAGCTGCAAAGACGTGACTACGGAGCCAGAAACTCCAGGTTTGCGGGGGGAACGTGGCCGGCTGAGTTGGTATTATTACCTTCTTCGCTGGTGTTAAGACATGGGATTCATAATCTTGCATATCCGGCCAGTGGGCCACTTGTCATATGGGCCCTTTCCCGAGGCTTCAGGCAAGTCGGCAGGTTTCAACAATCGAAGAACCCGCCATTGCTGACGACAAAACGTGCCAAGATTAGCAACATTCTGGGCTCTGCGTTTTCTATAGATCATCCCAGGGGCGGATCTTTCATCCGAGCCTGAAACGACGTGGTGGATCAGCCCCGAGCATGTGAACATGGGTCGTCGTTTGGGCGCCTCACCATGGAAATCCACTATCTGCCGACGTGTTTCAGGTACCTCCGGGGTCGTGTTTTGCATGTTGGAAGCTAGCCTTTTCTGTAGCATTGTCCAACTCAATTCATTTTATTGCAGTTCTGGCTTGAGCTTTATAATGAGACGGTGGTTCTCCTGGGACGAAAGCTTTGAGATTCATTATTGATGCATTTCGCTTTTCAGAGGCCTCATCATGGAAAGAAAGGGTGGATGGCAGACTGATTTACTAGAGCTGACGATTGAATATGACACCGATGAGATTTGAATTGATTGCGAGATACTAAAGTAGAAAAACGTACAAAAGACCAGAAACAAAAACAGAGGAAAATGAGAAAGGGGAAGGTAAAAGGGAAGCATCCAACTCCGTGCAGCCGTTGACTACCTTCGCAGCGCTGATGCGTCTCAATCCAATAGCTGCGATGGGCCGAGGAATGCCTGCTCAAACTCAACCCATTCCGATCCTGCACTCCCATTGTTCCTGGCTCAAAATATCGCAGCAGCAGTTGGAACTTTTGATAAAAATTGTTCAAATTCTTTCGCCTCTTGTAACTCCGTAGCTAGGTTCCCGATAAATTCAAGACCCCGGAAAGAAATCCGGCCGCTGAGAGAAAAATGCTGAGTCCAGGTTGTGGTACTAGGAACAAAATTAGACTGCACCAACAAAGCGCCCTAGAGTTGGTGTCAGCAAGGTTGACCTCGCCAACTCTACAGAACTTACAACGCGGTTGACGGAGTATAACAGTCTACTTTAGTGGCTCCTCGGTGATAACTGGCTCGATCTAGTGCTAAGGATATTAATCTCAGTTCTTTGACTGCGCCGTTCTCTGCTACTTGCACAAGTCGGAAAAGCCTCTCTGAGCCGGGATCATCGGAAAAGGAGGTTTCTCATACAATTTAACGCCAAACGTGTCAAAAAAAAAAAGACTGGTTTTATTTTCAAGCCTATATCTTGCGATTGAGAAAATATGTCGTTTTCTTTGCTGTAGTCTATGATGCGATCGATGGACTCAAAAATAATCACGCAGGTGGCGGTTTGCTGATTTTCTAGCATTCTCAAGCTCGACCCATATATGGTCATTTCCGTACAAACCCTTGGTGGGATTAATATGGGGAGTTTGTGCCCAGTTCCAGATGGATGCGATCATGAGATGCTCCAATGCGATGTTTCGGTCACTGGAAGGGGAGCCACTAGCTGCCAAGGCCTCTTCAAGTGTGGTGATGGTTTGTTGACAAGCATGAGAAGTGCTTCCGACGAGGGCAATTTGGTCAGCCCGAAAGGATCCCCCACCCTGGACTTCGTTCATCTTGGGCTCCTTGATGATGTTGGTGGGGATGGGAAAAAACGTGCATCCGAAGTTGCAAGGCAGTTCGTTCCATCCTAGAATCCAAAAGCGTGCGGAATGGCACTGTTTTCATTTCATCCCTGTCGTAATTCTAACAATTACTACTGCCAACTCAATTTGAACCGCTGTACCTATTGACACAAACGATTTCCGCTTTCGACATGTAGAATCAGATTTCATGGGATGGTAGCTGATCTAATGGACGTGTATGACGGTGTTCTGCTGCAATCAAATGTTGTTCTGTGGCTTCAAGTATTGGATTTCACTGATTGAAGAAGATGCCTGGAATACAACCATTAACCAAGCCCCCGCCAACCTCTTGTTAGGCATGGTTCCAGAAATCTGGCGCGTTCGCTCGGTCGAGGTAGTTGATCCACAGGACGATTCTTGCCGCGATACGTATGTTTCAGTGGAGGTGAGTACTCCCCTGATGCCGAGACTCTTCCCCAAATGCTCTAAAAACAGCGCCGAGTTGTATTAATTCTCAGCGACAGAGGTCGACCCTCAACACAAGTTCGCCACGCTTTCAAATCCCACACGATGCTTGACAGCCGATGCCCGTGACCTATTCTACAAGTTTGCCCCGACATCCGGTCATCAGTTCTTCGTTTACAGTATACACCACCTTCCTCACATGACGAACATGTTTCCGATTGCCGAAGGAGTTGAAGTGGCCGATAACAGAACAAAGAGAATGTATGCACACTGGGTTTTTTTGTGTGATAACCCAGCAGAATCCACTTATCGAAATGGAAGGACCAACAGAATCGAGATTTTGAAGCACGGCACTGAACATAGAAGATGACATGCTGGAGCTCAATCGCTGCCGATTTTGAGGGCGCTAATCCAAGGATGTCTCCTTTACCAGACCCAGGATAATTCGGCAACGAAAAAACTTCTATCTGATTCGGGAGATTTATTGAAGGATTTGGCGTCTAAATTGCCTTAGCTCTAGGAAGTTTTCAACAACCAGAGTTTTCGATTGACAAATCTTATTACAGCGCTGACGTGAAAGTGAAGACGAAAAACCCTGGCCAGGGCGAAGCCATTGAACCATGGCATCGTCCAAACAATACTGAACTTACATCAAGTCACAGGATGCGTCTAAGAATACCGAGAGTGAATCAGATCTATCTCCAATCAGCTAACCGCTGAGTAAGGTAATAAATCTAAGTCGTACCAACGTTCCCCAAAGTTATCAGCCATTGCTGGAGTCGTTGGGTCAGTCCTCGCCGACGCGGCGTTTAAATACTACCGTTATACCATCCATCATATCCATAACGGTTATGGTATTCCCGACGATCGCGGGTGGTGCTAACTTATCGCTTGCTTCAACGCCCCGAAGCATAGGTACAAACTCCGACTGCAGGCTGGAGAAGACGAGGCTCTCAACTACCTCCAGAGACTCTGCAACAGATAACTTCGAAAAGGCTCTAAGTGACGTAAAAGCCATCATGGCCATGGCAAAGAATGAGTAGAATTGCCGGCTTGCAAGCCAGTGAATGAATGGATGGACGAGATGAGTAAAATTTCCGACTCTGGATGTCGCGATTAGTAATCTTTGATGCCCAGACCAGCTCTCATAGTGTGTGTAGGACTGAGTATGCATCGGACCCATTTGTCAGCAGACGGACTTGGTAGAATGTGGCTTACTCCAGTCAAGGTCCTGTCTTTATCCAAATTGTCCATGAAGCTGGCTTGAATATGTCGATTCGACGTCAATCGTGCGAGGCGTGCTTCAAGGCGCGGCGGAAATGTGACCTGACGCATCCCATCTGTGCGAGATGCGAACGTAATGACAAGACATGCCTGTACGTCTATCCAGCCCAGCTGCCAATCGACGCCGTGGTCCCGGCCTCCAGTTCCGCTCTCATGCGGGCTGATAATGAAGCCATCGAGACTCTCGGAGACTCTTATATCCTACAGCACAAGCGAAAACGCGAGAGAAGCTTATCGTCGCATGAGCGGCGACGCCCAAGCGTTCCGAGATACCTGGGCCACCTGGGGGAACTACAGCCTATCAAGGGCTCAAGCAACGAGGCCTGGGTTGTTGAGCAGATTCGAGGATACCCGCTAGTATTTGCATTACAGACGGAAACGGTCTTCATTCACAAAAAGCTGTACCCTGGCTCGTTGCCCCGGCCACTGCTAACCGCCTTTGGAATTTGCGCTGCCTGTCTCTCCATGACTGAGCAGAACCAACCAGTGCTGTTCCAAAGTCTGGATCTGGAGATGACGGATTGGCTTTCGTCTGTCCCCACAGGTATTTTGCTGGATGACCTCATCACGCTGCAGGCTGCTGTCCTGTACCAAATCATCAGACTCTTCTACGGCGGCATCGAGCAGCGCATTGTTGCAGAGCGACAAGAGTATTCGGTCAGGTCATATGCGCTCAAATTACTCCGGCAAGCGCAAACCGAACTGCAGACCATGCCGCAGACCTGGGAAACCTGGCTCCTGGGCGAGAGCACCCGTCGAACCGTTTTGGTGGCTTTCAAGCTGTATACGATTTACCGCAACCACCGCTACGGGAAGTGCACCGAGGTTTCGGCCATCTCCATTCTACCCGTATCGAGCAGGCCGGGCTCGTGGTGCTCGCGCGATGTTTATCTGGAGTATCGGGGCCCGGAGAAGATAATGACATATGCGGAATACGCAACGATCAATTCCAGGATCGCCGTCAACACCCTGGAGCCGTTCGAGAAACTCATTGTGAGAGGCTGCGACAACATGAGGCTGATTGAGACATCGCCTTCCCCCAGAGTGCCAGAGACTGAGTCTGCTTGACAGGCATGAGGCGCAAAATTGTATATACTGTATAGCATAGAGTACATTGAAGTTGGCGGTGCAATTAATAGCGAGCGTATCAATTGTTGAATCACCCAATTAGCCAAACTCGCACAGCTCACGCAGCCTTTGAGTGTTGCGAGAGAAACGCCCAATGATACGTCTCATGGAAGCATCTCGGCGATTCGCAGCCCACAGGTGCCTTCTCAAGGCATCACATCTCAAGCTCGCATCAAGTCCCATCAAGCGTCATTAAGCATGCACGATCACGCTTGCAAAGGATTGGACGCCAGCCACTTCTTACTCAGCCATGCGTAGCAGCATAATTTGGTCGCATGTTGCGCTCGCTCGCCGAAGTTGCGTTTGTCATCAACTCCAGCTCCACAAGCTGCCATGCGGGCAAGAGTGGATCCCCGCACCCTCAAAAAAAGGCCCAAAAGAGACCCAAAAACAGGGGTCATGCAGAGACGGTCTGAAGTGGGTCCCCACGCGGTGGGAAGTGGACCATTTCCCAAAATGGACTTGGACTCGATCGGGACGGGCTCGAAAGACACGCCGACTCCTCGAGAAAACGATCCATCGCCTGGCTGCAAGATGCTGTATAATCACCGGAATGTTTATACATCTCTCTGTGCTGCGCTATGGGACTCGGAGATAAGAAATCTATATAATTGAGGACTGGACGCCATCACAGCTCAACATCAACAAGCAGCCTTCACTCTTCTACCTTCCCAGCTCTCTTCTCTTCAAAACCACCATCTAATCTAACCAACTATCACCACAACCGCAACCATGGGCGCAGACTTCACCGTGTTCAAAGGCTCCAAGACTGGAGAAATTGTCGAGGGCAAGGGCCATCGTGACCCCCGCCCAACCGAAGTCATCGTCAAGATCTCCCACTGCGGTGTTTGCGGCACCGATGAGCACTATCGTCATGCCGAGCAAGGTCTTGGACACGAGGGTGTTGGTGTCATTACGGAGGTTGGCTCATCTGTGCACGAACTGTCCGAGTTCCGAGTCGGCGACCGAGTCGGCATGAGCTGGTTTCACAAGGTCTGCGGTCATTGCAAGCCGTGCTTGACAGGTATTTTCAAGAGCCATCATTTCAGAACAACGAAGCATGTGCTAATATTCCTATAGGCCGCCAGAACCTATGCCCCAACAGCACCTTCTTTGGTTCTGCCGACTGGGACCAGGGCTGTTTCGGCACCGCTGTTGCCTGGGACATCTCGACCCTTTTCAAGATCCCAGACGAGATTGCTTCTGAGGATGCCGGCCCGTTGATGTGTGGAGGTGCTACCGTCTGGAGCCCCTTGTACGATAGTGGTATCAAGGCTGGAGATCGGGTTGGAATTATTGGCATTGGCGGACTCGGCCACTTGGCTATCCAATTTGCCTCCAAGATGGGATACGAAGCTGTCGTCTTCTCTAGCACCGAGTCCAAGAAGCAGCAAGCCATCGGCTTTGGCGCCACCGAAGTCCATGTCACCAAGGGAGTTGACAGCTTCGAAGGTATCGCCAAGTTGGACCTTCTCTTACTCACAACCAACGCCGTCCCCGACCTGTCCCCGTAAGCAATGGCCCTTCCACTCAACAAACTGAATTCAAACAGCTAACATATTACTTCTAGTTTCTTGCCCCTAATGGCACCTGGCGGAAAGCTGTACCCCCTGACCATTAGCACTGAGAACATGGGCCTCTCGCCACTGAGCCTGATCATGACCAGCCTCAGCGTCATTGGATCGGGTATCGCAACGACTGCAAGCATGCAAGCTATGCTGGCATTCGCGGCCAAGCACGGCGTCAAGCCTCAAATTGAAAAATTCCCCATGACACAAGCTGGCGTCACCGAGGCCATGCAGAAGCTGCGGGACGGTAAGATGAGATATCGTGGTGTATTGGTCGTTCAGTAAGCAGACCGAGTGATAGCACTGGCGGCTGCAGTGACTAGACAGATCACCATCGAGAAGAAACCAACAATTCAAACATGGCCCAGATCGATAGTTCTTTTATCAAATTCAAATTTCGCCCAAAAACACCGGAACAGATCCTCCGCAGAAGTGAATTTTTATCTTAACCATCTCCTAAGAACTTCTTAGAAAGACCGTACCATAGAGATATGTGCACAACTCATATTTGTGATTGATGCTGATGATCTTAACCCATTCAATTTAGCCTTCCACAGCAATTTTCGATTCAGGATAAAAAGCTCTCCTCGTCACCCAAAGCAAAGGTTCGCAACAATGTCCCTCTTGACACGAATCTTTCCAAGCAGAGTACCACCTGGAGACCACACATGGACCCCCATCTCCACACCCACTGTAGGCATTTCCTTTTGCGTCGTATTTAATACCATCGGGGAACCTGTAAACAGGATCCGTAAACTAGATGCTGCCATCTTTTGGGTGAACAACCACATCATTCACAGAGTTGAAAGGCCTGCTGTAGAAACTGGTTAAGACTCGGCGACTTGAATATGTTGTCTTAGTCTTCATCACGTTGATGCCTAATGGGCATTGAGTCGACCTATGCGCAGAAAATAAGGCTTCGTCGTCCCCTTTACTGTCCCCCGTGCCACCATTTGCCGTGGGAATATCATCGTTGGGCAGGACGTCTTGTGTGACCGTATCGACGCTGTTGTTGTTTGTGAATGTGATCTTTGAAATGTGAACAATATTTCGGCTACCATCGGCGAAGACAAGCTCGCCATCCGAGTCATGGAAAGGACTGCTTGTAATCAACAGTTGGTTTGTGCTTTGCTTAAATATGCCTACCTCAAACGCAAATGGGTAATCTCGATCGAAGACGCCCCGCACAAATCATACTTACCCTTTTTGGCCACATCGCGAGGCTAAGAGAAGAGGTGCAGGGAAATGGCGTACTCAGCTAGATACCCATCAAGCCGCTATCTGATACATTCAGAACGGTATGGCGAATCAGTCTCTCGATGCTCTCGATGGGTAACACCTGATGAATTGCTCTTCTGAGGCACGCAGACAACGTTCATGTTTCGATTATATATGCCTATAGCTTAGAAAAATACTCATTCTATGCAACCTTGGATCATATCGCTTGGAAAGATATGCTTGATTCAAGATGAATGGGTCATTCCCCTAAGTAGAGTCACCTTCTCGCCGTTGGTTGAAGCGTATATTGTCAAATTTTCGTAAACCTCCGTCATTTCAAACGTCATGTCTGTCCCCCGGGGCATGTAAATCATGCCCCCCTTTGTCGATGTCCATTTATCAGCGTCAACCTCGCACTGGATGGAACCTTGCAGCACGGGATTGTACTCGTCGCAGAGCCACACCAAGGTCCCCTTGCCAGATGCCTTTGCTGCACCTGCGACAATCTTGCCATCTGCAGATTGGTATGAAATAGTTTTGGTGCCGTACTGGGCAAAAGACTGCCAGGGGAAAGAATCCCAAACGCCTGTAACTATTTTAGGCGACATAGCTGCGATAGGATATCTTGGCCAAGTGCCAAGCGAAAGGACCATCTTGCGTTGCGTTCTGACTCACTCAATCAACCGGTCAGAGTTGAAGAATATGGTAGTTGTTACTCAGAAAAGGGACCCAGGTCCCTTATGTACGTAGAATGTAGGTGCCGCAGAAGATATCAAGTTGAAGGCCGTTTATTGAGAGAAGGGGAGTGCAGATCTTCAATTACTGAATACAATACAGACCCGGATAGCCTTAAAATAGTGCCGTTTTCTTCATGCATAGTCACGTCACAAATCCGTTCGAGATATGCGGCTGCCATGCCCCGGCGCTGTTCATCCTGATTAGGAAATGTACTAGACATGCTTGGCGTTATAAGTCGGATCTTGTCGCACTAAATACTACCCAGTCTGTCAAAACGAAAACAGTAAACGCAGGAACAACTCCAGTATACTTTGTGCTCCAAGTTCCTGGCTGCCATACTCTCTCATGTCGACAATTCTTGTTCTCCATCACACGGTGGCCAACAAAGTGTCCCAACACGCGTGCTCGTCATAAATTAAATAACTATGATCTTCATCGTCGGGCGAGTCCCGCCACCTGTGGAAGCTGGTGCGTCCTACGTCTTCCGTAAAAAGACACCAACTGCCAAGCCGGGCTTCGCACCTAACACCGCGGCTTTCCAGAAGTAGCATCAGTCGACCTCCAGGAACCGTGTCAGATGGCCTACCATCCGATTCGTCGACCATTATACCATACAAATAAACATTTTTCAACACAGGAAACGCTTTTTCTTCAAAAAGTACACGTTGTAGCATATCCATCAACAACGTAGCCCCGCGTCCATCATCGGTTCTCAGATAGCCTGATGAAGCATACGACTCTAGTTCAATGCTTGCTGCACCAGACCTTTGTTCTATGACCAGAGTCTCGAGGGTCTCACTCGAAGCCTCGAGTATCTGGCGCCAGTCTGCAAGACTTTGCAAATCAACATGCGATGACCAGGAATAGATGGGCCTTTCATAACCGAGCTCATATAATTTGCAAGGTCGGCAGAGGTATAAATGCCTTATTTTGGGCAATTTCAGCTTCGACATCCCTTTGCCAATAATACTTTGATCCTCGTCGGGTAAGAAGCCAGTGAGTGGACGGGGAATCACCCAGCCTCCCGCCAGGCTGCCATACTCGACATCCTCTGCACCTGGGCCATTCAAGTTGTCTTCGGGTAGCGGAGGGAATTGTGTATAGCCATCACGAGTGTTGGAGATGGGCCGGTCCAGCATCCCAAGTTCCAGTCGTTCCAAAGTCTCACCACATCGCAATACCACCCACTTAGCAACGGCACGCGGGATATAACCAAACAGGTGTGCGAACCGCAGGTTAGGATTAGGTGGAGCAGATATCTCAGCAACGGTCTCTTCACATTCTGCAGAATCGCAGTATTCGGCCATAAGTTCCAACACCTCCAAGTTTGCGAAGTATGGCAGAAGCTGCCAGGCATAAGTGCTGCTAGGTGCATCCAAGACAGAACAAAGACTCTTGACTTGCGCCATAAGCTCCTTCTGCCTCTTCAAACCCTTTTCATTTTCGGCCCCCAGCATAGAAAATAGTTTCAAAGTATTTCCCGTCGAGTACAGACGCCGTATTGAAGGAGCTACAAATGGCGGTGGGGCTAGAGTCAAATTTGGCCCGTTGGAGTATGGGCCTTCATCGAGATCCAAATTAGCCCAAAGGAGCGGGGTTACCAGCTCATTCATTCGCTCGCAGGTATGGCTTATTCTAGCGAGATCAGATATTGAGAGATAGGCCATGATGCTGTAGAAAATTTCACATGGGATAGTGACCAAAGACATTGTGGCGAAGAGGGCTCATACGATGTAGCAAAGGGTAAGTGAGAAGAGACGATTAGATTCGATGCCTACGAAGTGGAGGAATCTCGGTTGGTCTCTAGCGGGGCAGGCTCCCGATTATTGATTGGAGATTCGTTCATCCTTGCTTAAATGTGACGTGCCGTGTAAGCAGCTGGCAATACACACATCCAATCGCCAAGCATGTTCCAATCCGCTGAGAGTAGTGGGGCTGAATTGTCAGTCTGATCTCCAATCGAGTGAGTGGGTGGGTGATACAACTTGGTTCAGCTCAAAGTCTACTTGCTCTTTGCATTGGTCAAACGATCCTATTACCAGGCTCATCGTGGGCTCAGATACGAGTAGATCAAGCTGGGTCCAAAGACTAGTGAATATATTCAGTTGTAGGAAAGCTGCAATTCAGAAGTTGTGATTTGAATGTCCTTTATTTTTTGGTAGATTCTTACTCGTTCCACAGGTCAGATCATAACCCTAGACTCGACAGTGGCTACTTTTAACACCCATATCCAACATGAATTATTAGCACCAGCGTGCCGAAGAAAGCTGGGGTGCGAACAATCCGTTTTAGGAGCCTAAGAGTCCCACGTGGGTGCCAACTTCTATTCTTACTGAAAGACGTCACAGCAAACCTAAGCCGTCACAACTCCCTCGATCCAATATTTATATACACCGTTCCAGGCCTGCCGATTCATCGTCTGTTAGGCCGGAAACTCTAGAGTGCATTGCTTGTCGCTTGGTGAAAACAAGTGGGCACTCATCCTAAAGATGAAATTAGCATGCACTGAAAATGAAATGCAATTGACGAACAGCAATACAAGGAATGAGAGACATACCATGGGGAACAGGGTAGCAAAGACTCGAATCTCCTCGGAGCGGCTTGTTGCGTGGTGCGCCCAATTGACCTCCAAAGCCGCCTTGCCAATCATGGCAGCCATAGTCAGGGGCACGTATTTTCGTGCAAGACAGTCATGGGCACCGGTGCCGAAAACAAGCCAGTTCTTTGTCTTGGACTCGGCATCGCCAGAGATCCATCGCTCGGGGTCGAAAATATCGGGGTTCGGGAACGCCTTGGGGTCGTGAAGGGCAGGGTAGCAAGAGGGAACGATCATGGCGCCCTTGGGAACGGTATATTCGGGAGTGACGGGGAAAGGCTTGGTGGCGAGATAGGGCACAAAGATGACTGGTGGGCGGTATCGGAGGAGCTCCTTGATGACGGCGTTGGTGTAGGTGAGAGAGTCGAACATTTCCAGCTCGAACGGTCGGTTCTTGTCGCCATTGCGCACAGCAAGGTTCTCCTCCCGGAGTTTGTCGAGGACGTCAGGTCGCTGGGCCAGAATCTGGAAGAGCCAGGTAGTGGCACTGCTGGAAGCATCCTGAGAGGCAAACAGGAAGGTAAACATTGTCTGGCCAATCTCCATGTCAGTGAATTCACGGATGAGGTTCACCGGCTTCTCCACGCCCTCCTCGCCAGCAGCGATTCTATCCCGGTAGTCCTTTGACTCCATCATGTGCAGAACCCACTGGTCGACGATGCATGTGGGCTGAGCACCGGAAGCCATGTTGGCTTTGCAAGCAGCAGCGCACTTGGCAAATTCGTTGAGGACGGCGTCGGCAATGCGCTTTCCCTTCCAGGGCTTGGTGAAGGGTATATGGATGGAAAATGGGATGTTAACGAGCTCGAGGGCGGCAGTGACGAGATAGAAATCGTCAGCAATCTTCTTGACGGAATCTTGAGAGATGTAGTCTCCGAAAAAGGTACGGCACGACAGGGCGCAGTTAATCTCTCTGAACCAACCCATGAACTCGGTCGGCTTCATGCCGTTGGCCTTGCTGGCATCGACAAACTTTCCAAAGTACTCGCCGTAGACCTTCTCCTGGACTGGCAGGTAGGTGGCGAGGGCCTTGTTTGTGAAGAGACCGGTCAACCCCCTCCGGAACTCGGCATGGGCTTTTCCGTTGAGAAACACCCACGCGTCTGGGCGCATGATTTCGGTGGCGATGGGGACCAGGCATGGTTTAGTGTAGGTTGGCGACCTGAAGACTTTGCGGGCAATGTCACGGTCAGAGGCGAGAACGACGAACCTGGGAGACGATTTCATCAGTATTGGCAGTGATAAGGTGATGTGAGATAGAGAATGAACTCACTTGTGGAACACAGAGACGCAGCTCAGAGGACCGCTAGCCCATTGAGCGAGATACTCGTCAAACTTTGGGTAGAGGGCCTGGATGAACGGTCCCATGAAGGGAATCTTGAAGGTAGGACCAGCAATTGGACCCTTGCGGATGAGGTAGGCAACTGGGTCGTGTCAGTCATTCAACTGTCCAATTGACAATGTATTCCTCGTCGACATACGTTGATCGTAGGCGGCACAAACAAGCAATGCTGAGATAAACATCTGCCAGCCACTTAGACCAGAAAGATGGCTCGACAGCATGCCATGAACTTGGCCCACGGCGCCATCGTAGGCCAGGTAGGTTCCATTCTGGACGGACACGGACGGGATGCTGCCTTCAACAACCGTCGCCATGATGCAAATTGGTGCTTATCTCAGGGCGTACAATGGCCTTTTCTGGCCCCCCTCTGAGCAAAGATCCGGCCACCAAAGATATTTTATACAAATTAGGACGAATGCAGGGGCTGGCTTCCATCTGACTTGGCGTTCCGGGCAATCTCGTAGATTGCGGGCCGCCGAGAAGCACCCATCTCCTGATGCTAAACGACGAGACATGAAGACGCTGCCCCGGCGTTATCCCCGGGCCAGGGCGGTCGGTGATGGACCAATCGCCGCACATCTTTTGTCGTGCTCTCATAGTTCTCCAGACGGCGCGTGGCAGTTGGATGGAGATATCGCGGCCGAGTTTGTACTAGACTCCGATGGACGACCAGGGGCTGTGAATCTTTCAGGGCTCAGTCTAAGCTGCTTTTTCTCGCACCCCACAAATCACGCATCCTGGGTCTTGCGGAGACTAATCCTCTTTAGGTCTAGACTCCGAATCACGAGCCATCAAGCAATTGCGTTGGCGAGACTCAAGTCGCCTGGTGGCTCGGCGTGTCCCGGCAGACGGAATCCGTCACTCGTCGTGGTTATAACACTGGGGCGTATTGCGAGACGCTCGCTCCGTCTCACTCGTTATACTCTTAAATTGCGGTGATCGTTTTCGTTTTCGTACCCTGCCACGCTTGCTCCCACCGTTGGCTAAACGCCGCGTCCTGCTCTGGACGCATCCGCACCCAGAGGATCGTCTTGAGATGCACAATGACGTCGTCCCATGTTCGCAAGCCAGCAGCCACAGTTGCATTCTGGGCTTGGTCCATGAACCACTCGTAGTCTGACGTGTCGATAGCAGCCGCCATGCCAACTGAGACGATCCATATTGCGAGAGAGCTGTGACGGTCGTCTGTCTGGGCCAAGGCCGTGTAGTAAACCTTGAGCTGCTGGATGATGACGACCATCAGGCCGAGATGGGAATAATACGTCGTGCCGTGGATAATCAGCATGAATAGCGCCATTGAGTATCGAAGACATTCGGAAACAGCCGTCCGCCTCGCATTCTCACACGAGAGCGGAGGAAATAGCAGCAACTTGTGCACGACGAAGCACGTCAGATCATGGAGATCGGTGCTTGTCAGCTGTGAAAGCTGTGGCTGGTGGAATATGTGGCGGAGACGGGTCAAAATGTTTCCTATTTCAGGATCAACATCAAGCTCCTGAAGAATATCGTCCCGGAAACCCGAGTCTGTCGAAGCCAGCTGCCATTGCAGTGTTGGGCCAATCCCGCTCCCAAATCCATAGTCGTCTTGAGTTTGAAACTGGGGGGTATATGTGACTATCATGGATACCCTGCAGTAGTTGATTAGCGCGTCTCTCTGCAACCCTTGTTGCACAAAAAAAGCTCACCAGGAAACCATTCTGGCTGTAAGCGGGCTTGTGCGCTTCAGTTCGTTGATTCCGCCCCTGACGCTGACCATTCGTTTTACGCCGTCAATGTGCATTCTGCTTGTTTCGATATTTCCCTTGCCATGCTATTGGTCTCATCGTCAGTAGTGAACTTGGCGAGGCAAGCAGGGAAGGGCTCTCACTTCAATCGCGGCTAGGGTAACGACAGAATTCAGAGTCTCGTCTTGAAATGCCCTTGATGAATCCTCAATCTTTCGCCTCACGAGGGACACCGAATCCATCATGAGCAGCTCTGAAATCGGAAATCCGTTTTGGGCCCGTCTCTCCTTGTCCAGAGACGCCGTCTGCAATGACACGTGGAACAATGCCGGATCGGCAAGCGAACGCGGCCACCATGACACGACAAATGGGTTCGATGCCATACTCAGATCCAGAGGGTAGTACTGAAAAGCAATGTTGGACAGAACTAGGCAAGTCAGTCTTCACTTCCCCGAGACTTTATTGGCAGTGGAGCAAGAGCAATTACAGTGGTGAATCAGATGCTGGACATGGGCCCGGGGAAGCCTCGTTGGCGGATACGAGTCAAACGGATCGAAGGAAGCATTTGCGGACTTTAATAGTGCCACCGAGCTGTCTGGAAACTCGGGCGAGCCATTCCCACCCCTCACGGCCACCGAGGACGCCTCATCGTCGCTCCCAGCCGTGGAAGAGCCCTTTTCCGACGTCGCCGGCAACGATGTCAGGGGCTCGTTGGCATACACACAGCTCGTCTTGCGCTTCACGCAGCGCGAGCACCTGGGCGTCTGGAGATCGCAACCATGCTTCGCCTTTGCGCAGGCGTCGCAGGACCTACGGAGAGTGGCGCGCATGTTGCGGATTGGGCTTTGAATTTGAGGAACCCCGGCTTCATATAAACGCGTATCGACGGCTGGCGAGAGGAACAATTGCAACGGGGTTTTGGTTGCTTAAAATGCCACATATAAATGTGGTGCCACCAGCCAAGACCAAGGCCTAGTTATAACCGGGCCATGGATCCGGCCCGCTTTTATTGCTCTCCAGCCGCAATGACTAAGCATCACACCGAGGGAGTAATTTGAATCTGTTTACAGCGGCCGATGTGTGAGTGGTGGAGAGACGAGGCGGATTTATGGAGTGTCGGACAGGGGTATAGCTGTAGGTAAGACAACGAGTAAGCATGAATTGGACTTTTGATGCTTGGAGACTATAGATAACGAGATATTATGCTGATTGGGTACATATTGGATTAATTTGAGGCATTAGAATTGAAGTAGTTGTCTCGTGACGCGAAACAGGAACTGACAATATGTCATTCCGAAGTTGACAACAGGACAATAAGAACAGAGACAACTACATAATCTAACCGGCAAACAAACCACATCAATGTGAAAAAAAAGAATTAAAAAGGTGTAAGAGTTTTAAAGCCTAAACCAAATAAAGAACGGAACTAGCCGAGTAACGACAATCTCAAAATTGCGAAAGGACTATAGGGTAGGGGCTTGCCTAGACGACAACTCGGACATTCTCCATTCACTTTAGACAATGCACTTAACTACATGATGTATCAGAGATGGTTAGTACAAGGTAATAGTATAACTGTCGTGGATAGCTGTGATTGGCAGGGGCGAGTCGTAACGCTCATCTCAGCTGAAAGCCCTTGGCGGAGACAAATACTGCAGTTAGACATACACCGATATAATGTAGTGGGGCTGTTATTGAACGTTCCATTTTGATGAAATTGGCATCAGGGCATTAAGCATGTTGTTAAGCTATCCCTCGATTTTACTTCTCGTCCTATTACTTTATATATCTCCGCAACTTCCTCTGTCGGCTCATATTACGCCTGAGCACTTGCGTAGGGCCTGATTCCAGTCTCGGGGTTCCTCACCCGACCTCACTGACAAGTGAGGGTATAGCTGCAAATAAACCCAAAGTAGTTCATTTAATGCTCTAATTGTCGTGTAATTGATTTATCCAACTCCGAGAATATTAGACCACTCGCACTTGACACTTACTCAACTACACAAACACTCAATCGGACAATATTCAAGTTAAAGAATAAAACCAGACTTCTATTTTAGACAATCTGGCAAGTCATCAAAATACGCTGTCGTAAGCTAATTACTCAATGCTCCCAGGATGCCAGTGCTCACCAAGCACATGCAAGATTTACATTAAAACAAAACTCAAGCTCGGCAAAAAAGTGACCCCTGGAGCTGACGTGCTAAACTGAAACAAATGATCCCAATGCAATGAATATGAAGAGTCCCTCCACCGACGAAGACCGCGCCGGGCCTTTACAGTCGGTGGTCTCTCCTGAAGGCTCCCAGGCGGTTGACTTGCGATAGCGGGTCAACCACGACGGTCGCCGGGATCCGTCGTCCAAAGTACTCAATCTCGACTGAGTCGCCCTCGGACACGGAGCTGGGCAGCCAGGCAAAGGCGATGGGCTTGCCGATGGTGTAGCCATAGGCGGCGGTAGTGATGTATCCCGAAGCCTTGCCGTCGACAAAGACGGGCTCCTTGCCGAGCACCACGGAGCGGCCGTCGTCGACGGTCAGAGTGCGGAGGCGCTTCTTGGCCGTCTTCTTTGAGCGGCTCTTGAGTGCGGCGTGGCCAACGTAGCCCTCCTTGCCGGGCTGGATGGTGAACTCGACACCGGCCTCGAAGGGGTCGTACTCAGTCGACATGTCGCTGCCCGAGGTTGGGAATCCCTTTTCCACGCGCAGGGCGCTGTAGGCAGTGCGACCGGCGGCAATGGCACCAAAGGACTGGCCAGCCTTCCAGATGGCGTCCCAGAGACGCAGACCGTTCTCGGCGCTGGCGTAGAGCTCCCAGCCGAGCTCTCCAATAAACGAGATCCTCATGGCGGTGACGGGGATGCCGGCAATGGTGATCTTCTTGACGCCAAAGTAGGGGAAGGCATCGTTGCTGAAGTCGGCAGAGGTAACGCTGGAGATGACATCGCGAGATCGAGGGCCCCAGATACCGAGACAGCAGGTGGCGCCAGTGATGTCACGGACCTGGACGGGGCGGCTGGGAGTTGACTGGGTCTGCAGCTTGGCTTCGCGGGTGAGATAGGCTAGGTCGATGCCTCCGTTGGAGGAAACCTGAAAGAGGTCTTCGCTGATTCGGGCCACGGTGATGTCGCTTCGGATGCCGGCGTGCTCGTCGAGAAGCAGCGTGTAAGTGACGAAGCCGGCCTCGCGGTTGAAGTTGCCGGTGGTGAGGCGCTGCAGCAGATCAACGGCGCCGGAGCCAGCGAGCTCGAGACGTGAGAAGGCAGTCATGTCGTAGATGGCGGCGGCGGTTCGGGTCTTCCAGGCCTCGGCGGCCACGATGGGGGAGTAGAACTGAGCGGACCAGGCGTCGCGCTCCACGGGCTGCCACTTTGTGGGGAGGCTCTTGAGCAGCTCTGCGTTGGACTCGAACCACACGGGACGCTCCCAGGCACCGGCCTCGAAGAAGACGGCGCCGAGCTCGCGCTGGCGGCTGTAAAAGGGGCTCACTCGCACGTTGCGGGGGGAGACCTTTTGCTGCAGGGGGTGGAGGACGTCGTAGACCTCGACAAAGTTCTGGCTCGACGTCTCGAGGACGTACTCGGGGGTGAGCTGCACCTCCTCGAAGCGAGATAGCTCGCACTCGGCGAGGTTGATCTGAGACTTGCCTGTGGTCAGGAGCTCGGCCATGGCGCGAGCAACGCCGGCAGACTGGGTAACCCACACGGCCTCTGCTACGTAGAATCCCTCCAGGCCAGGGGCGAGACCGACGAGGGGCCGCCGTCAGGGGTGAAGGACATGATGCCGTTGAAGCCGTTGTCAATCTCGGCCTCCTTGAGCACAGGGAGGATCTCCTGGGACAGCTTCCAGGCGGGCACAAAGTCCTCGGGGGTGAAGTCCATGCGCGAGGGCATGTTCTGCTCGTTGACCTTGGCGGGGGTTGCGCCGAGCGAGGCGGCGACGACGGGCATGGGACGGTGGTCGTAGAAGCCGATGCCGTAGCGGTCGCCGTGCTCGCGGTAGTAAAGATCACGGTCCTGGTGACGGAGGATGGGCAGCTGGGCGCCGTTGGGGAGCTCGTTCTTGCCGGCCTGCGAGGCAATGGGAGTCGTCTTTACGTATTGGTGGCCCATGGGGACCAGGGGGATGGACACGCCGGCCAAGGCGCCGACCTCGACGCCCCAGAAGCCGGCGCACGAGATGACAATGTCGGCGGGGATGGTTCCGTCGCGAGTCACGACGCCGGTGACTCGGCCGTTGGTCTTGTCGATGGCAGTGACGGGAGTGAGCTCGAGGTAGCGCACGCCGGCCTTGCGAGTGCGCTCAATGAGCAACTGGACGGCACGAGCGGCCAGGGCGAGGCCGTCAGTGGGCACATGCAGACCACCGAGGACGAGGTCTTTGTTTAGATGGGGATAAACTTCGAGGCACTGCTCGGTGGTGAGGAGATGGCCTTCGACGCCCCACGACGAGGCGTAGCCGTGTTTACGCTTGAGGTCCTCGAGCCTCTCGGGCGTCTCTGCAATCTCGAGACCGCCGACTTGGTTAAAACAGGACTGGCCGTCCTTTTGCAATGACAGCAGCTTCTCCACGGTGTACTTTGCGAACAGACACAGAGTCTTGGAAGGGTTGGTCTGGAAGACGAGGCCGGGAGCGTGCGATGTTGATCCGCCGGGCATGTCCAAGGGCCCCTGCTCAACCACGGTGATGTCGGTCCAGCCGCGTGAGACTAGCTCGTCGGCAACATTAGTACCGACGATGCCAGCTCCAATAATGACGACGCGTGGTTGGGGCGCCATTGTAGTCGTTATTGTCTCTTTTATTAAGGGAGTTTCTTAATAATGGTATAATGGTTGCCCAATGGTTGTGCAATGGGGACGACTTGGCCGTTTAATACAAGCACCGCTGGACCATGACATAGTTATACTACAATAGCTTCCCTCCAACATGTCCGCATTTGGACAATACTATCGCATAGATACGGAAAAGCAACCCACGCATAGCAACTCTAGCCCGCAAGCGCCGGTCGGCACTGCGATCACGTGATCGGCATAAGAGGAGCTGGAAGCCGGGCGAGTTGTGATAAGATAGTCCAAGTCTAGTCCCAAGAGCGAAAGAATACGGTTGAGTCGAGGGGAGAAAACGGCCAAAAGCGAGCGAGATGGGCGATGGGTGTCGGGGATTGGTGGGTGTGTGGGAATCGCCAGGGGTGAGGCTGCATGGCGGTTGTGTATAGCCTCGAAACACCAAGAATGGATGTGCAGTCCGCACGGGCGCACGAGGTGGCGATAATGGGATCGAGGCACGACTTGGGGTGACTGTAAAAGGAAAAAGAAAGGAGGATGAAACGACATGGTATTGTTGATTGGGACTTGTGAATTACAAGCTGTTTACACAGTCAATTCGTGTTGCTGTTGGAATTCAATTCAGCATTGGTGGGTGTTTTACAGCACAGCACAGTCAGTCCGCAACAAACGCCAAACTCAACTCCCCGTACATGTTCCTCCGGCCAGACAGACAGACAGACAAACTGCTGCTGGCCTCCGCAACGCAGCTAGCAACATCGGCCGGACATCGGCATGCGGCCTGCAGTTCGAGGGACGTCCCACTCTGTGTCTCTCCCTTGTCCTTTGGAGTTCGACCCACCGACCTGGAGTACCTATTCATCAATTCATTAATACCCAGCATCTCTCTCGCAGGCCCGCCAAGCAGCCGGGGCGAGCCCAGATAAGGTCACCGGAGACCGAGATCACCAGGTCAATCGGGCGATCCCACTGCAGGGCGGGCTAGCATGGAAGCAGGCTAGCCGTGCAGGCCATAAGCTGCAGCAGGCTTCTAGTGGCGAATCCATTTTCAATGCTGACGAACCTGACCCTACCAATGGAGCCGCCTCATGGCCGAAGCCGATAAGCTGGGAGGAGAGATGCCGGCCGCGTAATGATGCTTGGGAGGGGATGGAGATGGCTGGGGGTGGCCGGTAGTTGGCGATGGAGTGGAGAGTGGATTGGAGGGGTTCCAATGGAGTGCGTTGGTTGTACTGCATGCAGTGTCATTATCATTACAATGTGCCACTATCGTGATTGGGATGGGGATCATGATCAAGGATCTCGATCAAGGCAGCGCTCGTGTTCTAGGTACTGCTACCAGGACATGACTGGACTGGGAAGCTGTCCAAAGGTGATGGACGAGGAGACGCACTACGCTACACAAAGATTCCATGACAAACAATATCGTGATGCAGCATCAAAGAAGAGGTCATCAGATACAACACAGTAGAGGGACGCCTCGCCTCATGACTGGCGCCTTTGGCGTAAAGCGACCCAATTGCAAGTCCCGGCGACGCCGCCTCCGGCGCAGCACCAACACCAACACCAACACCACGACCAGATTGGAAATTCTGGGGGAATATGCAGGCGGCGTCCTGTACCGAGACTGCGATGCTGCTGCTGAAGCACACGCCTCGCAGCGAGAAAAGAGACAAGATGCTGCAAAGCCACAGCGTTCCCGCCGGCTACTGGCTGCCGGCTACCCCCTGTTGGCAGACGAATGGACGAGCAGTGATAGGGAAGCGCGCAATTCGGTCGCTTATTATTACGTCCGCACCGCAACCACTCTGGCCGACTGTTGGTTTGTTGTGTCGGTGTTCTTACCCCTCTTCCGGCCAACGGTTCGGTCTCGGTGGTGGTGAGGGGTTGTCTGAAGCCTCCCCCCCCAAGCCAAAATGCCGAAATGCGGCTCCAAAGGCTCCAAAACTGCAACGTCGGGGTCTCTTATCAGCTCTTGGTCTTGGCCGGGGTCAATTACCTGAACCAACGGTAGCGCCAGTGGCCTACTAAAAAAAAGAAAACACGCCCCCTCCTCTTTTTCACTATAGACTGACTATTCGGTGTGGACTCCTCCGTACAGACTCGCAATACAGACTATGGACCACTGTAGTAACTTAGGCATTGACCGTCCTCTGCTAAAGATACCCTTCCCCACTGTGCGCTGCACGTTGGTGTAGCCGCATACTGGTGTTCCAGCGCCGAGAGAGAGTGTGTGTGCTGCTGCAGCGTCCTGTTCCATGTCCATGACAACTCGACAGTTTTCCTCTGAACGCGGAGCCGAGAACGGAGCCGAGATATCGTCGTTAAACTATTTTCAGGCCTCCTTTCCGTCCCGACAACGGCAAAGATGCCCCAAACAAGACCGAGCCACGGCCTCACAAACACACACCCCTCGTCCACTTCCATTCGCACTCCCACTCCCGCTCCCACGCCCTATCCCTCTCCCTCTCTCTCACATTCTGGCTCCCCGCACGTGTTTACCCCGGATGCGCGCTATTCTTGCAAGCGAGCGGCGCCCCGTGTCCCTATTCAGTTCGTTCAGTTCTGCCTGCCGCGCTGGCTGTGCCTCTTCCACTCTCTCTCTCTCACTCTCTCCGGCCCGATGATGCGATCTTGCTGTAGGGGCCCAATTCTAGATTGTCGAATGGCGACCTTTGCAATTCCCAATGCGGCCTGGAGCAGTTCGAGCATGTGACGCTTGGCCGGGACCCTTGACAATGCTACGGGACTCGGGGCCTGCTAAAGCTGTGGCGGGGTAAAGAGGAGTCCGAACCACGGCACCGCACCGTAGTGTCTGATGTGCCATATTTTTTGTTGTTGTTTTTCTATCTGCGTGTCTATTATGCGTTGGCCGTCTTTTGTTGTATGCGTGTTGGTCCGCCTGTGTAACTCTCTGTGCATCTCTTGTGTATCTCTCCTGTCTTTACCCAAATCAACGCGCTCTATCCGCCAAACAATGATGCACCGCTATCACCCCTAAAGTCTGCAATTAATGGTTCATCAATTATCCATATATAGATATTTATACGTCTGGAACATAGAATTCTTTTTTTTTACAGCCTCGAACACGGCATGATCTCCCCCCCCCCTCGCTCTCTTTTTTGTTGTCCGGAGCCCGTTCAGAAACAAGGACGCCGCCGCTAGAAGTGATCAAACATCACGTTGCTAAAGTTTTCGTCCTCCCACCACGCCATACCCTCGCTTTCCCCCACGCTGCCCCCAGAGTCGTGAAACCCCATGTCCCCAATATTAACAATTTGCGAAGAGTCTGCGTATAACCACGGGTCGTGTTAAACGTCAGGCAGTCGGTCTGCTCAAATGCCATCTCGTCGCACACGGGGTTGCGCGACGAGTCCGGGGCCGTTGATGATGATACGGGTGGTTTGTATGACATTGTGGGCGCTACTTGGCCTCCGTCGGCTGTGTTTATTGATATTTCCGGTGATGTTGCGACGATAATCTCCAGCGTCGAGTCTTCACCCGCGTCGTCGCGCGCCATCGGGGGCGTGAGCGAGGCGTCCAGCAGCCCAGCCGTGGGCACCTCTCGGGGCTCTACCACCGAGTTGAATTGTAAGATTTCCCACATCAGGGGCACGCTGAGATAGATTTTGGACGGCATCCAGTCTTCAACGTCCATGTTGTCCGACCCAGCCGCGATCTGCGTCATCCTGTCCAGACTACGGTCCTATAAAACATGTCAGCTGTTGGCTCTGCAGTCAGGAAGAATGCAAACGTACCAATGCTCTGCAGGCGGCCGAAGTGGGAATAAATATTTTCAAAAACCTCCTGCATTTCGCAAAGTCCGTATGTGATTTGTGTTTCAGTTTTGCGGCCGCGGCACACGAATAATAGAGATGCACCGTCGCCGCAATGGCGGCAATGTGTCCGAAGAAGGGATCCACCAGCGGCACTTGCTTGTCCACCACCATGTCAATCATGCGAACGATCCAGGTGGAATGCAGCAACGCGAGCTCGGAAGATCTCCTCCAGAATGTATTGGGGATTGCTAGGTTTGGGTTGTGTTGGGCCCCTACTATGTAGAGGAACGGGTGGTTCAAGACGGTGTGAATTGCATGATATGTGAACTGCTCCTTAAGCCAGGGCGCCCAGTAGTCCCGGTTCATCCTCAGCTCGGACACCTTACGTTCGTAAAACTTGACCGAGTCGTACCGGTGGCACATGGGGATTCTGTTTTCCGTCTCCATGAAATCGGAGAGCACCTTGGCGTACATGGAGTCGTGGCGCCACGGTTCCTTTAATACATTCCGAGCGCAGTCGGTTACATATTTTCTCACCTGGCTCCAGACCCATCCTAGATGAACTCCCGTGTTCCAGACTCCCGTGTCGGCTGCCGAGGAACATCCAAGCTCATCCCTGGGCAAAGGCGGTGCTTTGGGGTCGCCTTCCATCTGGTTTCCAGGGCCCGAGGAGGAAGCTGGTCGCCATATCTCGGTGGGTACACTTAGAAGACCGGTTTGTCGTCCATAAGATTGCTCGAGTACTTGCAGGCTCCAAAAGAGTCTTTTTTTTCGTTCTGCAGTTCGGTCTCTATTGGTGTATACGGAGTCGAGGTCCAGCATCGCTGACCGACATAGTTGCAATGCCAGACCCAGATGGAATTGGCCAAGATGAGAATTTCCATCTACAACCACATTAGCCAAAATGTGTCTTTGATGTTTTTTTTTTGTGTGTATAATTCTTTCTTTTTTCTTTTTCTTCCTTGTGTCACATTTTCGCGTTGTGCATTAGCTCAATATGACTTACCAATAAATGACGAGTACGACAGCAAGCACAGGCTTTCAATGGTTGTGAGATCGACTGTGCCGTTCGCGATGCGAATCATGATCAAACCTTTTGCATTCTTGCTATACAGCTGCAATTGGTCACGTTTTTCTGAGAAGCGCGAGGTCAGGGCCAGGATACTACAGGCAAGTACTTCAGGAAGGGAGCCGTAGTCGCTGACTTCTTCACGGTCAAAGCACCACACTGGTTGCCTGTGGCAATACTTAAAGTAGAGATCTATGCCAATGGCCAAGTCGGACGGGCTCGGCCGCAGGCTGGAATTTTCGGGGTCGATTATGGCATTGGAGAGGTTTGTTGACGGATAACCTGATTCGGGAGCTGGAGGAGTTGCCGAGTACGATTTTTCGGATGTTTCCGTGGTTTCCTCGAATGTTGGACCCTGGCGTGTCGGCTGATTTGCCCTGATGGATTGTAAGCGTCTCGTAGAGAGGAGCAAAACAAGAATGGATAACTAACCTTCCACTCAAAAGGAGATCCAACTTCTCCTCCAAGTGTGCTAGCCTCTCCTCCTATGAATCGTCAAGACGAATGAACGGGGTAGAGGGCGTCTCGTATTATGTACCGAAGGCCCGCTTTGTGACGGTCTTATCGCCGGTGGATAAGAGCACGGCTGTTTAAGGCGGGCACAGCTGGAGCACGCCGGCCTCTCGCCGGGACACCGCGTCTTCTTTCTCCTGTAGATACGAGGATGTATTAGCGTAAAGACGAATATAAAAACGCAAATACAGCATCTAAACACGCTCTCACTGACCTGCAGGTAAGGCACGCATGGTGCGAGCGTCGTCTCCCCCGAGAAGAAGTGCCCTCCTCTGGCGGCGACATGATGGTCCTCAACCGAAAAGGACCAGGTGACCACAAAAATTCTAGAAGGGACACTCGTCTCATAAATAGCTGACCCCACGTTGCACTCCCCGCTGATAGCTTGACTCAGCTACTAATGCGGGGCCGGAAATCTAAGCTGCATCAAGCTAGACAGTCCCTTTGTAGACTAACTGTGGGGTTTACCGAACAATCAACTTATCTTTGCCAGACATGGATGGCCGTTCGGATTTAGAAGGAAGCAAGGAAGTAGTAGTAGTAGTAGCACGGAGTGAGAGGGAAAAAAAAAGCACACCATAGGGATTATCAGGAACCAAGATAGCGAGAGAGAGAGATAGGCAAATAACCGAGCATCTTTAAAACAAGGAACAAGAACAAACTGCCCCTTGTCATCATCATCATCATCATCATTTCTTTTTTCTTTTCTTTTCTTTGTGTGTGTGTGTGTGTGTCCTCCCAGGCAGAGAAGGATCACAGAAAAAAGACCCAGGAATCAGAAGCCCATCTGCAGCGTTGTATGCAGCAGAACAAGCGCCAAGATTTATGCAAGGGCGCTTTTTTTTTTTTTTTTTTTTTTTTTTTTTCCAACTGCGAGGATACCATTTCCACATTAGCTTTCCGCGGCCAGTGCGAAATCGGAAGTTGGGGGGAGGGAGGGGGGCCAACGAAGGAAATGACTGCGTATGAAGCGAGTAGCTTTGGGGGCCGACTATCGATCCAAAGGGCATGGTCAATCACAGCTCGACAACGAATAACGTGGTTGTTTAATCCAACCACAACTGTCCGGGTTGTCACCCCCCATCCCCCAGTTCACCCCCGGCTTGCAGCATCACACACGCTCACTCCGGGAGGCCCAGAAGGCGTAGAACGCGTCCGAGCGGCGGGTGCTTACACGCCTCGTGACATGGAAGGCCTCAAGGTTTTATACCGCTTCACCACGTGCAGGGATCCGGGGACGGCAGCACGGCAAGAAGGAGAACAAGACTAGATGAAATAGACAATGGTTAAAAATGGAGATTGCAAGTAACAAAATATAGACCGACCCTATGATGATGCTGCACCGCCCGGCGTCCCTGAGGACACAGTGAAGGGAGAGGGGGGGAGAGAGGGAGAGAGAGAGAGAGAGAGGAGGGGGGAGGTGGGGGAGGGGGAGAAAACGGGGGCGGAGGGAAAAAAGACGCTGCCTGCTTCTAAAAGAGTTTCTATCTACAGCTTCGCCGTTGAGTCTAGCAAATCATTCATCTCTGTTCTCGGATACTCGGGGTTGCCCGAGTCGTCTGGCCAATCACGGCTCCACGCCCACTTCTCCGACAGCTCGGGAGCAAGGGTGCCCTCGAGCATCTGCACCACGTACTTGCCGAGCACCGGGAAGAACTTGAAGCCGTGGAACGAACCACAGGTGGCCAAGTACAAGCCCTTTGCGGACGGGTGAGGAGAGATGATGAAATCTCCGGTGGAGCTGAAGGCGTCCCTGCAGTAGATTTCCGTGTTAGTTGACTGGTCTAAGCATCTGCGGTTCCGATCATATGAGAGGAACCTGGTGGTGACGGAGGGGGGGTAAGTTTTTATCAAACAAGTGTGTCTTACCAGCAAACGCGGAACTTCTCGAGCCTCCAGTCGGCGCTCTCCTCGCCGTAAAATACCTCGGTCGCGTAGCGAATGTCCTGCTTGAGCGGCTCGGAAACGCGCCACTGTTTGTAGTCCTTTGCCTCTGGTGGCGCAGAGACGAAGCGGCCCGGCACCACTTCGCGGGTGTTTTTGAAAATGGTCTGTCCCCACCACTTGAGCTCTCTATCGGGAGTAGGCGGGAGACTTCCAATGAAGGGGCCTGTTTAAGCTAGTTAGAAATCCGAAGCATACGATCAAGGGCGTGCATGAGGAGCAGAAAAAAGAAGGAGGGACTTTTCATGTCGTGCCGTTTTCAACAGGGGTGGACGAGTTTCTTACCAGTCTCAGCAGTGTAGCCCTGGAAACCAACGGGCATGTCGGCAAACTTCTTGTACAGCTCCTCGTCCAGCTTCTTCATTCCCGTGGTAATGCCTCCGGCCACGATCCTCGAGCCGGCCCGGAGACCCGCCACGCCACTTCGCGCGGCGCTCACCTCCAGCAGCTTGGATGTGAAGGCACCGGTGGCGAGGATGACATGCTCCGCCGAAAGCGTCTCTCCTGCAGCAGTCTTGATTCCAGAGCATTGGCCGCGGTTATCGATGACCAGGGTTGCAATGTCCGCGGTCACGTACTTGACGCCCAGCTCGAGGCACTTGCGCGTAACTGCTATTAAGCAGTCTCCGGCAGCAGCCCAGCCGCTGGTCTTGTTGATGAGGACCTCGCGGACACCGTTGTAGTCGGCGTTCTTGAAGAGGCCGTTGTACATGGTCTTGGCCTCCTCGACAGAAACAGCGTAGACGTCAGCCTTGCGGCCGAGCTTCTTGTAGTTGTTGATGACATCCTGGGCGTACTCGCTGCGGCACATCCAGTAGACGCCAGTCTCGTGGAAGTAAGGCTGCCACAGCGGATCCGACTTGAAAATCTCCTGCGCCTCAATGGCCAGCTGGCAGTAGACGACGTCGTCGTAGTCGGCGCGCACCACCTTGTTCCAGTCCCATGACGCAGCCACACGGCTGTCCGCATCAAAGACATCCCGGTCAACCAGCGTCACGGACGCGCCGGGATACTTTTGGATTAGCTGATAGGCAGTGGACACTCCGAAGACGCCGGCGCCGACGATAAGATAGGAGGGGTTGGTGGAGGTCATTGTTGGAAATCAAACAACACCAAGAGTTGAATGAAAATAGAAAGAGTCTTTGCGTCAAAGGAAGAGGTACAGTAACTGCAAACAAATGCAGACAACAGCGAGGACAATGACCCAGCCGGAATAAGATCAATCGAAAAAAGAGTCGTGCGGCAGTGGCTCTATAAGATTGGTGGGTGTGTGAAAAGAGAGACCAATTCACTGATTTGCTAGACAGCAGCTTCTATTTCCTGGCGCCCAGAGTCAATTAATATCTTGCTTGAGACTCGATAGGGCCTCATTCATGACAGCTTAAACTACGCCCTTGGCCTTGTCCTTGTCGGCGGGCTCCTCCGTAGGCCGATCACGTGATGGGGCGGCGCGCGAGCCTATTGCTTTGTCGATATTGGCAAAGAAACGGCGAGAGACAAGCGTGCTGGCTGGTGTGTGCGATGGTGTTAGTGTCTCTGGAGGCTCGGCGTGTGTGTAGATTGATCTTGGTGTGTCTGTCGATTGCCGTCAGAATAGCAGCACTAAGCCATCTACGGCTCGACTGTTGGCAGCCAACCACAGCAACCAGCTAACGGACTATCCCTGCCTCACTCCTCGAGTCCTCGCCTCGTCTATCACGACTCTCCTCTCTGCTATCGGTGAACCAAGTCACGGGAGAACCTGCGGGTCCCCGCTTTGGCCTGTTTGTTTGTTTGTTTGTTTGTTTGTTTCGGCCGAGCCGACTCCGCAGACACGCCGCAGGACGCTCCGCTCACGCACGCCTTGTGCCAGACTTTCCTCAATTGGAATGCCAACGCGAAAAGGCTGCCCCCGCTTTGGCGCGAGGAGGTTACGGCACACGCCCGCTTTGCGTAGACGCCCCGTCTCCGGCGTCGCTAGCTGTCGAAGCTCTCGCCCATTGCTCGCTCTTGTCTTGTTTCGTCTTGATTAGCCAGGAACAGCTTTCTTGCTGACGGGGAACTGTAACTCCGGCGTATCCGGCGGCTCGCAGTGCACTGCAGTGTCGCGCTGCGCTGTGGCGGCCTGTCACTTTAGCCCACGCCCTTGTTCATGTCATTCATTTTCGTTATCGGCCACGGACAGGGGTGGACGATTCAACCCAACCTGCCGGGTTGCTGCTCCTCCAGTGCGGCATCTGCTGCAATCTGGATACGGGGTCTAGGGGATTTAAATGGTTTTTTTTTTTGTTTTTAATTTATTATTAATTTTTCTTTTTCATTTACTTTGCTGTCACGGTTTGCAGCGACCAAATTGACAGGATGAGGCACGGCACGTTCCCTAATTCTAATGCCCCAATTTGGCGTGTCACTCGGCTAGTGCCACAGCACCACAGCATAGTCTTCCAGCACTCCAGTTGTGCCACCCTATGAGACTAACAGCATTGTTGTCTCCTCTCCTCACATACCAACTCCTCCTATTGGATACACCAAGCTCTAATCTGGGGTATCGAGATAAGTGGCATCTTGAGCATGCCGGTAGTTGCTCATGCAAAAGTGCTCAAGGAATACCTTGTCACGCTCCGCCAGAGGATAACGTGCCGCCCCCAATGGCCAAGTGCGTAGATTCTCATCCCGTATCATTCATGCATCTTCAAACAGGAAGTTGACAGAGGATTTGGCAACCTTATCAACAATACGCGGTTACGCAACTCACGCAGGCTGTTCTCCAACAACTAAATCAACAAGCTTGCCTCAATGTGGTGACTGACCCCGGACAACCAGTTTCCCGCTGACACTTGCAAGCACTATGGAATGGTACTCCATACAGCACTAGCACTTACATACACATCGATAAGAGGACCCTTGCAGATGCACCCCAGCCACTACAACATCTTCAACACCCTCCGAACCAACGTTGCGCTAGATGGCGACAGGGATCATGGACGACACGTGTTTCAGCTGCTTGATGCCTTAGCGAATTACCAGTACAAAAATAATCTTGGCCTTCCTGTTCTTCACTCCCCGTTATCATGGGACGTGCTCAAGCAACCCAGGCTTGCGGGCGCCTTGACCAAGCGGGGAAAAGCGAGATTCAGATTCTATCTAACCCCATGCGGTAAAGCCATATCTATCATAGATTAGGCAAAGCTTGGATGCTGTTCGTCTGTCCCCAAGCTGTGCTAGCGACGATCCCTCGAGAAGAGTCACCATTGCTGGCTAGGCACGCATCGAATGGGGCTTAATTGAGGACCGGCATTTGAATCTCGTAGAAATACTACCGTTATTCTAGCGTTCTGAATGCGATTGATAAGATAAACGGTAGTTTGATTCACAAAACGATATTCACAAAAATAAAAGAACTCTCGGAACAAAAAACTCCCATTGTATCAGGGAATGCCGGATACAACCCTGTGGCTTGAGATATCTCGACGGAGGGAATCGCTCCGCACATATTTCGGCTTCCAAACATCCCGAGCTTGAGGCGTCAGTTATCTCAGTCGACACGTCTCACCGGCACTCATTATTGCAAACTGTCGTGGTGGTTTCCCAAATCGAGGATTCTACCGTTTCGGGTAATATGAACACAACCTCAAGAAAACGAGGCCCAACACGGCATGCCATAGAAGCAGCCACTGATAACAGACTCTGTAACTTACATTAGTGTCGACAAAGTGACGGTGGACAACCCGTTCACATGATGGCGATCACGGTGCTGTCCAAGGGGTGTCCCTTATCATGCAACACCCCCACTTTCCAAAAACGGTGTCGCCGGCTGAACTCTCCGACCTCGAAACTATTCGATAGAGTTAGCCGGTGCCGCTGAAGTCTCCCGATCATGTGACCGGTGTAAGGCCCGGTGGAGCTGGCCACCTGACGCCTATCGCTATCCAATTCTGTAAGGACTTTCCGGGGCAGCAACTCAGATAGTGTAACCGAGACTCTATATATCAAGCTATCCAGGGTGGCAATTTTTGGAAGTGGGAGGGCAGACAGACAGACAGACATCCCCGAACTCTAAATAATAGACATCTGGAATCTTCAAGTTGCCCTATTCACTCTTCTCCATCTTCAACCTCGAACAAACTTCACCTCTTCTTTTAAACAATTTTTTAATAATTCAACTCACACACACAATGTCATCAAAGACCGTGTTTGGCATGTCAGCGGCTGCTGATGTGGACGAGAAGTCCGCCGTCAGACCCCTGCCCGCGTGGTATACCTCTTCCAAGGTGTACGAGATGGAGCGACGAGCCATCTTCTCCAAGAAGTGGCTTCTTATTACACACCAGAACAGACTCCTCGAATCTGGCGACTGGATCCGCTTTGACTCTGCTGGCTTCCAGTTTGTCATCTGCCGCGACCGCACCAACAAGATCAACGCATTCCACAACGTCTGCAGACACCGCGCGTTCCCCATTGTGACGGAGGAGAAGGGAAAGAGCCACATCTTTGCTTGCAAGTACCACGGTTGGTCATACGGCCTCAACGGCAAACTCGCCAAGGCCCCCGGTTACCAAGATCTGCCCGACTTTGACAAGTCCCAGAACGGCCTGTGGCCACTGCACGTCCACATTGACAAGAACGGCTTCATCTATGTCAACCTCGATGCCGCCGAGAAGCCCGCCGCCGTGTGGGAGGACGCCTTTGCTGGTGTTGATGCGCAGTCCCGATTTGAGGGCTTCAACTTTGATGAGGACTACCAGTTTGACCACGATTGGGAGGTTGAGGGCGAGAAGAACTGGAAGGTCTTGTCGGAGAACTACCTGGTCGAGGCCAAGGATGGACTCATCGTGGCCTCAAGCAACGAGGAGATTCCTAGCTCCTTCTACTTCCCCAACGCCTCTGTCAACGTCTCGTAAGTGCATCGCTATATACAAGAAGACAACTGAACCACAACTAACTCGTTCTATCCAGTCCCCACCTTTTCTTCATGCAGCGATTTGTGTCCACCGCTGCTGGCAAGTCAAAAGTGAGATATGAGGTGTACAAGAACAAGAACACCAGCGACACCGACTTTGAGGTCATCTGCAACAAGTACAAGCAGTTGCTGTCGGAAGAGAAGGCCGAGACCAAGCCTGAGGAGGAGAAGCTGCCTCTGGCCTTCCAGAAGGAGGTGCGCGAGCTCGTGGAAGCTCACGCTAAGGAGGAGGAGGAGGCCGGTGAAGAGATCTGGCCTGCTCGACAGGTCCTCCCCAAGTCGGCTGGGGCCAAGGTGACGGAGAGTGATATCAGCTTTTGCTCGGCTGTCGACTGTTGCAGGAAACAAAAACAGCCCATCACTGTTTAAAGTTTTATGATATTCACGGTTGCATTTTCAAAGCGTTCATAGTTTCATTGGAGTTAAAATTGATACTCTGACATTCAAAATTTCTTCACAAGAAAATAGCTGTTCCGCACTATCGTTTTCGTTTGATCTCGATTTCGTAGAGCAACTGTGTACCTCAGTTACAAACATCAAAACCGCTCATGACACGCTGACAGCATCAAGAAAGGTATTCATAAGAAAGTGTTACTACATATTGGTTGACCCAGAGTACTGATGGCTCGTTGCTGTTTTCATCTTCGAACCCAGGGGGGCTGCACAACCGGCGCTCTTCGTTTAGCGCAACAGAGATTCGCACTACCCTATTCCCTATAAAATCATCAAGATGCCGCTTTCCCTCTCTGTGCTCGTTCTCATCGTCATCTAGCTCAGGCCAGGGAATAGACGTCGTGACATTGACGGGGCCGAAGGCCTTTGAGATTTGACGTGGACAGTGCTTCCAAAAATACAGACCGCATTTTGGAACACGACCTTCTTGGTCGCACAGCACAGCCAGCTCTACAGAGTTACCGTCTATGTTATAGTTGATATGGATACCAAGGATTTGAGGAACAGGGTGGTACCATGCGTACGGGCTAGGGCTCAAAAACGTCTGATCTGCAGCATCCCAGAGTGTGTGCGGTGTGACGGCCAGAACGGAGACTCTTGGGTCTTGCGGAAGTGAGATTCCTAGCTGGCGGTGCATCGTTGACTTGTCTTTTAGATGTTTAGTCTCAACCATGATGTAGAAGTCGGTGTAGTTTAGGGTAAGTTGTTCCTCAAACAATGCGATGCCATTGGGCCATGAGGTATTGGTGGAACGGGCTATGCTTCCAAGACCGATGCGATAAAACGTGTTCGGCCCAATCTTGCCTAGAATTAGTCCTTCCATACAATAACCCATCTCGGTGTTTTGACCGAGACACAGCATGTAATGTTCCTGTCCACTTTCAGGATCAATCACAATTCGAAGGGGCATGTCGCCTGAGATATGAATACCCTTGTTAGTAATGGATATTGAGTCTGAGTCGTCCCAGAATGGCGTGATGGAGCCGCTCCCAATGAAGTCGACCGGCGAGGCTGCGAGTACACCGATGCCAGCAAAACAGGTTTCGTTGCCATCTCTACCCCAAGCAAAGATGGTTATGTCGTTGTTTCGGCGGAGGATTTCTTCTTGAAGTCGCCGAAATGCCATCATGCCCTCGCCGTACAGAAGCGGCATATTGACGCCAAATATTCCCAGCATGCAGTAGGCAATATCCTCTGGTCGTGTGGTTTGGCGACGAGCAACCCAAGACATCCGCGCGGCGACCGAGCAGTTTTGAAGTGTTTCTTTGCCGATGAGAACGTGGCGTGGGACGCTCGTCGTATCGCTAACCATGTACGAATGTTCAGCTTTAGTTCCCCGGCAAACCCACTCCGCATCGTAGAATTCGAGCTTCTTAGGAGCAATCAGCTCCTGTAGCGTCCAGCCTCGAGTTACCCATCTGCAGGCCCCGAGTTCGTTGATCGAGTTGTCACGGGAAAGATCTTCGAGAAACGCGTAACACACAACCGAATCTTTGTACCACTGGAACATGGAGTTAATTGCTTCCGAAAGCTCCGCGCTGCTGGATTTGTCGATGCAGCATGTGTCGACCCAAGCGAACTCCAAGCCTTGCTCACAGGCAATCCTGCACGTGTCGGCAACTTTCTGAAAGCCCCTCTTCTCCTGATGGGTGTTTGAGCTCATATCCTTGAACGTGACCTCATCTGCTCCCCAAGTGTGAGATAGGATGGCGTATGGCGGGACATTCCCAAACGGGAAATCGTGAAGCTCGAGAGTAGTGGTGTTGATGAGCCTCATTCTGGCAGGAGGTGCAAGAAGCCGATTGATGACTTTTCAAAGAGTTTTCATGACTCAACCCTCAGGAAAGTCGAGATTCAAACCAATTTGCGCTTCCTCGAAGCCTGAGATGGCAAACGTTTGCTACCGGTGAGTAGAGGGCGGCGCAGGTCAGCCTCGCCTTCATTGCTGCCTTACCAAGGGAGCTGAAGTCGCAGTGAGATATTCGGACATCGGCAGATTAAAGATCCGGAAAGCTGAAGGCTTTGGGGGCGATGGCGCAAATACATATAGCTGCCAGAACAGCAAAATATTGGCCAACTAGTGCCCTAGTAGGCTTGCCAGGCCCAGCCCTCAATACCTGGGACAAAGTCGCCAATGGGATTCATATTGACCCAGTCTGCCCATTGGATGATGGAGTTAGAATACTGGAATTTGGTTAATAAAGATCTATCATACCTGCAGTTGAGTAGCCGAGTGCATGTCGGCTCCCCCAAAGAGCGAATTGCCGAGATCTGTATCCTCGCTCGCGTTGTGTGGATTAGCTGTCCTGCTTTTCGCAGCATCATCGCTGGGCTCAAACCACAACCGAGGGCTCGCATCACTCTCCTTTCCGCGAGACTCAGGTCGCCGCTTGATAATGTCAATACTCCGGCGTATTCCAGGAGTGTGTCTGACTTCCGTCTCCATCATTTTTAATGTTGTCGCTAGTCGATCGGCGGCAATTGACGAGACGCTCTCGTCCGCCTCGTCGATTTGATGCAGCTCAATTGTCGCCGCAGTGTAGACGCAGTACGATATCAGATAACTCTGGTTTTGGAAACTAAATTTTCGGCCGTATGCTTGGAAAAAGTCGTTGACCAAGACCGCCTCTTCAACACACACTTGCCTTGCTCTGACTGCGATTGAGGGCGGGCATCTCCTCTTGTCAGTGCTCCATGGGCAAAATGGCCGAAACAAAAGAATGAGAACTGTGTGATACAAGATGCTAAAAGTTATAGTTAGCCAACTACACCGATTGCGCGATGCTGAATACGCACTTTAAACAGACAATATGAGGTGGAGGACAGAAATGCAAAGATGCGATGTCACTGATCCGAAGAGCCTCTGGAAGATTGCCCTAAAAGCTTCGAGGGCTCTCTTCCAGACCCAAGATCTTTTGTACCTGAAGCTCATCTAATCGACCATTGTAAATTGTGTGATATAGATCATTGATGAGCTTTGACAATTAGCTCAGCGAACTTCACCGGGTGTGACAATCTTACCATTGATAGCCTGCAAAACCGCGAAAATGACAGCGAGCTGTGAGCCTGTTCGTCGGGATATTGATGCTCGATATCAGCCAAGTAAAGCGGTTTCCATATGCCATTATCGCCTACAAAAATAACTACGGCAGTCAGCAAAATGGTGATGGACTAGAGGAGCAACGCTGGACATACGAATCGAACTCGGATGGTATGGGAGTTCAGTTAAAGATGGTGCTCTTCCCAAGCACAAGCGGATTGACCTAAAAGTTTAGTCGAAAGGGTGCACACAGACGCAAAAGACATACTTATGCCAAGCGAATGCAGAGAGATGGAGGCGCTTCAATGCTTCTAGATCATCCGGCTCGAGCTTGGCGAGCATCGTGTCACGCTGCTTTTGAAGATGCAGTGCCATATCTTTGACCATCCTGATAGTCTGCAGGCGTGGATTGGCGATACATCAAAATATCTGAGTTTAGTGCGCACCATGCCAGTACATAGCCAATCTTCACGGCTCTTTCCAATCGCATATTGCCTTCCGCCTAGGATCAGAAGGCCTTGAATAGTCGGGATACGGGGCTTTTCCAGCCCCAGCTCTTCTACAAGAAGGTACTTTGCCTTGGCAAGAAAAACCTCGCCTCTGTCAATTCAGCGAACCGGGCATCGTCTGACTTGATGTGACGGCATGCATGCGCATAAATGACGTTGAGTAAAAATGGCGAAAAATAAGGGCCGCTAAGGGCCATGTCTCGAAAGAAGCCTATCAATAATTAGTTAACAGACTCAATCCTCAAGAGGATGAGGCTGGTCCGTGACATCTTACAGAGCTTGTAAACACAGTTATGCAACGGACCTTGCCATGTCCAGTACAGCTTGAGGAGTGCAGTCGCGGCATCTGGATCAATATCCAACTCGCGCTTGAGATTTCCATACGCACGCGTTTCCCACGAGGGATGAAATCGGGAATTCGAAAGGAGCCATTTCTTGTGATAGCACTCGTGGGATGAGGGCGGCTGGACAGTACTGTCGAATTCGAGTGGCTCGTCCTGGCAATGAAACCTTGATGTTGCTCCAAAATGCTGCACCTAAACACCAGATTATAACCATCAGCATACAAGTGAATGCATCTCAAGCGAATCATTGATCATACTTTGCCATGCTCATACACACTAAGCTCCCCTTGTTGTATTTGGTCTCCACCGAGCGAAGACTGCACTGTGTCTCCAGTTGAGCTGAATGTTTCAGCTGGAGATGGGCCAGGCTGATGCGGTCCTGTTTCCTGGAGAGAGACGAGTAGGCCGCCGAGACTCTCCTTGTTGAGAGCCGTGAGCCTGCTCAATGCACCCTTGAGTTCGCTCACTCGACTTTCAGTATCATGTAGTGTTGTATACAGTTCTGTCACCAAATCATCGCTCGCCTTGTATGCGCAGTGATCCTCGGCTTTCTCGCCCTGGAGGAGTCCTTCATCTAGATGACGCCAAGTATGAGCAGCTTGCCGATGATCGTGCGGTCCGCGTGTCGGGAGCCAAGTTTGTCCCGACACCCATCTACCAAATCAAGCTTGAGGGAGTTAAACGACTTGGCTACCGCACCATTTTCATTGGTGGTATCCGAGACCCAATTCTGATCCCGCAGATTGACAGCTTTCTTGAATCTATTCGAGCATACAGCCAAAATCTCTTCCCAGACCTTGACCAAGGCGGCAATTGTCGCCTACTCTACCACATCTACGGTCGCAATGCAGTCATGGGACCTCTTGAGACCTCGATCCCCATGCACATGAAATTGGTGTCATGGGTGAAGTAGTTGCTCAGAGCCGCGAGAAGTCGCAGGCCATTGCGAACAACGTGCGCAACTCTTTTCTGCGTATGCCCTACGAGAACCAACTAGCAACTACAGGCAACTTTGCCTCACCGTTGTCTCCTCACGAGCAAGATGCCGGCGAGGTCTTCAAGTTTAGCCTCTATCATCTCATCGACTTGACGGAAGGACAGGAACGAAATTTGTTCCCAGTCACTCAGCACGTTCTTGAGGGCACTGCCTTACGCGTCACGGAGCGAACAAGACTAGGCGAAAAGGAATGGGAGTTCTTCAGGGTTATATGCCCAAATCCAATTGGTAAGTTCTAGGGACTTCTTTGTTCGTCATCGATACTGATATTCTGCAACACTAGTGCCCAAGAAGGTGCCTGCCGGAGAGGCCCCAATGATGGAATTGGCTAAAATTGTCCGATCCAAAAACTCCGGGCCATTTGAGCTGAAACTGGACGTCATGTTCGACAACAAGAAGACTTATGAGAGTTTAAAGAAGGCCAACGTTGTTGGAAACGACGTCATCAAGCGGTTGTACAAAGTCGAAGATGAAGATATTCTTGTCAACATGTTTTTCGACTCTGCGTTTGCCTGGAAGTGCACGCTGAAGAGGCCGTTGGCGCAGGGCAGCATTGGAGTGAGGGATACATGGGAACTCAACAGCACGCACCTCTGTTGAGGATTATGCTTCCTGCTACGAATTGAGTAAATTGTGGTCGAATAATAGAATGCGTCAATCAATGGTTCTCTACCCCATCATAATGACGCGTGTGCTGTGAAATACTTTGTGATAGAATGCCATGAAAACATACCTGTATGGCTCCAGACTATAGTCGCACTTCGATTTATTAGAGAAGGGTCACGTAAAATGAACACGAAATCTGCAGTCAGAAGAATATGTGTCATTCACCCTCCATAAATCCCAGGTCAAGCCAATTACTCCAAAGTGCCGGCTTGATTCAAGGCTTGAAGAGATACTGACGTCTGGCCCAAACAACCAAGAACTAACCCCGGCACTCGTCAATCCCTTGTCTAGTTTGTGACACAAAGAGGGGTTAGTTTGCGATCAGGTATCCTCATCCATCCGTCTGCTGAACTCGCACTATCCAGGGTACTATGGAAAAGTAGAGATTTCAGCAAGATGTCGGACTTCAAACTAAAGGCCATCTCGAAATTCCGGCATCTCGCCGTTCCCATTTCCTAGGGATGTATGGGGTCTCCGCTTTTCCCCAGCAACTCCTCTACCCCGTGGAGAAGGACAGGGGAGATTTTGTGCGGTGAGATGCCGCAGCTAGTCAATTATCAGGCCAGAATCACAGAGTCCCATAAGGACGCCTATCTTGCATTGATATCATCAAGCGGGCGCCCATGACACCTCAGCGGAGACAGAATCCTTAGGGCAGCTGTTCATCAACGCTGGAAACACTCTGCACAACAATCATCACGTCCAAGAACCTTATTGCCAGCAAGCCATGGCGGTTGTTGATGCGAAAAACTACGTCGAATTGGTTGAGCAGATACCAATCAACGTCTCCAAGCCCGATGGCTTGACCACGTCTCGGGTCGACCCCGAAGCGCAAAAGAGCTTGCTGAAGAAGCTGGACTACCGCATAATACCAGTTTTTTTTCTTCATGTACTTTATGAATCATTGTGAGTCCCACACTTCGCGTCTCCAAGCATACACTTCTCACCCGGTTATTCTGCAGGGGATCGCAACGGACTGCCTCAGACGCGTCTTGACAACATTGAAAAGCATCTCGGCCTCGAGGGGAACCAATACAATGCGTGGATTTCTATTCTCTACGTTGGCTATCTTCTTGCTGGAATTCCATGCAACATGCTTCTGACCCGTGTTAAGCCGTCGCTGTATCTCGGCGTCTGCATGTGCAGTTGGGCCGTCGTGTCTGCGTGTACCGCCTTGGCCACTAATTACACTACAATGCTGGTTCTGAGACTGTTTTTGGGATTCATGGAAGCTCCTTTTCATCCCGGCGCCATCTACACGCTCAGTCGATTTTACACCAAGAGTGAGGTTACTACGCGTTTGGCGCTGCTCTGCTGTGGCCAACTTTGCTCTAACTCCTTCTCAGGCCTGATCACTGCAGGTATCTTTGCTTCTCTCACGGGTCGCTATGGATTGCACGGGTGGCAATGGTGAGCCCCCCGCCTGCCAACTTCCCGTTCTAGGTTCTAACATGTTTTCTGTAGGTTGTTTATTATCGAAGGAACCGTGGCCTTTGGCATCGCTCTCATTGCCGTATATCTTCCTCCTCACAACCCAGGCTCGACATCCTGGATGACCGATGCCGAGAATGTTTGCGCCGTATTGAGGTTAGAAGAGGACATCATTAGCCAACTCTAACAGGAATCTCCAACAGAAGGTTTCATAAGCTCCATCAAAGCTTGCTTTCAAGCGTGAAAATTTGAAGCGCCCTCGCATGTCTGGCAACGAGGTTAAACTGTATGTTCTTTGAGACTAATTAGGTTTCTAAATACATTCATAGCTCAATCTTAGCGTAAATAAACTGAAAGCTGCCTTCTCAACCTGTACGTGATTATTTTGATTTAACAACACCCAAAAGCCCACGGTTGAGTTGCGCGGCTATAGGGTAAGATACTCATGGCGCGGAGATCTGACTAATGAGGATCAACGGAGTTCGGCTCACAGTCAGCTTGCTTAACTCCGATCTTCTTTCTGTCAGCGACGTCCACGAGGCTTCATTTCATGATAAAGCATCGCGGGCGGATTGTAGGCTCACGAGATGGAGAAGACATTCGTCTTTATAGACGGCATCCAGCCTGACCGCGCATCCAAGCGCCGCATGCGCCACCATGTCATGAAGGGCAAAAACGCCGGTAAGACATTTCACCGACGATCGAGATTGGAGGTAGCAAAAGACCAGTCAAGGCCGTCCTCGTTATACATGCCTGAGCCGGATGATTTTGTCGAAAAACAGCCCTACAAACAAAGGAGATGTCCATCTCCAAGCACAATAGTCGGCAATTTTGGCGGCAGCTTCCCCTCTTTTCCCATTCCTGAGGACTCGCCTCCAAATTCGCAGAAAATTATTGACGACTGTGAGGGTTCTGCGTACGATTTTACGGAGAAGGTTGACTGATAAATCGTTCTCAGTTTTCAAATATACCGCGGATAGACTTTATCCTACCCGACTCGGACTGGCTATAGATGACGCCAAGTCTGTCTACTTCCGGGCTCTATTTGCGGATTTTGACAGTATGTTTGCTTTCAACTGAGATGCATTAGCTCATGTCTGACTGTAAATAGGCTATCACTGCCATATTGCCTTGATGCAGGCAACTAATGAAATATTCTTGGGAAACGGCGACTGCTCAACGCAAGCATTGTTCTACTTGTCCCGAACATTGACCCTGGTCAAGAAGAGACTCGAGAGCGCCGAAGCTCTGTCGGACTCTACTATAGCTATTGTTGTGTCTTTGATTAGTCAAGAGCACCTCCGGAGAGAAATCCTGGGCGCCCAAGTTCACTTTGATGGACTGAGAAGGATGATTGAGCTTCGAGGGGGACTCGACCAGCTGGAGCATAACAATCCACTGTTGCTGAAGATTTGCAAGTAGGTTTACAAACTAATACATGATCACTGGATTGATTTGTTTCTGACACCCATCATTACCCATAGAACAGACATTATATTTTCTCTCCAACGCGGAGGTCCGACGAGTTTCTTTCGAGACAAGATGCTCGACATTCGCAATGTGCTTGCATCAAGGGGCATATTCCTCGATCCGGCCGCAATCTTATTGCCAGTTGGGAAGAATCCTATAGACACCGACCTAAATGACATTCTCATGGATGTCTTGTGTATTTCGGCCATGTTTAACAACGGATTGCCGGAACGAACGCTAAACCTCTTAGAATTCCAAGAGGTACTGTTGTCGATTTGTTATCGACTGATCCGCTTTCACCCTCTATCCGACCCCCAACAGACGGCTACAAAACAAGATGTATACCACATTGGGATAATAGTTTTTATGATGAGCGTGTTCCTCAAATATGGTCATGGTCGAATCATCGATCACCCCTTAACCTCAAATTGTATTAGGTCTGTTGCTGAATGTGGACCATTTGAGAACCAGGATGAGTTATATTTTTGGTTCCTAGTTATTGGTGGTATTTGGATTTCCGATGATGGTGACAGAAGCTGGCTCAATTCGAAGTTAGTGAACACTGCCAAGGAGCTAGGGATAACGACCTGGGATGAAGCGTATGCTTCTGTTGGTAAATTTCCCTGGATCAATGTTTTACACAACGCCCCTGGCAAGGCTTTGTGGGATGAAATCTTTTTGCTACATTAGAAATATGATATGAAGCGGAAAATTCAGATGGGCCAGGTTTTCAATCCTTTGTAATAATTGAAATCTTTTGCGAAATGGCCAAAGTGAACCGATGCATGGACAAATAGGAAAGTTCAGAGTTCACAAGTAGCGTAACGATAAAATTTGATACATATCTTGGGTCGACGTAATAGACAATATCAGATACATGGACATCTAAATTCTAGCTACAATGTTCAAGGCGAGGGCGCTGGCCCTCACCACTTAAACTCTTGCTTGACTAACTTTTCAGATAGCTGCCACAGCTTCTCAGCTTCCTCACTAGACACGGCAAGAGGCTGAGCTTGATCACTGATCTGACAATCGCTGAGGTACGCTCCGTGGTTCTCGCTAGCCTCAGTAGTCTCACCAATCTTCAACTTGGGATCCAATGCAGCAACCAAACTAGTCGAAGCTCCGGCACCCAATGTCTTGTAGGTGTACAAACCCTTCGCTCCCATTTCGGCGATTGCTTCAAGAGTTTCACGGGGAAAGTTTCTGCCCAGCTCAGTGAGGAGCACTCCTGGATGCACAGCCAGAGTCAGAACGCCGTGCTTTTCGTACAATCTCTTGTTCGCGCCGATTCCGAACAGCACATTAGCTACCTTGCTGCGGTTGTAGCCATCAACAGGGATATAGGACTGATTCTCAACATCTTTGTAGCCCCAGGCTTGGAGCCACTGAGCATTCGGCTGCTCCACTTCTGGAAGGTCTTTGTTCACCTTGTCAAAGTTGATATCACTCCAGCGCATGCGTGCTACAAGCGGCGAGGCGGAGCTGACGTTGACAACCCGAGTGGCGCCCTTTGGTTGGCCCTCAGCAGCCTTTACCAATTTAGGCATGATCAGACAAGTAAAAAGATAATGCCCGATATGGTTTGTTCCAAAGTGCATCTCAATGCCCTCATTGTTCAGAGTGCGAGTTGGGATACCCATGACACCAGCACTGTTGACGAGGATGTTCACAGTAGGAATATCCGACCAGGACAGCAGCTCGGAAGCTGCAGCACGGATGGACTCTTGGCTGGAGAGATCAATCTTCAGTGGACGGTAGTCCACATCAGGGAACTCTGCTCTGAGGGCCTGGATGCACTCGTCAACCTTTTCAAGGTTGCGGCCGGCCAGAATTAGATGGGCAGGGGACTGAGAGGCCTGGGAGCTGATTAGACTGGATGAACGCAGAAGAAGACTCGGATATGCTCACAAAAGCCTGGGATGTAGCAAAACCAATTCCATTCTTGTTGGTGCCTGTGACAATGATGGTCTTGTCGCGAACTTCGTCTGCGAATGCCTTGGCTACCTCGAGGGCTTCAGTGTTGGTGTTGAACTCTGGGTATGAAGTGGAAGTCATGATAGAGGCGTGAGGAAGTGATGCTATGAAGTAAGTGATATCTGTGCAATGTGTGTACAACTTGGAAGGTGAGGGCGATGGTGTCTGCTATTCCATCCTCTTGGAAGCGAAAAATTCTCGGTATTTATACTTGATCTCTCTTCCATTTAACTCTGCGAGCTTCCTATTCTCCTTTGCCAGGCCTATCCGTGAGCAATGAGAGACTTGCTACCCGATTGAGTAAAGTTGCCTTGATCTCGCCTCGTACGTGACAATATAGCCCAAGTTCCGACCAGTAAGAGACTCACTACCCGATTGGGTTAGGTGGCGGAAGCAAGGATGGTTGTGTCTTCAAGTGCTCGGAAATCGGAAATAGCGGGCGTAAGGGAGTTCAAATCCCGGCAATAGACATGTGCCACGGCCATTGGCAGCAAGGTTGTAGCATTTAATGACGTGATCTGAGAAGAAACGTATTTTGTTACGAAGATTGATCATGGCGGTGTTGATATTGGCACCTTCATCAATGCCCCTCGGATTAATACAAGGTTTTCTCATCCAAATCCGAGAGTGACGAGTAGGGGGCGCAATGGTACAGGCCAACTTCCGGTATTCAAGGCACCTGTAATATGTGCTATTATTTATCGCATCTGAATATGATATTCGCTAGTCGCATCTATTCATCTTGATGATAAGTATCAAGATATCGATTCTAACACTCGTGAATCCCTACCAGCCTAAGACTCTGTGGGAGTAAGTAGGTGCGGCCTTGATCGCTACCCAAAGTTCTCACACTCCAGTATAAACGACAGGCCGTACATTCCTGGCATTTTTCTAGTGGACAGACGCTATTGGCTTGAGTCAAGTAGATCAAAATTTGAACAATTTTTAGTCCTCTTTGTGGCATTGTAACCGAGCAACCCACCTATCAGTGACGACACAAGCACGGCAAATGTATGGAACAATGGGATGCGGTGGAAGGAAGGGGACAAAGGTGTCACGGATGGGATATTAAATGCCAATCAAGTCATGAAATTGTTGCTTGGGGAGACGGATCTGGAGCAACTACCGCAAATTCTCAATGTAAAATGACAAAGAGATAGCGAAGATCCCCATTCCAGGAGTGGCATCATGAGACATTGTGGAGTCTATAGAAACCCGCAAGGAATGGGCATTGTCCTCTGTTCATTTCTTCAAGGGAGGCAACATGGCAACGCCCCAGTCAGACCTTGTTAAGCCCCACTTGATCAATGGACGGTCGTAGAACAATAAAGAGGAGGAGTTCCGTACCTCTGGCTGCCATTGTGGCCTGAAACTATAGCACATTTCGCTCTTCAAATCATCGGCTCGTGGCTCTCCTCGGTAAAGATGGTTCATTCATTCAAGTTGGCTGTTATTTTTGCACTCGCTGTCTGCCGGGGGGGCGACGCTGCCCGCTGTAGGATCAGCTCTGGCAACTCTGGGGCTTCTTCCACCCTTTCTTCAACTGCCCCGTCCCTAAGCTCTTCCCAAGGGTCTTCTCAAAGTTCTTCCCAAGGTTCTTCTCAAAGTATTTCCCAAAGTTCTTCTCAAAGTTCTTCCCAGGGTGCTCCCTTGGTCTCTTCAACAACTGCCATCGCGAGCTCGATGACCACCGCTCGAAGCTTTACTACAACGACTTCTACGCGACCGACTACCACAACCGGCATCCCATCCTTGGCCGGTACAACCACATCAACATGTGCCCCAACAGTCTCACCACATACTCCCAACGTTTGCGGTTTCATTCTTGATCCGGACTTTGAAGGGACCAACGACAATGGGTGTGGTGGGCAATATCCCTGGACCTTGATTAACGGAGCAACCATATCAACGGATCACGCCCTCGCCATGATGGGCTCTGGCTCCCTGTATGTTGATAAAATTTTCCTCGGATTTCATTTGCAACACTTGACTAATGATCGTTCGCAGATACTATGACATTACGAGCGCGAATAGCGCCCCCGAAGTGCGCCAGGTCTTGACTGGACCGATGCAAGGAACCGAATATTTACTCTACTACTCTTGGGCCGTCAGAAAGCATCTGCCGTCTGGCCCTTGTCATATCACCACTACGTTCCTGGAAGACTCGAGTGTCTTGAACAAGGCCTTGATTGATAACTCTGTATCTCTTGACACCTACTACTTGGTGTATGAGAATATGAAGGCACCGGTGACTAACCCAACAGTTAGACAATACGTCACGTGTGATAACTGGGATGGCCAGGAACTCGTCATTTCTGTGGACGAGTTCGCATACTATGATGACATTAATTGTTTCTAATCTACATCCATAACCATTGGACGTTTTCTTGCTTCTTTTTGCCCCAGGGTATTTTACTGACTATCTTGTACCACTACCATGGCTAAGAGTCCGTCGATTTCCACCATCTTTAATTTCATTTTCTAGAGTAAACTTCCGATACAATTCACAATTCAACTTTCAATATCGGAAAGAAAAATAGGGTAGAGAAATAAATTAATTCCAGGTAATAATCTTCAGCCTGCTGCTATTTTCCTAAGTTCGAGTAATCTGTACAAATAAATCATCAAAGTTTCGTATTCAAGGGGAGATTATGAGTCTTCTATATCAACATAAATTTGTGGATTTGTTTGCAATCGCTGCCGTACCGCAATTTTACATGTAATCCATACTAAACCTCGATACATAGTTCTAGAGATTCTCTCTCATCAGCCTTGATCAATTGAGTCGAGAGCTGGTGCCTTATCCTATCTGTAAGAAAAGGCCCAGTATTTCTTGATGGTGCCTGTTACAGTAATAGTACTTCATATCATGGGGGCCATCACCGCATGGTTGTAGATTGACTAGAAGAGCGACACACTGCGACGACGCGACAGACAAGATATCATTGTTTCCTCTTGCTATGGTGGCCGATCTGCATTCGAGAATTGAGATCGCGGGCCCGTCGCAAGTTCAAGGCGGAGGGTCTTTAAAGCGACTTGAGTGTAAATAGATACATTTGAGAACAAGTAAAAGCGTCTCATGAACCTCACGTGATCGAGGCTTAGGAAAGAAAATAAGCATGGAAAATAGAGGTATTCATGGGTCCAGCTATTGGAAAACAGAGTCCAAGTGTGTGTTTTGTTGAAGATGTGATGGTGTAGAGAGAAAAGAAGCGAGACTGAAGAAGCAGCAGCAAGCCGTACGGTCGCACATTAGCTAATGTTTGCATGAGTGCAAAATCATCTTATCAAAACAAGATGATTCTGGATAGGGATGCGTACGCAAGTCCCTTCCCTTACTGCATTTGCCTTTTAGGCCATTTCGATAGCTGCTGCAGCAATTATAAGCAGCTGGATTGCGCTGCTTAATGCAACAATAGGGACTCGGCCATAGGTAGTGTACGTAAGGGCGGCTTTAGCGGCGGAAGTTAGGGCAATAGCTTAGGATCCTAAGCCTAGCCAATTAAACTCCTTAAAGGATTAAAAACTAAAAAGAAGCTAATTAAGCTAAATAAAAAAGAAACTTAAGATAACCCTATTATTATTAATTAAAGTATATATAATTATTTTTTTATTTTAATGCTTTTTTTATATATATATAAATAGCAGCCTAAAAAGCCTTAATTAAGTAATTATATATAGAGGCATTAGTTAATAGTTTTAGCTAACTTAAGATAATAGCTAGTACCTTTTTGTAGTATTTTAGGTTAGTAGCTAAGGATATTGTATGTAAATATGCGTACGATATCTCAATGAAGCGAAGACCAGCCAATCTGCACAATATGAGCTATGTATATTGTGGTGTGTGTGCCATTTGGTAAGTGGGGATTTTGCACTCGTGCAAACATTAGCTAATGTGCGACCGTAAGCCGCGATATATAAGTTCCCGGCGGAACTATCCTCTCATTATGTGGCTGCCATATGATCATTGAATGCCGTTTACCCTGCAGCCATTGAAGTTGATTTGCTCAAAGTTCGTGATTTCTTGTGTGACCAACGTCGAACGCTTGAGCGGTCTAGACCTCCAGTCACTGGTTTCACAGGACGTGGACGCAACGGGCTGGGTAGCTTAGAATTGCAGAGTCTGCTTCTATTGGACATTGCCGGTAGGGGCGCTGCTTGGATGCCCAACAATATGCCTGGTTAAGTTTTGGCAATGTGCAGTGATTTGAATTCCTCAGCCTGCTTTCTTTGTGCTTCGTTCGACATTGCGTGGTCCAGCTTTCTAGAAGCTGCGTTCCTTGCACTTTCTGTACCCTGTACACTTCGATAATACTCTAGAACATGCTCCCTCAAAGTTCTGCACAGTACGGAGGCGAAGAGTTTTGCTTGAACAAGCACCATGGACTTTGGACTTACATCGTTGGCAGGGTGGTTAGACAGAGCAACTAGCCCAATGCAGGAACACAGGATACGCCAGGTGTGATAATCGGACCATAAATGGATAAGACTCCCCTATTTCCGTAAATTAGTCCGGCTCTTGTGTCGACAATAGCGTTGCCCAGTTTGACTTTATTTCCCGGGTATCACCGTTGGAGACTAGCAAAATCGAATATTGCTACCGCATCATTATTGACAGACCAGGTTTTCTGCTACTATAGGTTTTTTTTTTTTTTTTTTTTCATTGCTTGAAGCTCTCTCATGTCGAAAATTCCACTTTTCATATCAAAGGATTGGGTTAAAGTGTGAATGCGTGACGCTGAAATCCAGATAAGGAACTACACTTCTCTTCTTTCATTACCAGTCACGTTGACCGGTGTCAGTCAGTGGCAGCTCGGGTTCCGTATATGTCCAGTCGTCCTCTGGGTGGGTGTTGACTTGGGTCTTCGGCGCTTGAAGAAAAACACGACTCCGGCAAGAAGCAGGATGGCTGCAACTGACCCAATTACCGGCCCTGCTGCCCATGCCATGTTTGGTTTATCATCTACTCAATGTCAGCAAACTGGCTCAGAGGGCTTAATTGACACTTTGGCCTTGGAGGAACCACCCGGCGTAGGGCTTGACGTTCCTGTCGCAGCTGATCAAGCAACCGACGTCGGTGTTGATGTCGTTGAAGTTGGCGTTCGAAAGGGGGTGGACGAGCTAGAGGTGCCGGTCAAGGTGATACTGCCACTGTCCGTGGCGCTCGCAACAGGGACTTGATATACCATAGTTGGGACGCTTTGGTCAGTCGTTGCAAAGGTTCCCGTGTTGGTAATGACGACAAGGTCGCAGTAGTCCATATACTCTTTGAATGCGGGTGTGATGTAATTGTTAATTGTGGTTTTAGAATCCACCGAAAAGTCTTCAATGCATTTCGCGCAGTTGTTGTAGGACAAGAGAAACGTTGAGCACGGCAGGCATGGCTTCATAGTTTTCCCGATCGATTCGGCGATTAGGCACGCTGAATCTGGTGGCATGTCATAATCAACCCTTCGGATCTGTGTCATAATAAGCCTAGAAAAGTACTACAGTAGTCATAGCAAACTGCTGGGGTGGTTGTGCGTTTTGTCAGACCGAAACCCCAACCAAGGTCCCGCTGGTAGGAGCGCACGTTCGGCCGAGTGACTGCGCCTATCGATGCTAAATGGCATGGTTTCATTACCCTGACCCATCGGGGCCGCTGGGAAAGAATTTATGACATCGACATTCATCCACCTGCTGGTATCATGGGATTAAACTATTTTCGAATACAGCGAGAGAGGGGCACTTTGGGGACACTGCCGGATTCATAGGATGGCATCTGGAGAAAGTAGTAACGCCCGTCTTTGGTGATGTAGAGATCATGGTTCTAAGCCACGCCATAGAGGCGGTTCCGGCTATCAGCACTCTAGGTAGCACCAGTTGGATTCTGGCTGGACGGCACCGTGTACAATACGCGAGGCCGTCGAGCGCCCCCAGCGAGCTCGTCCCAGCTGGCAAGGGTGTGTTCGACAGCCTCGGGAATGAATTCCTGGTCGTCGGTTTCAGCCCCGATCACCTTAATTCCGAGTAGGTTGATGGTTTCAATAGCTGTGGCAAAACTGCACTCCTCTGTCAGGGTGCTGTCATTGAGGTCTTTGCTTCACAGCATACCCAGCACCAATTCCAGCACACTAGTACTCCCTCCCAATTGTTTAGCAATAGGCCCTGAGCATGCACAGCCGTAGCTGTCTCCAGACAATTGGTGACAGTCATCTGAACTGAATATTTTCTAAACCAAAGAAAACTGTAGTCAGGTCTAGGTAAAGCCCACGGTCTAGAGCCTTCAGACTGAGGCGTTTAGCGAACGTCGACCTTGGACTGGTGCAATGCAGACTGCTGAGCCGCAGGGGGGTGTGACATCATATACCAAGACACAAGATGCATTGTGGGCTTTTTCGATATTCCGATCAGATACCGGGAGGAATACAGCCGCAAGAAAGATTGAGTTAGTCGTCATAATTGCTGTTGCTCTCCACGATACTCATTTCCATCACATCTAGGCTGCGCATATGCTACAGTGGGGGAGCCACCAGAATTTGCGACTGCCCCCACGCCACTATTACGCTGTATCTGGAATAAGGTGACATCTGTCGGCCTTCTTCTTACATCCATTCAGTCAGTCCGAAGTGTGTCTGCAATTTGATTAAACTTTGCCGATTCGACTCATCAAATCCATGTCTGTTGATTGACCTCGGGGCTATTGGAGCCGGACAGACTGGTTATCAGAAATTTCGGTACAACGCATGATTCAACTGCTACTGGTGCTTTCATCAGCCAATAATTTACTACTCAAATAATTCACTACTCAAAGGAGTTTCAGTATCCTTCTTTCCTTTATCATACCCAGGTATAACTAGGCATTGAGTAATGCATCCATCGAGAATACACGATGTGGACAGTTGGGAGATCATGTGTTTTCATCTGGAGCGCCTCTGAGATGGCAAATCCATTTACAGCGCCCAGTATAACGGAAATTTTAAAAACACTGAGAGACTGGGAAAACGTCCCATCCAATGAGACCACAACCCAATATGTACAAACCAACAGAGACGGGGAATCAAGCCTGGGCCAGGGTGAGATTCACTCCGCTTCACAGCCTCAGGTCGCCCAAGGCGTAAAGATTGACAGTTCTTAGTTATTTGTGTTGAAACCGCGAAAATTTCGTCTCAATATCTATTTTCTTGGGAAATTGCAGCAATCAGAACAGTTAGAACATCGTTCCCGAACTAAGAGATTAGCTTCTCCGGAACCTATCTTCCTAAGCGAGAGCAAAGACGCATTGTGATAGGTTAGATATAATAGCATCCATGTCTTGTCTGTCAGTGTAATTCACTCACCAACCAAACAACTCTTCTCGGTACTCATTCTCGAAACCTCGGTGTTTTCTGAACTTCTCCCGTCAACGAATCAACAATATGGTTACATGGCAACTCCTCCTGCTCACGGCGTTCTTGCCCCTGTCCCAACCTTCTTTACCACTGGGCCTAGCGGCAGTCCCGGGCTGTATGTTGATACTCAAGGTGTCCCCGCAGTCTACTTTGCCAAGGCAGGCATCAAGGGAGTTTTGTTTTTGGGCAGCACCAGCGAGAGCGTCCACATCCGCCCTCTGGAGCCCAACATAACATCCTTATTCGGGGCGTCCGACTGCGCCTCGATGCTGAGTGGTTCCAAACCTTTGCTGCAATTGCAGGAACTTGCACCCACAACATTGAGGAAACTCTGGAGCAGCTTCATGCTTCCAAGGAGGCCGGTGCTCAGAGGGGACAGTGTCTAGTGCCTGGTTACAATGCTACCGTCACCCCCGAGGCGGGACTCATCAATTGGTACACTGGTGTTGCAGACAAGAGCCCTATGCCAATCACCATGTAAGTGGAACTTCGCTCATTCACTGAATTCTTGCTAACCAAAGCAGCTACAACTATCCCTGTGTCTCCAACTGCCTTCATGTGAAGCCGGTCACTTTTGCAATCCTTGCCAACACCCAAACATCGTGGGCTGCAAACGCTCTCACGGAGATGTCTCCCTGATTACTTAAATTACGTAGAACGAAAAGGTTAACCCAGATTATTTCGGCCTCTATACCGATCTTGCTCAGACCCTCCTTCCCGTCCTCACGGTTGGCGCCGCGGGTGGCACAGCAGGCTTCTTCCCTAAATCGTTTGTGAGGCTTTATGGCCTTTGCACTAAGGCAGAACTGACTGCCAATGAAAATGCCGAGAGAAGCAAGATTCAATATTAGGTTGCATGTATGACAGAGTTGATTGTGAAGCACGGTGTTCCGGGTAGAACCTACTAACCGACTTCGAGGATTTGGCAAGATTGGTGGAACACGCCTACCGCTCCTTGGTAGTATTGAAGGAGGAGGCTCAGAATGGGCAAACTGGGTCTACATTATGAATGCTATGGAGGAGATCGAACAGTCTTTGTATTTAGTCAAGCATTGGACAAGGCAGACCCAGAAATCCATATTATTTCTTTGTTGACAGCAACATCTACATTTATACCCTTCTATTGCTGTTGAGACTCGTTTTTGAGCTCAAATATGAACTCTACAGTAGCAGTAACTCAGAGACTTCTGCCATGATGATAGTCCAGATGGACCTGAACCTATGTGCATCAGCTATTAAATTTTGCGACATCAACAGCGGACTCCCTCGTTGCTTCATGAATACCTAAATTCTTTCAAAATAGCATCTATATACATTCATTTGAGAGATACCAAAATATTGCAAGTGACGAATTGTATCAAGATCTATTTAACATTAATTTCATGCAATGTTAGCATGGTGCATAGATACGCTGTGTTTCAGACTCTTCACACAATGTGACGGTTGAGGCCTATCTTTGGCTCCGGAAGATGATTGGGTTATGTAAAATCCACCTGGGGATTATCTACAATATATACATTTTTTAGTAAATAAATCAACTAATCGCTCCTTCGCCTAGATGTTGATTTTCTTCGAAGCGTCTAGCTACATTCGTGGTTCTGGTTGTCAGAGTACAAGTAGTCCTTCTCAATCGTGATGTCGGCATTCGTCCACGTCTTGCCTCCATCAGTCGTCTTGAAACCGCTGCTGGTGGCACCAGTCAGAGAAAGGGTGTTGCCAAAGTCCGGATCGGCAGCGGACAAATGGACGGTAATGTTCTCCCAAGAATACGACTTCAGGGTGCCGCACGATTGGAGGTAGCACTCGTTTGCTCCATAAAAGACGGCGGGCTTCATACCAGCGGCGTTTGTCTGGGTGGAGATGACCTTGCCTCCGGAGGAAATAGTCTGCTGGACGGCAGAGCCAACGACAAGCTCAAAGTCGAGTTGTGCTCCAGCCTGGATGGGCTGGTAGGTCTGCCCAATTTGTTCACCAGGCGTGTAGGTGCTCGCGGCAGCACACCAGTGTTTGTTGTCGGTATCGCAACCAGTCAGCTGCTGGTTTGGTGCCCAGTTGAGAAGTGGCTGAACAAAGTTCTCCTGAGAAACGTCCTTGCCTGTAGGGTCGTCCTGGATACCAATCCACAGGGCGAGTTCCTCATTGCCACCGCTGGTCGCATATCCACAGGGCACAGAAGGCGGCACCAAGGAGTATGTCGCCCTGGTAATGGTAACACCGCTCTTTGTCGGGCCACTGTAAAACATGTTTCCGAATTTATATTGGCCGGACCACCCCTCGGCCATGACGCCGCCGGCGGCGCTTGAGAGCAGCAAAAGGGAGGAAGTAGATGATCTCATTTTCGATACTCGTCTACCTTGTGTAACAGAGACCTGTCTGTCTTGAATGAATGTGTATTTCCTGCAGCTCAAAGGAAACGATGGTGGGAGCTCGAATTGACAATGTCCCCACGGGATGTCGACTGGTTTTATCAAACACTTGTTTCAAAAAGGCCCAAGCGTGCACAGGTTGTGACCAGGGGCGTAAATGATGGCCTGCTGAGCCCTTATCCTGGTTGGCGGAATGCACCTTCGTTGGTGGGAATTTTGAAACAAGTGGATTCGTTTTAAACTTTTGGTCACGAAAACATCGTATTCACTTCGACGACAAGGACGATCCAAATATACCTTGTTCGTCCTCTAAATTCCAATTCCCCTGAAATTTAATCACTGTTTATCCCAAACTTTGACGATACAATTTTTTGTTTGGAAAGCAGAAAGTTTCCCCCGTCCCCGCGATGACAACAATGAACGAACCGAAACGGATAGTCCTCGGTTGACCTTGAGCGGGCATTGTACCACCGCTGACTGCTACAGCATATTCCGTGATCTAGTCTACAATGAATGTAGTGATTGCTTCGGCGAGTTTACAGCTTAGCAGTGACTTCAACCAGACTCCATGGTGCATTGTCTGTAATTGCAAATTGAGTCTGAACACAGGCCCCTTGCAGCCCAACAAAACCATTGATGATGGCAACGATCTCGTGCTTCAGCTCATGCCAAGGGCTTTTCCCTTTAAAGATTCCATTTGGCATTTTAATCTTGACAGTAACAGGATTCCATCTTCACTTGCAGCAACTCCTGCATAAGGTGCTATTGTATCATTGCGTCTTGCTTCGTTAGGTAATTGCTAGTCGTAGTCACCCAGGCTGTTGAAAGTATAGAACCCAAAGTACCACTTCTTTCGGCAAGGGGGTACCTCCAGTTTTTGCTGAGGTGCTATGGTTCAATACAGGCCCTGGCCTACCCTAGAGCAGAATCTGACAATTGCAATCACAACCAGTGCCAAAGCTAAGTATCTTGATAGAGAGTATTCCGTCACTGGCCATTATAGATGGTGTAGGAAGCGTTATGACACTTGTTTTGATCCACATTAGCTGGTCTGCGACCACGATCTAGCTGTTCCTTACGAATCCAATTGATCTGGACCGACCCGTTGCACATGTCGCCCGCCGTGACAGTCCCTGCGCGCCCTGTATATTGTTTACACCTTTTCGAGAAATGCCGACATCGATTACACATTTGCCTGCTAGAATCTGGGCCCAGCATACACGTTCGATTCATTATAAAATTTCATCCCTATGGTTGCAATGAGATGGCCAATCCATGTTAGATGAGATGATGGAAATGTGCTGTAGCCAAGGCATAAGCTCCTCTTCCCAATCCTGTAGATGTACTGCTGTACTTACTTCTATTGGGACCACTCACCATTTCAAGTGCCGGAAGCCTCAGACCGACAACCGAACCCGAATGCCTGAATTATGCAGCTCGGCACGGTTTGTGGGAGGAGCTAGACCTAAGACGGCTAGACCATAGACTATCCCTCTTTGGGAAAGTGCTTCCTCATTGGTGGTATACCGAAGTCGGACCAACGCTAAGCCACTTTAAGAAACCACACTTCCCTCCTCAAAATTGTTCGCACCAGTTGTTGACTGCGATATGACACCTTCGCCCGATTAGGATGCTTCTTCCTGATTGGATCAACTGGCTGGCTCCATAGGTCATCTCATGAATGGATGATATGTAGAGATGAGCTCCTAAAAGTTTGGATTATTTCTGGTCTTCGGACTTTTGAAAGACCCCGAGACAAGACGTATAAATCTGGCGTTGTATCCAGCTTTGCTCATTGTGATTTCGGTCTGAAAACGGCTTGTATCCTTGAGCCTCGCCGTTTCCAATCTTATATTTACATCTGTATCTTCTCTTTTGCTACCATCTTGCATCAACCATGTCTGTTCCCTTTCATCAAATGGTCACTGAGCAGCGAAAGAACCTACCTCTCTTGGCAACGCCGGAGCTTTGTGCAGGCAAAGTATACATCGTGACCGGTGCTAACACAGGTCTGGGGCTCGAGGCAGCTAGACACCTCGTCGTGGCGAAAGCCAGCAAGGTGATCTTGGCAGTGCGGAATGTTACTGCTGGAAATGCAGCCAAGGATGACATCGAGGCGACCACAAATATCCGAGATGTTGTCGAAGTCTGGCAGGTCGACTTGGCCAAGTACGGCTCTGTCAAAGCCTTTGCAAAAAGGGTCACTGCGAATCTCAGCCGCCTAGATGCCCTTGTCGAGAACGCGGGAGTAGCGCTTGACAAGTGGGTATTGGCTGAAGGACATGAGTCCACTATCACTATCAATGTCATCGGTACTCTTCTACTCGGGGTGTTGATCTTCCCCAAATTGGTAGAGAGTGCCCGATTATACAATTCCCCGTCTCGTCTGGTCTTGGTGACAAGCGAGGTGGGGTTTGGTGCGAGATCAGAGCTGAACAAGGTCAAGGATGATCTTTTGAAGAAATTGGACGACCAACGAGTTGCGGATATGGGATCAAGGTACATCTATCTCGTTTCCTTGTGCTGTCGCTTTTATCATTGTATTTCTTTCTTAACTCTGTTCCTAAGGGGCTAATTGCTCACACGCTTCTTCACAGATACCAAGTTTCCAAGCTTGTGCAAAACCTGGCACTTCGACACCTTGCTACTCTGTTGCCAGTTTCTCGTACCGGCGTCGTGCTCAACGCAGTCAATCCAGGATTGTGCAACACGCAGCTGAGTCGACATGTGCGTTTCACAATGCGCATACTAATTGCGTCGGTCAATTCCGTGATAGGAAGAAGCGTCGAGATGGGTAGCCGAACACTCTTGCATGGAGTTGTGGCTGGAAAAGAAAGCCATGGCTGCTATCTCAGCGCGTGTGCAGTCAAAGAGTAAGCCCCTTGACTCACTCCGACCAAAATCGCTACCGGCTTGCGGATAGATCAGCTAACACCTCAAAAAGATCACAGGTTCCCACCTGGGCGAAGGATGAAGCGGGGAAGCAAATTCAAAGGAGGATCTGGGAAGATGTTGCTAATGAGTTGGAGTTGATAGAGCCTGGTTGTGTGCAGCGGATGATGGCTGCTGCTGGTATGTAGGCGTGGCTTGTTCGATATGAGGAACAAGTTTGATGTTTGGCATACACTTTTGCTTATGCTTGGAATTGAGATGACTGGAGGTATGTTGACGTGGTAGACAAGTGAGTAGACTGAGTATAGTCTAATTTGTAGATCGTGTGTTGATAATCGTTTTCTTTCTTTCTAATGAGATGGCAACAATTTCTCATCTTAAAACCCTGAATTGCCCCAAAAACATTCCCCAAGCTCATTGTGAATCATGCTGACCCAAGGAAACTTGAGTAGTGTCTGGTACACATGCTCTGGTGTGGACAGCTTGAGGGTTCTCCTTATTTCTTTGATTTTGGGAACCAGCCAAAGGTCATCTGCGGGCTCAAAAATGGAAATGCGGGCAACATACAATGCCCAGAGAAGGCCTTCTAAGATTTCCTGAGCATCACCATGGCCCTTTTGGAACGTGCAGCGCGCAAAGTTGGCTAGGAGCGTGAATTTGTCTGCTTGACTGCCGAGTTCGGTCATAAAATGCGCTGTGAATAATATTAGACCTAACTGGACGACGCTTTCCAGTTGATTTAAATCATGAGGCCCATTTAAACAGCCCGTAGACAGCAGTTGGTACCCGATATACACAATAGCAGCATCGAAAGAATATCCACTAGGCCCGACTACTTCTATCGAGTTGTGATTGAGGAGCAAAGCAAGGCTCAAAACGTCAAGGAGAGTTTTCTGTAGCTGTGGTCGAAGGGCTGTGAATATCTGTGGGTTTTCGTTGATAAACTCGCGATGGTCCTCTTGGAACATATCCCACAGAGGCTGCAGGAAAGTATAACCGGGCACATCTGCAGCGCTATACAAGGTCGGTGAGCCTAGATGTAAAGCAATGTCAAGATCGGCCCTAAATCTTGTCAGAAAGCACACAAAATCGAATGATTTATTCGATCCCACCTAAAAATCTTCTGAGCCAAAGCAGGTCTGTTTCGTTTTAGTTGTTCAATGCCACCCCGAAGCTCAACCATACGTCGGAGGCCTTCGAAGTGAACCAGGCCTCGGGTATATTGGCCTTCCATTCTTTCATACTGAGTCATGGCTACTACGGCTGCCATAGCAGTGTCGGAGACTGCATCGGCCCCCGACAACTTTGTGTTGAGCAGTCCGATCGCCCTTACTAAATATCTGGCGGCTTCGGTGGCATCTTCTGTTTGCCAGCCAAGTGATCTAGTACCAGCCGCAGATATCGCGGCAACACAGTAAAAGTCTAGAATAAAGAAGGATCAGCCATAACTAAAAGATAATATTGATTACGTATGGTACAACTGACAAACTTCGTCAATATGTATGAGCTGCACCCACATGGAGTCCGATACGTAATGTATGACATTGTGATTCGGCTGCGCTCGGAAGATGTGGGAGAGAAGTGCAAAGACTGTGATATGATCACATTAGGTTAGACACGGTATGAATAACACTGAAGCTAGAGTCATTTACGAATGCCTACATTTGTCAATAGTGACCCTCAAGTTGGGAGTCAGGTCGACAGGGAAAGAATACGGGGGCACCACGCAAGCAATAGGCAACGCGGCGTAAGTAGCCTCGCCATATTTTTCGTTCGCATCGCCCGGTGCCACAGGTACGGCTAATCGGGTCGACGACGGGGGTGGTTTCATGCTAATGATTCTTCTATCATATTTCGGCGGCTGTGGCCTTGGTTTTCGGTGCTTGCCGATATTTTTGCCCGTAGCTGCATGGGCGCGAATGAGTTTCCTCGTTTTGCAGTCAATAGCGGTATTGTCAATGAATTGAAGCCGCATCGCGTTGCTTGAAGACCCCAAGCGAGAAAATGGACGGGAAGTGGGAATGCCGGGGATGATGAGTTGGTGGGTGTTAGAACGACGTGGGCTTTGACTGGTGCAGATAGCGTGTCGGTCATGTCATTGGCGTCAAACTTGCCCTGTACCGATTACAAAGCCGGGTCCCAATGGATACTGGACTGGGGTGACGTAGAGAGACAGGGTTGGGGTTGAGGATGATTACGGCTTGAATCCTTTCTCCAGTCAGCACGACCGCCGCCATGGCGTCGGATATCGGACATGGGAAATAGTCCAGGCTGTGATGGCTGAAATGTCTTAGCATTACCTATGTCGTCAAGAAGGTGAGAGGAGGAAGAAGGGCAGCAGGAGACCAAGGAGATCGATGTGGACCTCTTGGTCAACAGGCCCAATATGAGGCATGATGCAATATTGGGCCAGATGATCTTTATTTCCATGTTTCGGTGTCTATCACTACCCCTTTCGTGCTGTGACCATTGGGCTTTCTCCAACTTCGGATGCCTCGGTTAAGTTAGAACCTCCGAAGGGGAGCAATGGCGGCCTTGCTGCCCTGCCCATGCCTCTTCTCCCACGCAGACAGACATGCCTAGATCTGCAATCCGGTGTCTTGGAGCCTGAGATTTATTCATAGTTTATTCGGACGGTCCATGCATGGGATTACCTAAATACCTACCTGGATCCGTCTTGCAGCAAGGATACATAGCAGATTACCAGGCCGCACCAGCGTAGCGGGATTGAGATGCCCCACAGAGGACTGAAGAGGTTGGATTTTGCGCAATCGGCCTAGTTAGGATGGACGGCGACATGGAAAGCATCCAGAATGAGGCCTGTTTTTGTTTTTTCCTGCTGGATCTGCAATTTCAACCTCGATAGGAACAATCTACCCCGTAAAAATCGCGTTGTTGCCAAGAGGCTAGCATGCCTGATCCCGGCTTCGAAAAGGTGCAAAGCGGAAGAGCAGGATGCAGGCTGCTCTCGGGTCAGCACAATGCCTGCAAGCAACCCCTGACGCCCCTTATCTCCGCTGGAATCATGCCATCGCTAAGCGATTGGCGGGGGCTTTTTCCGGCGAGAAGTTCGTCCTCACGCCGCACATCGCGAGCTTGGAGAGTCTTCAATATTTTCTCCACAGACAGCTAGCGACTGTCCTGAATAACTATCTGCTTGATTCATGCAACGACCTTCTATGTCCGATCATGACAGACCCTTCCGACCCTGAACCAGCCGCCGACAGTGGAACCCATGCGACAGCCGCCGTGGAAATAGCCTCAAACCCCGCCCCGCCTCCCGCGGAGCTCATCCCAGCGGAAATAGCGGTGAGTCCCTAAGGCCGTCGTCATTGTCTTAGAAGAGTAGTCAATAATTTCCAACAGGATGAGGGTGGTGGGAATGCCGACTCGGGAATTGGAATCGAAACGTAAGTCGTAATGAGCACATGTCAAACAAGATTTTGCTAACATCGTTTGATAGAGCCATGTCTACCATGTCCATTACATCTAGCATTCTTGAATATCGGACTATCCAAGGCCGCACATTCCATAGTGAAAAATACAACACCGAATATTTCATCCCAAATGATGAACAGCAGAGCGAATCTGTCGACATTACGTAACTATCCCAAACCCAGATACATGTCCCAGCTTGGCATGCATGGCTAACCTTGGAACAGACACCATTATCTTACACTTCTACTTGGAGGAAACCTATACCTTGCACCACTAAAACACGATATTAAGGTTGGAGGATCTAGTAGCTATAAAGAATAGATCTTAGTTGCTAATGTAGTGCAGACCGTCCTTGACGTAGGGACAGGCACAGGTAAATGATGTCACGCCTCAGAATCTCAGCTGTGTTGCTAACATATTGCAGGAATATGGGCAATGTGAGAAGCCTTGAGAGTGGACATGTTTGAAGAAGGCCATGCTAACCTCTGTAGCGATTTTTCTGACGAATTTTCTGATGCCGAGATCACCGGGACCGACTTGTCCCGATCCAGCCGGCCTGGGTCCCACCAAACGTTAGGTTCGAGCTCGAAGATGCCACGGAAACCTGGAGTTGGCCAGGGAATTCGTTTGACTTTATTCACCTTCGCTATCTATTCGGCGCCATTACGGATTGGAATTCTTTGTTAGAAGAGGCATACCGCTGCGCCACGCCCGGCGGATGGGTTCAATCCTGCGAGATCGATCCTGCCATCGAGAGCGACGATGGCAGCACAGACAATATCAGTGCCATCGAAACTTGGAATTCATTATACCGCGACGGCGGTCAGAGATTTGGTCGCAGCTTCTCTGTTGTCCAAGAAGGCCTGCAACGACCAGCCTTTGAAGCGGCTGGATTTGTGGATATCTACGACGTAGTATACAAGGTAGGACTACGCAATTTGAACGAGCACTACTATTGCAATTCTGACTTGAATCATCAGGTTCCCATAGGCGGATGGCCTAAAGATCCCCAGATCCGCGAAGTTGGGCAGTTTCTTAAGCTAACAATGGAGAATGATTTGGAAGGTAAGCAAGTTCAAGATTCCACCCTAATCCTCATATGAATCCCCTTCTTTTATAGATGCATGTACCAATGATGAAGCTAACTATTTTAGGGTACACATTGATGATGTGGCATAGCGTCTTGGACTGGTCAAAGGACGAATATCAAATCTTTCTCTTGAATATGAGAAAGGTACTGAAGAGCAACAAAGTCCACGGATACATGTATCTGCGTTATGTCTATGGACGAAAACCTGATGTAAATGACGAAATGTCTGACGTATAGCTATGGAATGGATGATTGGCTTCGGGAAGCCCTCTTCTTTCCTACTCTTATTAATGATCATCAAGTTAATCGCTTAATGAAAGATTGTGTTGGCAATTCCGCAGATGCTGTTGCCGATTTCCGCTTCCATGCTCATTATAAATCAATATAGAATCCCTCAATCTAGATATATGCGAGAGTCTTTGTCTACTTTTGGTTCGTTAAGTACCTCCTTACATAGTTGCCCAGCTTAGTCTGTGGCGCCAGCATCGCAGCCAGCCGCCCCGCAGACTAGGCTGGCTTGTGCCTATCGCCAACTGCACCAAATGAATTCCAGCATTTCTTAAGGGTAAGGGAGGGATCTCTTCATTAGACAGGTTGGAAATGACCCGTTGGTCTCTGAAGTGGCTGAAAAAAATGCGACCATGTAAGTTCTGTCTTGGTCAACCGAATCTCAGGCTGAAACAAGGCGGTCGCATGTATCCGTAGCATGAGTATTGCAACTCCTCGTCAATAATCATCAGATGAACGAGTCTAGATCTCTCCTTGGGACATAAGAAGCTTCAATACTTTAGGAAATTGCGTCATAAGTAATTTGGATGTCCAATGAAGTGTTGCTGCCACCTACATTTTGGCCTGAATCCTCCAACCACTGCGCCACCACAAACAAAAGTGGATCAAAATTTGGAATCAGAGATTGATCGTCTGGTGCTGTGTCAGACTGCCGAGACCCCATTAGGCTTAGCAGCCTGGCTCCTAATTTGGAATCACGGTTGAAACTGATGCCAGCTTCATTGCCCGCCCTGAGGCCTCGAGGTGGCAGAGCACCCTCGATGCGCCATGTCTCCACATTCCAGACACTCTATCCAACCTTTAGCATCTTGATTACAAACCCATCCTGGTCATTGTTGTCTAGTACTATGTGAGATCCATGCACCCCGAGTCCTAGGCTCTGATCACCCTTGATGATGAGGAATACTTCGTCGATGGGGGCCGATTGAGCCGATTACGAGTTCACGAGAGCAATCAACAATGAAGCCTCATCCTATATAAGACCTTGGAGGGGTGATACTCGCCACTCCAATATCATCACCAACCAGAAGTCACTCACTACTTGCCCATCAATTCTTCAGCCACACAACTGCTTTACTCTCGCCACTCTCAAGATCAAGATGAAGTTTACATCACTCCTCATTTCTGCTTCCCTGGCAAGTGCCAATGTTGCTCGCCATCGTGGACAATCCGCTGCCTTGTACTTTCTCGAAAACGATCCTCAAGGAGCCAATATTGTCGCTTTGCAGATTGGAAAGGATGGAGAGCTGTCCAACCCCGTGAAAACTAGTACTGGTGGTAAGGGCTTGGCGGCACTTGGAATGAACAATGCAAGCTTGACAATTGGTAAGCGAATCATTCGCAATTTGGCCTATTCTAACAAATTTTTGAACAGATCAACTCAACACTCAAGATGCGGTTGTGGTTTCCGGAGACCGCCTGCTGACCGTCAATGCGGGCTCCAACACGGTCTCGCTCTTTGGCATCCCACCTAACAATCCTCTACACCTGATTCTCATCGACAAGCCTGTTTCCTCCGGCGGCGAGTTCCCGAGCACTGTCGCTTACTCAGAGGCACTGAATCTTGCCTGCGTCATGAATACAGGAGCCAAGGCAGGTGTCATGTGCTACCGACTCAAGAGGGGCGGCCTACAACCCGTCGGCAGCTTCATGCCTCTCCCTGTTCTCGAGACCACGCCACCTACAGGTCCCCCGAATATGGCTTCAGACATTGTCTTCAACCCATCCAGCACCGCTCTCTTTGTTTCCGTCAAAGGCGACGGCAAGAAACCGGGATTTATTGCCGCTTTCCCAGTCAACCGCGGAACTGTGTCCGGCAAAGCCGTCATTTCACGTCCTGCTGAGCTTCTTCTCGAATTTTCCATCAGCTTCCTGAACGATAAGTACGCCATCATCACCGACCCTGCCTACGGGGCTGCAAAGGTTGAGATTGACTACCCGAGCCTGGAAGTTCGTGTCGTGAAGAAAACCACCGTCGCTGGACAAGCTGCCACCTGCTGGTCTCGCTATTCTCGAGCTTTGGACGCAGTCTTTATCTTCGATGGTGGTATTTCTAACATTACAGCTTTGGAGCCCAAGACAGGAGACATCAAGTACACTATCCCCGTCCCAGCTTCAACTAAGGGCAGCTTTGATTCAGTCATCATCGGAGAATGGCTCTATGTTTTGGAAGCTGCTTCCGGGATTGCAAAGATCTCGCTTCGCGATTGCGTTGGAACTCACAACATTCCTTCGTACGCATCTAGCTTTGACCTGTCCAGCATTGGCAACCGGGCGATGTTCCAGGGTCTTGCGGCTTGGCCAAACTACTAAATTGATTGAAAATTCGAGATGTTGAATGACGTCGTCAGTCATCACGTGGTGGATGATTGCCTAGACAATTAGTGATATTTTAAGGGATTAGATTAGACTTTTCCTCCACCTCAAGACATAGACTAGATATAGTCCACAAACTATTAAATTCAATGTACATATGAATCTCTTTGTTTCTCTATAACCAAGATCTTATTCTAAGGCATTCACTACACTGTATCTGCATGCACAGCGTAGCTACAGCTGGCCTGATTTGTCGATAAAAGCCGGAGCTTCTGTTTGCAACTGATCCGCTCAAGCTATTTGCTTTGAAGCGGCCTCTGAGAATTAGGGGAAAATGAGCGCTCTGTGAATAAATGAGGGTAAAGGAGCATCTAACGAACTGCCATTGATTTGTTCCGACGTCGATGCTTGCAACCGGATTTGACGGTTGAGGGCCAAGGGATTGACGAGTGTTGGCCGGCCTGGGAGCTCTCCGCAAAGAAACATATGTTGAGAGTCACGATTTTCTCCATTTCAGGAACAAGAGCAGGATTATGGCGCCAGTTTTCTGCGAGTCGTCAACAGTTGCGTCAGGATCCGATTTATCATTTGTCAAGCTCCAGAGTTATTGGCTACCACAGCGCTTAAGATGGATTCATGACCACCGATTAAGCGCCCTGACCTCAGCCTCACTTTCGTCTTACTCAGTACTAATTTGAGCGATTCGCTTTTTTCCTCTTTCTTAACTCTTCCAGCAGGCTCTCTTTGGCTCAATTGTCTATGGTTCTTTTCCATCACAATGATGAGGTCTCTTTTGAATTTGGTGTCACGGTATAGGCACATGGACCCGGTGTTCAAACCATTGATTCATGAACGCTCACCAGCTCCGCTTCACACGCTACGTGGTCTCCTTGGTTTGGCTTTGTTCACAACTGGACTTGACGAGCTTGCATCACTATATCTTACTATGCGTGTGGTCTTCGCTATTGGAGTCATAGCCTGGATTCTACGGGATGCTTATACAAACAATCATAGCACGACCCGTTTAGCATTGACCATCGCACCACTGTCCTTGATTTCGTATGTCGGGTTCCAAGTCCTGAGTACCATTTGCGAGTTCACAGTATTTCTTAGTTTTAAGATCTATCTCGAACTCTTTTATCTAATTTATGCACATTATATCTTTTATGAGGAGCCGATCGAGACTCTTTCCGACAGGGCTTACTACACATCAGGGTGGCATGTCATCATGGTGATTTTATTTCGAGGTCGACGGCCTTTAATCAATTATCTGATCAGAAATGGTGGAAGTTACGACGCCCCCTCTTTAGTAGCTTGCCTGACAGGGCTGAGCGGCTTAATCCTCTATGGCCGATTTAACGTTGTTGCAATTGTGCGAGCCTCAATCCAGGTATTTATATGGATAAAGAATTTGGACAGCAAACTTCATTGGTCAGTGGCATTGGTGAAGCACTCAGCAAAGAGAAAATGGATTGAATACGCAGAGTCTAGACACAGGGCCAAACTGCGTATCCATGACTTACCTAAGTTCCAATATACACGTTTGAAGCCAGACCAAATCCGGTTGGTCAGGCTACCACAATGTAGTCTGTTCGAAATGCCTGGCTTGATAAAAGCAGAGATTATAGTGATCGACCGAAGGGACGCAGAATGCATTGTGTCTTCTACGGGCCAGAAAGGTTACGAAGCGATTTCGTACACATGGGGACCTCAGGAACCGGCGCGAGATATTTTGCTCCAAGGGTGCCAATTTTCAATACGCCCAAGTCTTCACGCGATGCTGCGTGCAAGACGCTCCATGTTCATGGAGCGTATTATGTGGATTGATGCAATCTGCATCAACCAAGACGACAAGATCGAGCAATCAGAGCAAGTCCAACTTATGGACCGGATTTACAAACAAGCCTCAAGGGTCGTGGCCTGGCTTGGCGATGCACATGACGCGAGCGTTGGCGTCAGTCGCCTGCTTTCGTTTGCAAACGAATTTTCCGTCCGTAATATTAAGCCGGGAGAAATGTTTCTCATATACATGACATTGATCGGCCGGTCCGAACGAATGTCCTTCTTGTAGCTGATCCGCAATGACTACTTTAGTCGTGCCTGGATCTGCCAAGAAGTTGTGCTCGCAAGAAAGCTTCACTTTTATGTCGGAGGGAGATATATCGCATGGGAAACAATGTTGTACGTGATAGGGCCAATCTGCAAGCCTTCGAACTGGGCCTTGATCACTGAGAACATGAACCAGTCGAGGAGCACCGACATACATCACTTGCGATTTTACGACAACATACTCACAATGGCGGCCATGAAAAAAATGCATGCTCATGACCTCAGCCAGTTGCCTCTTTCATTGCTTCTTGCATCGACAGGGGCCCTACAGGCCAGCGTCCCTGTAGATAAAATTTTCTCCCTTTTAGGATTGACAAACCATAGTCTAGCAAGAAGAATTCGAGTTGATTATACGACGCCTCCTCACCAAGTGTTTATAGAGGCAGCTACTATAATGCTTCAGTCGACTCGGGACGCGCCACTCGTTCTCACATTTGCTGGACTGGGTATTTCATGCGATAGGAATAACACATCAACTTGGGCTCGCAATCAACTTCCTTCATGGGTGCCGGACTGGGAGTGCGTCAGTCATCGCCATATAGCACCACTGACGAAGCCTCTTGGTGGGATAGCTCATGTTAGGTCGCCGAAATACCGCGGTCTCGACCTGGATACCCCAGTAAAGCTCAACTACGAATCGTGCAAGGGCTCCGACAAAACGTCCTTTAAGATTGACGTGCAGTTAAGAGACAATAAAGAGGTCACAGTTCTCCAATCTCGCGTCATTTTCGTCGACATTATTGACGCTATGACAACAACGATGCACTACATTGACGGCGGGGCTACAGACACTCCATTTGCCTTGGAGTCGTCCTGGTTCAAAGAAATTGATGATCTTATCAAATCCTTGTTACCTGAGACCTTGAGTAATGGAGAGTCTCCATACGAGGCGTGCAGACGCACCTTGATCGCCGATCGAACCGACCACGGGCTTCCGGTACCGAAAGAGTATGCCATCTGTTACAAGGTCTACAGATGGATGGTCTCCAAGGGACATGTTCCAAATGATCCGGATGAATGGACTGAGATCAAGTCACTATTAAATGACGAAGAGGTATTGGATCATGAAATGCTCGACAATGTTGGGATTCTTAAAGTCCGTCTTCTTGAAGTTTGTGGTAACCGAAGATTTGCTGTTACGAAAGCGAAAAGGATCGGCCTGGTTCCTTCGGGAGCGAGGCAGGGAGACATAATCTGTTTGATGCCGGGTGTACCGACGCCGATGCTGATTAGACACTTGGCTCCAGCTAAAGTCGATCCAAATCCAGGTCTAGTGGTCAAAAACATGACGAAAAGTGGTATCGACTTGTTGGAGAGTGTTACATACACGGTATCATGGGAGGTGAGGCTATGGTCCAAACGGCCTGGCGCTCAGTGAACATTATACAAGATGTATTCCACATATTCCTTGCAAATAGTTAACAAACCTTCACCTACTCTTACTCGGACACTTGAGAATCCATCGGCTATTGCAGATACGGCTGTCGCACCTCCTCCAACTTTGCCACCCACTTTTTCATTACAGACTCCGACGGGAAGGATATAGTGAAATTCTCTACTGCACTACCGTCCTTGTCTTTCCACGAGACTCGGCAGGAATATGCTCCTAGGCTACGGGTTAGGGCGACGTATTTAGGGGCTGGGTAATTGCCTTACCAGGGGCTGAGAAGGGAACAGTTTCAAGCATGTTGAAGCAGAAGACTCGGCCTTTCAGTGCTAGCCCGGGCCTTTTAGTCGTTTGTGTGGGCTTGGATCTGCGAAATCGACTGCTCTTTGAGGAAGAAGGGATTGGTTCTTCCTTGCAGCAGAGGAGGACAACTTCAAAGAGGTATATATTATACTAGGTAATCCAGGTATTGTCAGCATGCCAAACAATGACGAGATACTTCAGTGACACATACCGGCTTATATTGACTGTTATTGTTCGTGCTGATCTTGTGAGAACCGAACAAGAGGAGGTTCCCAGATTGATCAATCTTATGGCCCTTCCAATCCATGATTCGCAGCTGCAAATCCCGACGTGCATCGCGGCAATCACCTTCCAAAATCGCCGCATTAATGATTGCGAGGCCTTTCTGTAGAGAAACCCGAGCATTCCAAAGGTCTTCCTTTTGGGTAATTGAAAGGCCTTCCTGGCTCATCAAATCCTAAAATTTGTCAAAACTTAGTATCATTAGGTGGTGTCACATGTCGTCATCCTACCTTGACAAATGCCGTGTACTTCATCAAACGCTGGGATGGCATGGCAAGTAGTTTTGCGCATTTGGTCAAGTATGACTGACCAATACTATCATCGCCGCTATTCATTTCAGCAAGACGGGCTTGTATAATTCCTCTCGCTTGTTGTTCGTTGGATAGGAACGCGCCCTCAATCTTGGCGGATTCACAATACCATGAAAATACATCTTCCCATCGTTGATCTTCGGTAGGCTTCAAAATATTGGCTTCCATCCTAAGTTGCAGCTTTATGTGGAATTCTAATAATGGCGGTAGAGGTGAAAAGATAATGTCGATCTCTGACCAAGGCAGATTGCCGTGAGTAACTATCAGGGATTTGAGGCCTGCAAGTTCCTGGAGCTGTCCCACGTACTGCCTATGGTCTATGAGGAATTCTTCAACTGCTAAGCTTATCGTGGACAATCCTTGAACTCCCTGAATCTCGGCTGGCAGGAGGCTCTTGATATTGACTGGGGCTATTTTCCCGGCCGCTGAAAGCCTATCTGTAACCTTGCTGAGAACAGCCATGACCTGTTAAGCACAAAGATGTCAGCGACGAAGTTCCTTTCATTTTAGTACCAAAGCCGGGAGGTTCTGACCCTCAAAAAGCCCGCAACATCTGTGTTGATTAAATCACCAACAGTAAACGTCTCATCACTCTGAAGTCGAAACTCTTTGGAGCAAGTGTCGATGAAAATTTGGACCACTCCTTTTGTGGGGGATGTAAGATCTTCACCCAAAATTTTGGCCGGTTCTAAATCCAGCGCATCAAGAAGTATGGCAAAGGGAGTTCCCATGCGCAAAAAGGTCCGCAAGGAGGAGAGGGCGTCTTCGGGGTCTTTTGGTAGCTGAAATGAAAAGCCCTCATCGCAAATTTGACTCAATTGCAGCTGAAGTTCCAAACAATCGTACAAAATCGGCCGCACTGATCTAGGTGAGGTTGTTGGAGATGGCGGGGGAGGCTCATTTTTGAAGTTGTAATGCTGCGGATTCGAGAGGTCTGCAGTGTACACAGGAAGAGCGATGACAGATATGATAGATATATCTCCTAGACTAATGCCCGAATACACCGACCAGGCACAGCTGCTCGCCATCGAACTGCGGAAAGAAAAGTCTAATGTGTCCCGTTTTGCTTGGCGATAGGCTCGTGACGTCTTCAGGTCATCTTCGAAGCTTGAGTTAGATGCTAGTCCTTGAGAAGAAATTGAAGACCCTGATGTCAGGCTTGGCGTTGGGGTCGAGCTTTCTGAGGCAATAGACGAGCGCGATATTCGAAGACCACCGATATTTAAATTTAGACTTGTTGAGCCATCTTCTCGAGCATCAGCGGTCGGAGATTGACCTGGTTGTCTGGGCGCGAGACTCTGTACATCGACGGCATTCTCTATATTCATTAAACGTCGGGAGAGGGCATCATTGCTCTCGAGCAATGTATTGATACCGATGGAGAGCTGTTCTTGATTCTGTGCTGCTACCCGATCGGAATCGCTATGCAAGGAACATGATTGTCAGCATCGTTCTCTAGGCGCTAGGGATCGATATTATCTATACTAACCATTGGATAATCCCGAGAATCAAGGTGATGGAGCTTTTGAACCCCTGTATTCTTGTGAGGAGAATCTCAAAAGCGCCCTCTTTCCGTGCCCACTGCAAACGAGAGCGGAGTGGAAGCCGAAGGCTTGTTGGGTCTTTGCTTGGGATCGACCGCAAAAGCTCCTCGAGTTCCGAGAAGAGCAGCACGCCATCTGTGAGGACAGTAACCACCTGATCCACTTGGATCAAGCTAGCTCGTAGAGTAGGAAGAGAGCTGACATTGTACGTGAGCTTTTGCAGCGCTGCTAAGATAACTGCGGCACTTTGAACTTCTGAATGGACACGGGCAGTGATTTGCGGTGTTTCTCTCGCAGCGGAAATATACGGCCCTAGAATCTTGGAGACCTCTGAAGCAGCTTTGAGCAAGCCGGCGATGGATGCAGCCAGACTTAGCGGATCCATGTTGCAGCAGCCAGAGATATCGGGCCTGAATCCTCACAGGGAATACCTCAGGTGAGGGTTATAATGATCAGGCTGTAGAATCAAGCCAATAAATGGTTCTGCCCAGATCACACTTTCTGCCTTGTCTAACTGGATTAGGAAATTACTCAGCCTCATTTCTGCGCATGTATGTATGTGTGTGCTAGCTAAAACACAACCGAATTTGTATAGGGTAGGCACAATACTAAAGGAAGTCGGAGGAGGTGAAGTTGATATCCGGTTTAGTGACTTGCGATATAACGGCGACATCAAATGATACGGGAAAGCGTTCAAGGTTGAGTGGTGTGGGTTCGGATCAGAGTTGACCGGGGTCGGCGGTCTGTGCCGCACACGCATAATGTGATGTCAGTGAATTCATCCATACGTGCATGTTTGAGGTATAGCCCTATTATATTATTTTAATCGATTAAAGTGGATGCATTATTTACAAGCCTATGAGCATTCGAAACCTATCGTGAGCAGGGTGTCACTTCCGCAGTGCGGCGATCAAACCGCATCACTGTGCCATTCCTATACATGCAAGACAATAAATATGAAGATAAATAACTTTAGCTCTAGATTTTTAACAAGCCAAATTGCTTTAGTCCTTCTTCAACCCAATCTTGCCAGACTTCTTTAGCCCCAGCGTTCCAACGACCGCGCACAAAATCATTAGAGCAAACATAGTCCAAAAGCTAGCCCTGTATCCTTCCATGAGGGCAGCAATTTCCTCCATGCCGGTTTGCTTCTCGGTGACTGTGGTGGAGATGACCTGCAAAATAGCAAGACCAAGCGCAGCTCCAAACTGGCCAGCTGTGTTGAACACAGCCCCGGCGAGAGCCTGCGTGTCCTCGGGGAACACATCCGAGATGACGATTAAGCCTACAGTAAACAAAGCATCGCAGCTGAGAGGCATAAGAAGCTGAGCCACGAATGCATTTCCCCAATACGGCCACGACGGTTGAATCACGGCCATTAAAAGTGAGGCTCCAGCACAGAGAACGGACGTGGATGCAACAATCCAAACAGCAGGGATTTTGTGAACAAAAAGACCAACGGTAAAGTTGACGATGATCCCAACCGCGGTGGAGGGGAGAATGCGAATAGAGGCCTGGATAGCGGGAAGCTTTTGAACATCTTGGAAGCTATGAGGTGTTAGAGATCGAGCCAAGCAAGGGTGTATCAAGGAAGGAACGTACAATAAACTGGTAAAAAGCTCCATAGAGTTAATGACAGCATTGGAGATGGTTACGGCGGCACACACCCCAGAAAAGGTGGAGATTTTCCAGAGGGAGTTGGGGATCAGGGCTGGCTTCCTAGCCTTCACACGGTAGTGCATCCAGAAGAAGAATGTGACCAATGTCACGACACTGAGGCAAAGGAATGTAATGCTCAGCGGCTCCTTGATGCGAGTCACGTCTGCACTAAGAATACTACTGTTAGGTTAGCGTGAGTTGGTCAAGAGCAGGAACAGTAACGATGGATAACTTACGCAAGCAGGTAACATAAGAGCGTCATAAAGGCCGAGGCTAGGGTCGCACCAACCCAATCCACCTTGTGCTTCATGTCGTGCCAAACTTCTTTCAAACCTCGGGTATCTTTGCTTTTGGGCAGCGCCCAGACAGCGACAAGGGCTAGAAAGAGAGTGAAAGCGCCCGTGATGTACCAACCAGCTCGCCAACCAATGGTGTCGACAAAAATACCTCCCAAAACGAGACCAACGGAGAGACCAAGAGGCTGACTTAGCCCAAGGCATGCGAAAGCCAAGTTGCGGCCCTTGCCCTGGGGAAGGGCTTCTGTGACAACAGCTACAGAAGATGCAAGGTGCAAAGAGAGACCAACACCCTGCAGTGCTCGCAAAGCGACGAGTTCAGAGCCTTGGCGGGAAAAGCCGGCACCAATCATCAACAAGCCGCTGGCAATAGATCCAACTAGATCAACTCGGCGAGGACCAATAACATCGGCAACAGATCCAGAAAGCAACAGGGTCGATGCCGTGGCAAGGCTCGAGACGGAAGCGGGCCAGAAGGCAAGCGATTGCGGAATTTGTAGGTCCTTCGTGATGGCCGGCAATCCAACGGTAACGAGACCATTGATCATACTTCCAGTAAATGTGATGCCGCACATCAGGACAGTCAAAATACTCTTCTGTAGTCGCGAGGTTTTCGCCCGAGTTTGCGATGCTATGGTGACTTGGTCATCCTCAAAAGAATTCAGCAGGATGCCCTGAGACGGAGCCAGGGTCTTTGCGCTCTCGGAAGCCGAGTTAAACCCATTGCCGCCAAAAGAGGGCGAAATGGTTTCTGTTTGAGTGGTCGCCATAGTTGCAAACACAATCTGCCATGAAGGATTGATGTGAAGTCTCGGAGCAACGATGAACCCGAGCCAGACACTGACGGAACCAAAGGCGGAGGAAGCACGGGGTTTATGAGATACGATTGTGGGGTTTGCCGATGACACACACCGCGCGCCCTGTAGGTGGGCCCTCGTGTCAAAGCCAATGAGACGGCTGATAGCGTAGCGGAAAAGGATCGAACCGAGATGACATTGGGATGGTTATAGGGTAGGTCACTGTTTGGGGCCATGAAGGAGTATATGTGGCGTTGAAGGAAGAAACTCGATGGTATAGAAATCACCAAAAGACATGCCGTTACAACAACCAATGTTCCAAAAAGTATATATATACAATGATCCAATGTGTATAAATTCTAAGATGCAGGTGGGAAGCTCAAAGGGGTGATAAGTATCAGAACCCATGTAACCAATTCTGAAAGAACGATAAGAGTAAAATCTGCGGTAATGAGACACAGATTCCGATAACCCAATACCCTGGGGGAGCCATTAAAGAGTGTGTAAAAAGTGTAGACAATGCGAGGGCTAACCTCTGGAGTGATCTTCTAAGAAACAAGATCCTCATCCGAAACACCAACCAGTTCAAAGCCCTCAACGGTTCCAGCGGGAAACCAGGAATAACGGATACGAGACTGGTGCCAAAGGACCCCAACTTGCAATGAGAGCGTGAAATACGGATATTTTATCTAGAGTTTGGGGTGCGTTGCTTATGTTTAGTGTAACGATAGCACATGCGGCAAGTGGGGCAATCGAATATGCGACTTGATGAGTTGTTGGGATACGATCAATTTGCAACGCGAGTATATCAGACTAGTTATACGAACATCTAATCCGTAGTATAAACTCTATTGATATAAGTCAACAAAGTTTTAGGTATGATGAAAGCGATAGCACGACAACGAAGGCATATGGGACTAGCCTGTCGTTCGCCAAAGTGGCCAACAATCGATTGATGAAGGTAGTGAATGCAAGAAATAATACGGCGAGACTACCTGATTTGTTATTCCAACGCAATGCTGCTCGAACTGAGTATGCAAACATGATATCTCCAACAACACTATATCCGGGTCAGTCTCAGCACAGATATTTCCAGTCAGGGGTGGATGGTACAGGATAAGACCAGCTATTAACCAGATGTACAACACCCGTCCTAGACGAAAGCCGGCTTGTCTTTACACTGAGGCACCCGCAAGCATCCCCGATACAAGTTCTTTTCAGCTGACTTCGATATTTTTGCGTGTTACTAAAAACCAATCTGGATTTAACATTCTCTAGCCTTGATTTGGGTGATCTGGCCACCATTTCTTTTTGATGCATATTGCCCGACCACTAAGCTAAGAAGTTTCTGTCTATGGATTAAATCCCAGCCCCTTGTCCTTCAACTGTTCCTCAAACTTAGCTTGTTGAGAAATGATATGTGTCCCGGCGGCCAGTCCGACTAGTCCTTCCATATTATAAACAGCTTCCATGGGGACGTCACGAACACAAACTTCGTGAGCCTCCTTAGTACCGCCGCAAAAGACCTCAATAATATTGCCATCACCATACTGGGGGTCTTGGATACCCTTCATTGCGACATCAAGAAGCTCATCCAACGTCAACATTAGGTCATCAGCCTGTACTCGTTCGCGACTGTATGCTGCGTGGAAAATCGGGGTCTAGTGGGTGGATTGGTTAGAGCCTAGAGATAGTAATGGATATATAAATCGTTCGGGGACTAGACATACGTCGACTACGCCAGGGCAAATGGCTGCATTTCGAATGCCGGCAATCTTTTTCAATGACCCCAAGGACTTGCAAATGCTGACTACGGCAGCCTTGCTAGAGTAATAGAACGGAGTTAGAAGCCCATGGATGTAACCCGCCATGCTAGCAAGCCAAAGAATGTTGCCCTCGAGATTACGATTCTCAGGACGCAGCCAATATTCGACAGCAATTTGTGCGAGCCTGACAGGAGCTATTGTGTTGACGGCGTAGGTTTTGAACATGCCAACCTGAGCGTCGGCAGGATCTTGAGCAAGGGGCGAAATGCCGGGTGGGTTCCAAAAGTCACTAAAAGGAGGCTCGTAGAGTCCAGCGCCATTTACAAGCAAGTTAACGCGCCCAAATGTTTGGAGAGCAGTCTCCCATAGCGAACTGATCTGTGACCAGTCACATAGGTCTGTCTTATGGAAAATGGCCGATGCAGCACCAGCTTCGGCTGGTGGGTGCTGATACTGCTTCAACGTCTCCTCAGCCTCAGGGCGTAGCTGCAGATCGGCCATTACAACCGAGCAGCCCCCCTCAAGAAGTCTCTTTGTTAGGCCATGGCTGATGCCTGGTTGTAGTTAGTAATCCGGACTTCAACAATGTGGACGAGACATTCACCAGAACCAGCGCCAGTCACAACCGCGACCTTGCCCTTCAAGTCCCATGTAGCCATTTTAATATAATTATAGAGCAATGATAAAAGGTCCCGGTGAGATATTGGATGAACTGCAGCGGTCAAGAAGAAGGAGGTTTTAAAATAATTGAGTAAGGGGCACCAGTTCGTCCTCGAGCGACCCTAGTGAGGTACTTCTTGGCATCATGATCACATTCAACCATGATGCTACTCTATGGTATACACTAGTGCGACGCCATCAGGCCACGAATGATTTAGAGCGCTACATGCGTTGATTGAAATAGGGAAGATTTGCCTGTTGACCCTGGTCTTTGTTGGTTGTTGGTCCTGCGCTGTGTTTGTTGTGGGCCTTCGGTTACGTGGACGTTCGCTAACCCAGTTGGCAGGTGGATACAACACGCCACCGAAACAAGCAACGGGCTGCTGGTTCATTCTAGATTAGTTCAGACTATTCTTTTATATATCTCCTTCTATACATACCTATTTACCTCCTTCTCAAGCCTCACGAATTACTTCCAGGCTTTCAAGTGCTGTCATGTCTTCTTTCTACAGGATCGATACTCAGATATAGTTACGAGAGGTAAGCACCCTATCCTGGTGATCCCCTAGCGCCAACAGATGGCCTTCGTGTTGCAGAAGTGGCTTGGCACTTGGATCCTCCACCACTGCAACGAAGCACAGGGGGACCCTGAGAGGCCCACAAACACTAACTGAATATTTCCCCGGAGTCAAGATGTGTTTCCTTGGACAAAGCGCTCTTTTGACTCTTTGAGACACAACTCTCCGCAATTCTTAAGACGATTTCACAAGAAGTGGGAACGAAACCTCTTTTTCTCAGCCCGTATAACGGAGCTGCGGAGGCTGCGTTAATGTGCAAGAGCTAACTGCAGTCAACAGTCGAGTTAGTGTCACGACCGATGGATCATGAGACACTTGATACGAGTGCCAGAAGACAGTTGTCGTATGATGGCAACGCCGGCTCATCCGTGGAGCCGGGGACATAGAGATGACGAGGAAAAGAATTGATCCTAGGGCGAACCCACAAGGGAAAGCCAATCCCTCCCCTACAGTGAAAAGCAGGATTTGGGTGTCCCCATTAGAAACCCCCCTTGCTTGATGATTCAGCCACCAGGGCTTGTTGCGGACAGCCCCAATCCAATCAGCCAACCCTGAGCTGTGGTTCCAGCAATTTCCCACGCGTTCGCTGTTTGAATGAGGTTCGTCCTGCGCCAATATGCAGGATGAGTTGAAACCAACACACATACCGGGGGTGTAGGGTTGATCTTGCTTGTCACCGAGTCCGGCTTATGCTTTCTTTTCCCCTTCTGGCCCCTGGCTAGCCACCTCCCCAATAGCACCCACTGCCGGTGTTATTCGAGATTGCTGCCATTTGCATCACGGCTACACACTTAAACTGCAGAGATGCCCACACTGCTTCAATCTCAACACATGGGCACTATGTGAAACTGGGACAACTAACATTTAGGAGAGGAACGCCACTATGGTCGACTCGCAGGAAGTATGGCACTCGATCCACCCTGAGGGGCTTTCAGAGGCCATTTTTGCGCTCACCATCATGTTTTCTATCACCACCATAACAGTACTCGCACTGAGAGGGTATATACGAACTATCCATCATCTTAACAACATAGAGGACTACCTCATGTACATTGGAGGAGTAGGTCCTGCACGGAGTGGATAAGCCGCAGTTCTTGATCGGCAGGACCACTTAGCTAAGATATTTCAATAGGTACTCATATTGGCGCACAATGGGGCTATTCTTTATGGATGCTTCACAGGTATAGGAGCTCGCGACTCAAAGCACAACACGGCTACCATGATAGAAGCCGCCAAGGTTAGCCAGCCCATCACGTACCGCTCTTCACCTACAGTCTGTCAATGAGTGTGAATAGCTGACATAGGATATCTGATACTGCAGATGGTCACGATTTGGCAATTGTTCTATGTGTCCGGCTCGCCGTTTGTCAAGATTAGCATTTGCGCAACTCTGATCCGAGTCGCCGTACAACGCCGCTACACATACCCATTGTATGCTGTCTCGATACTGAGTATAGGGATGACTATAATGGCATTCATCGCCGTATTTATCCAATGCACCCCGTTCGAGGCGTCGTGGACCGGGCAAGGGAAATGCATCTCGGTCGATATTATCATCATTCCAACATATGTGTTCTCGGCTGTCAATATTCTCGTCGATTGGACTGTCGCAATCCTACCGGCATTTATTCTATGGCATCTCCAGCTTCGTCGAAAGTTGAAGATGATTTCCTTCGGTATTTTGGGAGTTGGTGTTCTGTAGGTTTATATCCTCCCATCTCATGCGTCTACCAAGCGAGAACATGCGTGCTGATAGAAGATGGCAACGCCAAAGAGCGTCTATAGCTACTATTATCCGGATGCCATACGTTCCTGGCTACGCTGCAACTACTGACAAGCTTTGTGGGTTCAATCGCTCAATGATGGCATGCCGAGATTCCCCGCTGACCTCGCCTTTTACCATGTACAGACAAAATCGGCTTTGTTATCCTCTGGACGGTCATTGAGCTCAGCCTCGGAATTCTCGCCGGCTCCCTTCCTTCATTGCGCAAATTCTTCAAAAATCTCTCCAAGGACAACAGCACCGGGGACAATGCCTCGTACGGCACCGACCTTGTGACAATCGGAGGAAACAATAGAAACCGAACCACACCTAGAGCTCCATACGACTGCGAACTGAATACAGTTGTTGGGGCTGGGAGAAGGGACAGTGGGGAAGTGGCACAGGACAAGGATGATGATAGCACACGTCGCATCATTCAAGTCACGCATGATGTTTCCCAAACTTATGCGTAAGAGATTGATTGGCGTGTATTTTGTATGGGCTTTTTTTGGGCCCTTCCCTCCTTTCAATTTGATCTAGCGACACAAGGCAAGGAGGCCATCTCAGAACTCCTGTGAGCGGCGTTTGTTGGATAGTTTTGCAACGGTGCTCGATAGAGCTCCCTCTGGTAGACAAAGCTGTGAAATAAGGAACCTAAGCAATCTAGATATACTTCTTCGTTAAAGGTATTTTGGATTTGAAATCAGAAAGCGTGGATCAGCATTACACACTGAACCATGGTCACATTACCTCTTACATTAATAGTGGAGGAATGAACTATGTGTGGTGCATCAATGACAACTGAAAGCATTGGATTGCACGTAAGGGACGACCACTTCCTTCCCGTTGACCCTACTCAACGGACCGCTTACTTATGCAACCACGCCACTGAAAAATGGGTGTAGAAGCTAATCTGCGATCAATGGTTGCCAGTTGACTAGGGCGCAGTCTTACCGGGGCGAAACAGGCAATGACTTGGTTTATTCAACGAAAGCAGTCAGAAAAGTATAGAAGAAGCAACGAGACAGCTACAAAACCGTTGTGCTGCAGCATGAGAGATCGTTGTGGGAATCAAACTCACTCCTCGAAGGGCTGCTATGACGACCTTTGGGCCGAAGCCCAGGGTTTTCAACCATTGAGGAATAGGGACTCACCCATCAAGGAATCATGAGAGATTGGACTTTCGTCCATTGACCCATTATCTATCGACCCTTGCCCTTCTGACAGAAGTGATCTGGCAATGGGGTATGCTCGAGGGTGACTCGTACACATGTGCGTAATGAATGAGATGATTCATTCTTGATCCTTTCGTCGGTGTCACAGGTTTCTGTCACCGTCCCGTCTCAGAACACCCGTCGATACCCTAGCGCTTTCCTCAAGAGAGATAAAGGGGTTGCAAGAGGCGGCAATGTACGTCGGGATGGGCTGTGCGAGGAGGTTGGGAAGTGTGATTGTGGGAGCGACAGAAGCGGGAGCTACTGGGGGAATCATGGCAAGGGCGGCGTCGGCGGCGCGATGGGTGGCTCGTTTTCCTGGAGGACCCGAGGTGTGCTGCGTTTTGCATCAGTCGTGTTAGGAGTCGGCTTTGAACGCGGCCCGAGTGGCGCTGAATGGAATTCCACAAGCGACAAGAAGGCGCCGGGTCCTCTGGAAGCTGTGGATATGGTCTTCCCACTCCTTGTTGTGAGGCGCCATTCTGTTTGATCTGTCGACTGCTGTTAGTCAGGTCTTTGCGGTGCAATCAGGGGCAGGGCCATGCACTGGGTTGTGCGATGGTTATGCTCTTGTTGGTCTAATGAAGTTTGTTGGATCGAAGAGGGTTGTCGTAGCGTCGTAGTGTCGTAGTGAACTCCTAGTTGTGATTGATGGTGGTGTTTCTGAAAGCTGTTTGTGCAGTGGAAGTTGTATGAAGAGCTGAGGGTTGTGGTTAGATAGGGCATCTGTGCCCTGCTATCGAGTCCATGCCCCACATTAAGGCAAGATTACGTTTGATTGATCAGAATTCCTTAGTCCCACTGCGTTTGCAGCCAAGCGGTGGGACATCAACACCCACCGCTGTTAGGCTTCTACCTTTGCTCCTATCTACATCACCATCACATCACATCCACCAATCTTCACATATTCTTCTCACAAATTTCTTCACGACACAAACAATCAAGAATCGCTCAATCACCCCGCTGTACCCATCGTAATGAAATCCATGGTGCGAAACCAAGCCACCGTGGCCCAAGTCCAGCGTCTCGAGCAGGCAACTCGGAACCCCCGGACGGGCAACCCGTGGCCCGATAGCCACAACAGCATTCTCCAAGGCCGTCGCCGCCTGCCAGCGTAGTGTACGGACGATACCAGGACATCCTCGATGCATATAACCAGTCTCAAGTGATGATCCAGAAGACTGAGGCTGGCTCAGGAATGTCAACACAAGTCCCCCAGTTTCTTGTCCACGACGAAAATGCAAGTGGCCCCCAGATATCTCGGACAGGAACCTGTCGGCGTACGCATGCGCCATCATCGACGAAGCCCACGAACGAACTGTCGAGTTAAGGATTTCAAGGTGCGCGTCTCGCCGCTCCTCCAATCCAGAAGTCTTCCAGCCTAGCTGACACCTCTGCGTGACGTTGGTCATCATGTCGGCAACAATGGTGCGAAGTTGTTCTAAGACTACTCCAATAACTGCCTATCGCTCTACATTACGGGCCGCAATTGTCATGTCGAGATGCTATATACGGCACTTGGGGAGGCTGGGCGAAGCTTCGTCGTTCTTGCTGCGACCATACTGGTTGGTACATATCCACAACAAAGAAGAACTGGGCCACATCTTGGTATTTGTTCCTGGGCAAGGTGAAATTGAACAAGTCTGCGACATGGTCCGCCAGCACATCCAAGATCTAGACGTCTTTCCCTAGTACTTGGCGCTCTCTTCCGAGGATCAGCAGCTGGCCTTGAACTCGTCTTGCCCAAACCGCAAATGTATAGTGTCGGTCAACATTGCAGAGACCAGCCTAACTATTGGCAGAGTCGTCTATGTCGTCGACACAGGGATATCGAGAAAATTAATTTTCAACCCTCGTAAACGCCCTTAATGCCTACCTGCAGGCTGCATGTAAGTCGGATACACCAGCAAGACAATAGCCCGGTATCCGACCTGAGTGACTAGTGCTTCGAGCATAGCTTAAACATGCAGGCTCTAGAAGACGTCCGTGTCACCTAGCAACAAATTAGCCAGTTCCTAGCTAATGATGCTAAGCTCACGCCGTCTCATGCGTCGCCTTTTGACATGACAGCTGTTCGGAAGGCCTTGGCGATCACGTTCTGCACCCACACTGCTAGCGATCCACCGTGCCGGCCATGAGTACCGAACGGCTCACGAGAACGCACCATGGATTCGCTATCTACTTCAAGTTCACGGCTAGGATTGTATGGCGCGCCGGCTCGAAGAGAGTGGTGATATTGGGGACCCTGCTTCTACCTACTATCTTGTCAAAAATTATTGATAGTGCATGCGGTACTGGCTGACCAGCTTGTTGGCCAGCATATTAAAGGGACTAGGCTGTGTATAATGGTACCCGTGGCATGCCGAAAGATGATGAACACAGCCACTCGGCTCTCAAACCGGGATCTTCATACAGTAGCTCGTAAGATTACATTAATATACGATAGGTGCCGTAGGCGTACATTTTCATGACATCTGTATTCTCTAAATCCACATCTCATCTCGCTTGAAGCCCACTAAGATGGTCATGGAGTAACTGGAACTTCCGATAACTGGAATTCATAGGACTATCAGCGACAAAGAGATGTTGACGACGAATATACTTACTAGGATAACGGTGGCTGAAGGACTCTCGCTTCGCAAAATGACGAGATAGTAATGAGTTATTGCCTGAATGATGTTGGTCTCAAAAACTCCATGTCTCAAACGCCAGGCTTGAAACCTTGGCGCATGCGGATCATTACCAACATGACTACTCAAAGGATTGTTGGTGCAGCTAGCTAAACGCACAATTTCCGCAAGGAACTGTCAATTCGTTACATAGGTAATCTAAAAGCGGAAGACTAAGACTCTGATGCTTAAGACTACTACAGGGCGCAGTCTGCTCAAAACATCTCCGCATACAGACTTGTTATGTGATCCTACCATACTCCGTATTCATACAATAATCGTCGTAAATTATGTGCCAACATAGGTTGGCTGGTATAACCCGTAGGATTCAATCCTTTCTACTGCACATGTTGACCTGCACCGGCCCATTGGCCAGCCTAGTCGTTGTGGCCATAAAGATGGAGCCAACACCCAGGCCACATGATAAGCTTAGCCACATTTCTACTCTATGTGAGCTTGAAATGAACCCAATACAGGCAGTTAATGTCCTAGTGAGAGTTTCAGAGCAAATTTAACAACAAACACTGTACTTTAGGCAATGACCCGTCCGGGACTCCGTCAATGACACTAAAGGCTCCATCAAAGGAGAATATTGGATATATAAAGCCCAGTCGATCTAGCCATCACTTCCAACATCCCATCCCATCAACCACTCCAAACTCACTTCCAATCTCGATCAACTTCGACAATTGTCACATCTTCTCTTTGTTACCAAGTAAACACCATCAAGATGCTTTTCCGAACTGCCACTATTGCCGCTGTTGCGCTTTTCTCAGCCGGCCTTTCCATGGCCACTCCTGTCGCCAACGAAATGGCGAGTGCACCTGGCGACGAGCTACTTGTCGAGCGCGAGGTTTCGATTGCGACTGACCCTGGTATGTGCCTTGACTTGTCTCATATTTCACAATGGATAAAACTAACACGCTGTTGTAGTCCACGCATGCAACTGTCCCAGAAACTGCAGCCACAAGCGGGGATCTAGCTGCAAGTTTTATTCTGGACCGTCGACTGACTCCCCCATCACTAGTGGCAGTAAGATGCATCTCTTCGCAGTTTACAAATAATTCAAAGTTTACTAACTCATTGCTTAGAATGTTATCCTGCCCAAAACAACATTTTGATTTGCCAGTAGGGGGGATTTGTGTCATGTCACCCTGAAGGCCGGCTCCTAAGCCTGCCACGACCCTCTTTACTTTCTCATTTCCTATCCATTGTCATTGACTAGGCCCGCTTCAGGATGCGACCAAGAGAGATCGAACATGTTCAATCTGAGATCCCTAGCTAGCACTAGTCGGTACTTGTTTCAATCAATTAGCTTCATTGTCTGCTCTGATATTGTGCCACTGGTGAAACGAAAGAACCTATTACAGCGTCAATGGCCGTCCTCACAGTTGGATACCACATGTATGTAAGTCACTGGGACCTTCGATTGCCTCCCGATTGGTAGGGAAAATCTCTACTATAACTCCTAGCAAGCCGATCATGGTCTGGTGTATAGATTGCCATTTACTCACACGTACCAACACTTGCAATCATCCAACAATCATTTCATAAACAGAAGTCACTACCCATGACTTCATTTCCTTTTTCAACAATCCCGTCCTCCCAAATTAAAAAGATTCATGCTAGCTTCAATGATGCCAATATGTGTCAGTGTGCTTGTGTGTGGCATGTTTTCTCCCTTTGCACCATAGTCCTCAAGAGTGAATCCTCAATGCGGTATCGAACGAGCCAGATAGCTCTGCGAGGATTCATAGCCCAAAAAAACGACAACTCACATGTAAATTCAGCCCTTGTCGGACCAGCTCATGCAGCCATTGCTGACAATATTGATTTTCGACCAGCCGCCCAGCCACAGTCCACCAACAAATTTTAGACGTCAGGATTTGTTGAAGCCTATTCAAACTGCTCCATAGAACGTAAAGAAATCTTAAAGGTAAGGTAGGTCAACAAAAATCTACCATGCACAAACTTGTATTGATTGGTTATGTGATGCCGCGCTAACCCACTCGTCGGTGCCGTATTTTGGTCACACTTGATGTCATCAATAAATGAGCTATCAATGTGCGAACCTTTGCTGAATTCTAAACGCCACTTGTTAACAAAATGCGCTAAGATTTGTCTCAGTAATTGCTAGACTCAGCCTGCTACCATGTCTTCCGCTGATCGTGACTGCCCCAATGAGGAAGCCACAATTATCACCGCATATTTTATCTCAGAGCCCCCGCATTTGAGTATTAGCGCTATTGATCATATAGTCATTAGAGATATAAAGAGTTTGTCAAATCTTCTAGAGGTTCTGTATCTATATTGAATTCCAATCTTGTTCTAACATTCTCCCAAATTCAAGCCTCGCCTTTGCCCATTCCAATCGGCCAGCTTCCGCTTCCGCGGTCTGGGTTACGCATTGCATACTCTCAACTGCTTCTCGACGAGTATTTGCGAGAAAACCGATCTCGGGTCTGCAATGTTCGTTTGGAGGAAGCACTACCAGCGAAACTCATCCCCCAACCAGAGGCTCATGTGCCGCTAGACCTTGGGGCTAGCGACTATGAGGGCCGTATATGCATTGTCGGTGCCGGAGCATCTGGTCTCTACGTTGCCATGATACTCAAGTTTCTTGGAATAACCAACGTCCAGATCTTGGAGGCATCTGGTAGGGTGGGCGGCCGTTGCTATACACACAAGCTTTTTGATGACAGCAACTGTCCTCATAACTATTACGACGTTGGGGCGATGGAATTCCCGACATTGACACCATGAGGTCGTGAGTAGCTGATGAGAAATCCGCGAGGTATCTAAATACACTAATACTAACAGAACAATGAATCTAATCAAAACGTTGAAACTTGAAGATAAGAAAGTTCCCTACAAGTATGACTTGGGTTACGAACCACATCTTCATTGGCATTCTTATGAAAGCAAACCAGAGTAAGATCATGCGTACGTTTGCAGGCGGATAATGCTGACAGATGCCAGTGGGTCCAAGTACGAAACAGCCATTAGTGACATCGTGACAGATTTCGTTACCGACTTCGAGAAGGCTTTCAAGGGAGTCATTGAGAATGGTGACGACAATTATTCCACTCGATGTTGGTTCATGATAAAAAAGAGTAAGTTTTGTTTGATTTCCACTAAAACTTACAAACAATTGACAGCAACAAAGATTGAGCTACGCGGGTACAATGTCTGGTGAAGCCGCTGATATGTGAGTGACCAAATCTCTACCACATTAGACTGCGTCGACTGCGTCTAATCCGTATGGTCACTTAGCTCAACTGGCCTTTTTGACCAAGCATTCACCGAGTCATTGTGTGACTACAGCGATTTTCAGGACGCGAAAACCAAGCCGTGGTATCGACTCGAGGGTGGCATGTCTGTAGCCATAAGGCAATGCAAAATTACCTTGAAAACCCTGATTGGCCAATTGAGAAATCAGGGACGATCCAAGTCATCCCCAACACTCCTGTGGTTGCTATGGCGGACAAAGATGGCAAGATTCACGTCACGACTACAGACAAGTCTGGGAAGAGTCTAAAGACCGAAGAATACGACATGGTTTTCAACACTACCGCCATGGCACCTCTGCAGAGGATGGATATCCAAGGGCTGAATTTGAGTGACGAGATCCTTAGCGGTATCCGGACGCTCAGTTATGACCGGGCGACAAAAGTGGCCATCAAATTCAAAACGCCTTGGTGGAACAGCTTCTATCAAAAGCCTGAAGACTTTGGCGGCGTATCAGGGACAGACCTCCCAATCAGCAATGTCGTCTATCCGTCATGGAGGGATGGCGAGGACAAGCCAGCAGTCTTGATGGTATCGTACAGTTGGGCACAGGATACAACACGCATGGGTGCTTTGGTTCCGGATTATACTGTCGTTGAGCCAAGTCACGACGAGCCCCTTGTGACGCTGTGCCTACAGAACCTCGTCAAGCTCTGGGCGAAGCAGCCAAATGCTCCAACATTCGAGTTCCTCTACCAACAACACGACACACACCACGCCTGGGCATAGTCTCATGATCAGTACACGGGCGGGGCTTTTGCTCTCTTCGGCCTTGGCCAATTTAAAAACGTCTATCCGCCGTTTCAGCGGACGTTTTGTAACAATAAGTTCGCAATGTGCGGCGAAGCATTGAGTGCCAACCATGCCTGGATCTCGGGTGCTCTGGACAGCGCATATTTTGCCGTTTTGCAATGGCTTCTTACTGACCAAAGGCACACTGACTGTCAAGTACTGAAGATGTCTGAATTTGGCGGTGGAAAAGACAAACATCCAAAGGAAGTGAACGAAACCTTGACAAGTTGGGTGGTGGAACTGTCCGTAGAAGAAAGCAGGTCACAATAGTAGGCTATGGCACTAGTTGGGATGGATGAGATAGGATCCATAACAATTCGTTCTCTCTCTCTGACTGCCTAGATTAGTTCCTAGCGTTGTTTAGAAAGTGTAATGTACTCTCCCAGTAGATGCACCGGCCAACCCGAACCCAGCATTCCGCACCCCCCAACCTCCAGAGGCCAGAAGCGCATTTTTCACCAGCCGTAGAAATTCCATCACTAGAAGAATGGCTAATCCAAGACAATACCTAATACCTGAGCGTGCATTCTCTTAGTCTCTAGGCCCTCTATCCTTGGCGGCAAGAAAAAGTTGGTCTTTGGGCTGCAAGCGTAAAGAAGCTCGACTATCAAGACTAGTCGAGATTTTGATCTTTTCTACCTAGTGGCCCCAGCCAACTAAGCATGACCGTGGCCTGTGTGACGAGCCCGGTATCCTGACTCGGCTCGTCTTCTCGTCATTGCTCTTCGCTGCGTACATCAGCACTCTCGGCACTGCGTTTTCCGAGTATTAGAGTTTAGTATTCTACTTGAATTTACATCGTCGATATGGTTGATCAAGTCCTTTTGTATTTGCAACAAGACAAAGAGAAGCGATAAGTAGGCATCAGGTCAAATAAAGGCTGAACAATAGTCCGTCCGTACCTGAGACCCCTGCCGTCATTTCCAGCCGTTTGTGTTCGTCCAGCTCGTAATGGTTATTTGCACTCAACCTCAAGCCAGTCGCTTCTGCACCGCATCTTACGCGACAGCTGAATGCGGCAACTTGTGAGAGTGGAATTAACTTGTATATAAACGTTTGTTTCGGCAATCATTTGAACAATACTACTTCACATCATGGCTGTTTTAAACTAATAGGTGGTACTGGTTTCAGCCAAACTCTTTTTACCCAAGTCGAAACTCTCGTGCACTTGCCGTGCAAAGGCGTCATCAACGAATACTCGCCAAGCTGTCGCAGCAATTCCTTTCGCCGCTTCAGTCGTGATGGCATGAGCTTCCAGAGTTCCTGCGGCACGGGTGAAGCTAGGTGAATGGATGGTATCTCCTGGGAGAACAGGGATGCAGAAGCTTGCATGGAAGGATGGGCACTCATAGCTCACATTCCCCATATCTGTGCTATAGCCGCCTCGATCTATATTCTTCAGATCACAGTAATATTTCTTCCCAAACTGCGTTGCCATTACCTCGGCAAAATCTGCGCATAAGGCTACATTTGATCTGAGATCAGCATATGGTTCCATCCTATTTATAGAGGGTTAGCTACTCATATTTCTGGCCAGTGTCGTAATCACAGCCGAGGTAGGGCATGTACTCATTTGAGATTGTAACTTCACAGCCGGTCGCTATGGCAGCTCCTTCGAAACACTTATTTGCGCGATCTCGGAGGTGAATCAACTCGTTTAGTGTCGAAGACCGAACAGATGCCTCGACAACAGCGCTCTCTGTGATAATATTGCTGCTCAGTCCACCATCGACAATGACAAGGCCAATGCGATCGGTGGGTTTTATTTGCTGTCTTAACATGCTCACTGCGCTGTATGATAACGTAGCTGCATCCAATGCGTTACGGCCTAGCCAAGGCATTGCTCCCGCATGGGCAGATTTTCCCTTGAAGGTAACTCTAAATCGGCATCCTGCAAGGCTCGTACCGTAGGAAATGCCATCAAAGCCAGGCAGGCTGCCTACTGGAGGGGTAGGATGAAGCATCAATGCGGCGTCGACGCCCTCAAAGGCGCCAGCCTTGATGAGCTTCACCTTGCCTGCTCCTCCCTCTTCTGCTGGACAGCCCAGCAATCGAATACGACCTGGAATGTTGGAGGCTTTCAAGCCAGCAACAACGCCTAGGAAGGCGGCAATCGAAGACGTGGCAATGAGATTGTGCCCACACGCGTGACCTATTCCCTTGAGGGCGTCGTATTCGGCGCAGAATGTAACAAGTCGTCCACCATTTCCATACTCTGAAACGAACGAGGTCTCGAGCCCGTATGCGTGGGGGGTAACTTCCAGACCCTGCGCTCGGAGAAGCGTTGTTATGTTGTCGTGGGCTTTGAATTCTTTGTAGCAGAGTTCAGGGTTGTCATGGATCTAGGTTTACGTCAGTCTAGGTACTGTTAGGAGAGTGAAGCAAACGCACTGCTTTGTTGAGAGCTCGAAGTTCTCCATCAGCATTATCGATAGCCTTAAATATGGATTGGTTCAGTGATGTCCATCCATTGCCGTTGGTGATGGGGGCGGCAGGCGGGATGGTCGATACGATAACTGTCATTGCTGTGATCTTGTCTCTTAGTTGATAGAAAGGATGCAATCAGAGAACTAGCATACAGATAGAGCGATGCATGAATTTGTAGAACAGCAGCTTTTGATTGTCCGAGGTTACCTTATCGCTCTACGTCGCTGAAATAATAGCCCCGTTTTTTTTTTACGATATCTCGAATGCCATACTATCTCATCGTCAACATTGACCAATAAGCGCGCCTATGGATCTATTTATCCCGACGTCGCGTAGTCCGCTTTATCATGAATGTCAATTCGGTACGCGTATCGGCATCAATCTAAATAGATATTCTATTTAAAATGACCTGTATCTTTAATCGGAAATTAATCACCATTTGAATTCCTAATCAGCTGTAGATACGTAGTGATCATAAGGGGCGCACATGACGGCTCTGATAGTATTCATCTCCACCCTGCCTAATCTTGCCTCGATATCCATGATAACTCGGAGAACGGCCTTGAATCGTGGCACGGTGAGTTTGCTCATGATCCAGTCTCTGTAAATCGAGTCCTGGGTTTCGATTCCCCCTATGAATAAGGCCCACTGTAATCCCTCGAACATGTACGACGCAAATCCCAAGGACGTTGCTCGTCGAGCAGCTGTAAGTAGTTGGTCCAAAGACCTCTGAGCATCAGCCTGGCGCGTTTCCATCGCGGTATTAAGTGTGTTTCGGTAGTAGTAGAGTTTGACAGCATGATATATTGCGGCGGCCGCGGCAGCAAACACTACCATCTCGGTTGTCGGTGCTGAAGAAGACGTTCCGATCCGCAGCACAAATGAAAATTTCTATCAAAGGTAAGCGATTACAAATTAAGAGATACTGAGGGTATTTATGGTTTAACACTAACAGTTTCAATGTGAGAGAATTTGGCCTCGATCCTCTGTAGTTCTCTCGGAGAAATAGATGATTGACCAATTTCGGCAACATAAAAGCGAAGCTGAATCAACTCCACCGTCATGTCGACGATATGAGACATTTCCATGTCAATAATGCATTGTCTCTCTGGGTATTCTGAGCCCCAGTTGAGCTGAAGCATCGGCCGAGATAGCTCCCACACGTCTCTGAATAGTTTTGGTCGACGTTGAAAATACCTCGCCACATCTCCAGCACAGCCATAAAACGAGCAATAAACGTCCTCCTTGTAAAGCCAGATGATCAGGCGGCATAGAAAACTCTGGGCAGCGGGACTTAGCACCGAGTTCGAAGCATTTCGTCGCGCAAGATCCCCATTTTCTTCGTCAGCAGCAGTCAATATCGTTTCAAGCGACAAGCTCTCGATGCATTCAAGCGTCTTTTGGCTGAGCTTTCCAAGTTTGTCCTTTTCGATGTGCTTCTGTCTTGACATATAGATGTAGATGTAGTAAAAGCATAGTAGAATATCTACATTATCTAGGCGATTGCCGTCTGCCACAGCAGTCTTGAACATTAAAGAGGCATTTGCGAAGTGATGGTGAGCCAAAAGGCGTTTAGGCGTTTGCATTTCATATCGAGTATCGAGATCATGGAGGGAAACGGCGAGGGCGAAGTGCATTCCCATAGAACTGCGGGATGCGTGACGCAGCATTAATCTGGGAAATGACCACTGCGGGTCCTTGGACGTCTGAGTGACTGCAAACACTGTCTGGTAATATTTGAGTGCATCGAGATCTTCTTTTCCCAGTATCAATGCATCTGGGAACGAGATATGGTTGACTGGTAATGAGGATGGGATGAGAGAGGTCCATTCTTGGGGAAGTGTTATACATGGACCATTGTCAGACTGGTGCTCCCAGTCGCGTGATCGAGGACAAGGCACCTGGGTGGGAGATGTGACCAAGTCAGCAACACAGTCAGGATCGATAAACTCGGAGATACTGGGAGCATACTCCGCGTCCATGTCATGTGTTTCGTCTAGCCACAGCTGTGTCATGTCGTTTGGAGAGGGAAGATATTGACTGGCATCGCTCCCCTCGGACTCGGCGATTTGAGAATGGTCCGATTTCTTTGGCCTTATCAGCCGATGAGTTGTTGCTTGAGACCGCGGCTGGGGTGGCGACGCTGTTTTGGACCAGTATGGTTGACAGGTTAAGCCCAACCGCTCACATCTTTTGCAAACGGGCAAATTCTCGTCACATTTGACGTGCTTTTCGCGGCACGTCAAGCATCCTATCGAACGTGTTAGATAATTGGCCCCAGATGATGCAGTAGATGCAGGTATTGGATCCGCCAAAGCTGGCCTGGCCCGATCCACTTACCGAATCTGGAACGTCCTGGGTTTTTCCTCTTGAGTTTGCCTCGCCGACCATTTGGGACCATCATGTTTGATCCAAGGCGACCGTGGGGCCCCCGTGCTGAGATAAAAGACGCAGATATGTCGGTGCTACTCAAGATGGGATAATTGACGAGGCCCGAAGTTGACGACGCCAAGGCTCCTTATCTGCAGAGTTGGAGAGGCCGATAAGAGGTCGACGAGCTTCGTCGTCAAGCGCAGCCAATCACGGCCCAGCTTGACTCAGGGGTTTATCGGTTGAGCTTTTCCATATCTGGTCTACCCTGATGTGACAAGAGGGGGACAACCTGGCGGGTGACAGAAGACGGAGATAACTGGCTAGATTGACGCGACAAAGATGGCTTCGAATGATGGCTACGCATATCTTGGAGCAATGAGAGACGCGGACTTTATATACAGCTAAAAGTATCTCCTCTGGGAATACATACGCTCAGCAGTCGACTCACCAACAGCCTCTGATCCCTCGACCTCAACCCTATCCAGCGAGTGCTTGCTTTGCCTTATTGATCAGCATCTTCCTGGAGCAGCCTACACGATTGATCGGAGCTCACGTGTAACACTTTGGTCAGCCGAGATGTCGACAACAAACGATGTCAAGGATGAACCTGAGAAGACCATGCCAAGTCTAGAGCCCACCAAGAGCCTCGAAATCCTCGAGACCGAGACTACCTTGGTCGAGGATAGGGTCATCCTTAGGAGAATCGACAAGGTGTAAGTTCAAGGGCACATTTAATTAGTCGTATATGCAACAATACTTATTAAAACAGCATCCTGCCCCTCTTGTTCGTTACGTACGTCTTTCAGTTTCTCGACAAGACCAGCCTGGGAAACACGGCCATCCTTGGCATTATCAAAGATGCAGTACGTTCAGAGAAGCTTTCGTCCTCCTGCCCTCAAAACATCAATATGCTGATTAATTTTACAGAAACTGGTTGGCCAGGAATTCTCATGGCTCAATAGCGCATTCTACTTTGGCTACCTTATTGCGAGCTACCCCGTTTCGGTTCTCCTCGTCAAATTGCCACTGGCAAAGACGTTGTCTATCTCTATGTAACGAGCAAAATATCCCAGACAGCCCATATATCAATCCAACTACTAAAACACTAATAGTATCATCTGGGCAATTGTCCTTGCCTGTCATGGCGCATCAAACAACTTTGTCGGCCTTTGCATCGTCAGAGTGCTGCTAGGTGTCTTCGAAAGCACAATCAGCCCCGGCTTCTCGCTGATCACTAGTATGTGGTATAAGCCATCGGAACATGCTACGAGACACGGAGTCTGGTTTCTTGGAAACTCAGTTGGAGCGTTTTGTGGCTCCTTGATCGCCTATGGATGTTCGTATATCGGCAACGGATCACTCGAACCTTGGAGGGTAGGTGCATCGCTCTAATACTCTACAGCATGGCTGACATTGAATAGTGGCTCTTTATTATGCTGGGCATTGTCACTGCCTTGTGGGGTGCAGTTCTACTCTTCTTTTTGCCGGATACGCCGAAAACAGCAAAGTTCTTAACCCCAGCACAACAAACTATTGCCAACGAACGGTCGCAGAAAAGCCAGAAGAGTTTCAAGACAAACAAGTGGTCTTTTCCTCAATTCATCGAAGCGATGAAGGACCCAAAAACTTGGTTTACTTTTATTATCATCACCGTCTCGTCACTGACTAATGGAGTCATCTCGAATGTAAAGTGCAAGCCCCGGACGCGTTGTTTGCATGGTGATTAACTCAGTTAGTTTACTTCACTCATTATCACAGGTCTTGGATTCAACGTCAGACAAACTCTATTGCTAGGACTTCCAACTGCAGTCTTTCAATTCATCTGTATCATGGCCTCCATTTTTATCGCCGGCAAATTTCGACGGTCCCGTTGCAACATCATCATCGGCGGCTTTCTCATATCTCTTCTTGGAGTCCTACTCATTCGTCAACTTCCTGCCAGTAAGAAAGCGGGCCGCTATATGGGGGTCTTGTTCCTGTTGGGATGTTCCAACATCTTCCCCATGATGCTAAGCCTCATCGCTTCTAATACCGCTGGTTTCACGAAAAAGGCTACCGTTAATGCTGTTTTCTTCATTGGTTATTGTGCTGGTAATATTGGGGGTCCACAGCTTTTTATCGCAAAGGAGGCTCCTACTTATCAGGTACCGTATTGTTGCTTCCATCAGTATTTGAATATAGGGACTAATAATTTCTTAGACTGCGTTCAATGCTCTGTTGGCAATCTTTTGCCTCAGCATTGCTCTCCTCGCGCTCTTCCGAACCTATTTAATGTGGGAAAATAAACGACGCGACAAAGCACAGGGTGTACATATTGACCTTGAGTCCAGTGAGATGTTTGTCGATATCTCTGGTGATGAAGCTGCCGGGCAAGTAGATCAGACTGATTGGGAAAACGAAGGATATCGGTATTATCTTTAAGCACGGAGCTGCGACGGCGTCGTATGTCTTCAGTGTCAATTAACTACACTCTTAAACCCTAATCTATCTCGCATGCCTGATTCTGACCCCCATCTTAAATTCTGTGCGTCTTGGATCTGAGATTGAACTCTGTTGTATTAAGTATTGCAATTGCCTTGCCGGTCCTGTTATAGTGCCAACTATAAATTGAGTCAAGGGTGTGATTTCCATGGTTGCCATGCTTCATCAACGATCGCAAAGATGCGAATACTGGTACACGATGCAGCGAAATAAAGATGACTGGCTACCCTATTCCTGTTTTGTACAACACATCTCCTTTTAGGACACCAATCTCCTACAGCCTAGACCCTGGGTATATGTGGTAAAGGTCTATCTTAGTGTCCTTGTCAGTGCGCAAAAAATGAATTCTTGCTGTCCAAGACAGTCCTCCCTTGGTACCCAGTACCGTAATCATAATCGCTTTGGCCATAGAGCATAACCTCGTTTTTGAAGGACCTAAAGGATATACTTTACATATGGTATGTCGTCGGCTTTGGGCACCTTCCCATGAGTTGAGATTTACCGTGCTGAGTTCTGTGTGGAAATTTGGATTAGACAAAATTGATGCGATAATTATTTCGGGCTCCGCAGCTGGGGCGTACGAATTTCCGCCATGGATCCAAACCCTACTACGAGAAGTCGGTGCTTTTGTTGAAAAATAGCCCCAACGGTTGGGAAAGTGGCGTGCACAATGTTCGAGTATCGCCAGAGTTTGCAGATTTATTCTCCGCTCACTTCAATTCCCAAAATTCGAAAGAGAACAACCTTGACGAACAACTCGTGCATGGCGACCACGTTGCGATTCAAGACGGGATTGACATTCCAGGTTAGGTTTTGATGGGCCGCAGCAAATATTGCTCTGTTCAAGGCGTGTGTAAGCCGCATCGGTTTTGATATTCCAGGGGCACTCGGAATATGACGGCTAGGTCAATGGATGGAATATGCGAACACTCTCTGAGTCATCAGGATGGACTCAAGAGTACTTGCAGGAGATGATGGACTTAGTAGAGCAGGATGATGATTCTCATGTCTTTGCTGATATAGCCCTCGACTTCTTTCATGGTTGACAGTACCTATGCAATCAATGACAATACCCTCCACGATGACCAATGCAGATTTCTACTACTTAGTCATTGCGAGGGACCATCTAGGTCGCCATCACCACGCAGGGAACTCTCAGTAACGCTGATGCGTGGCCATATGGCTGACTTCATGTCATAAATCAAGCCAAGTAATTAAATAAAGGTGTTGCGCCTCTGGCCTTGATAGATTTGAGGTTGTTATAATATACGTCATCTTTATCATAGAAGAAGGATGAAAACAAAAAGTCAGGTTAGACAAAGTCAGGTAAATTTGAATAGTTCAAATGTAGGAGAGATCCCACCAGCTATCAAGATTGCAAGAAATGGAGATGTTTGATCGATTTGACAGACCATGCAGCATCCGTTCCAGCGTAGCAGATGGAGCGAATATGCTTCTTCTCCCCGTCCGTCAAGTCATCCAGACTGTCATCGACATCGAGCGGAGTGTTGTCTCCGTAAAGCTTGTCGCGCGACATTTTTGCAGGTTCCCAATAGAAGGGTCGCGATGGACCATCCCTATGCAGTGAATGCGAGGGATTTTCCAATGGGGAACCTCGACATTGTCCAAGTGGCGGGGAATTCGGCGACGAGGTAACCGAAGGAGAAGTTGGATCCGAATATGAGGAGAGCGAGTTAAGAACGCACGGAGTAATGGCGATGAAGATTAACATAGAGAAAAGAGAAGTAGGGGGCATAGGATGGGGAAGGTAACAGAGGAGATATTGGAGAATATCCTTGCCGAATGGAATCCTCTTCACTTACCCCAGCTGTATTGTTGGTTAAAAAGCTTAGTGTCGGCTGTCATGCTATACAATGCTACATTTGAAACGATGACTTTCTGCAAACCTGGCCAGCCATCAAGTCTCGGCAACTCCTGGTGGATAGCCCTAATACTGAGCGGTTCATCACCGTCGGGCCGTCTGCATGAAATCCGCATGCAATTGAGCACGAGTCGAGGTATGGCATAATTGCCACGTCATCCCCCTAATGGGAAGAGTACAAGGTTCACTGGCAATACACCGACAGAAATTTGAATAGAGAGGCTATGAAAAGAAACTGCTTGACTCATACCATCTTCCAATTGCCGTAGGCTTCTCAGACGTCGCAGTGTATTTCGATAGGTCACGACGCCTAGGCTACCCTCGATTCAGCCATGTTGAATATATTTGGTGACGGATTTTGGTCGAAGAAATATCTTTGCAATGAATAGACCCATTTGCTTTTATCTTCCCATATGATTCTCTAGTAAATCGCTGCTTGTCGGACATTGCGCCATGTCCGACGATGGGATCCACTCATTGGTGTCTCTGTGGTGGCGGGATGAACTGGGATTGAGCGGCCAAGCCGACGTCGCGAACTGCCGACTCAAGCCGCGTTGCTTGAGTTGTTGCCGAACCTTTTTAGATGGTGTGGTGTGACTCAAATGAGCCTGTGTCGTCCGCCTCGCTCGTGATCACGATGGTGCAAAGTAAACAGTAGGGAGGAGTCCTCAGGTATCCGAGGTCGTTTGCGACCATATAAACTTCCTCGGCTTGTATCACAGTTGCCTCAAGAAGAATAAACCTTTCAAATCCCCGGTCTTGGACTTAAAAGCCGCGATGCAACAATACAAGGTCACATTGTCGCCATCCTTTTCCGCAATAGCTCTCTATGAAGCCGTACGTAATTGGCGAAGGGTTTAGTCATAAGGGACAGTAGTATCGAAGCAGTTCAGCACACGGAAGGTTGAAACGTGACCGTACAGGATAGCTTGCGGCAAAGCCGCCGATAGCCAGTGCATCTGTAATCAACTTATCAAACACCGTGCCATATCCCATCAGAACAACACAGAGTTATTCAGAGGGCCAATCCCGCTTAGAGAACCGAGTTTAATCATCAATTAAATTATGAGCCGTGAGGAAATCGTTCATTATATGTCTAGTTCGTCTATTAATGCGTTTTTCACATGGTATTACCCTTGAATCAAGTCGTGCTTTTCTCCACCCCAAAACCAAGACTCCTTAAATGTGCAGGTTTTCAATCGGGTATGTACTTTCTGAGCCGTCAACAAAAAGTTCCTCCTTGTCGGCTTGGAACTGCGTATGTAATCGTTGAACAATTGCCTGCATAACGCTCTTCTGCAGGATCTCAACCGTCTTGTCCTTGGAATGCCAATTATGGCTCACAAAAACACCTTGGCAGGCGCCTTTTCCATCTTCGTAATACACATTTCCGTTGGCATGGTTGCATGGTATATTTTTAACCATATTCGTCTCGTTGAATTCGTATCGGATATACCCCGAAAACGCCGATTGCTCATGGGCCCACTTCATCCTCCACTTGTCGCAGCCTTGAATCCGGTTGGGACAATCCTCCCACATGGCCATCATTTCCTGGCTGCGCTTGCCTGCTTGAGCAATCACAAACCCGGTGTTCAGAATCAGTTTGCCGTGTGAATCGTGGTCAAGGTCGTTATCGAGGTCTTCTGCCATGGCAACAAGGGTTTCGGGAGTAAAGTCCCATAGGTTCATCAACCATTCCAGAGGGAGTTCCAGGTGGGTGAAGACGGCGTCGGAGTCGAGAGATACCACGAAATCATGGGTCTTGAGCGCCTCTTTAATCATCGCAGGCTTGACCCAGGTCCCGTGTCGATCGGGATAATTAGGCGCTCGGATGAGCCGGTAATCGTACCCATGAATTAATGCTGTTCCAGCGTCAGTGTCCTGAACCGGGATCATTGAACGACGTCCTACCATAAATATAGTGATTCAAGTGACCGCCAGTCTGCCCTGGAAGCCTGTTATATTCTAATGGCCCTTGGTGTAACAAGGATCCCTCTTTTTCCTCGTCAAGACGTGTGTCGGTATCGATAATTACCACTCTCTTCCTAAGCGGCTGCATCCATCGCCGAGACTTGTAAGAAACCTTAAACTTCTCCCCCGTATTTGTGCTGAACACTGGATCGTGGATGGGATGGATGAGTGGCTGCCAGAGGTCGGCAATCACCTGGGGAAAATTCGACGATTTTGTGCGGCATGATACGCTGTTGTGGTTTGCGTTTCCGATTCCTGGGATTGAAATATGGTCTCTATTATTGTAAATTATGTCAGTTGTGTTCCATTGACGCTCGACGTTTATTATGGTATCAAGGGCAAAAACGTACTGCACCAACTCGGACGTGAAGGCGAAGTGGAAGGATATTAGGACGACACCTATAACAACGGTGTACCAGATCCATAATATTCCCCTTGTGCGATAGTTTTGTAATAAAATCATTATTGCCCTGAAAGACGGTTGAATAAAAAAAAAAGTATGAAAACAAACACCACTTGTGTGGAGCGGGACCGTGATGGCACAACGAGTGGAAAGGGCAAAGAATTAACTAGAGTCAGAGAAATGCAGGCACTGTTTGATGCGCATCTTAGTCAGAAAATAAGTAGCATCAGACAAGGCACAAGTTTCGGAGGGTTGGGAAAGCAGCGTCAGCATCATTCCACCTTCGTCTTACAATACGAAGTACAATCCGCCGACGCCAAAACGCCACATGATGCTTGGTGCTGATGAATCTAACCTCAGTTGCATGGATGCCCGGGGTTTCATCGTATGCAAACTTACGACTGGGCCAATGGCCGAGTGCCAAGGCAGATGACAATTGGAAGGATCCCGAGGGCAGTGCAGCCAGGCCCGTACAATCTCAATGCAGTACCGTAAAAACTCAATCAGGAGACTGCCAGCCAAGGGGGCAAACTGTACACAGTACTGTTCAAACTCTCCAGTTGCACCACTCGGATCTCCGAACGACCGCTTTGCCAAGGCTGTAATTGACGAGCTTTTACGGGTCAAGCCCTCGACGAACTGCAGGGCAATACGACCAAGGATGGCTTGATGGACTCCTGGGGCTCAGCTGGGAGCTAGTTTAATAGGGTGCCTGTTCTACCTGTGCGGGACCAGCGATCCGGATCTTGTAGATAAATTGGGCCTTGCAGATCTTTTCTCATGCTTGGGACACTTCGCCTGCCTCCTGATGTTAGGTTTTTTTCCTCTCCCGTAGCCCAAGCGCTTTTCTTCTCGCGCATTCGCAATATTCCGTGGCCTGAGATCGGGGTATTTGGCCTTGTTGTCTGCGAGGCTCCAGGCCACTGGCTCGCGCCTTGGCAGGAAACGGAGGGTCGAAGGTGTGGTGCACCCGTATCCGTACGGGGAATAGATTGCTGGGCAATGGAGAATCTGGGAATAAGGGTGAGCGAAGGAAGATTAGGCTTGCCGTATTCGAGCATGGTTCTTTCAATCGGGAATTTATTGCCCCGACACATTGAAATTTACCTGTTGACTCGGTGGTAATACTAAATTAATTTATGCCCCATCTGGACAGGACAGGGTTGCTTTTAGCGCCGTTGATGAGCCTCTGCCGAGCAACCGGACTGTGATCAAGTGAGCGTTTATTATCCGTACTGTCTTAATGTATGGGTGTTTTACGGGGTTAGCCACGTGTTCCACAACGATGGCATGCAACCCTGTTGATCGCTGCATGTATTTTGGGCCCGCGAGAAACCAAAGGTTGGGTTGTTGGCGAGGGGTAGTTGTAGTGATGCTACATGTGTTGTGATGTCTTGTGGTGTCTTGTGATGCAGCAAGGCTTAGATCTTGAATCCGAGTTCGCCGTCTTAGCATGAACACTGGCAAATGCTATTTTTGTGGAAGCTGGGTGAGAACAAGCAGAGACGGAGCCGCAGCGCCATGTACTGCTCCTGATCAATTCATATCCCCAATCCAAGCATTAGACCTTTTGCTCGGCCCCGTACCAGTTTCGGCACAATTTTGCGAGGCTTGGCAGCATGTCACTCATCAGCGGCTGGGGGGTACAACTGGCATTGAGATGGCAGCATGGGTCAACATCTTGCTTGTGCTTCTTGCGTGTTCAACGGGGCTGAGTAAGGAGAAGTGCATTTGCTATTCGCCTTGGCTTAGAGTGTTCTCAGCACCATCTCATCCACTATGACATAGCTTTTAAAATAATCCCACCAGGAAGACTGCTTGTCGCACCACCGCCGAGGAGTGCTGTGAAGCCGTGCCGTGCCTATGGAGGAAAGCGTCCCGGAAAGCAGCAATAATGAATCCCTACGGGCTTATGGTCTCTATAATTTCGTTATTGATCCCAGAGATGCATGTAGCATCTTCAAGTTTGGGATGGCTTCCGGAATCATAATGGCAGCCGACACTGTATTGTTTCCAGACTGCGGTGAAGCCCACGCGACGGACCATCCCTTTCAGAGTTTCAGGGCGCGTTGGTCTGGTCTGGCTGCCGGCTCGACTTTTCCGTAATCATAAGTGGGTCTATTATAGCAGCTGTAGGGTAGGCGAAGAGTGTTTTTCTGCCGCCGAACACCGCCTAGTGTAGCCAAGTATGGACTAGACTGGTATGGGTGACGATGGGAGCACGTTACTATTGTTAGCGGATGCCGGCCGTTTATTCGCCCTCGAGCATAATAAGTTGGTAAATATGGACTCCACAATCTATAAAGAGTGATAATAAGCGACGTCCTGTCTGCGGTGACTGTAGACGGACTGGATTGGGGGATGTCAAACCCCCAGGCCATGGACCCCTCGCCCATGTAGTCAGCGTCCATCTCCATTGGCGCTGTAGCTTGTATCTGGCTAGGGACAAGAATGCAAAATCCTACGTCCCAAGAGAATGACCAGCCAGTTCTCGACACCCACCAATTAGGAAATCTCCATTGATGACTATTGACTTGTCCGCTATTAGCCATACCGCAAGGAGACAGTTCTGGAGTAATTTCTGGATCTAATATCTGCAACAACGTAAAATTTACGAGGATGCGAAGCTGAGATCTCATGGCTTGTGAAAACTCTTGTGCCATCCATCGCCTTCCTAGTGCAAATCTGTCCCACAGCCGATCGGCCTGGCAAAACTTGTGGTAGCATCACCGGCATGTATTCATTGGCTCTTTTGGAAGTATCCGGCGCCCAAAAGCGCACCAAAGCGGCACCAGTCTCGCTGCCTTTGATCTTGAACCATCGAGGGGGCCTTAATAAAGTGCAACCAAGCACTTTAGCCAGCACATAGACTGAATACCCTATGGATGACATTCCGAATTTTTCTCAATTTCTGCCTCCCTTGCTGTGGTTAATTGAACCGCTCTCGGCCCTGCCCACGGCGTCCCTGTACGAGCATGAAATGTCTCACAATTCCAATTGATGATTCGATCGAGTAATCTTCAAAACTTTGAATCAAATAGAAACCCAAATGATGCCCGCGAGACAACCTAACCTGTCAGTTTACAGACATGAGACCAACCTTGGAAACAGATCAAGTCGTAAGCCGAACACACCGAGCGAAACGAAATGACCCAACATTGAGACAGATCAAATAGTTCAGGATCCGCTTCCTGCCAAAATCTAAGCGGCAAGTTGCCACGTTTTTGACACGAACGACGATCTGGCATGTGGGGTTTTGGACACGACACCTGCGCCACGTATTGAACCATAGCACCTCAGCAAAAACTGGAGGTACCCCCTTGCCGAAACAAGTGGTACTTTGGGTTCTATACTTTCAACACCATGCCGTCCCTACCCTAGAGCCGCCAACACCATGTCCTATAGATATTACAATTATCCTAGTTGTCAGCATGTTTACCATTCTGTTCAATTTTCCATGGTTTGTTTTCACCATGGAAGGTGTAACGATATCCTTCATCTACAAGTCCTAGCATTAGGCGCTGATTTGTCCTTATCTTCTTCAACTACTCTTGTTGTTCGATAGCCTGACGAAGCTCAAAAAGTTCGTGTTTCAGAGGACCCTGATTCTCGATGCGTAAGTGAGACAAAGAGAAATATGTGACGCATCTTTGTCCTGTGAGCGATAAATGACCGTGCATCTGACCCATAATTGCTCTCAAATAGCGTTCGATAAATTAAACGAGGGGGCTAGGCTTTGGACCTTGCCTTTCGCAGTCAGAAGCAAAATATGTTGGAGAGGGAACCATTCCACACACTACTTTGTATGATATATTGCTCGACCTTTATAAAGCGATCGCACCATCGTAGTTTCCAAAACTCGGTAGATTTGAAATGACAAATCCTGGTTTGTATGCCATTACAACTGCCCCGATGCACGACGCTGTGAAATGCCAGCTATGGAATGCTAGAGGAGACCTTCAGAGCATTGGTGTTATTATTCGTGAAAATGGTTGACGAGGCTCTTCCCCGAAAGCGTTCAAAAAATATCTTCTCCTTGATTCCAGGATAAACCGGGGTGTTACGAAGCAATGGCTTGAAGCTGAGTGACGGAGAAGGAAGAGACAGTCACACAATGGTTGTTCTGGTCTCACAATACTGGCCACGGGCTGCGCACACAGCTGCTTTCGTGGTGATTAGTGGGGATTCTATAATATTAAATACGGCATTGCATCTACTCGCCATCCGGAGCTGTCGCCATTGCGGCCCCTTGTTCCATTCTCAGAAGTGAATCGACTACTGGCCAGGTCACTGTATGGGTCTTTCTCCACCTTTATGAACAAAGGGGGAACTTACTCGGTGAACACCGTGCCCACCAGGTTCTAGAAACTATGTACGCAGCGCACTACCAACTGCAAATTCCAATGGCAACCAATACCACGTCCAGAGATGCAACTTGCCCTTATTCCGCATTCCAATGCACTATCGACACGTGGGTGCTTCCAGCAAAACAGCTTGCGTAATGGAAAATAGAGTTGGGCTAATTTGAGTCTCGTTTTGCTGTGGCATTCCAGTTCCGGTAATCTGGACAAGACGTATATCTGCTTTCGTACTAGCTCTTGCGTTATGATTTCGCCGAGCAAGGCCATTGTTTGCACAAAGCTACGATGAGAAATCAGATAAGCCACTGGCGTTTGCGCCGTGGTGGCTAGCTAATAACGGAACTTCCGACACTATGCAGCAAGGTTTTGAGGCCTAGATCGGCCAATTGATGAGAAATTATGGACCTTCAACTGTGTGATTAGGATGAATATAACACCAAATACTTGGGACGTTCAGATCGCAACTATTTAATTGAGGTGATGTCCCAAGTCTGGTTCAATCTGATACTCCTCACCTCGCACATTAACAAACAACAAGCATTGGTCATTTCAACTCAACAACAAAGCCTCTCTGATCCTTTTATACTCAAGCCTTCTTCTTCACCACAAGATACCAGCCCATCGCCTTCAAGATGAAGCTGACTCTTCTCGCTCTGCCTGTTCTTATCACTTCGACAATCGCCGCCGGCCACCCTCACTGGAACCACGAACGTGAGGTTGCACGCGGAAATGACGGCGGAATTTTCGACCTCATGATTCGCCACAATGGAAAGGGTGATAAGGGTGACAGGGGCGGCAAGAATGAAAACGACGGGAGACCCACAAAGACTCCTGCAGCCACCGGAACTCCTAGGCCAGAGAGAACTCCTAGGCCAGAGAGAACTCCTACCGGAACTCATAGGCATGAGAAGACTCCCATCGGAACTCCTAGGCCGGAGAGGACTCCTACCGGAACTCATCGGCACGAGAAGACTCCCACCGGAACTCCTAGGCTGGAGAAGCCTGAGAAGGCTCCAGGTCCTCAGAAGACGGGCATCCCACAAAAGCACACTGGCACTCAGGGATCCGGAAAACCGAACAATGGGCCCCACCATTAATCAAGCGGTCATTTTCTACAATATCGACAACACCTAAACAATGTCACTGCGGCATATAAGCACTCGCACAATTCTGGTGCTATTGTCTGTTTAGGTTTCACTCACATTGGGTGTCAATCTTCCCATCTAGACGTAACGACAGATTCAAAGCATAATAACAAATATAATTATAACCGATAAATTGATTATCATTATTAAGTGAAATGAATACTGGAACAGACTGTTCATGTTTAGTGCGCATTTGTTTCGTTGTGATCCAAGCTTATTGCGGAAATACCGCTTGACAGCAGAGCTAATTGGTCTAGGATAGGGAATTTGGTTTCGATGATTGTAAATGGACCTATTGGACCTTCACTCAATGCGCCTGGTGATTAGAGAACCTGGAGTATGATGGCAAGATTGTGGGTTATTGTTCTTCACAACATGTGCTAAGTTAGCAACTCAAAGTGTAATCCCGATTGTGGAACTGCGATCAAAATGCCTTGAAAAAAGATAAGTTCAAGGTGTTGTCCAGTGATCCAACTGGACAAATGATGGAAATGAAACGCAGTCCGCGACACATGGTACGCCATCCGGCCCGTGATGAACATTAGTGTCCCAGAAAGATAGCATCAATTGGAGGAGCAGTGCCAACATCCTCACTCTGTCTGGTGCGCATGAACACCGAAGTTGAGCAATACGGAGAATAGAAAACCTTAATGTCGTAGATATGTAACATCTGCAGCTGGTCTGATTATTTGCTTTCAGACATTCTGCCTAGAAAGGGCCTTTGAACCAAGCGACTGCGGCTCAGCTGGCGCATTCATAGAAGACAAATGGAAACCTGACGTGGCGACTCACTTTGTGCTTTTTACCAATGGGACCACAAAGATTTCGCATCGTATTACGCGATACTATCCCGTATGCTGTGCATATTTATGGCGATATTTACGTACCGGAATTTGTCAGATGTGTGAGGCCTGGCTAGGTAGGCTCTGCATGATTGTCTGAGCTGTTGCTGTTCATCTAAGACTGATCTGGTCATCACACCGCTATGGCTTAAAACGAACAGCCTCGTTGGAGACTTACTATTGATTTGTCAGAACCAGCAGAGAAGATAATGGTTTATACAATCTTTTTTTGCATTCCTCTTGATGCTGTTGGTTCGCGGTGGAGTTGATGTTCTGGAAATATTGACTTCAACTGCTGCAGGGGGGTAGGTGGTGTCTGGATTCCCCTACTTATCCTATACTTTGCACCTCACATAGGCTTTGGTTGGTCTATGAGAGTCATTGCTCTGATCTGTGCTCTTCACGGGCTGGTGGCGTGTATTCTATTGCGGAAAAGGTTGCCTCCAACAAGAAAGGCGGATCCACCGTCGACTTAAAAGCGCTGAGGGATAATAACTACGCCACCTTGACTGTTGGCCTGTTCCTTGTTGAATTCGCTATTTTCATCCCTATCTCATACATAAGCTCCTATGGTATCTATTCTGGTTGGGGATCTCAAGATGCATACATGCTTCACACTCTACTCAACGCCGGTGCTGTGCCAGGGCGGTTTTCACCTGAATACGTGGCGGATACGTTTGGTGTTGTCGATACCGAGACAGCCATCGTGGTTGCTTGTATGGCATCGGTGTTTTGTCTCTGGCTGCCAGCTCATGGTAGCCAGGCTATGACAATATTCTTTACAATTCTCTATGGGTTCTGGTCCGGGGCATCTGTAGCTTTTTCTCCAGTGTGCATTGGCCAGGTTTGCCTCACAGAGGACTACGGAAAGTGAAATAGCACTGCATACACCCTGAGTAGCTTTGGACCGCTAATCGATATTCCCATTGTAGGCGCTATTCTCCGTGCTGACAATGGATCGTACCAAGGACTAGTCCTTTTTGCTGGGATAGGTTAAATACGTGATTTCGTTTGCATCTTATGTATTAAGTCGCGGCCTGCTAGGTGGTTGGAGTCTATTCCAGCTTTCTTACTCGGAACGATAAAAAGCGATGCATAAGAAAGTATGTGTCAATATTCGTTGCAACTGTGATTCCGAGGCAATAATTAACATGTCACTAGCACAGGACTTCGGGTCAGTGATGACCGAGGGCGGGACAGTTAAAGGGAAACAACTACTGAACGGGACTTGCGGCGGCTTTTGTTAAATGAGACGTTTATAAGTCAATGCGATATATCCCGAAGTACCACATATTCTGGGGAACTTCACCCGGAAGATATCACCAGGCATTGTCGGGAGATTTTTGGCCGAGCGGAAAACCGGATCAACGACTCCTCCTCTCGGTGGAGTTGGGTCGGGGGAGAAGAGCTAAAAACACTCCATGGGAATCTAGACCGTGGCCCGCGGAAAGCCGGAACGGAATTTGATTACACAAAGAAAGCCAGGACAGGGTCTAGACCGGGACGCGAGAGGGAACAACATGCTAGTCGGTTTCGCATTCCTCTATAAGTTACGCGTTTAACCAAGAGGCTAGTTACAGGCGAACCGGAGTAACGGGCACTAAATCTGCTCAGTCATATCATGCTTTTCGGGGATAAATGTTTTGTCGTGATGAAATGGTGCAATTTTCTGCGAGAGTCGAACGAATAAGCTAAAAAGAATGGAGGCCTCGCTTACAAGTTACATCCACCTTCGGCATTCATCCGCACACCAATATGTCATTTACGGCTCCAGTACATTAATCTATTCAACACGTAAATCTCATAGAATGTCCCACATGTTGTTCCTCGTGCTCGTCTGGAAATATGACCCGAACCGGAACAGGCCGCGGGCTTTGTCCAGTCCCAAAGGCTATAACGAGCGAAATCTGTGTCTCGTCCGCTTTGCAGCTCCAGTTGACATGGGCAACACAACCGACCAGCTCACCGCCAAGGGGAACCCGGCCTTCAAACCTTGTAAACAGCCTCGTGCGCGGCTGAAATGCTACAACGGCCCATCCAGGCTTGGCTGGCCGGATCCCGGCGACCTCGGCCATGAGCTCGAATACAGGCACACAGCTCCATGCATGACAGTCCGATCGCAATGACACATCGTCTTCGCACCAGGTCGTGAGATTTTTCGACAGCTGTGTTTTCCAAGGCTCCCACATTGAGTGGAATATGTCATCGTAGAGGGTTCCACCGACCTGCGAAACAGCACGCAGCGTATAGAATGACATGGCCGTTGATGCTCTTGTTAAGCTAGCTCCTTTGGACTCGTCTGCTTTGTTAACCGTAGACATGCAACGAGTCAGGAGCTTTTGTGCCGCCTCTCCTGTGATCAGACCAGAAAGTACAGCCCAAACCTGGTTGAGCTCACTGAAATCTTGTGCGTGATCCGCCGACGACGCCAATCCATCAGTGAACAACTCACCGACAATGCATTGTTTCCTGACGGCTCCGAGAACTGCATCGGCCCGGTCTTTGTATTCAGGCTCTAGAGACAGTCTTCCGACGGCCTTCAATATTCCTGCAAGTCGCTGGAGCGTGTATGCGTACAACGTGTTGGTATATGTCTGAAAACCCGTGCGATCTGCCGCTGGTGGAATACCCATGGGCTTCCATTCTTCTGCCCAGTCGACAAAGTCCCAACAAGCCGACGAAGTTTTATTCTTGGCCGAAACAAGACCGATTTCTGGGTCGATGCGTTTGTTGAACGACTCGAGAACACCATCACATGCCGACAAAAACTGGCGCGTGAAACCAACATCTGCGAAATGTTCAAAGTGGTCCACAACCGTCAAGATCCAAAATAATGAAAAGTGCGGGATCACCTGGCGCTGGTGAGATGGGCTTCGGCTCGCGGTGAGCCCAATGTCGGCGCGATACGAGTTGTGCAGTTGCATAATGGCTTGCCGAGCCATGCGGTCGTCTCCAGACACATAATATGTAAAGAGACATGAGCTCCGTACGTCCATTGCGTACTGAAGCTGCTCGTAGAACGGGCAATCCTCGTAGCAGTCATGCATGCAATTCGTAAGCGTGCGGATGCTAGTGGACCACAAATCTTGGTATATGGCATCACCATCTGCGTCGGCAACTTTGAACCCCCCTACAACGTCAAGAGGGTAATGCGTCATGTCCATACGAATGCCGTCAAAGACGAGATTTTCGTTGTTGGTCACTTCTATATCCAGAGCGATATACCGTAGAGTGCGGAAGTGGAAGGGTGAGAATATCTCTGTGCTTCGGGCGTCTGCAGAATATTGAAGTTCTTCTGCGAGTTCAGCTGTGGAATCTCCACCAAAAGTGTACACATCTTCGGGGCCGTATATGCCCTTAGTCTGGTCGCATCGGTCATTCTTGCTTCGAAGATACGGAGTAGACCTTGGAACATCCTCGTAGCATTCAGAATATCTGATCTGTAGCTTGCTGCCGGGATGGCGTGGTCGTTTAAATAGGAAATGGAGCATGGCTGTCAAGTGGTGATCGGCTTCTAATTCAAGGTGATGCGATGTTCCAGCTGGGAGGGAAATCATTCCTTCAGCGGATCGACTGGCTGGTGCATTAAGCAAAATATCTTCCCAGACATCTCGTGACACCGAGCTTCGAATGTTGTGTATCGCCTTGAAGGCTACTGGAGTGACTTTGGGGAGGGGAATGAGCCGAGGTGACAAGATCCAGGGCGGCCCGAGGCCGTGCGACTGTGGCAGATCGAGAGGATTCGCCGAAACCCAATTGAGAGGCGTAGAATGGGCCATGTCGACTTGCTCATATATGTGAAGGAAATCGTCCTCTTGTTGGTCGGTCCGGAGCGTTCGACAAGAATCGAGAGCTGCTTGCCACGTGCTACCGCTGTCGATGTCAATGTCAAACTCGGTGTGCCTAGAATCTCTCAGAGTTTGCACAAGAAGGCCTGGAATGGACATTCTTGGAAAGCTCGTGGCATATTTTGTGGCATGGTAGAAGCGCAGGACATGTACGCTAATAGAGTTGGTCCCAGACCTAAGGAAGGGCTGGATCTCAACATCGTCATAAAACCACATGTGTTCATCTCCCTTCACCGGCCCAGCGTGAACAAAGAAGCCATTGATATAGAGCTTATATTTGGTATCTGCCGTAATTCGGATTTTCAAGGGCTCCACTGGCGCGTCTGAGAGGTTGATTGATTTTCTAAAATGGACGAAGCCGCCTGCTGATTCTTTGTCGCTATCGGTCCACTCGGGGTGCCATATCCAAGAAGCATGGGAGACGGAAGAGTCCATGGTGTGGAAAGTGTTGAGAGCGAGCTGCGATAGATTGTATCAGGTAGTAAAGCTGGGTGAGCGCCTTTGGGAGCTGGAAGTAATCAAGACGCAATGCCGGGCTGCGAGAGACAGATTTGGTGTTGGCCAAGGCATGAACTTTGAAGCTCATCCCTCTGAGCCGCCAATCCTACCACTTGAGCAGTCTTTAATAAAACCTCAAAGCAATCTGGCCTCAAATATTATACACATCTGTGAGAATTTGGCCGTCGCTACCCAAGCTTCGCCCTACTCATGTGACCGGCACGTCGGCGACTCATGACCAATCGGATAGATTCATGGGTTTGGTCTCCTGGATCAAACCTTCGCGGAAAGCCGGCACAAGGTCGTGTTGGAAGCGACCTTGGATGTGGGGATGGAAAAGATGCGAACATGCATGTCTACTTGTATTTTTGAGCGCATTCTAAACTCTCGCCATCTATAGACCTGACCACCATGTGGTCTTGTCAACTTCAAACGAGGCCTTGAGCGGCGTCTCGGAGCTGCAATTTCCCACTAACACGTCATAATGGCCCTGTTCTTCTATCCACTTGTGCCGTGCCTCGTCCCAGAAGCTCGTCGCGTATTTCCTTTCAATGGCAACCTCAGCAACGGCTGATCCGCCGCTTTCAATGAATATTTTGGCGTAGCCCTTGAGCTCCTTTATCGGACGCTTGACAGAGGGAGCGCGCTGCGACACATAAACTTGAACCACCTCCGAGCCCGCTCTTTGTCCGGCATTTTCTACCGTTACTTTTACTACGAGTACTTCGCCTTGGGGGCTGCTTTGCAACTTGAGCTGTAGATCCGACAGGGCAAATGTCGTGTACGACAATCCTGCGCCAAAGGACCACAGCGTGGTCTTCTTCACCGTCTCATAGAAACGATATCCAATGTAAATGTCTTCACCATACAGAACACGGCCGTGCTCAGATCGGTAGTTCAAAAACGCCGGGTTGTCTTCCACCCGGATGGGGAATGACAATGGCAGCTTTCCAGAAGGGTTGACATCGCCAAAGAGCACATCGGCAATGGCATTGCCCGTCTCGTTTCCGCCGTACCAAGCCTGCACGACGCCTGAAACTGCAGATGCCCATGGCATTGCCACAGGCGATCCAGACTGAACCACAACAACGGTTCGAGGGTTGGCTTCAGCGACCGCCCGGATCAGCTCATCTGTGCGGCCAGGGAGGTCCATGTGGGCGCGGTCATGGCCCTCCTGCTCAAAGTCCGAGTTCAACCCAACGCAAAGGACCACCTGGTCAGTGGTTTTGGCCAATTCCACCGCTCTGGCAATCTCTTCATCTGGGTCAAGAACCTTCGATCCGCCAAGTCGAACACCACCGCTTCCGTATGACACGACGCCCTCGGCGTCTTTAATCTTCGACGCAGCGCCGCTGGCAAAGACAACCTTGATCTTATACGTCTGCCCTGCACTTAGCCTCTTAACTCCCGTCTCTTCCACAGTTCCGACGTTGAAAAAGCTGCCACCGGGGCGTTGGACAGTTTCATTATCGACGACAAGCTCGTCGTCAACGTATAGCCTGGCGGTGCCAAACACGCAGAGACCGAACTCAAAGTCACACGTCTCGTCAGATTGGTACAGTCCCTCGATCTCACCCCACCAGAGATCCTCGGTGATTTCTGGGTGGTAGTAGTCGGCAAAATACATGTCGGTATCCACCAGATGGAGCGTATCAACTGGCTGCCGGTCCACTTGTGAATCCGGGCAAGTAAAGGCTTTGAATGTGATGCCAATTTTACCATCCGCAGTAGTCATACGTGGACCGAGAACTGGCAGCATCTTGTGAGCGTAGCACCCAACCGAATAACGTACATCAGAAGCCTTTTTCGAGATTCCCTGGAATGGTGAAGTTGTATAATACGGTCGGAGAGTAGCAGATCCACCGCCACAGTAGACGGACGTCTTTGCGTTGGGGCCGACAACGGCAACCTAGCGGAAACTTAGTAAATCGGCCTCAAGAACGCGTCACTTCGCAGTAACTCACTGTCTTTTCTTTGTTGAATGGAAGTGCACTGTTCTCATTCTTGAGGAGCACAATTGATTCGGCAGCAATGGTTCTGAGCAACGCTGCTGTTTCTGGGGTATCTCTCGGTTCCTCGGGGGCATTTTCTGGGATGCCAGATTTTACAGCGCGATGAACGGCCTTCAAAAGTTCTCTCACACGCTGGTTGATGACTTCTTCATCCACCTTGCGAGATAGCATGGCGTGGCTCAGCATCTGGCCACGCCAGCGGGTGGGCCCTGGCATCTCCAAATCGACGCCCGCGTTGATAGACTCGACGGTGGAATAGGTCCCGTACCTTGGATGCCGTTAGTGATCTAATCAACACCGCATTTTGATGCTCCATTGCAGCGAGGTGGTGTCATAATGGAATCGAGTACCTACCAGTCGCTCATGACAAACCCTTCCCAGCCCCATTCGCGCCTGACAATCTTCTCAATCATGCCAGGGCTGTCACTGACGTGAGTTCCATTGACCTTGTTATATGCAGTCATGAATGATCCTGGCTGAGCATCTCTCACGGCTATTTGAAACGGAAGTGCGTAAATCTCTCGGAGGGCTCGCTCGGTCACTAAAGAGTCGACTGCCATGCGCTCATGTTCTTGGTCGTTGGCAACGAAGTGCTTGATGGAAGCGATAACGCCAGTGCTTTGGATACCCCGAATAATAGCCGCAGCAGAGTTGCCCGAGAGAACAGGATCCTCGGAGAAAGACTCGAATGCTCGCCCTCCGAGTGGGCTTCTTTGCATGTTGACAGTCGGCCCCAGAAGCACATGAACACCCTTTGCTCGGGCCTCGAGCCCCATCACTTCTCCAGCTTGCTTCAGCAGGTCGGTATTCCAAGTAGCTGCCAGGCCTGTGCCGCAGGGAAAGCATGCAGCGGGGACTCCATTGAAGAAACGGGTACCGCGAACACCGTTGGGGCCGTCAGAGAGTCGAATCGAGGGGATGTTGAGTCGCGGGATGGCCTTTGTGTGCCAAAAATCAACGCCTAGTAGCACGTGTTAGTGAGAATCGTGGTCGAAAGACTACAAATAGAGAAGATAGAAGAAAGAAGGGTAATGGGAAGAAATAATGAGACTTACCCGAGAGCAGGTCAATCTTTTCCTTCGTCGACAATTGGCTAAGAGATGATTCTACTTCAAATTCCGCCTCGGCCAGCGCAGACGCTTCGAGATGCAACGCTGAGGAGTCTCCCATTTTGAAGAGAGAGTACAAAGTACAGGAATAATGGTAGTTAGGGTGAATGGACCAGCAACGGCGGTTTGTCCGCCCGCCAGCAAACCTGCGACCTCGTTTATAACACTTCCCTCCGTTCTTCTGTGTCATGAACCTCCCGAGCACCACGGCTTACCCTAGAGCGATTCCATCCCCACTTCGGGCAACGCCACCGCGTATCTGAGACAAAAGCAAAAAAGCAGTGACCCTCGCTTCGCGGATCACCGGACTTGGGACTTCCACGCTGGCATGAAGCGCTATACTTGATGTAGCTAAGCCGTTGTCATGTCCGCAGCCCATAAAACCACTTGCAACTCCTGTTTTCCGCGTGCGTTGCAGCCGGCTCCTGATAAGACAAGACAACCAAACACTAATTGCAGTTCTTGGATCTCGTGGATCCCTTCGGGCCTCGGGTCTCGGGGCATTGTAGACCGCCATGTCTCTCAACGCAGCCGGCGGCTCTCGTAAACGTCCCCTGCTCCCCTCCGAGTCTGGTCGACCCGCGTATCCTCGGAAGCGTGCCGCCCAAGCCTGCAGTACCTGTCGCCGGAGACGGACAAAATGCGACAATGAGCGCCCGACCTGCACGTCTTGCTTGGGGCTGGGAATAGAGTGCATCTACCGCGAAGGAGACAAGTCAAGGTAACACAGAGGATCCCTTCCTTCTAAGACAGGCGAGCAAAGCGGGATGGGGATAGGGAGAGCCCCTTATGATGCCGGTAGTTTCATTCGCCACACCGTATTCTCCATGCTTCATCGCAATCAAGGATCTCCTGCCCTGCAGCACAGTACCATGCCGTAACCTCCATAGCTAATCAATACCTTGATTTAGCTTCGATTCTGCCAGTCTCGCCATAATTGAGAGGCTCGACACTGTACAAGACCTCCTCAGGGCCAACACGGAAAGGCTAGAACGTCACCTTAACCAGGAAATCCCGTCCTCGGCTGCTACCTCGCGCAGTGTTGAACCTGTCCACGTAGATGCCAGAGCCTCCTTGAAGGTCTACTGTATCAATGTTGAGACGGTGTTTGCATGGCCCGTTCTTGAAAAGGCCTATCAGACGCCGCACCCAGAGCTATCCAGCATTCTCCAATCACACCGAGTCAGGCCTGATCCTCGTGCCTTATCAGTGTCAGATCTCGACGCTGAAGAAGCAGAGACGCTCCTCCAGAGTTTTCTTGCCAAGTTCCACGTCTACAACCCCGTCTTTGAAATCGAACGAGTTGGAGCCTACGTCAAGAGCACTGCATACAACGGGCTTCGATGGGATGAAGAATCATGCATTTCGGTAATGCCCCAACTATAGCAGTCATAGGGAAATAATTCAAGGTTAATTCGAAGATAGTTACTGGTGTTTGCCCTTGGAACCATCGGGTCCGACCATGGCCGAGGTGCATGCGATACATCCATAGGCTTCCGGCAATCAGACCAGTTTCAACGCGCAGAATCCTTTTTTCTGGCTGCCCAGAAGCGCATGGGGCCATTCATGTGTAGCAGCGGAATAGCGGAAGCGCAAATATTCTTCTTAGCTGGGGTCTACCTCATGACCACCATCAGACCATTGGAAGCCTGGAGAATGTTTGTTCAGGCATTGGCTTGTTGCCAAGTCATCCCTGCTCCATCAAACGATTCGGAGGAAGACAAACTTCGAACCCACAGGAGCATTTATTGGACTTGTTTCAAGTCAGAATTGTGAGTTTCGGTGCTCATGGGCGTGCTCGTTGGCTGACCATGATGCACTGCGCAGGGAACTACGACTGGAATTAAATATCACAGAAAATAGTGCATGGAGCCTCCATTACCCTCAGTATTTCCCTACACCTCCAAAAGGCCTCCAGTCCGAAGGCGAGACTGTTTGGTACTTTTATTTGGCAGAAATTGCGCTGAGGAGGCTTGGAAATCGCATTTTGACCCGTACCAGCCAGTTCAAGTCAGTCGACTGCTCAGTAGATGACAAGGCTTCGACAATTGTAGAATTTGAACAACAGGCTAATAGTTGGTGAGTACACATCACGACTAGAATCAGATCCGCATTTAATGATATTTTCCTAGGCTGAATTCACTGCCGGAAACATTGAGGCTGGACGGCTCACTTGGCATGGGTCAAGATAGCCAATCTGATCGATTGCGTTTTATTCTCAACGGGCACCTCTTGGACTGCTACGAGATGATGTATTGGCCTTTCACTGTCGACGCAATTAATGGAACCTTGCCGGAAGCAGAGCGCTGTGTGCTACTTGCGCGAAAAGGGTTTGAGATCTGCACTCGAAGAATTGAACAAAATGAAGCAGGGTTTCACAGTCGCCACCACGGTACATGGCTTATGCTGCGATCCTGTACGCGGAGTGCACTAGTCCTCATTGCTGCGGCAAGAGCAGGACTTGATAACATGATTCTCTCAGATTGGGCATCCTCTGTTAACAATGTGATGGACTTGCTTCGTTACTGGAGGGATGAAGCACCGGATGCTGCATACAGTCTGAAAACGATTGAGTATCTGATGCAAGATGAAGCAGTGTAGCGTTATACTAGGGCTAAAATAATGGCTAAAAATATGATTGGATATGAACCGGGACTGGCGCTGGGAACGTTGAATGGCAAGACAAGGGAATCCTTCATGCTTGTACTGAATATTCGCTTATCAATGGGCTTCGATATTGAGCAGGTCAATCCGTGCAATACTTTCAACCTTGAGCTGAGTGTTGCCCTACAGCTCACAGGCAATGACTTCTTAGGCGATATTGCAATATTAGCGCAATGTCGTTTTCTTCTACAAATCGAGAGAAAGTAGGACGAGTTCATATGTATGTAGCCCCATGGAATTATCAGGATATTGACCGAATTGTTGGAGACATTTCACAGACGAGACCAGTTCGTCGAAAGATGCGATGACATAGAATTCTTCAAATTATTCTACAATAACAGTCTAGGTATCGAGCTTCAAACCACTCAAAGCATGTGAGTGTTGGGACCTAGACCTGACAAATGGCCCAGACATTTGAGAAAACATGTCGTTGGCCCACAAGATGATATACTGTTCGACTACACCTTCTCCTCGACCTCAACGTGGCCGGCCTCATGGTGCTTCTCATTTTGTGAAAGATGCGCATCAGGACCATCGAAAATAATGGAGATTTCCTCGAGCGAGGGGCCCTTGGTCTCGGGGAATACAAACCACACAACCACAAATTCGACAAGAACCCAAGGGACAAAGATAGTGTAAAACTTCCACTTCATATTCTCAAGGCCAACTGGGACAGCATAAGTCGAGAGCAGAGTGAAGCATGTGGCAAAGAGCTGATAGCATGCTTGACCCCTCATACGAAGGTTAAAGGGGAGAATCTCGGTGATGTACAGGACGAGATTGCCATTGAGACCGAAATTGTATGCCGGGGAAAAGAGATATAGGAACGCAACAACCGCACCGCCGGCAGCTTTGTTCGAGGAATCGTTGGCAAAGATTGCACTCCCAGCAGTGATGGAGACGAGACAGATGAAAATGGCGCCCCCAGAGCCTAGAAATAGTGTGCGGCGGCCCAGTTTCTCAGGGAGCGTTGCAAAGTAGAGGGCTGAGAACCATGAGAGAACCTGCTGCGTGGCGTTGATGAGCGTTTGCTCCAGACTCGTAGTGAGGCCGACAGATGATAGAACCGGGGCCAGATAGTATGAGATGAAGGCATTGCCGGACATTTGGCTGATGCATGCACACCACAGCAAGATGAAGAGCCGTCGCCTGTTGCCGGATGTGCGAACGAACTCGAGGTAGTTTTGAAGCCAACTGCCCCGGTCAATGCTCCTCTCGAATTCCAAAGCATCCCGGATCTCATGGTACTCAAACTGCACAAGGTGATCTTGCTCATTTCCTTCAGCGTGGTACTTGGCAAGGAATGCCAGAGCCTCCTCGTTTCTATCCTTGGAAACCAGCCAACGTGGGCTTTCAGGAAGGAAATAGAGGCCGGCCAACTGGAAAACCGATGGCAGGGCCTGCAATGCCGAAGGGATGCGCCAAGAGGCACTGGACTCGATTCGAAAAGTCCCAAAGGTAGTCCAGGCAGCGACAATAGCACCGAGGGAATATGATGTGTTGAAAAGGGCTGTAGCCGTGGCTCTGTGTGCTGGATGCGCAAGCTCTGTAATCAACGGAGCTCCCGCCGATCCGATAAACACAGTACCGCAGCCGAGAACTCCTCGTGCTACGACAAACATGGGCAGATTCTGTGCGCCAGACTGCAATCCGGCACCCAAGCAACAGAGAAAAGCCCCCATCGCAAGACCGGCCCGGCGTCCGAAACCGTCGCTGACGAAGGAGATGCAGGGAATGGCGCAAAGGCCACCGATTGGATAGGCGGCGTTGAACAAGCCCAGAGTTGATCCCGTTGGCTCGCCGAAATATTCACGCCAGGCCTGTACAGACTGGAGACCGTTCATCATGGAGCCATCGAATCTGGTAGCAGCAGTTAGAGTCGGCAACGGAGATGTTTGATGCAGCTTTGACTTACCCTTGCGTAAAGATCGACAGCATTGGGAAGATGAGGAGCAAATTCAGGGTTCGCAGATTTGGAGATTGCCACCATCGCTTCGTGTCAACGCTGCTCTCTGGCATCCCGAGAGCAGCCACGGTTTGTGTCACCGCCGGGGCCATGATTGTGATGACTTGGGGCCACTGTCCAGGTGGAATGTTGCGATGCGAGCTTCTCAGATTTGTCTCTTGTGCCCTCGTATAAAGTCAATGGAAGTAAAGAAGCAGTGGCGATGAAATGTCTCGTCAGTCAGAAGAGAGGCACTGGACGTTTTATACATGCCATCCGGGCGCAGTGATGCCGTTGACAACTTCAAGGGAAATGCAAATATCACCCAGTCTCCTCACCTCCCAGCCACAGTGGCCAGATTCTTTAGCCGGACGTCGCTTTACTGCTTTGGCGGCTGATCTGGGGATTCTGGGGATCTGGGGATTTAGCGCAACCTGACTCTGGGGTTCCCACATGACGAGCAGAGTTTGCAGAATTGGTTCGCGTGCTCAGCGGAAAGCCGGATAACATTGAGTTTTCAGACGCGATGAAGCTGTGGCTTCGCGGAAAAGCGGGATTGGAGATGCTCAACCTTAGAGTGGGTTTTTGGTTCTAGCGGAAAGCCGGGTTGGAACGGTGATGGAACCATTGATTGGTCAAGCTTCATCAAAGCCGTCGCAATGACATGGCGGGGTGATGATGCGTCGACGGTGATTTCCGAAGGCTCTAGGGCGTGTTACATGTGCCATATGACTGCAAAGACTTTCCATCCCCTTTTCCAAGCCGCTCGGATGTTTTCCTCAGCGGTCTTAAGTAGTCCTAGTGTCTCGCTACCCGTGATTGTCACAACCATAAAGGCGTCGAGCTGTAAGTTCACGGTGAGAGGCGATACCCAAGGCATTTCAACCAAACCAACTTCCACATTGACGCAAAAATCACCCTTGCGTCTACGGAGACGAGATCACGGTCACAGTTCAGGCTCAGTTGGCGTAAGGAGTTTCTAAAAGTGTCCAAACATGTCCATCTGGTTTGGGTGAAGGCAATTGATAAATCCTGGCTAAAATCTATTTCACACTGAAGTGGCGTGTCGTAGCGCCCGCTGCTCGGACTTGGTTATTTAACACCCCGACCAGGTTGATTCGTCAGCCACGGTTGGCTTGAGCCTCGCTCGTTCACGGAGTTGTGACATAATGAATGCATGCATCGCATCCTGAGTAATGTGGCCACTTCATTAACATCACTGCACTATGGCAAATGTGTTTTCAAGATATAAATAATGTTGCTTTCAACATTCTACTGCTCTGAAATGTGTTTTGATAGACCCATCAGACACTGAAAACCGGATCTACAGACGCATTAAGCCTTCCTCTCTAAACTCACAACCCCTGGCTCCACCAGAAAACATCATCCGAAATATGTCTTCTTCTCCAAAGAAAACAATTCTCATTACGGGGTTTGTTCTGTCAATCGCCCAATCGTCCACGCATGAAACTCACGCTCCATCGCAGATGCTCAGAAGGTAGTGCCGGCAACGCGCTGGCACTGCAGTTCGCCGCCAAGGGCTTGAGAGTTTTTGCTACTGCGAGATCTCTCAAATCTCTTGCCAGCTTAGAGAACAAGGGCATCGAAATATTGACATTGGACGTAACAAAGCCCGAAAGCATTTCGGCCTTGAAAGACGAGATTTCAAAGCGTACCGGCGGGAAGCTTGACATTCTCTTCAACAATGCTGGCGCTCGTATGTTTTCCACAGAGGACAGAAGCTGATTGCCATGTTTGAACTTGTTCTGACCTCTCCTTTCATCAGTTTACGAATCTCCTGCTATCGAAGCCGACCCCGAACGCGTCCGAAGCCTTTTCAATACCAATGTCCTAGGATTGTTTGACGTCGTCACCACGTTTACACCTCTTCTTCTGGCCCAAGTCCCCACATCGAAGAGCCCTCCAACAATTGTAAACACATCATCAATCCTCGCTCGCCTTCCATTCCCATTCTCCTCGGCTTATAATGCGACCAAGGCCGCAGTCGCTGCCTATTCGGATACGCTGAGGCTCGAGCTTGATCCCCTGGGTATCAAGGTCATGACGCTGTACATGGGCGAAGTAGCTACACCTCTGATGGCTGCGGACAACATTAAGTTTGGGCCCGAGAGTCTCTATGCTGTCGTTGAAGGTCTCGTGAAAGAAAGAAGCATCAAGCATGCCAACACCACAATGTCTCCTGAAAAGTTTGCTCAGCAGGTTGTGCCAGAGGTATTGAAAAGTGCAGCGCCTAACTATCTCTGGAAGGGGACAAATGCATTTGTGGTCTGGATGCTCGACACTATCGGCTATAGGTCAATCTTTGATCAAACTATGAAGGAACCAGTTGGATTTGCAAATGGAACAACGCGGCAGAAACTATTCCAGAAGGCCCAAGCTCGAGCGCAATAGGAATTAGTTCACAAACAACATTGCAAAATGGATGAGGCGAATAGAATAATATACTGTAATATAGATACTTTTATTTAATACAATTGGCTTGAATACTAGATACGATCCTCTCACCCTTTCATCCTATGTCTCATTCATGAACGCTAGCACTCTTTCTCGTGGGCGCAATAAAGTTTCGCTGAATCATGTTGCGAATTTGCTTTTACCTCGAAGGCTTTTACCGTATTTAAAGAACAATAAAGGGAATGGCATCATTACTCCTGTAAAATATGCCAACACACTCGTACCCCAATGGTAACCAAGGCTATCGTACATGGGAGTTTGCACTAACGGGAATGTAGCTAGTTGCAATCTGCCAGCACTCCCTGACCCTAAAAAACGAGGTCGGTTGGAAATTCTACAATACGAACCAGCTAGAAAAGCTCTTGCGAAACCGCTGGCAGCAAGTGCTGACGCTGCATATTTTGTATATGCTTCCACCTACTCCATCATTAGATAACTAACACGCACTGGTCAGAGAAGCAGGAATGTGCTGCTACTTACCAGAAACGTAAAGATTCCGGCATATACCAATATGACCTTGGGAAATTTTGTGAATTAGTACCACTCAATCAAGGTTTGGTAAGCTTCGCGCCGGTATTCGGAAAGCCGTTGGTGATGTTAAATGCTTACCCGCATCCAAAGAACGATGATCCAATAATTGATTACACCCAGTGTATGCCGGACTGTATAGTGAGTTGGTGGTCTAGGGTAATGTGGATCAACCTGTCATCAGGGAGATAAAGGAAGATAAAAGGGACTACAGAGACATAGGAAATGAACAGGCAGTTTTCTCTAACTAATTTGTATTTTTGAAATTCTAAATTCCTTGCATTTGGACTCTATTGAGGTCCCAATGCAGCCCTATAATATTTCTTTATTTATAACTTTCTGCCTTATATTCTTTTCTTCTTTACTTTAAGGGGCACTCGAGAGCTTTTGATCAGATGCTCTAACACTCTCCCAAGTTGTTGCAGCTGCTTGGAAAGGCTATTCGGTCTTTACTGAATCTGCTTACCCTATACCCTTCTGGGTGGGGTGTGTGTTTTGGCCAGTGTCCCCTTCCACCAATAAACTCGTTGAAACAATGCATATCTTGTCCAAGAAGAACGACAAAAAAGTCGACAACATCCTGCAAATACATATTTCAGCAAAATCGCTGCGTGACACACTTTGGTCGGCCTGATTACGTTTGAATGGGAAAAGGCGTCGTAGTTGGTTGGGTGGTTAGCTAGAACCGTGGAAAAGAGCCCGTATAATTACGAGAAAAAAAATATCCCCATGCCAGGATCCTGTCGTACTCCCAAAAGTCCCTGTCTCGGTAAATCAGTCATGGTCCATGATGTGACTCTGGCGAAGAAGCCGAGCTGACTGGGGCGGGGGGCTGGTTCGTTCCGTTCTACCGGCCGCTCTAATATCATAACGGAATAAGAAAAGTTTGAGGGAAACCCGTATCGAATATCAGTAGATGCAAGTATCTCCTTCTATTTTATGTCTTATCTATCATGATTGAACCTTCATGTTTAAGCTACACATCCGCCACCACAATTCCCTTCTGCGGACAACCATTCCCGAAGATTTGAGCAAGGCTTCTTGCTTGTAAATTTTCATACCATTTTCTATCTATGTACGGTGGAGTATTAATTGAAACTATTATTGAATCGTGTAAGCTCCAAGCATCTTAACCAGCAACACTTCGTTTTATACTTACCTCATACCACGGAGTTTTGCGAATGCTCATCTGGATCAGGCGGTAAATAGTGCCTCACACCTAATTCCTTAAGTTCCCTTTGAAAGGATTCAATATCTAAATTGCAATCCATCCATTCGAGCCAGAATGAATCATGAACAAGTTGTTCAGCAGCTCCTCGGAAATAGTCAAGGGGCACATGAAGCGGCTGTAACTGAGCACCCACGCTTGCGCTTGCCAGTGAGTCTATGATGCACTGACTCATATTATCAGAGGCAACTCGCGTATTGTAGAACCCATCCGTTGCCGTGGCTGCCGGGATAGCTGCCGAAACAGCCGCAGGACTAGTGAAGGATGGATTGCTGTCGTTGAGCCCAATCCTTGACGTTACACTAATCCTGGGTTTATCAAGTGTGGATCCTTGGTTAGTTAGTCGTTTCATTAGATTTAGGAAAGATTTTACGATCCGCATTCCAACCAGCCAACATTTGGCCAACTCCACCAATGCCAATATGCACTGTCCTGATTTGTTTTCTGCAAGTTGTCGGTGGATTGGATCTTTTCGACGGATAACTAGTGTATGAATGGAGAGAGCGCTGAACAAATATGGGACACTGCGGTCAGCAAGCCCTAGAGGACTATTAGAGCAAAATTCAACCATGATACAGGTTAAGTTGGGCATATTTGATCGTCCCAGGGGCTAGAAGATCCTCGGCGGTGCAGGTAATTGAGTCGGCAGCCATGCGTGCCTGCATATCTCTTTCAACTTCTGTCGACGACAAACTCTCGATCCGCTTTGGTCAAAATATAAGAATACGGGCGCTACTAATTCTCGCCAGCAAGGGCGTTGAGATATGACAAGCAGTGTCCTACTGATAGGATAGGAGGCGTCCAGTATAGTAGCCCAAAATGGCGCGCCCATGGATTTATCAGGGGATGAATTGCGAAGCACATCTCGTAAATGAGATTGCCACTGCTGTAGTCTCTCGAACATTGAATTGCTATCAAATATCTCTAGCGCCGTTCGGCGTGGGCTGAACTCTGCGATAACAAGATCTCCGACTATCTCACGCGTGTGTAAGTGGTAAGATAAGATATCCATAGAGTTGATTTCGTGCTTACGTATTTCTGAAAACTTCGAGGTCTCAACGAAGTATGAAATGTGGTAGTCTTCTTGCATTGGAATCAACTGACCAGCGTGTCCTCGATCAAAGAGGAGGTCTTCGTCGATCAGGGGCTCGATATCGCAGTCTTCATCTCGGATACGGACAGGCCGACCTCAAGCCGCAGCAGCATGTCTGTCTCGAATCTACATCTCTTAGTATTTTGGAGCAGGAGGGATGCAAAGCTGCCGACTCACATAAATATACCACCAAATTCGCTTCCACAAAGATCTCATTTGCCGACTCAATTCAAATCGTGCTCAGCTCTCACCGCAACTGTTTAGGATACGTTCTACTCTTTATTCTATCGTCACTTCACTTACGATCCATACATGCCGAGCGATTGTACCAATGTTGCAGCACAACCTTGCTAATACCACGAGTCCTTCTGGTCGTCAGGGCCAAGCCACAAAAAGCTGAGAAAGATGCAGAGCTGCTGCGAGGTTCGCATTATCCGTTTCATGATCAATATCATTCAGTACCTTTGCACGAAGATAGTGCGCCTTTCTTGCGATGGTCCTGCCTTTCTAACCTGCTAGTTTAACTAAGTCCTCCGAACCACCAGTCAGAGCTACCATATATATCTTGCGGAGTACGAGCAGCGATGCTGGACCTCGCTCGTAAAGCTTTATAAAAGTATGTCTTTCAAGAACTGGATATGCTGGGTGGAAGTTGGAGAAAACTGACCGAATCAACCGATCGCTCACCGCGCGACTACGCATGGTGAGGGCATCTTGGAGTGACGGTTGTTCGACGAGGGTCTCTAGTTTTGAACCGGAGTGGTGGGCAAGAGAGGCAGGAATCGGATGATGAACATTGACGGGTTCAATCTACCCAGTCTTTGCATCGTAGACCATTTCTACAATGTATACTAAACTAGGCGAGTTCCCAAGGTCGTAGGATCGGAAATTTGGCTGGGACTAGGTTGGAACGGGTACAGCAGATGGTCTGCTTCCCACACTATTATCTCGCTCTCCATATTCGAGAGTGATACTTCCGTGGGATGATGGCTCGCGTTCAACTAAAGTAGAGGCCCCATGATGATCGAGACTCGAAGCGTCGGTCGCGGTTGGAAGTATGGGTTGAGGCACGGATTTATTTTGACGCGCATCACGTCTCCCTCTAACATATCTAATCAGATGCAGGGCGTCAGAGTGCGCATCCATCGATTCGATCAGAAGGATGCACATACCGCCCTCTTCTAGATTCCATCAGCTCGCAGGGACTATGGCGGGTCTGACAATGCCAGCAGGGAATCCCATCACCTGCATCACACCCCACACGCCTGGCATTGCAAGCCTTAGAAGCTATGCGTGTACGACGAAGAATTGGAGAATTTTCGTTTGATTTCGTCATAATGACAAAATGAAAGCAGAGACATGAACAAACACACAGGAAGTGTGGGCAAGAAGGCGAGGTAAAAGCAGAGGTGGGGAAAGCAAATGGTTTAGCCGGTGCATCGCCGGGTGAAGAAACTTCAGCTTCTGATTGTGTGAATAAGCAAGCTTGGTTGACGTTCCTCGAGAAGCTGAGGGAATGTGATCCAATATGCCGAACCCTCAACCTTGGTGTTTTAGGCTGAAGGAAATGTTGTTTTGATAGAAGCTAAATATCCCACGAGTTGAATGTCGCAGTCTAAATTCCAGTGACCAATTCCACGATAACCTTCGTCTCGATCACCAACATGAGTCTAGGCCTAAGCAACGGCTCGATTGAGGAAGCGGCAACGAAGCATAACTTGTCCACAAGAGGCGCTGCTGGGCTGCTTCATCGCGATGTTTGGGGTCCTCGAGAAACTCTATTTAAAGAACCTTTGAGAATTATAGCAGGTATTTCGGCAACTGAAGCGCTATATTTCAGCGGGCTAGAATATGTCGATGGAAAAAAATGAAGGTGGACCAGATTTTTGTGGCTGCAACGGCTTTTTGTTACAACCCTCAGTACGCGGTTGGCTGGCTCTCACGCCCACTGCCAACAATTCCAGGATCTCCACTTTTCAATTACCGCTTTACCTTTCGAGATGAAGGGGATGACGTTGTGGATTGCATAAGTTATTCAATGAAGCTGCATGATGCAGGGTTTATTGGGGAAACTATAGTCGTTCAATTGGCATCATATAACTAACCCAACAACTCGCCTCGTAGCCCTGTTCTTGACTTATTTTGCTGCCTTTGTTACTATATCGAATAGAAACTGATAACCTGGAGCTACTTGATCTTCCCACTGTCGCGTTCCAGGCCGCAGCGTCAAGTCATGCCCGTGCTTTTCGTCCTTCAGGATCAAAAACCCATGGGGTACACCCATTGATTGCAGCTCTTTGACAAAGCGTTCCGCGCTTGAAAACGACACCAGTTCGTCAGCCGTACCATGAACCACATAAGTTGGACAATGGTAATCTCCGGCACGTAGCCTGGCCAGCGGGCTCACCGAAGCAACAAGATCCGGGGATGGAGTAGCTGCAAACCAATTGGCCATCTTGTTTGCATTGTCTTCATTTGGTGGAAGTCCGTTCAATAGTAAATGTAACCCATGGCCTTCCTTTCCAATGTATTCCAGCAGTTCCGAGCGGGGATCACCCTTCGACGAATTGTCGCAGTGTGTAATCTATAGTTAGACACGATGCCAAGTTAGTTCTTGGATCTCACATTCAGCCTCACTTTGAACTACTGTAGAGCGGAAAGCTCGTGCAATAATATTTACTTACGGGTAATCTAGGCAGATGGGTGAAAATATCTTCAAGGCTCATTTTCCGCGAGGGCAATGATCCCTGACGGGCGGTGTCGAGTTCTAGACGAAAGAGAAGAGTCAGCAACTTTCAGATTTCCAGATCTCACCTTCATCTCTCTGAATTCCCTTACCTCCTGATTCAAGATCGACAGGTGCGTAGAAGCTGAGAACTGCTGTAGGCGGCGGAACGCCAGCCATTGTAGCTGTCCAGCCCAACGACATGGCGAGATGACCGCCACTGGACCAGCCTACCACAACTACTTTGCTTGAGTCTATCGCAACCCCAAAGGCACTAACCTGTTGGGGAAGTATTTTCAGAACCCATTGGTATGCATCGCGAACGTCGGTGATGGGGCCATCTATGAGGTTTATCTCTGGACATAGACGGTAGTCTATACTGACGGGGAGGAATCCACTTGTAAGAAGATGGAGTGCTTGTTGATGGCGTATTGATCTACGAGAGAGGGTCATGTGTCCTCCGCCATGAATCATAAGAGCTTTTGAGACGCCGTCAGCATACATATAGGCGAGTGGTGGCAGTTATACGAGAGCTATAGTAAGTGCGTACCGATATGTTGGGGGTTTTCGGATGGTACCAATGGAAGGTATACATCGGCATTGATCGGCAAGCCGTCAACCTCCTTGTAAACCATCGTCTCCACACGGAATTGCGAGATTCCATCAGCCCTGTCATTAAGTGCATGCCAATGTTTATTACAGGCCACAAGAAGTTGTTGAGTGTTCGACTCTGCGGTTGGGCCCTTTGAAAAACTCGCTGAAGTGAATCCTGCTTCCGAGAAAGCTGACATCCACTTGTCTGCTGGCTGAAGAGGATACTCGGCTCCACCTTCGGCTAGCCACCAACCGTCAAGCAATCCAAAGCAAATTTCATACCAATCTACAACTCTTGTGACCTCTGAGAGCACCAGAACGCCTCCTGGGACGAGGACGTCTTTTAGCCTCCGACAGGATGCTGTGCGATTTGATGTGGCATGGACACAATTTGTGCCGATGACCACGTCAAACCTACCTCGGAGTGATTCTGGGACTTCTTTCTCGAGGTTGAATGTCCGGTAGTCAATCCACGAATATTGATTGAAGAGCTTCTTAGCTTTGGATACGAGGGTGGACGAGATATCTGAAAACGTGTATTCCACAGATAGACCAGCGGCCGCAAGAGCCGCAGCCAGCTTCTTCGTCGTTCCACCGGTCCCAGCCCCGACCTCAAGTATTCGGATAGGCCGCGTATTTTGGGCATTTTCAAGTAAGCCTTTTAGAAATATTACCAATTGCTCCGTCATGGTCAATATCATGGGTGAGACGGCGTAGTATTTCTCCATTATTTTCATTGATGAAGCACTTCCGAATAGGATCGAGACAGCGTCAGCCTTTCCGCTCAAACACTCGGCTAGTCTGGGACCAATGAGTTCAATCAAGTCAATCTCCGTTTTGTAGGCGGGAAATCGTTCTCGGAAGTTTGCAAGCAACAGTGCAGATGATCGCTCCGGAATTGCGCGAGTCCCCCGAATGAGACCTCCAGTCGAATCTCGGCTGACAATACCGTGGCTCTGCAAGATCTCCCACAGTCTTTTGACAACTTTTTCATGTCTTGGTTTCATGAAAGAAATTTGTGGCAAGGGTTGGCGGGTAGAGGAATTTTTCAGGTTAACTCCCAGCGTGTCGAAGGCTTCAGTGATATATGCAAGCAAAAAGTTGACTTTGAAGGGCGCAATATCAGACCAATATCCAAGAAAGCCCTGTCTGCGCGCAGACGTTTCAAAGTGAGTGTCCGACTTTTGAAGTGCTGCGAATGGGTTTGTGGTTATAATTGTGTTTGCGTCAGACACCTCTGTGTCAGTTGTTTTGAGATTGTCCTTGCCATAAGCAACATTGTTGACATTTGATTCGTGCTTTAGGGACAGAGGAGCTGAAATGCCCAATTGTGACAATATATCCTGTACAGTATTCTCAACGATGATTTCGTTGATGTGAATTGAAAATTGGTCTTCGACTTCTTGTTTCAGGTCCATTGCAGACAGCGAATCTACTCCTAAGTTACCTAGAACATCCGTAAGATTGATGTCACCGGGCTCAACGCCCGATATCTCGGCAAAAATGCGGAGGAATCTATTCAATTTGCTTGAATGTTCGTAGAATCCTGGATTTGGCGCTGGCTTCGTGCCCTCTGCTCCGACTACAGAGCTGTCTTGTTCAACAAGAGCATTGGGGTCAATGACGCTTTGAGTCCCAAGATGCGGACGTAGATCGTGAAGAGAACTATTTCCCAACTCATCGGACGATAAGCGGATGCGGAATCTAGAATCTAGTTCCCCAACAAGCTCAAGGGCAGCCAGGGAGTCTAGTCCAAGCTCAGTCAACGCCTTATCGTCCGGCATCTCACGCGGGTCAATTCCGACGTATTCCGCGACCAGTGCTCGAAGAAGCTTGTTAAGGTCACCCATACCTTGTGTAGAAGTAACACTCGTCGCTGGAGTATCGTATCTTAACGGAGTTGAAGAGATGGATGAAGGCGCGACATTCTTCAACACATTTGCTGATCCCGCTTTTGTCCTTGAGTTCGCAATATCGAGTGTTCTCTCGAGTCTTGAGATCAAGAGCTTCGCAAAGCGACAACCACATAAAATAGCGACCATGTGCCCATCAACTGTGTGAACAAAAACATCTCCTATGGGCTGTTGATCATCAGTGAAGTTAAATTTGGCGTAAACTCGCCAGCCTGTTCCTGAATTCTCTGAGCAATAGTTTGATGAGATCACTGCGTGATCTAAGCCAACCATGACCATCACCTCTTCAGGGCTAACATCGTCGCTGCTGTTCATGAGAAGGCCGAGTACTTGAACAAAGGCGTCTAATGCCACTGCGTCACATATTTTCCATGCTGAAGTCTCGTCTCGGGCTGGCTGATCCGTTGGCAGATGGATGTTTGCAATTGCCTCATGGTCATGCAGAATGACTGAATCAATACCACGGAAAAACGCTGAATAGTCCACCACTCGAGCAAAGAGATCATATGCCCGTTTCGATCTCAACCTGTCAGCATTGAGCTTGTTGTTTTCGAGTTGATCCATGGCACCAGAAACTAGACGCTGGTAAGCATCAAATCCCGGACTGATCGTCAGAGATATGGTGCCGCTCGCGTGGGTGGTCTTTGCAGATTTTGAAGATGAACTGGTTGCGTAGGTTTGAACGATAAACTTCCAAGATTTGCTACTATTGTTCTGCTCCAGCTGTATTGTAACATCTCCGTCTGGCTTAACACACAGCGGAGACTTAATAGAAACCTGATCAAAGATCAAGTTATTAGCGTCAAAGGCATTGTCCATCGGGATAGATAGAAGCAGCTGAAGCGCCATCACAACGCACTCCATGTACATTGATGCAGGGCACAGCGACCGTGATCGCACCTCATGGCCGTTGACTAATTTGATAAACCGGTTACTGGTAGTATTGACGAGGAAGTGGCCAATGCCTGCAACTTTGCTATTCTTTTCGCTTGTTGCATCCTTCCAAGTCACCAATTGAGGAGGAGGAGGAGGAAGTAGGCCCAGAGAGGTATCTAAGTCCATTCCTGGTAATGACTTCTCCTTCATTTCCATAACCCTGTCAATGTTCGGCAGCCAGTACTGTGTCGGCCTGAACTGATATGGAGGTAACCAGACAGGTTTGCATTCTCCATAGGCTTTCGATTTGACCAGTTGCCAGTGGTTGACTGGGTGGCCAATTTTCCAAAGCTGAGTTACTGTCCTGGTGATAATATCAGAGGGAGTCGCGATATTCTTCACTTTCATGGTCAAAAGCTCGTGACTCTTAGGCTCCCCACAGGCCTTGCCTACCATCGAAATGACGGGTGTGCCGATACCAGCTTCTAGCCAAATACTTGGTCCCAAACGACATTCCAATCTTCGTACAGCTTGAGAGAAGAACACAGACTGCCGGGCATGTTGTGAAGGGAAAGACTCGTCAAGAGAACCGAGCTGTTCTTGTGTGCACGACTCCAGCGGGATAAAGGCTTTTTTCCAGTCTAGACCTCGCGAAAAGGATGCTAGATCAGCCAAAATGGGCTCCGTAAGCACTGAATGAAAACCGTGAGTAGTAGGAATACGTTGAAATCGAATATGCGTAAAGGCGGCATCATTGCGTAAACTGTTTTCTGCCGCTACAATTGCGTCCAGGCTGCCAACAACGACCAGTGAATCAATGGCATTGAAGCAAGCAATTTCTAGCTTAATCGGTGTGATCGCCTCTTTCTGCAACAGAACCGACAGAGCTTCAAAGCTTTTGATAGAGCATGAACTCAACGCTAACATGGCGCCTTTCTCATTACCCCATTTTGTGTCGATTAGCCGAGCCCTTGTTGCAACCAGGCGGACAGAATCTCGGAGTGAGAGGATTCCAGACACAGCGAGTGCGGTCAGTTCACCCAGGCTGTGCCCAATGAGTGCATTGGGTTTTAAACCGGCATCTATCCAAGACTGGGCACATGCATACTGCATAGCGAAAATGCTGCATTGCAAACTCACAGTATCATTAGCAGGAGCTGGGCTAAACATAGATGGTATGATAGATGGATATCCGAGACTCTTGATCTCGACATCGCAAGCATCAACATGAAATCTGAAAACCGGCAATTGGTCATAAAATGATTTGTCGATACCCAGCTTGTTATTGAACTGTCCGCTGAATGCCAATATGACCGGCCTCGAAGACTGTGGGACCTGGAAGATTGTGCTAGGATCTAGGGATCGTAGGAGACCAGTTGCATCACCAATGCTGTTGGCTTCGACTATAGCACTGAACTTGGACCGACACCTTCTACTTTCCAGAGTAAAGGCAACATCATCCAGACGGATACTATCTTTCTGCTGACCCAAGTATTTGCCCAAAATTCGACTACTGTCAACCAATGACTCTTCAGAGGCGGCACTGAGCATGAGAGGCAGGGCCATTCCACTGAATCTTACTCGCTTGTCGCGTCTCTGTACCGGCGACATCTCGCAGCAGAGTAGAGCACAATTCGACCCAGCTGCACCATAACTATTCACCATGGCAGCACGGAACGGTACTGCCCATGGTCGGAGGTCCCGAGCTATATCAAGCCCATCTGGCTCTAGGGCTGGGATTTTGGGGTTGAGTTGGCTGTGACTTGCTTGAGGTGGGATCTGGCCATGCTTAATCATGGCCAAGACTTTGAGAAGACCGGCGACTCCCGCTGCCGTCTCACAGTGACCAAGGTTACCCTTGATGGACCCTATGGAGAGCGCGGCACTTTGGGAATCTGAAGAGCTCCGACCAAAAACTGACCGAATGCTCTCGATTTCCAAGGGATCGCCTGCCTGGGTCCCGGTTCCATGCGCTTCGACGTAAGAGACATTCTCAGGTTGGAGGCCGGCTTTCTCGAGTACAATTTTATAAAGCGCCTGCTGAGCTGTGGAACTTGGTACTGTGATAGAAGCCGAAAGCCCGCCTTGATTGGTGGCAACAGCTGGGATGACTCCCATGATGAGGTCCCCGTCAGCAACAGCATGCTGAAGCTTCTTGAGAACCACAAGGCCAGCGCCATCAGAGCGGCAGTAGCCATCAGCAGACACATCGAATGGCTTGCATTGGCCTGTAGGGCTCAAGAACCCAGCTTTGGACAAATCAAAATAGTTGGTGGTGCCTGTGATTATATTGATACCACCAGCCAGAGCCATCCGACATTCTCCAGTCTGGATCGCTTTGCAAGCACGGTTGATGGCGACAAGGGAGGAAGAGCAGGCCGTATCAATGACTTCGCTCGGGCCAGACCAACCATATTGGTAACTCAGGCGACCGCACATAAACGCGCGGATGGTCCCAGTAGATGTGTAAGCCGTAGCGGCATGGCCAGTTGTGTTGTCTAGATATTCCACAAAGCTTGCCCCAATGAAGCATCCTACATCATCTCCGTCCTCTCGGCGGTGCGTTGCCAAATACCCAGCATCATCGAGTGCTTCATGAGCAAGTTCGAGGAGAATACGCTGCTGCGGGTCCATGTTTGTTGCCTCTCGGGGATTAATGCCAAAGAATGCGTTATCGAAACGTTGAACATCGTCAATGAAGTTTCCGTAGAAAGTGCGCTCTGTGACAGATTTCCCACTCTGAGTTGCTCTAAAACTGCCGAGTAGGTCAAACCTATCCTTTGGTAGCGTTTCATGGCGGTCTGACTTGGTCGCAATCATCTCCCAAAGCTCTTCGAGGTTGTTTGCTCCAGGTAGTCGACAGGATGCTCCCACCACGGCGAGTGCGTCGCCTGGAAATCTAGGGTCATCCAACACTAGAAGGTCCTGATGCCTTTTGATGAGACTACTAGCTCCCATCTTGATGGGACGAAGACCCTGTGCGAGGAAGGGAGCGAGTGACAAGGAATCCGTAAGCCCAATGTAGACAAATGTTGGCTCACGACGGTCGGATTTGACCACATCCTTGGCGGTCTCGGTAAGTATCTTATACCACTCACAGCAAGATACTAAGACGGTAGTAACCAGTTCATCGGTGAGAGAGCCTTCGGTTATACGCTCTGTAGATCGATTGGACCGAACTGGTACCTGTAGACGCGAGGCATCAGGAAGTTGTAAGCATGGTGTTTCCCGGCACAGATGACGAAATTCGGATGCAAGCTGTTCATTTTCGGGGTTGTGAACTTTGCCCCTGACTTCCAGCTTTTGGACCTGAAGTCCCTCGTGTTCTTTTGCGTAACAAAAGAGGTCATGTAACTTGCTCGCTGGTCCGACAATGCCCACAGCCAGCGGTTGAGGCACCGATGACACATATGTACCCGGGAATCTGCGAGTAATATCATGTCCCTGGCCTTCGTACTTGAGTCTAAGCGCCAGGGTTGTAGATCCAGTATCACCGCTATCATCCGCAACCTCACTGTATGCACCTACGCCAACGAGAATGCGCAGTGCTGTGGCCGTGTGCGTGATGACCGCGGCTTCGTTTTTAGCGCACGCTATAACCATCGCGGACTAGCCAATATCAGTACTCGACTAGCGATCCTTGAGAAACATGATTAAGTTGAAAAAAAATTGCAACTAAAACGTTGGTAGTTGGTTTTTTTGGCAAGTTGTCATGTGTGACGTTTGTACATACGTCCAACCATAGACTGATTAAAATAAAAAAACATACCGATAATCCACCACAGAAACCTTGCAAACCTCCCGATTCACTGACATCCGCAATGAATTGTTTGTGGGCTATTCTGTAAAACTCCAGGAAGCGCAGGTATTGTCCAATTTGAACAATCAAGAGCATGGGCAGTGCAACGATACCGGATCGAATTTCTGCTACTGAATCCGATATCCCGTCCTTCGCCCAATTAACCAAGATGTCGAGGTACTCAGGACCTGGGGTGAAGTTGTTGACTTCCTTTTTAGCTTGTGCAAAGATGGACCAGATGTTTCCAGTTTTAAGCGCTGTAATCTCAGCTAGCAGCATCTGACCATGCTCGTGCCCAGCGAGAAATGAATGCAAGGCGGCCAGGTACTCTGCGTCCGGGGCCCTGGCTTGTGGACAGAAAAACCCGCCAGATAGCACTAGGGGCGTTTCTTCTTGATTCACTGTCATTGTTCCTGTTAGTTGCTGATCAGCTGGAGATATCTGGTGTGGGTAATCTAGGAAACGGAAATTCTAAAGAATTGCGTGGAATCTAAATATTGGCTGAGTGGCCTATTTGTACTCAATGCCAAAAACAGAATGGGCATGATATAAGCAAAAAAGTGATCACATGCGTGTAGGTCTATCCATTCTGCCTATTGAATTAGTGGATGGTCATCACGCAGGTTTTATAGAAATGATGGGACATCGCTATGATAAACGAAGGTTAGTGCCGCCTCTTCGTCTTCGGCAGGGTTCTGCGCATTGGAGGTATGGGATTGAGACAGGGAGTGTGCTTACATGCGGGGTTTATCTTCCACCACGTTAAGTGCAGACCTTTGCGGAAGTGGCACGACAGCATTAGTTTCACCTTATGAGCTTGATGGGCTTTCTATCCTGTAAGTTACTTGCACTGTACACTGCTGCTAGCATGGGTTCCGGGGGTGGTAGCCATTGATATCTCACTTATACGATATCGTTGCAGTGCTCTCTTAGCTTACGCGTCTGGTACGGCAAAAAGCCCACCGGCAATTATGATGAGATGTGACAAGAACCCTGCTAGTGTGCGCGAGTTTCTGTTGATTCGCAATCTACGCCCAATACTTAAAAGAAACCCAATCTCTCAACTAAAACTGTGCGCTTGACAAAATTGGCCATGTATCATACATGAATATCTACAGCCGGGATTCGATATATCCTTGGAATTTGAGCCTACATAGAACAACTTGGGAAGATCGTAGGCCTTTTTAGTAATTCAAATAAGCGAGGGATACCATTCTCGATGCCAAACGAAATGCCAGTCAACCATTGGATCATGAGTATTCGTGGAGTTTGCAACACGAAGAGAGATTTTGCACATCATAATGATGGTCAAGTGAATTAATGTTATAGACCAGAGCGGTAAATAGTACGAGTGTCAAACTGGTAAATTCGAAGTGGTCAATACGAATCACATTGTCAAGGTTCTATCCATGGCTCCCCATTGAGTCAAAATAGTACCAAATACAAACAAAAGTATTTAATCCAAGACAATAAAATTACAGGTATGAGGCAAAGATTCATAAAATATCTAATTCAGTCAAGGACTAGACTATCCTACTCGACCCAACGACGAATTCTCACAAACCGCTGCCTACGCCGTGTTTCAATCTAGTTCCTCTGACCAACCTGATGCGCGATAGACTCCCACTGCCGAAAGCTATGCCGATGAACTAGCAGGCCGGCTAGCGTAAGACTACTAGGGTTTGTGATGGTGTGATTGAGAGTTCAGAAGTGTTACGATATTCCTCTTTTGATCTTGTCAGCATGCGTATCTCCAAGGGCAAATCACTCCGCCACAGATTTTAGCGCGATGACTGAAAGCACATCGAGAATGCCTACCCGTATGCCGTCCGCCAAAGTTCTCATTGGTTCTCTTCTAGGTTTAGTCTACCACCAGAATCTCATTTACGGCATGCAATATTGAATGTCGACTAGGATCATCATCCGGGACCGTATCTAGGAGGAGCTAGGTCGGCTTGTGGTCCAACTTCCCGATCAGCTAATCCATGATGGGTCATTAGATGGAAGGATAGTATTCCTTCAAAGGAAATCCCCGGGATAATAATTCACTCTCCTCGCCTTTGCATATCCGAAATTGCCCGTACGAGCCATTGGAGGATGCAAGTACCCCTAATAGCTTAGTCGTTTTTTTATTTGTCTCGTCAGTCACTGGTGACATTAGATGTGACAGAATACACCGCTTCCTAGTCACTATTTTCGCGTTCTACAGCGGCAGAGTATTGGGTTCTCTCTTGTATCCATATGCATTCAGTATTATATCAAGTAGAAAGGCGATTTCCGTTACTGAAATTTCTGCAATGGTGTGTGAAGACCCAATCAACGGGTGGAGATGGAAAGTCTGTAAGATAACTCACGGTTGTCGTAATTTGCATGCTCAAGATGGTGGATCACATAATCGATCTAAAATACAAACCGAACATCACAAACCACACAAGCTTCGACAACTTCATGGCATATCTCTGTGCGAGTATTCAGGCTCGAGCGTACAGAAGCTACCCTAAACCCACACCTGCTGCAAGAAACTCTCTACGTCTTCGAGGAGAGCAACTGGTTCTTCTAATGCGGCAAAGTGTCCGCCCTATGTATCAATTAGTCAACTTCTTCTTTAGGTTAAACTATTTTGCATATGTGACGTACCTTGTCATGGCTTCTGAACCAAACCAGGTTTCCAGTCGTGGCCACCCATGATTTAGGGATAGGCGTTATCTCGCTAGGAAACCAAGAATAACCGAGGGGTTTGTGGCAATATAGATCTTTGTCATCATGAATCATGTACTTTTTAGGGCCTTGGTGGAAGACGTTACGGCAGTCCGCATCGGACTTCTCTCGTAGTGGCTCCTCGGCCAGTTCCTAGATTAATCAGCAGTGTTTCTTGAACAATCTCCCATGAGTGTGACTGACATGTCGATAGGGATAAATTGCCCGAGGAAAGGTCTCTGTTAGCCAGTACAGCGTAACGGAAGCCAAAATTTCGTCCAATGGAGGTGGCGTGTCGCTCCAGGTGAGAAACTTTTCCCCTATCCTGCAAATCATAATATTTTAGAACCCGGCCTCATCAGCAATTTTCCACATACCATGCAAGTAACGCCAAGGGGCTTGCTGAAAGGGCGAAGCCGATTGTAGCCGGCCGTGTCGAATGCTCCAGTGCGTATGCGGTGCCAAACTTCCCAAAGTCATCTGCTCGCTCGAGACCTACGCGTTCGAGGTCTTCGATGGGTAGCCTCCCGTGTGTGGCTTCATCTGGGCAGGGCATCACACAGAAGTTGACTAGAAGCGGATTTAGTATATATTGCCTCTTTGGCCTGTTCTTCAGAATTAATCTCACGGTGTAGTGCTGTCAAAAATATCAGCATATGTATGTCACGAGATACAAAGTGATACTGACCTTTGCAAGACTCAAATCGGGCCGCCATGATTCTTGCCGTATAACTTCCGATATCACCACCCTGGGCGGCATATCCAGCCTCGAAGCCAAGGCCAACCATGAGTTTATGCATCAATCGTGCCGAGTCTTCTAATGACCAATCCTTATTAAGCGGAGGCGACTCAGAGAATGCATATCCAGGCAGAGAAGGGACAACTACATGATAGGGTAGTTCGTCCGGTGTATACTTCTTCTGTAGAGATGACAAGAGACTAAGAAATTCTAGGAAACTGCCTAAGATATCTCTAATCAGCATTAAACGACGGACCCTCACAATCGGTCTCACCTGGCCAGCCATGCATACACATCAAGGGAATGGCGTCTTTCTTCCGAGAAAAGAGACCAACGAAATGAATGGAGTATTTGCTCCCGTCATCATCCACGACATGCGAGGTGAAGTTTGGAAGTGCATTGATGCACTTTTCTACTCCACGCCTGGGGATACTCGTTAGAATAGCTCACCAGATCAAATTGAATGTATATCACTTTACCAATCAAAGTTCGTTTCCCAATGTGCCTTGGCCTCGGACAGCCATTTGTAAGTGATGCCGTATTTGGCATCCGTACGAGTATTTTCGTAGGTTTTAGGACCCAATTTCGAACAACGCAATAGCACAAGAAGACTGTCTAGATCTTCCTTAGCAGTCTCTAGGGAGAATTGGGACGTTTCAATGGAGACAAGGTGAGGTAGCCGCCCGTAGTTTGACATGATGTTGCGCAATGTAAACTCGTAAGATGTTGTGGGAAGGAATTTCGCATTCAAGTGAGTTAATTTAAAGCGCAAGTTGAATACTGGTTGCTCAGAAGCTTGACGCTTGGATTAAATTGTTGCCGCCTCGTAAATTCTTCTAATTGAGAACCTGTTTCAACCTGATCCACATGGAGAATCTGACACTTACTCTATCGAGGTCTGAACGTGCAGCTCAGTGATTTTAAGCTGATGCCTTGATTGCCGCGGGGTAAATGTATTTGTCAGACGACGTCATTCCAAGGGCGTGCGAAGAAGTGGGCTCGCGGACGATCTTGCTTCATCGCAAATATTTGACCCGATATGCGGCACGTATTATAAAGGACGTGATAGAACTATAGACCAAGTATCTCGCATTTTCAATCCGTTTGGTCGGGGAGAATTTTTTCGGCACAAACTTTCTGCACGTGAACTACCCATGAAGATGCTCGGGAATCTTAAAATGATCATATTGTAATTATCGCTACAGCAGTGCCTTGCCATATGTGTGAAGCGAGCTGGGCAAAGTAGATGACAAATACCGTTCAACCTTTTACCCCCTGGAAGCAAGAATCGTCATTGTTGACGCATCATTGAATGGGACGATGACTGCATCAACTGATTTATAATGCCTCATTGTCATTGGGCTTTTGCCAAGATATTGTCACTTCATAAGAATTTGCCAATACAACTAACAATGTCTTGTTTGTTTCGCCTCCTAGCGATGCCATTGAATTAGATCATTTGACCTCAGCGTCTAACTTATTATCGTAGCCATGTGTTAACTACACTTGGTAAATAAACTTGACCGTATTAAGTCGACACTTTCTCTAAGAATTTTCCTTCCTTCCTGTTCCCATCCGCTGTCCACCCTTCTGATACTACTTGTGATCCAGCTATATATAGAGTTGTTACATCCTAGCTTTATCTTTAGGACCTCTTAAAGGAAATCCTCAATTGGTTCTTTACTCTCGTAGTAACCAAACCAAGATACTAGCGTTCTACCTGTTTCATCTTCGGTGTGGAGGTGGCGCCATTTTTACTAGCAACCATACTATGACTATATTTCTCCCCAATCCAGAACTCTTCAATATCTCACTATGCACTGATGGCTGGTTACTGTGATCCCCGGTATTAACGTCTGCCCCCTGAGCTACCAGAAACTTTGCTATAGCATCGTGGTCCTCACACACCGCAAAGGCAAGGGCTGTCTTCCGTTCTCCATTCATTGCTTCCAAATTGGTGTCCTTTTCTACCAGCAATCTCATGGTGGTTTCGTGACCGCTCATTGCGGCGGCCATAAGCGGTCAGTGTTTGCTGGATCTCTATGTCGCTTCAATGTAGACGCCCTTTTGTAGTCGCAACCTGATTTCATTGGCAATACATCAGCCACCAATAGCGGAGAAGAGGGCAATTGAGAGGATCGCCGAGGTCTAGTAAGGTGAATCGACAAGTTTATTGATCTTGGTATCAGAGAAAAGAGTAGAAAAAACCTGGAGGACAACAGCTTGATGGCCTTTGCTGATATCTTTTGGCCAACTTGGAAAAGTGATGGATTATGTGCAGCATTATTGAGAGGTAATGATGATATATGGGTGAACAATGTAGATAAATGCAAGCGCTATCGGTGAACCGAGATGCTACCTACACCCAAATACTATGGGTGAATTTGATAAAGTTACGTCTGGTGTCTAGTCTGTCCCTAAATTATTGTGACTTGCAGCTTCGCAAATTGACTCACAAATCTCTGCGCGACGGCCTTGTTATCGAAATCGTATGACACCACCCCGATCCGGCGGTAAGTGTCATTTTCAATGTGAGCCAATGCGAGCCCACGGCCCAGCCATTTGTCTTCATAAAAAGGCCCGGTGGCAATCACCAACTGGACAAACTCATCTCGGATATCTTCGAGCGTGTCAAATACCACGGTCGGTGATTTGGTCCCAGCGTTTCTCATCTCCGTATCATCTCCACATTCCCAAACACTTTGACCTGCGTTCCATTTCAATGAACTAATCTTCAACTCATGTGGATATATAAAGAACTCAGGAAGGGCCATCTCGCCAGAATATGCAGTTGCGAGAGGGCCAGTAAGTGTGATGCTTCCCCCCCTTACCTGCCCGGTCTCCGAACCTTCTGGTACCGCTTTGATTTCGGCACTCTGAACTGAAGCGCATACGTAAGCCTCCCTCTCCGGTCTTGAATTGCCCCCAAATCCGGGTTCACAGGTCCATCAAGGCTTGCCCAAGACCATGATGGGGCGCGGTACTGCTCTGCTCTCTTTGCAGGCTTCAAGACGGACCATGTCAGATTGCTCGGCAGCTGCTCTTCCCAGAGACCGGCCAAATACCGATGAGGGCCGGGTAACAGCTCGCATAGTTTATTCCTCATATCGTTTGCCAGACCAGAAACTGCCACTAGTTTGTCGCTTGGGAATGTTAGATCGCATTTCGAGTATACGTTGACAATAGCACCCCAATCGTTAAACAGCTGCTCGCATGGGGTATCTGCAGGTGTCCTGTCCGAAGCATTCATGAGTTGTTTCCAGTAGTGTGGAAATTTAGACTCCTTCCGACGTGGCAAGGTAGCATCGTCGACGACGTGTACGCTGACTGGGTGAGTTTCGCAACAATGGGCCTGACGGCATTCCTAAAAAACCTGCTTTCTGCCGAAATGCAGAACCCGGGGAGCGAGAAGTCGTTCTTGAACAACCCATCCACGAGATACCAGGGGCGCATCGATGAAGCCCAGACGCCAACCCCACCCCTTCTCAAGCAGGAACCTAAACGGCTTCGGATCATCTTCCGGATTAAGCTTTAGGGATGCAACACCAGGAGCGACTTTGGTCGGATCGCGAGAAAAGAAACACCCATCGTCATCATCTCTGGCTCCAAGAGCCGATATGTTGAGCAAGGCGTTTTTGTATACGCTTTGCATGGTTGCAGCCTCTCGTCGCCAATCTTGGATCGAGTCTTGGTAAACACACAGTCGGTCTATCCACAAATAGCGTACCCCAAGTCTTTCTGTAATGGTTGCTGCCTCGCGGAAGGTCTTTGGCAAGATGGCGGTTGGCTGGAATTCTGAAAGCCTCTCAAGGCTCGATATACGAAGTTGAGGTGACTCTTCTGCCGGCCCAGAACCCTCAAGTTCAAGAACACGGGTTGGGATGTAGTCTCGTGAGGAATCAAGCTGCCGACACTGTTTGTGCGATTCGAGGCAAACGCCTAGCCACTTCTGGATCAGGGACCAAGTTTTTGCATCATTAGTTGATGCACCGATATCGAAATTCAAGTCCTTGTCAAATTCTTCATCTGCCGCTCTGATCGTCAATCCCAGGATTTTGACCCTGTTCAGCGGAAAATTGGTTCAGAACGTTGCCTCCAACCGGCACCAAAGTAAATAGCCCGGATGTTCCCGCAAAGTAGAGGCCCATGACCAAACTTTCTCCTACAAATGCAACAGAAAATACTGAGTAGTATCCATGTTTCCCAAGATTTCCGGGTCTAATCATCGTAAATCGATTACACATGACACATCCCTCTTTGACCGAACGCTCGAACGAGTCACTGTCTTGATGGTGTCCATAGATATATTTTTCAAATTCCTGGACTTCTAGTTCACTATCATTCTCCTCACCTGCACCTTCTTTCATTTGTTAGAGCCGAGTCTAATTCATTATCTGATCAGTTCACTTACCAGGGGCCTCTTCAAGATCAAGTTCGTCTAGAAGCTCATTGAGGAGTCCGAGGCGCTTCTCTGGGTTCCAGAAGCCTTCTAACCCAGCCTGGCAAACTTGGCAATGCATCTTTGGCGTATTTGTTTACCTTGATGATGGTGTTAGTAATTACTCAGGTGCCTAGTCAGGAATACGCACCTCCATGCATAAGAAGGCAGGTTGAAGGACAATTGGTTGCCTCATATCGGGCGATCAGCAAAGGCAGAAACACTCTCCACCATGCTGGCGATGCGAACGAGGACGGCTACGCAGCCCAATTAGGAAATTTTCAATCAGCTGGGAAGGGACTTTTGTAACAAGCCCCAATTGAGGGTGAACACGATGGTGATCAAGGATTACATGGCGTGACACTTAAGCTCACTGAGAGCTGCCACAACACAACTTGGTCTAAAGTTATTGAATACTCAGGTGCTGGAAATCCGAAAGTCCACCACGTAAGTTTTCATGTTTAAATAAGCAACTAGAACACCTGCACCCCCTCAAACCAGTTTCACCCTATGTATTGCCATATCCCCATGTTTGGAGCAGACCTTGCAATGATGTAGACGAGAACTCCGCCCATTAGTGCGAAACCGGTGACTAAATAGCGTAAGCAAAAGAGTAAAGTTCATGGTGTGTGTTCGGATCCTCACAAATAGTGAAAACCCAGCCAACCCCAAGGGAATCGATCAATGGAACAACAGAAGCCGTTGCTGCAGCCCCGATCACGTACTGCAAAATATATTTACTACACACAACTTCGGCTCTCTCTGCTGGAAAGACCTCTGCCAAAAGTTAGTACTCAGTGTAACGTTTTTCGAAGCCAATTGCAGACATACCTGCGGAGTACGTATTCAGTCCATTCCATGCCCCCATTAAACCGACTCCAATCCAAAAAGCGGCTACAATTGGCAGAGCTAAGCCACCAAACCTTTGACCTAAGGCCCATCCATATATGAGTACCGATATAGGCAGAATCGCAATTATATACAAGAGACTACTATTTAAACGGTCCTTTGGGAGTCGCGTGCCATCTCGCTTCTTGATGTAACGCTTTACTGTATAGTCTGATAGGCGTCCTCCCGCCATGCTGCCCACAATGAAGCCGATTCCAGGTGCAAGGTAGAACAGCCCACTAATCAATGGCGTTGTGAGGTGGAATTGCGGGTTAATGATGTGTCGGATTGATGCGAGGACACCATATTGTGTCAAGGCCAGTAGTCCGCAAACAAGGTCCGACAACAAGACCTGGGGGCGAAGGTACTGCCTAAAAACCTTCACTGGGTTGAGTCTTTGAATATGTGTCACAAAAGCATGTTTAGACTCCGGCATGTCCTTGTAGAGTTGTCTGACTTCGCTTTCGATATCGGGGATGCATAAAACGGACAAAAGCATGCCAAACCCGCACATTGCCACCTGGAGCCAGTATATTGTTCTCCAATCTCGAAATGTGACAAGTATCCCAGCAATAGATGGACCTAGAATATTCATAAGTGAGGGTTGAGATGATTTGATGGGACAACTTTACCCAGAGCAGAGCCAGCCACGCTCCCCACCTGGAAACAACCAACCGCAGTACCTCTGACCACAGGCTCAAAGATATCAGCAATAATAGTTTGACCTGCCACCATAAAATAGGTTCCAGTTAACCCCGAGAGAATCCTCATGGCGGTGAAGACGGCCATACTTGGTGACACGGCTGTACCAATCGATGCCCCAAGCATGACCAACAATGCGGCATTGTAGCTGGATCTACGGCCAAATATTTCTCCTAGCGGCGACCAAATCAATGAAGCACATCCCATAGCAATGAGTACTACAGCGTTTGTAACATTCAGAAGCTCGGGCGTTGTGGCCAGGTCTGCTGCGATTTCGGGAGTTGCAACGAGGAGTGAGGTGCTGAGAAAAGTAACGACAAGAGTATTCCAGCTGACGATGAATAATATCAAATACCTCCGTGCGTTACTCGGGACTTTTCTTTGTGGCCTTTCGGTGGCATCGCCCACAATTTCATCGAGTCCCGTAGCTCTTTGGTCGAGTGGCATCGAAGTCGACATGTCCGCGATGGATGAAGTCCCGCGTACTTCGAGGAGAAAAAGAATAGTAACAACTATTTGCTCTGGAGAAGGGTATTATTTTTCTGATATAGGCAGTGTGGGCCTCCGGGTTCAAATTTGAGGCCGGCCTCGGAATCTCTAAATCGCTCCGAGATGCGGAAGAGGTTTGCGACGCTGATGGTAACAATATGGCAAAGAACTGTCAGTATTGGAGGCATGCCCGTTGAAATGAGTCAGTACAAAGAAAGTTGACTTACTAGATATAGGTTTACAGTAATATTTTGTAATATTTTGCTAAAATATGTCATGTGTTGTTGCCAACTCTCCATTCACCGACTATCAACTAGCCATATCACAACAACAGGCCCGGTCCTGTTTCCGAAGCGTCCCCACATCAATGAAATATTGTACCGATGTCGGGATGAGAATGTCAAATTTGATGGGTTCATCCAACGCTGGTGATAAGCCGGAGATGTTTCAACGCTCCGTATGGCTATGTCCGACAAGTACAGAATCCACAATGTTGATTCATGCGATATTGCCTCCCGGTTACTTCTGTTTTCAAGTAAATTTCGGTGAACCTTGTAGTTTCTGTCCATTCTAGGCCACGATTTTCCTTTCCACGGGCTAAAAAAACTTCTTCTTCTCACTTTCCATTTATAGGTACGATAGCATAAACCTCTATAGGAAGTGCAATTCGTATACAGAGTTCCCAAAACCCCTCTAATATTGAAACAAGTCTATCTTTGGGAATACCATACGAAAAAAGTACGATACATACGTAACTTCGGTAAAATAACCAACCCATGTAGCCGTCGAAACTTTGCCTACTTGTATTAGAAATTCCCACCGTTGACTGGAATGCATTGACCAGTGATAAAGCTAGACCAGTCTGAAAGCAGGAATACGATGGCATCTGCAACATCTGTGGCATACGCCATTCTTCCTTTAGGGATGGCATCTATTTGGGCCTTTCCAACTTTCACATCAGGATCTCCTTTGGGGGCACCATTCACACAAGCTTCGGCCAGGGGAGTATCCGTCGCACCTAAGGATTTCGTCAGCGGCGTCGCGAACAAGGAATCAAGATGTTGAACCGTCCACATACCTGGCGCAACGAGATTCACTCGCAGCTTTGGAAAGTCTCGTGCCCAAGAACGGGTCAAACCCAAGACAGCATGTTTCGATGCCGTGTATGCTGCCAGACCGGACAGACCTCGGAGAGAAGCACCGCTGCCGACATTTACAATTGACCCTTGGCCTACACTGCGCTTAGCTTCATGGATGGCACCTGGAGTCTCAATATCATCCTGCGTGGACATTTTACCGAAACACTCCGTAGCCATGTTCCAAGTGCCCGTCACATTAATATCCATTGTCCGCTGGTACACCTCGTCAGTCCCAATCTTGCCTTCCCAGCCAGAGGTGCCCGCGCAGTTGACGAGGCCATCTAGTCGACCTGATATAGAGTCAATGAAGCTCCTGCAGGCGTCTCGTTTGGTGATGTCACAACAAAATGCAAAGTGGACATCTTCCCAGCCTGCCAAGTCCTCCGGGGCTTCCTCCGCAATGTCAGCGACGTAGACTGTTGCACCAAGTTTGAGTAGCGTCTTGGTCACTGCTAGCCCGATGCCTGAGCAGCCTCCCTATCAAACTTCAGCAAACTAAATCGATATTGGCGCTACAGAGGCCTGGACCAACCGTCACTGCGATTTGACGCCCAGCGAAAGACAAAGACGCTTCCATTTCAGCCTTGAAAATGAGATAGATAGAGGCTGCAGAGGCTTCCCATTCGTTTTGGTCGGGCCCAAGGTTAGACATACATACTTGAGTGAATGCACAGTCCCCAGCTTTCAGCGGAGTTGAGCGAGACGTGTGTCGGATCAAAGCGACGCTACCCCACTCGCAGAGCCAGTCAATCATGACGGCTTCACGGCTAAGTCCGACAGGCATCAAGAATTATTTGCCGATCGTCCGAGGTTCAATTAATCAAACAGATTAACTGCCTCATTCGATTTCCTCTTATATAGATGACATGTCTCATCTGTGAAAAACTAAATTTGTAGCACATCAATCAGACTTGCATCCATTCTCCGCTTACCTCCTTGTCACCTAAAACCGTACCAAGTCACCGTTTAATTTCAAACCATGCCGAAACGAGCACTTGTGGCGTATGCCGTCGATGTTGACGCATGTGCTAACTGGTATGTGCTATTAATGTCTCTTGCTTGACAATTGATTAATCCTCGAAAGGATCAACACTCGTGATGGCTCATCCATTGGTGCGACCGATGTATCCAGGGGCATCTTTGGAGCAAACGTTGGCACAGACCGCATGCTAAAGTTGTTTGCGGATAATGATATCAAGGCATCATGGTATATGCCAAGCCACACGATCTTGTCATTCCCAGAGCAGATGGCAAAGGTTAGGGATGCTGGCCACGAGATGTAAGTGCCGACAAATCCAGGTCACTCACTGCCTCCATGTTGCTGAAACTTTGTATTAGTGGCCTGCACGGTTATACGCACGAATTTGTGCGGTTTCTCACTGAGGAACAGGAACGAAAAGTTATGGCCAAGTCCATCGAAGTTTACCAGGAATTCACTGGAAAGTACCCCAAGGGCTGGGTAGCTCCAGCTTGGGAGGTCGGTCCCAAAACCATGTCCATCTTGGAAGACTTTGGGATTGAGTACGACCACTCTATGTTGCATCACGACTGTCAGCCATACTATGTGGCAGATGTACCCGAGGATTCCAACATACACACAGACTACTCACAAGATCCCGATACTTGGATGAAGCCCATGAAGGAGCATAAACCTACCAAGGTCGTTGAGATTCCTGGATCTTGGAATGTCGATGATTGGCGTGAGTGTCAAGCGTGTCTCTTTCTTCTTGCTTCCACTAACCACCACCCTATAGCCCCCATGAACTACACGAGACGTCCCGGAACCCACGGCTTTGTTAATCCTCGTGATATCGAAGTTCAATGGCGGGATCAATTTGATTTCTTTTATCGAGAGTACGATTCCTTCGTCTTCTGTGTTAGCTGCCACCCGCAAGTCAGTGGTAAATCCAACGTTATGCTTATGCACGAGCGTTTTATCGAGTACTTGAAATCGAAGGAGGGTGTTGAGTTTGTGACCATGGCTCAAGTTTGTGATGAGTTCAAATCCGGAAGGATGCCTGGTGTGAGCATTAAGGCGGGTGTATAACTTTGACAGAAGTCCTTGTTATAAACATAGAATAGTAAAATATAACTTGCATGGGTTAGATGACTTAGGTATGGAATTTCGCTTCTTATGCCTTGAAAAGATATTTTTGATCTTTATCATCACCTTGATCTCCTTTGACCTACAAGGTGATTACGAAGCTTGATTTGGTTTGTTATAAGTATAAAATCCCTTCCCGCTCTTGACTCCAAGATTTCCCTTCTCGATGTATTCCTCCAGGTACTGGCGCGGTTTTTGAGGAACATCTTGCCGTGCGTCCGCATAATGGTTCTCAATGTCCAAAACAACATCGAGACCCACAACATCCATAAGCTCGAATGGGCCTTTCGGTGTTTTCAGAACTCCTTTAAAGATTGAGTCAATTTCCTCGGGTGCAGCAACTCCTTCCGCTGCGGCGAGAAGTGCTTCTCGTTTGATAGCTGCCCAGATCCTATTCGTGCATATGCACTCAGTCACAGCATGTAACTGTAATGGTAGAAAGCGCTTACCTGTTGTAGATGTAGCCCATCGACTGAGCCTTTACTTCAAATGGCGAAAAGCCATGTTTTTTCGATTCATGCAATACCAACGATATGCAAGCTGGGTCGGTCAACTCATGACCCATGATCTCCAGTTCTGTGGCGTTGTGAGTTATTGACGAGAGAGTGCTCTGCTAATTCATGATTTGCTTACCACATGTCTCAGGAGGCCAGTCTGGGTCCATTGACTACGTATTAGAAACAACCTTCCCCGTGAGTAGAGCAACTTACACGAATGAACACTGAGGATGCGGCTCTCGTGGTTCAAAGCCAAGCCATTGATTATTTCTGAACAGCAGTAGCTGCTTGAATTCGAGGCGATAATGATCTCCGATGGTGCCAGAGAGTCTAGTTGCGAAATGAGCTGTCTTTTCAAAGCCAGTTGCTCCGGGATGCACTATTCAGGCTGTCAGGTATGTCAAACTCAAGGATAGATGGCCAATGGTAACTAACCTCAATCACGAGCCAGGCAGTTTCGAGTGCAGTTTCTAGAGTCTCGGGAGGATGAATCATCACTCTCCCCCACTTCCGACCATTTGATGAATTCTCTGCTCTGAAGGCATCAATGGCCTGAAGACTGGCTTGGAGCTGGGCGGGCTGGGCGTCAACTAAGTGAACATCATTTCCTGCACTTGACCACTAACTCAGTCAATCACGTTAGCAGTGCGGATAAATTATTAATGTGACCTCTGTAAGGGAAATTTGAGGATTAGAAAATAGAAGAATAGCATGAAGCGCCATATACTCATACCATATACGCCAAACGCCTTCCCTGGGTCCCCGCTCCAATCAGCGCAACAGAGTTTCTGGGATTTGACGACAGTTGCATGGTGAAAGGCAATAATAGACTAGAATTAGTACACAAAATAAGATACAGCAGTTTACATTTATAGTCTGCTGTAACACTGAAGGCAAAAGAGTGAATGGGAAGAATATGCGATGTTTCTGTTTACCTTTTATTTCACAAACATTCGGATCCGATGCTCCAGTTGGGTGGCAGTGGCGGTATTTTTGATCCGCCATCGGATCCGAGACGCGCATGTGGGCGTCATCGTTTAGATCCGAGCACGGCAATCGCTCCACATGCATAGTTTGGTTGACAGAGTGGCGGAGATTAAATGGCACTGAGTATCGTAGTATCCGCAGCGGAAGCCAGGTTACGACGCGCTAGTGTAGATTGTACCGCTCACCATTTATACTGGATCAAAGCACTTTGCCCCTCAATCAGTCTCTATTATTTGCCACTGATTGTTTCCTACCCTGGTCTACATTACCTAAATACTCTTCTACAATTTCCCCGACACAAACCCTACCCTCCTTTGGATCGCGGAGTAGTTATTCCAGCTCCAACACCTAATAAACACGGTTTCATACAAGTCACCAAGGCTAGGGAAAGCATCTGTTGCTACTTTTTGCAAACCTTGTCCTATTCAGACCGTCGCAATTATTATGTTTACACTAACTGGGTACATGCAGTGGCAACTCCCAGTAGGGAATTTGGGTCTCCTCCAGTATGTCATCGAACGCCGCTGAGCAGACCTTTTGTCGAGCTGCTTGGACAGATTTAGAGCTCTGGGGGAGATGCTTCAACGTAGACTCCAAAGTAGACAGTAGGCTATCATGTGACTCTTGTGTAATGACTTTGTTCCTAAAGTCCCTGTTGATGGCTTTTTGCATGAGTTGCACACCTGCAACAACATGATGTGGGTAAGGGTCGATGGCAATGAGGGGAACAGTAAAGGTCGTGCAGAGTCCCGTCTCACTCTCGTGAGGTAGATTAGAGGAAGCAGAATTGGCTGTTCTTCTCAGGGTCATAGTATTGTGAAGGCCAAACGCGAGTGCGTTCATGACGGTATTTTCTGCTTCGACGCTCGCGTCTTTGAATTCCGCCACCAAGTCGTACCGATCTACGACTTCTATCGTGTCCAGCACCATCAATATGCTGAGGTGGTAGTGAAGCATGAGAGAGACTAAACACTCGTTAGTTAAAAGGGGCACAGTGGCTATGTTAGGATGTGCTTACACCATCGGAGTTTTGTTTGTTGGCCAAGAAATTGCATCCGCTTGTGGCATTCATCAAGAAATGGTCGAAACGTAACAACAAACTCTTTCATAGAGCTGCGGACAGCGGAGAGCGCCTTTCGGACCTCAGATTCGTCGTGGCCATCTCTGAGAGCCTCCTTGAAGATAGCAGCCAGTTTCCAACCCAACAGCTTCCAGCAAGCGGCGGCTGCGATAATCTCGTTAGCCCGTTCGTCTGTCATCTCGGCACTGCCAAGGCGCCAGCTTTTGGAAGATTCGTTAAACACGTTCAAGCACGTCCGTACAAGTTTCCACGTAAATTCGGATTCAAACCCCCACAGACCAGATGAGAGAAGCGGTCTGCAATTCAGCGTGAGGGAAGCCGATGTGTCAAAAGTTATTGCTGCCCAGTAGGCGATGCTCTCCGCGTTGATGAAGTTAGACGTGTCGGCAGACTCTGGAGTGGCACAAATTGAAGGTGAATTCAGTGATGGGGATACCTTCGATCCACTGAATTGCAGATTTCTCTGCCGCGCTCGAAGCGACTGGACCTGTTGCAAAGCCGCGTGCACGCAGGCCTGTCCAGAAATTCCGTCCATTTCCTCATCTTCTGAGATCCCGGTAGGAATCGGAGTCAATGCAAAAAGAAATAGGGATAGCATTGATCGATACGAGGGGCGATTAATGATTCTAAGCATGTCTCTTCGAGCATCTCGCCACAGAATTTGGATTCGATTCTGGTTATGGGTGTCGGCTAAGTCATCTGGAGATGTTATGGGTAGCCATCTTGCAGCGAACGCGGCAATGGTATTGCGAAGGGATCGTTCAATCAAGTTGTCCCGCTTTTTGTCTTGCTGTGCCCTCTGGTCCTGGGTTGAACCTTGTGCGCCTTTAGACGTGTCGGCCATATATCGGTCGAGGTGACGACACAAGTCGGATATGCTAACATATGGTTCAGCGAGGCCGTCCTGCCCAAATCTGCCTCGACCAGTCAGTCAGCTTGTAAAACCCAGGGTATAAAGGCTGGCATTAAGGACGTACAGAAAAGGACAACTATATCGACCCATCCAAGAGCCAAAAACGACTTCGAAATTTTGCCTATATAGTGTCTGGAGCCATGCAAAATCCGAGTCACTCAACGGATCCATCTCAGAGTCTGAGAGGATGGATATCGACGCCGTGGAGGGCACCTCCGCAGTCTCCAACCCAGAAAATGGCGTTGGTGTAAGTTGGCTTCGCTGAAGATCATGATCGCTATTGTCAATACAAGTCTCATCCACGGCGGTTGCAACAATTGACTTCTCGGGTGATGTTGGACGAGTCAGATGACGAGAGTGCTGTCTCCGTCGACTTCGCGTCTTTGACGGAGTTGGCCCATGTTTATTAGTCGTTCCTGTCTCAGCCTCTTGTATCCACTGTGCACCATGGTTAAGCCTTGTCTGGGTTGGAACCTTGACCTTGATGTTACCTTGAATGTGCAGGCTCGATTCCTGTTGACACAGCGAGTGCAGGAAGCAGATGGTTCGCCAGCAACATTGCCGCGCCGCGCATCGCAGGCGACGCGCGATCTACGGCAATCGTCACAGCTCGAGAAGTGAGTACGACGAGTAACGAGGCGATCTGGCATGGTCAAGGAATGAGCCGCGTATGCGCATGCAAGGAGCCGAAAGTCGCAGCTTTGCCGCGGGTGCAACTCCAGCTATCGGATCCGAGTGAATGTTGAGAGAATCCACGCCGCACATTTGCGAGTTCTGCTGAGAAAGTGGATGCAAAACCGGCTCGGATCCGCTCCTTTGGGCCAGTCCATTTTGTATCCTGGTCAGTAAGCATTACAAGTGCGGGGTAGCGAGTGCTGATCACAGCTAGATCCGGGGTATCATCGCGGGGGAAGCCATTTTGACCATTCATCGAACGTCTTTGATGAGTTCAATTTTCCGCACGTGGCCAATGCACACGGAACTGGACCGTCCTATCTGGGAAACCAAAGGGAGGTGGCCAAATATTGATTCCCATGTTACTAGCGCCATGGAGTTAAGTATTACAGCGTGGCTGGCATGCGTTTCCAACGCCTCGAGTTCTCGACAGATCCACTCACGTCATAATTCGCTGCAGATCTCATCTCGGCTGATCACCATGTCACCGAGGAATACCGGTAAACCGTCCAGAAGGTGGCGCCACCACAAAGCGAGCTAAACGGGTTCAACTCCTTGGTCGGCCGTTTCAAGGGCTGAGCAGCTACTCAAGCTGTCATCGGATCCGAAAAGCGTCAAGGAACGGCCGCATTGCCATCCATGACTCGAGCGAGCAGGGTCAGACTCGCATTCAACATGTCGGATCCGATAATTACTGCGGGGAAATAACAGGCCCAGTCGGGCCAGCACTCGATCCCTGTCTCCCAGGTTGATCATGTATTTACTTAAAACCCATTGTTGCCTCCATCTTTTTCGTAGAGACAGCATCCCTCATCAATAGTTTCTTGGGGACATACGCATCTTTCTTCAACATCATGGCTTCTAATGGGGCTCCCTTTGAGAAACCCGACGTGGTAGAGTCGGAGATGGCCAAAGGGTCCGATCGAAGTGGGAAGGCGGATGTCGACCTTGTCACTTTAGACTCTTTCTCTCATCTCGACGAGAAGAAAATTCTTCGCAAGGTAGATGCGTTCTAGCTTCTCTAGTTGGTCACAACTAACGACAAGACTCAGATGGACATTCGGCTGATCCCAATGCTTGCGATCCTTTACCTTCTCTCGTTTTTAGACCGTAGGTGTAATCGAGACACTCTTACAAGCATCAAGCTAATCCTGCGCTTAATAGGAGGAAACATTGGTAATGCTAAGATTGAGGGTCTTCAAGAGGATCTCAACTTGATGCCCAACCAATACAACTGGTGTCTCACTGTCTTCTTCTTCACCTACGCTGCCTTTGAGGTTCCCTCCAACTTGCTTCTCAAGAAGCTCCGCCCAAGTATCTGGCTTCCAACCATCATGGTTGCTTGGGGCACCGTAATGACGTTGATGGGCCTCGTCCGAAATTATCACGGCCTTCTTATCGCACGCATCTTCCTGGGAGTCACTGAGGCGGGTCTATTTCCAGGTGTTGCTGTATGTTTTAAGCCAGTCTGCATCCTTTTCTCTACTAATGAAGTTTCCAGTACTATCTGACCATGTGGTATTGTCGCCATGAAATCCAACTTCGACAAGCCTTGTTCTTTTCTGCTGCCTCCATTGCGGGTGCTTTCAGTGGTCTGTTGGCATTTGCGATCGCCAAGATGGATGGAACTGCAGGTCTTGAGGGCTGGCGTTGGATCTTTATTCTCGAAGGCATTGTCACGGTGGTTGTTGCAGTGCTGGCATACTTCATCTTATACGACTTTCCCGAAACGGCTGATTTCCTCACTGAGGAGGAGAGAGCTTTTGTGGTGTTTCGTCTGAAGTACCAAGCTCAAGCAGGAAAGCTCGGCACTGACGAGGTACGGTGTGCCGAGTCTGAAGAGTTCAAATGGCAATATGTCTGGGATGCTTTCAAAGACTGGCAAATTTGGGTCAACATCTTTGTCTATTGGGGCGTAAGTGAATACTCCTTCATTTTCCTTGCAATAGTTCTGACAACTCCGCTAGATCGTTTGTCCTCTATATGGCATCAGTCTATTTCTTCCCACCATCATCAAGAACCTAGGATACACGTCAAACAAGGCACAGCTCATGACGGTCCCGATTTACATCACGGCTGCCATACTCGCCGTTGTATTCGCCTACATATCGGATCGCGTTGGGAAACGAAGCCCGTTCATCATTGCCTTACTATGTGTCATGATCGTAGGCTTCTCAATGTATGTTATTTCAACAGCCGTGTCAACGAAATACCCATGAAGCTGACCAATAACCTTTTTTTTAGGTGCATCTCATCCAGCAACCCCAAAGTAGTCTATGGAGGCGTCTATATTGCAGCGTGTGCCATCTATCCGGCCTTCCCGGGTGTTATTTCATGGCTTGCCAACAACTTGTCTGGCAGCTATAAGAGGAGCGCTGGAATGGCAATTCAGATTGGAGTTGGAAACCTCGGTGGAGTAAGTTTTTTCTTGTTTTGATGATGAATGAGGCTAATATAGATGATAGGCTATGGCAGCCAACTTCTATCGACAAAAGGATGGCCCTCGATATATCCTCGGACACGCATTGGAGCTTGGATTCATCAGCGTCGGAATAATCGCTGCTCTGATTTTGGTCCTTACCTACACGCGCATAAACAAGAATCGAGAGGCCAGGGTTTCCGAGGGCGAGATCAATCAGTATACCACCGAGCAGCTATCAAGCAAAGGTGACAAGGCATTGACTTGGAGGTATATGCTGTGAGGCAGAGTTGGAAGGGTTAGGTAGGCAAGTAGCCTAATGTATTTAGACTCAATCACAGTTTATAATGAACTTGCCAACGCAAAAAGCTAAAGATAACTCCTCTAGCCCTGGTTTAGGTAGTTTTTTATCAGCAGTGACAATCTTCAGAACGGGTCCATGACAGGTCAGTACTTGTCAAGAATCAGATTACTCTTAGGATTCACATATTGGCTATGTATGGCTGGATTGTAAAACTAGAACCCAACTTCAATTTGTTCCTCTATCTCTGTGGTTCTTCCCATGGAGACAATTCCTTTCCTTTTTGTAAGGTCATACACGACATTAAACAGGGTGTTTGAATCGTTGTTTCCAAACTGTCGCCGGTTGATACAAGCTGGGTATCCTTGCTCGTCCTTGAAAAGCTCAAGAAGTGTTTCAAAGCTAGCTTTCTCTCCAACCTCGTTTGTTGCAAGTTCTCTAAGTCTGGCTGTTCGTTTAGGAGAGTCTTCGAGCCAAAGGGGCTCAAACACGCCTTCATGCTTCATGATTAGGTTGTTGGCGTGGACAACACGGCCAAGATCGTCTGGTGGAAGCTCTTGCCACCCTATGCTTGTACACTCAAGACCGGTAGGACCAGTATCATCGCCCAATAGTATGTGACTACTTCCAGCTAGACCCATAGACTGAATTCTATCCAAGGCCTCTCTTTTAGTCTTGGACTCAAGCACGGTGCGCAGGGCAAAGTGGATGGGCATGCGCTCTGGATTCACCCCCTTTGCTCTTATGCCATTCAGTAGGCACCCAACACCATGCTCGTTGAATCCAATCTTTCCAATGATGCCTGCTTCGGTGATCATCTGAAATGACGGCAGGTTCATGTCTGGAACACCCTTGGGATTAACTCTAAGGATAATCAGATTTGGCTTCTGTCTACTCTTCCAGTCCCAGTTTTGAGCCAAGAAGGTGGAACCACCTGGAGTCTTCCACCCAAGAGTAGTACAGCCATCAACCGCATCGATAGCCATGGGCCTCCTTGACTTCTCATCGAAAAGGCCAAAGGCAATCTCAGTGCGAATGTTCAAGGACAGAACATCCAGAATGTCAACTTGAGCGCCTTCTGCAATTCCTTCGATTTCTTCGTAATAACGAGGAAACTTGGACTTGAGGAATGGCTGAAACTTGGCAGTTTGTTCACGCACGGTGGTCCAATCCAAGTCATTAAAGGCCTTGAAGAGGGAGTGGTAAAAGGCGATTGAGCCAGCCACCTGTTTCGCAGCCTGCTGGCCAACCGCGAGACCAATCTACAAGCCATTTTTAGCCATTATTAGCAACTCTAGGCTGATGATTGATTTCGCTCACCTCTCGATGGTTCCCTGTTACTGTGATGTCGAGCATATTCTTATCTAGGACGGAAGTGTTGTTAGATAACTCAAATCAGGCGGCTCATCAACCATGCAAAGCAATGCCCGTATCTGTCTGTTATATGTTCACAGAAAGAAAGCGGAGACTTGCATTGTTCTACCATGATTAACAGCTATCGAATTCATTCTTCACTTAGACGGAGAACACACAGCGCGCTGAAATCCGACAGTGGCGGACCAGCCCCGCAACCTTCGAGTCATGACCGGCCTTGTCAATCATCACCTGGTGCTGGAGCAACGACCCACTGCGCTCATTTCCGACAATCCAAGTCAAACCCCGCAATCTCCGCGCTATCTCAAGCTTTGACCAGGTTAGAAGGTTTGGGGTTCGTCGTGCTTTTTTCCGATCCATCATCTAGTGTGCGGCTTCGAGAGACCTCGGTCAGTTCTCGGTCAGGGGGGGTCGATAGAGATAGGTAAGGACGAGACGCATCTCAGGCTCCTATATTACATCCCTTTTTCGCATACGCAGATATTCCACCACATGCCATCTCTAAACCAAGGCTTCAATTGACATAGGGACCGTCTCTCAGAACTCTACAATCTCTGTCCATTCGGAGACACGAACCATCATGTTGTTTCTCTCAAAGGCTCGAGAGGTCGTCTGGGGGAAACCAGCGGCTACAGGGACTGAAAGAAGGCTGATTGTCAAGATCGATGCCGTTATTCTGTCCTTCTGCTGTCTCATGTACTGGGTCAATTACCTCGACCGCATGAACCTAAACAATGCCTATGTTAGTGGCATGAGAGAGGATCTAGGATTCCATGGCAAGCAGCTGAATATCATCAACACAAGTAAGTAGATTCTCCACTCCTACCCTCTAATCATTGTACTAACGCGTTGTAACTTTGACAGTCTTCTATGGCGGCTATGTCCTCGGACAGATCCCCAACAATCTCGCGCTCCAGAAACTACCTCCCCACATCTATTTCCCGAGCTGTGTTGTTGGATGGGGTCTTTTGACCTTGGGTACAGCCTTTTGCCACCACCCATGGCAGATTATGGTCATTCGGTTCTTTCAAGCTATCATTGAGTCGTCCACATTCGTCGGTTGCCATTACATTCTCGGAAGTTGGTACAAGGAGGAGGAGCTCGGCAAGAGAACTGCCATCTTTACCAGCAGTGGTTTAGCCGGAACAATGTTTTCTGGTTTCTTGCAAGGAGCAGTATTCAAGGGATTGAGTATGGCTGCGATCTGCCCCTTTCTCTGGCGATAGCTAACCAGTTTCAGACGGTCGTGCTGGTCTGCCCGGTTGGCGATGGCTATTCATCATCGACTTTTGCATCACCCTTCCAGTCGCGTTTTACGGCTTCTTTGCGTTTCCCGATACACCAACATCCACTCGAGTTAATTGGTTGACCGAAGAGGAAAAGAGGCTCGCTATTGACCGCTTGCCCGAAGTCGAAAAACACCGCGGAGTTCTCGGTTGGAGTCTTATTTCTCGTGTCCTTGGAAGCTGGCACTGGTGGGGCTTCGTCTTGATTTGGATCTTTGCCAGCAACACGGAAATGTTTTCTACAAACGCCATCATGAACTTGTGGTTGTCTAGCACCGGCGACTACAGTATCGAAGAAGTAAACTATATTCCCACGGGAGTAGCTGGAGTTGGTATCGTCGCCACACTTTTCTTGGGCTGGTATTCGGATTTCACCAAACGCCCATGGCACGCAGGAATAATCCTGTCCTTTACTGCCATTACAGCTGGAGCAATCATGCTGAATCCACCCACCCGAGGAGCCAAGTTCTTTGCCTTGTTTCTCAACGGCTGCCAGTATGCCAGTCAAACTGTCCTTTTCGCCTGGGCTAATTCTCTCACGCGAAACGATGATGCCAAACGCGGTGTCATCTTGGGAGGCATGAACATGTTTGCCATTGCAGTTTACATGTTCTGGTCTCTCATATTTTACAACACTACTCAGGGTCCCGCCTGGAGAGATGGAAGCATCGCAATGATGTGCATGGGAGGAGCGCTTTTTGTTACAACTCTTGCCGTATGGTATTTGGAAAGACGAGACAAGCGAACGGAAGTACACGATGGTGCTCCTGAATCGTCTACCATTGGGGATGAAGAGAAATTCAATGATGAGAGCGCGACCAGGTCAAAGGCTGAAGAGAACTAGATGAGACGAGGTAATTCGTGTGCGATGTGCCACGGGCCGTGTGGAACTGAAAGGTTTGACTTCTAAAGACTTTCGTTAATTAATTAGATTTCGATTTTTATTACACAATTCAAAGATGAAAAGCCAGGGCTATCCTCCTCGTTCCAATTTTCCTGTGCCCAATAATATCATCATGAAATGTCTCCCAACTCAGTATGCCTTGAGCCACACTATTGAAGTTGGCAGACGCAAGATTCTAAGGCTGGGAATAGATAGTGATACCGATTTGCGAAAGGCTTCAATTGCGCTATTCAAATTTTAAAACAATCCAATAAATAATCCAATTACAATTAAATCCATAAAATCCAATGCTGGTAAACAATCTCAAACGCAAATAGATGAAAGATGTATAGTCTTGCAGCAATCCTCCCTACCCTATACTTACTCTCCAAGCCATCATTTACCAAAGAATTCAATGCGCAGTGAGGTTTAGGCTATTCTATGGCGTCTATGGTTTATTTGAAGGCTCTTTTCAAGTTTCTCACTTTTGCACTCAAGCGTTTGTGCATCCAAGGGGGTAAACAATAGCAATGTGTTTGTTCCCATTGCAATGATGAATGTTCAATAGAGCCACGACATGTCAGTCAAAGACACAAAAGTCCAAATTAGCTCCAGATCAGTATCACAACCAATTAATCTATATCTACATGCTCCCCTGATAAGGATATGATACTAGTAGATAAGAAAATAGCACCAGTTTGTTGATTGCGCACTGCGTCAACATTGGATGCATCCATCCAGAGCAATAAATCCCCACAGTCTAGCTTACATAATACGCGCTAATGAAACTAAACGCCACCCATTTCGTCTCGATATCTCCTTCTCCACTTTCACACATCCGTGATCTCGATTGTAAGACCGTCGTGTTTTCCTTTCTGGCTCTGGGATCACGCATCGAATGCAATGTTCAGGAATACGCGAACATCCTTTGCTTGCGCCAGATGCTATAAGCGTAAGAAGAAAGTAAGTACGAAACTTTCGATGGCGTCTCATGCACTGACGGAGGCGATATAGTGTGATCGAGTTTACCCATCGTGCTCCCAATGCACAAAGGCGAGAGCACAATGCATAGGCTTGGATCGAGGTTCAGAGGCAGAACTTCCTCGGAGCCTCGTCACATATCTTGAAGACTTGGTTGCCCAACTGGAACTCGAGAAGCAAAACTTAGTATCCAGTAGCAAGCATGGGGAAGCCAACCTCTTGCAGGCCGATCCCAGCGAGAGCGACAGACTGGCATCAACTGTGAACGAAACACAAGAAACCTCGGTTGCATACGATTTAGCGGCTGCAGTAGCTCAGAATAGTGCCCCAATGATCTTCCTAAACACACCACCACGAGCAGCCTTGCCCTACTACAGAGCTTTTTTTATGAGCGCGGAGCTCCCGTATCCGTTGGCTTTTCAAAATAAACGCCCCATAAATTTTCCCTCTGTCCATGATGGCTCAGAGTTCACCAAGCTTCCTGCAGAAGTCGCAGATAAATTGATATCTGTTTACACGGAACGGATACTGCCCCAGAATCCCTTATTTCTCGGGCATGAGGTACTGGACATGTTTCAGCGGTTTAGAAATGATGATGTGACACCGAACGAAAGATTCATCATTTTCATGATCAAGGCGATAACTACCCTATCGTCTAAATCAAAGGATTATCGAAAACTCGTTTCTTTGGCCGAATCACTTCGTCGCGATGCTTTCACCTGCTTGGACTTTGGACTTGACTCAAACAACGCAACCATAACTACAATCCAGCAGCTGCTTCTTCTTGCTCAATATGGTTATTTACTGCCATCTTCCACGAACCTTTGGCAGGTCGTCGGCGATGCCACTCGTGTTGCCCTGGAACTTGGCCTGCACCAAGAAACACCAGCACAAGCAGGCCTGGATGAAGCAGTCATCGAGTCCCGAAAGCGTCTTTTTTGGACGGTGAGATACCTAATTATAGAAGGCCATGTTGATACTAATCCCAAAGTTAGCTATATGGCATTGAGAGATCAGTTGCCATCACCTCTCACAGGCCATTTTCAGTCTCGGGAGATCAGATATATGTGGCTTTCCCGGCCCCGCAACAAGAACAAACCCTTCAAGATCACGTTTCTGAAGATGCTTATTACATTCGATTTATCGACAAACTTCGATTCCTTAAACTGCAATCAGAGATATGCTCTGTCAATATTGGCATGCGACCTATTCCAAATCCCGGCATAAACCATGACACTTGGATAATTGACATCGAAAGGCGAATGTCGGAGGTTAAACTCGTGGCCATGATGTCCAAATGGTGTGATTTTCTGGAATGGCAAACATTGTTGCTCCTTCATATGCCTTGCAGGCGTAACCCTCACCCAAACGACGCCTCTGTATTGACTTGTTTTGACGCCGCAGTCCGCATTGCCGATGGTTACTGCGAGCTGGCACAGCTCGATCAGATAGAGAATCCCTGGCATGCGGTTCATCATTGTTACGAGGCGGGCAACCTGATACTATACAGTCTTTGTCACTGCGCTCCTCTCATCCGAAAAAGCTACACGACGAAGCAAATATTTGACGTTGTTCATCAAATATCTGGCTTTTTTGTTAGTCTAACAGCTGAGCAACTACGATAAGCCTCACAAAGCTAACTGTGCATAGATTCTTATTAAAAAGCAATGGCCATCAGCGCAGCACTGTGGCGCACTATTTGATAGCCTTCGAAAAGGGGCGTTGAGTCTTTTTCTCGAAGAGGAATCATCTGGAGTAGAGTCAAGTATTGAAGCTAGACAATTAAAAGACCTAGTGCTTAGAGAGAATGCAGATCTTCTGTACGCCCATGACCAAGCGTCGATGGATCAATCGAACTTCGCGACGATGTTCCCGGAATTCGAGATTCAAGATCTTTCTCGGGGGTTTTCCACCGACTTGGACTTCCTTGACTTTTTCAAGTTTCCTGAAACTTCGGACCTCGATGGTCTCGAGGAAGTACAGATGGATGATGATACGCAAGGGGCGGACTTTTCCGAGATGATGCCTATTACACAATCCCCCGAACTCACGATTCTGACTGAGTTGCATAACTCCAACATCGACGAATCTCAATTAAGAACTGCCATAAACAGACTGCCAGTCTGTTCACACTGCAAAAAGAGAAGGATAAAATGCGATGTTGTGCTTCCAGCCTGCCGCAATTGTCATAAGCTCCACCAGGAATGCTATTTTTGGGACCACGCATTACTCCAGGAGACATCTCGAAAGTATGAACATTTCCTTATTAAATGTCGATAACAGAAGAATGTATAAGAGAATGCTAACTAGGGTTGTAGACACATTCACGCCCTAAAACACCAGGTAGAGAGCCTGAAGAGTGAGGTCAGTGGGATTCGAAAATCCCCAGAACCGATAACCAGTGGATTAAATCTGAGCATCGGTCCAACTCCCTCAAACCTTCAAATTCCACATATAGGAGGTCGCATCTCCCTACCAGAAAGCTCAATGGGAACAATCCTATGCAGATTCCGCTCCATGGGTATGGACTCCCCTACCATGATGTTTTTCGGCCCGACAAGTTCATTCGCACGTCTCGCGATTCAAGTCAGCCGTCTGCTGCCTGTCCCTAATTCAATATCAACACCTATACCCCAGAAGCCGAAGCTATCGGCGACAATTCTTAACTCTCTTTTTCTTTCTGTTACTGCAGACATTCCTCAAGCACCAGCGGAAGATCTGGCACTTCTTTACTATAATTCCATCGAAATATGTTATCCCATCCTCGGCAAGAGTTCCATACGGACGACCATGGACAACATTTATAACGAAGTCTCTGGAATCGAGGAAGATGGGACAACTCGCACAAGGTTCAACCTGATACTGGCAATTTCATTAGCTCTACTAAGCAGACAAGACGGGCGGCTCAACGTTGCTGCAGCTACTTACTTCCAGGAAGCCATCTGTCATGGGCTCTCGGCCGATCAATTTGTCCGCCCAACCAACAAATCATTGCAACTGGTACTTCTTCTGTGCATCTATGTCTGGATATGTCCTGGTGCCTTGGACATTTGGAGACTGATTGGCCATGCATCACGCATGTGCCTCGACATAATCGAAGTCCACGGGTCAGACAAGACGGACTCTGCCAATACCGGGATCCTCTATCGCACGCTCTATTCCATAGAGACACATTTCGCCATTGCCTTTGGGCGTCCATGTCATTTGCCCGATGGGAAAGAAGTCCCAGCATCCTCACCCGACCCGAGCTTGACGTTGGGAGATGAGTTATCAACATTGGTATATGGCCTCGCACGAATTCAGAATCGATTACACAGAGATATTGTGGGAGCGGATTATGCTATCTCGGGGGGCCCCTTGCTTAATCCTGTAACATCAGACTCATCTTGGATGAGCTCTTGTGTGCACGACATAAATATCTGGCTAGAGGACTGGAATTCTCGAACACACTCTCTCTTCGGTGAATCTACGATACAACAAGGAGATGGAGATTTGTCACGCTTACTCGAACTTTGGGGCCAATTTCAGCAGTGCCAAACCCTGATTCTGGCCAAGATAGCGACTGATCGTCGTGGTCAACTGCTAATCCCAGTAGAGACTGAGCTATCAACATGTAAAAAGTTACTGCAGGCAGTGGAGGACCTCGTTCAAACACCCGATTTGGCAAATGGCCTACCAACAACTGATAAGGAATCTTTCGTCTTTCCATTGACATGGACTCAGATGCACCATATTTTCAACGCCACGATGGTCATACTGCAGCATGTCTACACAAATGGCCCGCCCATGGATCCGAATATTCAAGCCTCATTTCATAGAGGTCTAATATTGTTACGTTCAGAAGACAAAACAGTCGAGCGAGGCACAACTGGTCTCGTTCACTTTTTACAAAATCTTTATGATAGCAGCCAGCTGCGGATGTTAATCTGAGCTGCCTTGCCACTCATGACAATGCATCCTGCTTGAAAATCTAGGCCATCACAGATCATGATAACGATTTAGAAATGATCTGATCAACATGCAAGATTGTATCTAGATATGTTATCTTCAAATTATGTCTCTAATCGATGCGCCGGCCTATCAATATTGCCCATCGCCTATACTCCACTTAGTCCCTCTCTACTGCTATCTTATCTTCGATGGCATGATAAACATACGACACGACTCGGAGTTTCCACCAGTCTCGATATTTCCGTGGGGCAATAGATCTACTGAGGGTTGTCGGTCTTAAGCGTGCCAGCAAGCTCAACCCCACTGTGGTGTCGGCTTAAGCCGCACATGGCCAGGGCGTGAATAAGTTAGATAAGGACGTGATACGCAGTGTTAGACAGATAGATCGAATTGAATGAAGGCCTTGTTTCTTCAGGATCAGTCACACCATCTAACTTTATTACTCACTCTCGAATCAAAGTCACCCCAAAACTACCGAAGAGCCATGGCAACTCCAGCCACTGATAGCAAAGTTGCCATCGTTACAGGCGCTGCTGTAAGTGTAAACACCAATGGCGAGATAAGCTGTCACTGATAAAATTCAAGTCTGGGATTGGAAAGTCACTCGCTACACATCTAATAAGGGAAGGCTGGCGAGTAGCTTGTTGTGATATTCAACAGGAAACTGGTAGCATCGTTGCGGCAGAGCTTGGGAGTAGCGCAGCTTTTTTTCAATGTAATGTTTGCGATTATGACGATCAAGCCAGAGTCTTCAGTCAAGTATGGGATAAGTGGGGTAGACTAGATGCTTTGTTGGCGAATGCAGGACATTCAGACCGCGGCTCTATCTACATCTTCGATCACAGAGGAAAGCCCGATATTCCTCCCAAACCAGCTCTTCTGTCGATCAAGGCCTGCTACGAAAGTTTCCTCTATGGAGTGCAGCTTTCTATTCATTTCATGAGACAGAATAAGACTCCTGGAGGCCAGATCATCGCAACATCGACCATCGCGTCGATCCATCCACATCAGACATTCCCAGAGTATTGCGGAGCCAAGGCGGCAGTGAGTAATATCCCAACAGTCCAATACCTACTCTATCAAACTAACAAACCAGCAAATATTAACCAGTTTGTTCGGACAGCAGCTCCAATTCTCAAATTAGTGAGAAAGCTTCGTGTCTTCAGAAAGCCTACTCTGCTAACCGGTATCAGAAGGAGAATATTACTCTCAATTCAGTCCTTCCAGGCATTGTGGCCACTAGGGCAGTGCCTCAGACTTCTATTGACGCGACCAAACCAGAGCAGTAAGTGACATATCTTCGTCGTAGATCTTTGTATCACTTACTAAAAAGCATCAGCCTCACACCCGTTGAAACCGTGGTCAATGCTTACAATATGTGTCTGACGCAATCTTCAATAAATGGTCAGCTTATTGAATGCTCAACCGACAAACATTTTTTCCTCCCATCACTAGAAATGGCAAACGGTGAAGCAACACGGAGGGCGTGCACGGTTTGGGAACCATTATTTGAGAAAAAACATCATGAGAAATCAGGACTTCCGGATGCAATCGCATAGCCGGTGTAGAATAAAATAACGATGATTCTATCAATATCTTTTAAGCATAGGCTTGTCATTTCTAAAGAATCGTTTGTGCAAATGGCAAGCTTGCCGTACACAGAATGCTTCAACCTGACGGCTGGGCCTCAGTGGTCCGCATTGGGCAATCTCCGATGGGCTATAATTTATATCAGGCTAATCTGGTGGGAAGAATCATAACAAGTTCTTTATAATGTCATGTGAGCATGCATGTCAGATGACATGATGCTGACACCAGGACGACACACGTTCCATGTTAGGTGCAAATGTAAGCAAGATGATCTCACGATCCATTCTACTCTATCCATCATCTCTTCGTCTCTGAGACTTCTAGCCGTCTCTCGTTACATTCCTATGATCTATGAGGTAAATAAAACTTTAGAACCACTGATATAGAGAGCAGCATATGAACTGATGGGTTTGTCCTTCCAGGGTTCGAAGCAAAGCAATAGCCAGCCAGGAAATGTCATCAAGCGACACGTCAAGTTCTCGCATTGAATCAGGAGATGAGAGTCATGCGCCGTCTCAAAAACATCGCTCTACAGGCTCTGACATATCAACCATCTCCTACTTCTTTATTTTCACCATAATCATGGTAGCAACATTTGGTGCCTTGACCTTTAAAGGAATAGCAGGCGAACTACCTAATCCGGAACAGAGATGGGCCCCAAGTGATCCGCCATTTACATTGTCAACGCTGAAGATTTTTCTTGCAATATCTTGGTCGTGTTTTGCTCTCTCCATGGCTATTGCAGTTCACAGCTCCGATATGCCAGTCAACCCCCAAAACAACCTTGAAAGTCCCTCCCAATGGACTGGTGAAGTAAAATTACAACCTATGGCTTTCAAAACATCTCTTACTCTTCACTGCTTAATAGCAACCGCGCTTCTATTCTTGGCACTTATTACAGTGGGATACTTTGGGATTTTTGGATGGGCTGCTGTTGGGCTGACTGTTTTCATGACTATTGTTAGTATCAGTATGCTTTGCATCGAGTCCTGGTAAGCCATTCTTGATCCCCACTACTCCAATCTCAACGTGTTGTGGCCTTGCTAATTGTTATTGCTAGGACCTGGGTAATAAGCCCTGAAATCCACCTTGATTAAATTGCGACGTCAAGCTTAAGCTCGACCATTGTCGCTAGTGCACCGAGCTTTCTAGAACTAAACGGACTGTCCTCCCTATATACACACGCTTCCTTGTTGATAGGACTCCTGCTGTTTTATCAAGGAATCGGGCTGTGGAATATTGTTTGTGTTGTTCAATTGTAACTAAGACACCGATACGACGTGGGAACCAGAGCTTCCTACCAATAAAGCACCCAATTACGAGGTTACTAAATTAGTTTGTTGAATTTTTGACCCGCCTGAGATAATTTGGGCAGTTTGACGTCGCCTTGCTGCCAGTTGCCACGAGGTTGAACTGCACATCAGATAAAAGGTGACGAAAGTGCTGCATAACTTGAGTCCAGTCCACTATAGATTCTGAAACAAAACCCCCATCATGACCTAGGAAACCACTTGCACCTGGCCTAAGCATCCCACCACGAAGCGCTGAGAATGCATACCTTAGTGTGTAGTGGAGTGTCCTCTCATTACGGTGTTGCAGCAACAACAACAACAACAACAACAGGCCTTGAAAACTTATATTTGGAGGCATGGCTAACGCTGGAAATGGGTGGAAGAGTGCAAACATATACCCCTGCAATCTCCTTTGGCTGCTGAAGCTGGCCAAAGCACCACAATCTGACACGCGCCAGTGTGCGTAGGTGTGTTGTAACAGCAATGATTGTCAATTAGCGGGGTGGAAAAGACCTATCTCCACTAAAAATAGAGAATGCTTCGCTAATAAAGAGGGGAACGTTGCCGAAGTTCCAGAAGATAAGACACAGACTTGTCATCTTCTCTTCACTTATTCAAGATGGCGACCGACGAGAAAAGCCCACCTCAAGCTCAAGAGCACGAGGAGAACGATGAAGTGGAACAAGAGGATCTGATCGAAACATGGGATAAACTCGTGTATGCAATTCGCGACGCCACCAAGGACGCATTTCCAGCAAGCCCTTTGCTCAATGACACTCCCGTCCCGGACTTCCAACTTTACTGGCACGGCGTATTCACCAAACTGTCTACTGCCATCGCGTCCGACGCAGAGTTCCCTCAATACTTGACCTCTCCTCCTTGTTTCAAGCTTGAGATCATCCTCTTCAACGAAGCCAACACGGCGTGCTGCCCGTGTGATCACCCAATCACGCCACCAACCATTCTAGTTGAGAATAAGAGCGGGGTCACAAAGGATGATTTTTTGAACGCATTCATCGACTACATGTACAAGGGCTCACTTCCAGGTGTCAATTTCGAAGATGAAAACAACGCAGCAGTCCCGCGTTCAATCCGGGCCCTCGCATACTCGGTGAGGTGGATGAGCGCCGGCAGGAACGAAAATGGCCAGCGGAAAGCATTTGTGAATGAGGATGACCGTATGCCAACAGTTTACGTGTATTGTTGTGAGCCGCAAGAATACACGAAGAGGATTGCGGAGGAGAAAAAGTAGCTGGGCGAAAGGAATCTCTTCAGGTCATGTCCAAACGAGAACGATTTCATTTAGAGAATAATATCGAGTAGCGTTCGATTTACTCCAAGTCAACAGATTAATCTTGTTACTGGAATGGCAATTGTGTTTCGTCTACCATTTTGTGTAAACGAGGCCATGCTTCACTCTATGGAGGTTTGATGAACACGCAGTACTCGCAATCTTTATAGGTTGTCCATTGTTTGATCTGCTGAGTAGCTTGCCTGCCGCTGCCACGTAAAATTGGACCTAGATCCCATCTTGCTATGGAAACGCCGGACTTAAGCGCGCTCACCCGCCGGATTTAGCGCAAACCAAACTTGCTGTGCTCAAGAATGGGTCCTGGCAATCTCATGCTGGCATTATCGCCGCCATTTTGCAACGATCGCGACAAGTGCTGGTCTTCAACCTCGAGCGCGGGAAATTATGGTGGAGTTCCAATTTATCGACGGCACCAAGACCGACAGGTCGACGAGGAGGGTTGCGCGCAGCCACGCGATGAAGGGCAAGAATGTTGGCAAGACGCATCAACGCCGCTCAAGGTTGGCCCAAACACAGCTCCAAAGAAGTCGAAAGACCACCCTTGCGCAAGATCATCGGGGCCAAAAGCACAAGGACAGCGACAGCGCAGGGAGTTCAGCCCCTGGCTTCTGTCCTTCAGCCTACCATCTCGCAGTCCATCGCGCATTGTCTCTTCCGCTATTGCTAGAAACGACGCCTCGCAGCTTAAACGCAATAAAAACATGTGAGTGCCGAAAGGAGTGAAGGATGGGGGCTGAACTAATCGCTTAGAATAGACTTCACCTCTGTTGTCGAAGCAGTATATCCTCTGCGGCTCTGCCACTCAATTGATCGGATCAAATCATACTGGCTTCGGATCATGTTTTTAGACAGAACCTGTGAGTGACCATCCAGCAGTTACAGTGTCAATGCTAATTTGTCTGCACTAGCATATCACTGTTCTCTCGCACTTATGGCGACTCTGAATGGATTTGTTTTCGCCAGTGAAGCCATGTCGTTGGAAGCCATCCATCATCTCAGCAAGGCCGTTGGCTTAGTGAACAAGCAGCTTGACACGCGAGAAGCCTTGTCCAACTCGAGTATTTCGGTGGTGAACTTTCTAATTGTACGAGAAATGCTCAGGGAAGAAAGCCCGAGTGCTGAGATTCATTTGAAGGGCCTTCAAAGGATGATTGAATTGCGCGGGGGTCTCTCACAGTTGGAAGATGACCGCACATTGATGTTGAAGGTTTGCAAGTAAGTACCATTTCCAGGCTTTCCATAGAAACATCGACAAATTTTAACATCAACCAGGACTGACATTGACTATGCATTTATTTATGGAACTTCCACTAGATTCTACCGAGATTGCATATCTAAAGCAACACGCTCAATGGGATTGGATGAACCCTGCATCGGGCAATACCCGGTTCACTCCAGAACAAGATCCCATAATCTAGATCCATTTCTCCAGGAAATACTAATAGATGCCATCAATGTTTCAAAGTGGTTCAACGAGCATGGGACGGGTCTCAAGGTCGACCTTGAGACTCTTCAAGAAGTCATCGTCTCAGTCGGGTACCGTCTCGTACGATTCCATGAGTTGTGTGGGCCCCAGATTGAAAAAAACTTGGAAGCAGCTCATCATATTGGGCTGATGGCTTTCTTGACCACTCTATTCCTCCAATTCGGTAGACGACGCTTCTTGAGATACAGTCTTGCTGCTCGATGTCTCAACAAAGTTATTGACAGGGGACTAGACGACAATGACAATTCAACGCTGTGGCTTCTATTCATTGGAGGGATCTCTGTTTCGCTTGAAGCAGACCAGTCATTGATAATTGTGCGGATATCTCAACTCGTTCGATGCTTAGGCGTCGAGGACTGGACACAAGTGCACCAGATACTTACTCAATTTCCCTGGATCAGCCGCATTCACGACGAGCCGGGCAAGGCTCTTTGGGATATGGCAAAGAAGATCACGAATGAAAGCAGGACCTGACCCAAAATATGGCGCTCAACTACTGTGGTTTGCCTTAGGCGAGGAAAAATGGCGCTGGAATTCTTTGATAATACATCGGGTCCATGAGAACATGTCAATCCAATCTCTCAGTTACTTAGTCACCGTGAGTCTAGAATCCCGGGCTTTACCATGGAGTTAAGGGACTTAAAAATGCAAGTCATAACTTCAAATTTGCAAAGCGACCCGAATGGTGATGCTTGGTGGTATTGATTGCGGAGAAAGTGGCTTCCACAATCATTTCAGAGTTGGGGCTGGCATTGATTGACACGCGTGCTGTTCCGACAGATGGAGTCAGCATGGAAATCAGCCAGTAAGAGAAGTCTTTCCTAACGAGGAATAGCTCCAAGCAGTCGCCAGTTCGCCAAGGATTCTCATTCAGCCATGTGGGGGTGTGGGTTGAGCTTGACGAAGGCGTGTTCCAAGCTTCATCCAGTTGTAGCCAATGGGAGAAGTTATTCCAAAATAGGGATCGCATCCCTCTTTGAACATTGTCAGTTCCTTTAAAATGACGACAGATGCGCACGTTTTCAGTGATATTTTGTCAATGAGAACCGCCTTTTTATTATTCATTTCTCTTTCAAGCCCTTGTCAGTGCCTTTTCCTCGACTTTACTTCAAAAACGTTCCTTTCCGGGCATCCATACCCCCAAGAACAACTGGCATCCCTCATTCACCGTACTTGTGGAATGACTAGCCAATCTTTGCACCCGGCAGCAAAAATGGACGGGCAAAAAAATTATGATTCTCTAGAGAACCGGTCGGAAGAGGAAAATGTGGCCACTGCAAAAGTCATATATCCCCGACTGATTCCTAGATGCATCATCGTTTTTAGTCTCATGCTGGCCACCTTCCTAGTAATCCAATTCCTTAACCCTTGCCCAGTTACAGCAACTAAATTCCACTCTCTAGGTGGCCCTTGATATGGTACGTGTCCATTCTCGAAGAGGTTCGAGCACATCTTTTGACCATGACCCAGAGTATCATCGGTACCGCCATCCCTAGGATTACGACCGAGTTCAACAGCATGGCGGATGAAGGCTGGTATGGAAGGTAAGTGATCGGAAGTATATTCTATGGGAGACTTGGATCTGGTCTCAATTTTATATACCACTCTATCTTTATGTTAACGCTTCTTGGTACTCATATGAGTCATATCCAACTACTAACGTCCACATTTCAAGCGCATTCTTTCTCACGCTGGCCACCTTTATCGCTGCTTGGGGCAAGGCTTATAAGTACTTCTCTTTGCGATTTATCTACATCCTGGCTATTGTCATTTTCGAGATAGGCAGCCTAGTTTGCGCCCTTGCACCATCCAGCATATCCCTGATCATCGGGCGTGCTGTTCAGGGCATTGGAGCTGCCGGGCTTGCTGGAGGCGGCTACACCATCTCCGCCTTTGTTGTGCCGCCTCACATCCAACCTACCGTTGTTGGGCTAATGGGCTCAGTATTCACGGTCGCCAGTATTGCAGGTCCACTACTAGGTGGTGTCTTCACTTCAGAGGTTACCTGGCGGTGGTGCTTCTACATCAACCTGCCGATTGGAGGCGTGACAATTGCTTGCATGCTCCTATTCTTCAGAACCCCAGCTCATGCAAAGTCGAGCCACAATACACCACTTCGAGAAATCTTGGCCAGCTTCGATCCCGTGGGACTGATTCTGATGTTTTCCGGTGTTCTCTGCTTCTTCCTCGCCTTGCAGTGGGGCGGTGTGATGAAGCCGTGGAACTCGGCAGACGAAATTGGTCTCTTAGTCGGCTGTGCGGTCCTCGTGACTCTATTTGCCATCAACGAGTGGTACCAAGATGATCGAGCTCTAATTGTATACCGCATCTTGCGTCGCAGATCAGTAGGGGCATGTTCTGGTTTTATCTTCTTGTGGGTTATCGCCCTCCTTTTCTCCAGCCTGATCGGGGTTAACCACTTGCATAGTTTGAACGCAGCCAATATTGCGCTACAGTACAATCTACCCATTTACTTCCAAGCCATTCGGGGAAATACGTCTGTGGAAAGTGGTATCAAAATGGTACCGTCGATCCTGGCCACGGGTAAGTCTCGTTTTTAACGCGGGCAATTTACCCCATGTCCCTACGACACGTTGACGAGCAATCGATCGTTGACATTATGGATAACAGCGCTTTCCACAATGATCGGTTCGATCACTATTGGGAAATTGCAAATGTTCCAGCCTTTCCTACTCGCAGCGTCAGCAATCTCCACTCTCGGTGCTGGCCTTATCTACACCTTCGACATCGACACGGGCCTGGGTCCTATTATTGGGTACCAGATATTGTATGGCGTTGGCACAGGTCTGGGAGTCCAAACGCCCAATCTCGTGGCGACTGTAACAAGCGATCCGGAAGACGTGTCGATTGCGGTTTCTACTGTTTCCTGTAAGTGGTCCTGATCAGCATCAACACTAGCAAGTTACCCAGCTATGTTCGTATTGTCCAGGCTTAACATATATCCTCATGCTACAGTTTTCATGCTCCTTGCCGGCGGTTGGGGCGTTGCCGTGACAGGTGCCATGCTCAACAATTTGCTCATTGCAAAGTTGCCGCAATATGTCCCCGGAATTGATCCTCATGCTGTGCTCGAGGTTGGCGCTGCTGGAATCAAAAGCGCATACGACGGTGACGTGCTTATTGGCGTGCAGAAGGCTTATCTCGATGGTTTGCGTGGCGGTTGGGCCCTTGGGGCTGCCGCATTTGGAGTCACTTTACTTTGGGGTCTAGTTCCCAAGTGGCCAGGGATGCTATCGCCACCAAAAGGGAACGTCACCCATGAGAAGGCTGACGAAGGTGGTCAGAGTGCAGATGCCACAGTTATCGCTTAAATCCACACGTTATTGATGTGATCTTACTGCGCCTGGTCAATAGAATCCCACTCTGCTCTTCCAGTCTTAAGCATGCTTTTATATAGTATTCACAAAGTGCCAAGTCCACATCCGCTAACTTCTAAGTTCATCAAGAATCAAAGTGTGTATTGGGATGTCGCATGCAATGGTATGGATGCGGATGATGAAAACGGATAATAATGGCGAGGCCAACGTCGCACAAGAACACAGGAATAGAACTCCCAACACGTGGAATACGGACTAGCCAGTACCCGACCTGCCAAAGTCAGCTACTAACCCGGTCTTTGGTGCGCATCCAGGCAATCTAACCTGCAGATTTGCAGGGATTGCATTGGCGACGGAAGGGATCCGGCCGCAAGGGGGCCATTAGCAGTTGAAGAGAATACATTTGCGTTGCTTCAAAATGCATCAAGCTGGCGCATTCACGAGAATTCCACCGTCATAGTTATTGTATTCTTATGAAAACGATACCACTCTGCAATATTTTAAACATTCCTCACTTGCAGCAGACGTTCACGACTCGTTGTGCGTCATCTAGAGTGGTCGACCCCATTCAGACCTTCTCGAGTCTGTTGGTCGCTTGCTCTCGCAAGGGTAAACTTCCGAGCGGCTTTGTATCCTATTGGTTAGAGAGAAAAGTCCTCGGATGGACTAGATCGAATATAGTTGATTGTGCAGATTAACAAGCCATACGAGGACGTAACACCAGGAACCCTATGGTATGATGCCAGGTGGTGGAAATGAGGTGACCGAGGGACAGACAGATTAAAAGAGGGGTTGCGCCAATTCAGCGTCTTACTCAGGTTTCGACTTTACGTCCAATTGCTCTCGCGATCAAGTTTGCAATCATGTGTCCCGAAGAAGAGTCCGATCACCCAGCGCAGTTGCTGGAGGCGCTAGCCGCGAACCCGTTGCAGGCGGATGTGAGTAGATCCTTCAAATTATGACATACATACTCTATTCCCCAATGAGCTTACACCGCCCTTTGCAGGATCACCCCCATGATGACGACTCCACCTTTGGTGGCTCGTAAGTCCTGTCGGATCCAGTCCGGGCTGCCGACTTCTAACATTCCTTAGACAAGGCTCGGCGAGTTATCTTTCATCTCTGGCTTCCAGCATCATAAACTACAAGTTAGGTGTCCAAGAGTTTGACACAATACTAATTCGATTCACCATTGTCTAACATTCTGCGAAATCAGATACGAGGTTAGCCATCTCAAGCGAAATGCATTAACTGTTCCTAACGTACTTCTAGAATGGACGGCGCTATCATGCATTCCGTGAAGGCACCTATCTGCTGGTAAGTAACGAATGAAGCCCAAAAGTTGAAATAACTCTAAATCCGTCGTGGTAGCCAAATGATGAAGAAGAGCAAGATCGAATGGACATGGTACACCACTTGTACTGCCTAGCACTCGGAGGCAACCTCTTTTATGCCCCTATTAGCGAAAACCCTCAACGTGTGCTTGATCTCGGCACTGGTACTGGCATCTGGGCCATGGACATTGCAGAGTGAGACTATACAATGGACAGCTACTCGAGGAGGCATCACTGACATTTCAACCTTAGCCGATACCCATCAGCACAGGTAATTGGAACTGATCTCAGCCCTATCCAACCAAAATGGTATTTATAAGGCTCTGACCTTGATGTCCTTATTTGCTCACGTCTGCTAGGACTCCACCAAATTGCACATTTGAAGTGGACGACTTCGAGTCGGATTGGCTCTATGAAAAGCCGTTTGACTTTATCCACACTCGAGAATTAGAGGGCTGCATCGGAAACGAAGAGAAGTTCTTTGCGCAAGTATTTAAACACCTGGCTCCTGGCGGATGGTTTGAGTCTCAGGCGACCAATCCCGGGTTCCTCTCCGATGACGGCACGGCTAAGAAGGCAGAGAGTGCTCAGCTTTGGATCAAGTATTTGATCGACGGAACAGCAAAGTTTGGCAAGCCAATGGATGGTGTGTACAAGTGGAAGGAGAAGATGGAAAAGGCAGGGTTTGTGGATGTCCAGCAGAAGATCTGGAAGGTCAGTACTTTGAGAATGACATTTGGTGGGAGAATACTGACGCTTTGTAGCTACCGGTTGGTGCGTGGGCCAAGGATCCCAAACTCAAGGAGCTCGGCAGGCTTCAGGCTGTTCAGCAGGCAAAGGCAGTTGAGTCGTACACGCCTGCGCTCTTTGCTCGCGTTTTAGGTTGGACGGACGAAGAAACTCAAGTCTTTATTGCAAAGGTTAAGAAGGACTTGGCCGATCCGGCCATCCACATTTACATTCCGGTGTTCTTCTTCTGGGGGCGGAAACCTGAGGAGGAGGCAGCAGAGTAATGGTGTTTACGCATTATGATAATCAGGATTCTGCATCTCATCGAAATTCGCGAATCAGCTTGTCTTGCCAATAATGCGCAGAATACCATGACCTAATTGAGAGGTTACAGGTTGGACTCTGTCGTATGCATGGTTATGACTATTGTGGTACGCGTTAAAGACAGCGATATTGTTACCAAACAGCACTCGGTATTGAAAAAAAAAAAAGTTCTTTTTGATTGATTCTCTAGTCAACGCCAGGCATCTCTCCAATGATATTAAATTCTAATTGCGGCTGGGCCTTGCAAGCCTCGGCCACGTCGTTTGGAACCCCGTCGTCCCCCGCAACCACTATTAGTCTATTCAGCTTCCTTGCGGTGATGTTTATGCTTTGTATCATGTATACCAAGAGGTCGGTGACCTCGTCGTCTGTGCCGAGTTCGTTGAAAAATTCTAGCGTCTCTAGCTCGGGGGCCAGGCCCACCGAGTGCATGCGCGGTTTCCTGGACGACTTGCCGAACAGCTGGTAGTCCCAGTTGATGCGGAACGTCTTGAGGGCCACAAAGTCTCGCAGAGACAGCGGTCTTAGGCCGAGCAGGCTGGGAAAGTCTATGGTGATGCTCTCCAGGGACTCGGTTGCGGGCCTCAGGGCCAGGATGTAGTCCCTGATGTTGTCGGAACTGCACTCCAGCTCGGGCACGGGCTCTTCGGCCTGGGTCATGACGAATTCCTTGAGGGCCTTGGGGAAGACCAGGAGGTCCGAGAGGGCGTCGTCGTTGATGTCGCACTCGATGAGGTGCAGGGTGCGCAGGGCGGTGTTGTGCGGCTGCTCCATCATGTCAAACCCTTTATCGTCTAGCTTGGCCCGCTTGATTGTCAGCGTCTCCAGCGTGGGGTGGGCAAAGACATGGATGTTCTCCTGCAGGTCCCAGTACTCGTCATGCTCGTTTGAGTAAAACAGCGTGCACTCCTTGAGACAGGCCAGGTCGAAGGGCCCGTTGAACAGGTGGCCCATGCCGTGCAGCAGCGTGTCGGGCACCTCGACGTCGAGCACCTCGAGGTTGGACATTGTCGAGATGGTCTGCGAGACGGTGTCCGGACGGCGCTCGCGCGGGTGCAGGTGGGCGTCGGTCAAGATGCTGGAGAGCTCCGACGCGGGGTACGCGAGCTTGATGCCGTGGATGGCGGAGCCGCGGCGCGGACGGCGCTTGAGCGACTCGCTGAAGAGCAGATGCAGCTCGGGCGTCAGGAAGTGCACCGTCTTGTACAGGACGGCGTCGGCGAGCGCGTGGTAGCGGTGGTTGAGGCGCGACACGCCGCAGAGGTCGTGCTTGGAGAGCTGGCCGAGGGCCTCGAAGATTTGCACGAGGACGTGGTCTGGGAGCGCAGCCAGCTTGTCCCGGGCCTCCTTGTCTTTTGCCTTGGCCGCATCATCGCCGCCTCTGAAGAAGAAGCCGTTCGAAGCCAACGCCGATGCCGACGTCATCCTCCAAGTGGGCGCGCGCGCCGAGACGCACAAGCCAGGCCGGGCGAGATTGAGATTTGAGATTGAGATTGAGATTAGCGAGGCCGTCAATCGCGTCTGCAGCCGGCGTCTCCTCAAGTTCTGTCCTCGACGAGCCGGCCCAGTGTGTGGCGCTCGATTCCGCTCAGCAGTTTTTGGCGTTGCGTGCTAGAGGCCGGAACGAATGCTCCCGAGCCGAGTTCTGACGAGTTTGCGTCAACAAGGGAGAAGCCGTAACCTTGGTAGATTTGGCTGATTAGCTTGTGTCGGGCTGAGTTTCAAGGTCACGGGAAGCCTCGCTGCTCCCATTGGCCAGCGCTGCTTACAGCATCACCCACAAGGCAGCAAAATGCCAACCTGTCACAAACATTGTGAATGTGTGTGTGTGTGCTTCAGGCTCAGCTTTGAGATGCATGTGAAGATTGGCCAGTATTTTTGCAAGCCCACGTACCTATCATATCATAGACGCTCAGATTCGTCATCTGCCAGCCCTGGCTGGGTCTGCCAAGCGTTGGACGCCGCTAATGTCCGCGTCTTTAGTTAGCGAGCTACCCTACACCCATAGTTTCTGTCCAGCCTGAGATGATTTCAAACATTTATTCACTGAGAAAATGATGCGACTGGCATCAACAATCCTTGAGAAAATTGGCTCTATTTTCTTTTACTATGCCATAAGGGTTGAGGGCTAGCAGCCACCTCCACTTCCGTAGACTGCAGTGACAACGCACATGTTAGTGATGCTCTCAAAGTCAAGATGAACCATCATGGCGCATGCAAGGTCTGTAGTGTTGAATACATGTGAATAGATGTATCAACTCCTGAATCATGGCTTTCTACAGCTGATCAGCTAGAGTCTCCAAATGATCAATCGGATGAAAAAAGAAAAGACCTTGGGTGATTCAAGTTCTACTTACAGTATGCTAGTCTTGTGAATCACTGACCCGAGCCAGACCCATTCACCAAAGTCCCTCTACCATCGTAGTTGTAAACAATATACAGGCACGCGCAGGGACGGTCACAGCGGGCGACATGCGCAGCGGGTCGGTCCAGATCAATTGGGATTCATAAGGAATAGCTAGATAGTGGTCATAGAATGCAGTCACCTATTTATAGTGTAGAGATTCCCTTATAAGGATATATAGCCTTAAGACCTAAGCCTATAAGGCCCCTAAGGTCGGCTTATGGCCAGCCGCTATATCTATAGTAATAACTACCTTTATTTAACTGCTATATCTATTAATACTCCCTTTAAGCCTAATTAGGGGCTTGTCCTTAAGTGCTATTATAAGGCTATCCTAACCTTTTTTATATATATATTCCTTATATAATTATAAAGTCATTCTTTTCTTATTGCTAGGGCAATTATTTGCTTAAATAGGACTTTTTTATTGCAGCTAAAGGCATTACTATAAGCTCTTATAGGCGCTATTTGCATTTATCTTAATATTTTTAGTATAGTATCTCTTTTAATTTTAGCTTTAATCTTAAGGCATTAATAAAAAAGTAATGCAATAGGCCTATTAATAGCTTTATAAGTATATTAATAATATTTTTAGTAAAAGGAATATATTATAGTTTAACTATATTATTTTTAATAGCCTTTTTTATAAAATAATACTATACTTAAATATACTTTATATAAGTATAGAATTTAAGGTTATATATTAGCTTTATAGTGCTTTAATTATTTATAAAGATTACTATTAGGGCAATTAATAGGCTATTAAGTTCCTTTATAAAGCTCTTTATCTATATAATTTATAATACTGCCTTTATTAATATATAGTATTTAGCTTTTATTAAGGATTTTACTATAGTCTTTTAATATTTATTAAACTATATAATTAAGCCTTTATTTATAAGGAATATATATCTTTTAGTTAATTATATTATTTTTAGGCAGCTAATATAATTAAAATTATAGTAGCTATAAAGATTAAATGGATTGCTATATAACTCTTCCTTAAGGCAGTAATAATAAATAGAGTAATTAAGGCTCCTTTTAATATATTATAGCATTCTTTTTATAGCCTTAAGTTATTACTTGCTTAAGCTATTTAAAAAGCATACCTAAAGACTATATATAAAGGCTAGATTAGGCCAGCTCTACTATAAGAGATAGTTAACTTTTTCTACTATTAATATATATTCTTTATTAGCAGCCTTTATATTAAGGATATTAATTGCTTTAATTAAATAGTAGATTTCTATTTCTATTAGTATATTTATAGCTTTATAATTAAGGTATTTAAATTGCTTAAAAATGCTTATTATATAATCTCTTTATAATAGTATAAATAATCTATTTTCTTTTACTATAATAGCTATACTTAAAAAGAGCTTAAAAAATTTAAGTAACTTTATTTTTATTTTCTATATAAATTTATTAATAAAGGTATTTATATCTTTATTATTATTAATAACTATAAATATATTATTTATATATATAGCTATAATAATCTCTTTTGCTTAATCTATATAGACTATAGTATTACTCTATAGCCTCTTAAGGCTTAACTTATTAAATATCTTCTTTAGTTTCTTTTACTACTATTAGGCACTTTACTTAAGGCTATATAGAGCTATAAGCAATTATATAATATACTTAATGCCTTATTTATAGCCTATTTTTTTAGCTAAGTATTTATACTTTAAATCCTTAAAGAACTTATTAAATAAAGAGAAAGTTATAATATAGATATTTTCTTTTAGCTTTTTATTTAAATATACTATAATTATATTATTTTATAATAGCTTCTTTTCAGTCTATATAATATAAGCAAATAGCATCCTTTAGGAGTTAGCTCTTATAGTTAAAAAGAAGGTCTTTTAATAATTAATGCCTTCTTTTTATATAAAGCTATATACTATAAGTTAAGCTTTATATATAACTATTATACTATTTTTATCTTTTTTATATTAATTTATTTACTTTACTATAAGTAATCTTTTGCCTTTTAGTAACTCTCTCTTTAAGATAAATTTAAGTATGCCTTTATTAATAAAGGCATAAATCTCCTTAAAGAATGCCTCCCTTTAAAGGTTAGTATTTAGTTAATTAAGGGCATTATAGACTATAGCTAAATTAGCATTAGTATAGGCAGCTAAAATCTGCTTTTTTATAGCTATTACTAATATTATAAAGTATCTCTTAAAATTATTAAATGCTCCCTTTAGCTATAATTAAATAATCTCTTTACTTTTTGCTATAAATAATAAAATAGGCTTATAAAACACTATATATATTATTATAATAACTTTCTTTATTTTAGGGTTTTAAATTCTATATGCCTTAATTCCTTAAAATCCTATAAGGATTCCTTTTTAACTATAAGATAGTATCTTTTTAGATCTATTGCACTTTTCCTATTTAATATAAATAAATGCCTTTAACCCTAAAATCTATAGATACTTAATGCTTAATATATATTTCTTTTTTAAGATTAAATCTATAAAGTAAACTTTATAAAGGGTCTTTTAGTTTAATAACTTTATTACTATAATATTAGCAATATATATAACTATAAGAATAATCTCTTTCTATAGCCTAAAAGAGATATTTATTACTATTATTATACTTTTTGCCTTCTTTTAGATTATATAGTTTGCCTATTTAATAAAGCTATTTTATTTATAGCTATATAGTAGTATAATAATTATAAGGATCTCTATCTTTAAGAGAAGTTTATTAACCTTTTTATTAATAAATTTATAGCTACTATTAAACTATATCTTTTAAAGTAAACTATAAGCTATAATAGTTTTAAATACTAAAAGATCTTCTTTTATTAAGGTAATAGTATTGCTTTTCTTTTTAAGCAAATTGCTATAAAAGTAATAGCTTTTATTATTAATTATAAGCTTAAAATACCTTTTTCTATTATATATATATAGACTTAACTCTATAAGGTCTATATAAAGAAGGTTAAGTATATAGTCTGCTCTCTTTTATAATATTTTTAGTAAGAATTTTATACTTTTAGCAAGCTTGCAGTCTTTATAAAGTATATTAAGCAGCTTATAATTATTAAGCCTATCTCTTATAACCTTAAAGGTATAGTTAAGGGCTTTTTAACCTATATAAATAAGTCTTTAATGCTATATTCTTGCCTTAAACTATTCTATTTATATTAGTATTATCTTAAAAGTAAAGTAATAGCTTATTATACCTTTTATTACTTTAAGTAAAAACCCTTAATTAAGGATATTAAGGGTTATAAAGATCTTACTATTACTATTAAAAATCTTATTTTTAATTATATAACTACTAAAAAGATAGACTTTTTTACTAAAGATTATATTTAGTAAGAAATCTTTAATAAGGACTATATCTTTAAGTATTATAATCCTTATTCTCTCTCTTTTTATAAATAGTATAACTATTGCTATTTCTATAGCTATAAAGTATATAGTGCCTTTACCTATAAGAATTAGTATTATTTTATTAAGTTTATACTATTTATTTTCTTTAAACTATTTAAAGTTATTAATAGTATATATATTAGCTTTTAAATCCTAAAGCTAGCAGTCTTTTTAATTAATAAGGCCTAATTCTATAGATATTAAAATAGTAATAAAATTGCTATTTTCTTTAGCCTTTAATGCAGTATTATTATTAATATTAAGGGGACTATATAACTGCTATTTTAATAGGCTAAAAATTATTATTATAGCTGCCTTTTTTATTAATAACCTTATAAAAGTATTACTAAAGAACTTTCTTACCTTTAAGCCTCTATAATATATAAAAATAGTATTATTATTATTATTAAAGTTATCTTTAGCTTTCTTTATATTTTTAGCACTTTATTTATTTAATTCTATATATAGAGCGATCTTTTTAATCTTTTTAGTAGTTTTATTACTATTATCTTTCTTTTTTAACTATTATATATATAGATTATATAATAGATAGTACTCTTAAATAATTGGCCTCTATATCTTTTAAGTAAAGATTAATAATCTATAAGTATATTTATACCTTAGGACCTATTATTATAGTAGTCTTAAGATATAAATTAAGTAAAGTTTAATATACAATTAATTATTACCTATTGCTAAGCTATTAATTCTAATATAACTATAGAGCCTATATATATGCCTTTTAGTATAACTATAAAACAAATAGTATAATAGTTCTATTATTAAGACTATTACTTTTAATATTATTTATAATAGAATAAATAAAATATAATAAATAATAGTAATTGCTTCTTTCTATTATATAGCTGCAGTCTCTATTAACTATTTAAAAGTTAATAATTTATAAAGAAATAATAAAAATACTAATAAAACTACTAAAATTAATAGTAAGAGCTAAATAAGTAAGATTAGCTAACTTAAAAAGGAATTTTTCCCCTCTTAAGACTAAACTGCAACTAATAAGCTACAACTAGCGGATCTAGCTACAATCTAAAGGTTCTAAACCTTCTTACTATAAAATCCAACTTATACTATAAAAGGAGTTACCTTAATAGATTCTCCTATTTTTAATAAATTGAAGGATCTATTCTATTAAATATATAATAATAATAGCAAACTATAAAACACTAGTTAGCCCTAAAAAGAAGCTTTTTCTATTTATTAGAATATTATTAATTAATATATAGTTATATCCACTTAAAAAACAGTTAAAAGCATTATCTTAAATGCTAAAACAATAGAACTAATACTAGAAAAGCGCTTAAAGGCACAATACTTAAGCTCCTTAAAGGACTTTAACTGCAATTAAGAATCTATAGCTAGTTAAAAAGAATCTATTAAAAAAAAGGCAGTAACCTTTAATACCTTTAATTAAAGACTTTTAATAAAGAAAGGGAAGGAACTAATAGATAATTTACTATTTCCATAAAGATTATTGCAGGACCTATTTTAATAAAAGAAGGGGGATTTAATAGACCCTAAAGAATTAAAGGGTTTATTAAGTAAAGGCTAAATATTAACCTTAATTTTATTAAACCTAATGCTAATAGGGATAAATTCTATTAGCAGCTAGAAAACCTTTAGTTTAGGGGAATTATTAAGATCTTTTAATACTATTAAATAAAGTATAGAACTTAACCCTTTAGTAATAATAATGCAAGCAATTTACTAGCAATTAAAAAGAGTAAAACTATTAAATTAGGCACTATTTATAGAGAAAGTTACTACTGCCTTAATAAATCCTGCATTTTAGGCTTAAGTTTAGCCGCTAAGGGCAAGTACCCTAGCAATAGTTTAGAATTACTATATTAGGCCTTTAGTTTTGCCTATTAAAGAGCCTTTACTAATTAAATAGGGTTAGGAATTAAAGATCTATAACTAAAGCTAGCCTTATAACTTGCAATACTTAAGGCATAAAAATAGAGGCATATTAAGCTATATAAATAGTTTTCTATATTAATTACCCTTAGAACTAATAATATTAAAACTGCCTTAATAGAATATAAAAGCGCTTAATTAAGTACTAACTTTTGCATTAAAGTCTTATAAAGGTAATATTCAATTTTAAGATATAGGCCTCTTTTAGCCTAATGCAAAAGAAAGGGATACTAGTAATAAAGGTATATTTTATAATAAAAAATAGATTATTTTTAGCAATATTAAACTATAGATTAATGCACTTAAATTTTATTAAATAAATGCCAATTTTAATATTTAGGAATATATCTATATAAATCTATAGAGTTTATTTTATAGATTTACACTTATTTAATATTACTATTAATTAAACTAAAATAAAAGAAAAGAGCTATAGAAACAATCAATTAATATACTATATATATACCTCTATAAAGAATTTAAGATAAAGCTAAATAATGCAATAAAGTGGCTAAAATTAGCTAAATATATTAAGACTAATATTATAAAAGATGTTTCTATATAAGCATTTACTATAAAAATCTTTATAAAAGAGTAGGCTTTTAGCTATATAGCTAATATTTAGCTCCTTTTTGTAGTCTATATAAGACTGGATCTAAAGCTAAAAGTGCTTTATTTAGTACTAATAGTGCAGAATATAAAATCCTTATTCTTAAGGGCAATTAATAAGAAGTAATATTAGCTTAAAGATAAGCTTTAAGCTGCACTTTAGGGGGTTAATAGACCTAGCATAAAGAAGGTATTTATTGCTAATAAAAGCAATAGATCTAATAATACAATTAAAAATAAAGAAGTGCATTAAGAATACTAAAATAGGGGAAACTATTCTAATAAATAGTATTAAACTATACCTTTAAAGCGCTTTAGTAATTAAAAAACTTAATATAGAAACTTAACCCTAAAGAAGCCTAAAATGGATTAATAGAAGATAAAACCTTAATGGAATAATTAATTATATAAATAATAAAGAAATAATAACTATAATATATATATACTTACTTAAAAGTAAAATAGTAGGAATTAACTGCCTTTATAAAGATTTAGTTAATATTAATATTAAAAGGGAGCCTTAAATAATAAAGCCAATCTTTTAAAGGTTTAGCTATACTATAATAATAAAGGATTCTATTAAAGATATTAAGAACTATTAAATAGTAAATATATACTAATAGAAGAAGGGGATAATTTTAATAAGTTATTAAAAGGTTTTTTTACTAAAAAGAATAATAATAATTTAGCTTTTATAGAAGTCTATTATATAAGTAAAGAAAGAATAAAAGATATAAACTTTATATTAAAAATAGGCTAAGTTATTAAAGCTATAGATAGGCCTAACTTTTATTAATATTTAAAAAAAAAAGTAAATATTTACCTTAAGCTATTAATTAAGTTTAATAATAAAGGCAATTTCTACAATATTTATATTAATATTAAAACTTTAATAGTTTTAGTTAATAAGGAATAGTTAAAAGCCTATATAATAAAAGTAATATAAAAGTAATAAGCCCTAAAGAGAGTAAATAGAATTAGCGCTAATATAGAAATCCTAAAATTAGCTACCTTTAACTTCTATATATTTAGAATTGCTAAAAATAAAAAAGTATTTATATATTTTATAGTAATTATAGATATTATAAAATAATTAAGACCTAAAATACTAATAGAAATAAACTTTCTATTTAAGTATAAAGCTAAAGTTAATTTTATTAACTTTAGTATTACATTTTACTTAGCCTATAATATAATCTTTAGGGCAGAAGTATTTTAGATATATTAAAAGAACTTTATTAAAGCAATAATTAGTGCAAGTATAATAGTAATTGCACTAAAGGAGACTGCTTTTATTTAAGCTAATTAAAAGAACTTCCTTAACTTTAAAGATGCCTAAAGAAATCTAAAGGCCTATTACTTTTAATCCTTCTATAGCGCTATTTCTAATACTATAGTAAATAAAACTACTCTAAGACTAGTCTAAATTTATAATGCTAGTAATAAAAAGCTAGTTATAAAATAGTAATAATAAATAAAATAAATTGCTAATTATAATAAAAAGGAAAAAGCTAACTATATTAAAATAAATAAAAGTATCTTTAGCCTATAGAAAAAGGAATTCAACTCTATAAAAGAATTTCTAGCTACTGCAAAAAAGGACAACCTATTAAAAGAAAATAAAGGATTCAATCTATCTAAGGTTAATACTAGCACTTTAAGCTATAGGATTTTTAGACCTAAAGATATCCTTAACATTAAGAATAAATATAGAGTATATATAGCCTATTTAAATTAAATAGTAGCAAAAAGGATCTATAATATAATAGATAGATATAATATTTATAGGGATAAAGGGATTATCCTTATGCCTAAGGAAATAAAGATATAGATAGACCTAATAAATAGATAGTAGAACTAAAAACATACAGTTAGGAAATACCTATTAGGCGCTAAAGATTGTGCCTTACTAAACAAAAAATACAATAAGCTATAAGCAAAAGGCAAAATAGAACTAATAGATCAATTAGCCCTAATAGTATGCCTTACTTTTATTATTTAAAGGGTAGTAAATAGCAAAAAAAAAGGGAGAGTTATAATTAATCTATAATTATTTAATTAATTAGCTATACCTAATGCCTACTCTTTACTTAATTAATTTAATATTATAGCTAATATAAGGGGCAAGAAATTTTACTTTATAATAGATAGATTAGGGTTTTTTTACTAGCTGCCTATTTTAAGCGCCTATAAAAACTATATAGTTATTATATTTAATAGGGGACTTAAGGTTTTTAATATTGCATTAATAGAATTTAAGAATATATTAGCATTTATATAGAGATTTATAGACTGACTTTTTAAGGAATATAAACACTTTATGCAAGCCTATATTAACAATATAATTATCTTTTTTAATACCCTAAATAACTATTTAAAGCATTTAGAAATTGTTTTAAGGTTAATATAAAATAATAGGCTGTAAATTGCAATAAAGAAATCCTTCTTTAAATACCCTATAGTATAGCTATTAGGTTTTATTATTAATAGTAAAGAAATCTATAAAATAAGCAATAGATTAAAGGCATTTGCAAAAATAACCTTTCTAAAGAATCTATTAGCACTTAAAACCTTTATTAAAATAGTAGAATATTTATAGTAAGGGATTCTATAGTATAATATTTAAATCCAACCTCTATAAATATAAAAAACAGCAATATTGCAGTAAGCTAAAGAGCAGCAATTAATTTTAATTAAGCTATTAAAACTAGCTTAAAAGAAGAAAGCAATAATTTAAACATTTAAACCAATAAAAAAAGAATTAAAAGCATTCTAAAACCTAAAAACCTTCTTAAGAATGCAATTCTTTCTCTATTATTATAATTTAATAAAGCCTTTATTTTTTAAGCTAAATGCATATAAGAACAGATTTAAATTATATATCTTTTAGCTCTATAGAAATTAAAATAAAATTAGCATTTTAAGCAAAAATATCCTAGCTACTTAATTAAAACTAATACTATTCCTTTTAAGATTAACTTCCTTAATAGAATAGGGCTATAGTTCCATTAAGGCAAAAATAGCAATAATTGCCTAAACTATTAAAAAGCTACAAAAAATAGTTTAATCTAACTGCAATCCAATTAATATTATAATAGACTATACTGCTATAGAAAGGATTATAATGCACACTTCCTTTAATACAATAGACCTTAATAAAGCTAACCTAAAGCTTGCTAAGATCTTTAATTATCTCTTTAAATTTAATCTAAAAATATTCTATATTCCTAAAACCCTTAATATAGTTTTAAATACTCTTTTAAAACTACTAATAGAGAAACCACTCTATCAACAAGCTATAGATAGCCATTTCAACAAGCTAAATACTAAAGCCAATATAGCAAAAGCCAAAATAATTAAAATTGCAATATTACTTAAATTCCATAAGGAAATGCTTAAAGAATATAGTAAGGACCTAAAACTTAATAGGATCTATACCTATATCTAAGAGATTCAATAGAATAATGCTTAAAACCTATAGAAAAAGTAGTATATAAACCTATTCTACCTATAGAAGCTAGCGGAAGATAGATTGCTCTATTATATAGATTATAAAGGGTAAAAGAGACTTTACATTTCTAAACTAATAGTTAAAACTATCCTTATAACTATTTATAATAACTTATAGTATACTAAAATCTTTAAGATTTTATATAAATTAAGCTATATCTATTTCTATAGAATAAATAAGATAGTAAGGAAGTTTATTGTATACTGCCTAATATATAAGGAGAATTTAATAGATAGAAAACCGCTAATAGATAAACTAAAGTTAATTCCTATAGTTCTATAACTATTTTATATTATTGCATTAAACTTTATAACTAACCTTCCTAAAGTTATATCTATAGGTATAGTATAGGCAATCCTAAACTATAATAAGCTAGATTAGCTATACCTAATAAACTATTTATTTTTAAAGAAAACTATTCTTATATTAAAGCATTTAATATATACTATATAAAACTAAATATTTATTTTACTAAAGGCATTATTTCTATATAATTAAGGAATACCTATATATATTCTTAGCAATTAAAACCTAAAGTTTATAAGTAGTATATAGAGAGCTATATTAGCCTTTTTTAATGTAAGGATCCTTATATCTACTATATATTACTTTTAAACTAATAGTATATTTAAAAGAAAGAACTAAATAGTAGAAATTGCAATATAGTATTATACTACTATAAAGCTAAATACACCCTAAATATAGGCGCTTTTAGCAATTTAGTATAACCTAAATAATACAATTGCCTTAGCTATAGATTGCTTATTAAATAAACTACTATATAGTTTTAAACTAAAAATAGTTATTAAATTTACTGCTAAAAGTAAAATTACTAATTAAAAAGCTAATAGAACTGCACTAAAGGTTCTATATAAATTATACTTATAAAAAGCGCAACTCCTAATAGATATAGTAGCTATACTATTAAAGATCTAATATAACTAATATTATTAATTAATTAAGATTAATAAAAAAAATATTATTTATCTATAGCTATATAAAGGATACTATTTATTAAAGAAACTAAAGTATAAATAGTCTTCTACTAAAGCTAGACCCTATAAAGTAATCTATAAGATCTATAGCTAAGCTATTAAACTTAACTTCTCTCTATACTAGTAGGTGCATTTAATAGTCTCTATTGCTTAAATATAGAAACTAAAGTAAGGGGATAACCCTTTTAATTATATACTATTATTACCGCTAGCTATTAAAATTAATAGGAATAAGGCAGTAGGCCAATAGAAAGTAAATAAAATCATTTAGTAGAAGATTTAATAGTATAAGTAAAGGCCAATATATTACTTTTTATTGCAATAAAAAGAATATACTATTAAAAATAATAAATAGATAAATAAAACTAAATTAAAGGAAAATGCTTTTAACCTTATTAATAAATACCTAATTGCTAACCCTATATTATAGAAAAAAGAATATAAAAAAAAAGGTTAGAAATTGCTATAAAGCATAATAAATCTAGCATTTAAATAACTAAAAGCTGCCTATTAACTCTTACTATTATAAGAAAATTCTCTTTTATATATTTACTATTTAATTTAAAAGGATTTAGCATAAAGGTAGCTAAATTCTATAAAAAAGGGAATATTTAAAATAGATTAATAGTAATTTATAATTAGCTTATTTAATATATAATTAAAGTAATTAAGTAAAGTAAATAACTAAATGCCTATATAGCATAAAGGCAATTGCTATAGCCTAATATATTTCTTTTAACTTCTTTAACCTTATATAACCTCTATTTTCTATTCTTATATACAGCCCTATATTTTATTAATTTTAATAGTATAAGTGCTAGAACCTATTGCCTATTAAACTTCTTAGCTTTTCTTCTTTATTTTATATAAATATCTAACTGCTATAAAAACTATTACCTATACTATTAAATTTAATATCCTTACTATTAGTCTTAGCCCTTTTACTATTAATTTCTATACTTTTCTCTACCTCTTTTTTATAAATATCTATATAATAGCTAGCCTAATGCTTACTATATTAAATCTAGCACCCCTACTGCCAATTTTAGCTTCTCTTCTATTAATTTTAGCACCCCTTTATAGCTTAAGCCCCTTTAGCTTTAGACCTTTTACTATTAGCTAGCAGCAATATAAAACTTACTGCTATATATTAATAAATTAAGCAATAGAATAATATATATAAAGCTTATTCCATTAAGAAAAAGTATAAATCTATTAATTGATTTATTAAAAATTATATTAATTAGTCTTTTTTTAATAAGTATAAAGTCTTCTATAATAATATTTTATTTAAACTTTTAAATAAGCATTAAACATTATTTAATAGATACAATAGGCTTATTAACACTTATAATAATAGCAGCAATAAATCTAATATTAATATTAATAATTTTAATACTATAATATTATTAATTATAGCATTTTTAATAGAAGATAATAATCTAATAGAATTTATTTATAACTTTACTATTAATTGCAATTATATTAATAATAATACTAGCCTTTTTAGTAAAGACTTAAATGCTAGTATATAATAACTTTAGAATAATATAGATGCATTAATATAGATAGGGAAAAAGAGAGATCTAAATTAAAATTAAAAGTTTTTATCTTTAGATAATAAAATAGAGAATAAAGATAAAAAAAACAATAAGAAGGTTATAGTAGTTAATAGGGGATATACTAAATATAGCAAAAAGAGTATTAATAGAAAGACCTTAAGAGAAAAGACTTCTATTTAATATAGCAAAAGGGATTTAAACACTTAAAATATAGATTAAAATCTTATTGCTTTAACTACTAGCACTTATAAAGGATTTAAATAAAAGGTAAACATTCCTATAAATAGGGGTTTAGCCTACTATAGATATAATAAATTAATAGAAATAGTAAAGTTAAAGGATAATAGAATTAATACTAAAAGCACTATAATCTATAGTAATTACTATCTTTTAAGCAAACTAATTAATAGGCTAAAGAGCTAAAGGCAAAATAATATATTTATTTGCCTTACTTATAACTTTTAGCTTTATAGCCTAAAGGGTGCTTTTAGTAGTAAACTTAATAAATCCTACCCTTTAATAGACCTTTTCATTAAGTATAAAGAAGTTATTAACTAGCACTATAACTAAATCAATAAAAAGACTAGTATATTAGTAGACAGAGACACTAGCTAAAACACACACCCCACCCAAAAGGGTATAGAGTAAATAAGTTCAGTTAAAGACTGAATAGCCTTTTTAAGCAGCTGCAAATAACTTAAAAGAGTGTTAAAGCATTTAATTGAATGCTTTAAAGTGTCCCTTAAAGAAAAGAAAGAAAGAAAATAAAGCAGAAAGTTATAAATAAAGTAATATTATAAGGGGCTGCACTAAAACTTTAATAGGGTCTAAATGCAAGGAATTTAAAATTTTAAAAATAAAAATTAATTAAAGAAAACTGCCTGTTTATTTCCTATATCTTTAAGGTCCCTTTTATCTTTTTAACTAACCTAATAATAGATTAATCTATATTACTTTAAACCCTAACTTATCCCTTTTTAGTGCCTTAATGCTTGCCCTTAAGTAGACTAAAGGCATAATATAAAAGGAAAACTTTAAGCTTAATCTATTTAAATGCAAAGAAAATCTTAAAGGAAGCATTCAATTAAATGCTTTATACCTATAATCTATTATCCAACCTACTATTATCTCTCTCTATAATTTATTTTGCTTTTAATACCTAACCTCTCTATTTTAACTTTACTATTACCTTTCTCTATAATGCAGTTCTTAATTGCAGTATTAATTAATATAAAACTAGCAAATAGGAATTAAAGGTTTAAATGGCTTATAAGCAGCAATTATAATCTTATTCTATTAATTTACTGAAATTAACCCTTTTAATGCATAAAAGATCTAGCTCTTTATTTAAGGGAGTTTAAGAATAGCCTATTAATTAATCTAAGGCAAATTCATTTATTTAGTTCTAGCAGTTATCTTTCTTTTAGTAAAGGCAATATAGTTTAGGTTATAATTACCTTATTGGGTTTAAATAGTAATATTAGTAATATTTCTAATTATAGTATTAGCAATTATAGTATAACTCCCTTTTCTTACTATATACTTAATTAATTAAGGAACTAGTAAAGGCAGTATAAAGCGCTTATAAAAACTCTATTTATTACTTTTAGTAGTAGGCAAATTTAAGTCTATTTAATTAAATTGCTATAAAATAGCTAACTTAAATAAAGGTATCTATTAAATTAATTAAATTAATTTAATTACTTACCTTTTACTTAAGGAGTTAATAAATATTTAATTAAATGCATTAAAATAAGCAAGTATATTTTAGTTAATTTAGATTTCTTTTTTAAGTGCGCTCAATTAGGCAGTGCTTATATAAGTCAATAAGCTAATAGGCAACTTATATAGAAGCTAGGTAAATTTAATTATTAGTTTAGGCTTAATAATAGATTTAAGGGCAAAAGTCTTAAACTTAAGGTATAGACTATAAAGGCAAGTTGCTTTAATGCTTTAACTTTAGCGATTTAAGGCTTATTTAAAACCTTTTCCTTTATTATTACTTAAGGTAATAATAACTTTAGCAAACTCACTAATTTTAGTAGGAAATCTATTTATTATTTAATACCTATAAGTTTAATAGCATTTAATTAAATTATTAGCTAAAGGATAGTAAGGCAATTAAGAGCCTAATAGTAAAGATAGACTTATCTAATAGCTATTGCCCTAAAGATTAAGTGGCTTTAGGATAATTTAATATTTATTTTTAGGAGTTTAATAATTAACTTTCTTTTAGCTTATTATATAATAACCTTTTAAATTAATATAAAGCCACTAAATATTAAGGGAACTATTCTAAAATCTTAGGATATAGATAGATTTTTAGGTTTTAGTAAGTTCTATAAGCTTATATTAATTAAAGAACTTTCTATTAGCAATATTAAGTTCATTAAGGATAATAGTACTAATAAAGTCTTGCATTCAATTAGCATTTAAAGCAATTAATTAAATACTTTTTCCTTACTTACACTTAATAAAAACCTAATTATAGTGCATTAATGCTAAAGGGGGATTATTAATAGCATTATAACTGCTATTAAAGATTAAGGGCTAAATTATAAGGCATTTAATAATTAAAGTTTTAATAAGTTTAACTATTCCCTAAATATTAAAGAAAAGAAGAAAAGCGCCTAAAAAACTATATTCTTAATTTCTAGCTTACTTAATAATAAATATAATAAAAACAAAGAAATTATAGGGCAATTCCATTTTAGTTATAATCTCCCTCTATACTATAGCAAGTGCAATAGCTTGCTTATTCTAAAGGATATTAATAGTATTATAAATAATTAAATGCTCTAGCTGTCTATTTTAAATAAAGAAGCTTTAATAAATAGTATTAATAAAGTAAGTAAAGCTAATTAATAGCCTTTTATTATATATTACTTATTAGAACTCTATAGGCATAAAACTAATTAAATATTTAGTCTTTCTAATATTTATTCCTTTTGGCAAAAGCTTATAAAAGAAACTCTTTTGCTTTTACTTATTCTTTTTAACCTTAATGCTTACAATTAAAAGATTAGTTTAGTAAATCGCAAGAATATTAATAAGTCTATAGGTAAGGGTAATAAAAAGGGCTTAAATACTAAAGTTTAAGGCTATTTCTTTTTTCTATAGGTTTTTAAACAAGTCCTATAGGTCTTAATAATAAAATATTTAGGCTTAATAAGAATTAAAAGGGAAGTCTTTAAAGCAACTAATATTAGCAAGCTAAAAATCTAAATCGCTTTTATTACCTAAAATAGGCTAAGTTTCTAATTTATTAAACTAATAATCCTAATTTATTTAAGGGTAAAATAATATAGATTAACTATTAAGCAATTAATTAAATATTTTAATAGTATTTTCTTTACTAAAAGAAAAGAAATCTTTAATTCTACCTTTATTTTAAATAACTCTTTTAGCTATATAGAGGTCTTTACTTAGCATTAAAAATTGCGCCTTTAAAGTAGTTGCACTTAAGGTTGCTTTCTTTAGCCCTATTATAGAATAGAGTAAAGATTAATAAAGAGTTTAAAAGCTTATAATTAAATGCTTATAACTTAAGAGATAAAGATTATTAGTGTTTTATAGGTATTATAAATAAAGTTAAAGTAATATAATTTACTATAAAATTATTAAAAGAAAGGAAAAAGTTATAGGCATAAAGTAGATTAATATAACTTAAGTGCCTTTATTTTTGGTTTAGTGTTATTTAAGTAAATTACTATTTTAATGTTTATATATGCATAAATACCAATAAGTTTCTTAAAATAGTATACTTTTTGGTATTTAATAAGAATTTTATTAGTATTTAGTTTCTACCCTAAATCTTAAGGGTCAATTTCCTATTTATTATAAAAGCATTGCATTAACCCCCCTTTTATTCCTTCCTTTTTTATTTATTATTCTTTACTTTCTTAATTTTCTTATACTTTTAGCTATTACTACAATTTTCATTCTTTATCTTATAATAGCTTTATATTGCAATAAGCTTAAGTCTCTTGCCTTTATACCTTATAATTGTCTCCTTAATATATACAATCTTGCTATTAGCTATATTTAGGCTTTTAAATTCTTTTATTAATACTTTACTTATTAGCATATTTACAATAATTTCTTCTATAAGGCTTTAACTAATACTATTAGTATTACTACTAAACAACTAATAAATATCCCTTTTTATATTACTTTTTAACTATTATTTTTATTTAATAATTAATTAAATACTTTTAGATTTAATAATACTTTAATATTTAGATTTATAGCTTTTAAGCTTTTAACTAATTTAGCCAGCCCTTATATATTAAAATTGCCTTTAAAAAAGATAGTAAGTAAACTAATTGCAAACTTATTTAATAGTTCATTTTACAGTTACTATTTTACAATTTAGTACTTTATTTTAAAGTAGATCTTCTTCTTTAGCACTAACTTCAGTCTATATACATCCCTATAGAATAGGCTCACCTAATAGAGTATTTCTTAACTTAGCTACTAACTTGCCTTAAGTATATTAAAGCACTTATTATTGCCTTTATTAAATACACTAACCCCCTTATATATTATAAATATATTTAATTATATATTTTTATAGTTTCTGCCTATAATAAATACATCCTTACTCCCTTTTATATATATATTTTGGCATTAGGTTATATAGATAGCTACTATATTAATTATATTTAAAATAGTTAATTTAAATGCAAATAGAGCTTCCTTTATAAATACTAACTAAAGGGTTTTTATAAAGGCCCTTATAACTTTCCTTTAGGTAGTATAAATACTATTAATAAGTCTATTTAGCTATTAACTTTTATAATAGATTTTCTTAGGCTAACTACTTGCCTATAAATTATATATAGTTTTTCTATTAGCAGTATAGCTAGTAATTATTAGTTAATTAAATAAGTGCAAGAAGTATTTAATTAAAAGCATAAAGTAAGTTTCAATTAATAAAAATAATAGTTTTTAGCTTATCTTTTAATATAGACTAGCTAAGTATAGTTTTTAATTTATTAATAATAGTTTAATAGGTAGAAGATAGCGCTATAGAGCAATTAATTAAATGTTTCTATGCCCTTTAAGGCTATTGCTATTATTATATTGTTTTAATAACCTTAAAACTTAATTTCTATTAGGTATATTTAGATTTCTAAATTTTTTATAGATATTAATACTTTATTTTCTGCTATTTTCTATGCATTTTTACCTATTTTTAAATAATTTTAACCCTTTTGCTATAGTTTTTAGGCGTTTCTATTCTATTTTTATTGATTTTTAGTGTAATTTTTAAAGTTTTTAAATAGATTTTAAGGGATTTTTAGGGATTTTTAGCATTTTCTTAAGGTTTTTAGCCAATTTTTAATTATTTTTATTTAGTTTTATTCAGTTTTACTATCCTTTTGCTTACCTTTAATTACTCTTTATCTTGCTTTCTTACTTTATTTTAGGTGGCTTATCTTTTTCTAGTATAATATTAGTTTTAATATCTCCACTTCCCCCTTTTTAACCCTTAGCACCTCTCCCCTAATAGCAATCTAGCTATCTTTAGCCTAATACTATTATTAACTATTTAATTAATTGCTTACTATATTTTAGTATTGTATTTACTAGTTGCTGCTTATCTTTAGAATTTAAACTTTAATAATCTCCTTAGGCCTAATATAAATATATATTATAGTATTATTATTTAAGCTTTTTATAGCATTTAGATTAAGTTCATTCTATTCCTACTGTTCTATAGATCTAGTTTATATTTAATTAAATGCTTCCCTTTCTCTCCTTACTTTTAGTAGTACTTTCTAATTTATACTAAAAGTCTTTTTATTATTCTTACTTACTTACTACCTATTTTTATTCTCTATAAACTTCCTTAACTAATTACTATAGGTTATACCAAAAAGCTTAACTCTATCTATAATATTAAAAATATAACTCTTTATCTTATTAAATATATTAATAATTCTATAAGGGCTTAATTAATACAGCTTTATCTTTATAATATAAAATATATCTTTTTAATTCTATATATTATACTAAAGAACTAGATCTTCTATAGCAAGAGGCTCTTTATGCAGCCTATACTAATTCTTTTTGGTCTCTCTATTGGCAATTAACCTTTAGAATGCAGTTACTTATTGCCTAGCTTCTTCTATATCTTTCTGCTTTTGCTTTAGGATCCTAATCCTTTACTTAAATAAGTCCTTAATAAAGATTATATTATTCTATTTAATTAACTGCTATATAGGCACTTTTACTTTTAGAGGAAGGACTGGCTTCTATTTATAAAGTAAATAAAAAGGTAATCTTCTATATAAAGCGCAAATAGCTGCTCTTTCAACCAATAAAGCTATTAGTAAGATATCTATTTATTTTCTTTTTTCTTTACCCTTTTTCTTTAGGAAACTTATTATAGTGGCATAACTACCTTTAATAAGTCTATTTACTTTAGGATTATAAGTAAAAGTATTAATAACTTCTATATTAAAGCTATTAAGATCTTTAGAAATCCCTTTTATAATCTTTTTTCTATTATTAATAACCACTCTTTTTAGCATTCTATACTAATAGTATAGTTTTCTAAAGAATTTTGCAATATAGTAATTATTTAATTTTAAGATTGGCTTAGCCTCTATTTATCTATAAAGATTGCATTTAGCTTTTAGTATAAATTTAAATCCTTTATTAAAAGGTATATACTATCTATTAAAATAAATCTTTATTATTAGGTAAATAGGCTTAATAAATATAAAGGCTTCTATTAGTCTTTAGGGAATATATATTTAATATATTAAGCACTGCCTAATAGCTTCTATAATGCTCCTTTTTGCACTTTACTAATAATACCTTCTAAAGAGAAGTGCATAAGTGGCATTACAACTATAATGCCCTCTATTAATATAGCATAATTTAATTAAATTCTTTTAAATGTTTTCCTTCTTTATAATTAACCTTAAGTTGCCTCTTTATTCCTTAGCCTTAATCTATAAGCGGCTACCTCTTATAAAGTGTTTCTTAGCCTTTAGCTATAAGCATTAGTAATTCTATAGGGTAATACCTATTAGCCTTTTTAATAAAAGCAAGTATTCCCTTAATTGCAATAAAGGTCTACTATAATTCTTTTTTAACTCTATTAGTTTATCCTTAATTTTAATAATATTAAAATAAGCATTAATAAACTCTTTAATATTACCCTTAGCCTTTTAGTCTATTTAATTAAATGCTTTTAGACCTTTTTTAAATAGCCTATTAGCTATATTATTTTTATTTTTAGGAATATATTAAATAGTAAAGTTAAATAATAGAATATAACTAATTTATTAGATAACTATTGCATTAAGGATATTGCTAGCCCTACTATTAAGCTAATAGACTAAAACTTAAGAATCTATTTTTAAAATAAAGGGCAATCTATATATATAGCTATAAAGGCATTTAATTCTATACAATATGCCCTTACATTTAAGTTTAATAGTATTATACCTTTATTCTATAGGAGTCTAAAGACTAGATTTATACCTTACTAAATGCCTCTTCCCCTTTATTATCTATATTAATACTATACTCTAGCCTTTTTTACTAACATTAGTTATAAGGATAATCTCCTTAAATCCTTTAGAAAGGTTCAATATTGCTAAAATAGAAGTAAAGGTTATCTTTTCTTTAAGAACTGCTATAGTGTTAGCTTGTTCCTTACTCTATATCTATATAGCATCCTTCCTTAATAATTAAGTAAAAGGTTTAGCAATTTAGGCATATCTTTCAACCTAAATTTAATAGTAGCCTATAATTTCTAGAAATGCTTTAACTTACTTTAGGTTATAGCATCTTTCCTACTTATTAATCTTAATTACTTTTTCCTTTACTAGCTGCCTTTTAGCTATACTATATAAGTATTTAATAATAACTATAGTATACTAGTAGAACTTTAACTTCCCTATAGAAATTGTGCACTTAAATAGCTTAATGTTTAAAAGAGTTTTATTTAAATTAATTAAATGCTTTAAAATAAACCTCTATATACTAGGGAGTACTTTCTCCCTATTATATTTAGTCTTTAGTTCTTTAATAGCAATATTATTTAAAAAGGCTTAATAGACTTTTAGTAATAAATTAAAGAGAATTTTAATTATAATCCTTAAGAACTATACTACTAAATTAATTCCTTCTTACAGCAAGGTGCACATCCTAAAAAGCCCTAATAGTATATTAAAAGTCATTAAATCTTAACTTTTCTTTATTAAAAAAATTTAATTATATTTTAAAAAGAAGTCTAAAAGAGTTAGGATTTTATATATTTTAAATTTAGCTAAGAATTTATTAGCTCCTAAAGGAATTAATCCATTCTATATTATATATACATTATATCTTTTGGCTAAATTAATTAGGTAGAGTCTACTATTCTTTTTTGCTATTAGTATATATAGGTTTTAGTAGGCAGTATAAAACTCTTAAAGAATTCCTCTCTTTATTTAAGTTTTTAGCAATTTAATAACCTTCTTTTTTAATCCTTTAGGAATTAAAATATTTCCTATTTGCTAGGCTTTATATTTAATTATCTTAATGATTTATAGAGAGGCCACTTTAGGGTCCAATCTTCTATACTTCTTAAAATCCTAAATAAGTGCTGCTTCTTTATTATAAAGAATTTCCAAAAGGATATTTCTTTCTTTATTAATAAAGATCCCTTCTATTTAATTAATTACTTTCTAAAGTCTTTCTCTATATAGCCTTAATCCTTTAGCTATTTTAGAGAACTTAAGTATTAAGAGCTTTAAGTACTTAAACTTCTCTCTAAAGTCTCCCTTTACTTTCTCTTACCTTTTCTCCTTTTAATATAGATCCCCTTTAGGGATAGATCCATTTAATAGAATATTATCTTTAGAATATATTTTATTAGCTTTTTATTTATATATTATATTAATAAGTGCTACCTTCTCTCTTTAGTATATAGCTAACTATAGCTTCTTCTTTGCCTTTATTATCTTTATATAGTTAACCTTTAATTAATTCTTAACTATTAATTAAATTATTGCTTTTGCTAATGCTTTATTTAATTATTTAATTAAATGCTTATTATTGTTTTCTTTTAGACTTTATAATCCTATTGGTCTAAAAGAACTTTAGGAACTTATCTTTAGTTGCCTTAAGTAGTCTCTATACTCCTTAAGGCATTCTATTTAATATTCCTAGCAATAGGCATAATAATCTTAATTAAGCTAAATTAATATTATAGAAGCATTTCTCCTTTTAGAGATATATAATTAAATGTAACTTTAGCAGCCTTAATAAAAGGCATTCCTAAAATAAAAGGAATAGAAATATATTCTCTTAAAGCAATATAAAATCTTTATACTATTTAAACATTTTTAAAAAATAGCTTAATATTCACTTCTCTATACATTTAGATTCAATTATTAAAGTAGGATATAGTAAAAGCTTTTATAGGCTTTACTTTTAGCTTGCATTTTTATACTATTTTATTAAAGATAATATTTCCTTTTAATTTAAAATCCACTAAAGCTTCTTAAGTTATTCTATTAGAATTACTTAACTTCACTTAAATTTTTAGCAGTTCTTAGCATTAAGCTAAAGTTCTTTAATACTATTAGTCTAAAATGTTTATATAGACTATTAAATGCATTTAATTAAATATAACTTTTCCCCCTTTAATTATTATATAGCCAATATTAACTTTATTAATACTTCCCTAATCCTTAATAAAGTATTCTTTAGGCAATAGTATATAATAAGGTTTGGATTCCTTTTTAATTAATATACTATTAATACTATACTATTTAATAATACAGTTAAAGTACTCCTTTAAGAATATTGCTTTTAGATTATTAATTGTAATTAAATTGGCAGCTTGCTAAACCTATCTCTTTTTTAGTAAAGGTTTAGATTTTACCTATTTAACTTCTTTTATTCCCTTTATATAATTAAAAACTATTTTTAAAATGTTATTACCTAAAGGAGGGTTAAGAGTAATTAAGTCCTTAATGGTTATTTAGACTTTTAATCTTACTACCTTTTTATAAACTTGTTTTCTTATTTAAATAACCTTAAGCATTTAATTAAAAGCATTTTAATCCTTTTCTTTAAGGATAATATTGGCAATCTCTCTATTTTTAATAAGTTCCCTATTTATAACCTAAATAAAAGATTAAGTTCCCTTTTCCTTTTTTTAACTAGCTAATTCCTCTTTTAATTTTACTTTTATGCATTTTATAGCATTAGTTTTTAATGTAATATTAGCAATAAAAGGGTTATCAATCAATTCTATAGCTTAATTATTAATAAGGATACAGTTAACTTTAGGTTCTTAGGTCTTCTTAAGGGAATTCCTACTAAGCATTAGGGAGCTATACTTTAGTCGGTTAGTACGCTTAAGGAAGTCTTTAATTAAATGCTTCTCTTTCTTAATAATCTGCCATTTCTATGCATTTAGCTTATCCGCTATTATAACTTTAGCTTAGCCATAAATCTTAAAGGTAGGGAATTTTAGGATCTATAAAATAACTATTTTTTTTATTTCTTCTTTAATAGCAAGCTTATATATTAGTTTTAAGGGTAGTAAGAGTTTCTATTGCTCTATTTAAATAAAGCTAGTATTGCTATTATAGTCTATAAATCCCCTTTTTTTATCTTCTATAAGAAGTGGGCAATAGTTTAGAAAATGCCTTACTTCTATATAATAGAAGCACTTTAGATCCCTATTATAATTTGCATTAGTATAGAAGTTATAATAGGGATATATATAATTAAATTCTTCTATTTAGTTAAGGTTGTTTCTAACTAGCAATAATAATTCTATTTTTAGTTAGTTAATCTTTTAGTGCATAATTCTCTTTAACTTTTGCAATTTATTTATAATGTTTTAGGCTATATTAATTTATAGCTTCTCTATTCTTTTAGTAAGAAGACTTAACTCCCCTTTTAAGCTTTAAATAGGGTTAGAGAACTTAAGCTTTTAATGCTAAAGCTAATTTTAATAAGCAAAAGGTTTTTTAGTTTTCCTAAAATATCTAAAGTTATTATTCTTCCCTTCTATCTAAAAGATCTAAATTCCTTTTTTAGCATTAAGGAAGTTCTTAATCAGCCTAATTATCTCCTTATACCTTATTGTTCTTAAGGTATTTAGGTGTTTCCCTTTCTATTAGCAAACATTAATAATAATGTTTTTTAATATAGCATTATAGATAGCCTAAGCCTATACTATAGAAGCCTTTTAGCTAATAGAATCTACTCTTCTATTAAGTTAGGTATGCTTTATAAGCTATTAAAGGATAACTTTATACTTTATAGACTGAATTAAAGTTATATTTATTTGCTAGAGCTTATTCTTAAGTAAATCTAACTAATTTAAATTCTAATACTTAAAGGTTTTTAAGAAGTTTTGCTTTATAGCAGCTTAATTATTGCCTTTTAGTGAGTTTATAATATCTTAAGATACTTTAAAGGTTATATAGTATATAAGAGCTTTGCCCTTTATACTATCTATAACTCTTTAGCTAGTTATAAATCTATTATATAATTTAAGGAAATATATAATATTCTTTTTATTAAAAATTATATTAAGCAATTAAATAGAGGTAATAATTGCTTCTATTATTTTAGCTAGTATATTTAGTTTATTCTCTTTAAGAATGTTAGTATTAGTAATACTAATTAATTTAAAAAGGATAATTAAAGATTATTAACTATATTAACCCTCTTTACTTTTAATAGGGCTTAAAAGGTTTAATTGCATTTAATTAAATGTTCCTTTTATTTTCTTATCTAAAGGCATTAGTAAATTATAATTATTAGGATTCCTATAATAAGTATTTTAATGTATATATATAGGGGAGTGTAGGCTAGCTGCCTAACTTCTAGGGTTATAAGTTACAATAAAATAATATATATATATAAAAAAAAATAATAAAATAAATTAAAATATATACTAAAATAATTAGGAAAAGTAAAGAAAAGGGATAGTAATATTATATTTAATAAGGCTTTATCTTAATAAATTTAAACTAGCTTTTTAAAGTTAATAACAATAGGTAAAGTAGCCAATTAAAATAGTAATAAGTATATATATATGCCCTTTAGCTAAAGTCTAAAGACTAGTAAGGATAATAAAAATTTCCTATCCCTTATAATTAATTAAGGGTTAAGTAATCTTCTTCTTTCTCTTCCTTCTCCTTTCTTAGTCTATAAACCAAGCTTTTAATAGTCTTAAGTATGCTTTAATATTTAAAAGTATTTAATTAAATGCTTATATATTATTTACACTATTATTTTGCCTTATATACCTTTATACTAATATATTAGCATTATATTAGATTATTGAATTTTTTTATATATCTGCCCTAATTATAGTAGTAAGTTTTCTTTTTCTAAAATGCAAACTTATATTAATATCTTTACTTACCTTTAGTATTATTTTCAATCTTAATGCCTTTTATTTTTATAGAAGTAATAGGTTTTTTAGTATTTAGAAATTCCTAGATCTTTATAATTAATTATCCATTACTTCTTTAGGTTCTTAATAATAGCTTAAAAGTATTACTAAAGAGTTTAATTAAACACTTTAGTATCTTTTTAAATAACTTAAAGGCTTCTCCCTACTATAACCTCTAAATATATTAGTGGATAGGGATACTGGCTAAAATATATATCCTACCCAAAAGGGTATAGGGTAAGTAGGTTCGGTTGAAGACTGAATAGCCTTTTTAAGCAACTGCAAATAACTTAAAAGAGTGTTAAAGCATTTAATTGAATGCTTTAAAGTGTCCCTTAAAGAAAAGAAAGAAAGAAAATAGAGCAAAAAGTTATAAATAAAGTAATATTATAAGGGGCTGCACTAGAACTTCAATAAAGTCTAAATGCAAGGAATTTAGAATTTTAAAAATAAAAATTAATTAGAGAAAACTGCCTATTTATTTCCTATATCTTTAAGGTCCCTTTTATCTTCCTAACCAACCTAATAACAGATTGATCCACATTACCCTAGACCCCAACTTACTAGCATTAAATTTAAGCCTTTTAAAGTAAAATTTAGCCTTATTTAATGCATTAAAACTGCTGCTATAAATACCTTTGCCTTCTATTAAAACAGTAAGTATAATAAGTTTTAGGGGAACTGCTAGCACTTTATAGCTAAGCTGCCTAAAAAGAAGAAGGCAGTAGCTATAGTTTTTATTAATCCTTATAGTATAACTAATACTTTAGCTATTAAATACCTTATTACTATAGGGTATAGTTATTTAATAAATATTAATATATTAAATTAGTATAATTACTCTATTGAAAATAACTTATTTATTGCAAAAGCCATTATAGCTAATATAGCTATTAGTGCCTATTAAGCTATAACTAAAATTAAGACTTTAGAGGATAAAGTTGCCTAACTTAAAGAGCAGCTTAAGGCTAATACTAAATCTATTAATATTAAATTCTATAAAGTTACCAATAAAGTTAAAGAATAAGCCATTAATATTTTTACTTTTAATAACTTAATTACTTACCTTAATACTATTAGCAATAGCTAAAACAATAAAATTAAGGAATTAATAGTTTAAATAGCAAAAGCAAAGAAATTTAAGTTAATAGCTCTTTTAGCAGTTAATAAGGCTAAGCTAATTAAAACTATTATAGCTTAAGTTGAATCTAAACTCTTTTAGGGCAGATTGGCTAAAGGCAATTAATTATCTTATATACTTACTTTTAGCCTATTAAAATAGGCGCCTTTATTAATACTTTAGGCAAATAATGCAGTATATTAATATATAAATTTGCAGCCTATTAATAACTTTCTTTTAGGAAAGAAGCAACCCAATAAAGCTATAGCAGCTAGCTCCTTTAAGTGCTATAAGCCTAATAGCGCAATAAAGGAATCAATAGCTAAGCCATTAAAGTTAGCTCTTAATAAAAAGGGATCCCCTTTTATTATTATTAATATTAATAATCTATTTAACTAATTGTATTTTTAATACTTTATGTATTAATACTAGTAGCTGCTAGACTAGCTAGATTCTACTAAAGTTATATAGAATTAAAAGGAAATAATAGGGAAATCTATAGATCTATATAAAGATTTAAGAATTTTATTAAAAATTTAAAAGCTAATAGCTAAATACTGCAATTATATAAAATAAATAAAAATAATTAATAAATAGGGCAAATATAAAGTAGATATTAAGGACTTAACTTTAGTTTTTACTACTATAAATAATAGTCTTTCTTTTAATTTAGGGGCACTTATTATATATATAGATTATATAATAGATAGTACTTTTAAATAGTTAGCCTCTATATCTCTTAAGTAAAGATCAATAATCTATAAGTATATTTATATCTTAGGACCTATTATTATAGTAGTTTTAAGATATAAGTTAAATAGAGTTTAATATATAATTAATTATTACTTATTGCTAAGCTATTAATTTTAATATAACTATAAAGTCTATATATATGCCTTTTAGTATAACTGTAAGATAAATAGTATAATAGTTTTATTGTTAAGACTATTATTTCTAATACTACTTATAATAGAATAAATGAAATGTAATATTAACCTTTTATTCTTACTGCCTTTACTTTCCTTCTATAAAGATAAATAGTTCTTTATAATATAACCTTTTTAATTATAATTAAAGCATTTATTGCTTTTAGAATCTCTTTTATAATTATTCTTTTTATTTAATTAAGCACTTATCTATATGCCTTTTTTACTACTAGAGTTTTTACTTTTCTTTTAAAAAGTCTATAGACTTTTAGCTTTATTAATAAGATCTTTTTGCATTTTATAAATAGATTAGTATTTTCCCTTTTGCTTATAGTTATATTAAAGTATATTTTATTTAAAAAAGACCTTTTTAATACTATCTATAAACCTTATCTTTTTTTAGTACTTAAGAAGCTTACTATTAGCTTTAATAATACTATTTATAATATAGCAAAAGTTATTAATATAACTTTAGACTCTTTATAGTTTCTTTAGAGTTAAGGACTTTAATTTTTAATAAAGATTAGCTAGATTTTATTAAAACCTTATATTATTATACCTTTTTATTAATAGCTTAATAGCCTTTATACTAATCTTTATTAAAAATAATAATAGCTTTAATTTCTATAAAACTACTATTTCTATAGTAATAATTAAATATATTTCTTTTAAATATAAGATTTTAATCTCTTTATACTATTTAATAGCAATTATAATATAAAAAAAATATCTCTTTTAAATAGCTTAATTCTTTAATCCCTTAAGTATATTATTTCCTTTTATCTTAAAGTTAAAATTAATAAAATCTTTAATTTTAATTAATTATAAGTTTATAATCTTCTTTTTACTTAAAGTAAGCTCTATTAATATCTTTTTATTCCTTAAAAAACTAAATATTTTATTTAAAGCTTTTAAAGGCTCCCTTAAGGTATAAAAGAGTTAGCTTCCTTAATACTTAAAGCTTTTATCTTTATTATTTTTTACCTTAAATTTTAATTTATTTTTAGGCTATATTTTATATTTAATCTTTAATTTATTTTTAGTCTTTTAATTAAAGTGCTTTTATAGCTTTTATATTTATTATATTATCTTTATTATTTATTATATTATAATACTTAAATTTAATTAAGTTTTCTATAGATCCCTTTTAATAAGCTTTATTAACTTTTTAAAAGAAAATAAAAAATCCTTAAAATTATCTTCTTTTTTAATAAAATCTTCTTTATTATTAGTTTATTTAATTGCTTTAATAATAGGAATTAGCTTTAAGGCTAGCTTTAAAGCTATTACTTAAGTCTTAAGACCTTAATTAATTAATATTATAAGTGCTAACTTTAAGAGATAAACTTTAGGTTAATCTAAACCTTTTAAATAGCTGCAATTTCTTCTTAAATTAAAGCTTTAGGCTTATAATCTATAAATAATATATAGGCATATATAGGGATAGTTATAGCAGGCAATATATACAGCAGGTTAGTCCAGATTAATTAAGATTTATAAGGAATAGCTAGATAGTAGTCGCAGAATGCAGTCACCTATTTATAGTGCAGGGATTCCCTTATGAGGATATATAGCCTTAAGACCTAGGCCCATAAGGCCCCTAAGGTCAGCTTATGGCCGGCCGCTATATCTGTAGCAACAACCACCTTCGCCCGGCCGCTATATCCATCAACAGTAGTGAACCCTATCAATGCAGAATAGTCATGTCGTGCAGACAAGAAAAAAAGGCCATGGGAGATTATCAAGCATTTCCATGAAAGATCCGGAATATCCGCGCTCCGATTGAGCCTGTTTGGGTAATAGCTATTGCACATCTACATGAGACTCAGCGCCGACGAAGACCCATTCTACGACTAGGATTGCGGTCCATACTGTAGATATGGTATGACATGAAAGTGTCTGGATATCCGTAGGCAATGGGGATAGATGCTTCTAAACTCGACTTGGACGCGTATTGCCGTTTGACAACCAACACCGCTGACAAGACACACCACATCCAGGCAAGCAGACAAGTCACAATTCAGCACTCCATTGTTGGCCCGAAACTACTAATCCATACTAGCGAATGGGCAGCATAGTGTACCTAAATTGCAGTCTTCCTACATATCGATCCATCTTGGGCTTCATTGGATGAGAAACGGTCCATTATTCGGATTTCTGCGGTTCAACGTGTTCTCGGCAGTGTCAAAATTGCTGGTGACGCAGGCGCCGCGACGAGGTGGGCGTACCGTATTGCCGGCAATGGGCAGAACCAGTATTTTGTCGACAAGGGATAGAATCCGCCCTGGCTCTTCACATTGCGGCTTATGAGAGGCTTTATTGGGAATGCCGATTTTTACAATTTAAGTTTGTCGATTGGCAGCTCATGCCTCATGGGAAGTCGTTGGGACTGGGATCCGGGGAAAAAAGCAAAGATGGAGGGTAACAGACCATCTGAACGATTGGCGGCGCAACCACGCACCATTAATCACATCATAAATTCCAGCTGTTATCAAAAAAAGCAAAGTACCCCCCCTCCACGTTCTGTTCCTGAATTGACCGCCCTTGTCAACAACCCGGATTCTATTAGTCTCTCACTGAGAGTTCCCACCCAGCCGGAATTATGAAACGAACCCACCACTGACTCGACCACTCACTTCATCGCACCTCATTACGTGTGCCGACGATGCATCACATGCTGCGGAACCGTTAGGATGAACTGGACCCGGTTTTTTCGGCCATGGTTCTTCCCAGCTGACGATCCGGGACCTTAACCACTGAATTGGGTGGCGTTAAAAGACCGGAGGGGTGGGCAACAAAAGAAGCAAAACTGGGCGAGGAATTTATGAGAGCGTATGACTATTTCACTCCCCGAATCCCGGCGTACCGAATTCCTTCATGGATGTGACCTGACTCTCGTTATAGCGGGGCACAACCCCTGGCTTCTTCGTCTGCAGAAGTTGAGTATATTTGGAGTCTTCCCAGCCGTGGGCGGGCATGTTGGAGGGAACGGATTTCCGAGGCGTTACATCGACACCTTTGGTCAATGAGCATGTCGCACCTTCAAAGACTATGTGTGCTATTATTCGCTGTGCTTTTCGCAGCCCACGAGGTCCAGGGCAAGACGTCATCGACATCTCCATTCGATAATCTACCGGACTGTGCTGTATGTTGGAGCATTTCCGCCGCACATCAACGCACATGTTGACACATTGTCTCAGCTCGACTGTATGGACTATGCCATCACCAACTCTTCATGCTCTGCTACCAACCAGACTTGTGCGTGTTACAATGAGGCGCTGCAGACAAATTTATACATTTGTCTTTCGCTGAGTTGTTATCCAAAGGATATCCTGGGTAGGATGAGACCTAAACACCCCACACCCACGAATAAACAGGCGCTGATCATACATTGTAATTAGCCACCAAAAACCAGACGTCTATTCAATGCGGATTTCCGATTCGTGACAGCTCCGCCAAGAATGTCATCACTGCCACGATATTCGCCATCATATCTGGCCTGTTTGTCATCCAAAGACTTGGCTTCAAGGCCCATGCCAAGTTAAACTTTGGCCTTGACGATTTGTTCGTTGTACTGTCCGCACTTACAGGTATTCCTCTCACCACTGTAGTGATCTATGGGATGAAACCGAACGGACTCGGCCGCGACATTTGGACATTGCAGTACAGTCAGTTCAACGACTTCATGATGTACTACTTCATCTTCCAGGCCGTCTACTTTGTTGAGCTGGCATTCACAAAGCTCGCTCTTCTGTTCTTCTACTTGAGAATCTTTCCAACTCGGCCTGTCCGAAAAATCTTGTGGGGCGGCGTCATCATTACGTCCTTGTTTGGTGTAGTATTTACACTTGTTAGTATTTTTGGCCAGTGCACACCGATGAGCTACTTCTGGCAGGGGTGGGATCAAGAGCATGAGGGCAAATGTAACAACAATCTGGCCTTCTTGTGGGCTAATGCCTTGACGAATATCGTGCTTGATCTCTGGATCATGTTGACCCCGGTGACCCAGATTAGATCTCTCCAGCTGGATTGGAAAAGAAAAATAAGCGTTTCAGCCATGTTCCTTGTTGGCATCTTGTATGAGATCAAGCCCATATCCATCGATGCCCCCTTGCTAATTAGATCGCAGTGTTACGGTCATGAGTATCCTCCGAATCCACTTCATCGTCAAGTACGGCAAGCACACGTCGAATCCTACGTGGCAATATGCCGATGCCAGCATGTGGTCGATACTGGAGATTCACGTCGGCATCATCTGCAACTGCATGCCAACGGCCCGGCTTCTGTTTCTTCGAATGTTCCCCCACCACACTACCACAAGCCATCAATACTCGACTGATGGCTTGGGTCATTCGGCACAATATTCTAGGAAGAGCAGGGTTGGATTCAAGCCGAATCAGGCAACTTGCACCACAGATGCTGTTTATGGTATGCGTGGTGCACAAGGTATCCGACTCGAAGATCGTCCTTCGGATGATGAGCTGGAGTTGGTTCAGACAACTCGCATCGACAAGAATAGCTTGAGGTCTAATATCTCAGATATCACCGAGCAACAAAGACTATCTGATTAACATAACAAACCTTAATTTATTTTCAATATTACCGTACCGTTTTGCATGTATTTGTTTGTTCATCAGTGTTTGTGCCCTGTTAACAAACATTCCCACATGAATTCACAATGAGAGCTTAGTAGACATGGAAGGTGGCAGTATCCTCGCGTTGACATGGTATTTGATCCTGACGAGATACAGTCGACCATCATGAAGACAGACCTTGGAATTCTCAAAGTTTCTTCCTACCAAGGATGACTCTAAGATGCATTAGTATTAACCAGCCTCAGCAAAGGCGGACTTACCCGGCCGTCCCAACACCAGAATGTACCACTGTCATCGGGCCCCTTTTCATCAATGACTTTGAGCATGGCCTTTACGCTTTCATCCTTTTGAATGACACCCTCAACAACCCAACCAAGATCAATATTAGCCATGTCTCTGTTTACTATTAGCTGGAGTGGGATGTTAGAAGCACCTACACCTACGTCTGTACTTCTCCTGGGTGCAAAGCGAGAATGCATGTCTTGGCGCGATCACCGCCTTGTCTTTTGAGTTCCGCAGCCATGTGTCTCAGCATTTGATTGAGTGCGCTCTTGCTAGCAGCATACGCCCCGAACCCGTCTTCTTGCTCTCGAAATTGAATGGCAGAACCCGAATCTGATGAGATGAAGATGACCTTTTGCGGAGGGGATTCGAAATCTAGGTTGATCAGCTTCTGAGCACAGATGATAGGACCAATAGTGTTTGTATGCAGATGTAGAGCAAAATTCTCATAGGACCTAGGTGGTATGTTAATATTGCGCACTGCCGCGCTCGCCTTGTGTCACGTTTGGGTGCTACCAACAATTCCGTGGCCCTGTTGGGATACTTCAGTACGCCTGCATTGAGGATTACTCTATCCAGGCGAAGGCCGCTTGCCACCGCTTCCTTGACTCTCGTAACAAAATTCTTCCTTGCGTCAACAATGTAGTGGTTTGTCATTCTTGTTCTTACGTCACTCACATCAATACTTTCGGGACTGCTGACATCGCACAGTTCAATTGCGCACTTCGGATCACTACCAGAAGAAACCAAGGCCTGTAACTCGTGGGCTTCTGCAGGATTGCGCACTGCGGCGATTACTTGCTTTCCCGCATCCAGAAGCTGCTTCACAAACTCAAGACCGATGCCTCTCGAGGCCCCGACCACAACCCAGGTCTCGGCCTTGTTCTCGCGGAGGCGGCTTAAATTGTCCATTATTAAGAGTGGTATTCCGAGTTGATCAGGAGTTAAAAAGTAGACAGTCGTACACTATGAGAATACGAGGTTAGAAGTGGAGGGAGTTGAAGGGCGTTAAAAGGCTCATGATCGCACCTGTAGGCCTTATCGGACTAGTGTCTCCATCTTCATTATTGAGCACTCACGTGACTGAAAAATCTGTTTGCGAGGCCAATAATAAATAGCCGTGGTATTGGAAAGAGAAGTATTCGTTTTTGGGAGACGAGGGTGGCCATGGAGCTCCTATGGGCTTGGAGGTCTCAGAGAAAACTCAGCACCCTGGACTCTTCATTCATAAGGAATTCGATGCGCTGGTGGAGCATTGAGACAAGGATGCAACATGCAGCTAAGGTGTGGAAGCTGGATCTAGATCTTAAGATTAATCTCTTGTTTTGGGCGGCCCCTCGAAATTGTGACTATTCTCGGTACCGCTGGTTCTTATGTTCAGTAATCAATATTGAGTTCAGCGCGTTTTTGTCGATGTATGTGAGCGCTAAGATGCTGGGAATAAAGCTGACGAGCTAAGTCGATATGACGTTGAACGGCGTCAACCAACATGCTACCCTGATCCTTAGCAATCGCATTTCTCCCGCATTTTGGGACTAGTTGACATAATGGATGTGACCATCAGAGTTCCTCTTGGTTCATTATATACGAGACACGAGCATCTTTCTACTGATACGTATCAACAACTAGAACATACAACCAATAACATCTGCCTTGCCACAATAAACTTCAATAAGCAGAAAAACTAATTGAGATACACGCCATTACAATAAGCTGTCGTTTCAAAAATCGAATTTGCGTTTAAAATGCTTGATCTCATCAGAGGAGCACCTCTGGGCCAAGCGATTCGGCTGCTTTCACGCAACAAGCTCCTGCAAGATCCAGAGGAAAACGCCGACTTTGACATCCCCCCCAATACATTACTAAGCTCCGACAAAACGAGAGTCCTAATGGGAAGAATAAACCTCAGAACTCGAGCGTCATTACCTCTGATCCGACGGAACGCGACAATGCCGACAACTATGCATACCAAGTTGAAGGTGAGGATGTGGAGAGCCTCAGAAGATTAATAACAACAAGAACATTAGTTGGTTCATCAAAGGAAAACGAATTTGAGAACAGAAGTTGGTTGCGGTTCTTTGGAGGATGGGTCGTTGAAGTGACGGCAGCCACAGGAGTTCAAAGACGATATTGGAAGAATCGCCCGCGAGGTAGACAGTTTGTTACTTTCTTATTCTTGATTTCAGGTTTTTTTTCATCTTTAGAAAAATGGCATATATACTGGTCCCGAATTTCATGTATTGATTCATTGGAATTGATACAAATGAAACGGGCTCCTTTCACACTGAAACGTGTTGCCTTATTCGCCTGTATGGCAATCTTAGGTGTTTGGTACGCTCTTTGTATCAAGGTCACGCGTTTTGTTGAATCGAATCCATGAAGCCGGCACTATTATCACAGATCCCAACGAGTCATTCTCCGACTTCAAATATCTATTTGTCAAATGCTGACATCATACCGCCGTTCAAAAAGCTGGCTGCTGCTACTCGTATTCTCCTGACCGAGGCAGTAGCTGCAAGTCTATTTACAGACTGTCACTCTACTCCTGGAACTCCTTGGCCTGAACACCGTCGCGCCAGACATTCCGAATGTCGAGACTAGCATCAATGTCCTCCAACGGATTTCCTTCAATCAGAACAAGATCCGCCTTGAGGCCCTTTGCAATCTTTCCTCGGTCCTTCCAACCAAAGAGCTCCGCGGTCAATGCCGTTCCAGCGTGAAGAGCCTCCTTGGGCGAGAAGCCGCACTCCTTGACTAGCAGATACATTTCTAGGTGGAATGATACTCCCCATGCTGTGCCCATCCCAACTCCAGCAGAATCAGAGCCCCTAGGCAGCAGGAAGAAAGTGTCAACCTCGTACTTGAGACGTTATAACCTAGATGGTTGTTCATATTCTTCACTTACACAATGATTGGGACACCCTCCGCCTTCAACCTCCGCACCGTCCCGTATGCATTCTCCACCGTGGCACCCTCCCTAGCAAAGCCCATGCATCGGCATAGATTTGCATGTGTCTTCTCCGTCAGCTTAGTCTTGACTCGTTCGTCATGTGCGAACCGCTCCGCCACGGCCGCCCCCTCCTTGGTGAAGCTGCCCAATAGCCCCAGCGTCGGATTGCACCACGCCCCAGTCCTTTTGTATGCGTCCACGATCTCCTCACTGACAGGCTCATCGATGAATGTGTGGGCCAAGCCATCGATTCCTAGTGACAGCACTTCCAGCGTGTCTTCGCGTGCGAAGCAATGCGCCACAGCGACACACCCTGCTGCATGAGTCGCGTCGATGACCGCCTTTTGGATGTCGAGGGACGGCTTGGGGAAATCTTGCCCCATGACTGCGCCGGCTTCATGCATCAGCTTGGTGTATTCGCCTCCACCGGCAGGAGAGAGATTGTAGGCGACATAGGCTTCGGCATCGGCGGTAGACGCCAGCTTGGGCCAGGTTGCGACTTCAGCTGCCGTCTGTAGGATTGGAGGATTCAGCATCAGTTATAGTTTGACTGGTATACGCGTTGGGAGTCCTGGGATTGGTATTGCCCTTGAAGGATGGGGAAACGGTCAAATCATCAAGCTCACCTCCTCGCTGTTATCATGCGCCATCACCACGGGCATTGGCCAACCACCATCTATGGTTGCCGCCATGCCAGCGGCTTTGAAGTCAGCAGCCTCATCCTTATTAGTGGCTGCAAGCTTCTTTAGTTTGTGCACATTGGCTGTCTCGTTGTGCATGTCCATGACAGTGGTGACGCCGAACTTGAGAGACTGATACAAGGCCATCTCCTGGCCCTTATCAGCGTGGATATGGGAATCGATGAAGCCAGGGACGACAGTGTGCCCGGGCTTGGAGATGATTGCGATACCAGCAATGGCTGTGGGTGGACCAGCAGACACAGATGATATGATGCCATTGTTCACCACGACGTGGCCAAAGTCGATTGTATTGGTGCCGGTGAAAATGCGAACGTCGGAGAGGACAAAACTGGTTGACGTCATGTTGGGAATTTAGGAGCTAGCTTATGAATGTATGTTAATAGACTTGATATTATAGGACCCGATCGTTTTGCGTTTGGTAGGGGACCAAGTGCTTTTTGAGCATTTATACTTGACGCTTTCCTTGTCGTTCTTGCTGGACGATGCGTTTGATCCTTGTAAGCAGATGTCGAATTCGAGCAGTTGGGACGTCGGCTTTTTGATCTTCTACCAGGAGCAAGGGGATATCAATCTACATGCTGTTCTTTTATACTTGTGCTAATCAAGTAGCTAGATGTGGAATGTGATAATATCCCTCGCACCACCGCCTGCTCAGCTCGTCCTCCACTGAATCAGCAGTGGGTTGACACTACAATAATAAACCAGGGGCCTTGTTTAGCGACCAACACGGTTCTAATCCTGCATCAGCATTTTGCCGTTTCAAGCTTAGCAGCCGACAGTGTCCGACAGAATCCGACAGTGTCCGACGCCCAAATCCGTCATCATCGGCCGTCAATGCCCGACACCGCCTCGGATTTAGATGTCGCAGAAGAGAGTTCATCATCTCCCGCAAATCACGCTTGTTGAATCTCCATCAATCAGTTCTATTGCCATTTTTGACATTTCAACTTCATCATCACCGCTTCTGTCTCCTCTTTGACATACCCCGACTCACACCGCAAGCTTGGCGGCCCCGACACATGATGGTGACCGACAGCAGCCGACGCCGCGCCGCTCAGGCCCGCCAAGCGTGCGTGATGTGCAAGACCCGGAAGAAGAAGTGTAACAAGATGTTGCCTTCTTGCGGATACTGCACACGGTCAGTGGCCAAAGCCGCCATCCCCGTTGCTTGGTAATGCTCAATCATCAGCTATAGCAAAGACTTGGATTGTGCTTATTCTCCGTCTGCAATCCCACGCCGGTGGAGTAATAATGACACACTTACTGTCCAGAACCTCCATGCTGCCCTAGGTTCAAGAACATGTCCTTCCATAAGCATTGGTTCCTCTTCTCGCTTGCTTCTATCCCCAAAGCTACCGTCAGATCAAATAATAGCCGATTCCAACCAGTTCAGTTTCCCTTGCAATGCTCAAGAGCAGCCCCGCTTGATCAACCATAGGTTTAAGTGCTTGCCAACTGACCAAAACCAGATATAAAGTATATCTTGAAGTTCATAATATCATACGAGGGACGGGAAATTTTGTCGACGACATCAGCGCCCGCTATTTCCAAGGCTTTCACCGCCACCTGCCCGTCATCTCCCGTACACGCTTCTACGATAACCTCGCTGGGCTCGGAGCCGCTACGGGCGCCGGCTCGTCTGTGCTTTTACTGGTTTTATGTCTCATCACACAAGCCCCTGCACTGGGATATCAGCCTGTGGACGGGGCCACTCGATCCGCTGAGCCGCAGTCCCTCTATCTGTCTGCAAAATCTCTCATTGCCCAGGTTTCTGTGTTATGCTCACCGTCCGTCCCTCTTATACAAGCTGGCCTTCTGCTAGCTCTGCATGAATATATCCATAGTCACCCGGATGATGCATTCGCAACCATCGCCGGCGTCGTACGGATGGCCTATGCCGCTCGCATTAATGTTCGAGGTCGCCGTCATGCACAAATGACACATACAGCCGAAAACAATGCAGATAACAACCTCCTACAAGCTGAAGAGGCGGCAAATACATGGTGGGGAATTGTAATATGCGAACGGTACGTAACCCTACTTTACCTAATAAATCGTCATAAGAAATTAAAGCTAAGTTTCCGCTGGTAAAGTATCTTCTTTAGCGAAGTGACAGTCTTGGACCAGCCGCTGAGTACCGCGTTTCCTAGTGCGGATTCTCGGCTACCCATTGAACCCCAGATCCTTGATCAACTGGATGTGTTGGCCGTAGAATCTCTACCAAACATCCCCGTGTCTTGCCTGGCGTCACCCAAGGTTGGAGGCTTCAGTCGGACAGCTCAGGCGACTTGTCTTCTAGATCAGGTTTTCAAGACCTTCGATATAGCAGATATTGATTCCAGATTGCTTCTGCTAGATAGGCTTGATACCGATATCCGAGGCCTTTTATCACTGATCATGCCGCAGTGCGAGGGTCAGTCAGGTGCCTTTTGCGCGGCGATAAATATTGCTATCAGGTCAATTAATTCTGCTTTTAACGAACGGTAACTACACTAACCTCATTCGAATAGGACGCTGTTCACACTGCATTGGCGCATACTCGAAGAAGATCCGCAGGTTGTCAGAGCCAGTTTTAAGCCACTGGAAGAGTGGCAGAAGAAATCACATGACGCGCTTGACACTGTTTCGATGATGGTTGTTGCAATCGCCGAGAATCTCGTCATCGAATCTCAATCTCCATCAGGCACGGCAACGTACATGATAGACGCCATGCCTCCGACGTATTCTTACATTGCTTGCGCTGCGCTGAAACATATACATAACAACCCTTGGAGGGGTGATGCTAGGTGGATCAGTGCCAAGGAAGTTCTACAAACATCTGTTCATAAATATTTCCAGCGCTGGAGCGTTGGTGACGACAAGACTAGGGCAACAAGAATTGCGGCAAATGGGCATGTTGGCTAGTTGACCTGATTAAGAGTAACTCTCGTGTCGATATATCATACTAAACACTGTCAATTCTATACTCCTGGCTACGTCACATTGAATCTTTTACAAAATGTGAATGGATAAGGCGACTCATATTCGTATTGGTAACTTATACTACTAGAAGGACCACAAAAACTGCATAAACTCCAGCTCCAATTCTTTGCAGTTCTAACTGATCACTAACAAGCTTGACCTTGCCTGCAGCATCGAGCGCTTTGGCTTTCTTGTCATACCCATTCCGTTGCCAAACGGAGTCTCGAACTGTCGAGATTACAAGCCCACCTGGTTTCACGACTCTCACAAGTTCATCAAAAGCTTCCGGTCCCACATGGCCTTGAGTCATGGTGCCAACGCACACAACGACATCGTAAGAACTTGTGGATATCTCAAGATGCTGGGACAAATCTGCCAAGTTCAAGGACTTGTAGACACTGGTTCGCTGAGCGACTTCAAGCATCCCTGGGCTGAGATCAATCCCGTCAATTTGCTTTGCACCGCGCTCGGCAAGACATGTTCCAACGAGGCCTGTCCCACACCCAGCATCCAGGATTCTCACATCTGCAATGTTGCGAGAGCCTAGGTATTTCACCACGTGCTCGCTTGCGAGTTTGGGTGCAACATATTCTTCCCTGTCCACATCGCGGTTATAATTTTCCGCCCAGTTATTGTAAGTGGTGAGCGTCTCCGAAACGCTGGATGAGTTTAAGGAGCGCTGGAGACTGGACATTTCATCAAGCCGAGCCTCGAAAGACGAACCGGGCATGTGAAGGCTTGCGGATACGGATTCAATTGGGTTTCGTCGCGGAGGTCAGAAATGCTCAATTACGCGACAACCATGAGACGATGCGCTAATTTCGGAAAGTGATGCAATGAGAGGGGAAATCGGGAGAAATGACCTATGAGGATCATAGTGGAATTATGGAGAAGATATCTAGTTCATGACTAAGACTGGGCGCGCCTGAAGCCCTCCCGTAGGATAATTAGAGTGTAAACTGGACGTCCAACTGTGTGGCAGTGTGTGAAGAGTTGGCAGTTTTAGCTGCCGATCTTGTCTTGCTCATCCCATCGTGTCCTAGAGCAAGACTTGAATAGCGGCTTAGATGATTGAATCCGCTCTAGGAAGGGGTGGCAAAGCAGGATGCGATGCAATGTTACTGTGTCGAAGAAGGATATTTCTAGTGATGGCTGAGGAAGAGAAGAATATAGAGGGGCACTGTAGAATAGCTACTAAATTTACAGCGCATTTAGGGGGTTGCGTACACTAAGGTCTTAGACTAATCTCTGGTTATGGTGTTTAATTTGGCGCTGCTGGCCATATTTCGTGACATTTTCGTGCAATACTAGCGCTGCGGGATGTTTTAAATGGTCGTTGCCTTATGACATGATATTTCCCTAGAACAGTAGAAAATAGAAAGAAAACATAGGAGAGAGCTCTATTTTGTACAGAATTCTGCACAACATTGCTTGCACAACATGCACTTGTATGTCAAGGGCCTTTTCTGATTGCTCAATGCAGTCTTCGAGTACTGTTCGAGGGCATCTTTCGAGAATCAAGAATGGGGTTTTTCTACGACTCGAAAAATCTATTTCTTAAATATGCTTCGGTGCGACCGCTGATTAGTCCTAATCCTGTGCATGTGATTTGTCAGAGTAAGGAAAACAAGGCAAAATGGGATGGACTCAAAGGATGAAAGGGATTTGAAAGGATTTGAAGGATGACATAATAGAGGATACTGATTTGACAGCTCACTCGAAAACATGGAAACTCGGAATGCCCGTAACAGGATTATTGGCATCACTGACGCACAGGGCCGAAACCGAGTCAATTGAACGCCTAGGATTGGGCCACTTACGAAAGCTGAGTGGGAATCGATGCTAGCTTGTCTCCGCTTCTTACTATAGGGATAGCAATCAGATCCTTCAGGGAGACAATGCCCGGTCCTGCTGTAATGAAGGACTGCTCCTCGTACTTCTATTCCAAGCAACCTATGGATTGAGCAAGGAGATGGTCATTCGGTGAGTCGAACAGCGAGGCATTGTAATATTCCAAACGCGAGCTATACATATTCCATGATGTTTCCAGGAGAGCTTGGTGTTGGCGACCTCCCAAAGAACTGGGACATCCCCACAGCCATTCTGAGCTAGTCGCGTTGAAACTCTGGATAACCTCTTGACTCCGTGATTCAAAATGAAGGCAGCCCTTGCAACTGCGGTGATACTCTCGTCAATTGCTTGCGCACACCCGCTGAGCGCCCGTCAAGACGCGTCAGACACTGAGAACGGCTGGGCCCAGGCTCTTGCTGGAGACTCCAGCGCATGCGCGAACTTGGCCGTTATCTTTGCGCGAGGCACTTTCGATCCTGGGTGTGTTCATTCCCACATGTTTATTTCTGGACCCAAACATATGATCAATACTAACCCATTTTCTCAATAGAAACATCGGCCCTTGGGTCGGTGCTCCCTTCCGGGATGCTCTAGCTGCGAGGCATAGCAGCGTATCCTTTCAGGGAGTTGACACTGGTGCCTACCCCGCTGACCTTGCTGGCTACATCATCGAGGGCGGCTCTGAAGGGTGCGCAGATTCTCTGGGCGTCGTTGTCGATGCCTACATTGCTGCTTGCCCCAACTCCAAGATTGTTGTTTCCGGCTGGAGGTAGGCCTGGCTGCGATCACATCCCGGTGATGAAACTTTCCCCACTGACACTATATCCATAGCCAAGGAGCACTGTGTGCCCGCAAGAGTTTTGGCATCATGAGCGAAGCCTCTGCCTCTAAGGTTTCTGCATTTGTCACATTTGGTGACCCATATCAGGTTTGGTCGGATAGCATCGACTTTCCAGCCGTGCCCAGCGGAGCTGCACAGATTGGCTTCTGCAAGGCTGCTCCAACTGATCCGCTATGTGGTAGCCCACTGCCCAACTGGCCTTCGACTGCTACCGGCGTCATCAGCCATCTGAAAGACATTTGGTCATCCGTCGATGGGGCCAGCATGAACGATGCTCAGAAGTCGGCACTTGGCAGCATCATTCTGGAGCTTCCCAAGCAGGCTACTCGCCAGCTTGTGACCTTGGCTTCTGATATAGTCCGAGGCCACCTTCAGCGATGGATGCTTACCCCGCAGCATTTCTGGTATGGCATGGACGGATCTGTTGAGTCTGCCGCGGATCAAGTTGTGTCGACTTTGTGACTAGGCTGAATTCGCATTCAACTCAAATGTGTAATTTCGGTGTCGTCCGCAAAGTTCAAGGAGAGATATACGCGGAGAAGATTCATGGTCATAATTGAATTCGGACTTCCTATAGACCATTTCATACCTAAACTAGCCATGTCTAGTTCGGTGATGCAACATTTAGCGATCAAGTCTCCTGAGGGCATGGCACGGCGCGATTTCATGAAAGGATTGATGCCATGTAACTTCATATTTTTGGGGACCTTTGGTTGTTTTCAACTGCATTCCGGGAAATGATGACTAGATTGGGATTCTCAGTCCCGTAAGCGATTGGGTCGGTGAGGGCACGCCACGGTCCAGCGATTTCGGGGGCAATCTCATGACGATTTCCAAAGTCGGCTTCAGCCCCGCATTGTCGGTACCAGGACTTGGATCTATGCCAATTAGAGTGTGGTCGAACCGGGACATTTACGGGATTGGTGAGGGGGAGCTTGTTGTTTGTGACAATCCTTGCTTCGGCGTTCGACTTCCGCAAATCGGTGAAGGATGTCAGCCGACAGGTCAATGCGATTTGTGGCAGTCAATTGAGCAAGAAATACCTATCAATATGAAAAGAGAATAGCTAGCAGCAATCAAAGTCAAGGGACGCAGTGCCCTGTGACTCGTAACAAATTGCAACGAGCGGCACAGAGCGGCATAGAACAAGCGTGACATCATCATGGCCCTCATTAGCATCGTCACGTCTCCTGACAAGTGCTGTGACGCCTGTTACAGATGATCTGACATTTGGTTGCGCCACAAATGCGAGCCAAGCCAACCCCTCCAGGCTTGCATGAGCTCGTTGATAAAACATGATTCCCCTCGTTGCTGAATAACATAACGTTGATCATCCTTCTTTGCCACTCATCAGCGTGACGCATCACCGGGACTTTGAAGATTTCCGTCACATGCTCCCTCCGTATCTCACCACCAATACCAATAATACCAATGGCGACCAAGCTGGCGCGAGCCTCGCGCTCATTTATTCCAGCCATAAATGGCACCGTTCGGATGGGCGCATCAGCGCATTATGCGATGCTCAATTCGAGACGAGCCTTTTCTCTTTCGCCCAGATACCTGTCCACAATGAAGGCCCTTGTTTACAGAGGCATCGGCGATGTCTCGCTCCAAGAGAAGCCGATGCCCACCATTGCCTCTCCAACCGATGCCATAGTCAAGCTCACCAAAACAACAATTTGCGGCACTGACTTGCACATCCGAAAAGGCGATGTTGCTTCCTGCCAGCATGGCACAATCCTAGGCCACGAAGGCGTTGGCGTCGTGCACTCCGCCGGCTCCTCGGTGTCGCACTTCAAGGAGGGCGATCGCGTGCTCATCTCATGCATCTCAAGCTGTGGAACATGCGAGTATTGCCGCAAGGGCATGAATAGCCACTGCACATCTGGTGGTTGGATCTTGGGCAATACAATTGACGGCACACAGGCAGAATACGTGCGCATTCCACATGCGGACTCCAGCCTCTACGCAATTCCCGCCGGAGCCGATGAGGCCGCGTTGGTCATGCTCAGCGACATCTTCCCCACAGGTCTGGAGTGCGGGGTTTTGAACAGCAAAGTCCAGCCTGGAGGCACCGTCGTCATTGTCGGAGCCGGTCCCATTGGGTTGGCTTCCGTTATCACGGCCCAGATGTACTCGCCGATGAAGATCATCGCCATAGACACAGACGCAAAGAGGCTGGAAGTCGCCAAGCAATTCGGCGCCACGGAGACTATTGACAGCACCAAAGAAGACCCCGTTGCAGTCGTCAAGGCTCTTACAGACGGCAAAGGATGCGACTCCGTCATCGAGGCTGTGGGCATCCCGGCAACCTTTGAGCTATGCCAGGAGTTGCTTGCGCCTGGTGGTGTCTTGGCCAATGTTGGCGTTCATGGTACAAAGGTTGACCTGCATCTCCAAAATCTCTGGGACAGAAATATCGGTAAGCCGGGGAACCTCCAGCTACGTTGCAATGGGATACTAACTGAATCCCACACTAGCCATTACGACAAGACTTGTCGACGCAGTCACCACCCCAATGCTTCTCAAGCTGGTCCAATCCGGCAAGTTGCAACCAACGAAACTGATTACCCATCGTAAGCCAGGCGCCAACTAACTCAATTGAATTCTTCAACTAACCGTTTGTGTAGACTTCAAATTTAGCGAGATGGAAAAGGCTTATGAAACCTTTGGGAAGGCATCCGAGCATGGAGCGCTGAAGCTTGTAATCGACGTAGAGTAAATTCTAAGCAATATGTGTGTGATAAATGGAGTTATTTCTACTTGGACAACTCATTTTCGTCCTTGTCTTACGCGTCCGTCACAACATATGCTACAGACCAGACAGCAGTTGTGACAGCTTCGATCAACACCCCTGTCTGTCCCTGTCATCCAAGGTGGTCTGATCTCGGATGGTGGAGTCGTTTCCGACTTGAGCAATGGCCGAACCAACACAATCTGCTGATGACGATGACATAAGCGAGCCGACAATGATGGAAATTCCCTGGTCGAAAGTAGAACGTAAACTCTTTGTTTTGAAATCGACGAAAACAACGCCACAGCTTGCGGACGAGATCCGTCACTTATAGCACAAACCATGGCGCCAGACAACTTGGGTCAAGGAGAAAAGCTAGAGGACGTCGGACGTGGGTCTGCGACACAGAGGAGCACCATGTCCAGACGGACATGGCGCATGGTACAGAGAATAATCTTGGGCGTGTCGGGTCTCGCTGCCCTGTGGATGTTTTACACGGACAGATTCTGGGTCAGTCGGCTTGTCGACGACATCTTCCACAGGCCAACATTCACGCCGCCGTCGCAAAGCCAGCAAGCAAGGATGGAGGAAGTTGCTGGGCTTATCAACGACATCTACCGCACCCTGGCTGAAATGCGTTACCTGGACCCGGTAGGCATCGATTCTGGCCCACACAATATCGACAGAGTGCAACCCACCTACGAGAGTTTCAACCTCGATTCCTCCATCACCTATCTCTACAGCGTTCTTCCGTACATCAACCAGTCAGAGGCGGGACAGGACGCTTTTTTCCATGGAGGCTTGTTTGTTGACTTCCGTGACCTCGAAGAGGTTGAGCAAGGCCGCGATCCATTTTACGCTAGTCCTCAAGATGCCAATTTCGAGGACGAGGACGGACCTTACATGCGCCCATGGGTGACTCCGCTCTCTCGGTTGGGAACCATCAAAGCGTAATCCTCTACGACGCTCGGAAGCACAGGATATGGATCATCGACCAGGAAGATTGGTGGACCACTGACCCTGCATTAGAAGGCCAAGCACAGACAAAGGTCGATGTTCTCAACAGGAATGCCTTTGAGCATATGCCTAGCCGTCCTGCTGCCGATGTCCTGAGGGACATCAACAAGTGGTACCGAAATCTCGAAATATTTCCTGGTGGAGGCGACGACACTGGTCCTGAATGGGATGCGCATGATATAGACTTGGCCTCTCTATACCGAGCCCACGGATGGCCCGACCACTTTGATGGAGACAGCTTCGAAGTCGATCAGGCCCGGAAGGCTTGTGCTGCTCGAGCGAAATGGGACTCAGAAGAGCCTCTCCGACGCGTCGAGAAGTATGAGATGTGGTCAGGCAACCCAGAGGATCGGGTTGAAAAAGCACAAGCAGCCGTTGCTGCCGCCAAAACAGATGAGGAAGAATGGTCCGCACGCTTTGAGCTTTCGGAAGCAAGAAGGGCAGTAGTGCGGATTGGCAGGCTGCTTTACGAGTCTCGGCGTGCAGCACAAGAGCTTTGCCCAAACAATTTGTGCCAAAAAGCAGAAGATTTATCTCTGTGGGAACTCGAGTGTATAAAAAGGGAATACGACTGGAAGCAATCAGCGTTGGACAACCTTGAAAACGAAGCAAAGGCATCGGGTAAAAAGCCTGGATATGAGTTGCGCCATGCACGACACGAAGCCGTCATCTATAGGATGGTGTACGATGCTTCTCGTGCTGATGCCGAACGGTTGCGACCTGGAGAAACTGAGGCTATAAAGTTATCGGAATGGGGAAGGGAAAGCTTTGACGAGCAGTGGAGTTATTCGCGGGCAAATCTTGCGAGGCTGGAATCTTTCCTCACCGGCGTGCCAGAGACTGCCCCAAACATACGGGAGCACATTGCGCGGATGATCCAGAGGTTGACGGATAACTTGAAAGGCAGTGTCTATGGGCTTACAAACCCTAACACTATAGCGGATGCAAAGGCTTTCGAAGAGGAGTATACTGGTTGAGTGTTGTATTCTTTCCAATCTTTCCCTTCGGAAGATAAACTACCTAATCAACATTGCAATAATACCAAGTCAATTGAACTAGCCCCCAATATTTCATTAACACCTGATGGCCGTCCTTGCAGGAAAATATTTCATCAAATATGCCTTCCCAACTAGAATGATCAATGAGCACTTGCACAAAGTATCTGGTGCTGAAAATAGCGTTTGAATGCTTGAATGCCTTCAAGGCAGTGGCTGTCCTCATCCCTCCGCTGACCTTCCTTCAGCCGCTTACTGTGGCAGTGTTATTATCAGAGTGGGTGAGGTGATTGCAAACACGTATGGGGCTAGCCAGTTATCGAGGTTTCCTACAGAGTATAGAGCCCTCTGGATCGAATGTTTGGAGCGTGTCAAGTTGCCCTCTGTGTGCGTGGAATACAAGCCACATCTGGTACCTGTCATCAGTCGGATATCAGATCCACGCTGACGAGTGTTCCTGATCTATTATTAATACACAGGCCTGCATGTTATCATGGGTCGTATTTTGTATCAACCGAGTTGCCATAGGATATCGTCGCAGGGCGCAGCTAATTCACCATGCAAGAGGATGGCAAAATCGAGCTCCACCAACAGGGCGTTGGTTTGCGACGCATTCGGACGCAAGATGAGAGAGAAGCCACGACTCCAGCCGCATACAGGGTACCCTACATGTAGGGTAACATGAGGCGCCTGTCTTTTAACTCGGAGAAGCTGGGCCTTGACGTGCAAAGGCTACGAGCGTCATGGAGCAAAGAAAGAGGAGAGTCTGATTGGAGAGGCTTATTTCGTGCCAAGCCACCCTTGTGACAAAAGTGGAATCATTTCTTACGAATTTCCAGGCCCAAGTGAGGCAGAGTAAACCGACAGGGTCATTCAATTGGAGCTAAGATGACCAATGGGGAGAGCAAGATCGCCGAGCGGGGCATCTCGGGGACCTTGACATTCTGGGACCGATTTGGAATGGGGGCTTATTACGGAATGGTATTCTTTTATGGAAAATAGCAGTAAGTGTGATGGCGTTGGGCTAGAGTTCAACTAATGGTTCAATAATTTATATAGGGAGAGATAGTTTGCTATCATGGAATTAGAGCATTGCAATTGAGAACATTATCTTCATACGCAACAAACACAACTCATTGGTTTGAGAAACCTAAGGCACTCTCTACAACCCTTTTGTATCCAACAGCAACTCCCCACATATCTTTCCTACGATTTCAAAATGCGATTCCTTACAGTCTCGACTTTCATTACGCTTCTTGTTGCTTCGACCTCTGGTAAGATAGCATCTTCTCTCGAGCACCAAGGCGAATAGAGAATTAATACCAGCCATAGCCCTCCCTTCCTCTCATCTTCTAGCCCCTGAGGTTCGGGATTTCACCACTGAGGAGGAACAGTTAATTCAACACGAAATTGAACGCATTTACCTTGGGAATGATGTCGAGGCTCGAGATATCAATTCTATTGAGGCTCGGGCTGAGTGTGATGGCCCCTGTCGCCCCATGTGCACTGGCGAGGGCCCGTGGGAAGGGCACCCTTCGAAGGCTGGCTGCGGTTTATGCATTACCATCTACATTCTCAATGGCCAATACGGCGGTTGCTGAGAATGTTCAAAGCTGCTAAATAGTGGATAAATCGGGTAGCGAGAGGAGATATGGCATTGCACACTCCATTAGTGAGACATTTCCTACACGGACAAGTTGACGTTGCGAGACGGGTAGGGTACAATTTTGAGAAGTCTGATGCAATTTTAGATAATAGAAGTTGAAACACGCTCTTTATGAATATACAGACAAACGTCCCTAGTTACGATGAATACCAATGCGCTATTTAAGGAGTGTGACCATATGACCGTTTGAGATCATATCTTAGCATCCCCCGGTAAAAGTCTTATTGGGTTATCCGTATTGGGTTTGAGGAAACCTCAATATAAACGCCTATCTTCTCTCAAACTGAAAAGTTCATTCTCCTCCCTCCCGATGTGAAAGAATCGGGTCAATGTGTTGGATTTCTTTGTAGCTGGTCATACACCTCCTTCTCAAATGCCATTATCAATGGGCGAACTTGAGGGTCAGCCGGAGGCAGGACCTGAGTTCCGAACACACCACACACACCAGACTCCCGATCAATAAACTGTCAGGGTGTGGTAAGAATATGAATGTCTTTTTTCTTGGGGAAATTTGACTTACCCAATAGCAACTAGATGCTCCGCTCCATATTACAGTGTTCTTTTTCCGATGTGGATGGCTATCACCATCAATCAATAGGCCTCCACAACTCCAGTCATATTCCTTAGTGGCTGGAAAGTCACCGACAAGCCAATTTGGATTTTCCATTTGCTTCAGCAGCGCTGCTTTGCTCGCTGATGAAAGACAGGGAGTGAAGATTTTTGAACATGTTCCCCTTTTCAACAATTTCTCATCATCCATGAGAAGTGAATAAAGTACTTTAATGTAGTCTTTCACGCTTATGAATAGTCCTTGTCCACCAGAACACTCTGTCCAGCCAGTCGTAAAGGTAGTTGCGTCTGGGCTTGATTGAACAGGTAGGCTTGGTGCTGGTCGAATAGCCATTGGTGGGTGATCTTTGTCCCAGAACGTTGCACTGGTAACGCCGAGAGGTTGCCAGATACTTTCTTGGAAGTATTCCTCGAGTGTCTTGCCAGCTATTCTTTCGATGATCTGACCAACTCGATCCATTGAACTGCTGTACAAAAAGCCTTCATTAGGCTCATATGACAAGGGGAAGTCAAAATTGGAGTCGACTGTGCCAGTGTTGGTTGTGGTTGGGTTGGCGAATTTCCCGTATTCCGCCAACCTCTCGTCAGTAAATGGGTATCCTGCCCCGGCACTGTGTGTAAGCAGATATCTCAATGTAACAGCATTTCTTCGTTTATGGGTTATAGGTTTGCCTTCTTTATCGAAACCATCCAATACATATTTCTCTGCAAACGACGGAATGAAGCGAGAGATATCTTCATCTAATTGAACAAGACCCTGCTCAACTAGCTGTAAAGCGGCAATAGCAGTAATAAGTTTTGTCAAAGATGCAACTTCAATTACTGTATCCTCGCCGTAATTATGATCTTTCCCCGTAAAAGCCTTTGAAATATCCACCTTTCCTAGTTTGAATTTCTATGGGTCAGGAGCGCTGTTCCACGTTTGAATAGGGTCGAACGCATTGCACTTACCGGTCTTGTCCTTCGCAAATACAACTACACCAGGAACGACCCCTTCCCCAGTGGCCTTTTCAAGGATACTTTCAAACATTGGCATTGGCGTGAACAAATCTCAAGGTGTTCGTATAGCAGCAAGATTGAATTAGAAACACTTCGAACCACGATTTTAGTGAGCAGATAGGGGACAGTTGTATCTCCTTGAGTGGTCATCTGAGGGTAGCAATTCTTTATCGGCCGTCGGATCTGATACCGCCACCAAGTCGCCTAACTTATATCGGCCGATACAGATAGTTACCGATTCTGACCTATCGCGCGAGCTAAGCATCATGAAATCTGCCGAATTTGTCAGCCACATCATGTTATCTCACCGATCGACCATTCGAACAGGCCTAGGCTCACCTGGTCACATTCCAACCTGTATCACCCAGCATCTCACACGAGTGACCGCTCTCTATCGTATCAAATTAGTATGAATGACTTAACCTGGTTTTGGTGATTTCTCCTTGGATTTGTCTTTAGATTCCCAGCAACTCTTTGCAGGGTCTGCGGTTTATCATATTGTCACTTTCTTTCAACGGCAATTCACTCCGAGTATTTAGCAGGTAGGATTAATGTTATGCTATTCTTAAGCTCAACATTATCACCCCATGCATTCGATATCTCCTTTAATAAGATGAAAGGACCAAGAGTGGCCGCGAAATAAAACCACTCCCGTAGCTGATGGCACCTCATATTCACGGCAAGCAGCAGGATATTGTTCCGAAATGAAGTTAATCATCATTCCACCTCTGGGTGCATTACTTTATTAGCAACAACATATAATTATTTGATGATAGCTTATATGCTCTATATCTGATGATGTCTTGTGAGAAGTGAAATTTTCTTTCCGCTGAACCATGATTCCAGTTCTCAATCTGAGGCGATTGTAGCAAGACCACTTCGTCCAAAGAAATTCTTATTCTGAATCCAAATTCGGAAGCATTTGCCTTTGTAGTAGAATAAGATTGCCGTCGCGTAAACTGTGGTATTGATAAGAGCCACTGTAGAAATTGTGAGCCTCTCTCCGTAGATGAAATTCCATGATTGGGTTTAGAGTCAGCATACCTAGGAAGTACACCATCATCATGCCATTAAGCACGATCCAGTCGTTGATAAACCACGTCCAAGCCCATGCCAAAACTGATTTAATAACAGAAACTGTAATCATGAGTTCTCCAGCCAAGTCTGGATGGCAATCCAGCGCATATGTCATAGATAAATTGCAGCCCATTTGAGCCCCAATGGAAAGAACACCAAACCCGATAATTGGGCCAATCCAGTGTGTTTGGTAATGATAGCAAGGCGCTGCGATGCAGACACCTACGGTCGTCAACACAGCAGCTAGTCCGGCAACAGGCAATCGCATTTCAGGTTCTCGTATTCCGGCATTTCGGCGGGTATAGTAGAGGGCAAGGCGATCGCCTAATGGACCGCAAAGGTATGTTCCACCAAGACTAGGCCAAGTCAGTCAAGTATCTATATAGTCGGATTCCCAATTAGATGAATCCCTACCTTCCGATAAATGGAGACAAAAACACTAAACCTTGTGCAGTTGAGTCAAATGAGTAAGGGCTATACATTCATGATTGGTAAATTCTCCTTCCAGGATTGAAAGGACTGTGACTGCAGACTTACGGCGGTGCAAAAAGTTGGGCAACAGTTAACGACAAAACGATATTCCATGCTTGAATGTGTTAGAGACTACACTCGAACAGTAATTCTGGATTGAATCTCGTCACTCACTGAGTGCCATTCCGAATACTAAACACGCCCAAACTATGGTTGGGCTGTCATGCATGTTAGAACCTGCATCAGAAGGGGTTGCTTCATGTTCAACTTACTACATAAGTAGGACAAACGGTCTCAAGCAAGCAGCCTTGATAGTAATGAAAGGATTAATTGCCTCGGCGCTCCAAGGTTTAAGAGTCTCGATGTATGATTTTGGTACAACTTCGGCTACTGCCATTTCAGTATCGCTTGTGGATGATCTTTTTTGGTTTTCTTTAGTTTCAATTGCAAAGTTTGAGGGGGGGCTTTGATCTTCTTTCGAATCTTGACTTTGGCCTTCATGCGAGAGGCTAGGAGGAGGATTTTTAATGTCTAGCCGTTGCCCATAGTAGGCCGTTTCAGGCATGAACAGTAGCATCATGATGAAATTCGCGAAGAGTCCAAAAGCAACAACGTAGAACGCCCTATATGGTTTCGTTAGCTTGACCCTAATACCCAATTGTCCGCAGAAGCCTTCAAACCAGTTCATTCCCAGATTTTGTATGATCACCGCCGATAGCACTGGCCCTATCTCATATCCTCCAAGAAGCGTGAGCCCGTAGACGGCAATCTTCTCGCCTCGGTCGTGTAAAAAGAACAGATCGGTAACAGTGCTTGGGAGAAGAGCTTCTACTGGTCCAGCGAACAGGCCTGCAAATGCTCTTGCGAGGAAGAAGGAAATAAATGTAGTCTTCGATGCCCTATAGTGACACAAAATGTTGGATACGAATGAGGAAGTATTTGCACAAGAACTTACACGCCGCACCAAAGGCAACCCAACCCCAAAGAAAGACCTGAAAGCAGCAGTGCAGGCCTCCTGCCATATTTGACAGACAGAGGCTGTCCACGATTAGTACCTCAGGGGTCATGGTAGAAATCAGACTTGACATACCATAAAGAACACAGTAGAAACTCCAGAGAGTAGCAAGTAAATGCCAGCGGCCCATGACAGTTGAGTAATGGAAATGCCGAAGAATTCAGCCTGCTCCAACATTCCTTGTATCGTTAGGATCCAGGATAGATGGATCGAAGGTCTGATGGATTAATTACCTCCGGACATGGCTGGCCCGATAATGCTTCCAAGAAAGCTATAGGTGAGTCCATTACCGAACACCTAATTTTCACTAAGTAAAAAAGCCAAATAGATTTAACCCTTCAAAGTACTCACCACCCATTTTTTCCACCGTGGCCATCGAAGCGGGTCGTTTGGGTCGGTCAAGGAAGGCTGTGGGACAAGAATAATTTGAACATCGCCCTTCGTGGCCTGTTGGAGATGAACATGGGTCTCGTTCTTCTCGTCGTAAATGAGAAGCTCTGTTCCAGGTGCAGTTGACATTGTAGATTCTTGATTCACGAAGTGGTAACGGTTTCTCTGGCATCCATGTTCAGGTTTCAGCCTTGGACATGTCCGAAATATATGGTAAATAACTACACAGAGCGAGCTACGTTGTTGCGATAGGGAAACGCATATTCTGCAAGCACCCTTTAAGTGTCGTTTGACTGCGCGTGAATTTAGCTGATCAGTAGCCGCCTCAGTATCACGTTCGCCTATCTAGTGTCGCCAATCAGCGACATCACCCCTATCTTCAAGCTAGTCAATCGCGCGATAGAGCGACGGGCGACACTGGTGGTCGGCCACCATGGCTTTGCCGACTCAGACTGCACGTAGATCACAATCACTTCAGTCAACAATGGACCTAAATACCCAATGTTCGTTATAAATGTTGGTCTCGGTGCATTAACTAGACTATCGTAGCTGACAGGCGACATTACTTGTCCTATCTTACACGGCTTCATACATTGTCTCAAGCCATTCATTATGCCTTTCAACTTTGGACTTTGGGGCTGGCTAGGTGGAGCAAGTTTTTCCCAATTCACTTGCAAAGATGAGCCCATAGAAAATCAGAGACCTATCAAGATAAGAGTGATTGGAGCTGGATATTCGGGTGTCTACATTGGTATCCGAATTCCGCAGCGCATGAGAAACGTGGACTTTCAGATTTATGAAAAGAACGAAGGCATTGGTGGAACTTGGTGGGAAAATCGATACCCTGGCTGTGCATGCGACATTCCTGGTAAGTGGTAGACCAAATTACAAAGGTACAGCTACCAACAAACTCGACTCCAGCACATTCATATCAATTCTCTTTTGCGCCAAATAAAAAGTGGTCCTCTTTTTACGCCCCGTCTGAGGAGATTTGTAGTTATATTCAGTCCGTGGCTGAAACTTATGGCGCAACGAGATTCGTAAAGCTACAGCACGAGGTTACCAGCTGCCGATGGGATGAGAAGATTAATAAATGGTACGCACCAGCACCAGATTCAACTCCCTTATGCAAATAATCAACGTTTTAATAACTTTCTCAGGCATGTTTCTGTTCGCAGATTGGGTACCGGAGAGACTTTCACGGAAGAAGTTGAAGTGGTGATCGCGGCTAGGGGGAATCTGAATGAGTTTGCATGGCCGAAGATTCCCGGGATAGATTCATTTAAGGGAGAAAAGATGCACTCTGCTAAATGGAACCAAGAGTATGTCAGTTCCAGTACTATTACAACTCAGGGACTTGTTGTTCTCCTTATTGGAGAGAAACTTGCTGACTCGATAATAGGTATGATTTCCCCGGAAAACGAATCGGAATCGTTGGGGGAGGTTCGAGTGCAATTCAAATCGTCCCTCGATTGCAAGAGATTGAGGGAACCAAACTGAGCTGCCTCGTAAGGAGCAAGACGTGGGTATCGAACAGGTTTGGTGACTTCATCATGAATGAGATGGGGTGGGATAAGAACGACTTGTCAAGTGCGTAGCCTGAAAGCGGTGCGGTTTGATTAGTAACTAACAACGGATAGTCAGCAAAGAACGGATCGACCATTTCCAGCAAGATGATAAGGCGTATCTCGAGTTTCGGAAACGGATTGAGAATGATGGCAATCTTGTGCATGAGTCAAGCATCCGCGGCTCAAGGATGCAAACTGAATTCATTAAGGTTTTTACAGACACAACAAAGGCGCGTCTCGCAAACAACCCCGAGCTCCTTGACTCATTTACGCCCTCGTTCAGTCTTGGGTGCCGCAGACTCACTCCCGGACCTGGATATCTTGAGGCCTTGACCCAGGACAATGTTGATTTCTTCCGAACTGGCATTTCTTCTATCAACGATAAGGGCTTGAAGCTTGTGGATGGCAAGCAGGTTGATGTTGACGTGTTGGTTTGTGCTACGGGCTTCAACACCACCTCGATTCCCCCATTCGAAGTAGTGGGCACCAATGGCAAGACCTTGGCACAAAGGTTTACACCGTTTCCTGAGACATACCTTACGATTACGGTGGACAACTTTCCGAATTACTTTACTATGCTTGGACCAAATGCAGGCATTGGAGCCGGTGCCCTCACGGTCCTCATTGAGGCCCAAGGAGACTACATCATCAAGTGCATTCGCAAGTTGCAAAAAGAGGATTATGCTTGGATGATGCCGAAACCAGAACGGGTCAAAGACTTTTCTGACTATATTGGGGAATATTTCAAGAAAACAGTCTACATGGAGGATTGCCAAAGCTGGTATAAGACGGGAACTGGCAAAGGTGGCCGTATCTCAGCCCTCTGGCCGGGCAGCATCCTGCACGCTATGGAAGCCTGGCGATCTCCAAGGTGGGAGGACTTTGAGTATGGATCTACGGAGGATAATAAACTCAGGTGGTTGGGCAATGGTTGGAGTGTCTGCCTGATGGAAGGGAAGGGCGATCCGTCATTCTACTTGAATCCGGATATTGTAGATGTACCACCAGCAGGAAAACCAGAGACTGACAGCAAGTTTGCTGCTAGACCGTTCTCCCATTAGATATTGTTATTTAGATTCATGTATTCGTTTCGTTCAAATCAGTTTTGAGATTCATGCACATTGCACTCTAGAGTTGGCATACGGTTGAAGTGGCTAGGCCTAGGAGGGTTTGATCAGACATATCCCCGATCATAATGACCATTGAAATCCGTGTTGCACTCTCGTTCACCTACGACATCTTAAGCAACTCACTTCGCATTTCTTCAGGGTTTGTCTCAAATGTCATGTCAGGCAACATAATACATGCATCTCCAGAGATTGCTCGCGATTGCCGGAAGAACTTAGACTAGGTAGCATGGCACAATCCAACGTTAGCTTCTAATTCTTCCATATTCACCACATTTCTATAATACTTCAGCTATTCTCTGTTACGGCACAAACCGATCAATCAGTATTGCCAAATATAGAGTATGTGAGACATGTTAGGGCGTCATGGTTCGCCGAGCGGCCACCATATCGCGCCGTGTTATCGGCATCGCGCGATGAAGGGCTGGTGCCGATCTGTATGGGCCTTTCATCCTCCGTCTTAATTGTCCGGCAATAAATGGCGAAACACTCAGCAGTCTAATACCAAGGCATTCATTAGATTCATCGCAATGCTTTCTTTCCTTCGCTCTCAAGACCCCCGCGCACGACCAATGCGGCGAACAATCCTATCAGCTACGATAGTGGCCGTTCGTCAGTTACTTTTCGCGCCCCTGGGTCGGAATTTATCATGACCCACCGCATTCCACCAACGACCGCAGAGCAAGGCATCTCTATTGTTGAGCCACCTTATCACTATCATATTTACCAAGATGAATATTTCCATGTCCAGGCCGGTGTTGGGAAATTTTACTGCAATTTCAATAAAACACCATTCGTCACTCTATCCAGGAGCGAAGGGCGGCCAAATAGAGCCTCAGTCAAGGCTGGCCAGTTTCACAAGTTTGAGAATGCGAGCCAGACTGAGGATCTAATTGTCGACATCCATCTGGCACCGGAGACCTATGAGAACGAGCAGCGCTTCTTCCGCAACTTTTTTGGCTACCTGGACGACTGCCGCGAGGCAAAAAGAAGGCCAAACCTATTTCAGCTGTTGGTTATGCTGGATTCGGCCGACACTCCTGTTGCAGTGCCACTGCCGTGGGCATGGATAGCGCGCCTAGCCAGCCGCGTGTTGATGACTGGCGGTGCATTGTTTGGGCGATGGATACTAGGGTTCAAATCGAGCTATCCTGAATACTATGAAGAAGCGAAAGGAAGGTAACCAATCTGAATCTCGTGGAGCGTTGGCCGACTGTCGGCGTGTGAGTGGAGATTTCGATGGCCGACTCTGTTGATAGCGGGGAAGCAATTCGGCCAAACACTGGCCAACACCAGAGAGGCGAAGGGAGTTAGCCGACAGGACGCGCGATTGTCCAAGGTCGCTCGTTGTGCATGATATGCGTGATAGGGTTGATGTGCAGTGTTTCTTGATTGATTGAATATATGGCGTCTTATCATGAGATGTCCGTTCCGAGACAGGCAATTCATCGTTTCTTGCCCTGAAGTCAGTAATCTTGACCAAGTAACTGAGTATTGTGCACATTTCGTAGCGGTTGATGTAATCGGCATCCACCGCCGACCCGTTATCCGGTGGGTTTGCCATGGATATAACCTACTATGCGCTCGTCACTCGCAGACATCTTACCGCCGCCTGGTTACCTATAAAGTTGCAATTCCCTGGATATTCCCACCTGCCAATCTGCCGCCATGGCCTCACCTCTGTGGGCATCTGTTCCTTGGTCATCGGTGCGTTCAACCGCCGACGTTGATGGGAAACCGACCATCATCGGCTGGCACAAGAAGAGCGTGCCGTATGTACCAGACGCCACGTATCTACAGACAGCGGACGTATGGATTCCAGCCAGCCAAGATGAATCCTCATCGACCCTTGATTCTGCCGCTGTTCCTCCTCTCAAGGGTGGACCTTGGATCGTGTACATCCACGGCGGCGCGTGGCGATATCCTTTAGTGGACTCATCATCTTTTCAAAAAGCTGCAAATAACATTTTGCTAGACACGGCTAGGACATCTATCGCCGGCATCGTGTCCATCAACTACCGCCTTTCCCCACATCCCAACCATCCAACACACCCGGCACCTCCTCGAGATGCAAGCGTTCCATTGGACACTGCCCGCACTTCTCATCACCCAATGCATATCCATGATGTTCTTAGTGCCCTCTCGTTCCTACAAGGAAATGGGGTCGCCAATGATTACATTCTCGCCGGCCATAGTTGTGGCGCCACTTTAGCATTCCAGGTTGCCATGGACGTGTCAAGATGGGGTATTGAGGTTGGTGGTGCTCCTAAAAAGCCCCGAGTCCTGGTGGGTTTAAACGGCCTTTACGACCTCGCTGCTTTTATGAAGAATCCCGACGAGTCTCATGCAGCACTGGTACCACTTTACAATGCGTTTACTCGGGGTGCGTTTGGGGATGACGAAATGACCTGGGCGGCTGTCTGTCCGACAGTTGTGGAAAATTGGAAGACAGAATGGCCAGAAGGTCGGCAGATTGTCCTTGTGCAGAGCCCAACTGACAGCCTGGTCCCGTATTCGCAACTGGAATTGATGCGACAGCGGCTGGCGCAATTGGTCGGATCGGAGATTGAGGTGAAGGAGATGCCTGCGACTGGCGACCACAATGAACTTTGGCAGCGAGGAGATGACCTGTCTGAGATATTGAAGCAAGTAGTCTCTACGCGTCGGGCGCTCTAGGCCTAAGCATAGTTGTAGATTTAGTGGATGAGTGCTCATCAAATTATCCTCGTATTAAGATTCTACATAACAATGGTATTTATTGATGTGCACCACCATGATCCATCATCACACAAACAATTCGAGTTTACGCCGCCACAGAGAGAGCCCACATGGATGAGAGTCAAGTGATAGAATAGAGAGAGTACCTAACTATTTATGCTCAAGTGTGTTCCTGTGATAAGGTGTCTCTGCAATAACCAATCATGATGCGACGGAAAACGATAGCAGTTGATAAGATTGAACCAACACCAAAACGGACTCATGGGCGGCGGATATCGCCCGCTAGATACCGACGATAAGGCCGTCTATCTTTCGCTACGGGGATGAAATTGGTGAATGAAGTCCAGCCTTAAACATAACCCGCACAGGCAAATGGGTCCCACTATCCACAGCCATCCATCACCGCATAGTGCTACTGCTTCAGCTCGATCCCTTCACCTTCTTCGTCATGCATCCCTCGGCGTCCACAGACAATGCTCCGTCACGGCCGTACCGCTCGAAGCGGCATCGACCCTGTGACGTCTGTCGTCGGCGCAAACACGGTTGCTTCGTCAACCGAGAGCTCCCTTGCCGGGCATGTCGCAAGATGGGCGTCGAATGCACGTTCAATGATGCTCCCAGGAAGCGAATGAATATCCAGCACCAACCTCAGAGCTTTTCTCCCTCCTCCCCGGCATCTCTGCGCTCGGCAGATCCGCCCGTAGAGGCTGACCCCGACGATGGCTCTAATTCGGGTAATGACACATTATCTCTCGACAGGACTGCAGCCATCAGTGCCCCGGATGACATGGGAAGCTTCTCGCTCGACGATGTGTCTGCTCAGTCTGATTTACTAATGCTTCCGTTGGCTCATCATGACTTCTGGATCCCCGCTTCTTCCTTGCTAGATCCTAGCCTTGGACTGTTCCCTCCCTTATCCGACGTGGCAGCCATCATGTCGAACAACCACACTCATACGCGTCCTGAGGTCCCCTTGGCTACATTGACAGCTAGTGAACTACGGCAAAACTCAGATAGGACACAACACTTGACTCGATCAGGTCGAACCCGCAATGCTCGGGAACTCCCAAACCACTCGGCTCCGTCGCAGCCCGTTCGCGCCTTGGGCAACTTTGGCCGTGGCACTACCGCTCAGTATTCAGTGCTTGCAGGCGAGGTGGACCCGTACCTACTGCGACACATGCGATTCAAGGATCAAGGGGCGTGTAACTTTGGCCAGTTTCAGTATCGATGTCTGGCTCATGAGTTGTCTCACGGCGAATCTCAGCAGCTCCAGAACCACACGCCCATTCAGTTCTTGATCTCAAACACCAAATCTGGGGGTGGAAGTGCTGAGGAACGGGCTGCGCTTTCAAAATTAGTTGCCCCAGAGTTGGGGGTGCGGCTTGTCGGGCTGTGAGTTGCCGTTAGCCGTTGAGACGGCTCACCAAGTTCATCCATGAAGTTGCAGTCGACGCTAATGATGAGGTAGTTTCCTCCGCTACGTATTCCCGAGTCTACCCATAATATCTCGGAGTGAGTTAAAGGTCAATCCAGAGACCTTGATTCCTCCAACCGCTGCTTTGGAGAGTCTCCATCCATGCCTCTTGGCCGCTATATACGCCCTAGCCGAGTCGTTTCGTCGCTATGACCCAGTCTTGTGCGTCACTCAGGCCGATACCATCTTTCCCACGGCAGAGCTGTGGCGTCTCTCATACCACAGCATTCTGCTAGAGTTACATACGTCCCGCCTCCATGTTTTACAGGCGATTCTCATCTACATACAAAGGTCGATTGACGACACTACTGCAACAACCACGGATAGTCCTGGAGACTGGCCCCTGTTGGGCTCAGTGGTGAATCTCTCAAAACACCTGGGGCTGCATCTTGATTGCCTAGACTGGCCAATTCCAGCGTGGGAAAAACGACTTCGCCGACGATTATGGTGGATCGTGTATTCTGAGGCTAATTTTCGAGCCATTTTGCGAGGGCTGCCACGATTGATCCATGTTGATGATTGGCACGTCACTCCACTCGACGAGACTGACTTTGAGATTAACAGTGCACAATGTCCTTCGGAAGACACCTCCCAACACCAACCAGATCAACCCGGCCCTTGTCCGTACTGCCATCTCGGGCACGACTTTCGATTTCTAGCTAGCTTGTCACACATAGCATATGAGATCAACCATTCCCTGTACACGGTGGCTGCCACGAGAATACTAGGGCATGACTTCTCGGCGACCGTGGCGGCGGCACGTCCACTGCTGAAGCAGCTTGAAGAGTGGAAACGCAGCCTTCCAAGGCAACTTTCGCTGGACAATATATGTGACGTGGATACCCGACCCTATTTCCACTCTGGATCAGCAGCTCATCTAAAATTGGCGTTCCTTACGCTGGAGGTAATGGTCTTTCGAGCCTTGATGCGACCTCTCGACAACTTGGCTAGCTCGCAGACTGAATCTGGAGACTATTTGGCAGGGTTTGGAGACTCAAGCCGGCGCTGGAGGAGAGATGAAGCAGCAGAGGCTCTGGAAAACGACATGCCCGGCATCGCTGACAAGATCCGAGGTTCCATCGATCTTGCTAAGCGAGCGCTAGCATTCACACAAGGCCTCAGTTCCTACGATAGAAATAGTTTTGCATACTCTTGTAAGTTGAAATCATGCATATGAGTCTACCAATCTATTTTTGCTAACTTCTCACGGGGGCGAGTGCTTGCTTTGCAACCATCTCCAACTTCATCTTACTACTCTTGGTTCAGGCACCTACAGCCAAGGTGGCTGGCGAGCTCCTCACGATCCTAGTCCGATGGATTGTGATATTACGGGACCAAGCCGTCACATTTGTCTTTATTCGCCTCGGTCTCTTGCGCTTGGATTCTGTCTTATGGGCAGGGCTAGAAAATTCATTCAGGTTTCCAGCTCACGTCAAACAGGCCTTGCAAAATGAGCCGTTATCGCGCACGATTCCAAATCGAGGACGTGCTCATGTCTAAGTGCAGCATTATTAATTTAAATTTATGCATATTTTTATATGTTGAATAAGACTTGACCATGTTTACCCTGAATTACCCTACTCTGACCGGTCTTTTTTTCTTACAACGGACACCTGCTAAGACAGTTTCAGTGTCGTATTGACAACAGAGGTAAGTCATCATTGGAACATCAGATTTGGCCAATAACACCAAAGCCCTGCATCAACCGCACTTACGGGTAGAATTTGCGTCCCGAAGTATTTGATCATCTCCATCGGAAAGTAGATTGAACACTCCGAGCCAGGACTCGATTCGAAGCGGTGCAAGCTAGCGTCACATTGGAATCCCGATGCAGGCTTACGCCACCGCAAGAATCTCAGGTCATTGGTGGGTCGTAATTGTTCTTGGCTAAAACCAGCTCGGTTCGGTGAAAGCGCAAGGATCATCATTCATGAAAGCGAGCGGGTTCGGGTTCGTTCACATCACATGTTGGAAGCGATGCTGATGCGAATAACTCGCTGGGCTTTAAATTAACCTGACCACGCAACCCCCCTTTCGATCTCAGAGTCTACATTTCTATCATAGACCTTTTTTGTGTTGTGGATGGGTTTCAATCAACTTTTTTGGTTCCTATTCTAGTTTTCGGTTGCCTATCATGACGAACGCTCCTTTAGATCCTGGCCCACCCCTTTCACGCGACCGTAAGTAAACCAACTCATGGCAACCCAATCGGAAAATTTGGCCTGCAGATAATTTTTGGGCGTGTTGTAACTAACTTGTCCAAAGCAACTCTAATTACAGGCGATGAAGACACGGCCGTTCACCCGAAGATGACTTGCCCTTCCGGCAGCAGCGACGAAGACTTAGAAAAAGGCACCGCCCAGAGTCCAAGCGCAAGCCAAGGACAAGGTTTGGTGGGTTCTCATCGGGATGAGGCCTCTCAATCCGAAAAGCCAGCTTCGGCGCAACCCGAAAACGAAGCAACGACCGTTGCGCTCGACGAGAATATCGTTTGGTGGGACGGTGATAACGACCCAGAGAATCCTCTAAATTGGACCAAGTTTCGGAAATACAGCAACTGCGCTTTAATCAGCCTGCTCACATTCATCGAGCCCCTCGCTTCTTCCATCTTTACTCCCGGTGTGCCCAAGTTGATGAAGGATTTTGAGAGCGGAAACACGGAACTCGCAGCCTTCGTCGTGTCTGTCTACGTGCTCGGATTTGCTTTTGGTCCTATGGTTCTTGCGCCGCTATCAGAGATGTACGGACGATTGCCCGTCTACCATGGGTGCAATGTTTTGTTCCTGGCCTTCACCATTGCTTGCGCAGTTGCTCCCTCGCTCAACACTCTTATTGCATTCCGATTTTTGGCTGGAACGTTTGGAGCCGCACCCATGACGAACGGAGGTGGCAGTATCGCCGACATGTTTGTTCCAGAGCAGCGTGCTGCAGTCATGGCAGGACTGAGCATTGGTCCCTTGCTAGGCCCCATTATCGGCCCAGTCATCGGTGGGTTTCTAACAGAAGCCAAAGGGTGGCGGTGGGACTTTTGGGTCATCGCCATTGTTTCCGGCACCATCTTCATTGCCATGGGTTTCTTGATGCGTGAGAGCTACGCACCAGTCATCCTAGAGAGGAAAGCACAGAGAATACGCGCAGAAACAGGGAACGACCAGATCCGCTCAAAACTAGACGAGGGTCTTTCCCCTAAGGATTTGTTCAAGAGGTCCATTATTCGACCTACAAGGCTGTTGTTCTTCTCGCCGATCTGCACGGTGTTTGCCGTGTACCTTGCCATTGTCTATGGATATCTTTATCTCCTATTCACGTCCATGACCTATGTATTTGAGCAACTCTACGACTTTAACACCAAGAGCGTCGGACTGGTGTACCTCGGCCTTGGAATTGGATGCATTGCTGGAATGGGCTGGTTCGCCTGGGACAGCGGAAAAGAGATCAAAAAATATTCTGGAACAGACCAGATGAAGCCCGAAATTCGTCTGAAACTTCTTCCTGTTGGGGCTATCATTTTTCCTATGGGGTTCTTCATCTACGGATGGACAGCAGATTACAAGACACAATGGATGGGGCCAATCGTGGGTTTGGCAGTTATTGGTATTGGTGAGTTTAACCTTGACCTCCGCTAACTTATAAAGGCTTTTATGCAATTGAAATTGAAATACAAAACTAACGGCTTATAGGAAACTTGATTTGCTTCATGGCCATCTCCGTATATCTCGTAGACGCCTACGAGCGGTATGCTGCCTCGGCACTCGCTGCAAACACCATTTTCCGATCCATCGCAGGAGCCCTGTTGCCCCTTTGCGGCCTACGAATGTACAATAAGCTGGGTCTGGGATGGGGAAACACGATGCTTGGTTTAGTCGCTGTGGGCCTCATTCCGATCCCGTTCCTCGTCCAACGATACGGCGAAAAGCTTCGCAAGAAGTACGAAATTACAGATCTCTGAGCTTTCTTTGTCTTTCGGGCCTTTTTCATCTTTCACTTTGAGGCATTATTTCATGTAATATAGATTTTAGACTGGGAGAACACTCACTTTGCATCTCCCGTGGTTACTAGAAGGATTATAAACCAGTCGAGGAATCAATGTCCTTGGGATGCTTATTGCCTCCAGAATTCTACCAAATTGGATTTAGTTGAATGGCGTCGCTCATTTTCTTGGGTTACGTGTACTTAAGATTAGTTTATACCAGAGTTACTTGCTGCGCAGGGGATCAATAATGATCAGCAGTCCATTCGATCCACATCAATTTCGTCCCCGATGGATTTAGAGGGCCACGCGATGTACTCCGCCCATTTCTCGTCGAGCGAGGCCTTGACAGCATCCATGACCTTGGGGCTCCATCCAACATTTATCCAGCTCTGTCGTTCAAACGACCTTGCCAACGCCGCATAGTGTGCCAAGATTATCAGTGCCACTGGATGATTGGTGCTTATTAGTTCGATGAAGAGATGTGTTAGTGTAATTGGCCAAAACCAAATGCGCTGGGCAGTTTTTGTTGACTTTTCCCATTTGCAGGCTGCATATGTGGTTCGCAGCGTTTCAATGGCCAGCAAGCAAGATGACTGGGTGTTGATGGCGTCGAACGAAGGACTGATGTCACGAGCGAGATCGTACAGTCTGTTCATCTGGGTCTGAAAAGAGCCTGTTCTGTCAACAGCTACAGGTTCCCATTTTTGAAATAGTGGCGCGAGTGGGCCATCTTCGCTCCATCCGCTCGGTCTCGCGTCGCATATGCTCTTTATCCCGTGCAGGAGCTTGAAAGACTGGGCTATCTCAACCGTCGAGACGGGCTTGGCAGTCTCGTAAGGGTCGGAAAAGGAGAAAATATTCCATATGAAAATAAAAGTAGCCAGAAAAAAGAAGGGCTCAAAGTTTTCATCGGATATGTGGCCTAGACTTGTCGTAAAAAATTGCAGGGCCAGACCCTGATAATGTGACGAGATGATGAGGTATTCTTCCCGCTCGTCGGGATGAGCTTGGGCGTAGTGTTGAGCCGACACGGCTAGCAAACCATGCATGAGGAATTCCTTGCAACTTTTGTTACCTTTTTGATAGAAGAACAACGGGGAGAAGGGCTGTGCACGGGATCCTTACATGGTCAAAGGCTGTCCGGGGCACCGTAATCTTCCATATTTCTTTCGTGCACAAATCCTGAGACATCATCTCGCATACAGCAGTCGTGTAATGATGAACCAGGCGCAAGCTCTGCATCCACGTGACAGGAAAAGAGTGGTGCGATTGATCATGAGCACAACTTGCTGGCGTGGATGGAGATGCATCGCTGGGAGTGGCCAATACCTTCGTGGCTACCGCGGCTGAAGCATCAGACTCCTGGGGAGTGATGGGCTCCTGTCCCTGAGGCCTGGGTGAAGGAGGCGAGCTTGATTCTCTAGTCTTGCGGCCTCTCCTGGACAGCGGCCTTCTGTTGGCCGTCGCAAGCGTCTCAACTTGGTCTGGTGGCAGAGTTAGACTGCAAACAATATCAAATCGCACGCAGTTGGTGCACGGGCGCAGCTCATCGCACTAAGATTTACCCATGATGAGCATAAGCATAAGCTAGAAACATCAACCAACCCGGGCTCCATCGAATGAGAATTCTCACCTTGACGTGCCGTGCCTTGCAGCGAAGACAACCCGCTCGGGACTTTTTATGTCCCAGGCGCATCGGCGGGGTTCGCATCGTGTGTCCCGCTGCTCGACGCTCTGCAAAATGGCCCAACTGGGACCCAACTGGGGTAATTATTGTCCCGGTTACTTGGCCTCCCAGAGGCAAAAAAGGCCAAGGGGCGAGGTTGTCGCGTCGCTTTCGGGTTCGCGAGAAACAGAAATACGAGCGGGGTTTGCTGGGGAGGGTGGGCTTAAGTATTCATTGGGTGGTCCGAGCCAGCCCCGCGCCGGGATTGTGATGGAGGCAATCGTATGAGACTGTGAATCAGATCTGGTGACAGAAGGGAACCAAGCGAGCGAGATCCGCGGGTCCGGCTCACTTGACTCTCCGGGACCCCGACTCTTTCACCTTGAGTACCAGGTACGACTTGACCAATAAGAGCAGCGACGTGTCCTTTGGTGGTTTACATCTTAACTCGACACTAGCGACATTATATCGTCACCGATAGGTATGCCTTGATGAGATGATGTGGACGGGGATCCTTGGCATCGATCAAACTGAACGAATTCGGAAATTATGGTTGGGCTGGAGTCCTTGTCATGCAACGCTGATACTCGACCTTGAATCATAAGATTTCGTTGGTTGAACTCGATGGTTTGGAATACACAATGGAAATTGGCGTTAGAAGTTTGATATGATTTGATGCCATTGAGCACAGATGGTAATATCATGCTTCAGCAACACCAAGACTGCTGCGACTTTATTTCATAGTTGTAATTTTTGAGGTCCCCTTTTTTGTATTTTGAATATCACGTAATGTAGGATATACAACATGAGAAAGAGGCTGTCCAAAAAAAACACTACATTCGAATAAGGGATAACCCAAGACAAGTAATAATAGAACTCCAGAGAGATTAACAAGAAAAACCTATGAGCCATAGTTGCATGGCGTTTGTCACCTTTCACGATAGAAAATGCTACTGTTTAGGGTAGGCCCCACTATGATTAGCCAGGTGGGGCATTAATAGCCAATGAAATCCTTGATCCGGGCGGACCGATGCTTTGCCATTTCCGGAGCTTTGACCACCCTCAAGATAAGATGCTGGTTCCACATGAAGTTATCACCATAATCTGAAAAGAAACGAGAGCAAGATCTGCGACTCTTTCCCATGTATGCTTCAAAAAACGAGATTCCAACACCAATTTTGCACAGCCAAATCAATGGATATCATCTGGTAATACATGCTGCGGCTATATTAGCTTTGTACTTGAAGCACTAAACAAACTGGTTTAATCCTGGTGGAGTGAGTGGATTCCGTTTCCGTCTCATCCCACGCTGCAGTTCCGGAAAGGGCAATCTTTTCAATGTTATCCACCCAGTTATTGTGATTGTTCTCGTTGTAGCCGAAATACGGGGTCTCTTAAAACAGACATACTGCTCCTAGAATAAATGTTCACCACTCAGCTTCACTCCTTTCACATTCTCTTAGTTATTTTTAGCCATCTTCTCGAAGCACCACCCTCTCCTTTGTCTCACATGCCTCATTGGTAGGTGTAGATAATTACATCTACACGTCGGAACATCACTCATTCAAGAATTCGAACAGAAGCACATCGACCAGGGCTGTCATTGCCACCATGCCGTCATTCCTTACCAATTTCCTTGGCCGAAAACATGGGTCTCGATCAACCGAATCTCAAATGTACAGTGGCTGGAATGCTTGTCCACCCTCTGCTCACAATGAATCCTCGGAGGCTATTCTCCAAGCGTTTGCGGCAATGACGACCGACAAGGCCATGGGCTGGTTGGAAACAAATCAAGATGGCCTGTCCAAAACGGAGTCAGAAGCGCGCAAAACTATCAAGGGCTTGAATGACATTTCGGCAAAACAGACACCATCGTGGATACGCAGTTTGAAAGAGGCCATCTTCAATCCGTTTAATGTTTTGCTTATCATCATTGCGCTTTCTCAGGCTTGCGTTCCCGGTGGCGAGTGGGTAAGCCATAGTACCCGACAATTGATGTTGAAGGAAGCAAATGTACTGACGGCAAAAGACTGCGGCTACTGTCTTGGTTGCTATGGTAGTAATCTCCATCGTCATCCGCTTTTGGCAAGAGTATCGAAGCAACACGGCTGTTTTCCGACTTCGCGCCTCCATCACCAACGACATCATGGTCCGACGACCGATCCCAGACGATGACGGCAAGGGATACACCACACAGGAGGTTTCGGTCAGAGAATTGGTCCCTGGAGATATTATACTGCTACCTCCAGGAAGCGTTGTGCCGGCAGACAGCTTGATTCTGGAGGCCTCGTTCCTGCGCATCAGCCAATCAAGCTGGACTGGAGAAAATTCGCCGGTGACCAAGGCTCCGATGCCAGATGGCAGTACCGAGGATCGCCTTTTTGATCTGCAGAATATTGCACTCACTGGCACCAGTGTGGTTTCTGGCAATGGGCTTGCGCTTGTTCTTAGAACTGGACCTGGTAGGTTTCTCATGTGGAATGATCCGAGTGTTTGCTGACAGCTAAAGACGTCCTCATCACTAGGATGGCCAGCAAAATCAAGAAGATACGGAAAACCAACGGATTCCAGCAGGGGATTAGCAATATGAGCTGGGTCATGATCGGCCTCATGTTTATGATGGTTCCTATTGTATGGTCATCTCACTCAGTTCAAAAATCGCCCAAGATAACTAATGTGATAATCATCAATAGGTCTTGGTCATCAGTGGTAATACGACAGGGGATTGGAAGCATGCAACAATCTTCAGTCTCAGTTTCGCCATTGGCCTTGTTCCCGAAATGCTACCCGCTATTCTCAATGGCAACCTTGCGCGTGGGGCTTACAGGTTGTCCAAAATGAAGGTCATTGCCAAGCATCTTCACTCAGTTCAGCGGCTAGGCGCTATGTCTATTCTCTGCAGTGACAAGGTCGGTGGTTTGCGGCCAGAAACTATGGCACAGACTAACATCGCTTACTAGACCGGAACACTTACAAAGGATGACATTACCTTGTGCGAGCATCTGGACACCTTGGGCGCCAGAAGTTTGCCTGTTTTGGAGCTTGCAATGGCCAATGCCCGTGCCCAAGGTGAAAATGGTAACAACATCGACTCCGCCATTCTCCACCACCGGGTCACATGGGCTGAGAAAGCCGTCATAAAATCGAATTACGAGATTCTTCTTGCTATTCCGTTCACATTTGAGCGCCGCCGCTCTGGTTGTGTGGTGAAAAGCTCGACCGGAAAAATCACCACGATTGTCAAGGGGGCTTTCGATGAAGTCTTGAGCCTTTGCTTAAAGGTACAAGAAGGTAATGAAATTCTTCCCTTGGATGGCGAACAGAGAAAGATTCTTGTGAAAAAGGTGAACGAGTTAAACAAGGACGGTTACCGCGTGCTCCTGGTTGCCGAGAAGCGCCTAAAAGAATTCAAACCAAGCGGTGAACCGAATGTTGACCAGATCGAATCAGAAATGACGCTCACTGGCATGATGACCTTTATTGATCCACCCAAGGAAGATGCTGCGGATTCAATTTCGCGATTAAGAGAATACGGCGTTGAGGTGAAAATTCTGACTGGAGATAATATGGCCGTGACTCTAAACGTCTGCCAGAAACTAGGCATTCTCAAGACAGACAACGGAGATGATGATGAGGCACAGGTTATGACAGGAGCAGAATTGTCGCAAATCTATGAGCGTGGCGAAGGCATCCAAGAAATCGTCAGAAGATGCAAGGTTTTTGCCAAACTGACGCCAGACCAGAAGGCGTTGGTCATCAGCACGCTTCGTAGCTCAGGCACTTGCGTTGGTATGTTGGGGGATGGCATTAATGATTGCATGGCTCTTCGAGAAGCTGATGTTGGTATTTCCGTCGATTCTGGAGCCAACGCGGCCAAAGATTGTTCTGATGTCATCTTGACGGAAAAGGAACTAGGTGTGGTTGTAGATGGGGTGAGAATTGGTCGTGTGACGTTCGGCAACACGATGAAATATGTCAAGGTCAGTGATGACGCCAGATTATTAGTTTCACCAGTTGGTCTAACACACGATAGATGGCCGTCTCGTGCAACATCGGCAACGTTCTTAGCATCTTAGTTGGGAGCACGTGGCTTCCCTTCCTCCCGGTGAGTTAACATCTCCACGAGCCACATGACGGACGGAAAGCTTACTAGTTTTGAAGATTATAAGTATCCAGATGCTTGTTCAAGACTTGCTCTGGAATATCAGCCAGGTGGGCATTCCTTGGGATTCTGTTGACCCAGAATTCGTGCAGTCTCCCAAGGAATGGAACACATACGACCTTTTCCGGTTCGTGCTCATCATCGGCGTTACCAACGCGGTGTTAAACATCAGCACATTTGTTTTGGGTTGGTTTTATTACGATATCAAGACTTCAGTTGATCCTCAAGCTGTCAGAATGTTCCAAACACATTACTTTATTCAAGGGTATGTTTCAGCGGGTTTTATGCACAGACATGGTGGCTTACACAAGACAGATTGCTCATGCAGATTCTCATCATCCATCTAATCCGTACTGCTAAATTGCCATTTATCCAGAGTCGGGCTACAATGCCTCTCGTATTCATTACCACGGCCATGGCCATGATTGGGTTCGGAATTCCCTGGAGCCCCATGGTGCAGGAAGCTCTGCGGTTCGCTCGACCAGCAGATACATTTCCCGGGTTTCTCTTGGCGCAACTGATTTTCTATTACCTGGAAGTGCAGATTGTCAAGTCTATCTATATTAAAGTGTTCAAGACTTGGCTGTAGCTTTGTGGTAGAGCAATGGTTGGAATGGCGTTCACAAAATTGTATTGTTTAGTATAGATTGAGCCTCTAGTATCTGTTAAAGTCAACCTTTTTCGATTGCAGTTATTCATTCCGTGAAAATTTCAGCTTCCTTGATTTGGTCACTAGCCATAAAACTGCGTAGGGTGTTTTCCGTTTATTCCTTTCCATGTGATTGTATTACTCAAAGTTCGCTCTCCGAATTTCCTATACTGAATAAAACTTACCAGAGAAGTTGAGCACTTACAGAATGAAACCAACGGTTCTGTTGTAATGGTCAACATGCACAGATGAAAGTGTCACTGAGGAAGTGGCCTTTTGTCCAAACAAGGCCTTTGTTCCGTGCACGCGTTTAAACCAGGTTCCCTTTAGCTCCTATTAATCATAGGCGGCGGACATGGCTCTGGAAAAGATGGCACACTTTTCAAGCCACTATGCCACTAGTAGTTATTCCTCAAGACATCGCGAGCCCCTGACAATCTCGCTGACCGCCGTCTCATAATTGCCTAAAACCCGACATCTGGCGTTGCCAGCCACACAAGGACGAAAATGATCGCTTCGCAAAATCTAGACCTAGCAATTAACGTGCAAGGGAGTAGGTTCGAATCCCACTTGGAGACCTCTTTTTACCTGCTTAGGATTGGTACCTCCAGGCAGGGCAAGAGGAACTTAAAAGCAGCCTAGCCTACAGCAAGTAGCGAAAACCTCGTCCGCATCCGGAGCGTCATACCGGCGAGCCCGACCAGCGATAGTAAGGCTATAGGTTTAGGCGGGGCCTGTAAGAGCCTAGCCCCGCGGCTCTTGAATAAACCTACGCCGCAACCGAAGCGCGAGATCCTCGGCAGTTTCCCTAGTTGTGAATCCTAGGTACAATGGCATGCTGTTCCTTTAGGGGCCAATCGGTAGTATAGTTGTTATTAACTGTATCGATGTAGAGATAGAAGGTCAATATGTATTAAACTATAAGAGGTATAATTAATATGTAATTTATTTTATTTTTAATCTATCGAGATAATATAGGGGCTAAATAGAGGCCAGGAAGTAAAGGCATAGTGGTTTTTATCTAGTATCTTGTATATATAGGTTTTCCTCTATTAGGAATAGTATGGAAGCCTCACCTGTGCTTTGAAATAGGATCTATAGAGTATTACTATAAATAAACTCTAGACCTATGCGGTTCTAATGACCACATGGAGGCAGATGAAGAGCCTGAATAGTTAAAGTTGAAAAGGGAATATTTGATCGTATGAATCATCTATTAATGAACCCATAGCTCCTTGTGTTTGCGGAAGCTGTTTTAAGTCTTGGCATGGGCGTGTCCGAGAAGAAACTCCATCAACACACGCCAAGGATTTCCAACCAACCCCACTATGCTATACATCAAGGGGACCATGGTTGGAAACACGACCCCAAACATTTCGAAATGCTTTTAGAAAAGAGATCCATCACTTCGATGAAGTTCTGTAGGACCATAAACCATAAACTAGCATAGCCTCCCTACAACTACAATTACAACGCCTTCTTCTCGACAGATTGCTTCAGCTCTCGCCATCACAGCCTTTGCCTCTGTGAAGGCCGCTACGGGCCCTGCCTTTAGCACCGGCCCTGTGGCTTCCAAATCCTTCATCCGCGAGGCCGTTTCTACCCTTGTGCTACCCTGCTGTCCCTTTTGGCGGCTCTAATGATGCCGTTACCTCACTTGGGGTAGGCATGGGCACTTCCAAGGGAGACTTGATTCAGTCGATTCCCGATAACTGGCAAGCTTCCAACTGGGACCTCTACGCCTACACGCTTCTCAGCATGTCCGGCAAGTATTTACGGATCAAGCCCCAACAAATCAGGGTTAATGCTAATGCAAGTATTCTAGCTACTATCTAAGCGCTTGCTTATGGAAAAGATCATGGATATGGCGTAAAGGGCGATAAAGTGACAATGCATTGTATGGAACACTTTTACCGTGGTATCGTGGCACTGGAAGAGCCCAACTAAGGAGTGCACAGACAAGTTTAATGATTCCACTGGTAAGCACACGAGACCGTCCTTCTCAACAACGAACTCGTCTCCAGTATCTCCACAAAGGACGGACATGCCCAGGGCTGGGGCTCAGCGGTTGAATGCGCCGAGGACAACTGTGGCACTGTTGGTGCCTACTGTAAGTGACACCACTTAGGACCTTCAGGTTGACAGACTAAAAACTAACCTCTCTGTTTTTAAATTAGCTTGGATCAAAACCAAGATTGTTCTAGATGTCGCCGATCCTAACTACATCAACACTCTTGCTAAAGGGTAACGGAGTCGCTGGTGACATATCGACCAGCTCTGGGGGCAAGACCTGGACTGTTACCACTATTAATATTCCCAAATTCTCCTTCTAAGCTTCCCAACGCTAATGCAAAACTCGTAGGAGGGTGCGTCACAGTAGTAGACATGGCGGAACAAAAGATGGCTACATCAGCTCGTGTTCAGTTCTAGTGTTTAAAAAAAAGAAAAAAAAAAGCCGCTCAACCCAAATCCATTAATTTACAAGACTTTTAATCGCTGACCTTGAGAACGTAGCGGCCCACGATCCTGTTTTCCTTCATCATGTCGAAAATCTCGGGGAGATCTTCCAAGTTCGCAAGCTTAAAAGGTGCCTTGACACTGCCTTGACGGAAAAACTCGATAGCTTCTTGAGCATCCAGTCGGTTGCCGACGTAGGAGCCCTTGACGTTGATGCATCGTACCACTGCGTCAAACACAGGGACTTGGTAGTTTCCACCGGCAGGCAAACCGATACACACAATCGTGCCATTGGATCGGACGTATTGGATGGCCTGTTGGAACGGCCTTTCAGAGGCCGCAAGGAGAAGGACAGCATGGGGTCCCAGGCCCTCGGGCGTGGCGGCCTTGACGTCGGCGACAATGTTTCTTGAGGTCGTAAAGTCAATGTAGGTCGATGCTCCCAGCTCCAGGCAAGCGTCCTTCTTTGCATCACCGCCGTCGATAGCAATGGGGTTCAGGCCCATGGCCTTGGCATACTGGATGGCGAGGTTGCCCAGGCCGCCGCCAGCGCCGACAATAGCAACCGACTGCCCAGGCCATGTGGCGGATACCTTAAGGCCCTTGTAGACCGTCACTCCGGCGCAGAGGATGGGCGCAACGGCAGCCAGGTCGCACTCCTTGGGAATGCGAGCAACGTGGGCGGCGTTGGCGACAGCATACTGCTGGAACGAACCGTCCACGGTGTATCCGGAGAGCTCAGCCTTGTTGCACAGAGGCTCTAGAGACTGGATGCAGAAGGAACATCCTAGGCACGACGAGTTGAGCCACTTGATACCGGCATGGTCGCCGATTTCGATATCTGTCACGTATTTGCCCTTGGCGACGACAACGCCAGCACCTTCGTGGCCGCCAATGACAGGGGTCTTTCGAGGAAGCGGCCAGTCGCCGTTCAGGGCGTGAAGGTCAGTGTGGCACACGCCAGAGTATTTGACGTTGACGAGGACCTCATCAGGGCCTGGTGTCGGGACGGGAATCTGCTTGTAGGCCAATACTGGTGAAAGAATTGTCAGCACGAGATGTGGATGAGTGATGATGCATTAGCAATGCCACTTACCACCAGTGTCCTCCACGACCTGAGCCCATTGCTCGGTGGGGATCTCGAATTCGGTCATGATAATGTTTGGATGTGGTTGTGTTCGTTATTCGTTGTGTGTCGACGATGCTCGATGCAGAGAAAACCCGGTGGCATCTTCAGAAATCACGTATTCTTATATACCAACTGCCCTTCCCCAATGCGCCTCTTGATTCTCACCACCAGCAAACTGGTGATGTATTCGGCCCTCCAAGTCCGCTATTACGCCACGGCGTGGGTCGCTTGTGGAGACGCCGGATACCGAGACATGCTATTTGGGGGCGCACCACGCAACTTTAAGGTGCTCGACGGCCCGATATGATGGTGGCCCATGTCATTTTGAGCCTCATGTTCGACCCTTGCCGCGCCAAGGGGTTTCTGCCGATGCGTGATTTGGGCCGCGGGTCCAGTGCAAAGTCCGCTTTTCTGTTCCACACTTTTCCGGTGCCAGCCCGATCGTTGCTGTGCTTGGTGCGTCATCATGGTGCAAGTGGTGCCTCTAATCGCTCAGATCTAGGCCGGGCGCTTTTTTGTCCCTCTTTTCTTTTGCTCATTCCTCGCTACTATTTCGGCTTCTTTTTGGGCCCTTTTTGGCCCATTCGATGGGTTGATCTCGGCAGAAAGTACGCTCTCGGTGTGGTGAGACCGAACGGCGAGGACTGACCGCTCCATTGACGGCCGTCAGCCATGACCTCGGAGTTTTATGGGGAACAAAGGTGGCATGTCGGCCTGTGCGAGTGCGGCTCATTGGTTCCGTCTCGTCTGCCATGATAAGGCCCATCCAGCAAGACTAGGGGTCTTTACTCCCTTGTGGCGTCCCTTGTGGTGTTGTTGGGATATTTAGCGACCGTGGGATGGCTCCGGGATGGCAGATGTGATGTCAGAAGCGCTGTGGTGTGGTGGCATGTTTATTGATATCTTTGATTTCGGTTACAATAACGCTTTTACGAACACTTATTGCAGGGAAGAGAAGCCGGTTGCGCCCTGATAAGTGACGTACACGAGCGGTTTTCAATGTTGCGGCTGCGGCACGGAGCCTCCGATCTCGCCGTACGCCCATTGGCTATTCCAAGGCAGTGCAAGGGAGCCTCTGCCGAGTTCCTGCATGGGCTGCATTTTGCCAAGCCCGGATGCTGAGTTATGGCGATATCTGGAACGAGTCCAGGGTAGGTTAATGTCAAATTACCGGTCGCACTGGAATAAGGATGCTTCAATTGCCTGTTTGGCATTCATGGAAAGAGGAGAGTGATTGCTAGACTAAAGCCATGACACGGCACGAAAGCCTTCGTTGGCACCGCAGCTATGATTTGCATACCTACAAGTTCCCCCTAGACAACCGATATTTTGGATCAAATTTGCCTACGTGCTAAGCTTGACTGTCGAACCATTCATCACGTTACAACTCGCTAAAATTGACACCATAGAAAAACGGGATTATCTTCCTGGCCCTGTTGTGACGTGCTGGATGGGTAAGGGGTGAATCCCAACCAGCAACAAGCTCGTTTGAGATCGAAGATGGCGATGCCGAGCCGACGGTAGAGTGAGCAGGGCCCAGATAGACCTCTCACCGCTCCAATTGCGTGACAAGGACGTAATAATGCCTTGGATGGAAACACAAGGGGTGATAGCTATTTTGATGAGTAAGAATACGAAAATACAGTCATTAGTCAACTCGAATTTACTGGAGGGCCTGCCCATTGGACCCCTGACTCGAGTCTTACTTAATCTTGGATGGAAAGTGTGTCGCTGTTAAGAAATGTCTTGGTCTTCCTCACTTGGGGTTCATTTTTTCCTCGGGGACTCCCAATAGAGTTTTCATACAGCACTAGAGAGTGATTGCATAGTCTGGCTAAGCTGCCTACAAATAACAGCCTAATCACTTCGAAAGATGTTGTCTATGAGTACCTCATTCAATACATCCACCCCTCTATCCCACGCATTGGCGAATGTGGCACCACACGCGGGGTTCTGTCGTCGTTCACCATAGCAATGAGAAGTGGGGGTTTTCTCTAGGGCTACAATACATAAAAGACACGATTCCGCCAAGCTATGGTCCTTCTGTCTTCAGAGCAAGGGAGGACGCAGTCGGAACCTCGGTCATCTTGAATTTCCTTGTTGGGGTCCTGTTCTCGAAGAGAAAGTCCAAAGCAGCAAAGTCACGACCTTTGAACTCCGGGACCTCAAACCAAACCCATACAAAGCTAAAAACAGTCAATCCGGCCCAGAGGAACGCAGCCTTAGCACCGAGGTTCGCTAGGAAATCAAGTATTAGCGGTCTGTCGCTTCGCGCCCAGAGCTCAAACGTACCTTCGTCAGTATTGATCAGATAGGGCGTAATAAAGTTCATAATCCAGTTCAGCAGAGCATTGGTAACAGTAGCCAGACTCTGCGTTTTAGCACGCAGAGTGGTAGAGCTGGTCTCGGCGCTGACTGCCCAAGAAACGGCACCAATAGTCGGAGCGTAGAATAACTGCGAGAAGTTGACGGCGTAGGCGATAAAGTAGAGCGAGGCGCTTGTGGACACAGTTCCCGCGATGCCAACTCCGACAAGTAGTAGACCATTGATGATTAGACCGAATAACAAGAGCGTACGACGACCTAGACGTCAGAGAGTAAGAAATCATGCCCCTTGGAAGCAAGCGAGAGCGGGGAATACGCACCGACGTAGTCCATAACAAACCATGAAGCGAGGTTACCAACCATGGCGACGCCAAAGCCCGCCAAAGCGAGTTGGAACGTCAATGCGACGGGCAAACCAGAAATTCCCAAGAAATATAGAGACTGGGCATAAAAGGCAATGCCCGAAAACTGCTGGATGATAAACATGCCGCACACAATCCTCGTGCGCCGGAAGTTGGCTCCCCGGAAGCACGCCATATAACTAACAGTCTGTTGGGCAGAAGAAAGCTCTTGCTCGGTAGCTACTGATGCAGAGATCTCGGCGAGGAGCTGTGATATATCTGTGTCCGCGTTGTTGAGTCGCATCAGGCTCTTCCTCGCATCTTCCGGGCGGTTCTTTCGCATCAGGTACCAAGGGCTCTCTGGCATGATTATGGCGAAAAGAAGGACGAAGCCGACGAAAGCCCACTGAGCTGCAAACATGACCTTGTAGGAGTATTTGGTCATGATGCTGAAGCGAGTGTTGCCGATGCCGATAGCCGTCAACTGTCCAGCATTGATGAACAGATTTACGGCAGCCGTCATCACGGGCCGAAGTTCAGTCGGTGCGATTTCAGATGAATACATCGGGGCGAGGGTTAGGAAGAAGCCGAGCGCTAAACCGTTGATCTATAGGAGAGCAATTCATCGTGTCAGCGAGGATCAGAACGCCCGAGGAGCTTGTCTTGATTTTGAGATGATGGAGGACTGGACGTACAGTTTTTGCCGCAAGCAGGAGGCCTGGTGTCTCAGCAGCGTACATGAGTCCCACAGCAATCATGGAGATGCAAGAACCTGCGATAAGTCCGAGCCGTCGTCCGCGGAAATCGGCGACGTAGCCGCACAACAAGCCTCCAAAGAGCATACCCGCTGCCGTCATTGCGGTCCAGAGGGCATTCCAAGTTGCCGAGAGAAGAAGCTCCCCTTGATACTCATAACCAAAGTGTAACTTGAAACCAGGGAGCGCTGTAGTGATGGTGCTAACGCCTGAATGAATATTGAATGTTAGTGGCCATGATGCATTGGATCACTAAGCCCCACAGAACTCTCCGACTTTCACATACCGAGATCAAAGCCCCATAGAAAGGCGCTTACATGTGCACCCACGCTGTAGAAGATGATGAACGGGTGATTCTTGAGGTGTACCAGGAAAGAAGTGTTCTTCTTCCCCAGGTCTTGTTGTTGCTGCTGCTGCTGCTCCCCTCCAACCTTTGCAACCCTCACCTCCTCCTCATGCATGGTGTTCTCGGGTTTGTGATCGAGATCCATGATTAAGTGGGCAATGGTTTGTGAATAGTTGTGTCAATTGGAAGCATTGAGGATTTCCAACCTCCCTGGAATGTTGATAAGGAATACGAACAGGTCCTGTGTACGTTTATAATAAAAACGAGCCTATTCCGCGTGGCGTTTCTTTCCCCGTGGGCATCCCGTGAGCATCCCCGTGGGGCGGTCACACTTGAACAATGTGGGGAGAAGTTCTTGCTTGACCTAGACAAAGGCGCATAGTATGGGGAGATGTCAATGAACCGGCCGTGGTCCACTAGCCTGCTTCGATACATCATCTGATACCTAGAGACGAGCCAATTCCGTCTTGCCCATGGCGCCACCTCCACCTCGATGGACTGGGTTCTTGTTCCCCACCTCCACCTCCTCCCCTCCATCTCCACCTCCACATTTTAGTCCATGAGTAGTCTCCTGTTGACACATGACTATCAAATATAGTCCCCTGTTTTCTGGCACCCAGTTGCGGGGGGACGGCGGATCCGGAGCTGCTGACGACGCCAGGACACAGCCGTTCAGTCATGGTGGAAGACATGGCAAATATCTTCGGGAGATGCATGGCTAGAGAAGACTGGCAAACTCACAACCAAGCATCATAAAGCGGCGAATTTGAAGCAATGGATATGCGACGGAGAAATGTGGGTTAACAATAGTCTTTAACATGCTTCATCTATTCCTCAATATGTTAACTGTGATTATCTTGCTGGTGCTGCCATCTCTTCATTTCTCCTTTGGCAAAAGTGTGTCAAGATGGACGCAAAAAAGGTCCCGATTCGGCATTGCCATAGTGACCGGAGTGCGTGAGCTGCCCGATCTATTTTCTGGTGGAGCAGCGTCGTATCGAAGCCTCCCGGTATCGACGCCGATGTAGATGCATTAACTTCGACACTTGCCGACTGTTGACGCCAACGACTACAAATCCAACAAATGAGCCCTCCCATGAAGAGGGCGATTGCCACCTCAAGACTACACATATCAGATGTCCCATCTTCTACGGCGCGAAATGCCACCTCAAGCATCTGACAGGCCAAGGTGATTGTCTCCTCGACGTTTTCATTTTGGAGCCAGTCGTCGAGTGCGTCTTGGGCGAGGGCTATGTCTTCATCCGAACCGGAATGTCCCGTGGCAAGATGAAGGTAAGAGAAACTAATCTTCATGGCCAAGATGGCGAGATAGTAAACGAGTTCGCCACAGGGATTGTCTGTCCCGTCTGTGACCTGCGGCTTGGAACAATCTCCATATTGAGCATGCCAGTTCTCTAGAGCCTGCAGGAGCCATGTTCTTCGCTCCATGAGACCTTCTCCAATGAATCGAGGGCTCAGCGCCAAAACTGAGCGCTCAAGACGGTTGGTATTGAGAGTTGACAGTATCTGCTGATACTCGAAAATTTGAACATGTAAAGTATAAATAAACAGTGTTCGGCTGAATTGATCGAGTATGGGGAATGGGAGCACTTCAGGACTGATTCCATGAAGCAGAATCGAGTTGACTGTGGTGAGATAATATGTGCTTGGAGGAATCTCCGCCGGCCCTAGCAAAATCTTCCATGCATGTGCCGTCTCGGCATTCCAGTATGAGTCGGCACATGGAAGAACTGCATTTACCATCTGGGCCTTTCCAACGTATGCTGGAATATTAAGCAATGCTGCAAATTGACAGTCATAAAGCTATGGATCAGGTCAATATCAGGCATGTCTCGATTTTTGGCGCTGCGTACATAGATACTTAGGCCGAGCCTTTTGTTCTTTTCCATTGCAATCCAGTCATGCCATGCCTGCGATATTTCCGAGTTCCGATATTTGCCATGGGATTGCTTTCGCGGCACTGGGCGGCAGTCGAATAGTCGAAGTCGTCTGCAGGCAAGGACAAGGTTACCGCGTTCGCTATCAGTTCGCTCAAAAGCTACTTTGTCGCCACTACCAGTGGCGAAAATACAAAGGAGCAGTAGCGCGAATACGTTATCGACATCTCTCATCTATAATGGTCAATATTAGCTGTCAATTTCGAGAAGCTAGATGATAGCACCCAAGGGCAGATTGATAGACGGGGACTGGAGATACGGGAGCAAGATCTTACAACAGTGATGTCTCTCTCACGCTCAAGTGCGAGCACGGCTCGAGCTTGATGAAAATATTCCAACCCAAACTTGCCATGATTGGTCTCGGAATGGGTTGACCCGATAAGGATCATGGAAAGAAGTAATAATGGCTTGACCCTCGCCACAGAAAACGTTGGTAAGTGGATAATAGGATACTGTGGGTGAATATAGGAAAAGTATAACTGGAGGTAGTAGTTGGCCAGCTCTAAACTGGGAAATGAGCATATGTTTGGTGAAAACCCATAGATCCGTTGCAATCGTTCTGAACTAATCATCGCAATCATATTGGTTCTTTCCTGGTCACCAATAGTGCCTATTCCCAGGATGAGTTTCCTGTTGGAAGAATAGAAGCCCGAGCGCTCTGTCTCAACAGCTTGTGAATCTGATGGGCTGAGGGCAATCTCCGGAACTTCGGGTGGAGGTGATGTTGGCTTTTCTCTTTGAGGTGAAAGACGCCGGCTGGTACAATCTGGTAATTCCTTGTGGAGATTGTCAACATCATATTCCTAGAAAATCAACCACCGACACTAACCTGGCCCGAGGGAGTCCGGGGTGAGTGTGGTCGCCGATAGACCGCGTCAATTGTGGGAGGATTTGGGTGGAAATCGAAAACCCATGACAGATTAGCATCGTAAGCTCCTTGGGGAAAAGCAGAGAATTCCGGTTGAAGGTTATAATTATCAGACTCGTTCGTGAAGGCTGAGCTGGGAATCGATGAAGTAAATAGTTCCGAAGGTGGTTGGACATAATCAAGTGTTGACTCAACATGATTAGCCGGGGGTATAGTAGTCTGCGTGAGCGCCGATGTTGTATGAGGCAAGCCGGGAGGCACTGAAAGATCGAATACATTTTCCATCAACTCCGCGTTGCCCTCTTGGGAGCCCGGATTCGGTCCATCGCGCTCGTGGATTTTGAGATGTCGCCGCCGTAGATCGCTACAGGGCATCAAAAGACGTGGTTAGCAAATCGCCTTGACATTTGGTCTAAAAACCACTCTCAAACGGCTCGTCACTCAGCGAAACCCTCGATCCCAAAGGCTCAGCACCTTCAGGAACAGAGTTGCAATGCGGTTTTTGGTAGGAAATTAAGCACCGGTACTATTCAAGGGCCTCCTCGACCGTACAAGTCATGAAATGGTTACCTGCGACTGAAGCGTTTTCCGCAATGACACGGGTAGCGCAATTCGCCCTTGTCTGAAAGAGTCAGGAGCTGATCAAGGATGTCTTGAAGCCTCAAGGCGGACAGGGGTCCTACATGCAGCTTGATGTCTCGCCAGGTTCTCGGCCCGGGAGAAGACCTTGTTACAGTGGTCGCATACCAGGCGCGGGCTGGCCGCTGACGAGGCCGACACGTCGGGAGACTCGCTCTGATTCGAGTCGCGTCCCATTGAGAGCCGGGTAAGATAGTGGAGTGCGAAGAGAGGCGGATTCGCGAACCGTGGAGGTGGAGGGATCAAGGTGGAGGGACGAGGTGGAGTGAGAGAAGGTGGAGCGAGGTGGAGGAGAAAAGTTCACGTCCGCTTTTAGCTAGGGTAGACGACGGCAAATTTGAGCGGCTAGTTTCCATGGTTCCTCGGTATTCATAAGCGAGGGAGTTGATACTATAGAATGACAATGGTGAAAACAATATCATTTAAATGGTTTCAGCTCGTTTGCCTTATAAATATTATTACTTGGTTTGAGAGGAAATGACGTCCAGCATGGGAAACCACCATCGATCGCATCGCACTGAACAACTGCGGGGATTGTAGATCCACCCTTTCATTGCTAAGCAATATGCTCATTGTCTCTTGAAGACAACTTATTATTTAAACTTGAGCACTTTGTACAGAGATCACGGCCAAGATAAGAACTGGCCATCTGCCTTGTATCCCAACCTCCCATACAATTTACAAGTAATCACGCGCTGGTCCAGCTCTCCTCCTCCCGCAGACACAAAGCCGCTCGACAGTCATCGACCGCAATGCCATACGCTCCCTTCAATGATCGCCATTGCTTTGCGTCTTCGTCCCATACCCCACTTATATCTCTCTTGAGAATTTGAATCCCCACTGTTTTGTTTTCGCCGGGCCCCAAAAATATTTTGGTGAAGGCCTTGAGCTCCCGACTTGGCCGCCAGAACTCGGCGTCGAGTGGAGCCAAAGAATATACCTGCACAACCTCGTGTCCCGGAAAGGGCCCCTCATTGTGGACTTTGACCTTCAAGGTGACTGTTTGATCAACGTAGGAAAGGCCGTCGGTGGAGTCGGCAACAACTTGCAACTCGCTGTAGACAAAAGTCGAGTACGACAGTCCGAAACCGAATGGATACCTGTGCATTTCTTTTGCCTTCGGGTGCCGATATCCAAGCATCAAGCCCTCTTCATACTTCAGAACTGGTCCGCTCTCTGTTACGGTGGCAGGAAAGCTGTCATAGGTCGGTACGCTCTGGCGGGCAAACTTCAAGGGCCATGATGTTGCAAGCCTGCCGCTAGGGTTTGCCGTGCCACAGATGAGGTCGGCAATCGCTTGGCCTCCTTCTTGACCAGGAAAGGGTGCAAAGAGGACAGAGTCAACATCATCAACAAATTCGGAGACATCTATGGGGTTGCCGCCATGAAGGACAAGAACCGTCTTGCGAGACACTGCGGCCACGGACTTGATCATACGGACTTGGTTCTCGGCTAAAGAAATGGTTGTCATGTCGAAGCCTTCGGACTCATGCTCATGCGTGCGACCTCCAAAGATGATACTAACATCGGACCGCGCAGCTAGTTCCATCGCCTGGGCGATGCCCGCGTCATCCGAATATTCTTCTTCAAAACATAGCTTAGCCCCATTGACTCGTGGCTCGTTGGGGCGGCGAACGCGTGCATAAACGACAAGCCGAATGGAATAAGTCTTCCCACCTTCCATTTTGACCTTGGTGCCGCGCTCATACTTCTTGGGCTCGAACAGAAAGTCCTCGATGCTGATGTCGGGGGCTTCTCCGGCAAGGACCTGCTCATCATTGACGTACAATTTAAATGCACCAGTCATCTGAGCGCCCAAAATATGTAGACCAGAATTAACAGGTGTTAATTCTGTTCTGCAAACAAAATAGAAGTTTTCAGGATGAAGCCCAGGTCTAATGTAGCCCAGCATTACCATCTGAGGTGTATCATGGACCGTTTGTGAACTGACAGCTTTCTCATTACCTTTATTGTAAAACTCAATCTCCATACCAGCATGGCCATCTGAGGTCCGAATCATATTATTCGGAGCCGCAGGGATCGTATGGTTTGGATTGACTCCTTGAGAGAATTTGACTAGGTCTGGGATTGGGTGCGAGGCCCTGATGCAGTCTAGTGGTCGCTGGATGTATTGCGGGTGGGCAGCAGCGCTTCCTCCGCCGGTAACCGACGGCTGTACAGCTGGGTTGCCAATGACGGCGATTTTTGGTGCTGTCCGCATGTCGAGGGGTAGAGTTTGCGATGTGTTCTTGACCATTGTGATGCCTTCGGTGGCTAGTTGTCGTGCCATTGCGCTCGTCTCTTTGGAGATGACGACCCTCTCCTCTCCGTCGGAGTGGCTCTTTGCGGTACGCCCGATTAGAGTCAGCACAGCGAGGGTAGCACTATCAATATCGGACATTTCAACCCTTCCCTCCCTGTAGTCTTGTATGAGCTTCTCGCCACGAAAAAGGCTTGGGCCGGGCATCTCCAAATCGAGACCGGCCTTCAATGCCTCTGGTCCGGACTGAGTACCGAACCAATCGGACATTATACAACCATCATATTTCCATGAATCGCGGAGAACGTCCCTTATGAGGGGCGTCTGACTGCAATAGCTTCCGTCGATCTTATTGTACGCCATCATCAGGCTCGCGGGGTTGGACTCTCGGAGAAGGTGTTCGAAGGCCTTCAAGTACAGCTCCCGCACCGTCCGCGAGTTGCCGGACTCGGCCACGTCGTAAGACTTTCTCAATGTTTCGCTATCGTTGCAGACAAAGTGCTTGGCGCAACACGCTACTCCCGTAGACTGAATGCCATTGACGATGGCAGCCCCCATTTGACCCGTCAGTAAGGGGTCTTCACTGAATGTTTCGAAGTTTCGGCCTCCACGGGGATCTCGGTGAAGGTTGATATTGGGGCCATTGATGATCTGTGTCGTCTTGTGTTTTGCTTCAACGCCGACCCGCTCTCCAAAGGAACGCATCAGCTCCTTGTTCCATGTTGAAGCTAGTGCGGTCGACGTTGGGAAACAGGCCGTGCCCTTATCTTCGAGATGGGAGGCACTCCCGCGCACGCCATTGATGGAGTCAGTAATCTACGGACGCGCTGGTGTTAAGTTTGTTCATTTGATTAAAAGATGCGGGCAGTATTTCTCACCTTCAATGCAGGTATATTCAGCCGGGGGACGCCGGTAGTAGAGGTAAAGGATGAGCCTGACAGCAGGCTAACCTTCTCCTGGAGAGTCAACTGCGCAAGCAGGTTCTTGTAGTACTGGACAGCGTCACCTTCGGAAGATGTCACAGGGACTTGCGGCTCAACAGCCTCGAGCATTGGCTCAACTCGAAGCTCTTGGGGAGAAGTATGTGCATCAACAAGAGGACTCTGAACAATTGAAGTGACCATGATGTCAGGTCCGTTGAGGGAATTGAGCGCGTCCAGGAGAAAATAACGACGAGAGGAAAATGAAAGTAAAATTACAAACTGTGAGAACTGGCGAGTCCTCGAGAATGACTTGCTGTTCACGATTGAGTCATACAGGACTTGTTTGTTCCAAATAATGGTTGAAAGCTGAGCTATCTTCAGCAGACGCTTCTCTCCATCCTTACACATTCATATCCACATTAGCAGCCTCTCCATCCCAGGTCTCGGTTGTCATGACATGATGGAAACAACAAGCATGCTGATAATTAGCTCGCTCCACCTCCACCTCCACCTCCACATCCACATCCACCTAATTTCACTCCACCTCCACCCCCGACTCCATATCCACCTCCACTCCTGCTAGCTAAGACCTGACGCACGTTCGTATTATCCATCGATAGTGCGTGTGCTTCACAAGGGTAATTACCAGCCATCTTGGTGGCCGCTCGGTCCGAACTCCTCCGCAGAGGAAATATCATAATTAACACAGCGAATGGACGAACTCTGGCCAAGAAAAGCAAGTACCTCCGTATTCCATCTCCCATCACTGCACCAGCTTCATGGCAGGTGAATCATGATGACGGCCGACAAAACTGAGTACTCAAACCCCATTGTGCCGGGTTTTGCACCCGACCCTTCGGTGGTCCATGTTGATGGTACCTTTTTCCTCTGCAATTCATCCTTTCATGTATTTCCTGGATTGCCCATCTATGCCTCCAAAGACTTGAAAGAATGGACTCATATCGGTACGTACTATTGACACCGCAGGCCATGATTCGCAGTGCTAATAATGCGTTCGTCTACGACAGGCAACGCGCTCAACAGACACTCCCAAATGGAGCTGAACTGCGCATTCACTGCCCAGGTGCCCCTCGACACGGGTTTCTCCATGGTTGCAACTATGGGCATAGTGGCACCAAGTATCCATTATCATGAGGGCACTTTCTACATCATTACTAGCAGAATGGCCATTATAGACGGCAAATGGGGACTCACCAACTTCATTATCAGCACCAAAGATATTTGGAGAAATGAGTGGACCGATCCTGTCTTCTTTGACTTTCACGGCATGGACGTCAGCCTCTTCTTTGAGAATGGCCGCACCTATGTGCAAGGAGGCTGGTCGCTGAGACGCGATAGGCAGCCCATGACCACCATCTACCAAGTCGAGATTGACATCAGCACGGGCGCATTGTTGTCTGAGGCTAGGGAAATCTGGACTGGCTGGGCAAAACACGACACAGAGGGTCCTCATCTTTACAAGAAAGATGGATATTACTACCTCATGGTAGCTGAGGGAGGCACCTTTGAGCACCATATGCTGAGTGTAGCCAGATCGAAAGACATCTGGGGCCCATATGAAGCGTGGGAGCTTAACCCCATAATGACGGCGGACGGCAAGGACGAGTACATCCAGAACATTGGGCATGGCGCCCTTTTCCAGGATCTTGAGCAGCGATGGTGGGCTGCCGTGCTCGGCGTCAGAAAACAAGAGAACGGAACATTTGGTCTAAGTCGCGAATCCTTTTTGTCACCGGTAGACTGGCCAGAGGGCGGGTGGCCGACTGTGCGACAGCCCAAGATGAATTTCACCAGAGAATCAAGCTCAAAGCTTGTGGCAGCAAACCCACCGTTCAGGGCACCTGCTTTTGTCGAAGACGTTTACATCCGTCATCACGACGCATCTCGTTACAGCTATGCCGAGGACGGCAAGACCATAACCCTACTACCAAGTCGCACTGATTTTGCCCACCCAGTGGAATCCTGCACATTTCTCGGACGGCGCCAGCGCACCTTGGATAGCCAAGCTTCTGTTCGTCTTGATGTGTCCGATCCAGCCACATCTATGAAGCTAGTTACGGGTGGACTCGCCTTGTACAAAGACCCTGTACGATTTGCGAGTGTTGGGTACGAATTCGCCACCAACTCCCTCGTGTTCAAGATTCACAATGCTGCAACCACGCTGTCGGGCATAATCTCCCGCCAGCTATCCGAAAAAATCACCCAGGTGGAATTTCGTATCTCTGCCACACCCTTCCGGTATAGGTTTGAGGCCAAGCTCACTTATGCAGAGGAAAAGGTGGGCAGTGAGAAGGACTGGATTGAGATTGGAGGCATAGATACTCGAGCACTGGAAGCGAGAGACTACACAGGTCCTCTTTTCGGTGTATTTGCACACACCGACTCGGATGAGGGACTTTCCATTCCTTTGGTTCTTCGAGACTTTGAGGTTCAGTGTACTGGTAAATAGATCGGGCTGTACTAGAAATACCATGGGAGGATTGTAGGATATCACGGCTTCAAACAACAAGTTGATGAGTAGGACATTACATTGATAGAATATTTCAAAATGATATTTCATGTGGTGCTTATATTTTAATATTTGCCATTTGCATGAACTACTTGAAAAGCACCTTTATCTACATGATTCTTGCAAACTATATTAAATTAATTACTATCTTGATTCCCTTTCCATGAAACAGGGACACCACCTGAGACACTCAACAGCCCTAGCATGAAATTGGATCCATAATACAAAGCTAAATAACCTCAAGATAACCCTCTTTTCGCGTTTAGCCCACTGGCTCTTAGCTAGTTCTTTAACCAATAGAGAGCTTCTATTTCAGCTCCAAAACCAATTGTTGATGATCCATCGCTAAAGAGAAATTGAGAGTTTTAATGAGTCTATTTCCACGGATAATTATCTACCAAAGTTTGCTCCTTTGACATAAAAGAGAGGCTAAATATATATACAGAACGCGTAATTAATCGCTAAAGTGGGCGCGCTTAGGCCAGACTTGGATGCATTCATACTCAGAAGTGTTCGTGCACTGGGTGGCCGGGGTCTGGACGAAGCCACTGCTGTGTTGGTCGATGGTTGAGACAACATGGCCGAAGTAAGGGCCTTCGCGGAGCGGAACTACCTTGCCAATACCGCGCAGAACAGACTAGACGGAGCCCCAGCTGTATTGCGAGGATCAACTGAATGGTCGTGGCGTCCAGGTCGAGGCGTCATAGGTGTCCGGTGGATGGCGCCGGCCGCGCCGTTCGGGAATGGGCCGACGAGGGTCTGTGTGATGTACGGCGAATCGTTGGAGCGTTCAGTCCAGCCAACAACGCCGTAGATCTTGGTCGGCAAAAGCCTGCATGTGGTAGACTATTGATGTTTGCACCCACATGGGCCTCAACTACCCGCCGAGGTATTTGTGGGAACCAAAGACACCCCGCTAGCTTAACCCACCGTGTCCAAGGTATGGATAATGAGATTTCTAGATCGCTGTTGTCACTGAGCATGTGACTCCGGTACAATGACTTTGGCGTCTTATCTCCATGGGTTGGACATTTCGATAACCTCTATACTTGTGTAGTACTGTCAAACTGGTTGATCATTAGATTGAGTACTCTGCATGCTCGTTCTTACGCCTTAAGGAAGGGAGAATGGATATAAAGACTACTCTCCACGACTTCAATCATTCTATTAGCACTGTCTCATCCACTTCCCATACTCTTCTGCTAAACTTCCCGTGACTGATAATCATGTGGCTCGCACCTCTTGCTACGTTCCTGGCCATTGCCGTACTTAGTACCTTGAGCTTGCACATTAGGCGTGATTCTGCTACGGTCTTCGAGTGGGATCCCGAGCTGTTCAAGGTTGTTTCCGTCCGCAAGCCGCCGGTCGGATATGTTTACCATGCCCTCTTGAATAAATCAACTTGATGGAATTACGATCTTAACACCATGATCGCTTAATTGATTGAGATGATCCATCAAGCCGCGGCCGAGGGTGCTAAGTTCATCACGTTCCCTGAGTATGTCTCCCACTGCATTGATTGTGTACTTAGGTGACCATGCGCGCTCTCTAGCTAACCTGCCTTCCGCACTCCCAACGGCCCGTAGGACTTTGTGCAATATGTGTCACAGACCATGAAGCCCGATGGCCCCGAATGGAAGACGCTCATGCAAGCCTTTGCTGATACCAAGATATACGATGTTATTGGTTAAGCCCAAAAAGCCCAAAGGGTTGATGAGTCTCTGCTTCGAAGCCCGCCAACATTCACGTTGCGTCTTTCCCGTGCGTGACATTAGACTTGAGGCCCCCTGCAGCTGAGACATTTAAACTAATCTTACTCTTTTTCACACAGGTTCGGCAATCATGTTGCGACTAATAGCATGGCAGTCAAACTCCCTATAGTTTCTAGCGTACCGCGACCGTTGGATACCGGGCTGGCGCGTCCAGTTGCCCAATCGTCTTGCTTCCGACTGCTGGCGCCGCAACGATCTTTGGTGGTGACGTTGCTTCCCTAAATGAGTCGCTGTCTAATTTGAAAGAGTCGACCGACTTGATGCCGTACATCACCGCGGTCATCAACACGACAGCATCGTTCAAGGAGACCTGGTACAGCGTCAACGAATGGTACAGCTACAGAATCCTCAAGTGGTCTCCCCCAGAGAATTTCGCGTCGTACCGGCCTCTTCTTGCAACTTGTTGTCTTTACGACTAAGCAGTTCACCAGTGCTTTCATCCAACCCCCCACGCTGTCCTGCACACCCACTTCCAAATGGCCGTGTCTCAAGGTCTGGCCGGAGCGCATCGAGGAGGACTTTATGGCTTGAAATAGCCCAATTCGGGAGGTCTTGGGACTACTGTGGGCGTATGAATCCTCTTATCAACAAAGTTACGAGTTACGGTATGCCTCTCGGTACATGATGTCCTAGTACCGCACAATCCCCCAGCCATCTCTTTCCCATTCTTCCCAATTGGGGGATTTTTGTAAGACTTCAAGTGAATATTTATGTGATTCCTTTAGCTCTTGTTATCCTTTTAAATCTTCTTTTCTATTTCTTGCTTTTAAAGCCAAGGCATGGGGGTCAGAACGGCACTCACGCCCCCGAGCTCAACCCTTAGGCTAAGAGCCAGCTCCTCGGCCTGCTCCAAGGCCTTCAACTTCTGCCCCTCTTTTATATTGACCCGGACTTTACTCTTTACTGCCCGCTTGTCTTCCCGTTGCCTTCTAAACTCACAGCGTCGGGGCCGTGACCGCATCAATACACAGTACTCGTTACTATCCTTTATACGAATAGGATCTAGCAATAAAACCACGAGCGCAGCTGTGGCCTTTGGTTTCCACTGCCATGTATTGAGGATAGTGCACTGTGTACTTCAGATGTTTGCTACAGCTTTATTCATACAATACTTCACTCAACGCACTTAGAGTTTTGCCGCTAGGAGTATCGGAGAACAAAAGATAAATCTTGCATTATTGTCTATCTGCTAGAGGTTATTTTCTGCCCCCCCCCCCCTGTAGAATCCATTGCACCTTGTTTCTACCCAACTTCCTCCCTAAGTACCTACAGTTAGCATTATCCCTGCAGTAATTCGTAGTACAGATAGCTGCAGTGATAAGCTGCGATGCAGCAGCAGTGATATACAATCACTTTAAGTTATTCTTAACTATTGAGTGAATAGTTGGTAGACTTACTATGTTCCTTGTGACATTGGAAAGAAAGATCCAATCCTAGTCCTTCTGAAAGATCCCATGTGCTATTATGATTATGACCTTTTCAGTGGGAATGTGCATCTCGGGAAGCCGAAATCGAATACATCCGTTTCAGCAGGTGGCCACTTGCCAGAACCGCCAGCTTGGTTACATACTGCCTATAACATATTTGTAAGTCCAATGGTAACCAATTGATATTCAGAATGGTGTTCTTTAAGTTTCCAGGTCGACTTACTGCGTTCCTTGCAATACTTCCGTGGTCCAGTGCATAGTCAAACAGCTTTCCTGGCAGATTCTCTGGAAGATCGTCCCCATGACCGAGCTGGAGACAAACGGGAGTCTAATGAGTCAAAATGAGATTAGTTGACCAAGTTTATTCAAGAGTGGTAGTCACTGATACACACCGGCAAGTCGGCAGCTTTGAATAAAAGCTCACTACAACCTCCGCCAGCAACACAATGCACTGTTTGATCGCGGCCGCCAGAGCACGCTCGCTGATATATGTTAGCTGAGTGTAGGTGGAGGGTCTTTCTAGACATTTCGTTGTCAATTAACCTCGTTAAAAATGCCCACCTTGATATCTTGCTTGACCCACAACGAGGCAGCAAGTCGAGCCGTCTAGAGATCGTCAGCTATTTCAAAGACACACCATGAAGGTTTTTACCGACCATCTGCCTCTCGATCTCAAAAGCATAATCCTTGATCAATTCATCCTCTGATGGGAGCGGTTCAAGGAATGCACCCTCTTGGAAGAACTCGACAGTCTCCTCGGCAGATACAAACTGCAGGGATGGGTCATTTACACCTCGCATGTTCCAACTGAACAGAATCGCCTGGAGCGAGTCGCGGACCTGACGTAGAGCATCGACGGCCGGCCTCCCATCTTCTGCAATGTTTACCTCAATGGGGACCGCAGATTTAACGACTTCCTGTTACAATCACCATCGTTAGCTAGCGAAACTCATCCTGCAAAAAGGCACAGTCCCAAGCAACCACTTGCCTCCAATCCAATTTTAATTGCTTTGCGGATGGCAATCGTGAATGGCTTAGTAGTACCTCCGAAGGCAATCTCTGCTCCAAGGAAGGAACCAGATAGGAAAGCATCCAGTCTGAAACCTCGGGTCTCTGGGAACCTGAGGTCAACAAAAAGCGACCGTACTTTTTGTTGATTGCTATATTCAACTGTCAATTCATATTGTCTTCAATTGTGAGGGCAGGCCCACGAACTTTGCGTCGTATTTATTAATTACGACATCATACGCCTTGATACGTGCCGCGAGAATCGCATGGATGTTGTCAATTGCAATGCTTCCCATTGCGTAGCGTACATCGTTGTAACCGTCGCATTTCTTAGGAACATCGCAGTTCGAGCCAGTAGTGCGGCAGTCAATTTTCAAACTGTTGTCCGCGATTGCGAAGAGATTGTAGAAGGCGCCAGTCCATCCACCAAATTGGCCGAGGTCTACATTGATAAAATATCAGCGGTTGGAATCTGGCATCGTGGGAAGTAATTCACCATTTCCGTCTTCGAGGCGCATTTGCTTAACATGGTCGACCATGAACTTGTCCATATTGTTCGCAATCCACACAAGCTGGCCCTGTTCAATGCCACCCTTTGAGTCGAGGGTATCGCAAGCGACCTTCAATGAGGTGTCGACAATGGTCGTCCCAACGATCTCATTTCGCCTCGTAACGGCAGGGGAGTCCGGTGGCACTCGGCTAGGTTTGAAACCGAGAACAGGCAATGCTGTTGCAAGCCACAGAATGTGAACGAGTTTCCAGCGCATGGCAGAAGTATTCACGGATGGAAAAAGACAAAGGGGACAAAGTCAATGAGTTCGTGTCGATGAGGATGGGTGCATTGTTGAACAGGTCTGTCGTTGAGATGCTATTTAAACCTAACCCCTCGCGCGATATCGAATGTCATTTTAAGCAGCACAGGTCTAAAAACAGAGACAAAGGTACTATTTTCGGGCGATTGGTGGGCGAGACTCGGCAGAGCCGAGTCACCCCGTCCACGTCAGCGCTATTCTAGACAATACAGAAGCTAGAGAACCAGCCAGGGGTCTTCCTTGGCTCGCAAAAGTCCACTCGTTGTCTCTATATGTTGTGGTTGAGAAGCTCAATAACTACCATCCACGGCATCCCTCAACTCACTTTTCCATACATTCCTTCAAATCACTTTTTCACACTCTTACTTGTTTGACTACAGCATTTACCATCTCCTAGATCAAGCCGCCGAAACAATGGAGTCTCTCAGGCCGATGCTAGCTCAGGGCGGCGACGCCCACTCTTCCCTGCCCACGTACATTGTCAACTCGCAACCGTCTGAAACAATGCGACAAAGGAATGATCAAGGGGGGAAACGTGAACGCCTCATCTATCGGACTCGCTTTGTTATCCGGGTCTTATCGCTCCTCCTCTCAGTCTCCATTGTTGCGGTGCTCGCCTACATCATTGGTTTGTACCAACGAACTCAGAACGAATGGGTCGTGGATGAAGCGATTAACGTCAAAATCAAGGTGTGGTCTGCTGGTCTGAATGTTTCTCCAACCTTGATCTTGCTGGGCGCCGCTGCGACGGCGGCTTTTTTGAACTTGATCCTCGGCATTGCCAGCTTCTCCAAGGCTGTTCGTTTGTGCCTCTCAGTACTATTGTCAGGATTCAGGGCTAATGGTTTCTAGGTTCGACATCTTACTAGAATTGGAAATCTCTCTACCGTTCTCGTCTCAACAGTTGCAATTATCCTTTGGGTTTCCGTTGGAGTGTGGTATAAGATGGATGACCTGAATTCACGAAAGCACTATGACATGCTTTCCTATGTTTGCACCCGGCACCAGGACAAAGAGATGGTCTCTAAGGTTGGAAATTTCGGCGTCTTGTGCTCGCTTATGCGCTACGCTTGGTGGGCTCTTGTTGCGGTGGCCTCCCTGGAGCTGATTGCCATTGGAACTGTGGTTTGGGCGATATGGGCAATGAGGAGGGCAGCCGCATATTCCAAACTGTAGGGCTGACTTTTGGGGGTGGTGAAAACAGTGAGAGGCGACGGAATCGCCGAGTCAGACTTAAAGCGTCCTGTCAAATAACCGCAACTTGAATGACTGTATTCCAAATTGGTCTCAGACTTTCTGCTCTTCATCTTTCTGCCTCGCTCGGTACTCGCCCTGAATAACAAAAGTCCCCGTTGTCCCTGCGTTGATTAGGGGTAGCAGTTGAGGGTTATGCATTGAGTACGGGAAGACCGTGGTGAGTTAGGTTCACGACATCATCTCCCAGCCAATCTTGAGTCACTTAGCATAGCCAGGGGTTGATCTGGGCCTGACAAGCCCTACCCCGAGCACGTGCAGAAGGCTTTTCGACAAAAGTCCTCCAAAGTTTCTTAGCACAGGGTCTATCCCTTAGCTTGGTGTTTCAGTGGACTGCTTATGCTGCCCTAATGGTTAGCTTCCACAGTGGTACTCTCAACCGTAGGCGTTGAGAAGTCGTGATCCAGGTCAATGTACGGCAATTGTGATTGGCTCGTGACGTGGTCGTAACTGCGAGCCAATCAGTGTGGCTAATGTATCTCAATGGGACAGGGATGTTCAGCTCGCCCGTCGGTCTTTTCCTTACGAGAAATCCCATAAACCATGCCCACATGAGTCAGAGGGCTGAATATAGTACCGGTGACAAGATTTACTAGGCTTAGTCGCCCAGCCGTCGAACTCATGTGATGCGGATCCCCTCAGGGACAATCACATAAGGTCCGATATCCGATGCAGCATCTGCCGCAACGCATCCAGATAGGCCAGAAGCCATGCATAGGCCGCTTACCCTCCAAGTTCAAAGTCCAATGGGTTTATAATCAGTAATTACTACATTCCTTCGAGCCAAATCGTTGGTTCGTATGGTCTTCTCGCTAACAATGGCCGTTGGGTTCTGCTCCATCCTTCAGTAGCTCCTCTTAAACAGAATGCGTTTTGATTCCAATAAGGAGCTTTCCGAAACATAATTCAACATGTAAATGGCAAGATTCACGGAAAGGAAGCTAAAATATAAATATAGCTAGGGTGGCTCCGTGCGTGTAGGACAAGAAATTTTAGTACTAGAAACCGGAACGTATTCGTCGGTGGATGGAGGTCAAGCGATCATGAGTCTATTGGAACTTTCCCGGGTGCCAAATACAATTTGAGTCTCAAGTTCCATTCATACCGCTATTGCAAAAGTCCAAAGACTAGAAGACTATTCAGTATGCTGCCAACATCCTCCGTATTGAATGATGTATCTTACATATCACGACTCTCCTTGGCCCAAAGTTGACACAGTATCACGTTAAGCTTTATCTCGAAAAGAAGACCAAATAGACTAGAACTCCGTTTTCCCTCTTGAGATCATGATATTCGATCAAGCGATAATGACAGTTAGGTTGAGCCCCCATCTCTTCGTCAATGAGTCAGCTAGTCGGATCTGCAACCTCTTGACTATATATAGACAGCATAAACTCCACATAGTTACTTGAGCTTAGCATTACTCAGATAGCTCTTAGACGTTTAGAGAAAATAACACCAAGAGGCGGCTGAGGAGGGCTGTTTAAATCCAGACCATTTAATCTCGACTCTCAGCCGAAAAGGTCAAGGAAAGGTCAAGGATCTGTGTTTTACATCGACAGAACCGAATCCCATCAGCCGCAAAGTCACTCACATATAGACTCGGAACCAGACATATCGCGAAACGTTTGTGAGATGGCCGCTGACATGAGCCTCAATCTCCGTCCCAGACGCAGCTGAGACTGAACTCGGCGGCAGCACTAGCGCGAGAAAGGCCCCATGTTATGATTGGTTGAAACTTACGAGCAACTGCCGGACCAATAGCATTTTCCAGAGCTTTACAGCTCTCACCAGCACCAGATCTCACAAACGAAACCCATACAAATCACACAAAATACATCCAACACTCCAATGTTTGCCACTTCAATGTTGTGCATAAAAGCCTGCTGCTGCAAAAACATATAGCACCGCTTCAACATCATCCCCTCCTCCCTCCACATTACTCATCGAACTGTTGTCCATGGCTTCAGCTCTGCCAAGGAAGATCTTAATCTTCACCAACTCAGATTATGGCCAAGCCAATGTAATCCTCGCAACGGCTTATGAGCTAATGCTGTCGGCGCCAGACATTAGAATCCACATCGCCTCGTCTCAGGGCCTCCGGCCCGCAGTTGAGAACACAATCCAACTGGCCGCCAGCAACGCAGCGGGAAAGCCACTGGCTCGTCTCGTCTTCCACGAGCTTGATGGCAGGTCGCAGTTCGAGGCAGCGATCGGCCCAGATGTCGATCTCTTTGAAGCCTACGATCGCCCCGTTACTTTCGTCAACGCCGCGCACACCATCCTCACCATTGACGGGATAATGCTGCCCTGGAGCCCAGAAGAATTCGGATCTCTGTATCAACAGTCCATGAGGATATTAAACGACGTCAAGCCCGATCTCACGGTCGTTGAACCGCTCTTTTCACCTGGTCTGACTCTGTGCAACCATGTCGATATAAACTGGATCGTATTAGCGCCCAACACAATCAAGGACTTTGCCATCCCTCTGCAGCCACGCCTCGCCCCTCTGTGGAAGTACCCCATGTGAGTTAGTCAATTACGATCCCTTAGCTAATGAGCTGATCCTTTTTTTTTTTTTTTTGCAGAGTTTGTTCAGGAATGCCTTTTCCGCTCCCGATGTCACTAGTTCCCATGAACATTGCGCTCACTTTTGTTGCCGCATATATGCTACTAACGAGCCAAAGAGTCAAAAGAACGAAGGTGTACTTGGAAGAGCATGTGAGCAAGGATATCGAGCTAATCACCGCCAACGAGTTAGGTGTGTTGAAGCCTGCGCCACCCGGTCTCCGCATTCTTGTTGCCAACAGCCCAGAACTTGATTATCCTTTTGATATTCTGCCTTCACACGTTGTCTCATGCGGTCCCATCGTTCAGGCCTCTCCAGATATTGCCCTCACCGATCCGTCTTTAAATACATGGCTCGCGCAAGGACCCACCTTGTACGTAAACCTCGGTAGCCATTTAGAAATGACCGCGTCCGAGGCACTAGAGATGGCGTCTGCTTTTAGGATGTTGCTGGCTAAAGTGGACGAGTCAGGACAAGGCACCGCAGCAGGACTCCAAATTTTGTGGAAGGTAAAGCTCAAAAGGGAGGACATCAATGAGGCTAGCCACCACAAGCCAGATAGTATTTACGAAGCTATCCACGCCACTCTGGGACAAAAAGAAAACAAAGATCGGATACGACTCACAGACTGGATCACAGCGGAGCCAAAATCGGTCTTGGAATCAGGTCACATCATCTGCTCTGTAAACCATGGGGGAGCAAGCTCTTTCAACGAAGCCCTCTGGTGAGTAATCTAGGGAATATGAGGAAGACATTGAGCGTTGCTAAAATGAAAATGCTACAGTACTGGAGTCCCACAAGTGGTATTGCCAGCTTGGGCAGACTGCTACGACTTTGCCAATAGAGCAGAGCTCTTCAACGTTGGGCGGTGGGCGAATAAATCGGCAAAACCTAGATGGAAACAGAATGAGCTTAGTGCAGCCCTGGAAGAGGTTATATTGGGCCCATCTTCGGAGAAAATTCGATTCCGAGCAAAAGAGCTCGCCCAAAAATATCCCGTGCACGTGGGCCGTAAGAAAGCAGCAGAGGTCCTGCTTGATGCTTCAGTGGCCCCTATTTTGATATAGATAGAACTCAAACTATGGGTATAATAGTTTCCTGGAGGGGCTTTCCATCTTTTTCATAGGAATAGATCATATTTCATGCAGAGTACTCAAGCTAGCGCTACAACAAATCACTGTCCTGGGTGCGGCTGCAAGTGTCACTCCAGCTGAAATTGTAAGCAGCTACAATACGTATCGTAAATTAGGTGCCCAAAGCTAGCACTGAATGGTCTTCCCGCCTGTTTTTTTACCAATATCTATTCCAGGTGCCGCGTCTTCTAAAATCTAGTATGGTCCTTTTGACATCCCACCATCGAACATATCTCTGGCCATCGATTAAGGTCTATATCTAAAGTCTTTACAGCAGGGCACTCGCCATCGTTGTTTGGAACATGCTGCAGGTAAGTCGATGTCATCTTGTTAGCGCCTGGACTCACTTCCCCTCCTCTCCAGTACCATCTTGAGGAGGGTGGAATCCATCCCTCCGAGTCCCTGCCGCTCTCTTCCATCATAACACCCCCAAGATGAGCCAGGAGGACAACTCGGTTGTCCCATGTGCCCTCTTTCCAAGGCAGTTGATAGGCAATAGCTGCTGCTGCCATTCGCAAATCGTGATCCCTGCAACATGTCACGATGCAGAGAAGCGGCATTAATATTCCCTCGCCAAACATCATCAAACGCGGCGTATTAGACGCAGGTTCTTCTTGAATAAACTGGACAGAGCGATCCAGAAGACCGCGGAATTGGGTGGTGAGGGTGTCAAATGCAACTCCAGTCCGGTCGAGACAGCAGGTTACGCTGATCCAGATTACATCCCAATGAAGCATAGTGAGATGCAGAGCGCGCCTATCCTCTAGATTTGAATCTGGCTCATCAAGGTAGTGTTCCAAAATGGACTTCCACTCATCCAAGGCTCTCAAAAAGTTGGCTTGCCGGGCGTTGGTCTTGAAGGCGGTGAATGTGCTGTCGTGGGCAGTCTGGCAAAGAGAAGTCACGGCCAGGGTATAGAATCTGCCCCAATATGCAAAAAGCTTTGATAAAGGGTCAATACGGTCGCACATTAGGCACGCGGTGACAAAGTGCAAAAACCCGAAAATCCAAAATCCCAAAATCCCGAAATTCTGCCCCACCTTTACGTACAGTCTACATTGCGTACGGTTGTAAATTCGCCTGTATTATTACTAAATAATGAAGTTATCCAGATCTAACAATTAGAAAGGCTGGTCTTTGCTTTATAAGATGTATTATATAATATATCTTACTACTAATCTAGAATACTATAAGAAGGTGCCAGCTATTATCTTAGGTTAGCTAGAACTATTAACTAATGCCTTTATATATAGCTATTTAATTAAGGCTTTATTGGCTATATTATATATATAAAAGGGTAGATAATTAAGGCAAAAGTGAAAGAAAGGAAAGCTAATATATATAACTATTTAATAATTAAAGGATCCTTTTAGGACCCTTTATTAAAGACCTTAATAGGGTCTTTTTAGGTTCTTTTTTCTTTTAGCTAGATAGGGTTATTTACTAAAGTCCTTAATCCTTTAAGTAGTAATAGCTAGCTAAAGCTAGAACTTAAACTATTGTATATATACTTGCCTTTAAGTATATTTCTATTGCTATATTAAGTAGTGCAATCTAGCTACTTATAATTACTGCAGTAGCTACTAAAGTAACCTAAAAGATGCATACAGTAAGGGAAGGGCACTATATATGCATTTGAATTTAAATGCATTTTATTTGCATAAAATAAGTAAGGAGTTAGATTAAAAATGCCTTAATTTTAAATAAGTAAGGCATTTATATATAAGTCCTTTATGCCTTAAATTTAGGCTAATTGTATGCAGTTATAAAGGAACTGGATTGAATAATTAGGTAGATTTAGGACAGTATGCTAAAGTGCATTTTTAATGTATAGCTAAAGCTACTGTTTTAAGATATTAGCCTCTATAAGGCAATACTTATTAGGCATCTATATAAGATGCACTTAAAGAGGCTAGGAAGATATTAGCTTATATATAAGAAAGAATTAATTTTAAGTTATATATAGTATATTAATGCTAGCTAAAGGGGATTTTTAGGTTAGGACTATATATATAGTTAGTAATTTAAAACTTTAGCTATATAAAGAGGGAGGGATATTAATAATAATATATAATATATTATTATTATTATTATTGCTATTATTTAAAGGGTTAATATATATATTGCTTAAAGGGCTTATATATATTAATTATAGTAATAGTAATAGTAATAATAAAAAAAAAAGATAATTAAAATTATAATATTTTAAATAAATAGTTTTTTAATTATTTAGCTATTAATTAATAGCTAGCTAATAGTTAAGTAATTAAATTTCTATTAATTTTATATAATTAATAGTATTGCATTTAGATTATTAATATATAAAATTCTATAATATTTTAATTAAAAAGTAAAATAATTATTTATTTTATATAATAAAATTAAGTTCTATATAATATTATTAAGTTTATATTAAATTTCTTTTCTTTTTTCTTTTTTATTTTTCTTTTTTATTTTTTATTTTTTTTTATTATTATATATAAAATACTATTATTTTAAAGAAAGGTTAAATGCCTAAAAACTAATTACTATTATAAATAAATTTAAAATAAGACTTTTAGCTCTTTTTTTTACTTTTATTATAGTATTATATAGCTAAAATTAATTAAATTAAATAATTTTAATAGTAAAGTATTTTTATTTTATATAATTTCTTAAAGTTCTTTATAGTTTATTGCTTTTACTTTATTAAAACTATTATTAAAGCTTTATAATTATATAATTAACTTTAAGAAGAACTTTTAAATATAAGCTTAAAAAGCTCTTTAAGTTTATTAATTATAAAAGATAGCTAACCCTTATAAAAATTCTATTAGGCTTTTAATATAGTTAATTAATTTTATAATTTTTAATTAAACTTAAAATAGGTTTTTTATTTTTAAAAAAATAAATAAACTTAATATATATAAATTACTTAATATTTTATTAAATATTAATTTATTTAAGTATTATTAATTTTAATGCTTTTTTATTATTTAATATTATAATTAATACTCTTAAGTTTATAATAAATAAAAAAGAATAGATTATATAATTTATTTAGCCTAACTTTCCTAAATAATTTAAGGCAAATACTTTATATAAAATTAAAAAGTTTTAGTTAAAGTAAGCTAAATTTAATTAATTATTAAATTTATATTTTAAAAATACTTATATTATTATTAATCTTTTTGCTAAAAGGTTAATTAATTAAAAGGTTTAAAATAGCTAATTTTTTATATAATTAAACTTTTTAATTTTTAATAATAGTTAATCTTTCTATATAGTAAAGTTAATTAAAAAAAAAATTAATACTAAAATTACTTTTAGAAAGTTCTTTTTATATATAATAAAAGCCCTTTTTAAAGATATTACTTTTTTTAATTTATTTAATTAAATGCAATTACTCTAAAAGTTTAATTTTATTTATATTATTTTATATAATTACTTTATTAAAAGAATTAAAAATAGGCCTAGCCTTTTATATTTATTAAATTTAAACTTAAAGATTAATGCAAAAGAAAAAATAAAGTATATATAAGACTTAAAATCCTTTAATTTCTTTATTTTAAAAGTCTTAAAGTTAGATCTATAAAGTATATAGTATTAAGTTACCTTTAAGGTTTAAGTTAATTTAAAGTTTAATATTATATTTAAGTAATTAATATTAAATTAAATTAATAGTATTTTATATAAATTAAGTTAATTTCTATATATATTTATGCATTTTATTTAATAGGATTTTAATTACTTATAAAATTAAAAGTTAATTACTTTATTAATATTTTTAAACTTTTTAGCATAAGGTTAAATATATAGAAATATATAGTTATTAATAGTTATTAATCTTTTAATTAAAAAATCTTATTATAAATAATTAAATTATATATTAATACTATATATCTTTTAAGAGAAAGGAATTAATATTAATCCTTTATATAGCATTTAGTATTATATATAAAACTTTATAGTTAAAAGTATTATTATTTTTCCTTAATAAAATGCTTTAATTTTAAATACTTTTTATATAATAAAGGTCTATTAAAATCCTTAAAATAATATACTATTAATTCTTTTATATATAAATTTTATATCTATTTTAAAGTAATATAAAATTAATAAATTTATTTTATATTATAGGAGTATAAATTATATATAATGCAATTTAATTATTTATACTATTATTTAAAAAAAGAGTATATTAAATAAGCTTATTAAAGTAAGAAATCTATTAATTAAAAGCTTTTAATTAAAGTTAATGCTATTAGCTTTTAATATAAATATTTTAAGTGCTTAATTTATATATATAGTATAATTAAATTTAATTTTCTTAATAATAAAAGTAATAATTTCTATTTTTATTTTTATATAATATTTTAGCTAGCCTAATTTAAATAAAGCTAGCTTATATTACTATCTATAAAGGCATTTTAGTTCTATAGTTTAAATAAATAAAAAATAGCCTTATTTTAAAATACTAAATTATATAAAGGTATTACTTTAATATACTTAATCTAATTATTATAGATTAATTAATATAAAATTAAATTATATATTATAAATATATATTAATATAGCTATAAATTTAAAATCTAAACCTCTTTAATTTTTTATATTTATTTAAATACTAAAAGAAATTTAATTTAAAAATACTAAAGTCTATATAATACTTAAAATTTCCCTTTTAATGTTTTTAGACCTCCTTTAAAAAGATTAATTAATAAAAGTTATAAAGTTAGTTTTAAAAGACTAAAATATTTCCTTAAATGTATATATAATTATATAAATATTTTTATTTAAAATAATAAATTGCTAATAACTTCTAAAGGTCTTATTTAAGAAATTAAATAGTAATTTAAAAAGCTATTTCTTTTTTATAATTTATATAAAACTATTATTTTATACTATATTAATATTAGATCTTTTAAATTATTTAAAAAAAGACTTATAGTTTATTTTATTCTTAAATATCCTAAAGAATAGATATATTAGAAAATCTATATAAATAAAAGTAAAACTATATACATTTAATAAGTTCCTTTATTATTTAGCAATTCTATTATTATATAAAACCCCATTTAAATAGCTACTATTATAAAGTTTAGCAGCTAATTGCTTTATAGTTCTATATATAAAGAAGCTAATTTATAGTCTTTAGGATCTATTAAATAGAGGTATTTAATATATATAGCTTTAATATTTCCTTATATAATAGATTAAGGGAGATAGATAAATATTATATAAGACCCTAAAAGGCAATTTAGGACTTTAATGTATAAAGACTAATATTTAGCAGCCCTTATATAGAAAGAAGACAATTTATTTTAGTAAGAATCTATAGATAGGTTTGACCTTCATTAAATAAAGAATGGATATCATCTCGTACGGATAAGAGGTCTTTTGCTGGCTGTGGCATTGTGATCTTGTGGAATGTGGTATGTGGTGTGTGAGGGATTTCTGAAGGTGGGGTAGAATTTCGGAATTTTGGGATTTTGGATTTTCGGGTTTTTGCACTTTGTCACCGCGTGCCTAATGTGCGACCGTAGGTCAACGCCAGGTTTAGGGAATTTGAACTCGGGTTGAGCCCGCAGATGGGGCAAATAAGCCCAGGCTGAACTCAAGCGGTGGGTGAAAAGGCCCATGACGGCGAGGCGTGGGAGCGCATGCTCTATATCTTCCATCTCGATGATTGTCCCTTGGTTGTCGTGGAAAAGTGTGATGGAATTTCGCAACACAGCCATGCCGCAGTCGAGGATATTGTCAACTCCTCCGATGTGCCCCTGGAGCATCTCGTACACTATAAGTAGCAGAGTCATGATGAATACCTTCCTAGGCTGCACAAGCACCTGGGTGTTTCCAATAAAAGCGCGAAAGCCCGAGATTGCTCGGAGATGGTGTTGAAGAGAATTGCGGTGATGCTCATTGACGGGATGATGATGTAACCAGGAGTCGGTGGCTTGGTGCCGTCGCGATGCACCCACGGGAGCACGTTGCACTGCATCATGCTCCTCGACGGAGGAGATTGCCTGAACCAGAGCGCCGATGGCTATGATGGAGTCGCACACGAAGGCATCTTGTAGAGCCTCTGAGATGGCGGCGGACCACAGCTCAGCATAATACCCTGCTGCGAGCTCCGGGGCAACTCGATGGCGGAAGAGGTCAAAGTAAACCACATCGGGATCTTGGATGATGGTCAGGCCCGACAGCGGTCGCGACAACCGATTTCCAACCCGTTGCAAGAAGCAGAGCTCCTCTGGAGAGGAGCTGGAAGACTCGTCAGAGCCGGCAGGCCGAGGAGCAAGCGCTCGCCAGGCACCGTTCTTGCGACCGGCAGCCCTGGTAGATGTCGCTTGTTGGACGTAGCCGCCACACGCCAAGTTTGCTTTCTTGCAACGCGTACAGGTCGGCAGGCCTTCGTCGCATTTCACTCGCCGCGTCTTGCAGGTGTGACATCCGGAGCGGCTCGTTGAGCCTCTAACTCGGGTTCTCTTGGGCCGCACTGCAGCTTCGAGGACTGGCATCGACTCGCCAACTGAAGCGTCCGGCGCTCGCTTTGGTGCCAGTGGTGCTGGCTGAGGACGCAGAGAGCGCAAACAGCGCAGCGGTATAATTGGGCCAGTGGCCGAGCTCATGTTTGCAGCATCTATCGGTGGCGGTCGGATGCAGCCACCAGATGCTTCTGGCATGGCCGGGAGGCGCCCATAAAACTGTCAAGCTGGCGTCAGACGAAGCTGAAGTTGGCCCTTGTTGGTTAGTGCTTAGCCAACTAGTTACTGCTTGTGCTGTGCTCTTCACCACTCCCCAATGCCGAGTTTGCGCTATTAAATGTACGGATACCCGCAGGGCCTATGGTACGGTTGGTACCCGAGCAACAGACTATCACAAATGGAGCAGTTCATTGTTGAGCCAGGCTTGGCATCTCTAATCATAGGCATCATCTAGAGCTGACCTAAGCAAGGCCGCTGACGCATAATCCGTTAGAGCATTCAGCATGAATGGCCAACCATCAGCAATTCATCGCCATGATTGGCTTAGAGTCTGAGTGGAAGCCTCATCGGGCCGACTGCATCTCAACTGTCAGGAATTTCCGCAGCGAGTTCTCTTAGGGCAATCTGATGCCCAGTTGCTTTGTCAAATTTCTTGTCAAGGTTGGGTGGGAAATAGCCCTCTACATTGCTAGACCTTCTCAAGCGGTCATGCATATTCAAGGATGTTGGATTGATTGAGGGCAGTTGTGCATCTTCCCATCTTCTGCCTCGGACTTTTCCCAGATGATTGATTTGATGGAAGTCCAGCATTACATCGTCAACTATCGATGGCTATGAGGAATGAACTGGATGATAGTGAGGTATAACTCGTAAATCCCACAACGTTTTCCACGGTTGCATGTGGATGGTTAGCTAATACAGAAATGATACCATGCCGTTTCTCACCCTCGAATACATGATTAGGTTGAACTCTCGAGCATACCATCTTCATTGCCACCTTTCCCCTGTTTGCTTTCTTTTGTCCATTAGCCATCGCCTCGAACAAGGGCAGCGAGGGGTTGGCCCAAAAGCCCAGGACCATCATCTCCAACTCTCAATCATATCCCGGGAGGATTGAGGGGGTTGATGGGCTTCTCTGGTGGAAGACTAGCTTGCTTATATCAGTCATAAAGCTTCATCTCCATCATACCGCGAGTTCGACTGAACAGAGACTGAGAGTGAGATACTGCTTCTCATATCAGCTTTGATACGTAACAAGTTTGGAATGACCTGTAGCTTCAATCTTCTATCGGTTTCTGGCACTTCGAGGAGGATGGGCTGTGTTTAGCTATGCAAAAACAGAAATACTCTTCCAAGTTTCAACCGCTACACTGCCAATTCCCAAGGCTTTCCATGTCACTCAAGAAGAGGCAGTCTTGTTTACAGAGGGATGGTAAGACTCGGTTAAGCAATCCAATCGCCATGCTTTTGATACTGATTGTATTCAGTTTCTGTTGCGAAAGCTCTGTAATACTTTGTCGCTATATGGATGGACCTTGGTGATTTCAAATCCAAGCCCGAGTTCGATCTCGGGATGGTGGTGGCATTACCCGGGGACTCTAGAGCGATGAAATGTTTTAGGCATTAGCCAAAGGGATGTAAGGAGTAAAACGCGAGAAGGAGGTGATATACCGAAGCCTTCCAGGTCTAAGCAGTGAATAGTCTTCAGTTGCAGTGATGAAAGGAGAGAATACCGAAACATCATGAGCAGAAAAGGGATTATCTATGCAGATCTAGGTCTAGAAGTCAGTAAGGGACATATGGTCTCATCCAGAGATTTGGCCTCCCAAGATACTTGTCTTACTCGGGTGTATTTTTGGCGCTAGCGATCTAGAAATACTCAACTACCCTTGTCATCCGGTATCTGATAGAGGAGATCATACCACGCCGATCATAAACTTATTGACCTTGACTGCCACAGTGTTGCTTGAGAAGTCGTGAAATTTTCCGACCCATGACGCGGTACGACCCAAGCTTCCGTCTGTGTTCAAGTCAATTGTTATCCGGCAGCCTCGGCCTAGCCTAAGGAGATGGCCGTCCACCAGGACATCGGCTTGGCATTCAATAGAGGATTGGTAGGCTTCAAGATGCTTGAGTAGCCGTGATGCGTTCAAGCACAAATTTAAGATGAATAGCCCCACTGACCCCTGGGGGATGAGATCACGGATGCAATCCTTGAGCCACAACGTCACAGGCCGTGGATATCAACAAAAGGCCCTTTGCCAGCGGTGGCCGCCGGCTATCTTGGGCCATGACAGTTGGCACGCGACCATTCACCACATTTAGAAAGGTGCAGACGGAGCAGCGCTCGCAGAGTCGTTAGTGAGCAGCATCTCAGATACCCCGCCTCTCTCGCCAAGATAAAACGCTGATCTTATCGCGGGGGATTCTCAATGTGACTCGGCCGTTGACCAACTCGGGAAGGAGGATTCATAGCTTGCGATAGGATTCTTCGGGTGGCAGGGATCGTGGATTATGTGAAAAAGTACTAGAATCCAGCCCTCTGCAGCCACGAGAGAGAGATTTCACTGCGTCGTGGTAACCTCTCGAAATTATTCAGACTCAATTTCAGTGCGTCAAGTAACCAAAATGCGTCCGTCCAATCTCATCGCGAGCACCTGGATTGCTGCGGCCACATTCTCGCACGGCCTGAACATCTTGTTGAACAACGATGATGGATTTGGATCCGGTAACCTGCGCGAGCTCTACCGCCTTTTGAAGGGCGAAGGCCACGACGGTGTGTAGCATCCCCCACGCCTTTTGGTTCACTATCATCCACTAATCCTCCATCATAAAGTCTGGATTGTCGCGCCTGCTACAAAACAAAGTGGCCAGGGAGGCCGATCGGATTTCACAACCGAGGCCAATCTTACAGCTCCCTCGCAATACGACCTCATTCCGACTGGTGCCCCGTCTGTAAGTTTAGGAAGCACATCGAAATTAAGGTTTTATTAAGCTTTTCAATAACGTTCCACTAGATTGGAAGTGATCCCAATGACAGTCACATATGGTACTACAATGGCACTCCGGCGGCATGCACATTTGTAGCTCTCGACTACGTGCTCCCACGATATGCCGACTTCAAGGTCCCTGATCTAGTCCTCACCGGTCCCAACTACGGCACCAATCTTGGCCCTTTTGTTTGGACTCTTTCGGGTACTGCCGGCGCTGCGTAAGTAAAGTCAATGTCGGTGGTTTTTATCGCTCTAACTTGTGAAATGCAGATATGCGGCAACGCACAGAAGCATCCCAGCGATCGCCTTGTCTGCGAGTAACAAGGAAGTAGCGTACTTTGAAATTCAGAATAAGACCAACCCAGCTACATGGGCTGCTGAGGTTTCTGTCAAGGTCGTCAAGTCATTCATCAGCAGCAGCCCCTCTGGTGGCCCCATTTTGCCTCTCGGATACGGTGTCAACGTCAACATTCCAATATTGGCGGCCAATACCTCGGGCCTAAAGTACGTTCAAACCCGGATGACTGGCAATGCACATGTCAACGAAGCTGTTCTGGATGCATCCGAAGGGAAATTCACGTGGGCAAACATCAAGCCCTATGCGGCCGGTGCGAATGCCTGCCTCAACGGCGACTGCTCAATGCCAGGAGAGACTTATGTGGTCGAAAATGGTGGTGTGTCCATTTCTCTTTACACCATCGATTATACAGCACTGACAACTCCCGTTACGAGTAGCATTATGAAGAGGATAGAGCCACTCACAAAGGCAAAGTAAGAAAAAAAAGGTGAAAGCCAGACCGCCCTCGGGTCAAACTCTTCGCTAATCGAGAGTTCAAAATACTTGGCTCATGTCACAGACCAAGTCTATATGATATGGTCCTAGGCTAAAAAGACTACACAATCATAAAGAATTACTAAAAAGAAAGTCCAATTATCATATCTATATGCTACAATTCAGATAGATGCCACGACTAGAGTCCCCAGTAATATTGTTATTAATTTGATGATCCGTTTTCCCTCGGCATACGGAATTTTCAATCCTATTGTCTCACTCAACCCTGGCTCTAGCCCGTTTCACAATATACCTTATGCCTCAATAAACACCCTGTTTAATGTTTCATGCTTACTCCTCAGTATTAGCTCTTTTGGATAACTGCTGTATCCCCGTTTTCGTCTCATGGTGTTCTGTATTCAACTCTCGGTGCTTTATAAACCCACTTGCTATTATCGCAACGGCCGCCAGGCAAGTGTACATGATGAACATGTTTCTCATACTCCACGCAAATGCCTCGAGGACCACCTGACGCTGTGAGGCGTCTTGTATCGATGCGGTAAAGCCCACGTTGGCCGCAGCCTGTTTACCTGATAGAGCCTCGCGGGCAGATTCGCTGAGGCCAGCGGCAGCAAATGAAGCCTGTCGGGCATCCATGCTGTTCTGGAATACCACACCGCCAATTACTACCGACAGCGACATGGAAACGTTGCGGATGAAACCCAGAGACGCCGTAGCTGCCGCAGTATCACCTTGGCTCACGGTGCTCTGGATGGCAACCATCGGCCCTTGGAACAAGAGCGCGGGGCCCAACCCTCCAAAAATCACTAACCCAATGACCACTGAAACGGATGTATGAGTTCCGAAATTAATGTACAGTCCTGTTCCCATAGTCATGAGCATGACACCAGCCCATATGGTTTCTCTATAACGGCCTGTGTGGTGGATCATGATACCAGCTAATATTTCAACAGCGGCTTGTGTTACAATAAGTGGGAGCATCAGAACACCGCTTCGAAGAGGCGATGCTTGCTGTACACTTTGAAAAAACAATGGCAAGTAATATTCCATGCCTATTAGTACCATGCCATGCAAAGCTACAATGAGAAATATCGCATTGTTTGACGAGTTGTCAAAAACGTGGAGCGGCATGAGCGGATATTTAGCCAGGCGTTGTTCAGTGAAGATGAAGAAGCCGATCATGAGGATCCCGAAGACGAGCAAACAAACCACTTTAGGACTGCTCCAGGGAAATATCGCACCGCCGAGGTCCAGGGCAACCAGAAGGAGAAGCGTTATGGCCAGGATAGAAAACGTCCCAAGCCAATCAATGGCTCTCACGCCTTCAGCTAACTTCGTGCGGGGATTGTGCACGTCCAGAAAAACAAGCAAGAGGATGAATGTGATTCCGGAGACAGGAAGATTAATCCAAAAGCACCACCTCCAACTTGCAAACTGCGTAAAGGCGCCACCGATGAGAGGTCCGACAGAGCCAGCGAGGGCCCACACGAACCCTAGAAACCCTAAATATAACGACCGCTTCCGCACACTGAAGAGATCTGAGATGGTGATGGTTACTAATTGCAAAAGGCCACCGCTACCGGCCCCTTGCAGTGTTCGGCCAGCAATTAACATTGCCATATTGGTACTCAACGCCGCAAAGACACTAGCCGCTGCGAAGAGGCCAACTGCGATGAGGAGCACGGGTTTACGACCCCAAATGTCGCTGACTTTCGCCCAGATTGGGCCTGTAGCAGCAGCGGCTAGCAGATAAGCGCCACCAATCCAGACGTACCCCATAGCAGAACGTAGTTCAGCAGAGATGGTGGGGATAGATATTGCAATGATGGTTTGATCGAGAGCGGCGATGAAGAGGGCGAGCTAGACGGTGGAATTGGCATTAGCCAGGGCCGTTTTAGCCCAAAACTGAGGCGGGGTAATAACTTACATAGAGCCCTGATAATATGGCGTATAGACGTAGCTTTGTGCGGATTGGAGGGTCTTCTACCAGATCAAGAGGCTCAACAGGCATGTCCCTAGAAGAGCTTTCTCGGGTGGGAAGCTCTACGGGCGGTTTAGACTGATGCATAAGAGTTTCAGAGGGTGTAATAGCATCCATGATGATTGATCCTACTCGTATTATCAGATATATCCGCTGACAGGATGAATGTTGGGGAATATTCTGTCAAAATTGGGATCAATTAGTTAAGTTAGAATTGCCACGACGTTTGGCCTCCATTGGTTTTATTTCTCCCTCCAAGGTATGAGTCACACGCCGACGTAATGAGACCACCCTATTTATTCCTTTGATTACCTGGTAAAAAGAAAACACAATCGGGGTAGTGCCAATTCATTATGTCATTCTTTATAGATCAAGTTCAATCAGGTATAAGTATCTTATATTTGGCTCAAAATAGAGATATATCATATCTCCTTACCCTTTCGTTTATTTTAGTTTCCTCTTCATCAGAGAAGAGGCGGGGAACACAAGTTCGCTGGCAGTTTGAGGGAGGCCAATTCATTGCTACGTTGCGGAAATTGGAAATGAGGGGTAATGCGATAGAGTGAATTCCAATTAGTCCGAATGACGACATACCTCATGCGAGAATAACCCCTCTTATCTCTATTTCCCTTAATACTTAGCAATTTGTTTTAAAACCTTCCCTATATTTTACCAAGAGTCGCAGTATAGGGCTAGTAGCTTTAAGATTCTGGTAAAAGACTAGTAGCAAGAATGAGAAAGTAGGACAGTATATTGCCCAAGCATTAAGCAATACACAATATACTGAAACAAACTCCGTTCATCATAGCATTCTCCTGTGTTTTCTTGCTGAAGACGTATTTCCGTGCCTTACTTGCCCCCAGCCCTCAACAACTCCCCAAACCTAGTGTCGTCCCGTTGAGACAACGTCTCTGGATTGCCCACCTCTACAATCTTTCCCGTGTCCATAACGATAACCCTATCAAAATCCATAATCACATCTAAGCGGTGACTAACTGCCACCACTGTATAGGCCTTGAATTCGACCCTAATAATCTCCTGCATAACACGCTCCGTCTCGTAGTCTACGCTTGAGCTCACCTCATCCAACAACAGGATTCCGCTTACAATGCCAAACTTCCGTGCCCGAACGCGCCGTCTGAGTATTGCGCGCCCAAGAGACATGAGTTGCCGTTGTCCAGCGCTGAGAGTTCCGGCGCCCATGCTTGCACCCAGGCCGCCTCGATCCTGAACAAACTGCCACAAGTCCACGGCTGCAAGAACAGCCTGGCACTCCTCCGAAGTTGAGACGCCAAATGGATCTAGGTTAGCCTGAAAGGTGGACCCGTCTGGTAAGAATACAGCCTCCTGAGGCACTGCGATTATACGCTCCCGCAGAGTGGCTCGGTTAATGCGCCGAAGTGGCGTGCTGTCGATTATTCCGTCTCCAGGAGCCGCCGCCACGGGATCAATGAGCTTAAGCAGAAAAGCGATAAGACTAGACTTCCCACTGCCTGTTCGACCGCAGATAGCAACCTTCTCGCCTGACTTGATTGTTAGGACGATATCACGGAGTGCTAGATTAGGTACGCTGTCGGAGTGGTCTTCCACACTGCTTGAAAGGTTAGTTCTGTCCAGGTGATACGAGACTCAGAAGTTCATTCTTACTCGTAACTAGCAGATACGCCGTTTAATTCCACGCCTCCATTATGTGGCCACTCCTCGGGAGGAACGATGTCCTCCTCATCCTTATCCTCTGGTTTGACGTTTTCATTGAAGCTCTTGAGTCTGGCTATCGCTCCGATAGAGGTTTCTAGCCTGGTATAGAATATGACAATACCCGACAGGTTCGATCCAAAACTCATCAGAGTTACTAAAGAGGCACCGGCAAAACCAGAATTGGAGTGAAGCTTAACGGCAAGAGTTGTGAGGACCGCAGACAGCACCATGACTACGAGGTTGAGAACGAGGTTTAGCCACTGCTGAACCATGATTAAGAGATATGCGGGCCTTTGACTAGAATTGATAAGTCGAGCGTTCTTTTCGATATCGTCAGGAAGAAATCCTGTAGGTAGGCAGCGTCAGTATTTGGTTTCGGTATCAATGAAAGCAGAGTTTGTAATGTTACTAACCGAAAGCTCTGAGAGTTGCAATACCCTTGAGGGTATCGAGGAAATGCGTGCTGAAAGATTCCAAGTTAGTATAAAGCATAGCAATCGCCAAAGCATGCATCGATGACCAAGGGCTTACTATAGGGGACTTTTCGCCTCAAGATCAAGCAATCTTAGTTGCCTAGAGGTTCTCAGGTAGAACCTTTGCACGAGATAAAGTATGGCGGCAAGGAACGGGTAGCTTATGGCCATGTAAGGAGACGACGTGAGCATGACCGCTGCTTGGCCCATCGCTTGGAACACCTGGGAGTCATTAGTAGGAGTACGATTCCTCTTCTTTGGCAGCTGTTCAGGATCGACTAGAAACGGCATGGATGATATTTCTTTTGTCTTCATAGCAGACTTACACAAAAGATGGTGTTGAGCAATGCATTTGGTAGTTCGGTGTCAATAAGATTCAGATCTTGCGAAAACAGGTTTGTGACGACACCAGTGTCTGTGGAGGTAAAGAATCCCAGTGGTGCTCGAATTACGGTTTGCAAGGCTTCATGGTGGATATTGGCCCCGGCTCTCTGGACAGAGACAATGAAAATGGCGATTGCTAGAAGCAAGAGCGATATCATGGCGCAGATCTGAAGTAACGCATATATCCCGGCGTAGTAAGCGAAAGAGTGAGCCGGATGTTGAGACTCGGCATCATCTGACCAGTATTTGAGCCCTGAAATGATGATCTTGGTTAGTAACACTCTACAACTCATCTCCCATGCGAAAATTTTCCACATGCGTGTTAGTTGAAAAGCCTAGTTAGTCTAGAGCCTGCTGTTGTAGCAAAAACATGACTTACAAACCGTTGGAAAATTTGTGAAAAAGCCCCAAAGAACCCCAAAGAGTAAACTGAATGATGCTAAGAATATCCCCATGCTCTTAAAGTAGTGTTTGTACACTGATCTGTCGCCAACTTGACGTGACTCATCTGCTTGCAGGTCAACGGATGCTGAATTGGCAGTTATCGTTTGCGTTAGTTTCGGTTTCGATTCTCGCACGCCGCCCTTTGATCTCGTTGCTTCGGACGTGGTATCACTGTCCGATGAGCTCTTCAATCCCAGGCGCTGGACATAACCTGATCCCGCCATCAGTTCACCAAAGCTCCCTTGCTCGGCAATGCTACCGTTGTCAAGTGCTATAATGTAATCTGCCGAGGGCAAATGTCGGATGCTGTGTGTGCATAACATCACGGTACAGCGTCGTCGTTTCAGCAGTCCATCTGGTCCGAACACTTGTCGAAAGACTTGCTCCTCAGTGTCCGCATCCAGCCCACTGAAGATATCGTCCAGCACAAGTAGATCAGACTGCAAATACAAGGCTCGCGCCAAGGAAACACGCTGCTTCTGGCCTCCGGACAGTGTGATGCCATCAGATCCGACATTCGTTTTGTCGCCTTGTGGTAGTGTGTCCAAGTCAAAGCCCAGGGCTGTAGCTTCAATGACTTCAGTGTATCTTTCTTCATCGAGAGGAGAGAAGCCGATGATATTGTCTCGGACTGACCCATTTGATAGGAATGCAGTTTGGTCGCAGAATCCCACGTGAGCAAATATGGTGCTTAAAACTACACTGCCTTCACTAAAAGGAATCTCTCCAAGTAGTGCTTTGCAGAGCGTGGATTTTCCAGACCCAACCGGCCCAACGACTATGGTGAGCATGGCTCTGGGAATTTTGGTATTGATGTCGAGCAAGGCAAACTTGTCTGTTTCCCAGCCAAAGTTCCCGTTCTTGATGACAATAGGATGTGTTTCGTCTGACTCTGGACTGGGCGAAGCATCGGTGCTGGCGTCAGCTTTCTCCGCTTTTCGCTTCATATCAGCAAGGACTTTGCGAAAGTCATTTCGGGTTTCGCACTCCAGGAAAGCCTGTATCCGGCCCAAGCATGCCAGCGCGGATAGAAGAATGGGGATCGATTGGAAAACCTGAGATAGGGGGTCCGTCAGAAGTAGAAGGTAAGAAAGACTTGTGAACATCCTCGCGGAGTCCAGGGATCGCTGAGCGAATGCAAAGGTCAGCGGTGGGCTGACCATGAGTGGCACAAACCCAAACAGCGCCGCAAGGATGCCAATTTTGCGGAATCGGGATCCCGAAGCCAGCTCCTCTACGCGAAGGTTCTGCACAAAATCGCTGACGGCGGAAGACAGTCCAGATATTTTTACATTTTTCATGTTTGTGATCACCGTGGCTGTCAGTCCGACTCGTTTCTGGACTCCAGCCATCCAAGCCCTTTGCGAGTCGCCTGTAAACCTCATAAGAATCACCAAACCCACAAAGCAGAGTGTCACAATCACCATTGGCGAGATGAAGACTACGCCAAGTTGGTTGTACAACATCCAAGCAGCAATAGCAACCTGGATTATGCTCGCCCAAATATCATGCAGAGCCCTGAGGCCAAGATCAATTCGCTCTATGTCCGTGCTCATCAACGTCAGCGCAGCGCCATCATCTCCAGTTCCGAGGCGAGCTTTTGTTGCTTTAATGAAAGTTTCTGTGACCAGTATCGACTTTGTCATAGTAATCATTCGGTAATGAAAATACCTGCGCTTATTGATTAGCGGGTGGTTCTTCTTGCGTTTCAAAAGGGATTCAACTATACCAACAGAGGGCCGTCGAGATGCTGATTCCAGAGTAGATCAATACACTAGCGCCTATGAAACCGTATCCCACATTCGCGTCGACTTTTGGCTTTGCAAGGTGGTCGAGTAGCTTTTCGATGAAAAACGGTTGACAAAATGTGAAACCAAGGAGTGCGAGCCGCGGGGGATCGGAAGTAGAAGCGGGACTTTGAGGGTGCGCGATAGCACCTTAGCGAGGCCAAATTTGTCGCCCTTTAATTTGGCGTAATCCATGTTCTTGGAGAACTCATCATGTAGCGATTTGCCGTTTAGGGAGCTATCGAGTGGGTAGAGGTCCTTGATAGTCAAAATCTTTGTATACCCATCCAGAAAGATCTTGTTGAGCCAGAAGAAGACGCCAAGGGAGAAAATGTTGCTCGTCTCCTCCGGGCTGTGTTCTTTTTCATCCCAGCTCACCCACTTAGACTTTCTCTGGGCTTCTAGAAGCAATATTCCAACCTTTAGGGCCATGGCAGCACTAAAAATGCTGCTGTATGTGAGCTCGGGCTTGTCACCTGATGACAGAAACAGAGTTCTCGCCTGTGCGGCGTCCAGTAGAAGAGTCAAGAACAAGTAGCTATTCAGAAGTGCGGAGGGCCTCGGGCTCTTGCTATGGTCGACAAGGCTCAGCGTTACCATGAAGAGGGCTGATACGAGTTTCAAGACCGATGAAGCGATAAATATGCTGGATACGTGGAATGACCCAACGGAAACCAGGATAAGGAGTGAGAGCTCAAGACCAGCATAAGCTGTGATTGTACCCTACAATATCTTCATCAAAACATCCATAGTGTGGTTCTGTACCATGAGACCCTACCAGTTTGATCAGCTGAAACATGGGAGCATTCACCACGGTGGGCTTTCGTGCCTGAGAAAGTGTCCGCCATAATGACGTAACAATGAAAAATACAGAAGGTATGATTGAGAAGAATAGCTGCTCGAACTGCACGTTGAAGTCGAAAGCTTCATAGTTGAACTGCAGTAAGTTTCCCTCGCCAGTGGAGAACGGCATCTTGAACTCGCCTGAGCCGACGGCCTCGAGTTCAAGCTGTTGGCGTCGCAGTGGGGATCAAATACTCGCCCTTCAGAGCTTGGATTTCTTTTAAGAGTGCGCAAGAAATGCGGTCGATTCGGTCCGTGGGGTTAAATGTTGACCAGCAAAGCCGCTAAGAAGATATGGGAAGACAGTCGATGCAGGAACTTTTGAACATGGCGCGGCGTAATCATTCGCATCCTTGTTGCCTGACAGATGGCTAGCTTGTTGGAGAAAATTGGCTACGCAGCCCGCCAATAATAGTTGCGAGACCCTGCAACCTTCAATGCCGAGATAGGAAGGTTCCTCGCCGTTGGTAGTGACGCTGAAATCGCTCCATTTCTCGGCCCGGGCATCGTGTATCAACAACTCCACGGTAGGGCTGGGATGCGATTTGTAGGCCTCTGCTCCTCTTCAGCTCTCATCTTCATCAACAGCCTGGAAAATGGAGGCTTTGCAGTGCATCAAACGGTATCTGTCCGGATTTGGTGTTGTCCCATCGCGTCTACGTACCATTTTTCCTGCGGGGCTACATATGGCTAATGCGTCACGCGATAGCTGATGACGAGGATTTTCAACCGGATGACGATGCCAACGAATCCATTCAATGGATTATTGTATTTGCCAAGTCTAGGCACCAGATTTAAAGCTGGGATTGCGTCAAAAACTCATCATCTAGTTCTTGAGAGAAACTCATTTAGGGAGGAATGGAGTTGACAACGTGACGGATGGGTAAGCCCCACACGTGCAGTGCAATTGTCGCGGGATACGGAACTAATGAGGATATCGTTGAAGGCCGTATCCATCATGTGTGGCTGTCATACAGCTAGCTCGGAGCTCTATCTTTTGACCCGAGCATTGGATCCATTTTGGGTAAGCTCAATAGGGCATAGAACCCGGTTAGAGCAAGCTTAATATAGATAAAAGGGAGCTTTAAGATAATATTCCCTTTATAGAAAATAAGGCTTTTAATAGACCTTATTATATATATATCTACTATATAATTCTATATAATAGTTATAAGCTTAAGTAGATAATACCCTATAACTTTTACTATAAGATTATTACTTTTATTATTATTACTATTATTATTATTATTTTATTACTATTACTTTTTTTATTATAATTTTAATTATTTTATATAATTAGCTTAAGTTTAATTTATTTAATCTATATATAAAATAAATATAAATTATAATTAGCTAGTATTTATATCTATAAAGGTTAAACTTTATATTAAAGAATAATAGGTACTATAAATTATAGTCCTTAAAAACTATACTTAAGACTAAAACCTTTAGGATTTAATAGACTTAAGTAAAGATAATAAGCCCTTTAATACTATAAAGAAGTAAACTATACTTATAATTGCTATTATAAAAGCTAAATATAATAAGGCAATCCCTTAAGAAAGATATAGATTAGAATTTTTAATATACTATTTTTTAATCCTTAAGGAATACTAAAAGAAATAGGCTAATATTAAAATTAAAGTATTTAAAGTTTAGGTAATATAGATATAGATTATAGATACTATAGAATTAAGCATTTATGCCTTTATTTAATAGAACCTTTTTAATTAACTTTAGATTTAAATCTATTAGATTACCCTAAAGCAATTTATAAAGGAAATTATAAAGCAGCTAGCATTAAGTAAAATAAGCTTAAAAGAAGATACTTATAAATACTATAGAGTAGTGCTTTAGGAAGCTAAATGCATAAATACTAATCCTTAAATTTAATATATTAGCTAAAGTAAGGCTTATATAAATAGAATATACTATAAAATTCTAAAGATTTAAAGGAATATTAAAATTTAAGACTTTTTTAATGCTATTAAAGAGCGCTTTAAACTAATTTAGGCAAATTGCTAATTAATAGACTTAATTATAAATAAAATAAAAGGCAAAAAGCTAAAGAAAATGCTTTTAGATTATATTAATATTTTTAGTGCGCTTATTACTACTAATAGAAATACTTACTTTTAGAAATATAAAGCATTTATATTATTAAATAGATACTTTAATAGCTAGAAATATAATTGCCTATATAAAGTAACTTTTAAGTACTTTTAAAAAGTAAAAGAATATTAAATTGTAAAGTATATATTAATTAAAAAGAAATAAAAGCTTTACTTTATACTAAAAGAAGACTATTATAAGAAAATCCAAACTTAATATAAAGATCTAAAGTAGTAAAGTTTAAAAGCTAAAATCCTAATAGAAGAAAGTAAAAATAAAAGCTTAATAAGCAATATTTTAAATACCTTAAAGGAGATTATAGCAATTTATATAGACTTAAATGATTTTTATTTAAATGCCTTAAAAAATAAAGTGTATATAGCATTTAATAAACCTTATATATTATTTTAAAGTATACTATTAAATAATTATAGTATGCTTTATATTATAAATAATATAAAGCTTTTAGACTTAAAAATGTTTAAATTATATAAAAATAGCTAAATAGTAAAAGTAGGTTTTACTGCATTTTTAATTATAGAAATAAAATAATAAAAGCTTAAGAATCTTTTAAAAGAAGCTAATAGAAACTATATAGTTAACCTTATTTTTTAGGATATTGCCTATATAAAAGGATTTTATATAAATATAGTATTTTAAGCTTAATTGCATAAAAGTGGGCTTTAGGTTTATAGATATAATAATATACTATATATAGAAATAAAGAAGGAAAGCTTAATTATACTTTACCTAACTATAAAATATAACTTTAATTTCCTTAAATATAAGCCACTTTTCTTTTATTTCTTTATATTAATGCAAAAAGCATAAGATTTAATTCTATATAGTAAGCCACTAATAATAATACTTATAGAAGTAAATAATAAAAGAAAGTAATGCTTATAAAGCAAGAGACTATTAAGGGATCCTTTATAATTAAAAGAAGATATAGAATAGCTTTAGTACCTTAAGTTAGGCTATTTTAGCCTTAAGGCGCTTAAAAAGCTAATATTTAATACTAAAAATGTATTAATAACTAGAATTAAGTGTATTAATTGTATATATTGCATTATAGTATATATAAAATAGGTAATATTGCATAAGCCTTTATAATATATATCTTTATGCCTATTTTAGTATATCTATTAAAACCTTTAAGACTTTCTATAAAGTTATAATAAAATAAAATAGCTTTTAATAATTAAGAATAAATATATAAAGATACTATATACATTCCCTCTATTAAATAAAGAACATAATATAGTATTTAATACTTTAGTATACTTTAAGAAATAGATTAAAAGATAATTTAGCCTTTTAATCTATAGAATTAAGCAAGATAATAAGAAGGCTATAATTGCTATATAAGGGTTTATAGAATATTAGACTTAAGCGCGCAATAAAGGCATTATTCTTAAGCTTGCTCTACCTTATATTTATAAGCTAAATAGATTAATAAAACAAATAGAATAAAAGCTAATAGTATACTTAATTAAAATAATAAATAGAGTAAACCTACTATAGAACCTATAGTTAGAAACCATAATATATATAGTGTTTCTATACAATATAAGCCTATATTAATTATTAAGCATAAAAATACTAATAGAGATATTAGAAAGTTAGTTCTAAAATAATGCTTGCCTTTAAATAAAGAAGCTTATAATAGACCTATACCTTAATTAAAATAGGATCTATATATATAGATATAAAGTGTATTTATTGTATAGGGATAAAAAGGCAAAAAGGGATAAAAGACTATTTAAGATAAGCCCTAAGGGATATATTAGATATTTAATTAAATACTTTACTAGCAATCTATATTAAATATAGATACTTTAGCTTAAATAGGTAATTACTATATGCAATATTATATTTAATAAGTGTATATTCTATAAGGAAGAAGCTTAAAAGCAAAAGATTTTAGTTAATAAATTAAGCTCTTTAATAGAATACCTTTAGATTGTAGACTAAAAGGAAAAAGTAAAACTTACTTTCCTTAAGTTAATTGCAATAAAAAATAAACTATTTAAAATAGAAATAATAAAGAGTTTAGACTTAAGGGTAAATGTATAGAAAAGTATAAAATATTAGGTAGTAAAGCTTATTAAGCATAAAATTAATTAAATAGCTTATAGACTTTAAACTCTTTATTAAATACTAGAAATATATTAGTAAAACCTTAATAAAGAGTCCACTTTAATAATTTAAAATATAGATATATAGAATAAAAGGTATTAAATCTTTATCTATAGGAATAGAACTTAATAGAATAAAAAACCCTAAAAGTAACCCTTTAATAATAACTAAAATAAAAAGCATAAAGCCAATTATAATATATAGCTTAAGAAGCAAATAATAAATAAAAGCCTATTATAAATTTAATAGAAAGAGTGGATAAAATAAAGAAAGACCTAATCTTAAATAAAAACCTAATAATACTACTGCTAAAAGCTAATAAATCTTAGATTTAAGGCAGTAATATAATTAATAAAAAAAGGGGAAAAGTAAGTAAAGAACTAATATAACTAATATATAGTAGTAAATGCATTAAGGAAAGATAAGATATTAGGTATATATAAGATTAGGGCATTCTTTAAAAATACTATCTTAATAGGCATTTAAATAATATATTTTAGAATGCTTTATTAATAGAAATTTAATTTAATTAACTACTTTAAAATAGTTAAGATAAAAGGAGCTATTAAATAGTATTTACTATAATAATAGTAGCCTATTTATAAGAAAACAATATATAAATAAAGGCTATAATAATAGGCTTAAAGATATATTAATAAGACCTTTTAAGCCTACTACTATAGAATTAAAAAGAGATATAAAATTAGTTATTTTATAATAAATTTATTAAGGCAGTAAAAAGAGAGATTTAAACCTTAAAAGAGAAAGGGATTTAAATTGAAATTAAGCTCTTAAAGGCAAGATCTAAACTACTATTGCTAAAATGGGTATTTACCTATAAGTTTAATAGTACTAATTACCTAAATAAATATAAAGTATAAATATATATATATAGTAATCTATAGAAAAGCTTAATAATTAAGAGCATCTATATAGCTATACTTATAGTATATACTTTCTATATATTAATGGCTTTAGTAATATAATTCAATCTAAAACTTTTGCAATTTAATATTAAAAATGCATTTTTTAATGCAATAAAAAGTAAATATAAAATACTAATAATATATAAGCTATTAAATAGATTTAAGCAATAAAGCAAGTATATAAAATTATATAAAGCATTATATAGTCTTAAGGACTTACTATAACTTTAGTTTTAAGAATTAAAAGCAACTTTTATTAAACTTAAGCTTAAATAGTATAAAGAAAAGCTATACTTATTTTATTCTATTAATTAAAAGCTCTTTTTAATATTCTTTATAAATAATATTATTATTGCTTTTTATAAAGATAATATAGATATAGCTAATATATTAATTAATAGCTTAAAATAAGTATATAAACTATATAAATAAAGTAAAATTAAGTATTTCCTTAAAGTATAAATTATTTATAATTGCTTTAAGAGATAGATCTTCTTTAGCCATAAGGTATATATTAATAAAATTGCCTATAAGTTTAAAATATTAAAATAAAGCTTATTTCTATTAATATTAATTTTAGGAATAGAGCTATAGAAGTATAAAGACTAAGCAATTAAGCAAGAGATTAAAGAGTATTAAAAGAAAGTAGGATTATTGCTTTATATAGTAATTATAATCTAACCTAATATTGCCTTTATAGTAAGCAAACTCTTGCAGTTCTTAACTAATTTAAAAACTAAGCATTAAAATGCAGTAAATTAAGCTTTTTACTACCTTTATACAATAAGTAAGTTTGCTATTTAATATAAAGGGAATAAGGAAATTTAAGCATTAAAAATAGCAAGTAATATATCTTTTATAAATAATTCTTTTATAAGAAAGTTATCTTAAGGATATTTTATTAGCCTATTTAATAGACTAATTATTTAAAAAGTAATGCATTAATTTACTATAACTATATTTATAATTAAAGTAAAGCTACTTACTTTAAATAAAACAGTATATAAAATAATAGCTCTTTAATGCCTTTTTAAGTAAATAAAGCTATTATTAAATTTAAATAAATTCTTAATTTATTGCAATAATTAATAGACTATATATTTAATACTTAAGAAAAGTAAATAAATTAATACTTATTTATACTATATAAATATCTATAATATATAGTTAAGGCAGAAATATAAAAAGAGATTATTTAAAGTTACTTACCTTTTTACTGCTAAAATGCTAATAAATAGATTTATTAAAGCACTATTATAATAGCACTTTAAACACTTTAGAATAATACTTAATTTAATTAATCTATATATATAAATATTATAATAGAGGCACTTAAAAAGAAGGGCATAAAATTAATTGCCCTAAATATATATAAAGCCCCTCTCTCTTTTAGTAAAGTGCTAAAAGAGACAAATAGAAATAAACTTTAAACTTTAGAACTCCTAAATGCTATAATTCTTTAATGCTAAATACTTAATAACTTTATTTATATATAAACTATAATAGATCTATAGAAGGTTAATGCCTTCTTTAATAAGTTACTTTACCTAAAGGCACCACTTCTTATTAATCTTTAGAACTAAAGGGTATATAAGCACATTAATTCTAAAACTAGCCTTAATACTCAATAAATAGATAGAGTTTTCCTCTGCTAGAAGATTAAGCTATAATTATAATGCTATATAGCACCAGTTATATATTTGCTTAAAAGTTAGAACCTATACTTACAATTAAGGAGGAGTAATATACCTTTTTATTATTAATATTAAGGGCTAATAATATCTATTAGGCAATAGAAGCTATAATAAAGGGACTGAAATATAAGCAATTAGTAATATAATTATAAGCGCAAAAAGAAGAAATTAAGCTTACTAAAAATAGTATTAATAATTACTAGCCTTATATATAAAGCACTATTAAAAGCAATTAATACTTTTAAAATAATATCTCTTACTGCCTTTACTAGTAATAGCTATATAAATATATCCCTTATAGAGAGAATCCTTAAGGATATAAGGCTTAAGTATAAAGAACTAAAAGAAGTTAATAAGCTATTTATATATATTAAAAGCTTAAAATAATAAATTAAGCTTTTTAATAAGTATTAGCGCTTATATAAAGGAGGTAAAGGTAAAGAAGGAGCTAGTAATAATAATACTAAAGGTATTAATAGCATTAAGGACTTTAAAGCCTAAAAAGAAAAAGAAGAATTAATAATATTAAGCTAATCTTTAAATTAAAAGAATATACCTTTAAAAAGGACCTTAAAAGAAAGCTATTACTAAACTTCTTTATAAAAAGAGTAGCTAAAATAAAGATCTATAATAAACTATATTAATAATAAAAGGTATTAATAAAGAAAGGAAAAAGAAAGCTAAAAACTAGCTATATAAAGCTTAAATATAATATAGTTAAGCTTACTTTCTTCTTACTTTATATATATTATTTAATTTATTACTTAAAACTAATAAATATATTAAATTAACTAAAAATCTAGCTAAGCATACTAATAGAAAAAAGTAAGCAATAAATACATTAATCCTTAATGCAACTCTAGAAATAAAGTATAGAAGCAATTAAAATACTATATAAATAACTTTATAGTCTCTTAACTAAAGGGTATATTATAGAATATAGAACTAATAAGGATATTATTAAAGGCTATATCTATTATATATAGCTATTATATAGCTAATATAAGGATTGGCTAATTAGGGTGATATAAAATAGGTCTTTAGATAACTTATATATTATATATAAGCTTTAACTTATTAAGCATTAGTCTATTGCTTAGCAATATATCTTTTATCTAAAGTATAGCAGTATACCTATATAGCTATACTTAAGAGCCCCACTACCTATTAAGGTAAGTCCTCTATCTCTTTACAATTATCCCCCTTCCTCTTAAGCCTAGTCCCTTAGGCTTAAGATTATTATTGCTTATATATACATTATAATTACCCTATAACTTATTTATATATATACCTAAACATTCTATAATTATTTATTAGTTCTATAGTAATTATTTTAGGTTATATTTGCATAATATTATTATTATTATTATTCTATATTGTAATAGTCTGTTTTAATTGGTAGTAACCTACTATAGTATAAACTGCTTTATAATACTTAATTAGCGGCTTATTATATAAACTTTAACCTTTTCTTTTCCTTCTTATATTTTATATAATAGTTTAATTTATTTACTGCACCTTTATTAAACCTTCTATAATATCTTTTTTTTTTTAGGCCCCCTTAATATTAGCCTATTAAAAATAGTATTATAGCAACCCCTTTATTAATTAATTTATAAATAAAAGTTCTTGCTTTTACTGCCTTTTATAGAAATATAATAATTTTTTCCTTATTTACTATATTGGTTTATAGACTGCCTAATGTATAATTTGCTAAAATACTAACTAATCTTATAGTGCAGTATATTATTTAATGTTCTTTACTTATTCCTTACTTATTTTATTTAGATCCTTAATAAGCTTTAGCTAATTGCAGTTTAGTACTAAAATTGCCTTACTAAAGCCTGCCTTATTAATAAGCCTAACTTTAATAATAACTCTTTTTTATGCATTAAGCATTAATGCTTTATATATACTATTAAGTCTACTGCTAATGCCTAGCATTATATCTATAATGCTATTAAAAAAGGCCCCTATTGCTATACTGTCTTTACTATATAGTTTGCCTAGCACTAACTTAAGGAAGTAGCTTTATTCTATAACTTTTTTATTTTAAATTTTCAGTTTTAGGTAAGTATTTCTTTATTAATTATTTATTAATTATTTATTGCTAACTTATATTAGTACTAATTTATTCCTAATAGTCTTAAATACCTTTGCAATTGTTTTGCTTTAATTATTCCTTTTTATGCCTATAATAATAGTTTACTTTATAATTTAAACTGCTTACTTAATGCCCTTTAGTATATATATAAAACTTCTATAAATATTACTAAAGAATATAGTCTATTTAAATGGCTAATTGCAATAGCCCCTTATATATTAAAAGCCTTATAGCTCTATTATAAAAATTCTACTCTTTAGGTTACTATAAAGTATACTAGCCGCCCCTCTATTTATTATAGAGCAGTTAGTAGCCCCCTATTTAATAATATTAAGGGTTTTAGCCTTAATAATAAAGGCAATATTTCTAATAGTAAGTTATTTATAGCCAGCAATATAGGCAATATCTCTATCTATACTATTAATAAATATACTGCCTTTACTATACCTTCTATTAAGTCTATTAAGTCTTAGGGCAAGTCTATTACTAGGCCTAAAAAGCCTATAGCCCTATTAATTGCTTGCCCTTTTATAAATGTTTAGCGCCTTGCTTTAGCTTTAGAAACTAATGCTATAGTATTAGCCCACTTAAGCATTCCCTCTTTATTTAATAAGGATTTATATAAGGCTTTACTGCCCCTTTTTTAACCTCCTCTTAAAAGATAGGCAGCCCTTACTATTATACTGCTAATACCTATTATTAATAGTATTGCTAGCCTATTATATGCTTAATAATTTATTATGCCCTCTTTAATCTTAGCTCAATCTTTTAGGAGTGCATTTAACTTTACTATTAGTAGTAGCAATAATAATAATAAAGATATCCCTATTGCTATTTCTATTTATAAAGGTAAGGGCAAGCATTTAGCAAGCGCTTATTGCTCTTTTAGTTCTATTATTGCTATGCCCCTATCTTCTTTAGCGGTCCTAAAGCCTCCTGCTTTCTCTTTTAGCTCTATAGTAAAGAAACTTAAGGTTACTTCTATACTAAAAAAGGCTAAGGCAGCTCCTATACTAAAAAAGGCAAGAGCTATTTTTACTATTACAACTTATTATAGTGCTTATTAAGTGCTAAAGAAGTCTATTTAATTATCTATTAATTCTTATTAATATATTTTAGTTTTTTATTTAATAGTTAATTTAAATATAGCAACCCTTAATAGCGCCTTTTTTATTATTATATTATTTTGCTCTTTTTGCTATATAGCAACCTATAATAGCATTAAATATAGTTTTTTAGTAAATTAATTAATAGTTAATCTTTTAGTTAATTAATTTAATATATACTTATTAACTGCTAATTAATTATTTAGCATTATAGTTTATTATTCTATTTTTAATGGATTTACTTTACTTACTTATAGTATTTATATACTTTATTTTATATATTTATTAAGTAATTTAAAGGCTCTTAAATATTATATTCTACTAACTATTTTAATTACTTAATCTAATAGAATTTATTTTCTTCTATCTCTTTATAGAATATTATTTCCTTAACCTCCTACTTATCTTCTTTATCTTTTAGCTTATAAAGGCTGATTAATTATTTATTATTAGCTTAGCGCACCTTTAACTATAGTTCTAAAAGCGCTACTAAAAATACATTATATATTCTTTAGTATTATTTTAGTAAATATATTTAATATATCTATTTACTAATTTTACTAGCTATTGCAACCTTAATAAATCTTAAAGCTAGCTTTTTATTCTTAAAGTAGAAATTTTTAGTAAATAGCCCTATTATATTTCCTTTTTTATACTCTTTAGGTATATAGTTTTTATTGTAATTATAAGGATAGCGCTAGGCGCATACAAATATACAACAACCAAGCCCCTTATATACAGTTATATAGCACAATTCCAGCACATTATGCCTAAATTGCTTAATCTTTTGGGTCTATTGGTCAAGTGGGCATACCACCCCACCTCTTTATAGTAATACTTAACTTAAGACTCTATTGCCTATTACTAGCACTTCTATACCTTATTATGCACTTATTGAATAGTTATAATGCATTCTACAATGCCTTAAACTTAAGTCTTTATTTATTATAGAATATATTCTATAACCCTTAAGTAATAACTATAAAAGGCTTATATTAGCAATATACTAATAGTGCTATATTGGCTATTATTATATATAAATTCTACCTTTAGAAGTTATACTATCTATCTTTAGGGTAAGCCCTTAATATATACTTATAGGTACTTCTTTAGGACTTAATTAATGCGCTCTATTTAATTATCTATTTAGGGATAATGCACTATAGACAGTTAATAAATAGTTGCCTGCTCTTTTATTAAGTCTTCCTAAAACTAGCTAATAAAGAGCTTATCCCTATTGCTTATAATACCTTTTAGGGTACTAAATTGGCATTCTACCCGCTTATAAAGTAATTTTACTAATTGCACTACTATAAGCAACTTTTTAGTAAAGATAAATATAGTATACTTTATTATATAGTATATAATCACTAAAATCGCATTATATTTCTTGCCATTAAAATAGGCACTATTAAGTAGCCTTATAATAAAGTCTATATTTATTTTTTAAAATAAATACACTAGTAATAGTAATAATTAAAGTTGCCTATAGGGCCTATGCCTTAATATATATATATCTTAGCATTACTAATATTATAGTATATAATCTTTTATATCTTTTATAATATTCTTTTAATGGAATTTTTAGCTAATAAAATCTAAGGTTTTAGTGGCTTTTATATACCCTATTTTAGGGTTATTATAATACCTTTATAGAATCTCTATTTATAATATTCCTTAATTAGAAATTATTAATCTTTCTTTATAGAAAAGAGTACTTTATTTATTATAGTAGTAGTTTCTTTTCTTTTTAGCTGCTAAATGAATCTTTATTATTTACTATTAATAAAATTTATTATTAGCCTATAGTTTGCAAATAAAGTCTTTTAGCTTATAAAATAATTGCAATAAAAATGCCATTTTACCCTTTATAAGCTCAATTATAACTAGGCATAAAATATACTATTTTAATATAATAACCCCAGCTTTAAGCAGTTTCTTTTAATTAGTCTTTTTTATTGCTATTTGCTAAATATGCTTTAATTGCTATATAATAGCACTACCTCCCTTTTAGGTATATATAGTAATAATAGAAATAGTTAAGCTTTAATAATAACTATTTAATTTAATAGTTAAATCTAGCCTTAAAGGTAAAGGCACCTTTCTTCCTTTAACTATTATAGGCTTTACTCTTCTAAAGCTAGCTCTTATAGCTTATATATATACTCTAGCAATTAGGGTTTTGCCCTTTAACCTTATAATTATTCTATATATATCTAGCAGTAGCTTATTTACTAACTAAAGCTTTATTAATAGTATAGGGATTACATTTTAGTAGGAGATTTCTCCTTATATATAATTAAAACATTTAGATAGTCTATTAATTAAGTTCAATTTCCCTAACTAATATTATATATTAAAGTTAAAAGGTGCTAGTTAATAAACCTAATAAATAAGCCTTCCTTAAAGGTCTTATGCTAATATAAAGACTATACCTTTTAAGGCTTTATAATCTATTAATACTAAAAACTTTTTTAATAGTTTTAATAGATAATAGCTTTAATGCTTTAGGCTTTCTATAATAGCTAAAAGCTTCTATTAGCCTATTGCCTAATATTATTCTATATCTAAAAGCTTTTTTAACTAATATATAACTAGTCTCTATTAGTCCTTTATTAATTAAAATAGAATGCTAGCTATTGCCCTAAGGGATATATCTATCTTTACTTTAATATATAAAGTAGGGTTTTAATATTATAGAATAGTTATAAAATAAAAAGCCTTTTTTAGTTTTTAAAATGCCTTTTTAGCTTTTAGGCTTTAAATAAACTCTTCTATTTTATAGCCTTTCTTACTGCCTTTTAGCATTACTATTAGCAGGCTGGTTATACTTAAGTATTTTAGGATAAATTTTCTATAGAAATTGCAAAAGCCTAAAAACACCTAAACCTTTTAATACATTTAAGATAGCTTTTATTTAGTAATTGCTTGCATTTTACTTAACTTTATTTTTAGGCCTTTTTAAATTATTATATACTTTAGGAACTCTACCTTTTATTAGTAAAATGCATATTTAAATAGCTTAATATATAATTATGCTTTATAGAGTCTTTATAGGACCTTTAATATATTCTTAATGTATTATTTCTATATTTTAAAGTATATAATAATATTGTTTAAATATACTATACAATATATATTTAGCAATTTAATAAATATTTAATAGATATATACTTAAAAAGTGGCTAATGCATTAATTAAACTAAATGGCATTATTATATATTTAAAGTATTTATATTTTATTTAAAATGCAGTCTTCTAGCAATCGCTAGGCTTAATATAGATTTAGTAGTAGGCATCCTAAATATTAATCTTTAAGATCTATTTTATATTAGTTAAGCAGTTTAGTAAATCCCCTATTAATAGCAATAGATAGCAGTTCTTAATAGTTATAGCATTAAGACCTTAATAATCTATATATAATTATAGTATTTTATTTTTCTTTAATATAAATAATATAGAGGCTTTTGCCTTATTTATAAAGGTATTAATTTATCTATTTGCTATATTTTTAGTAATATACTCTTTTAGGGCTTTTGCCTATTAGCTATTAGTTAGGTATACTAAACTATATAGCGGCTTCTTACCCTCCTAAAGGTTAATACTATACTTTACCCCTTCTAGAAGTAGCAGCCCTTTAGTGGCTTTCTTACTAAATGTCTTTTATTTAGACTTTAGCTCTAAAGGCAATACTCTTAAAGCTAGCTTTAGCTCTTTACCTAACTTAGCTATTAGTTGCTTATTTAGCAATAGTATATTATATATATATATAACTTAAGCTTGCTTTCTATTCTATAGGAGTTCTTTTATAAATGCTTTTAGGTTAATTAAAGATATAGGCTTATAGTTTTAAGTTATAGTTTAGGTATTAATTTTTATTCCTTCCTTCCCTATAAAGGCATTAAAGAGAAATAGATTGCTAGCCCCTTTAGGGTATAGTATTTTAATAAATATTTACTTAATTTTTTAGGGAAAACCCTTTAAATAAATTAAAAAGAATATTAGTATATATATATTACTAAAGGGAGTTACTTTACTCTAGAAATCTTATAAGCTAAATGCCTTTTAATCCTTAGCTGGATATAGGTTTAGCTCTTTAACTAATCTTATACTAATAAGGTTAATTTATATATAGGTATTTATATCTATATAGACCTTAACTTTAATATACCCTTAAAGGGCAATTGCTTTATCTATAATAATATTTTTAATTGGGATTATCCTTAGTTTTAATATAGAAACTTTAGCTATAGTCCTTATATCTTTTTGTTTTTTAAGGAGTCTTAAGGTTCTTTAGGTATAGTACTAATAGATTAAATCTATATATATTTTTATAGTTAGGCTGGCTTTAGCTTATAGCCTTAATCCCTAAAGCCCTTTTTAGGTAGCCTACAGTCTATAGCTAGATAGCTTAGCCTATTATAGTTATAGCAGTACAATTGATTTAATTTACTGCCTTTTGGCTTATTGCTATATAGTTGTTATTCTTGCGATTTGCCTAGGGTGTATAGACCCTTTAGGCTATAGAAACTTATGCCCCCTTTAGATAAAGGCCTTAAATAGCTCTTTAAATAGATCGCTTTTTAAGGTCTATTTAAGCTATTAAAAGAATGGCTTCTCTTACAATTCTTACTTAAAGCTTGCTTGTTTTCCTCCTTAATATAGGCCTATAGCCTTTTTGCCTTATAGGCTATATCCCTTAATTTTAAAAGGTCTACTTGCTTACAGTTTATTTCCTTCTTTAAGGATTTTTATAAGCTATAGTAATATTAATAGGCCCTATCCTTACTTTCTTCTTTATAGTTTAGGGTCCCTAAGAATAGATATATTGCACTTTAAGCGCAAAAGTAATTCATTAAGGACTGCTTAATAGACTATTAAAGTTTTAGTAGCTTATTTTATAATTCCCTCTTTTAAAGGTTTAAATCTATATACTTCTTTTGCATAAAGTTAATAAAGTCTTATTATAAAGGGCTCTTTAGGCTCCTTTTATAGTTTCTCTATTAAGTTTATAGGCTAAGGTTAAATTTAATTATTGCCTATTATATTTTTTATGCATTAATATAACTTAATTAAAGATTGTTTACTAATTTAATAGCTTTTATTTAATTATTAATCTCTATGCCTATTGCATTCTCTATAAGGGTTCTGCAATTATAGAATAGGGGTTTTTTATAGTCCTTCCTTAAGTTTATTATAGGGCAGTTAATTAATTATTTTAAAATTTATATTTATATTAACTACTACTTTACTATTATTAACTATTATTTAGCAAGCATTTAAATAATTTATTATAAGGCCTTGCCTTATAGCTCCTTTATGCTTTATTATAAAGGTATATTATACTTATTAAATATTCCTTAATGGGTTTATCTACCTTAAGATATTAATCTTAAGTTATAGCCTAATTAATATATATAGAAGTCTATTAATACATTCTATTTTAGACTCCTTAAAGCTTCCTTAGCTATTAGCCTATTAATAGAATCCTAATTGGTTGGTTTTAGGGGCTATTGGTATCCCCCTTCCTTTTGGAATTAAGGAGTAATTGGCTTATTAAAGTCCTATTGCTAATGCATTAGCGATCCCTTAAGTTATTTGTTAATTAATTGTATAGTTCCCTCTATCTTATGCCATACTAATCATCCTATAGGGTATAGAAGTTGAAGAATTGTAAGGGTTGGCTGATTAGGGTGACATAAGATAGGTCTTTAGGTAACTTATATATTATATATAAGCTTTAATTTGCCAAGCATTAGTCTATCGCTTGGCAATGTGTCTTTTATCTAAGGTGTGGCGGTGTACCTATATGGCTGTGCTTAAGAGCCCCGCTACCTATTAAGGTGAGTCCTCTATCTCTTTACAGCTAGCTTAAAGCTTTATCTTTTAACCTAAGCATTGGATCCATTTTGGGTAAGCTTAATAGGGTATAGAATCCGGTTAGAGCAAGCTTAATACGGATAAAAGGGAGCTCTAAGACAATATTCCCTTTGTAGAAAACAAGGCTTTTAATAGACCTTATTATATATGCATCTACTGTGTGATTCTGCGTGACAGCAATCTTAGGCACACATCATGTTTTTGGAATCTATTTAGCTCAATGCATTTCAGTGCGATGTTCGCCTGCTCCAGCTTTGACAGCCAATGTCATAGAGTCAGCAAGTAGTCTACAATGACAGTAATATTACTACACGGAGATTAAGAATTTGCGCAAATGAACAGGCATATTAATTACTGTTCGCAAAATATTTAGACGCTGTAAGGAAGGGGAGCCTACAAACTAGGTTGAAAACTGGAGGACCACATTGCCCGACATTTCCGGCAGGATCAAGGCGGTTGACCCAAATAAAATATTGAGAAATCTGTGTTGGCAAGATTCCTTTTTTTTTTTGTCGTCAGAGAAGTAGCCATTTGCATTTGCATTTGTTGAAGAACGTGAACAACCCTCCTGTAGTGATAGAGGAAGCATCCGTATTTTTCTTGCTCAGTAGCTTTCAATGACCGCCACCCCGAGCTGAAGTGTTGGATGAGTGATGGAGTCCTTGGTCTATCAAATATCATTCATCCGCGTAGGGGTTGAAAGCATTCTAAACGGCAACGTTCAAGGGCAGTAGGCTATCTTCTACCAGTGAAACCCCTTCATCGTGGGTGGTTTGGATCATAGTTGAACACCAAATTGGGTGACACTAAGCGGTCATCAATCTTGCAATTGACCGTTAAAATTTTTGATCACTTTATCAGTTATACAATAACAATTGACAAGAAATATTTCAGTGATTAGATTGACTGTCTATCTCCAGATCCGGCATGTTCGGTTTGAGTACTAGAGATGCGCTAGCAAAGCTGATATTAATTTGAAATGACAACACTAAAAAGCTCAAATGAGAAAGAAGGCAATGTGCAAACTCTCACGCGCGTTTGAATTAACACGGGCAGGGAATGATGCAGAAATTGCATGGAATCGGGCAAGGGATAATAAAGCAAAATCTTCCCGGGCATGCCTCGCCCTGCTCGCCACCACGCATCTGAACCTCTGGCTCAGCATCAGAATGGGGGCGTTGGGGATCTAAAATGAAGGGGCTTAGTATTCCAGGACTATAAACTCATTTTCCAGCTATCAATGCATGATATGATACATACCCATGGGTTGATTAGAGGCGGGTGCCGCAGTCTGGACTGTCTGCTGCAACTGCCGTTGGCCGTTTTCTTCGGTCTGAGCCATATCGGGCGAGCTGATAGGAGAGTTGAGGAGTGTTTTGATTGTACTAGGACTCAATGCAGTCCTTTTGAGCTTATGTTGAGGGTTACAAGAGAAGGGCCAAGATTGTCAAGTGAGATGTAGGGCTGGATAAGCCTGCCCAAGATGAGGCAACGTCATCAGTCCCAGCCACAGTCCCAGTCACGTGACTCATTTGCCTCATGCAGTTTTAAGTGGGGATGTGTGGCAAATGCCTTCTTGGGCCAAATCTTTTTGGATATTTGCCCACAATGTAGATTGTTGTTTTAAAAGTTATGGTATTCGTTCAGCTTTCTCTCGGACATTCGACACACCCTTTGTGTCTAGGGATTTAATTTACCATCAGTCTTTGGAGAAGCTTTATGGTATTTTTACAGCACGTAGCACAGCCCAGAATACTTAGTGAAAGGGAACGCTAGCCGAAATGGCTGCATGAGCGAGTATAGGGTAGGCAGACTGGCCAGCCTATTGGACCAGCTGTTGCGGCATTGGTCAAAAAGTGTTTCTTAATAAATAATTGAATAAAAGGCTAAGAATAAGCAATGGCAAGAGACTACATCGAGCCTTCATAAAACTACCAAATGCACAATGGTTTTAAAAATAACAATTGAACGGAGAAAACCGCCTTCTAATTTCTCATCTCGGTAAAACCCCTTCACCTCTCCTAGAACGCCGTTCCGGAATGCTTGACCCTTAAACTTCCGTGTTTATCAGGCAACCATGCCAAGGTTTCCAAGGGTCCCTTGATGTGGGATGCAGGCTCCACGGATGCTCCAATGCCGGCTTGCCCCGTTGGTGAATTGAAAGCTTGGCGAAATAATGGTTGGATCTATTAGTCTTTTCCATCATTCCTCTGCCCTGGGATACCTCTTCAACTTGTTCAGAGGTACAAATTATCCTGTGCAGTTGTTAGTATCATTCCCTGACGCATCGACTACAAAGTTCTTCTTACTTATGTTTATGATGTTGATTGAAGGTTGTAGTTGTGGTTGCGTTACCTGGATTTGTTGTTGTGGTGGTTCTGGTTCTTTGTCTTCGTCGAGATAGTGAGACCGGCCGAATTGGTCAACGTAGAACCATCGCCATGTCGTTGCGGCGTACATGGTTCGCCCTTGGTCGTCCGTATAGTTCCATGGCCCATTACTATCGGAATAAGCCGTTAGGCCATTCTCATCCACCATGCAGAATCGGCCATGGTCATCCCAATAAAACTTCTTCTCGTTGTCTTCGCGATAGAGGGTCCAACCATCTTGACCTTCAATAGTTGAAGAGGAGCAACCCATTTGGATTTGCGTTATATTGAAACGGCTTGGATATGAAACAAGTCTTGTCTGAGAAAGGTCTTGTTTGGAGTTGGGTACTACAAGTTGAAAAGAGGCGGATGTGGTGATTACAAGTGATGAATGGTGGTGCGCCAAACCGGCTTCTAGAGGACAAGCTGGTTGGGTTTTTATGTTTGCATGTGTGCCTGTTGGCTTCTTCTTCCTTTCCCCTTGCTCTGGCAGTGCTGCATGTTGGTTGCTCCCGAGGCACAATCCAACGCAGTGGACGTTTTGCACAGCCCGTGGTGTACAGAAGGCCAATTAGCCAAGTGGGTTATGCGCCAGCCAGTAAGGCGCGCCTCATGAAACCAACCAAAGATGTGTAGCCAGCCGCGCCACTGGTTGATATTGTGACGGGAACCTTGTGCACGCCAACCGATTTCAACATGCCCATGAGCATGAAACAAGAGAAGCCAAGAGAGCGCGCACGTTGAGTTCCGCAAATGCTTATATAATCCATGTCTAAATGGACGTCGGTCCGGATACAGCGTTGACAAATGTGAGTGTCTCGCGCTCTGGATGGAGAGCGAGCCCATCACTCCACAAATCACACCACTCCGATCAACTTAGCGCCCGCCAGAACTCAACAAGTTCCCGACATGCTCCCGACACGAATACGGAAATGGAAATACGGAAGTTACGGCGGTGCGGTGAAGGACCCCTTGCCTGCCCGCATCTCGACTTTTTAAGGCGGCCCACGCGTCCGCCCTCAACCCCTCACGAAGAACGGAACTAACTACACTTCGGTGGCGTCGGGCAACTCCAATTGAGCGTCGAGCTTCTTGCCTGTTTCTCCAACAACGCCGCCGTCGCCCTCCGTCGCCCTCCGTCGCCGTCATGGCCGAGTCCAAGCCAATTCCGCGACACATCACCGGCTTCCCGGCGCCGTCGCCCGGTGCTCCCACGCGAACCCCGCCGCTCCTGACCCGCGACGAAATCGAGGCCCTCATCGCCGAGGGCCGCAACGTCTTCATTCTCCATGACCAGGTCATCAAGGCGGACGGGTGGATGAAGTACCACCCGGGCGGCGATTTGGCAATCAAGCACATGGTTGGAAAGGATGCTTCGGATGAAGTGGATGCGTGCGTATACCAATTGGAAGAACCCGAGGATGGATCAGTAGGACCGACCGCAGTGTACTGACTCGATGCTTCGACACTCCAGCTACCATTCCCTCGAAACCAGACAATCAATGCTGCGCTACCGAATTGGCCGTATCGAAGGCAATTGGTCCAACTTTGTGCCACCCTTCCAAGGCGGCAAGTTCCGAACCCGAGCCGAGATCGAGGCCGACTTGCACACGACAGAATGCTCCAAGACCAGTCTTCGTCCGAATTCTAGTCCTAGTCCCAATCCTGCGACCGCTATCGACGACAACAAGGATGCACAAGAGCTTCGGAATCGCGCTAGCCCCAAGACGAGCGCCCAGGCGAATCTTGATTCAACTCCGCCGCCAGAAGTTCCATTGGATGGCATGTCGTATCTCGATACCATTACCCTCGAATACACAACCCTCGACCTGGAGAAGTACCCTTCTCCCGACAAGACCACCCAGGTCAATATCGCCGCCAAGTATCGTGCGCTCCACGAGCGAATCTACAATCAAGGACTATACGAATGCAACTACTGGTCATATGGGATAGAGTGCTGCCGGTACAGCACGTTTTTCCTTCTCATGTGCGCCGGCTTCCACTTCAAGTGGTATTACTTTGCAGCCTTTTGGCTTGGTGTGTTGTGGCACCAGCTTGGCTTCGTTGTCCACGACGCCAGCCATATTGCCATCACGCACTCATTCCAGATCGACAGCGTCATTGCCATCCTCGTCGCCGACTTTCTTGGCGGTCTTTCGGCAGGTTGGTGGAAGTGGAGCCACAATGTTCACCACATTGTGACCAACGCCCCCGAGCACGACCCGGATATTGAGCATATGCCCATCTTTGCCGTCTCCCATCGCCTCCTAGCCAGTCTCCGGTCAACATACCACGATAAGATTATGAAATATGATGCTGCCGCTAAAGTCCTTCTTCGAATCCAGGCCTGGACCTATTACCCGATCCTTGCATTGGCTCGATTCAATCTCTTTTTCCTTTCCTGGCATTACCTTATTTCAGGAAAAGGCCCTAAAAGGGGACCTGCAGCATGGCATAGGTGGCTCGAAATCTCTGGACATGTCTTCTTTTGGACCTGGTTCGGCTATGGCATTCTTTACAAGCTTCTTCCCGATAACAAGACCCGCCTCATTTTCACTTTGATTGCCAACGTCATCGCATCGCCGCTTCACTTGCAAATCGTCCTGTCCCACTTTGCTATGAGTACAATGGATCTCGGACCAGATGAGTCTTTCGCCCAAAGGATGCTGCGAACTACTATGGACATAGACTGCCCCAAGTGGCTCGACTTCTTCCACGGCGGTCTTCAGTTCCAAGTCATCCACCACCTATTCCCCCGTGTTCCGAGGCATAACTTGCGAACCACCCAAAAGCTCGTCCAGGAGTTCTGTAATGAAGTTGGCATTCCGTATGCCCTTTATGGCTTCGCAGGTGGCAACAAAAAGGTTATTGGCCGACTGGCTGAGGTATCAAGGCAAGCAGCTATTCTTGCTAAATGTCAAGAATCAATTATTAAGAATGGAAACTGGTCTGGAGTTAATATGCATTAAGCTACTTGGTCTTATTAAAAGTTATAGAAGCAAGGGCGAGGCCCATAAAAATTACACATTTCAACATTTTACTTTGGTTACCTGATTTCCGGATGATTTCAAAGACTGTACACGGCACATGCTTCGGTTTCATGCTCAGGGGCCAAGCGAGGTTGGCTTTGCTTCCGTATATCCAGCGCCTGGGTTATCTTGGATCTATACACTTCTTGATCTGGATCTAATTTGTCACCCTCACCACATTGCACTCAGCGGAAGGTCGAACCGTTCTATTTGACTTTTTTCCCTCTTTTTTGCTTGTCAGGCAACAAACGCGACTAAGACGACCCCAAACAGCTATAGTTACTTGCAAGGCAGACCATGCAAAGGTGCACGGATAATGTAACGTGTTTCTTCACCCTTTCTTTCCCCTCTCATAGCTTTGTGAAGCAGGGGAACAATCAGGATGTAAACAAACAAGGCAATGGCGGAAGTTGGCCAGATCTAGTACATTCGGAATACAATGGATACTTTTTTCTCCACTATGCGGATGTGGCTGGGTTTATTGTACGCAGCTTCGGGCCAAACTCTAAAAGAGATGGCAAGCAGACAGCCCATACGACGTCGCCATCATGCTCGCAGGTGATGGCAACGCGTCAGAACATGTAGATACCAACCCATCCGTTATCATGGTTTCCAGAAAGACGCTTCTGATTATATACGTGTGACTGTTCCAGAGGGTCAGTTGGCTAGAACAATCATAACGCGACACGTCTCAACATAAGGTTTCGCTCTTTGTCCCCCCCCAACAACCTCGCCGAGTCTATTCCGCAAGCGTCTTGTTTCTCGAATTCTCGAATCCTCGACAGCAGCCACACATCCCACCCATTGCATGTGACGCAGCCACAGATGTCACCAATTGGCACTATCGGAAGTTAAGTCATAATTGGTACAAAAGTGAACTAAGCCCCCGTCGATCAAAAAGCAGGGGAGTCCACCTTCTGATCCTCCGATCGCCCTCTTGATACCGTACGAATCGTATTCTCTCCTCGGTACTGGGCAATCATGTTGAGGCATAGGCTGAAACAAAGGCCGAGCTTTTCTTTGGCCTTTGGAATCCCAGAACCAGACGACCCGGACCCATATGGAGTACTGGCCCTAGAGATGCAAGGGCTTGATATTCTTGAAGCCGGAACCAAGTCAAGACCGTCTAGCCGACAATTCGAATACAACCCTAGCCCGACTAGCCCGACCTACAACACATATCATCGCATCGGTACGGGAGCATATAGAACAAAGGGCAGCCGCATGAGATCTAGTATCGATCGACCCTATTCCGACTCAGGAACGCAAACAGAAGAGACGCTATATCCAATCACCAGTCGCATCGGCACCTCCACGGATCGAGGCTATGAGGGAATTGCCGTATCCACATACAGCTCTTCTACATACCCTAGCGAGAGTGCCGACAATACTGACGACAACCCCTACTATGGGACATACACCGTAAAAGCTCGCGACTTGAACGATAACAATCCCTACTACGGTGGGATGTCGACGTACTCTCTCAAGAGCGACGACAGGAATGACACCAATCCCTCGTACGATGACCCACAGACATACGCAGGACAAAGCGAAGACAATGCAGACTCAAATCCCTACTTCGATAGTAATTGGACATACGGCAGCAAACACGAGAACAAGACTGAGACCAATCCCTACCATGATGATCAGATGCTCTGCGATGGGTACGATGACCACATGACGGACGATGGGTCTCAAAACTATGGCTCGGATCCAGAATTTGACACAGCAACTATGTTCAAAGACGTATTTGCACCAATTGAAAGCCCAAACCCACATGATGCCGCTCGGGTCGCTCCAACAATCGGCCAACCGATGGGGCTCGATTTTGATTTTGATGATGTTGAGTTCGGAGGAGGAGCGAGGAAAAAGAAGGATTTGAGGAAGTTGATTGGAGAGTAACGGGAGATGATGACAGTGAGAAAATGGAGCTTGCAAATTCTAGTTGGATGTGAACATTCAATAGTTGGTGAAGGAAGCGCATGGCATTAGAAAGGATCGAGTATTGGGCCGGAAAGGAAAACCCCCTGCTGGGATTATGTTGTCAGTCTCCTGTTGGGGAGATATCTTTTTCGTCAGCTGCATTGGGTGGTTGACTCGGTGAGTCCAGCCACGTGTATTGTTTTATGTGGAATCGGTCTTTGGTAAGATTTTTAGGTTCATTTAGACCAGACTCTTTAAATGTGGGGAGGATTTCATTACTCAGTGTAAATTAGCATAGCCTTGGCTTTTGGAAATAAGACAAATAACGCAGTCTAAGCCCATGCATCTCATATCATACAGTGCCAGACCGCAGATTGTTTACGAAGAAAAGGCTTGATGGACCAAGCACAATGACAATAAGTGGACGAGAAAAAAATGCGGAACTGTCCTTGATATTACTTTGGTCTTTCGCGACCCTTTTTTCCCCTCCAATAATGCACACATCGTCTCGTGGTTTACTCCGCACATTTTTATAGGACACATTTGTTCATCTCGATTCCTCTGGCCACACATCGTATCCAAAGGTATCTTTCATGTTAACAAACCGGCAGTAGCGATCCTTAGCAACGTTATGAATTATGCCGAGGTCCTCGTTTGATAGGTGAGGGACCTGGAAATTGCTTTCGATTCGCGATGGAGTAGAGCTCTTTGGCAGAACAACGTAGCCACGCTGTAGACCTAATGCGAGAAGAACTTGAGCGAGGGTGTGTCCGGTTTTCTCTGCAACCTCATTCAAGGTCTTGTTCGTCCTCACCTTTTCACCGGTTGTTGGGACTTGATCTTGCGAGCCAAGAGGAGAGTAAGCTTGGGCGAGGATATTGTTGACCTGACAGAATTCGACTGGCTCATTATTTGGCAGAAAAAGATGTACCTCGATCTGATTGACTGCCGGCTTGATTGTTGCGTAGCTGAGCAAGCTCTTCAAGCCAGGAATCGTCCAATTGGAGACACCAATGGCACGTGTCTGACCCTTTGCTAATAATTCCTCCATCGCACGCCATGTTTGACCTGGAGTTTCGGTAAGCTTCTTTTTAACACCGTATTTTCCATCTTGCCCTATTTTAGGAATATTTTGTCCGTCTCTCTGTGGCAATAGGCCAATGGATGAGGAAGAGATCGGCGTAGTCCAGACCAAGATTTCGAGAATGTTTTCCAAAGACCACTTTAGTTCCTGAGGCTCATGCAAGTGATTCCAGACTTTCGTGGTGATGAAAATGTGCTCTCGCTTAACTGAAAGATTTTTCAGGAGAAAGTCCTGGACCGCTTCCCCAACCTCAGATTCTTTTCGGTAGAACCAGGCGCAGTCGAGATGCCTGTATCCTACCTTGAGAGCGCATGTGACAGCCTTGTAGGTCTCTCACACAGCGCCCTCGTTCGTAAAAGTCCCGAACCCAATACCAGGGATCTCTACTCCATTATTCAGAGTGAATGTAGTTTTGTTGGACACTGGAGCCATGGTGAAATATTGAAGATATGATGAGAGAAAGCGAATAGCACAATCCACGGGGGGTTTTTTTTTTTTTTAAAGAAGACTATGCTTCCACGGAGAGTAAGTAATGATAACAGATTTAGATGATGGAATCAAGGTCCCAAATTTCAATTTCCTGCGTTTTTGCTACATGTATATTATACAGGGGGGAAACAAAAGGCCACGGCGCCGCGTGTGGTTTTATTGTCAGAGCCTTTCGGAACGAGAGATAAAGAAGGCCGCCCAGGCCAAAGGAATAGTATAGCGACCAAGGGTAGGGGGGCCTTGGTCTTCTGGGCAGAGCTAAGGGCCCTGGCCGGCGCCCATACCCTTAGCTTTAAAAGCATCAGCCCTTAGCTCTCAACCATAATGCAACCCACAATATAACCTATAATACAATCTATAATACAATATAGCTAAAATAATAAAGGAAAAGGCAAGAGGAGAAGGAAGAACTACTTTACAATATAACATTTATGTAAGAAATCCTTAAGAGGTAATATAGAGAATTTCTTAGGAGGTCGGGCGGTACTAAGACCTTTCGTTCCGAAAGGCATTATCTCCTCGGCCAGAGCCTGTGGCTTGGGACACATGGAGATGAAGCTTCTCGCTTCATAGGTACAGGCCATGAGCCCAAATGGCGTAAAAAAGGCAAAGAACATGGCATTTGCCTTTGACATCGATGGTGTCCTCTTCCACGGGGGCCGCCTAATCCCAGAAGGTCGTCGTGCTCTCGAAATTTTAAATGGAAACAATGAGCTGGGCATAAAGATCCCCACATCTTCCTTACCAAAGGCTCGGGTAAAATTGAAGAGGCTCGCTGCGAACAGCTGTCCAAAATTCTCCATAATCCGGTTTCGGTTGACCAGTTTATTCAATCACACACACCAATGAGTGCTCTTGCCGAGTACTACATCACCGTCCTGGTTCTCGGTGGTGAGGGTTACCGTATAGTCGTCCCTAACGGCACTATTGCTTGGGATCCGACCATTGCACCATCTCGAGTGTTCACAGATGAAGAACGAGCTACTTCAGGCCCCCGTGATTTCACCAATATTTGCTTTGATGTTATCATGGTCTTTTCAGATTCTCGAGACTACGCCACTGATATGCAGATTATCATGGATATCTTGCGCAGTCGCAATGGCCGTCTGGGGAATGTAGCAGATGACCCAGTCTCCGAGCGCATTCCAATCTACTTCTCTCAGGGCGATCTGCTATGCCCAACAGAGCACCCCTCATCCTCGCATGTCTCCTTCGCCTTCGGCATTGACCCTGAAGCAATGTACAAGGCCTTGACTGGGGCTGACCTGGAGCGAGTGGTATATGGCAAGCCAGAATTAGCTACCTACAAGTACGCCGATGAAGTTCTTACTTCATGGATGAAGGATCTGCATGGCGAAGAGAAACTCCCAGAAAACATATACATGGTTGGCGACAATCCAGCTTCGGATATTGTGGGCGGTAACATGTATGAGTGGAGTACTTGCTTGGTACGGACAGGTGTCTTCCAGGGAGGTGATGACGATGAGCGCAATCCGGCAAACTTTGGTGTCTTCTATAACGTTCTAGAGGCGGTCAAGTCGGCACTAAGGAAAGAGCTTAGAAATCACTTTAAAATGTTTTTTTTATGAGAAGATTAACCCTGTCCTTCACGGAACAGCAGCTGAAGCCGCTGTTGTTATATGAACCGTGAAAGGCCTTGGAAGATATAATGACAGAAATGAAGAAAGAAGACGGCATTGGATAGAGTCGTAGACATCGGAACGTTGAATGGATTAGTAAAAGCTATTTTGACTTTATTATATAGACAAATGCGGCAAGGGCATGCTTTCAAATAGCCAAGGCAAAAAGCTACCCGAATGGTAGATGCTTCTGTGCGAGTGTATCTGTTTGCGACAGTGCACGCATTGGCAGGTTGCTCACTGAAGATATGAGAGGCCATTGATAGAAGTAGTAATATCGCCATGGAAAGAAGAAATAACGAACAGAATGGTCAAAGTTGCGGTTTTCTGGGGAAATGACTGTATATCGGACACCCTCACAAAAGCAACCGCCGGTAATAGATCTAGGTAGATCTACAGTAGCTGTGGCAATTAGTAAACTTTCAGCGTGCTCAACTGAGGCTAGTGGGATCAAATAGAAGTCTATGTTACGGTGGGATGTAGATGAGCAGGCATCCTATGATTGTCACGACTACGAAGTTGAGGAGGGACAAAAGGCACGTGATTGTACCGACCCTCAAAGACGTACCAATCATAACAAGTCACCACGAAATGCCATTTTATGAGTAGAGTACCTTGACCCGAAGATTATTCCTGTCAATAGCAATGCGCGACTTAACCAGTGGCTCAGCGGAGCGTAGTGACGACTCAACTACTATAAGAACTACTCACTTGGTAAATTTGACCAGGGAACTAAGTTCTGAAGTAGATTTTCCCGGTTACTCAAGCATCAACAAGCGATTCAGCGAGCGTAGGTTGCTACTAGGAAAGGTTTTGGCCGGAAATTTGCCAATCCTTTTCAACGTGCGTTGTCCATGTTACTATGGTTCAGCTTTCAGGGCTGTGCAAATGTTGCCTAAATGTTAGCCAGTTTCTATCTTGACTAGATCCGCCTCAATAATAATTCACTTTTAGGCAACATCGGCATGTGTGCATGCCGAATCCCGTCCAGGCGACGCCGATTCCCTCTTGGAAAATTGTTATGGGCAGGGATTCATTCACCCATCTGGTTTCGGAGTAATTCAAATTCCGCGACCAATGGATGGATTTCGTATCGACGTGCATAGGATCAGCAGTTCTCAGTGCCGTTCTATCCGACCTTGCTCCATCAAATCAGTTTGCCTAAGATGACCAGTTTTATGGCCTCCTTCTCCTTCTTTTAACAGTAAACTGCTTCCTTCTTACCATCCCACTAGAAAACATGTCGTCAAAATCAAGCTCTCCCATGAAATCACAGGTTGTAACTCAAAACTACCAAGAGGAGCTTCCCGATAGTATTGGGAGTTTCCGACGACTACTAGAAGACTACAGCCATGTTGCTGCTGACGAGGTGGATGACCATCTGCACAAGATTGTAAGTGGTACGATATACCGGATAATTCTTATTCAATTCCATTGTCCGGATGGATATATCTAATTTGTCGTGTTGATTTTATAGCGCGACAAGGCTTGGGCTGTCGCTCGTTTCCCATGTATTGGCATGTGGTCTTTCACAGATCTAAAGCATGTCAAGAGTCCAACATTTGAAGCGGCCATTGCCAGATTAAAAAAAGAGAATTCTGAGGATGTTATGTTAGATGTTGCATGCGGATTAGGTCAGGTTCTGCGGAAACTCGCAGCCGACGGGATAGATCCAACCAAACTGTTTGGCATCGATCTTCTCCCGAGCTATCTTGAACTCGGCTTTGAGCTGTTTCAAGATCGAGATCGGTTTCCCTCGGGAAATTTCGTCTCTGCAGATCTCCTAGGGCCCAGCTCAGGTGCGATGGCGGCTCTGGAAGGGAAGATGACTATCATACATGCGGCCAATTTCTTCCATCTCTTCGACTGGGATCAGCAAATTCAGATCGTGTTGAATATCCTCAAGCTCACGCAGCCAAGATCTAATAATCTTATGATATTTGGAAGGCAAATTGGCCGCCTAAACGCAGGTGAGATGACATCTTTGCGATCAGGGAATGTTCGGTATTTACACAACATCAACTCAATGCAGAAGATTTGGGATGAGATAGGGCTGAAGACGGGTGCAAGATGGCGAGTGGAGGCTGAATGGCTAGGGACCCTACCTTTCCTTATCCCCGGCTTTCCTGACGATGCAATGTATCTTGACTTTGCCATTCACAAGGAATGAATGAAATATCTATAGAATTGCATCCCCGCTGTCAATACCTAAGTTCGTGAGAGGCTGAATAACGCCTCACCGATCTTGGAACCTGACATTGGCAAAGGTTGAAGGATCCCCACAATATCAGCTATACCGGATTGGGCCACCTCCCACCAAATGGTTTTTGTCACTCCTGCGCCGTAAAGATTCGAGTCTCGATATATATGCGTAGAAGGTAGCTTCAGCCTTCAGCGTGTTGGTAACGGCAGTCTTTTCATCGCAGCCGATTCAGTGAACACTCCAATCGAGAGAATGCAATGGTCAGGCTCTTCATCCTGGCTACTTTTCCCACGAACAACATGGAAGGAAGTGCTCTAATTTGGAATACCACTTCTGCGAGTGCTCTAACAATACTGTTTTGCAGTTCTACCAGGCAATGAATGAATTAATGGCAAGTTCCGAGCGTCTCGTCTAGCATCACGACCATACTGACACGGGCGAAGCCAAACACACGCACACCACTACCATCTTCTGCATCTAATGGCCATGTTTTGCATGAAAACACACTGCTGGGCACATGGATAGAGGCCAAGTACAGTGCTGGACGACGCGGGGATTAGGGCAAGGCCCGCTTTAAAACAAAATGCCGAGATTTTGGGTATGTTGGCCTTGAAAATGGACCTCGACGAACATGGCGGCCAAAAGCCGGAATGCCGCGGTGAGTATGGGGTCGTCATCTTTCTTCCTTGAACAAAAATAGAAATAGACCACAGGGCATTTGGTAGATTTCAGAGTGAGTCAAGGTATCCTTCCTCGTGGCCACCACAAGCAGCAGTCAAAAATACCACAATGAAAGATTACGTAGGACATCAAAAATTGCACCCGCCATAGCCCCGAAGGGCAATGGAGTATGAAACGACTCCGCGATGTGCAATGCAGGCCTTCCATGCTGAGGTTGGCCAGTCTTGAGCGGCCAGCCTCCAGATAAGGTAAGTATGAAGAAGAAGAGGAAAAGAGGAAATTGGTTGGGACGAGGAGCGGCCGAGTTTTATAGACGAAATTAGGGACCTGGTCTGAGCGTCTTGCTGGCGGGGTGATGCTACGGTCGCACATTAGCTAATGTTTGCACGAGTGCAAAATCATCTTATCAAAACAAGATGATTCTAGATAGGGACGCGTACGCAAGTCCCTTCCCTTACTGCATTTGCCTTCTAGGCCATTTCGATAGCTGCTGCAGCAATTATAAGCAGCCGGATTGCGCTGCTTAGTGCAACAATAGGGACTCGGCTATAGGTAGTGTATATAGGGGCGGCTTTAGCGGCGGAAGTTAGGGCAATAGCTTAGGATCCTAAGCCCGGCTAATTGAACTCCTTAAGGGATTAGGGACCAAAAAGAAGCCAATTGAGCTAGATAAAGAAGGAACCTAAGACAACCCTATTATCATTAATTAAAGTGCATACAATTATTTCCTTATTTTAATACTTTTTTCTTATATATAAGCAGCAGCCTAAAAAGCCTTAATTAAGTAATTATATATAAAGGCATTAGTTAATAGTTCTAGCTAACCTAAAATAATAGCTAGCACCTTCTTATAGTATTTTAGGTTAGTAGCTAAGGATATTGTATGCAAATATGCATACAATATCCCAGTGAAGCGAAGACCAGCCAACCTGCATAATGTGAGCTACATACATTGTGGTGTGTGTGCCATTTGGTAAGTGGGGATTTTGCACTCGTGCAAACATTAGCTAATGTGCGACCGTAGATGCGCCTAGATTAGCGGGTCCTCTGCCGCCTGACGCGACGCTGGCTACCCTGTAGTCTTTGCGTGAACAAGTGAAAGCCCAGGAAAGACACCTACCATACAACATTTCCAAGTTTTATAATGTTATTGTGGTGTTGAAGAGCAAGGAATCTCTTAGTGGGGGGAATGCTGCCTATGAACAAGCTGAACAAGGCGACATAAAGTAAAAGCGATTGAGATAGAGGGTGATCCCATGTCACTAAAGTATCTTGAGCCTGCAGATACCTCTCCAACACACAAAGCAAACCCAATCAAGGGAAACCATACTAAAAAACCATACTCATCAGTTAGAAACCAATTCTTGTATACCTTGCCTTACTCCTGGGGTACCTCAAACACCGGAATGCTGCTTTAAGCAGTGGTTGGCATGACTGATCTCAGTGATTACCCGGCTATCATGTCTGGGTAAGCTAATAGATCGCCTACAAATTGGGATAATGAAAGGTGTGATTGACACATCCTTCATGAATGGCGCAGTTTCTTTCGTTGCTTCAACTCAACCCGGTTCTGTATCAATGGTATTCTTCCATTGTACAGATAATGCAGGGACATATTAGAACCAGCCATGACATCGGACATGGGCACTCAATCATTTACAGACCTTTACAGGACAGATCCAAGACCGACGAGCGTTGACTTGTACGCAAATTCTCGCCTGTTGGGGGAAAACAAAAACAAGTACCATTCAGCTCTTCAAAGCATCGCTCAAAACACACTCGCTGCTGGTCTTCCAGAGATGGCTTGTTCACCATCTCAAGCCAAGTTCTTAATGCTTCAAATCCAAATCTCCAACGCCAAGAATATCCTCGAAGTAGGAACATTGCGCGGATATAGCGCCGGATGGATGGCCTCCGCAGGCCCCCATGTAAAGGTCACGACGATTGAAATTGACGTGAGACACGCAGACATAGCGTCCAAGAACCTCGATCAAGCTGGCTTAGGATCACAGGTTGAGATTTTGCAAGTCTCAGGTCTCGACATTCTACCAAAACTTGCATCTGAAGTGCAATCTGAACGCCGGCTGCCTTTTGACTTTGTGTTTATCGACGCCAACAAGCAAGACAACCTTGCATATTTCAATTATGCCGTTTCCATGGTACCTACTCGCACTGCAATTATTGTTGACAATGTTGTTCGAAATGGAAAGGTAATCTCCGCTCTCGAAGCTGAGAAGGATGGCCGTGTTCTTGGCACTCAACAAGTAATTGAAGCCATTGAGAGAGATGAAAGAGTTGATGCAACTATCATCCAAACTGTTGGAGAAAAGGGCTATAATGGGTTTTTGATTGCAGTGAAGAGGTAATGATTGTCCTTCCGTCACGATACTCTTAGCATGAACTTAAAACTCGTATTCTAGGATATCTGGCTTTTCTTGGGCTGCTGCAGCCTGCTGGACACGAGGGACCGTCAGAGCAAAAGAAACAAAGCAGGCTGCATTCCTTTGGAAAGGCATCAATATTCAAACGCCTATATACGATGAATTTCCTATTTCGATTTCTTTTCTTTACTTCTAAACTTCCTGCCCAAGTATCGGCACCTCTGTCTCTCTAAAACTTCACTGCAATTCTTTTTGAACTCCGTATCAGAGATGCTTCTGTGGTTTACGTATGAATTAGACTGAACTACAGAGTAGAGGGGTAATAACACGTGACCTTGAGTATAGCTTCGCTTGTGGCATCCGGAGAGAAAGACTGATCCAATCCTTCACCATGTCATATTTAGCCATCGCAACCTCCCACTCTTCATCGTACTTTCCTCTATCGATAGCATTGTTACGTTTGGGGGCCAACAGATGAGCCGGAGGGATTACGACACTGTTTACACCCGATGCTCCAATGGCGAGCGTGTAATATTCCTTTTATACTATATCCAGCCTCAGGTCATTTGGTGGTAGTATTATTATGGATATCGCTAGCACAGCCCGCCACTTTTTCGGCCTCTTAAATTAGCGGTTCGATAGCAGCTTGACCTCGCCCCGAATGAAACCATTCTAGAATGGAGATGCTTGTCCGATCGACCTTTAGAAGACGACCTGGGGCGCCTGCACTGCATTACGTGCCGTCCTCACTTGCATTTCTTTTCGACTTGGATGCAACGTCAAATTATGAGACTCTATTTCACCCTGAACTTCAGAAATCATCTAGCTGGTAGTCGTAAGATGCCAATCTGGCTACGATTTCGCCAACATGTGATAAATACCTAGATATAGTCGGGTCGTACAGGACGGGGTTGAAGACCTCGGGTTTCTAACAACTCCCAATCTGACGCGTCATCTCGGCACTGCAGGTTTTTCTTTTTTAGCCTGCATGAAAACCTCCGTCAATCATCACGCAGCTCCCGCAGGTGCTACTCTTTTCCCGCCATTCTCACGTTCTGACATAAGATGCGAAAAACACTCCCCCTCCGCATTTTTAGATTTGACCAATCCCAACCGCTCATCTTGAAACAAGCCACGCTCCTTATGCCTGTAAGCATCACCTCCATCAATCATTTCAGTAAGACACAAATGCTAGGTATTCCGAATGGTCACAGAAATGCTCCTTGCTATGTTGCTGACTGTGACGAAAGGTCATGCCTCTACAGAGTCACGGAGAACGATGTCGGTCTTTTTTCCGTTTCGCATTTCATTCAGAATCTGCCCAAGCTGCTATATCTGTTGCTTCCCTGCCTTGTCTTGCATCTAGCAGACCCCAATTACGGGTTCCGAAGGCGTGAGGGGGATGAACATCGGCTGTGTAGAGTGGGATGCATGTGTGTGATATGATGGGGATGACGCCAGCATTCGGCACACAGCATGCCGTGGCTTTGCTCTAACACCTGCAAAGATCTCGGACAAGTAGAGACGGGAAGGAGTGTGACATATTTATATCCCGTCGTCCTACCCCTCTCCCCTAGGCTTTTCTGATCTTTCTTCTGCGATCTTTTCGTATGCGTCTGATTTTGATCACATGAACCAATGAAACCGAATGACGAATCGATTATATCCATATGAAAAATACTTGCTTTGATTTGGGTCTGGTCTTAGTTCGATAATATTATTCTTGGTAACTTGTTCTTCTCCCTCGGTGTTATAATTGTCCTGACCGACCTCTTCATTCGCAGGCACGCCCTTTTGCAAACCACATCGCCTCATCTCAGGCATTTCCTGCTTTTACCAACATGGGTGGCTGCTTTTCCAAAGAGTCCCCTAAGCCCCACTCACACACCTACTACAGATTGAAATCACTGAATTACAAATTCAGGTCTCTTAAGTTCCGCGTTCGAGTTTTCCTCGGCCCGCAGAACACGGCAGTCGCCCAAAAGTACCGAAAAAAGCGGCGAGCCCAGCAAGAAGACTATGAAAAGCTCAAGGCCGATTTGGTGGCAAATGATTGGGGGTTATCACAATGCGGACGATGGTATTAGGCATCCTCAGCAGTCCTGGCAGCGCCTCTCTGTGTTCGTTTTCAGTAGCGGCACGTCAAGCTTGCCACTCACATTCTACCTAAAGGACTTACCACCAGCCGTGTCACTGTTATCACAGCTGGACATGGAGCCCCGAAGGTATGCAAAAAAAACAGCACATCTGAGATGACTCGAGGGCTTATGACGATGCCAGCTAGAAATATACTATCGACTGCAACATTGATACGCGTACAGCTTCTGCAGCAGTCCTGGTATCGCCTTATCTGACTTGTACGTTTTTATAATCCTGTTGCAATTGTCCACACTGCATTCGTTGTCCTACTCCCGGAAGCTCGGCAAAGTTCAGGATGGGAAAATTTTGGCCGATTGCTTACTCCGGGTTCCGGTCAAATCACCAGAAGGTGTTGCCCAATGTCGGTAGGGGAGTTACGAGTTCTCAAATATGGAAGGATATTGTTAGAGGGAAGGAGATTAACAGCAAGTATTAACTGGATGTGGTTACGGTTGTGACTGGTAATGGTCTCGATGTAATCTATACAACATCAGTAGACTGGATTCAAATGCAACTAAGAAGTTGCGTTCGGAATGGTGAAGCATATGTCAATAATCGTTTGAAAAAAGATATTCTCCTTCGAAGGCCCTAGAAGAACCCTAAAGCTGATCCTTCTATGTAACAATAAATTCCACTTCGCATGGATTAAATAATGAAAACAGGCTCCCGCATTTCAGAGTGCAGATAGTTGAATGGCATCATAAGGGAGATATTCTGAGTATGTATGGAGACTACATGTCACAATTGTCTCGCAGGTAGCACTTTTGCGTTTTGCGGCCCAATTGAGAAGCCCATGTAATGTACGTAGTTCTAAATAAGATATTTTCCTAATAGTTCAACTTATATAGAAATTTCATACTTGGGGAATTCCACTCCGCCAGAAGCTTTCAACAAGAACCTGTGCCACATTTCGCCCTCAGTCATCCGCTCCCATTCCGACTTACTAATGCGGCGAACGTGGTATAGTTTTCGAGTAATACCTTTGGTCGACCTATTCTACAACTTGGCCCATTTCCATCGCCACAATCAAGTCCGACTCAATAATACTTTCCATTCGATATGCGACGGTAACCACCGTTCACTCTGCAAAATCCTGCGTCATAATCATCCGCATGTTTTGATCCGTCTCAATATCCACGTTACTCGTAGCCTCGTCTTGGATTGAGATTCCTGTTTTCTGTCCCTGCCGCATGAGGTTTGCGCGTGCTAGAGCAAATAGCTGCCTCTGCCCTTGTGACAGTGAGGTACCAGTCATATTGCTTTCTAACTCGCCTCTATTAGAGAGGATAGTCTATAGTCCGACGCGTGTCAGGGCTGCAATGGTAGTTTCTCTTAGGCGCTCATTTCTTGGATCAGCGTTGAATCGGACTGTCCCAGAGAGAAGGATTGTGTCCTGTGGGATAAAAATAATACGGATACGGATAGTTGAGCGAGGTGTGCTGGAGATGTCATAGCCGTCAATCAGGATATGACCTATATCAATCTCTAAAAGGCGAATAAGAGCAGCCACTACAGAGCTTTTGCCTCTGATATCCTCAGAATTAGTTGTGATACACAGATTAGTGGCAGAAAGAGATCTTTACCTTGCAGTACGACCACAGATCCCAACTTTTTGACCTGACGGAATATGAAGGGTGACATTTCGGATCCCTGTAGCCGTTGGGCTATTACTCTCAGTATGGCTGCACTGACAACGAAACATGGACTTGTACCTATGAGATGCGGTGACGTCACAAAATTGAATATTCTCGAGAGAGGGCCATAGTAGCGGCAGGTCAACATCTTCTCCTGCTTTAGCTTCTGGAAGCACTGTTTCTTCTAGGCTTTTAAGTCGTGCGATTTCGCCAAGAGATGTTCTAGTAAGGTCCAACCTAGTACTAGACTTGAAATATCATTCTCAATAGCTATGATCAATCATGTTAGAAAAGTGATACACTGGAAAATGTGACTGAGATGTCTTCACTTACACAATGCATTATTCAGGGCTATACCTAACTGACTAGGACTGATACTACTTCTGAGTCCCATCGCTAGTCCCACTACGAGCCTGGCCTTTGCTCCAACAATGAGGTCCAGAACAAGATTCATCCATCGTTGGATACAATGAAGCAAGTAGTAAGGTCTTTGAGACAAATCAATAAGCCGCATTCTTTCGTGTCCAAATCCTGGTCCATGCATGAGCTTTGATAGTCATCATTCTATTGATACTTTCGGAAAAATGGGAGTATCGCGGTGCCTTAGACTTAAGATCTAAGGGACGAAGTGCGTAGATAAACGTGTTGGAGACCAAAGACTGCCAGAACGAGGAAGGGAACGCTGGTTGCCATGCGTTTCAAGCCTATGGCTACGAGAGAGATTGAGCCAATGGGCGTGAAAAGATCTGATTGTTGTACGTTAGTATCTATAGGATAGAAGATTTCTGTCTGGATAATTACTTGATATTGTTACCAGAACACCGGTGGGCAGTCGCGTCTCAATGACCATCATGTCTTGACTGAAACGATTTGGAATAGTGCCACTGTCGGTCGCTGCAAAAAATGACGCTGGTGCCTTGGAAATAATCCTGAGGAGTGTGTGGTGAAATTTGCTCGAAGTTGATGGTGAGATGAGAATTAGCATTGATCTGTGCACATGTCAAAACAATGGGTAATGATGTGGCAAGGAAAGAAACAAACCCAGCGTAACCGAAAATTCCGATAGCGTTTAGGAGACTGAGGCATATATAAACACTAGAATATAAACCAAATGGACGCACTTTTATCTTCTGTCCACCAATGAAGCAAGGCGGCTATTTCGATTTCAACCGTTAACAGTTGTATCGGCTGTTTCGAGAATGAAAATTATGAAGAGAAACAATAAGAAATGATTCATCGCGCTTACAGTCAAATGTAGTGCCGAAGGCATGGACGATGATCGACCCGACAAACAGGGCCAGTCTCGACGGTTCAATGCCCTTGAAGTAGTATCGGTAAACTGCCTAATCGCCCGTACCACCAGTCAAATCATCTAGCTTGTTTAATCGTGACACTTCTTCTGCTTTTTTGTTCGCATCATTTGACTCAATGGGTGGAATCTCAGGCTTTACTTGGCCCTGACTTTCCGTCCTGATTGAATCTGTCAACCGATGGCGAAACACTTGCTCAGGGGTTTCTTCATATGCAACGCTCTGATTTGACAACACCAGGATTTTTTCGCTGAAAGCTAAATAATCCACTGCAGTGTCGTTAGGTCACAATCACCCAACAAAAGGCCATCCACGCCTAGGCTCATGACGTGGCTTACTAGTAGGTGTTACAAGCAACACCGTCGCGCCAATCTTTTTCAAGAGGCCATCATCTCCAAATATTCGATCAACTACAGTAATCCGGGTTTTTATATTTAGGGCGCTCAATACATCATCTGGAAGCATAATATCGGCCCTGGTGTATAATACGCGAGCTAAGGTAACTCTTTACTTCTGACCTCTACTGAGTTTGACGCCTCTGATGCCAATCTTGGTTTGATCGCCATCTGAGAACCGGCCGAGGTCTTCATCTAGAGCACAAGCTTGGAAGACTGTATGATACAAGGTTTCGTCTAAGGAGTCATCATCTTTACGCCTCAATATTGCCTGACGGATCGTGAGGTCGGGAATCCAAGGTTCTCAAGCGCAAAACGCAATTCTGTTTGTCAAAACGGTTATCAGACCTTTGGTCGGGACAATCTCCCCTAGAATAGCTTGCAGAAGCGTAGTTTTCCAGAAGCAATAGAACCAATGACCATTACGAGGGATCTCCGACTAATCTCAAAATTGACGTCTTTATTAACAAACTCTGTTGTGGATTCTGTTCGAAGGTCCACTCCACTCCATCCATCATGATCTATGTGGGTGCTGTAGTTTCCGAAGATACACTGGCCTTGACGAAATTTACCATTTCTTTGTTTCTTGAAGCTGTTGGTTCTTGAGCTGTGACGCCCGGTGCCACTGATTCCAGATCGAAGAAAGCTCGAGGATCGTCTTTAGGTAGCGAGACAAGGAAGGCTTGCATGCGATCAAAACAGCCCAAGCTTGATGCCGTGTTGGGAAGAGCACTCAGCAGCTTCGCGATTGGATCAGTTGGAAGACTGATAATCGAGAGACCTACGAAAGTTGAGGTGGTATCCAGCGAGGCCTTGCCTTGGAAAGTAGCCTGAATCAGAATACACACCAATGTCAACGCGGGTGCAAGTGCCCACGGCAAGTTCTGGACCAGGTTATGCCACATAATGTTCCACAATAAGCCGGCCATGAGATGGGCCTCTCGAACCTGTAGGCTCTGGCCATGTCTTCGACCACTTGACCCCGTCCCATCATTCGAACGCTCCGTATACCTGCAAGCATTCTGGTTGTCATTGCGAGACGTTTCTGTACTGCATTCACCCATGTCTTTTGCCCGCTCCCGATGGTGCCCACGATTGTCTGCGTAGCCAAGGATGCTAACACAGACGCAATGACAGGGACCGCACGCCCCGAATTTAGCTGCAGTGCGAGCAGCGAGACGTCGATGATGACCTCAACAAATCTTGCCCAGACTTCATCTAGTATAGCTAGGCTATCCGAAATATGATCCATGCCCGTGTTCATCAATGCCGCCGAGGCGGACTCTTCATAGAGCCCCTCTCGAAGACTCAATGCATGGTCGTAGAGGAGCGCGATGCTTGCCCCTCTGAACATCGTGATGGATCAGTACAAGTTTTGGTTAAAGTGAACTTTTGAGACTGCCAATCACAGCTAGATCCACCAGAGAAAGCTGCGGTTGATTATACCACTGGTTGATTCCGGGGGGAGGTTTCGGTAGTGAGGTGCTAGATAGGCTCTTTTCCCTCGCGCTTCAAGAACCAACAGCGCAATCTTGATGCCCGTGCTCACCGAAAAGATAGATGGCATTATATTTTTATTTTCTTGTAGCTACAATGTCCTGAGCTGGACAATATCAACTACCAGGGTGAGTATAAGATAAATGTTGAGTAATGAAGATGGCCTTACAGACCGGGAATCTTCGAGCCATGTGATTATCGCTAGTTGGATGGAGACCACAAGGTTTATTATGGCTGAGGCGATTGTGAACTTAGTGTGCATGGTAATGTCAACAGCACAGAGAACCAATATCGCGAGCTGAAAGGCCACGAAGACAAGCGCGGCAACCTATTGAACAGCAAGGTGTTGATCAGTTTTAGTTCTGCAAGTACGGCGTGAGTATGTAGGTTGACCAGTCATTACTAGCTTCTGGATAAGATTGGTGTTAAAAATTGCAGTTTTGGAGGCTCTAACTAGTGTTTTCAATCTAGCGGCTGCAGTAAGAACGAACAAGATGTTGGGTAGCATCCATAGAATCGACTGCTCAAAGGCGAGAGTAAAATCCAGCCCATCCTGGTGAGCACTGCTAACGATGTGGCTGATGACGCTATCGGCTTGAATAGAGTACCCTTCGTCTATACTTTTGGTTCGTTACTCTAGGACTGGGCTGGTTATGAGATGTCAAGACAGATATGCGATTGATAGGAACGTGGTTCTCATCTGTGCGTATTGTTCAGTGTGACCTCTATCTGATCATATCGACCTTCCTACTGAGGAAGTGCCATAAAACACAGCGCTGACTAATTATGTGAGAGAAAAGTAATTCAATATCTATCTTCATTTTATAGCTGTTTTCGCCCAAAAATCTCAGATCTCGTGGTAAAATATCCACTCTGTTGGAATATACACATATTTATTACGTCACATAATATGTAACATACGAAAGCGCGTGCATAGATTTGTGAATGAAATCAATTTAATTGGCAGCTTTATAACTTATTGCAATTCTCTCAAAGTGCACAGATTTTCTTGTGGTTCTTTCGCTAGAGCCTCTCGGTTTGAAAGGAATTGAAGTTTAGGGGGTTGACGACTTGAGGGTTACAGGGACCCCAATATCCTCAGCTTCCAAATGATACGGAACAGCGTTGCTACCCTTGTTTAAAAAGACAATGAGAAGAAAGAAGAAAAGTCTCGCCTACAGGAAAGAACAAAATGCTAAAGCTTTAGAGCTGGCTAAGGATTTATGAGATAATTGTATCAACTATTTGAGACTCAATGCCAAGTTTTGAGTAGAGGTATAGAAGCGAAGAAGCAAAAGAGACAAAGAATAAGAGCTGCAGCTATTGCATGATAATTACTTGAACTCCAATGACAATTTCTAATCCGGACGCATGGGAATGGGGATGGATGAAGGCCGCGAGAACCAAGATCCTTTTGCTGAAAGGCATGGCATATTATTATGGTTCAATACTATAATACGGCTTGTACTCAACGCAAAATCGTAGCGACTTCCCGTTCAGGAAGGTCACTTTCAGCATCGCAGTCAGCAGACAAATTGGAACTTTGTGACTTTAGGACTTTGGGGCTTTGGGACTTTGGGACGTTGGAAATAATCAAGGAAACCACCCGATCTGACATAGATGGCCTGTATGTACTGGTAGCTGTATGTGCCTGGAATTCTTCCTTGTCAGAATACGTTGCTCGAACAGACGTGGCTTTTCTAGACAGAGAGATGTGCATTTAGACTAAAATTATGCCGATCTATTTTGGCTGGGATCCAGAAAACGCAAAGCGCACATGGCTGTCTGGACTCAATCAATCGTCTTACGTGTTCCGCTACATATCTCTTAGCATTGGGCCTGCAACCAGAATCGTACGTTCATCGAACGAACTAAAATCTGACAATTTCATCTCAAAATCGCATGAACCCCCGCAGCAGCTTGGAGTTGATGGTAGTGGTTTAAATATTGATTGAAGTAGAGAAATGCCCGCCAAACTTGCTTCTCTATGCGGTATATAACCCACTTCCAATTTTAGGTCCGTAAGTCAACCCATAGCTCTAACAATAGCTGCAGTCACATAATCACTTGTAGGAATTTATTCGTACTGCATGACAAAACAGTCTTAGGTGATGGCGACTGCACATTCTCAAATCGCTCGCTGGCAGAATGACCTATTGCCACATATGGTCGATAGACTAGCACGCGAGCTGCCAGACTCCGTGTACGGCCTATGGCCAGTTGATCCAAAGTCAGTCGAGGCCGGGTTTCTTACCATCACTTATGCTTAGCTGGCCAATGTTCTCAATGGCCTGGCCTGGTGGCTTGTCCGGCAACTCGGAGAGGGACAAAGCAGCCAAGTATTGGCATATATTGGTCCAAATGACGTTCGACATGCTGCTCTGAGCTTAGCTGCTCTTAAAGCGGGACACGTGGTGAGTAGTTACAACTAAACTGACAGCTTTCGACTGATCGTTTGGTAGACTCTCTTCATCTCGCCCATCAATAGCGCAGCTACACACAAGGCGCTCTTTGATTCCCAAGAGTGTCGGACTCTAATCACCTCCGATCCACCATCACCACCCGCTGTCCCAGTCCTCAAAGCTCTGAAGCCGCGCCATCTTGTGATTCCTACCGTGGAAGAACTTCTCACCAAAGATAGCCCGGGTTTTATCTACAGCCAGAGTTTTGAAAACGCACGCTGAGAACCATTCAGTATCATGTATGTTTGCCCCAAAAAACTTCAGACTTGGTTCTGACCCCAATAGACAAACTTCCGGGTCGACAGGGTTTCCGAAACCTGTCGTATGGGCCAACGAAACAATAGCAAGGCACATCAGGCAATCCTGCTTTGATTCGGACGGAAGCGTGGAATCCATCGATCGTTTTGGTCACGGTAAGCGAGTAATGGTGACTGTGCCACCGTTCCATGTGAGTAATTGTTGTTCCCTACTCTGGCCCCTCTGACTATTCTAGGGTGCCTCCTTGACGCAATTTTTATTCAATGCCGTTCCGTTTGGTACTATCGTCATCACACCCCCAGCAATCAGCATCACAACCGCAAAAGCCTTTGTAGATGCACTCAAGCAGGCACCCGCTGATATAGCACTGCTGGTGCCATCAATAGTAGCAGAGCTGGCCAGCAATGCCGAGCTGCTTGACTACTGTGCAAAGAACCTCCAAATGATCATCTACATTGGGGGCGATTTGCCCCAGGCCATTGGTGATAAGGTCGCAGCGAAGATTCGTCTTCGGTGCCAATGGGGGGCATCTAGGTCGGCATGATTCAGCAACTTCTTCCCCGCGAGCTCGGCCCCTTTGATTGGCGTTATATCCGCTGTCATCCTTGTACTGGAGCTGCGTTTGAGAAGGTTGCTGATAATGCCTATGAATTCGTAATCCGATGCGATGAGAGGCTATCTGAAACGCAGCCGGTATTCAGCGTCCCGTGACAAACTGAGCTTGAGCTGGAGTACCGCACGGGCGATCTCTTCGAGCCGCATCCTAGGGTACCAGACGCATGGCGTTGGCGAGCGCGTGTCGACGATGTTATTGTCTTTCTCCACGGCTCAAAAACAAATCCTATACCAATGGAGCAACACATCGTTGGAGGAAATCCGGAATTGAGTGGAGCCCTCGTTATTGGGAACCAGCGACTGCACGCTGGTTTGATCCTCGAACCTGCCACCGCCGGTTCGCTCACTACAGAAGACTAAGCGTCTCTGGTTGAGCGGGTCTGGCCCAGTGTCGAAGAAGCTAATCAATCGGCCCCTGCATACGCAAGGGTTAAGAAGTCTTTAATTCTCGTAATGACAGAGGATAAACGTCTACCTAGGGCTGGGAAGGGTACAATACAGCGAGCAGCCAGCCTAGTCAAATATGCATCGAGCATTGACCGATTGTATGCAGATGCAGATGCGCATCTTAAGGATGAGAGGTCACCTTTTGAGGTTGAATTTTGAAATGGTTGTTTTTTCCTGATCCACACAGGCAGGGGGTTGATCCAGCCACGTTTGGGGCTTTCCATGTACATGGATTCTCTAAACATGAATTTATCTCGTGTCGTATTTGACACCGCGTGACGACGAATCCCCTTTGGTTGGCGAGGTTTGCTAGTGCCCTGTTAATAGGGGTAACGTTAAAATTATGCTTCATTGTCTCCGGCAGACATCCGAATCATCGGAAAATTCTCGCCATGGTGCTATGGGCTGATTGGGCAAACCATATATCGTGCCAAGGGCAGGGCTAAATGGGTTTATTAGACAGGGCCGAATTTAACTAGTCAAATCCAGTGTCGGAGTGCTCGTTCCTTTATTCCGGACAACTCCACCACAGGGACGTCTGTGCAGAGCATTTAAAACCCACCACTAAATGGAGATAAAACAGGCTACTATTCTGTCATTGGGGGGTTATTGTTTTACCGCTTCCTACCTTCGGTGCTAACCGAGCTTAAATGAAAAAAGGATGACACCCAATCTGACAACAGCAGCAGATGTAACCTTAGGCCTCTAAAAACAGAATCGCTCTCGCACTTGAAACGAGCCGAAATTTCTCGGCCACACCAGGTCGCAGGAACAGATATGATTCACCTTGACGGGTCCGCCGGATGCATTGTCTCTTTGGACGGAATCTTCAAGGGCCGCGCCGAAAGTGTAAAAGTGAACTTTACGGATCTTTCTCGTATTGCGATCCCACTCATCCAAGCTAGTTGACCAGATATATAATAGAGGAGCTCCAACGTATTGATGCCCTTTGCACATCTTGTACACAGGTCAATGTGATATCTGATCATGCAGTCACTCGCTCTTGTACTAGCTGCTGTGGGCAGCGTAGCTGGCCGCGATATCTTCGTCTCCCCTTCCGGCACTGGCACTGGCACGCTCAACGCTCCCTACGGTTCCATTCAATCCGCTGTCAATGCTGCCGCAGCCGGCGATACCATTTACTTACGGGCCGGTACTTACTCGCCATCGGCGAACATCCAATTCAAGAAGAGCGGCACCAGGACTTCTCCCATCTCCATGAAGCCTTACAATAAGGAGAAGGTCATCGTTAATGGAGAGAACATGCCTGGGTAAGAACGAGTAACTCGCATTTAGCTGAAGGAGGAAAAGAGAAAACTGATGCGGTGAATTCTATAGCACCCCGAAGAATCTAGACGAAGCTCTACCCAACGACGAGCGTGGTATCTTCCATATCCAAAACGCCAACTACTGGGCCTTTTACAACTTGGAGTGAGCACCTGCATCCATCCACTGCGTGCTGATGCTGACCATGTAGGATGATCAACGGACCCTACGGCATATATGCTCGTGACGCTTCTCATAACTACTACGAGGGCCTCTCGACCCACGACAACTACGAGACTGGTTTCCAGCTGGAGGGTGCCTCATCAAACAATACGGTCGCTAACCTCGACTCGTATCGTAACCGCGATCCCCGCAAAAATGGCGAGAGCGCAGACGGCTTCGCGTGCAAATCGGGCAAGGGCGAGGGTAACGTGTTGCGCAACGCTCGTCTTTGGGAGAATGTCGATGACGGATTAGACTTGTACATGTTTGAGTCACCCATCACTCTGGAGGAGGTCTACGCCTGGGGAAATGGATACAACCGCTGGAACTTCTCCCCTTTCAACGGCGACGGCAACGGCTTCAAGCTCGGTATCACCAACAACCCTCCCGCGAACCACATCGTGCGCAACTGCATCGCCTTTAGCAACTTGAAGAAGGGTTTCATTGATAACGGCAATCCTGGCTCGCTAACCTTTGAGCGCAACACGGCCTGGAAGAATGGCGATCTTGGTTTTCGCCTGCGCAGCTCGTCATCGACAGCGAAGGCTAATGTTGCTGCAAGCAATGTCGGCAGCAGTCAGGTCAACCTGAACAGCAACGTCAAGGCATCTGGAAACTCGTGGAACTCCAAAACTTCTTGGACAGACAAGTCGTTTAAGAGTGTTGATCCTGCCAAGCTGAAAGGTGCCCGTGGTTCCGACGGCCGAGTGCAAGCCAGTGACTTCTTGATCCCAACGTCTGGGGAGTCGATCGGTGCTACCACGCAGAAGAGGCTTTAAGCGTGTGTCGCTTGTTTGCAAACACCCGTGGTCATGTAAATGAGAACCTGGGTCGCTTCTTTGTACATATGGGAAACGCTGTGGGCGGCCCTGACTTCGGTATTTTTATCTGCTATTGTAACATACCTTTTTGATGTAGAATTACCGAAAAGGCGCGAAAGTATTGCATGTAATCTTTTGCGGAAATCTTGGTTATAAAATACACATTCAATCACTGGCATTGCTGTGATTATTTGATGCGCCCCTTCGATAACTTATCCCGAATAGAGTTCTGTGAGGTAAATAGTGCGCTAATAAACTCAACTATAGTATCATAGGGCAGTGCTAGTTCCTGGAGACGGTATATGTAGTTTTGTGAGTACCCCTAACCGCAGAACGGCTCTGGACTTGTGGTGCGAGGTAGAATAGGGGGCTGGGTGAAGACACGTGGGTGTGATGCGATTGTCATGAAGACTGGAATTTGGCGTAGGCGATATTAGCAAGGCTAGGATATTACTTGAAATGTTTACGACATGTTCACTTATCAACGACGAAATGGTGAGTAGCCTGGCCAATGAGGCTTCATGCTTTGACTCAATAGTTTTGATGTTCAAGACCTGAAAACCGATGACGAAAGCCTGAAGCGGCATATGGTGAGAGGATAATAACCCAAATCATCACCGTTATGTTAATGTTCTAGTTGATGGGACAAAAGAACAAAGATTGACGAACCCTTCCTTTCCTCATTTCTCTATTACCAACCCAGTGAGTCCCTTGCGATGAACACGCTTACCCGGGTATCAAGAAATATTGTCATTGATATTTACAGCGCTAATTTGACGCTGCTGCAGCACTCATATTTGTCTCTTATGTTGCGTTGTGTCTTGCAAAAGCCGAGAATAACTGCAACTGCCTGGGCGCAGTCTTGGTTGACGTATGCACTCCCTATTAGACATCTTAAAGGCTATATTTATGCATATTTGACCTTGTTAGATGACACTCATCGCCGCCAGTGATCATGACGGAAGTCTATTTTGTGTCTTTGCAGGTCTCTGAGCAGCCTGACAATCGTTCCGTCCATCCGGGACACAACTTGCGACAGCATTGTTCGGCCATAGTTGTCTCTCGAATCAATCTCAACCTTTCTTGTATCTAATAGAAGCCCAACCATAGACCCAAATCCTATTGAGGCGGTATATGATACCAGTGTCCGACCATCGTCATCCCTCGAATCGATTTCAATCTTGGCGCAATCTAGGAGACGTTCAGCAATGGACTCATGCCCCTAAACACGACCTGTATAAGCGCACTTTAGCCATCTCTAATTCCCGTATCCCCATCTCGCGTGTAAAGAGAGAGCAAAGTCCTTGTCAAGCATTCATGCACATACTCTGCCGACAATGCCAATGCCTCGCTTATGTCTGATGCACTGGAGTCCAATGCTTTCTCAGCTGTTCGTTCTCGGCCATGGGTAGCGGCCCATTTAAGTGCTGAGCTGTCAGAACGTTTGATATTGTGACGGTATAGAAAACGGTCAAGGCAGGAAAGGAACTGACAGTTTGTTCGAACTAGTGCATTTGATGGCTCTTTCAATCTCTAGCTCCATGGCAATTGCTCAAACGAGTTCGTTTGGTAGGCGTAGCATTATGGGCAGGGGTAAGCTGATGAGTCGCAATTTACTTCATTTACGAATGGATGCTAGCCATTATAACCCCAGCATCTTCGGTCATCGATGCGGGGTAAATAATCGTAGGCGGATAAACGCAATTAATTGTCCGAACACAATCAATCAACTCGCACTGATTACCACGGGCCATGCCACTGAGCCAACATGTGTTGGTTGTGGCTCAACGCTGCAGTGCTGTCTTCCAGTCAAATACTATAGAAAGCTAAAGCAAAAAAAAAGAGTAGTGCTAGGGGCACCAACAACTATTGCTATTCGCACTAACAAATTCATTACGTAACTAAAATTGCGGCCAATTTTCCTCTTTTCCCTTCTATACATCCAAATTTGTATGCAACCAAGAAAGCTCAAAGAATCACACAACACACACATAAAGGCTGCTTATTTCAACACATCAATGCTATCCCTATAACTCAAATAGCCTAAAAACACAATTCCGTTAAAATAAACATATTGGCCCGGGCCAATATATTATCTAACGCCAGCCTCATCTAACGAGGCTGCAACCTCAATGACCCTCAGGTCCTTAAGGATACCTTGCCCCTTGCAGCCCTCCCCGCTATCTCCCTAGTGTTTTTTGCCTCATATAATATATAAATATATAGTTAAGCTTATTGTAGATATGCACTAATGCCTGTAAGGTCCGCTATTAGGATTGGGCTGAAGGTTGTGTGATGAGGGCTGGAGGAATAGAGGAATAAGCGGCTGTCGATGGAGAAGGCAAGTTGCGGTGGATGATTCAGTTTTAGGGGAGGTTGCCTGGAATAACTATTGCTCCGGGATTTCCCGGTCACGTGGTGGTGTATTTATTGGTGCGAATAGCAATGGTTGTTGGTGCCCCTAGCACTACTCAAAAAAAAATCTCGAAAGGTGATACAAAGCAGTAAGGATACCCTGCTTTGATACAATTACTGAAGGAATAGTAAATCACTTGGTATGTTTCAGGTGCTTTAAACTGGCGAGGTGCTGCTGTAGTTATCGTACCATCAATCGACAGCAAATATTTAACTTCAAGAAGGGAATGGGTTGCTTTGTTTCGCACTTGGTAGAGGATGCTCCCTGAGACGGTGGCCGTCAATGATGACGTCCTCATCAAACTCGCACCTAACGCTGACCGTCGCTATTGTAGGTCCCGTTTTGTTTCCGGTGTGCGTAGGGCGAGACTTGGTCAAAAAGGGTGGGGGATGCAATGGACGGGATTTCGTCTTGAAGAAAAAGAATGCATCGCAATCTATGTGTGACAGCAGCGATAATCTCGGCTGACAGTCGTCCTTGAGAATAAAAGTACTTTGGGCATGAGGACAACTCCTCCATTTGTGTTTGACAAAACACCTGTCAGCGCTTATGTACTATTCTCACTAAATTTGATGGACAAAAATACAAAAAGAAAGTGGGGCTCAAAGGTGCTAAGTGACCTGCAACACTTAGTAAGGTATATAGTGATAAAGGTACTGGACTTTTTCCAAATCGCTGTCGCTTTTCCAACTTAATGACCCCCCTATGACTGAGAATCTGTCATGGGGGGGGGGGGGGGGATCGGTTTAGAGATCCCCCCTAGTAGAGGTCTCAATAGGACAGAAGGACAGAACTTTTGCCTCAAAACCCAAACAGCATCCCCCTGTCATTCTGGAAACTGATCTGTCGTCAGACTAGATGCATACCAAAGCTGACATCTCCTCATATGACTACGCGATATCTTCCGTCGCTTACGCATGTTGTGAGATTATTTAAGATTGATTTCTCCACCTGTGTGATGGACGTTAACCCATATTCAAATATTACTTGGAAGATTCGTTCAAAAACTCGCACGGTCGCACTTCTGCTGATTTACAGTCTCTAAAATGCCCGAGTACCCTGGACTTGGTTTGGACCTGCGTTTCCTTGGTCAGAGTCATGGAAATGATAAATGCCTCTATCCAATCGGCATTCATTATAACTGCCTTGGCTCTCATTCCGAAAAGCTTCTTATCCGTGAAGTCGCTATGATGATCGTCATGGATCGTCTCACTGACAAATCCGATTTCCACATCAAAGTATTTGACGAAGCTATCGCTGCCAAATGGATCGAGGAAGCACTTGCGTTGCCAGTGGACGCCATGTACGATGAGATTGCCAGTGGGCAGACTAAGAGGCTTAAATCAATCTTGGATGAAGAGTGTCTAGGCTATGTATGATACATTGGTTATCTATATGTCTAGTGCTAATTCATTATTCAGTGCATAGAAGAATTACGTGCAAAGGCCGAGTTCTTCAAGACATCAGGTCTTATCCCAACACTAGATGCCACAGCAAGCATCGTAAAGTCGGATTGTCTTGTTGACGAATCGCTTCATAACTCACTCCTTGCCGCTTTCTTTAAACTCAAGGAAGAATAGGAGTTCAACCCAGACTGGCATCCTTGGACCAACGATATGGTGCAGGATCTCCTTCACCCCTCCCTATATCCATTGATATACGGTAGGTCAAAGGTCTTTGCTGACGATGTTGTTGGTGTCGAGGACGCCATTGACAAATGGGCCGGCAAAGGTGATGTCATTCCCCGGACGGACCCTGAGCCCGAACCCAAGTCGTATCGACACTTGCCCCGGTGGAATCGTGATAACGAGGACGTGAGCCATTTGTCTTGGTCAACTACATACCAGTGGCTGCCCTCGAATGTAAAATTTGAGGATGATGGCGGTGTCAAGTTCACAAGCTACATCAACAATCTTCACCCTCAAAAGCATCGCGACATCTATCAGGTTATCGAAAAACTTATAGAGAAGGCTATCCCAGCTTGGGACTTCTGCCTTGCACAGTATCGCGACCTCCAATTGGTTGGTGCTGGTAGAACAAAACCTCGCTTTCCATCGCCAACTCCAGGGTAGGATTTGTAGCTTCGCCTGTTTTTCCTGAATAGTGGTTGACTGTGAAATTTAGAGATGAGTACAAGGAGGAAAACTGGACTCCACGCATTTCTGAAGTTGACCCTCCGAAAGAATTTGAAGACGAGGATTCCGATGGAGAGACTTATGGGGGTACCTCACAGATTGAAGATTGGGAAAAAATCCGGGAACCAGTTCAGCCAAGGGCTCCCAAGTTTGAGTCCTGGGATTATGGAGTGAAACCAGGTGACTCGTTGAGAGAGCAATTCGATGGCCTCCAGGTAATTGTGAAAATTGCGACCATTGAACTCACCCCTGAGAAACCAACATACTCTGCTGGCTCATGGCACGTGGAGGGTCAAATGAATGAACACATCATTGGCACGGCTCTATATTATTTGGACTCCGAAAATGTCACCCCTAGTCACCTTTCTTTTCGAATGCCAGCACATCCCGATGAGCACGATGAATATACCGTGCACCAGGCGCCCTATCCCTGGTTCGAACGGCTGATAGGAGCCAAGCTTGCTTCTTGGGAAGGGGATGTTTGTCTTCAAAACTATGGCAGCGTTGAGACAAAGAAGGGGAGGCTGTTAGCCTTTCCAAACGTGTTCCAGCACAGAGTCTGTCCCTTTGAGCTCAAAGACAAGACTAAGCCTGGCTATCGGCGTTTTATTGCTTTGTGGCTTGTGGATCCTTTTACTCGCATCATTAGCACGGCAAATGTTCCACCTCAACAACGAAGCTGGTGGATGGAGAGGGCCTTCTATGGAATTAATGAGTCTAACTGGTATAAAATTCCTGCTCCAGTCGCCGAACTTATGCTGGAAAATGTTTCAAGTCATGCTGGGTTGGAAACTGCACTTCAGCAAGGTAAGGCCTTGCCAGAGGAGCTCATGGCAATGGTGAGAGTTGAAGTCGGGGATGAAGGATTAATTAGCTTGGAAGAAGCTAAAGAGCATCGTATAAATCTGATGAAGATCCGGACTACATTGCAACACGTGGCACAAGCCAATTGGGAATACATAACGTACAATTTTTGTGAGCATTAAAATAAGTAAATCCCAACCATAACCACGCTTAAAGAATTGCAGATTAGTCCTTTTAAAATTAAACTTTTGATTCCTTTTCAATATACTTCTTTCTTTCTATTTACTTCATGGTGACTAAATAAGAAAGGAATTGCATTTCTTCTATCAAGATAGTAAAAAGCTCAAGATTGGGAAACGCCCACCCCCCCCCCCCCCCCCCCCCCTTGTATTTGATTAAGTATTGGATAAAAGGATGGAAACTCTGGCTGGAAAGAAATGCAAATATACGCATCTAAGCCTAAACATTAATTTGGTGTCCCTTGGAAGAAATGTAATAGTAAACGAATATGATGAGTGGCGTGCCTATTACAAATGCTCTGTATCACCTTGGCGAGATCAGGAGAGCAGTGACATAATTGCAAATCGACATAACAATAATTAATAATCAGAGGATTCGGCAAGTTTAATTCAATTCTAATTTTTAAGGTTATCTAATAGAGATTAGACAACTTAGATGTGAAAACTTACCTATCTTTGATAACCGCAAGCAAGTTCTCCTCTTGTCGCTCTAAAGGAGTGACATCCTCCAGCGGATTATCCTTCAATACCAGCAAATCAGCGGCAAACCCAGCTTTGATTTGTCCAAGATATCCTTTCTGGTTTAGTATTTCGGTAGCAGCAGTAGTAGCATTTCTAAGATCTTCTGTGGAGATACAACTTTGCTTCGGTTTGAAAACTCATTGTTTTGCGCAAACTGGAACGGACCTAATAGGTCCGTGCCGAGGTAGACCTTGACACCCACGGTGAACTGCAGATGTTCAACGGTATCAGTGGGACTGGCTATACCCTCACCTCCCATAATTTTGATGAAGTCGGCTCCTTGCGGGGCTTCTCTCGTGAGTACTTGAGACACTGCTCCGTGCCATCCACCACCCAATGGTAGGTGGATAGAGAGCTGGAGCACCTTGTCGCTGCAACATCTCGGGGAGACCCAAAGCTGCTGACGAGCGCCTGCCGATGTTACATCAAGGACAAACAAAAGTAGAGACCGTACCTTTCGAGACAATACACGGTCCAAAAAAACTCGTTTTGATTCCTCAATAGATTTTGAGTCGTTTCCTGACTCCTGGCCTGTACAGTGAAGGGATTGGCCACTGCCTCCGGTAGGCCGATCCCCATATATGGGTAACACGAAGTATTGTCTCTGGTATGAAGCAAACATAGCGCTGTTAACATGCAGCTCTTGGCTGTTTCACACGACTCTTCCTAGATGGCAACCGGAAGTAATGGTTGAGATAGACGATAGAATCGAATTCCCAGCAGCGCACCAGGAGAGCCAGCGCGCGAAGTTGCCTCGCCATCAAATGTCGGAATATGGATGTTCAAATTGGCAGCCTATTGCTGTAGCTATCAGTGTTAGGCAAAGAGACATGGGCGTGATTAGTGAGCGTTGAGCCCATCCTTGAATAAGGCGGCAAGTCTTTGCCCAAACCAATGCTGATCACAATAGCGCCGATTATTTTGGGTGGGCTTCAAGAAAACGGTAGTCAGTAATATGGTCTCGGATTGACTGGGAAAGCTCTTTAAACAATCCTCCACTACAGATTTTGCTTTCTGGGCCAATGATAGTAACCTTGTCCTTGCGAAGGACCTATAAATCTTTAGCCCTGGTAGCGGTACGGGGGGTTATTTCTAACCCCGCGAGTTTGTTTTTGACAATTTTTGTGAGGCCTGGATCATTGTGGATAAGATGTTGGCGAGCAACGCATTGTAGGAAGCTGGCGCTTGTAGTGCTAAGAAACCTATTATTAGGGAGTATTACCAGAAACGAACACTAGAATACAATCCCTCTCTCAAACCAATCATTATACTACTTACCAGTTCTCTCAGGGAGGATAACTGTTGTGGGGCTTGGATTTGGTGGCGGTATCTGTGAATGTTGAAAATACTGAGGTCATTAAGCGCCCTATTACCTTGATCAAGGAGTTTGAACTATGCTACGTTTATACTTAAAACAATAGGCCTAGTGTGGAAATATGCTGTATTGTGATACTTAGTGTAGGATGAAGTCTCGCATTTCGCCCACAATTGTGTTGCGCAGTACTAAGACATTTCGAACCGAAAGGCAGAATATATTTTCCATAAGAAACATCATTTCGATTTAGGGTGTATTCATATTGTATGAATAGTTGGTGTTGCAAGGTAGGGTGATAAATGTATTGAAAGTATAGAACCCAAAGCACCACTTGTTTCGGCAAGGGGGTGCTTCCAGTTTTTGCTAAGGTGCTTTGGTTCAATAAAATGGCCCCAAACTCGAACTTGCCTAGAATCTACGCCAGTCTAATGATTACATTGTTTCTCCATCGATACCCTGGATAGGATATAGTCCAATGAATGGCAGTTTAGACATGAAGGAGTCTCGCAAAGCGACTATCGACATCATCTCTAGGGTTGTCGCCAAGAAGTAGGATGAGCTGAATAAACCCATGACGACAGGACTACTAAGCCAACAGGGACGACAAGTATGCCTTCCTTGGCTTATCGGCAGTCGCAACAAGACAAAACGAAGCGCAATTGAGAGGGACAGTCTTCAGAGACGATCTAGGGCCATATTGTCACTCTATTTGCCCTATCCATAAACACGAAATCCACAAATTAGTTTCTTCCAGTTCCATAGGATACGCTATCCGTGAAATAAAATCCTGCATTTATACGCATTTTGAAAGGACTACGATCAGACAACGCTATTCTAAGCCCAATATGAAGGTTCTCCTATGCTACTTGCTTCGCTTTAAATCCAAGGGGGGCGAGTTTAGACTAACCCTACAACAGACAAGGCCTGGGAATTCATGCTACAAGGAGGCCCTTGGCCATAAATTGGAAGAGATTCAGTAGCTCTACTTTAATATCATTGTCTAAATGCAGATTATGAGCCATCGAAAGCCCAGTTCCCATGAGATATGCCTTTTGGTACAAAAAGTGTCTGTACCCGCGATCCACACACAATCGTGCTCCCTGTTGTTTCTCATGGCCCATTATTCGCCTCTTTCGGCCGGATTCACCTTCTTGACTCGCCGTCTGGCGGGAGGACCGATGGGGGAAATTGCATGGGCTCATCGACGCCGTCTCAAAGAAAAATTTACATAACATCAAACATTAAGTCTACTGGGAACAATTCGACGGGCCATTGACGGTGGAAAATCCAGCTTGGCGTTTTTCGTCGCTCCGGATGCGATGTTAGTTATTATCAATAAATTGACAGAGGCGGAATTTACCCATGCTGTCGACTTCAGTGAGGCAGTGATTCAGCAAGGTGATGTATCGGAGCGGCAAGAATCCTCTTGGCACTATAGTTAATTGCTCTTTCTAAATGGTCAACAATATTTTGGGGACAAGGAGTTGGGTAAAAACTTCGTGTAGGACCATAACAATAACTAATGGATTCTTGGTGGATTCTTCCCGCGAGTTTGGGCTGGATTCGAGAGGGACCTGCAGGCTGTAGTAATTTTTGGCTATCCATTCATACCAAAAAAAAAAAAAAAAGAAAAGAAAACTACTTCAAGAGGCAATAGGATACAGAGAAATGATTTGAATGTTGAAAATAATGTCAGCTAGCCAATGATAGAAAAACACGACTTAGTACAGTACGAAGCAGATAGCATTGACCTGGTGATGGTATATAAATCTCTTGCATTATATTTCATTGTATTGTACATCACCCGAATTAAGATGATGAGCTAAACCCAACTAAATCATCTAATAGGGCTAATTTGGTTCTTCTCATCTCAATATTTATAGTGGCTGCAGGATATCTGCCTCTCGGAACGGTGTAATGATGCGCCCGTATGTCCGCTTCGCCGATCGGAGATGATGCAAACAGACATAAAGACAAACACTCCATAATAAGTCCAACCAAACTAACCCTCGTTTAGGCAACACGTACACTTCCTACTCGAGCTCACGAACTAAAGTACATCGCAGCTGTCCTGTGTCGTGTGACTCATCCAATAGGACCAACCCAATTCTACATGTGTCTGTCAGAACTTTTGTCAGATGGCTGTGCTACTACCTGATTTGCAGTGAGATGTCATTATTATGATACTAATGCCTAGACTAGTTGTATTAGATGGGCGAATGGGCTGCAGGCAAGTGGCCTGTTATACACGTGTCACAATGGAATTTCGCTCCGCCACGTCATGTCAGCTCGAGGTACAACTGTCATCTTTGTGATATCTTCAGCTTGTCATATAAACTCCAATCTAAATAAACGGGTTTATTGTACGTTCCCTTATACCGTGCATGTACAAGATTAGTCTGGATTGAAATGGTATCAAGCGAATAACTCAAACCACGAGTAAATATAACGCAAAGCTGCGTTTGGACCCAAGACATGTCTCGCCTCTTCAATAAAACCGCGGAAAAAATCCTGTCTATTTTTGGCGTGGTATTGCCAAGGCTCGATGGCGCCGCATTAGATGCAGAGCGGGAGAAATGGATGGAAACCAGCACTCGCGGTACGCCACAACCTACCTCAACTAGCCTTCCTTCTTGATAATCTCAATGACTAACTTACCCTATTTCACACCTTTGCAGACTCAAATCTTGCCAACTTTACGAAATGGCTCCTTTGTGGCAGACCCGGCAACAGAGCACCATTAACACAAGCAGAGGGCACAACTTTAGAACGCATCTTTACTGACCACTGTAACTTCGCGCACTGTAAGCTTCACCTCAGCTTCACTTTTTATTCCTTTATTTATTTTCAATCAATTTTTGCTTACCACTTGGTGCCGCTCAAGGCTGGGACAAGGCATCACTCGAGGCCTACGCCTCAACGAGGATCCCGAAAGATCAAGATTGTCAAGCCCTTTTCACAGCGTCTATCCCTTATCTATGGAAACTGATGGCTCACTTTGCTCAGTGGCCATTCACCACCGCGCCAAAGTCTAGCCTAACATTCTCTGGGTTTGTCCGTGCGATCGCATTCCTCTCCGGCCGGCATCGCATTATGTTCGTGTACTGGAAACTAGAAGATAGTGCATACGAGCGTACGGAGCGACTCGTACTGGAACAAATATTCCGCGCGTTGTCCACGCTAGCGGAACAAGGCTCCGGTTCGGGTCCTGCAGGTGATCCTGAAACTACCACATGGTCGTCGTCATCGTCTCAACGCGATGTGCTTGATGTCTTGAACACAGTCGACCCGGTCTTAACCGAATTCCACCATCAATTGAGTCGCGACGAGTTAATTCCCTTAGCGAATCGACTATCTCCCCCAGCTCTCCCAGAGCTTTCCAGTCTCACTATTTCGGCTGCAGAGCTTGTTCCACTTCTCGAGCTCTTTATCACGCTTCTTCAGCACGCAGGTAAATTTGATAAGACGAGTGGTCCAGGTATCCTTATGGAAGACCTTAAGACTGTTCAGCAAAATTTGCACAACATTGAGAGTGTATCTTTTGATGTCTTTATAAAGTGGCTAGGCAGTGATATCCTTGGTATCTATGATGCTGTCGCGCTGTTGTTCAATACATTCTTAAATCAAAAGAGCTTGATTGATGGCATTATGATTGATCACTATTCTGGAGAGGAGATGGCTTTATACCTCAACGCGTTGAAGCAGCCGGGGCTTACATGGTGCTATGCCGAGGATCAGGATGAGTGATCAAGGCTGTTTCAAAGTTGAGATATTACTCAACTGTCAACCAAGTTAGATATCAATCAGCGGTAGTTTATCCAAGGTAGGGATAGCTAAAAAAAAAAAAAAACTCGAGTTGCTCAAGCTTTGTTTGTGGATAATTGATTAGTCTACTACAATGCCAAGCTGCCTCCTGCATCAATGGGTTCCTAAGGCTTTTGTTATACTATTATAGAATAAACAATATGACCGTTATCAGAAGATCTTAGCTCTAATCCTCACGTAAATTTCATGTGTTTCTAGGGGAGAAGAGAAGCCAAATGTGTTGTGAAAGGAAGAGAGTAAGGGGTCGCGGGGTAAGACCTTTCGAACGAATACCGAAAAGCACGAGACTGGGCGAAACCCCCAGTACCACCGAGGCAGCATGTGCAGTTGTCTACAAAAAGTTACGTTGAGATCAATTCGAAACTCTCCTTTGTACCTCAACATCTTCTAAGCGGGGTTATACCCCTTGCTCCAATCAACACAATTCAAATCGAGCAGCTTCGAGTTCATATTTCGGCAGGTTACCAGATTGCTTCCGTTGATAGTCCTAATATCGATGTCCTCAGCGACAATGTTCGAGCATGCGGTAGGGCTTGAGCACACTAGGTGAGCAACTATGGGAGAGAAGGCTCTGTTGGTGCGACCGCGGATATTGCGAAAAGTGATGTCTGAGATATTGAGTTTAGACTGATTGACATGAACGATTAGCATCTAGGGCCATCTCAGCTCAATTTGATACTTACTGGATGCTTGAAACACTCTTCTTCATCGTCCTGTCCATAGCATTGAGTAATGGTCAGGCCGTAGTCGACATTGTCAAGCCACATAGTGTCATAGGTAACGTTGCGAACTTGGCCTCTACCACCACCGCCAACGAGGTTGTCGCTCTTTTTACTAAAGGCATCTGGCCAAACCTTAATCCGGGCTCCCTCGGAAGAGTTGTACATGGCCACGTTGTGTACGTAAATATTTTCCACGTAGTCAACTCTGTCTGGGTATTGTCCTAAGCTCCCCACAGATACTCCATGGGTGCCATTGCACCACATATTCTGTACAAGGACGTTGGTACTATTAGGCTTGAAACTAACACAATCTAAATCCATAGTTAGTTTGAAAATTCTGATTTGAAATCCAATGTGGACTTACCATCTCCATTTGTGACCGAGGAATTCTGGATGATGATATGATCGGATCGATAAATGTCCCACCCATCGGTGTTTTTCTCGAAGTTTTCGTTGTTGCTGACAGACCGCATAGAGATATTCGTAAATGTAACATGCGTTGAGTTTACCACAAAGAAATGCCACATGGGTGCTTGCTTCAAGTTGATATCCGAAATAGTGCTTTCGTGCATGTCAACCGTTGCAAAAAGGACCGGTCGAAGGTCACGCTTGTGCTTGGGGTAGTGGTCCCACCACTTTTGACCTTGACCATCGATGACTCCTCCACCAAAGACGTTGATGTCCTTTCCACCAAGTTTGAAGAAGCTAGTGCTATTCTGATAGTTCAGGTCGAACATGTGGCCCTCTCGCCAGAACTCCATGTTATCTGTAAACTTGATGGAGCCTTGGATGTCGATGTCGATCTGATCTAGACCCATCATGTTAAGGGGTTCCCCAATGACATATGATTGTGTTTTGGGGAAAAGAACATGGCCACCACCGTTACAGTCCCTAATGGCCTTGTTAATAAACTTGGAGTCGTCTGTTTTACCATCATTGTTACTCTCAACCACACAAGTACGGTTTCTATCAGACGAGCCCTGTGCAGCCATAGGCCGACTGGATCTTAGGCTTGTCAAGAAAGATTCTGATACTGTTGTAGCTGATATGTGGGAAGCCCACAACGCCACTAGAGCAAGTAGAGGTATATTTATTGGAACCATCTTGTTGAATTGAGGAAGCATGTCTGAAACATAGGTATGGAATTACAGGAAGACTGATTCCTTATATACCTTCAGCAGAAAAGTACATAAATCATGTTCTGGTACACTCAAGACCCTCAGCAAAAGCTCCTAGCCTCGAATTTGGACGGGAAATGTCTCTCCGAATTTTCGGCTGTGGGTTTTGCGTCCATCCAAACTTCCCCGCATCTCGCTCCACAGTGATGCTCAAGACGGCAAGAATCGCAAGGAATGGTGAGACAATCCGAACTCCGCTAATGTGATACGTATTTCATGGAACGTCCAAGACGCAAATGTTGGGCGATGGCGGGGTTGAGCAGGCCACGGAGGCTCGGAAAATAGACGGATAAGTCCATACACATAGCCGAGGTATTTAACAACATTGAGATATCCGATGCCAAGTCTTAGTGATCTGCATGCGATCAGTCCAGTTTCCGAAAATGGAGCTGAAACAACCATAAGCAAGTGCTAGGGAGCCATTAAAGTTTCTCAAGCATGGCTACCTAACTGGTGGGAAATTGTTTCCTTGCATTGCATTTGGACCACGGCTAGTATGGGCTGCCACCTGGCTCGCGCACTTGTCTAATGAATGAGACGTGTGAGCGGATGTTCAAGGCCTATGAACTCGCAACCGTTGAGTTCTGTGTCTTTTTTTTTCAGTTTCCATTGTCTCATTCATTTAAACGATGACGGCAGTGGACACAAAGAGTCTGGACCGAAAAAGGTTCAAATACATGGATTGAGTGATGTTGGCCTAGTCACAGCGTTTTCTGTCTCTAAAGATTGGCTCTCCTGGTTAATTTGGACGTCCCTCAGGAATTTATTATTACTTCATGTCCTTACTTTTAAGTGAATTTACACGAACAGTTGCTATAGGGTAGGTAGATGGTAGTGTTCTAGATGTTTCTAGAACAGTGAGAAGGCCATTAAATTTTCCACATAAATAAAACCTCACACTAGTTATTCGCTCTTGATGAAGTCAATTTATGAACTAACTTTTGGGTAAACTGTTTTCTCAAATATATATTCACGACAAATGGCATATCTAAGTGCATAATCTCAGCGAGTTGCTGTAGCATTCTCTGTAATGAGGTCCTGTCCAGTACCGGTAGTGTGGGGCTCCCACCTTTATTGGTAAGATCACTTAATCGCTCGCTGCCGATAAGGCCAGCCCACAACAATTCCGACTCATCCCCATCCCTTTCCTCTAAATCATACAGTCATTGTGTTTAATTGCGCTAGGAGATTTATGTGGCGATCTCAAATACCCTTATCTCGTTAGATGACTAACATGACATCTAAACAGAGGTGGGAAACCTGGCCGGGTTTGGATCACTATCATTACAACATCTTGATTTAAGACCTTGAGAATAATGCTGGAGCTGGTTAGCCGCCCGTCTGGGAAGATGGCTCTGTCAGTATACATATCTCCAATAAGTGGTCTTATCGTGGTTTACCACCCGGATGACAATACCGTTTATTGGTGGGCCTATTAGTAGGCAGGAGGATGAATGCGATAGGTCTGGAAAGTTTAGACTAGCATTATGTGATTTTCGCCTGTAAGGTCCTAAGTATGGCCATCTAGCTTGTGATCTTTCGGGTGGAATTATCGAAATTCAACACTTGGTTGAAGGAAATCATTTGCTAGCCAGGCGAATCATACACAAAGATAGCGACAACTCGTCAAAAAAAAGTATTCCTTTATTCTTAGCAGCAATTGATATAGCTGAGTCTCACATTAATGATCTAATTGATTAGCTCGAATTGACGATTAACTAGAATCTCACAGTTAGGAGGCCGAGCTGAACACGTTCTTGGATGTTCCTTTGGCCTTCAATTTATTCGTTTACAATCCAGCTGATGCAGCTGATGCAGCTCTGCCTTGATACATATTGAGGTATAATTGGGGACCGATTTATACTCAATTCTTGGTGACCTACCGACCCGATCGAGGAGATTGGGGGATGTAGAGTACCGGTAGGTCAGGATCGGTAACGGCCATTTTTGTACACGTGAGATAACCCTGGACATAGAGTTATGATATGGCCTTGCTCTGAGCCAATGACATATGTACATTCTGGCACCGAATCCGGAGAGAAATTATCCAGAACACTTGTGAACATATATATATACCATGTGACATCAAAAAGGTCTCTAATAAAACAAAGTTTCATTATCATAACTCACTCTCATTCGTGCGATGTCTTATCATATAATCACCCTAGCCGTATCTAAGGAGGGTTCAATGTAACAGTGCATGCCCCAGTGTTTGCCTCAGATCAGGGCTCAATACAACATCAGGGAGTGAGAGGGTCAGCCCAGACTATCGTCAGAAGAATCATAGGGATTTTGACCTGCCCTTCATCAATGCGACAAAATCCTTGCGATTTAAACGCGCCTCACGGAGCCTGTCGGCAGCTTGATCGCGCCATTTCACATGTAAGTCGAGGTTCTAAGTGGGTCTCTACCTCGGTACCACACTACCATAGGCAGAAGCTGTTATTTTGGTTCAGCTGTCCTACCCTAGGTATTTCAGGAAAATCGCTCCGAGTTTTTGTTTCCTCTAACAATAGTGACATTAAGGTGCACATTACAGCTCAAGCTACATCAGAGATTTCAACATGAATCTCCCGAAGCAACACCAAGTCCGCGTCCTACCCCTGTTGCAGAAACTTGACCTCATTCCAGCAATATTTTCTTTATGTACGCCCAGCCTTCTCATTTATTCGATTTGAGCCCTGATGTTTCTAGTCGCCACTTTTGTCTACGCATTGATTACAGGTATCTTTCTTCAACGTTCAGGCACGAGGACTTATCGACACCACATCGTCAATGTAGTAGTGAAGAAGGTATGTCTAGTTAGTAAATTTTGTGATTGAAGGTTAATTCGTCATCAAGCTTGTGTCTCGATTCTCCTCGCTACAGCTACAGTTAGTCTCATCCTCCATTATTACGGCCATCACTAAATTTTCTTGTTAGATACATCAGCCCGACATTCAACCAGATTTATCTCGACTTCTGCAAGTCCAACGGCCTTATCCCGCAATTTACGACAACCTCCTCTGGCGGTTCTGGTTTCTGGATTGGTGAAAAGTCTGCTAGATATGTAATCATCAACCTTCATGGTAAGAAGGCCCCCAAGTTGTAAGATTCCTGTACCTAAACAATGATTCAGGGGGCGGGTTCGCCATAGATGGGATCTCCTCCCACCTGCGTGTTTGGTTTGACATCCAGAAGCACCTTCACAGAAGCGGGCTGAGCACGGCTCTATTCTATCCAACTTACACCCTGACGCCTCATGCAGCATACCCCACACAGCTGATGGAGGCTGTAGAGGCGCTGAGATATGTATTGGAGGACGAGCGTCGAAAGCCGGAGGACGTGATTCTAGCCGGGGATTCAGCTGGTGCAAACCTTTGCGTCGCTATCCTATCACACCTGATGCACCCATCGGATCATGTCAAGCCGCTTCGTATCTCAGGCCCTCTCAAGGGTATGGTCCTCATGTCTCCATGGCTATCCTTCGATACCACCTATCCGAGTATGGAGAGGAATTATGACTTAGACATTGACGATCCCGAGAATTTGGAAACCATGGCCAAGGATTATCTCCTCGGTAGAAAAAGCGATCACTACATCGAGGCTGTCGGTGCGCCTGTTTGTTGGTGGGAGCACTCCCCGTTAGAAGTTACATTGCTTGTTGCTGGGACAGATGAAGTGTTTGTAGATTCGCAGCAAGAGTGGGCAAGCAAATTCAAGGCGCGTTGTTCGGAACTCCGTTGACAGATCGATTGCTAACTTTAATATCAGAGCGCAGGTAATAAGATTGATGTTGTGTTTGCTCAGGATGAATGTCATATCGCTCCGCTTATCTGGGCTGAAGTTGGAGACAAACATGAAACAATCCAATGTGCTGAAATCAAGAGATGGCTGAAGCAGGCCCTGTCAGTCGATGAGGGTTTATGAAAGTAAAAAAAAACATGTCAACATGGTTTCAGCACAATGTCAAGGAAGGTCAGTATGTCGCTAAGTTGGCGATAACTAGCCGCAATGGTAATGATTTAGCCTTTGAATCGTCTCATGTTCAGTTCAAGGACTAGGTTTGGCTGCCTAATACCAGATAGCCTCCGTAATTGTTTCGTATGCCGTTCTTGAAGCGTCCTTACCTGTGACGATTGGAACTTGCAGGACAATACGCTTGTATGTTCTCATGCTTGGAACTCCATTGTCTTGGACCTCAAGAATCAAGTGTAAGACCTGACTGTTTTCAAGGGCCTCTTCTGTAAGAATATTAACGGCCCACAGCTGCGCCAGAGGTATTTGAACTCGAACTGAAGCACCGCTTGGCTCATCTGTGTTGGTGGGTTTGAACTAGACGTCCGGAACACTGAACTTCGTTCTTAATTTTCGTTGGCTCCTTGTAATGAACCAACGAAACAGGAGCTCGTCCCCATCGTGATCATAGCTTCTCGAAGCATCCAGCGTATCTATTAGTCTGCCTCAGCCTCGAGATAAAGATCCTCTGGCCCTGGCGTGCTTACATTTACAACGACAACTGGAGCGTGATTTGCCTTTGAGCGATCATTGCTTAAAGTCCACTGCTTGCGGCAAAGTCATCTAGATACGTATCTCTCCAACGCTAAAGGGCTGCATGTTTGGAGAAACCTTTGTGTCATTTACTCCGACCACCTCGTCCTTATCATCTCCATAGTGCCTAGCCGAGCCTCCCGGATCAAAGAGCCCATAGCAGCCGCCCCAGCTACCCCGGTGCAGGTAGTCTCGAGACCCAAGGCCGTTTTGGATGAGGTACAGGAAGGTCGGTGTCGCCCTCCACAATGAAGCAGTAGTCCGGGTAGACGCCACCGCAAGGTCCCGGCTGGATGTGCTCTTTGAGCCTCTCCTTGGTAATCTTGGTCTTGTCCGGAGCACCACTATCTATAAAGGCGATGATGTCTCCTGAAATTCCAGTCCAAATTGCCATTGGGTATTCTTTCCAATCATGGATCGAACAAATGTAGAAGATATCTGGGAACTTGAGCCTGATACAGTGGCTGGTATCCTTCTGAGCACTGGTGGCATATGCGCGGAGCTTGGAGCGAAACTTTGCAGTTGCAATGTCTGATCTCGAACTCTGGACATGTTGAAGAGCTTGTTCGAGAAATTTAGCGCCACCCCAGCGGAGGATCCACAGCGCATCGTTTGAAGCGTCAACGCGATCGATAAGTAACCGTGTGCCTTCGCTAAGTCCAGTCCCGGGTCCCAGGGCCTCTTTTTCATAGACTGCAGGGCCGGGTTTGACAATGGATTGTAGTTCGTTGGTGCCTGGATGTTGGTTTTCGGGATGCAGCATGGATGTTGAGGTTGTCAACAACCTTGGAGTAGGCATCGAGAATTTCATTGAGATCATCAGGGTGAACGTTGTTCATCATCCAACACGAAGTGCAAGCCACAAGACGTTGGATGTCAAATCCGTTTCCATCGAGGAGAAACTTGACGAGAGACTCAGCATCGTCGGCCTCATTAGATATATCAGAGATGACGAAAAACCCGTGGTTTGCTGGTGCAACGTCTCAAGCCAGTTTGGTCCGCCATTGCGATGATTCCTGGAGAGCAAGGAATAAGGCCTGTACTAGGATCTGTCCAGATACGAGAATGGGAATATTTGATATATCTTTGATTTGTAGATTATTATACCAGACTGAGAGTTCTTTCGGAACATGGAGGTGGGAGACCGTTTGGTGGGGCCGGTTTTTCAAGCAGGTATTCCGAACGCGAAACTTCCTCATTCAAACATGTTATTAGTTGAAACATAAATACTACTGGGGGCCGTTGGAAACACACCACTGACTAACTTTGTTATCATGTGATCATACGTTCTATGCTATGATTTTAGTACATGACATTATTTTCCTCAGTGGACACCATATCAGGAGGTTCGGGCTATTCACGACCTAGGCCGCAAGACCCTTGTGTTAAGCGGTGACAAAAGACGGAATCGCTTGCGCAGAGCAAGTATCCAAATAAGAAAGGAGAGGCTGGAGGCTAAGAGGCTATTGCAAGCCACTTTTAAAGAATCTTCTTTGCTCATTCACGATACCGTTTCGACGTACCTCTCAACAAGCTGCTTCACCAACTCAGCCAACGTCTTCTCCGCGTACCCCGACGAATATCGACATTTCACTGCTGTCGAGTCCACAAGAGCGTCTTTGAAATAATGGTCACCTCATGCCGAGAAAGCGAACCGAAACTAGCCGACTCGTACGACAAGATCCTGTGCAATAAACTTCATCTCCATGACTCAAACTCCGCTACCTGCAACCGACGGAAATAGGATAGAACCCATCGGGAGATGATCGTCAAATGCAGCAGTTGGTCTAAGTACGACCAGCTCGGTCGCGGAGGCGTCCATTAAGAGAGGAAGAATAGACAAACCCATCTATGCTGCTCCGATGGTCACCAGAATGATTAGATCACTAGATAGAAGTTAGATCTGCACTTACAATTACGACAGCATGAGATTAAATCACATGTTGCATTTTTATTTCCTTTATCAAAGCTTGTAACCTAAAATTGATTCTAAACTGTTGATGCTGTCTAGGCCGCCATACGCTCAACACGACGTTGCAGGACCTTGACCAAATCGATCCCAATCCTGGTAGATTCATCCAGGCTCTCATTCGGCAATCCAAGCAGCTCATTCTGCGCCTTGGCCGAGATGTCATTCGGATCATCCGGGTAAAACGCCCTCGCGTATAGTAGCTTGCTAAAACCAGCCATGTTCCCACCTTTAACTTGTGCCAAGCCATCCTCGTATCGCTTCTTGGTGGCCTCATGGGTCACTGTCCAGTCGGCGTCAGTGGTGCCCGTGACGCGCTTGACGCTCTCAAATATGTCGTTTTGAGTTACTATAAAGCTTTTGACATACACGGCCTTGTTGAGAAATCCCGATAGAGTGAGGCTTTTGTCATTTTCGTCGTCGGGAAGCTCCTTGAGGCTCAATACCTTGGCCACGGCTCGCCCAACCTGCGACAAGGTTGACGTCGAGTTTTGGGTGTTACCGTCATCGTACATTGTGATGGAACGCTTGTCGAAGTCGAACCCGAAGCGGGCCTCGCCTCCTGCCAGGCTATAATCGTACCAAAATCCACAACACACAGTAACCCACTGCATTCCGAGTCTCTCAATTTCATCCCTGTGGGCTATAGCGACAGGTCCCAACAATGTCTCCTCGCCAAGTTTAATGTTGTCAATGTCGCCGCCATAACCGTTGGGCATGACGTAAGGAACGCCAGCCTTGGCGGCCGCCTCTACAAGCTTGCTGTGGGTGTCCCGGGGCGCAGTGGGAGCCATGGTGATGATGAAAAATTGCTGGTCCTTGAGGGCGGCGATAATGGTGGCCTCGTCGTCGTAGTCGACAGGGGCTACGATGACGCCCTCAGGTAGTTTGTTGCTGCTATCTTTTCGGGTGAGGGCCTTGACTGAGTGTTTTCCGGTTTTAAGGAGGGCAGCAGTAATGTGAAATCCAATGGTGCCTCCGGCCTAGATAGATAAGTTAATATTATTTTCAATTGTGTACCTGGTGTTGAGGGTCACTCACCCCGACAATTGCGACTCTCTCGATAACGTTTTTGAGGCCGACAGGCCGATTTTTGGCGTACCTGGTCATTTTGGCTACTTTTTAATGAGATGTGATGATAATTGAAGGATATGAATTGCTGCGAATATGGTCAAACCTGATCAGGTATTGTCCCTGAAGGGGGGATTGTCCGCCCATTTATATATTTTAGACAGTCTCGATTTCTCTCCATTCACCCTTAACTAATCTCCATCTGGTATATCTGAGTTAATTTGTTCAATGTCCAAACATGATTCGCCCAGAGATGCTTGGATGGATTCACAATGGTGACAGGTGGAGGCTATGCCCGCGCTTCTCGGCCGCACCAGCCGCACCAGCTGCAGCTACACAGTGCAAAGACACAACTAATGTCGAAGGATGGCCGCTAAGTCCGCAGGAGCCGCACCAGCCGCAGGAGCCGCGCCGCCCAAGCCGCAAAGACTGCAAAGCCGTGATTATCAACAGAGACTGAGGGATGGTTTCCCGCAGCATCCGGAATAAGCATGTCTTGAAGAAAGAGGCTTCTCGTCACGAGGGCTCACATGGCCACGCGTCCTTGACCACCCAACACCTGGGCAGACAATCTCCAATGCCAAGCCATCGTCAACCGCCCCAAGTCCTTGTCGGCCAAGTCCTCAGTCCCGCCGTCATCTGCTTCTTCCAGCTCTTCACTCAAGTCCATCATGCCCTGAGTATCGTATCTCAGCACATGAATTCCCGCTCCTTTATATTGAGAACCAGGTCGACGATTTGAGCTGGTTTCCCGTGGGATATTCTCATCGCGGGTCGTCTTGGCAATTTCTCCGCTTTCTGCCGTGCAATGAAAAGGCACCCTCCGGCTCTGTCGCTGCTCAACTGCATCGCCATCTCAGCCGCTACTATGGCCCAGAACGCCTTCAAAATAGGGTATTCAATTGCTTCGGTGCCATCGTCCCCAGCTTCCCCGTCGGTGTACGGACTAGTTTTCGCCAAAATATTCTCAATTAGCCTGAAGGTCCTGAGTCGGGCCATGCCGCGACGGCACCAAGGCTTCACTGGCAAATGAGCAAGGGAATGGTGGCCCAAGGTCAGCACTTTTGATACGGACGTCAGTCTATCTAGCTTTAGCGTAGTCGTGGCTGAGATGTTCTGCTTTCCACAGCATCCTCAGTGGAAGGTGAAGGAGTCTGAGATGTGCATCGGAAACCAGCCAAACAGAAGAGGGCATGTTAAGATGTGTATTGTGGTCAGTTACATAAATACAATACTACACATTATTTGGTCATTACAAAATGCCATAGCATGCTTTGATACGTTGATTGCTGGATCGCTGAGTGGTGTTGAGCAAGGTCGATAGCCCGTACCGGTAATTACAACGGAACGTCAGGGCCGAGCATCGATAGATATGGCTCGATGAGGAACTGCTCCCAGTCCACCCCCCAGCCCATGTCTGGCACATTGATGTTGGTCTCAGAGTCTGGCCGTGCCTGGAGAAATTGATAGTCCGCCTCTACAGCTTCCAGTTGGACAAGCTCCTTTCGCTTCTTTGCTGTATTGAGACTGAGTAGATGCCGCGCCATCGACAACGCCTCACGCGTCAACCCTGTGTCGGCAGCCTCTACGAGATTCTCCAAGCCCTTGAAAGCAGCAGCGATGTGGGCAAAGGCGGCTGGCGTATCGATAGCTAACAGGACGCAGGTATAGTGGAAGACGCTGCCGATGACGTTCCAGAACAGGCGACCTTGCTCAGCAAGCTGCTGAGCGGCATCCACCGCAGCGCTGCCACTATCAATGACGATCTGAGTGATGTCGCCAAGTATACCCATCTTGAGCTGGTATATGCGTCGATAGAAGCAAAACGCAAGGTCCGCCTTGGTCACAACCAGAAACTGATGTGTCAACTGGACCTTGTCCAATGCTTTGAGACGCTCAAATAGCTCCTCCTGGGGAGTTGGAGGCTGCTGTTCGAGGTTAAACGGCGAGTTAGGCGAGGGGATTATCTGGGCCATTTGCACGAATTGGTCGGCAACGGACCCTGATTTCGGCATGATGGCATCGCAAGTCACAGCCCGAAATCGTACGGACGAACGGTCGTACTCATAGGAAAGCAAGTTATGCCCGGCCCATGAGATCCAAAATATTCGTCTCAACCGGTCCGCATCATGTCCAAAGGCGGGGGCACCAGGAACGGACGCCATCTTCTTGATGTTCTCTTCCTCATGCAGCCCTACCGCTTCGCACAGGTGCATTGCAGTACACGACGCAATCCAGGCATTGTTAGGGCGACTCGTAGCTCGTAGGTAAAACACTCGCATGGCCCACGCGATGATGTGGTCAATGCCCAACCTGTGCATGGAAGCCGGATCATCCAGAATGGCCTTGGCGTACTGCACCAAATCTGCCTCCCGCGAGTGTCTGTTGGGGGAGAGGAATGACCCGAGAGCGGCGATGCCAGCCGCCAGGGCCCCAAATGCCACCATGGTGCTGCTGTAGCCATGGTAGTAATCCCGACATCGCTGGGCGAAGATTCCCGAGTCCATGTAGTCGGCGATTGGTGCCAGTGCCGAAAAGTACACACCAGAGAAGAGTGCGAGGTCATCCTCCGAGATGAGCGTCCCCAGGAAGACGTGCGCGTTAGAAGCCTCCTCGGGGCGGATGCCAAAGTTGTAGGCGAGCGAGTGCATCTTGGAAGGACTGTCGGAGCCGAGAACCCCGCCCAGGATGTGCGGAAATGCCATGGCTGCCGACGCCCCAGCGTATCTGGCTTTGTGCTCGTCGAAGATGCCGGTGGGCGTCGTGGCCGCAGACAAGTCGGTTCCGAGGGTGGGGTTCCCTATCGACGAGCTATCGGCTTCGCGGGAGCCTCGCCGGATCCGAGACCGACTGCGGGGACTCCGTGATGCGGCGGCGGCCCGGCTTGCTATACTACTTCCACCATCGAGGTGGGCACGCTTAGCCGGAGGCGCCTGTACGCCGCCTTCAGTGCCAGTAGTGCCATTGCCATCGGTGGTGTACCTGCAGTTGTATTCGTACGTAGTGCACATGCCACAGGGATACTCGGCGTCGCATTTCCGCTTGCGCTGGTGGCATGGGATGCATGCTTTTCTCGCACGCTTGCGCCTGGTGATTGTTGTTGACATAGCTGTCAATGGCCATCCGCTTGAGACTGCGGTGAAAATACAATTGCAGAGTAAACAGAGTTTAGCTAGAGCGAAGGACGAGCAGAAAGTCAGCTTAGGTAAGCAAGTATTACACAACTCGGAGGTTTGGGTCGGTCCTAGAATTGAGCATATAAATCTTCTCTACTAGTAGTTGCTATATTAGTCATTATCTTAGGGTCTGTGTAGAAGCTAGAAGGCATAGAGCATTGAATAAGCACCCAGGGAAAAATGACTCCAATTACTCTATGCGAGCTAACTAATCAATTCTATGATATAGAGCAAGAACTAAAACAATAGAGTATGGGAAATTAGCGTACATCTTTTGTACCAGCTAATCCTTCGCTTAGAATTTCTATGAGCAGCATGAAGTTTGCTACTCGCTAGATCTCGCTTGTTGGTTTCAATAGGCACAATGTTCGTGGTTTGCGTCGCTCAAAATCATGTAGTCCAACAGTCTGTATTGAACCATAGCACCTCAGCAAAAACTGGAGGTACCCCCTTGCCGAAACAAGTGGTACTTTGGGTTCTATACTTTCAACAGTCTGTGTAGAAAGCTACAAGGCATAGAGCATTGAGTGAGCGACCAGGGAAAAATGACTTCAATTACTCTATGCGAGCTAACTGATCAATTCTGTGATGAAGAGCAAGAACTAAAACAATAGACTATGGGAAACTATCGTACATCTTTTGAACCATTCAATCCTTCGCTTAGCATTTCCATGAGCAGCATAATGTTTGCTGCTTGCTAGATCTCGCCTATTGGTTTCAACAGGCGGGATGTTTGCGGTTTTCGTCGCTCAAAAATCATGTGGTCCAACAGTCTGTGGGACCTACCCTATAGTCAGGAGTGAGGATGAAGCCTCTGACAGGTAAAACGAGGTAAATTTTTCGCAACATCAGTTCCCCGTTATTATACCTACTCTCTCTTCACAATGAAGCAGACAGAGTACATTGGAAAATATTCTACTCCGTATGGATCACAATTTTCTGTCAATGTCAATTTCGACAACCTTTGGTATCCCAAACCAAAATTCGGTATCGTACAAGTTTTCCGGTTGGCCTCAAATCTCAAAGGCACAAATACATACCAGACCTTTTCTAAACCAAGAAATATCACTCATTTAATTATTCAAGCTTGCTATCAAATATCCTGCCCCTTGATTGCTTCCTTTATTGTCCGCGTAGCACTCTCAGGAGGACCCCCAACATAAATAGTAAGACGGCGAACATCAGTCGAAGAGACGACCCCAGCAGCATTCTCGTCACCGTCAGGGTTAACATCGTCATAAGAGAATGCATAGCCCTTCCCATCCGATTCATAGTCGTGCACGATGCGACTGTAGTGATTGGTAGGGTTAACACTGTAGTAAGAGCTCTGCCCAAGGTGAGGTTGTATATGGTTGCCCTCCAGGAGCAACGTAGAGCGGACAAAAGCCGCGCAGAGCCGAGGGACAACTGCTTGGTGGACGGCGTTGTCGGTAGCCTCGATAGCGAATGGTCCGCTGTTGCAGCCCCAAATATCCTTAGCAGATGGTTTGGTATAGTTGCGGTTGTCGCTGTTGCAAGAGAGATGGCTTCCGGAGACCTCGCAGGCCACGTTTCCAACTTCCGTTTGGGTGTTGATCATCAAGGTATGATTGGAATATCTTTCCCAAACATCGTCGACATAGGTGGCCCAATAATCAGCAAACGCATGCGGTTTGAGGTCGTGGAAGTTATTGGGTGAAAGGACGCGAACCGGGGTTCCTGCGTTGTTGCGGACACACATAGAGCCCCAGGGGAAGTCGGAGTGAATTTTGCCAAGGTCGTTGCAGATCTTGGCGACGCTACCCTTCTGAAGACCATAGACGGTCTGGGAGTTGTTGTGGGTGGACAAGTGCATGCCAAGAATCATGCCAACGAAATCAACATAGCTGATGTTGGCGTACAGAGATCCATTAGTGTAGGTAAATTCGACGAACCCCCAGGTGAGCTCGGCACTGGCATCGCTGGGGTCAGTGACTGAGGGCTGGACCAAGCCATCGCCGCTGCCTGTATCGACGATAAAGAAAGTGAGCTCGCCTTCAGCAAGGTATATGCGGCCGGACGTGATGTCGACGGGTACTGTTATCTCAAACGGTTTTGCATTTGTTGCGTGAATAGGAATGGCGATGTTCTGGGTGATCTTGACGGGTGTTTGGGAACCCCCTGATGAAGGGTAGATTAATGTTCCGTTGGAGGCCACAAAGACGATCTCTCCGTTGGCGTCTAGACCCGAGATGTAGGCGCTCACGGAGCTTCCGTTGAAGTTGTTGACGAACTTGAGGGGGAGTCTCGAGGTGCTACGATGTATGACTGCATGCATGCGAGTTAGTATGATGCACGGTACCGTAGCAAGGCTGACTTCGGTGACTTCAACATCCAGTGCCTAATGATGCGGGGTAAATTTACTGTTAAACCTTTGGGAGTATAGCTGTTTCGAGCCTCTATTGGAAGTATCGGGCGAAATGCAGTGGGCGCTGAGATGGCTACGCTGATCAAAGTGGCGACGCCGACGAAGAAAGAGAATGAACGCATGTCGAATGCTAATGAGCGAATGGAACAGTAAAAGGTGAGGATGAAATATGACAAGATAGAATGGAAAGAAAGAATAACCCAACTAGCAATGAAACATGCTAAATGACTAAAGAGCAGAAATGTCCTGGACAGTAGACGCGATGCAGGTATTATAGTATCTTTCAACCAGCATGATAAGCAGGTAATCAGGTGAATGGAGTCTGCCGTCATCTGTCACACTTTATCTGACGAGAAAGATCAAACATGACGAATTCCTCCAGGATTGCATCTCAATTCCGGGAGGCTTCGTCCCGTTGATTGGCATCGCATGGTCCATCAACCTAACCCGATTGTGGGGGGGGCTAAAGATATCAATTATGGGGACTAGATACATACCGGATACACGTCATTCGTTCCTGTGGTGCCTGTGCTGTGTGCGACGACTCGCTGAGGTTCGTCTTCATCTCAATACCCGCCGCCAAGTTGCCAGGGTCCCTTGCAGAAAGGACCGTCCTGTTGGTCAATCGACACGAGGTTGGGTGGCATCAGATGAGCCCTGATCCGAGTAGGTCGAATCAGCCAAAACGTCAGCGCACTTTTCATGGAAGTGTTTCAGCGAGTCGACCTTGCGGCCTTGGACCGGGCCCCTGAGGTCGATCGGATGTCGGCCAGGGCATGCAGATGGCGTGACAGGGGCCCAGAGCGGTAGCCTCGCAGCGCTTAATGGCTCATAGCATGATGCTTTCACTACGCGTCGCATTTCGGTTAGTTCGAGCGTTGATTCAAATTTATTTGGTCTTGGCCAGGTTTCGCAGGAGTTCGTCGTCTACATACAGCGAATATGACCTGCGATGAAGTGTACAATCTAGTTCTACTAAATATCCTTATTATTGTCTGCTCCATGGGCCACTGGGCGTTTGCCTGTTGGACCATAGTATAAATCACCCTATAGTGGTAAATAGCTAGAGATAGAGTCCTGCATGGCGGCACCCTTGCTTTGACTTGTCTAGCCCTTAGCATATGCTAAGCCAGCCCATAACATGTAGGCAGCGGGCCTGTAAAACCTGTGTCGGTCTATCTGTATTTAAAACTGCCCCTAAAATCCTTGTATTTTCAAGTGCGCTTTAATTTGTATCTAGATGCCTTTGGTCGCTATAATTCTAAGCATTCTTGTCTTTAAAAATCTACTATACAAGTCTTATCCTAAATTATGGTAATACAATCCAAGCCGTAAAGTCAATGCCCCGTAAATAATTTACGCATACTAGAGGCAGGCCTACTCACATATCAACCCTTCAGGCGGTATAATGGTCACGTATCGCGAATCGAAAGAGCTAATTGAAGAACAATCGTAGAGAATCGATCGCAGATTACAACTACAGCTTTCCTAGCTTTCCTAGCTGGGTGGAGGGATAATACAAGAAAGGCATGGGTTCGATGATTCTCGAGTTCGCACGACACATACTCGGATGGTCAAGATGAAGGAGACTACCTATAAATTTTGATGATTGAGTGTCAGTATTCACGGAAGCAGAGAGGGACTGCGCAATGAATTAATAGAGAGGAGGGATAGGGTCTAGCCCCGCAAGGATGAGTTTGACATGTGATATTCCACTAGCCAAGCGTCCGAATACTACTAGATATTCAGTTTCATCGGCTTTTTTCGTGGTACACGTTTGGCCCTAGCGACTCTTGCTACCGTTCTAAGCCTAACACAGTTGCCAAATACCGGATCAGCACCTAGAAGTTTTCAAGTAAAGACTGTGAATTTTGTTGTATACGGGTACCTTTAGATGTCTTAGCATTGCTACTATCTGTTGCCGAAGTACTATTGCTGTATTATATTGACCATGCTGAGAGCGACATTGCCATTTATTCGTCTCAATGCAGTGGCATTAGATCTTCTTCTCCTAGTACCCTTTTTCGAATTTGAGACATGGTGTAGAATCCCAGCTGAGTTATCAAGTCCATTGTGTCCTAATGCAAATCCTCCAACATGTCTCCAGCGATGAGCCGTGTGTATTGTTCTTTAGGAATATCTTATTTGAACTACCTCCCGTATCAAGTTGGCACAGTCCTTGTTTGAGACTTGTTGCTTTGTAGCACTCGGCAATCTCGACTGTAATGTCAATCGATTCAAGCGGTTTCAGTATGATGATGGTTTATCTTCTCCAAGGAGTTTATGCTTCGGTGTATCGCCCAGTATGTTGTAAGCCGTAGCTAGAATTAACTCTCCATCTGCTTTATAAGCGAGAATATCCATGGTTCTAGTCACCATCACATGTTAAATAGATTCAAGATTGGTACTTCGGAACTAGCTGTTCCTTGGATATTGGATTCAGCCCAGTATTTGATAAAAGTGGATACGGTATGGTCTGGTTCAATCGTTGAGAGGAAGCGGAGCACGCGGATCCTGCTTCAACCTGACCATAACTGAAAAATGACGTGTGTTCACGACCGCGTCCTAGTTTTCAACAATTGACCTTATCATAACAGGTTACATCCGAAAACTTTCTTCTCAACCGATTAACACTGTTATCACCACCACCCCTCAAAAACTCTAGGACTTCTCAATCGAGACCTAATCAAAATCCAAGTACGCGACAGATTGAATCTAACCAGAGGGAACAGTTGAATTTCCTTACGAGCCTTGTACTGAAGGCGTTGTCTCGAAGGGCCTAGCTTAATCATGCGGTTTTCGATTCAAGATGCGGCTTTAGCTAATCCATCTCCTTAGTTCTACAACTTGAATGCTAACAAATGCTAGTCTAAGTTCTCTTAACGCAACAGAAAAGAGTATTCGACCGTGTCTGTTCTAGGGCAGATATTTGTCGATGTACTATCACTCTCAGGCGGGTCTTCGAGGAGTCGACCACCAACCAGTTCCTTGTAGCCTGAGTTGGTAATGTTAGGAGCCATGGGTCACAGTCTGTTGAGTTGAAGAGTCTGGAAAATGACTTGTCGATTTCAAATTCACTCCGATTATTTAATAAATTAAAACTCTATATGCACTGTTCAAGTTGTACTTTCATAATGAATTTTTACTTGTTATGGGAATTCCTATACTATTGGAGTGGTAGCCCGGACGACCCCCTGTGACAAATAAATGTGAGGCACTTCAGGAATCGCACCGACGGCCATTGGGCTATTACAGCTGGGGAATATTCCTCCCTCCTTGTTACACTTTTTCAAATCCCAGTTTTGATCTGCGCCACCTATCTAGTATCAGAACACCTCATTTCCGTGATTGCTGTTGGCCATGCCTACAACATTGCACTACTACATATCAAAAATGCTGTCACTTCTTTGATGCCGTTTGGGCGAGGGTTGAACAATACATTGGTTAATTAGTCAGTGGTAAAGTCGAGCTAAACTATGTCAATTAAGCTTGTAAACAGGCAGTGTTATGTAATCGTACCGGGTTTTCCCTTAAAGCCTATCAAATTTGGGTGTTGAGGCACTCAAGTTAGCCACCTCGCCAAGCTATAAGCGTATGCCGGTTAGGCATGCGACGTAGTATCAAGATATTTCACATTTAAACAGAAGCCTGTCTACAGCCTTTGGAGGGATTGTTTTTGATAACATCCAAGCTCAAACAATGGACATGTCATAACAACAAAAATGCAAAAGCTATCAAAGTTGTCTCAATTTCCTATGCAACGATATTCCAGAAGGGACAATCTCTTTAAATTATGCTCGCTAATGATTGTAATGCTTTTTAAATAGACAATATGTGTGATGAAGGGTATTAACAGGCAGGTGGCTGTACCAACTTGACTCAGCTTGAGTTAGAGTTGTCCGCGCAAGACCAAGATGATCCACCGTCCTTCTTGTAACTATCGATGATGCCAACAACAGAACCGTATGTGCCAGCGACCATGATGAAGGTTCCAGAGACAATGACGAAAATGCTCCAGCCAATCATGAAGTACCATCTAAGTGTTGGGTTGCGTCGGCCCTCGGCCCAGTTATCGTACATCCACATGACAGCCATGGGCTGGAAACACATGATCGTACCGAGGAGGGCACCAACCAGGGACACCAAACCACCGAACACGGGAATACCGCTAGCAATAAGGTATGCAATAATGGCCGTAGCAAAGGTGCAGCCAAGCCAGGTTGACCAGTGAACCATGGAGTTAGACGTCAGGTGCTTGGTTCCTCGGAGCAACCGAATAAAAACATACTTGGCAGAGAGCTACAAGGCTGTTAGTGTCTCATAATATATTGCATCACAAAGTTTACTCACATGCAAGGTAAGAAGCTCGCTAGCCGTTAGGCCAGGAAGCGCAAGGCCATAGCAAATCTTCTTCATAAGACTGCCAGCAGTTCCAAGGGCGGGAGAAGCAACAAAGGACCCGGCATAATAGTAGACAACGATACCGATAACAATATAGACGACCGTCACCGTGCCCTGGCAAAGCAGCAGTGCTCGGGTGTAGTGCTGAGGGTCTCGCATCTCGGACGCGATAGAGAAGAAAGCGGGCGTGGCTGCGTATGCGAAGACCAGAGTCGAGACGGCCGTGACGGCTTGAGTGAAGGACGGAGTACCGGTGATCTTGTAGTCGGATTGCCAGGGCCCAAACTGGGGTGCATCAGCAGGGCGGTCCTGAACAGCGACAGCAATAGTAACAGTGAAGACTAAGGATGTTATATTAGGCATGGTCATTGAAGTGGATGTTATACAACTTACTAGCAGAGATAATACAAGCAACTCCAGCCCATGCAAGCCAACTAAGACGGGCGAGGGTTCGGATACTTGAGAGCATGAAGCCGGCAATGCAGGCAACTGCCACAAACACGGCGGTGCAAGCACCATGGGATGAGAGAGCATTTAAAGCGATGGAAACGCTTAGCATGGCCGATCCAGCAACGAAAACCCAGTCTATCCCAGTCAGCCAAAGTTTCCTGGCAAAAGAGGGGACCTCCTTTGGGGTACTCACAGAAGTAGAAGAAGACACCGAAGATGTCCCGTCCCCAACGACCAAACATCTTGAAGCCTGCATCGTCGATACCGTAGACCTCTGGATGATTGATCTTGAAGCAGCCAACAACGTAGCCGCCCCACGTAGTGATAACGGCGATTGTAATAAGGATGATGACACCTGGGACTAGACCTAGGACGTCAAATGCCGAGGGGATTCCAAGAACACCAAGACCGATTTGGGTCTTCATCATCAAGGCAGCTGTTCCCAACCATCCCACCTAGGAGATATTAGTGTGAACAAGGCATGTTTAGCGCTCGTGTGCTTACATCACGGTAGTTGGGACCTTCTTCAGTGATGGCACCGAAGACGGCATCTTGGGTTTCGCCGGGCTGAACATTGACAGCCTTCTCTTCATTGTCGCTGGAATTATATGTCGGCTTCATCTTGAAATGTAACGAATGGTTGCACGAGGATACACGACAATAAGGGAGGGAGCAATTGGTACTTGGGGGACGAGCGAGGTCTTATATACACCTTCCAATTGACCATCAGTGGACTGATCCGGGGTATCTAATGGGGAAGCTATTAGTCGCTTCTCCAATACTAAGAGAGATTTGGCTACGGGGACTCCTTTTCCCCTCTCTCTCGCCCTCTCTCTCTGTCTCGCTCTACTGGGGTAGCCTGCACGGGATTGCCGGACCTTGTAGCCAGAGCAGGGACTAGGCAGTAGTCCGGCCGATGAAAGACCATCGCTGTCCAATTCTCCAAGTGGAACTCCTTCAGACACCCAAGGCTCATGCGGGGGTGGAGCGGAGAAGCTCCAGTGAACTGAGACGATGATGTGCCGCTTACACACGGAATATCGCGTACGGGTAGGTGGTAGAAAGCTCCAGACGCTCGGGCCAGTGCCTGAGGGAATTAACATTACGTGAAAGGGGGTGGGCCACAAGGCGCCCGAGACACGCTTGAATGTAGCGGGATGGATAAAGTTTTTCTAGAAGCAGGATACGAAGGATCGTGTTTGGACCCAGTCGGCGAATGGGCGAGCCTGAGGAAGGGTGAAACAGACCTCCTACTACCCACATATTTTTTATTCAACTACGTAAATCAACCCACAGTGGATTCTTTCGCATCACTATCGGCTCCGTTGTGGATCATTGCTCGTGTGTTCAGCGAGAGATTTTACCTAACAATTACGTATACTTTCAGGCACAATGCGCAACGTGGATAGTACTTGGGCACTCAGTGGACACGAGATGGAGACAGAAGCACGCAAGGTGTAAATAATATCCGGAGAAGAAATGGGGATTTCCTGGAGAAAGACCTGGAGAAGGACCTGGAGAAGGACCTGGAGAAGGACCTGGAGAAAGATATTTAATAGAGGCTAGCTTAAAGCCAAGTCGGGACATTGAGGCTCACGAAAGTGTGGGGTCGGCTGGAGGCTTGGCTTGGGAATCTCTATGCGCGACCAGCCTACCGGACCTCGCATTCTGAATACAATCCCGGTCTGCATGTGGCTTATCTTGGCGCTTTCAATTGCGCTTTGTCAAATCACTACTCAATAGTTATCAGTTGGAGGTCAGGTCAATTACCAGCACTGACTCTTTCTTTATCGCTGACATACTCTCTTACCCAACTTTGCAAAGGTGTCCACTTTTCCCATTTTAACAAGGATTATAAGGGGCCGAAAAGGACGCAGTGACAACAATCCTGTCGCCTGTCAACAATTGAGCTTCTTTATTTGTACAGTGGGGTCCCAAAAGTCTGTTAAAAAACGCGCACCTATTGCGTCTTGCATTATAAACTCCAACGCGACCTAAACAACCCTTCCACCTTTACAATACCATAACTGTTGAACCGAACCAGTTGTGTAATTGTGTGTGTTGTTCTTCTGTTGAATTGGAGGCATGTTGGAACACCAGGGCTCCAGGGAGTCACGTGAGAAACAGGGGGTTGTCGGGACCGACTCGAAGAAGGCTCGCCGAGCCTCCGGCCGGCTAGCCTGTATTAGGAATAAAAGGAAAGATAGACCTCCCTAACCAAAAGGGGCAAGAGCTAGAGTGAACATATTGAATTGGAGACCTATAGTCTAGAATAGCTGTTGTTGTTGAATTGAAGGCATATTGGAACATTAGTGCTTTAAGGAGTTATATAAGAAATAGAGAGTTATTAAGACTAACTTAAAGAAGGCTTGCTAAGCCTTTAGCCGGCTAGCCTATATTAAAAATAAAAGAAAAAATAAACCCCCCTAACTAAAAGGGGCAAGAGCTAAAGTAAATATATATATAATATATATATATAATTAAGGTTATTAAGTAGTTATATAAGCTATTTAATAATTAATAGTTAAATATGCACTATATACCTTTATTACTTATATACCTCTTTTATTTAAATTGCTAATTAATTGCTAGCTATTTAATAATAATAACCTTAGCTACTTCTTTTAAATTAATTACTAATAATAATTAGATCTTTTAGTACTTAACTCTAAAAATAAAGGCTATTACTTAAGACTTTTAGCTTTATATTAATTCTAAAATAGCTAAAAAGCTCTTTTTTATTATTAAAGAGCTAATCCCTTTAAACCTTAAGTCCTTTAGCTAAAGAAAGGGTATACTATTAGCTATAAGTACTTTTATATTAATTGCTATATTAAGCACCTTTATAATTAATTATAAATTAAAAACCCTTTATTTAATAAATAGTAAAAAGTCCTTAATTAAAGCAATTAAAGTTATTAACTTTATAAATATAGGCCTAATAGTATTTAATATATTATAAATTAATTATAAATATTAATTAAAGAGATATATAGCTTTTTAAAAAAGAATAATAGTTATTTAAAATTAAATTTAATAGATTATTTTATCTTTTTTATATTATTATTATTATTTAGCTAAAAAGCTATTAATTAAATAGATAAAAGCTTTATATAACTATTTTACTTAAGTAAAAGATAAATATATATATAAAGCTTATTAAACCTTTTATAAATTATTAGTAAAATTCTATTAATTTTAAGTTATAATCTATAAAGGTATAGGCAATTAGCTTATTCTTTAGAAAGAGGCAATTTAAAAAGCTTAAGCAATAGGGCTTTAAAAAGTAATAAAAGTAAGTTAATAGTTTAAGGATTTAATTATAGTATTAAAAGGTATACCTTTTAAGTTTTAAATTAATATATATAATACTATAAAGTTAAATAAAGCTATTATAAATACTTTAGTAATTATAAAGGTTTTAAGGGTTATTTAATAAATACTTATTAATAGCCTAAAGGTTTTAATTTAAGGAAAGGTTATATTAAAAGCATTTTATTGCTATTATAAAGAAAGTAAAAAAGCTAGTAAACTTTTAATAAAGCCCTAAAAAAAAAGAGTATAATTATTAAATACTATTAATAGTATAAATATAAAGTACTTTATTTATTATAGGGGCTAAATTAGTATTTAGCTATTAAATTAAAGTTAAGAGTTAAAAGGAAAAAAGAAAGAAAAAAAAAAAAAAGATTAAAGGGGGAAAGAAATAAAAGTAAAAATAAAATAATAATAATAATAATAATAATAATAATAATTTATTTATTTATTAATACTCTATAGATCTATAAGGTAGATAGTGCTTCTATACTATATAAATAAAGGAAAAAACTATACTAGTAGGATAAAAACCTTTATTTAATATAATATTAGACCTAATACAGGTCCTCTATAGGGGAGCATTAGATTAGGAGTTGATTCAATACTATTACCGAAATATCCTATTTGCCTAATTGTAGGGTTAGTAAATAGGGTGAAAGTGGGGCCTGCAATAGGCCCGAATTGTCTATGCCATAGGCCTGTTGCAAGGAGTGGGGCGCCAACCTAGCGCCGGCTAGCGGCCGGCCGGCTGCTAGCTATTTAAGTATTGCTATTATTATTTCTTAATCTTCACCGGTATATCCATTTCCTTTCCTCTTTTTCTTTCCTTATATGCCTCCATAAGAGCTTCCTTATTGCCTTTAAGTATGCGCTCCGCTAATGCATTGCTTGCGTAGGATACCTAACTTATATAAGCGCCAATTGCTATTCCTACTGCTATTCTATACTAATTGTGTGTAGCCAAGAACAATAACTATAATAACAATAACAACAACTACAACCACAATTACAACCACAACTACAACCACAACAATAGCGGTATGTGCCTAATGTATCTATAGATAGCATTTTATGCTAATATTAGTAGATGCTAAGACGCCAAGCTGGCTGCGCTAGGGCAGGGGGTGCTGTGCCGACCTTAGGGGCAGTGCAGGATCTGCCCTATTCTATATGCATTATGCGGATAGCAAGAGATAAAGAGGACGGTCTATGCCAGGACCAGGCCAGTACGTGATCCTTCTCTTTCCGTTCTTTATGGCTAAGGGAGACTAACTGTTAGTAGATACTAAGGCCAGCGGCTGTACGGCTTGCGCCTATATGCATAAGCCATGCAAGCCACTACTATACTTGGCGGAGGCCAATGCCTGCACACTAATGGTGGCTTTGCGGGAGGGGATGGCTATAGTAAGTATGGCTTGGTTCGGTTCTGCCGCAGGTATGTTACTAATACGGGTTGTAGGAGGAGGAGCTCTAGCGGTTGGGGGCTAAGGCCACCCAGGCCAAGAGGAGGGCAACTTAAGCGCGCTCTTAAGCCGCACCCACAGTTCCAACCGTAGGTCCTAATGCTAATCAGCTCCACAAGCTAATTAGTAGAGTCAATCGTGTGGCCACGGCTCTCGAGAGCTTAATGGCCATGCTGCCTTCTTTAGTTGGGGGGCTAAGGCTGCTTAAGGATAGGCGGCGCTAGGGAGCAGTGGCGGCAGTAGGTAGGGTTGGTCCTAGTGCGGGTTTGTATTGGCTAACATTAGTAGTAAAGACTGAAGTCCGGCGTAGCTCCTTAAGCGATGGCTCGAGCTCAGACAGAGCTGGGGGGGATTTATTGAACTGAACCAGTTGTGTAATTGTATATATTCTTGTTTTCTTCTTGTCCCTCCCAGCCTTACTTCATCACTTAGGCTCTAAAAGAGGGGTCAGGTTGCGCTAAACCTAATAAAGCTACATTATATTTACATAACTTTCATCCAATTATTTTAAGCTTTATTTCTATAATCCAAAATGCATTTTAGTGTTTCCCTATATATAGAATACCTTAGGTTTAATATACTCCCCTAGATTTGCTAAAGGCAGGTCTAATATATTTCTTATTTACTATTTATTTATTAATTCTATATCTTATTTATAGCTTTCTATCTTTATTTTATGCTTCTATTTTATTTTTGTATTTATTGCGTTTTTATTAGTATTATTTACTTAATGTTTATTATTATATATAGGCATTTTTAATTACTTTATAAATGCTATCTATTTAATAAATAGAAATAATAGAATAGTTATAAATTATAATAGAAAGCATTCTTTAAATTACTTTACTTTAATCTTACTTTTTTATCTTTATAGAAGGATTCTTATCTATAAATAAAGTAATTTATTCCTTTATTTTAAACTTCTTTTCTTTCTTTTTTTTTTAGCTTTAATATAAATTTTATATATATATCTTTATAGTGTTTTTAGTCTTTAACTTATGCATACTAACTATAATTATTCTAGCAGATATATACATATATATATACACACTATATTATAAGTTGATTTTATAGTTTAAAATTGAATTTTGCAATTTAAAATTGAATTTTGCAGTTTATTTTTAGATTTTATAGCTCTTTTCTTGCTAACTACTTATAATAGTGATAATTCGTTTAATAAGCTATCCCCCCCCTTGCCAA